>OY728154.1:12500000-15000000 GCA_963277665.1 Viscum album
ATTTAATATGGTACAACTTCAGCATAAAAGAAAATTATGAATATTTCAAACATCCACAATAAAACTCTTGATTTCCATCATCAACTAAATCATGAATCATATTATCCTATGTGTAGTTTTCTCTTAAATTAGTATCCACAGAACCAAGAGTATGATCCAATGATATGTTACAATCCTGATATGGTTGTCCTACAGTCTCCAAAACTTCCCTTGTATCATTTCTATTTGTAGCACCATCATCTGGTTTTTCTGATATGTTTTTATGTTGATGGTGGTCTCTTACAGCTCCGAATGCATCATTTATAAGGTTTTTCATTTAATTTTCCATTGACGATGAAGTTGGGAGGTCATTCTGTGGATTGGCATCAGTGCTCAACATTTCATTAACATTTGATTCTCCGTCCCAAATCCAACACAAATATTGACCAGAGAATTGATTGAATATTAAATGTTCACAAACTTCATCCCTCTTCAACCTTCTTCTAAATTTACGTTTAGGACATGGACATCTTATTCTCCCTTAAACGGATCGATTGTAAATTGAAAAATCTAAAAAATCATTCAAACCCTTAATATACTGATGTGTGTTCCTCGGTAATATGATCCGAATTTTATCCATATATATAACAATGTACCTATATAAAATTAAAAAAAAATAAAACACATAACTATTACTAAATAGGGAAATAGATACATATACACTAGTTGAAAAAATATATAAAAATGTTACATAAGGTTTTCCTATATAAATACTTATGGTAAATCACCCACTAGAAGACCCATGTACATATGTGCATGCATGTGTATGATTATACAAATGTGATTAAAATCTTTTTAAGAAACAAGAAGATAGAGATTATTTTCTTAGGAAATAAAAATTTTAACAAGGTTTTTTTATGATCGGTGATGGTTCAACATATTGAATCTTATTTAGTTAATACTTTAATTCACATACACAATTTAGTTCTTCTTACTTTGAATCCTCACAATACATAATGTTAAATAGGGTTCCCCTATATTGAATATGAATGGCCTAAATTTTCATAACTCTTACACAAGAAATGTACACCAGAGGGAATTTGGAAATAATTGATAATTTTTATATATTGAAGATAGTAGATTGTAAATGAAAAGGTTTATCTCTCTATCAGTGATGATGTAGTTATATGTACTTTGAGTACTAGTTATAACATTGTAGTATGAAACATAATAAACATGCAATGCGAATATTAATCTAAACCATATGAAAAATAAAATTTAAACTAAAGGAGAATTAAATTTGGAGGATTAAAAATTGGGAAATATATCTCACCTATGAAATAAAAGAGCATTAATCTATTGGATTCACTCTATATTGAAATGGAAAAAGTGTTCTTGATGGAATTTAAGGAAGGATTATAAGAAAAATTCTTAAGTGGTCTCATTTAAAAAACTACAAAGCATGAGAATTATACTACTGGAATTAGACTTGAATAGAAAAATTAGAATAACAAAGAGTTCATAGTTCATAAATGGTGGAAATATAAATAATTAGAATTACTCCCACAACTAGGTTGAAGCATAATGACTAGGACATAGATTATTTTAAATTTAACATTGGAGAAGAATGTTTTACTAGCGGTGTCATCTAAATTAGTCCCACCACAAAGGATTAGAATTAAATTTGGAGAATAGTGTGAGTGAACCATGTCATTCCACATTACTCAACTTATGAATGTTGGAGGTTCCCCTCTCTAATTAATTTAAATAATTCTAACCATTGTTTAAAGTGGCCCAATATTTAGGGAGAGATATGATCCATGGGGTGGATGTGCTAATAATTTACACGTTACTCTTCTAAAGGAAGATCTGATTAATTTCAAAAAATGTATGAAATGAGTGGTGTAATAATTATTTCAAGTCTCATTTGATATAAAACATGATCAAAACGTGTCATGGTGATCCTAAAACAGTAATTGGTGTTATGAAACCACCTTTTTTCTTCATAACATGATCTAGATGTTTCAGGTTGAAGTAAATTCACTTATTGAATCTTGATTTACATTAAAAAAAGATATTATTATAGAATAAAAAGAGGTTTCCAAGACTTCCCTAAGAGAATCAATGATGTAATATTGAATTTGGTTTATAAAAAGGGATGTCAAGGATTAAATTTAGTATAATTAGACCACAAATAAGAAGAACAAATTAGAGGAGGAAGTAGTTACATAGATGAAATTGATATTTATTTTTTTATATGTAATAATAAGTGGTATTATATTTTATAGTTTATAGGATACTAAAAAAATACCAATCAGAAGGAATTACTCTCACATATTTATATCGCTGAAATAGAAAACATTGAAAAAGAATATTGAGAGTAAATTGGTGATTTCCATGAACTTACTTGAGTTGATCCTACCCACCACCCGACCAAGATAATAACCAAGAGTGATGGGAATTCCTAATCCCCATAGGATTGAAAATTGTTTGAGGGAATCAAAATGAAACTAATGGGAATGGTTTTTACATCAGAATATAAATAACCACATCATATACATGTCCCTAAAATCTTGTATGACCGATCTGTATATCAGACATCCATGCACAGAAATAAATAGTTTTCATAATAGGGAAACAACTAAGAAGAGTGTAAAACAGTTAAATTAATCAAAAAAACTCATAATCCAATCTATCACAAAATCTGAACATAAAATGAAAAACAATATCCCATATTAAAGATAAATCATAATTAATATCCTCAATGAAAATTCTAATGCACAAACTTCCAAAGAATTTCAAAAAAAACCATACCTACCACTATGAAAACCACCTACGATAGGGGAGGGGATCCGACCTAGGGTACGAACTTGATAGGGTCGGGTGGAGAAGGTGGCGTCATGAGTTTCGGGGGGAGAAGGGGGTCAGGGTCGATGAGTGGCGAGGTCACCGGTGGCATAAGAGGGGAGCAGAACTAGGTTTGGGGCACGATGGGTTCGGGGGGGGGGGGGGGAGAAGGTGTGTCGAGGGGGAGAAGTGGGTCGGCTTGGGTGGGTGGGGGGAGTGTCTCCATTATAAAAAGTAATGGGTTTCACGGTGGTTTTTAATAAACTGCCGCGAAACCATTTTAAGAAAATATTTCATGGTAGTTTTGTAAACAATTGTTAAAGACCACCACTAAAGGTGATTTATGTTGTAGTGACAATATTGTTTCCCTTATAATGCATTATATTTTTTAAAAAATTATTTTTCATTTGGGGGCTAAGTAACCATTGGATTTTAGGGCCGAATGAGATTTTTTATAAAATAATATTATACTAATTACCTTGTGAAGATGAAAATTTCCTTAAATAATATAATATAGTTTAAATGGTATATAATAGGGGATTTTTTATATTTCCATAAAATTCTATAAGTGGGTTTACCATATATAAAATATATGTTTTATACAAATTATATATATTTTTTAGAATTATTATGGTAAGAATAATAATTGAATATATAAATTAATTTATATGTTCATATTTAAATGAACGAATGAAAATCATACTTTTTAAAAAAACTATTATGTATAAATCATAGGGTTATCAATATAACACTTTAGATTTTAGATGGACTATTTTGGAGAGCATTGGACGAATGTAAATGATATTTTTGATTAATGGTCAGGCTACCAAGGTGTTAATATTCAATAATGTAGTTTGTGGATTTCACCATATATGATGACATAGAACCATTCTTCATTAGATGTCTATCAAATATTTCTGAATTTTTTTTGTTTAAAACACATTTTTATACCATTTCAAACACAAATAAGGTATACCAAAAAATCGATTTGTGGGTTGATAACTGATATATCTGTTTTGATTTATATTTTTAATATTATGAATTTCTATTATATTTAATCTTGATTTTTCCCGTTAATTCAACCCTCTTTGAATTCATAGATTGTGGCTAAATAAAATAATATACCACAACCATTCCTTGCTTTTATTGATCATTATATTCACCCCTTTTTTATATTGTGTTTTTAATTAGTGTAATATTTGACCTACTATTTGAAATACATATAAACTCTTCATTTCCAAATCAATCATAAGCATAGAATATCATTTCATCATGTCTTGAATCAGTATCAATAGAACAATTGGTGTGTGATGTAGTATAATATGAGATCAAAGATGGATTATATATGGATCATATGTTTTTCACTCATTGGGTTTGAAAAGGGATGATGTGTTGTGATTGGTAGTGATCCACATGCAGGTTTGGTGGAAGGAATATGTCCACTAGTGAATATTAAAGTTTAGTTTACATCATATCTATGTACCTTACTGTATTTCATGGATAGATAAATGGAGGAAGTAATACCAGGGAAAACACAACAAGGTTGGGGGATTTGGGAAAATATAATGGTACACAACATGTATTTCTTATGACCACATAATGTTAGGACCCTTGTTGGGGTGGATGTGGTTTCATGTATTGTTAGACATCACATGTCGTGTGGTCTACCCACATGTAATGTGACTTGTTGTTGGTGTTCTGATGTGCAACCCAGGGGTACAAGAGAAAACACACATTCAGGTACATAGTAATAACTATGTATACATTCACAAACATTAAAAGTGTGCTCATACTTGACTAGAGTACTTTTTGATTGAAAGTGGAGATATGCATGGTCCAAAGATCATTAGAATAGGTCATAGGATATGATCATGCATGAATTTCCAATACATGTCATGTATTCCTCATATAAATCATGCACTTATTCCATGAAATATTGAGGTACTCGTTCTCTTCATTTTAGAATAGTATTTGATTGGTGTGTTCCCATGGACCATCCTTATGAAGGTAAAGTCAGGAAATCCATCCTAGGATTTGGATGACTGATCCCCTCTATGGATTATTCATTCATAGATTCAGGTATCCCTCTTTGTATCCTGGGTTTTGATCGTCTATCATTCTTCCATATATAGGGTATGGAGTCCCATTATAGACTTCTAGGCCATCTGTTCCCTATCCTTCTAGGTTTACATGAGGGTGGGTCAGGTATCCAATGTATGCCTATGGTGTGATCACGTATCTGTGTATTGACATATTTTATGTTCTAATGTGTACTTAATCATGATGAGGATTCGTGTATATGACCACATGGATGAGCATTATGAGTAACAACACGGCCTGATGAGTGATTTATACGAGAAAATTGTTACCTTGAGGCCTCGAGTAGAATCCTTATTTGGATGTATAGATGTGATCCTCATTCATAGTATTTCTATATCTCCATGTTATTTGGTTTATTATTTTCAGTTTCCATCATTTTGATTGATATTCAATTTTTGTGATGAGTTGACCATCTCTTTTTTATTTATGTTATGTGATTTTGGGGTTTCATACTTTTACTAAATACAAATAAAAGATTACAAGTGGTTATTTGGAGGGGGTTATACACAACCCCTAAAAATTAAATTCCTCTCTAAATAGAGGTGGTTATGGATATCCCCACTTATCAACAAATTTAGAGGACATTATAAACCCATAAAAATTTATTTTCTATATACATTATAGGGGGATATGTGTGACCCTTTCTAATGATCAAATTATATGGGGTAGTTAGTCCCTTCTAAATTTATTAACATTTTTAATATCTGATTTGATTATAGATGGTTTTTTGAACCCTCTAATGTTTTTATAAATATAGGTGGTTTATAACTGTTTCGAATCAATGAAATTAGAGGTGAATAAAAAACGACTATAATATATTAAATTAGTGTGGGTTCAAAATCCTCTATAAGTATTAAACTAGAGGGGGTTCAAAACACCCTCTAATAACTTAAATTGTTTGGGGATCTTTGAACTCCACTATTTATAAAAAAATTCCATAATATATATATAATAAAATAATTTTTTATAAATGTGATTAAATTGATTACATGAACATATTATATAAAATATTTATATTATTGTATATAATTGTATTTATAAGTGTATATAAATATAATTTTTTAATTTTTGTTAATTAATATATTTTTATTTTCATAAATTTCATTTCATATAATATTAATTATATATAATATAAAATCATAAACATATTATATAAATATGAACATAAAGATAATTTCATTAAAAAATATATCATATAAAACCACAATCTTCTAGTTTTTATAATTTATATTATAATAATATCATATATATATTTATAAGTAACAAGTTTTTTAATGTATATTATATACAATTAATATTATATGATATGCAATTTATAAAAATAAATATATATTAATGTAAAAAATATTATAGAATTATATTTATTGAAATACATATGTTTTCTATAGCAATTAAATACGTATATATTAATGCACATAATAATAAATATAGGTGTTGAAATTTATTATATAAATACTTGTATAAATTTTATTTCATATAAAATTATATAAATATTTCAATAAATATTAACTCATATAAATATTTTTATAAATTAAATTTAATATATATTTATTTCATAAAATACTAATTATATATAATATTATAAAATTTATACAAATAAATATATATTAATGTATTTAATAATAAATATATGTGTTGAGATTCAATATTTAAATATATTTATAGTGACATTATATAAATGATTTTTTAAAGAAAATATAAATATATATTAAATATATGCATATATAAATTATATAAATAAGCATGTTCATAATATAGAAGTATCTATTTAATTGAATAAATATTATTTATAAACAAATGCATATATGCATAAAATAAATATAATTATTCAATATACTTACCCAATGAATGAAAATACACATATAATACATATCGATTATATAAATGTATAATTTTTATATTATATAATTGAATTCTAATATAAATACATAAATACATAATATAAAAATGTATATATTAATTTATATAAATATAAATATATATGATATATATTTATATCAATTTAAATATTTATTGAAAAAATTTATATTTGAATAAGATTCACTGTATATATTAATGGAATAACATGTAGATAATATATGAAAATTGATTTGGTATGGGGGTAAAGGGGTGGGTTGTATATGTCGGTGATAAAGGGTTCGAAACCCAACATGGATTAAATTTTACAAAGGGGTGCGGTGATGCACCTTGATAAGGAGTCAAAATTAGCCACATCAAATTAGAGAGTAGAATTAGAGGGTGCATCGCTGACATTTAAATGGGAACCAAAATGGGATCACAGAGAAATGGGAATGCAATATGGGAATAAGAACATTATGGTGTGGGCCCACATACTGGTGAACAAGAGTGTTTGGGGAGTGCACAAATAGGAGTAGTAGGTAGGGACCACATGGGTGGATGATATTTAAAAAATAATAATTAGAGGTTGTTATGAAAACTACATTAAATATTTCCCTCTATTATAGGGGGTTCGAAAAAAAACTCTGACTCATCCTTAAATATAAGATGTTTCAAAAACAATCCCTAATATATAACTTATAACTAAAATAGAGGTGGTATTCAACAACCTCTATTTTGAAAAATATTTTATATGGGGTTAAATCCCATATCAACTATAATCATGTGATGAAATTAGAGGGGTTTTAACCACCTATAATATAATTTCCACTAATTTTCCAACTACATTACTAACTATTCCTCAAACTGCCTCTAACAATAGTATGTAGGCACATTAACTATGTCTCTTCAAAATCACAGATAATTTTGTTAGAGGGTGGTATAACATATTCTAAACTAAAAATTAATCCCCTCTAATCATGTCATTTTTTGAAGTGAATGTATGATTATACTTACCCCATCATGAGATTTACATGTAATTGTTGTGTCTTATAACGACAAAATAAATTTTGATAGTGTCTTAGGTAGAGTAGGAGTAGTTGGTAAATGTTGATATATTAAGAATATAGTTTTTTCAATGATTAGAGTATGATATCATTCCCCTCATTAATAGTAGGTCTGACTCTTTTTACGGTTTTTAGAGGCTTGTATTTGGATCATCAGGCATTCTCATACATGCGTTGTACTCTAATGTGGGATTTAGTACTTTGAATGCATCTAGGTATATGTTTTATCTTTAATTTAGAAATTATATTTATATTTGGATGTGAGTGTGTGTGTGAATTTATATAATTCTAAGGGGAACCATGTGTGTGATATGCCTAACTGGAATTATTCTCCAGACCTTTGCCTTTTAAAGGTGGGATTGTGGTGTCACACTTACAATTCTTCTATATAGGTAGACCTAGTGGGTTTGGTCCTAAAAAAGTTGTATCATATAATGTCATCTTGGGGCATAATTTTATTAATATTATATTTATGATGTTTGGTTTGGGGACTTGGTAAAGAGTGTTAATGTGTCTCCAAATTGGATATCAGTCTAGGGAACCCAATATTGATTTGGAGGCTTGTGATTCCATTCATTAGGACTCTGATAATCATTATTTTAGTCTACACATGTATGAAATTGTTATATGAAATAAAATTGTTAAATGATTCATATGAGAATGAGTTGTGATTTCTATGTCTATCTTGAGTCTTATCCCTATAAATAATCAATGTCAATGATAAGTATTTAATTTTTATGGATGAATAAAAGATGAAATATATCATAGATTTGGTAGTAGGATCATGATGGTGATATTCCTAGTGATGATGATTCATTAGAGGTACATGTGAATGCTTTGTACATCATAGTGTTTTCCTAATCTTACATCCACCCCTAAAGTAGTATATATCACAAATAGTTCCAAAAGAGACATTTGCAGGATATTATCAATCCATAGGTTTCAAAAAATTTATCCCCTTTGTCATAGAGGTTAACAAGAACCCATGTAGTAGAGTATGGGATTACGGTAGTTGGGTATGTTGTTTTTCTTTTTAGGACCCCTCTTGGTCAGATTTAGATCTAAATAATTATTCTTATTTATGGATCCATAGTGTGAATATAGAGTATAGTGACTTAGATTCATGATGAGTAGAAACTTGAATTTTTAAAGAGTAGTTATACATAGAAATGAATTGAGTAGTACACATAGAAAATCTTCTGGAGATTTAGTAGGATTGATTTGTAGTGGAATAGAATGTTAGGAGGTTCACTAACCTCTCACAATACACCATGGATGTGGTTCATTATGAATTCCTTCAATAATAGACCATAAAGTGTGGAAAATTACAATATATCCATGTTTTTGTGATATATTTTTTCTTTTTGACATATCCTGGGGTTCTTGGCCAGACCATAGTGGTAGAGACATTTCTATTTTTGAATATTGTAATGGTTTGTACTAGTAGTGGTCACTATAGAGAAGAGACATTGGAAGCTTTTTGATAACTATAGACTCAGGGATCTATGTGTTTGTGGAATTTTAGTTGATAGAATCCAGATAGAGGTTCTACAATTAATGGTTCTCTGGATGGTTTCACATAATTGAGGGAGATACAATATTTCATTTATAATACGTAGGGAAATCTCATGTGATATTTTTTGATCCCTTGTGTGACTGATAGAGTGATGGTTGATAAAGTTCATAGGAAATGTAAATTTATAGTGTAGGGTGGTCAATATAGTTTATGAAATGGAAAATGATCTATGAGAGTACCATGAGGTTTAAGAATATTTGACAAGTTTCCAGTATTATATAAAGGTGGCACACTACATGTTGAGGGAGCTAGTGGTCTATGAGGAGGGAAACTACAGATAGTGGAGGCTTACTACCAAGAATATACTTGGATGATTTTATCTATGATAAATTTCATATGTTGAATAGTTTTATAAATAATAGACATATTCATGAACAAACACTAATTACCATATATTTTGTTCGACAAATAGATATTTCAGTGGAGACATTGGCATGAATCTTGCACATGGAATCTCATACTAGTGGAGGTTCATTGATCACACACTTCATTCGATATTGACACATAATTCATGGAGGATTTATCTTCATATATGAAATTTTTACAATGCGTCTAAGGACTTGTGACATCATTCTATGTGTGGAATAGATCTTCACATATCATGCATCGACTTCCAATTTAAATTGGAGAATGAGGTGCTCCTTAATTGATGGAATGATTCTTTCCTTTATCATTGTTGAAGAGGTTAATGAGATTCCCCATCATGAAACTTCTAGAGGATGGTGTTAATTATGTGAGGTTCTATAGTTCCAACAAAATTGGTATTGGATTTGTTCTGATGTGGAGATAGGTGGTGACTACATGTGGGCCCTAGTAGTTAATACCATATGAGTTAAATTACATGACCTACATCTAGTGGCAGTAGTTGTCTCATTAATGGTGTTGTTACCCTACCTTATGGGTGATCATTTTATTGTTAATTCTGACCACAAGAGTCTAAAATATATCATTTCATAGAATTATCAAATATTTAGAAAAATTATGTGGGGATATTTCATCAATTATTATGACATTGATATAGTTTATACTCCTAGTAAAGTTAATGTGTAGTATGATCGCTTTGATGGGGATTGTGTTCGTAGTCATTGAGGAAAGCATTAAAGTAGTTGATCTTGTTGTAGTTAACCTGAGTGGATGAGGGTGGTGAATCTTACCCCTAGTCAATTTTTATCTACCCCTCCAATTATACAACATTTTAGGGAATCTCAAATTAGATTCATCAGTTGAAAGACCTTTCATGTATAGATATCTACTAGATTTACTCGTGATTGATTTTATTATTGTGGGGAGTGTGTTATTATTTTCTGAGGGATAAAAATGGAACCAATGATATTTTGAGGGGATGTGCTGGGGGTGTTTCATACATCCCTCATAGAGCTGAATGCATGGGTTAAAAATGTACAATGACCTTCAGTTTTAGGATTGTTTTCTAGGGATAAAGATGTACATATTCAAATATTCTCTCAATGTATTAGCTTATAGTAGGTGAATTCTGAGCACCAGGTTCCATCAAATCCATCCTAACACCTTTTGGTTGATTAGATAATGTGGTATGATATATCCATGGACATCATGAAAGGACTTCCATGGTATGATCAATGTCAGAATACAGTTTGGATGATTTTAAATTGACCCTGAAAGTTCTACCACATTCTATCTATTTGTGATTAGATTTCAATATTGTGCTTGGGATTCCTTTACAAGGAGGGTATTTTTCATCTTCATTTAATTTTCTTGATGATACTTTTAGATCAGTATTATTTCAAAACATAACTAGTGTAGATAAAATGGTATGTGGCCTTTACGACTCAAATGTAGTTATGCATGAAAACTTCACCCCTAGAAAGATGGCCATACTGGAAAAACTATTCAGGTTCTGGAGGAAATTCTTCTGGCTTTCATGATGTACTTTGTCTATTATTGATACGATAATATTCTATTTTCAATGTTTAAATATAAATATAGCAACCACCCTACCAACAACAATGAACCATTAAAGAAATTTTATGGTAGATAACGATGGACACAACTATAAAATATTCATCCAGTAGGGTAGAAAACATGGACCCAAAATTGGTATTAGAAACAATAAAAAATGAACTGATCATCTAGGATTAGTTAAGGACAATAAAAACCCAGAGAAGTAGTATGTGGGCTAATGATGGAAGCCATTTGAGTTCGACGAGGGAGACTATTTGTTCTAAAAGGACTCATTTTGGGAGGATTTTTTATATTTATATAAGGTTCACGTTATCTATGATTTTCATCGAACCTTCTAAATTTTGTATAGTGTTTTAGCGGTGGTGTACTTCTTAGCCCAGTTGCAGAAATTAGAATATGAGCATGATTCAATCCACATGTCATGCCTTATATGTTATGTGCAAAACCCATCACATGTTATTGTCTATGGTGGGATGGATATAGAGGATGGAGAAACCACTATAGTGGGTATGGTTGAGATTAACTAATTTTATTTGCATGTCCTTCATCAGTGATCTATTCACTTGGTTTGTGATCAATGGAAACAGAAGACACTCCATGAGAGCAATTAGGAGTGGGTGAACCATAGGCAAGCTCAATACCATCACATTTTTTAATAGGATATTGATTAATGGGATGAAAGGTTCTATGGTGGGGATAATGTAATGTCTATTCTACTTCCAGGAATAAAATGTTACATTTTATAGAATATTTTTGAATATTGGGGTTCATTTAGTGCAGGATACTAGGGCTCGTGGAGAATTAGTGTTGATATAATAAAAATAATAAATATATTACATCATGGATGTAAAATTTATATAAGGTAATTGAATATATCCTATGTGTTTTCCAGATGGAAATTTCAAGACTTCCACTAAGTTTGAAATGATGGTTTTACACTTGGAATAACAAAACATGTGTGGGAATTAGATGTCTGGTTTAAGAACAGTTGTGGGAAGAATTATAATTGAATAAATTTATAAATTAAATGATTTGGTATTAAATGATTTAAACCTAATTCTCCTAAATATAAACCCTTTTATGGAAATATACTAGGGTTCTCTATATAACCCCAGTGATTAGAGAGGGCCCATTATACAGTTCTTTTAACGATCGTCCCTAAAATTGTCGATTGATTGGATGGTTTCCAAGGGGCTCTTCTTCAACAATTAAGTTCAGGTATATCACCATACATGCTGAAATTTGACCTTTCATTATTATTTATGGATCAAGACATGTGGTTGAATGTTTTTTCTTTTATTTAATCACCCTTATAAATTTGATATTTAACATGATTCAATTCTAATTAAAACTGATTCATGGTTTGATTATTCATTTATAGGTGTGGATTTATCTTCCTAGAATTATTAATTGGTAATTTATATTATCATTTATTTTCCATTTTTTTTGGATGATTTATCCATAAGTTGATTGAGGTCATCTTGAATACTCTCCAACATTTTTTCATCACATTGATGGTTCATGATTTACACACCGTGTCTTGAGCCCATTGGTAATACTCGTGTAAAACGACCCACATAGTAAGGTCGGTCGTGTAGAAAAGAAATTACACAACGTGTGGTATGGTTACACGCCGTGTCCAACCAACTCGGGTCGACTCCGTGTACGCTGGCCATGTGCCAATACATGGCCTCAACTTGTGTTTTCCAACCCGTGTAATTGGTACATGGGGTAGCCCATGCCACTAGCCATGACTGAACATGTGGTGAAGTACATGCCCGTGTACTCCACCATGTGTCTGTGTATCCGCAAGATACACGTCGAGTCTCACGAAGCCACCTCTACCATTTTGCATAGAGAGTACACGTCGTGCCTCTTCGTCGTGTAATTCTTCCCGAGTCTATGTATTTCCTAGAATACATCTCATATCTCGCAAATCCCCTTCTTCCATTATAGGTAGATAGTACTTGCCGTGTCTCTTGGCCGTGTAATTCTTCCCGTGTCCATGTATTTCCCAGGATACACACCATGTCTTACAAAGTCATGCCTGCCATTCTGCATAAAGAATACACGCCATGTCACCGGGGTCACAGCAGAGGAGCACATGTTAGTTGGCAACAGACCTATGGTACATGACAAGAGGAGTACCTCTGCAGGCTATTTGGGGGAGCACAAGGTAGTTGGCGACATACCCACAGTGGGGAGCACCTCTGTGTGAGCGCGGAAGACCCACAGTACTCAACAGGCAGAGTACCTCAGCAGTCCAAGGTTATTGGGAAGCACCTTGGTGTCGCGGGAGGCCCACTATACTTGACAGAGGAGGAGTTCTCCAACATCTCTAGTTTCGTTAATGTGAATAAAAATCCTGGTTGAGCTGAGTCAGTAACTTTGTATTTTCTTCATGATTGAGATGGATTGCTTGATAACATAGGTTTATGTATGGGAATATACCTAAGTGAGGTTATCTATTGATTTCATACTTTTTTACTATGTCCTTGTTTGATTTGTGAGACCTTGAGGGTCATGGGGTCCCTACTGAGTATAGTTATACTGACCCCTTCACGGGCTTTTCTCTCACCTTGTTGTTTTGGTTGCAGATGATGGGCATTGTTGACTGTGGCTAAGTGGATAGGACTAGATGGTACCGGAGGTGGACCAATTGGAGTGACAGTACACGGAGGAGACAGACAGATGTGCAGTGTTGTGGAGGCTATTTGTACCTACCCTTCATGTAGGATTTCCCAGAGGATGGTTCATCATTTGAAACACCATTCTTCTATTCTAATTCAGTTTCCTTGTACTTTATAGTTGGTCTTGTATTTCTGTCCCCTTACTTTTCTAAAATCCTATTTTATAGAGTTTTACTTACTTTTTTTCTTACAACTTATACTCTTTTGTGTGTGTTACAATTTATAAAGGCAATTCCTTCCCAGTTTTAAGGATTTTTATGCCTTTGGTGCTAGTGGCCAGCCCCGGGCCTTTGGAAGGCGGGCTTGGGGTAATCATCGCACGGGCCCCAGGGGACGAGTCGTGACAATCCCTATGATATATTTAAAATTTCTCTAATCCCACACAATGTTGTTGAATTTTCATCAAAGGATATCCATGCATAGATTTGAAATTTATTGAATCACACCAATTTAGAAATTATCATTACTGAATTAAAAACTGGTGGTACACCACTACATGATATCCTCTTTAATCCATCTAACCAACTCATAACAATACTATCACAACTAAATCTTGTGATATCTATCGATAGCTCTAAATTTTAAAAAAATCACCCATTGAAATAGTAGGATTGCATTAAAAATAAAATAGATGATTTTTTCTAACATAAATTGGAATCCTAGGATAGAATTCCTACTAAAAACCACTCATAGAAATTATGTCACCCATCTGATTTTCATAACCCAATGAACCATTCTCACATATTCAACCATAATCTATCCAAAATACCAATTTACTAAGAACTATTATTTACTAATACACTATCATTCATAAAATTTTTATTCAATGTATCAAACACTACTAAACTCCATAAAATCAAAATTCCTTGTGTATATTTTATAATCCCAAGCCCCACCCAAAATATTTTACATAATCCAAACTCATTTTGGTTTCCAGTGTTAAATAATAGACCAACATAAAATAATACATTCCAAATGGAGCTAAATACTATATTAATGTATCCAATGATGCTTCCAATAAAAAAACATAGATAAACCTAATCAAAATTGAACACTAAATCCCACTATTCCCAAGTGTTGAGGTATCACCCTGAAATTTTATAATGAATTTCTCTTTATATAAACATTGAATCCATAGATTGTTTTAGATAAAGAAAACCTAAAATGATTTGTGATATACTAGATGAAAATTATGATTAAAATAAATATATTAGGAAAACTATCATAATAAATATGCTATATTCATTGGAAAATGCATTGAATGTTTGTTTAAGACCTCAAAAAAAATTTATATGGAGTAATACGATAAAATTATTGTTTATTTGTATATTTTGTTTTTATGTAAATGAAAAATATATAAAATTTTCATTTTTCATTTTTGAAATGTACGTCAATTTGGAATACAATTATCAAAATTATCCTAAGTTCAATTTATGATATTTTTATAATATAAATGATTGTTATGTGATTTGTGAAAAAATATTTTCTATTGAAACCATTGAATTTATTATTTTATATAAAAAATATGCTACAAAACCTATCAAAATTATTTCATTATCAATTGTTTATTTATAGAGTAATATGATTACTTTATGAATACAATATTCAAATTAGAAAACAATGGAATAAATGTTTAATCACATAAGTAATTTTCTCCCTTAAAAGGGTTTTTTATAATTTATTTCAATAAACTGTTATTAGAGTATAATTTTTATTTTGATATATTTAGAACTAAAAAAAATATTTTTTATATGAAATTAATTTATATGAGTAAACTAAATATAATTGATAATTTTATCCCATATATATAATTTTTATAGGAATACACTTTTGTTCTAAACTATTTTAATGTTCTCCATGCATTAATTTTAAAAACTGTTTTCTCAAACATAAAAATTATATGTTATAAAATTAAATTCAAGAATTGAATTTGAATGTAGAAATTATAAAATATAACTGATTTTAAATTTTTTTCGTCAAAATTAATTTTAATGTTTAATAATTATTTACCACAATTATAAGAAATTGTGGTTAATGATATAAATCTATGGGAAAAGCCTTAAATAAAACATGATGTCTCAAAAGTGTAGGTTTTATATGTCTATATCCTTAAATATATAGGAATTCCATTATTTATAAAATTTTAGACTCTTACATTAAAATAGTGTTACACCATTATTGAATACAAAGAATTATTTAGTTGAATTTCATTTACCATCGCTTATAAACAGTGACAACTTCAACCAGTTAAATATACTGAAACACATTATAATTTCATTATGAAACTCTTCCATTTTCCATCATATAATAATATCATAAGTTTATAATCTTATGGATTCAATTAAAAATCATTATTCCTCTATTTAAAAGGAAATATAAAAGAGATATATCATGCTCTCAAAATAAGTACTATTGTTTCCATAATTTTTTTTGTTCCCAATCCCCCCTTTCAAATAAAATTTTCTAAATCATATAAAACATATTTAATATTTATAGTATACTAAATGTGTACGATTTTTTGGTAAAAGCTTTATCCATTAGTCACATATTCTTTAAGAAAAATGATAATTCAATTTGTTCAAAGAAGCATACTAATTCCATCAAGAAGAATCATGTTTCCTTTTACCACCCCACCATACATGAAAAATCATAATAGGGAATGTAATAGATAAATAATATTTCTATGAAATTATTATATCCATAAAAATTTAACTTGGACACCTTATTAATAATATGAGTCATGAATGCTTGTTGTAAGTTTAACCATCAATATTGAATGCACTAAGAAGAAAACAATTATTCGTACAATTTTGAAGATTAATATCCTTTTAATTTTTGTATTATTATTTTAATTTAACATTAATTGCATTAATATAAATATAAAATTTAATATTACTCTAGATTATTTATATTTCTTCAATATCACTTATTAATCATAGATTATTTTTAGTATGTTCATTTTAGGTCTGTCTAACCACCTACTCAAATAAGGATATTGAATAATGTCAATGATTTTTATGTGAATCTAATTATTAATAATATATGATATAAATATGTAAATACGTAATTTACATTCTATTTAATGGTAATAATTATAATAAAATTAATAAAATAAAACCAACCTTTTATAATTAAATTTCATCAAAACATACTCATACCCAATTTATTGTTAAGTACCATAACCAAAAGGCACATAGTATTAAATAATTGTATTATAAAAAATTAAAACAAGTCAATTATAGACACTTATATTATTTGGGATTGTTGATATTTAGGATAGGAGTGAAGAACTGCATAGTTATTATGAAAATAGAAAAAAATACCAAGATTACTCACACATGATTTTTAAAAAAGATAATAAATAATTATTATAGATGTTGAGAATAAGTATAAATTAATTATATAAAAGGTTATAGAAATTAAAATGGTTCTAAAATCGGTTATATATGTAGTTATTTTTTTTATTTTGAATATTAAATTCCAAATTTTGAAGTCTAGAATTAGGTTATATGTTTTCCTATATCCAACATAATTTCATTAGACATCGTTCATATTGCCCACCATGATATCATTAATATTGTCTGATTACTACCGTAAAATTTTTATTTTTTATACTCATGTCATTATATGGGTTTTTAGAACTAAATCATGTTCTTCATCATAATGGTTATCGATTCCAACTATACCAAGATTGAGAGGGTATTAGTTTGAAAAAAAATCTCTTTTCATTGAGTTGTATTGATTCTTCTAGAACTTTATTGTTCAATGCATTATTTATTTAACTATATGATTTTATTTAAAATTACATTCTCTTCCACTATGGGTAGAAAGGATTTATAATTAAAATCTTTTACCCCGATTAATTAATCCTGTAAAATGTATGTCATTTTCATTAATAACATTCATTCTCTTTAAATATAGTTTCCATCCCCAATCAATATTTTTCTTTCAAAAAATTATTCTCCTTTATAATATTAACCCAGTTTATTTGTTTTAAATAATCTACTTCTTATATATGATTCTTTAAAATTTATTAAATAACTTATTTAGATTAATGTGGGGATCCATAGTAGAATTATGGGCCCTATGAAACAATGTTCTTGATAATTTAAAAATATTTCATATAACATAGAATGCATGTAATGTTTCTTAGAAATCATGAAATGCCTAAAAAACCTATACTCAAATGGCAAATCTAAGACCATATATAATTCTAGAATGTGGTTTTAACCATAGGTGTTATTTAAAATTTATGTTTATTTTGTGTTTAGTTTTACTACAGTTTCCTGTGGGATGTCAATAAAAATAAATAAAAAATTTCTTTATATATTTATTATTTAATTAATATTTCATCATAGAGAATAATTATTTATACTAATCATTGTAAATTTATTTATTTTATCTTCTTAAAACCTAGATATTCAAATAATTAGAGGAGGATCTTCATGCAATGGAATATGTCAATGAGTGCAATTTTTTGGATCAATGTTCTCAATAATTTCACCCTTTCATCAGCTTCGGTAGGGATTTTTTCATTGTAAAAAAAATTGATCCGATATAAGGAATTTTATTTAACATTCAGTTTCAAAAATTATTTTTATAAAATGAATTTGATTTAATTATTTTATAAATTAACAATTTCAATCAATTTTTTTAGATTTAAATTATTTATCTTTATTCATAAAATTTTTAATTGAAAATTCTTTTTTAAACTCCATTGAATCATTAATTTTTTTGGATAAATTATGAAGGGGAAAATAGAAAAATGGACAATATTCATTTTTACATCTTGGTTTAATTCAATTCTAAATATCTTCACCTACATTTAGCATCGGTATTTTTTGGATGATTCATTTTTTATGTTTGGTAAATCAACTTTTTTACCATTCCACTTGTATGAAATATATTGTTGATGTGAATTCGGTGTTGAGATTACAAAAAATATTGGCACATGAATGTGGTGAATGAAAAATATTTATAATGTCGGTTATGGTGCAGTAATGAATATAACTATGCAGATATTCTAGATGAGTGGTGATATGGTATTTCTTTGAAATTGTGACTGGTATCAACACATCAGTGACTTAAGGGGATCAGTCAATATTGATCACAGTATAATGAATTGATTAATTTTTTAAGGGAATGAGATAGTATCATGGGAAAAAATTAATTGAAAAATATATAATTATAATTTCTGTCTTACTACACGAAATATTTTTTGGAAGAAAACATGTTGTATATAAAATTTTTTGTGGAGGCTCGGGTTTACCTAGAAAATATAATTTCACATGCTATAAGGGGGGTAATATAATATGTGATAATAATCCCATTATTTTGTTGTGTACTAGGATTTCATTCCCAAGGATCTATTTGACCACACATTCCATGTGTGTTGGGGCATACCCAATGTTCTTTTGAGAGTTCAAGGACTCAGGAAGATGACTTAAGCCAGAGTATTGTTACCAAACTCCCTAAATCATGTTCCTTGAAGACACACAATGTATCTAGAGAAACAAATGTTGTGTGAGATGATATGGAACTAGTAGAACCAAACATAGTGAAAAACTACATATTGAAACAACTCAGGTATTTATAAAATAATATATTTTCATATCAATTAATATTTATGAATTAGTTATTAATTTTATTTTAAATAGAACACATTGTATGATAACGTACTCAACATGAAAATAGATTTCCTTGAAATCATACGTTGCGCTCTACTTTTAGTAATTCGAAAAAATTTAATAACATTATTATTTCAAATGGTAGTTAATGTCTTGCCGTTGTATTGGCGGGAATTAAGAGAACTAACTAAAATATTTTTATTAAATTTATTTACATTTATCCAATAAATTTTAGAGGCTCAAAATAAGAATGAATCTAATTATAAACATGAAATATTCTAATATTCATTAAAAGGTCATTTTACCACCTTATAAGGAAGAACCATTTTACAATATAGTTTTTTCTACATTTATATGTTTTATTTTTTCAAAATATTATTTCTTATTTTGAATCGGAACATCAAAATTTACATTGGATTGAATGTTGTAATTTTTCTGATAATGTTCATTTTTTAATGAATAGTGAAAAATACTGCATTTTAAATCACAAATTCCTTTTAATAAAATTTATTTATATAGATAGATTGTACTTATAACTTGTTTTAAAGTGTAATTGGATTATATTTTTATTATTTAATCCAATTTTGTGCATTATATGTAATTCCAATTAGAAATTGGACATAAGTTCATGTCAATCTTATCGTAGTTTTAACTTCATAAAAATGCGCCTTTTAGTTCTGATAATGGGAATTAATTGTAAATTAATTACATCCACTTATGGGTTATGGATTTCAAAAAATTGATTCTATATTTTTATTCATGGGGTATAAATTGTGATAATATGTGACTTTAATTTTTAGACTTTACGAATATTTATTTCATTAAATATTTTATTTACCACTGTTAAAGGGTAAATCCTGTAAATAACGGTAAGAAAATAATATTATAATAATATTAAATTACCCTAACACATTTCTAAACAATATTGGATGAGATATTCTAACCATTTTCATCCTTGGGTCGATTTTAGGACTCATTTATAATAAAATAATATTCTAGGATATTCCTAATGTACCCCTCCTCCCTTTCAGAAAAGGGAATAACCTCTAACTGATTACTCACACCTCTCAATCCCCCTTGGCTCAACCAACCTATTCCCAAATAATCTCCCAAAACACATCTCTTTATTTTTGAAGTCTTACCTTGGGAAGAATCAAAATAATGAAGGCCTTTAAGCATAAATCAAAAGGATTTACACGATTTGAGGTATTGTCTTCTCTCAAGATTTTTCCATTTATTTCCATTTTACAACAACTCCCCAACCATAAACTCTATTGACTCAATTATTTTATAAAAACAACTATATATTAAATTTAAAATGATGTTTTTATAATATATATTTAAACTACATATCCACACACCTCCATCTAATGTATACAAACATATTGTTTCTATGTACGATGAACTACTACCTCACGAAACTATGATTGATCAATTTTTCCCTACCACCTCTCATGGGGGCCATTATGATGGAACTATATTTATATTTGATATAAATTATATTTATATTGTCTCCATGCTTTGTATTTTTCATTTATATCATAACATTATGGTTTCCGTAATGGGTAAATACGTTAATTTCATTTGAGGAAGCACAAAATACCGCCCCCTCAAAATGATATTACTCGTTCATGAAATATGAGGAACATATTAAAAATGGAGGTAATGAACATATATACATATATATATATATATATATATATTATACTGGAATTATAATATATCTTTGTATAATTTAGTTGTCATACCTTTAAAAATGAAAAATAAATGAATGTAGTGTTCATTAGTACGTACGGCTTGTCGTCTCCATAAATGGTGCATTTAATTTATTATATCCAAATTTTATGGACTATTATAAATATATATATATATTGAATATAAATAATTATATACTAGATAAATAATATATTTAAATCATTAATATAATTATATAGATATTGGGCTTTTGACCACATGGAGAATTTATAATTATAACAAGTTCATTTTTGACTCAAGTGTCTAACAACAACAAAACGATCGATATGAACATGAATGATTATATTATTGTTATAATAATTTATATAAAAAGGTATAATAAAATTTTAAAATTTTATAAATCAATTATAATTAATTTAGTTTTGGTATTCAGTGAGATAAAGAATGTACAAGACAAGTTGGACACCCGGTAAGGGTATATTTCACCCTTCTCTTTTAGATAGAAACTTATTTAATGTTATGTCTTTAAGTTTCAATTTTCCAATGTTGGGATATTTTCTTTTATATCCTTATTTCCATAAATTATATTTCCATTTTATTATAGACGATTTTCTCTCTCATCAACTCATTTTCTGAATTTTTAATTAACACTTTAGGCTGTCGAATTTTTTTAAGGAAACTTCGTAACAAAAATTTAATTACTTGGGATAAACATAAAATTGTTTATTATTTCATGCTATGAATATTTATGAATGGCCGCTGATTATTTTAGAATTATTATCCACTTATATTAGGTGTATTAGTATTTTTCACACATAATTGTGTCACTGATTTATCCTTAATTTTAGTGCACAATCTTTTTTACGGGCTATGTCTCAATCTCCTTTTATTAAGGAATATCTTGATATTGTGACACTTTATTATCCAATAAGGTGTATATACAACCATTTTTTTAATTTTATATATTTAATTTATATATTATCATGATATTTATAGTTTATTTGATATTATTATTTAATGATTTTCATTCAAGAGTTTCTCAAGTGGTAAAGGATTCTATAAATAAAACATAATTTCAAATTTTTTAATGATTTAATTATTTGTATCCTTATCATTCATGTCCATGTTTTAGAAATGATTTTATGGATTTATTTGTAGGAAAATTAGTTCATTAAATTGTAAATTTATTTCAAAAGATTCAGTGTGTTATGAGAAACTTTTATTCAAAACACTTCTTTTTAAATATTTTAAATTTATTGATTATGTCAATATACTGAATTGATATCTTCTTAATAAAATATAGAAATGTTATAATTCATTTATTCTAGTTTTAGGTGTTATAAATATGTTATGGTTTTTGTTAATGTTTTACTTATACGGGTGGTTCTGTGGTAAACCAGTGGAGGGTGAGCCCGATATAGCTCTCCAATGCATTTGGTAACATGAAGAAGGTAAATTTTAATGTTTCTCCTAAAAGATTTAAGAAATATATTTTGATGGGTATTCCAAATGTAACTCCATATTTAGCGATTAAAGATTCAATGTATATATTATGAGGATACCAAAAGTTACTGTTATGATTTATGATTTATATGTGTTGTTAGAGTTGGTGCCCTCAGAACCAACTGTTTGTATTTTGATTACGTGAATATACTATTATTATATATTATTCATTGTTCTTCATGAATATAATATAATAATGTCCTGGAATATTTGTTGCATTTATAAGGTCATTGAAGATCCCCGCAATGATGAGATCCTTGAAATTCTATAACAATATTATTAAATAATGTACTACGGTTGGATAACATACTATGATAGGACACATAGTATACAGACCATCATGTCTGAGTACTCGTAATAATATGAGACTCTATCTCATTGACTTTTCACATGGTAATATCTATGATGGTAGATTATGAGAACAGACCCACAAATAGCAATTCTGCATGTCTTGGTGTCATCTGACATTGTTATCTACGAGCGTCTGTAATGGTCCTTAGACTGGAATATTATCATTAACTCATGCATAACTCGCACACTTTGATTTTCTAAGGAAAACCATCATGAAGACTGTTGGTAGGATGTAGGGTACGTTGGGTGCGTCACAAATGACATGTTGTTAATGGATAAGTCTTGGAAGGATTTGTCCCTTCTATATTTATGGGAGTATATATCTCGGGCCCTTTGATTGAAATATAACTGTTACCCAAATTCCATGACCATGGTGTAATGACGATTTTATTTCTAGAAGTCAAAGAATGTCAGATTAATCATATAGGTTTATGACATAACCATGAAACCTGCTTGATCAGATAGTGAGAAAAATGGATTAAATTTCATAGTAAGAATTTGTATGAGGGTACACGTCAAGGTGAAGTCAACTTCATTCTCTTGGGTGCCTTCACCTGTTGTTAGAGCCTAAGTGTATCCAAGTATCTCAAGTAAAATAATGATTATTCCCAATAGTGTATTAATAATTATTCAAGGAATCCTAAATCGTTTTAATTTCGGAGGAAGAATAAAATGAAAACAAGTAAAAGTTGTGTATTAATGATTACAAGCCATGTAGTTTTTTGAGTCAGGATTTTGAGGAAAAAATATTGTTTTATTAAATGATTTATATTATAATCAGAGTGGGTGCATGTTGATGAATTAATGATTCTACATGGGGGTTTTGAATAAGATTTAATGAAATATATAAAATGTGTAACCCATTTTTTTGTCATAACTCTATAACCTCAAACCCAATTATAAATATCCTCACAACACCAACACTTTTCCTAAGAATCATTGTGCACAAAATTTTTGGAGAATTCACTCAAGACCGAAAGAACTCTGTCCTCCAATAACGCTCTCCAAACCGAGATAAATCCACCTCCATCAGATCAAGGTGATCTAAGTCAGACAACGAAAGTAAAGGCTTCTCCATGATAGAACATGGAGATTCCTATGGTAACATCCAGAGATATATGGTCCACGTTTGGATAACTGCTAGAGGATTTCTACACATAGCTTCTGCAATGCAATGACAAATCACATCGGAACATGGATAGAAATATTAATGAATAAATAATTCCATTAAAGGTACTTCTTGTCAATTAATTATATTAATTATAATCAACCTGTGATGATAGTCCTTTATGGTTCCAGGACTATTCTTCTTCTTTGTTTATTTCTATGATTCGATCTGTGGTGTCTGGGGTTTATCAACATATTGATCCCGGATTGATCATTTCTATTGAAAAAGTGCCAATGCCACATCCACCCCTGAGATTCTGTTGCGCCCGGAACCATCAATTGGTTTCAGATGGATCACAACATTGATTATTGTTATTTAATATTCATTGATAATTTATGCATTTATATTTGATTCAATTCAAGATTAATTGTTCTATACAACTGAATGAATGAGATCTATTCTTCCTCCTTCGTTTCTCAATTCACATCATAGAAATGACCTTTTAATTTTAATTTTGATTAAAATAAAATTAAGGTACACATCCGGAAGGGCCTCTCATTCTGTATGTGAAACACAAGAATATACAGCGTGTAGTAAAAACTAAATTCCATGTACTTATGTTCAACAAACCGGTACTGGTCCACCAAACCCACGCCGTGTGAATAGAGTATACCTAAGTTTTTATTAAAAAGTGTTGATCATAACGGAACGATGCATGGAAACCAGAATACATGGTGTGTATATTGAATCAACAAGTCATGTAGTCTAATCTGGCCCAAGTGAAACTATGTATAAGGAGAAGCCATGTACTGCGTACATGAGATTTATAGGCTGGTAACCGCATAAGAAGGTAATACAAGTCGTGTTAGATTAATGTACAAGCCATGTACTCCAAAATTTCCAAAGTACATAAAACAAGCCAAATCCCCCAGCGGGTACTTTTGAAATGTGAAAACAAATACAGGTAGTGTAATATAGCATACATGTCGTGTACTTCCCATAAATGGAATTTCACCAGTTTTCCTACAAAGTACTAAGACCCCTAAAAGTAATATGGATTAGATGAATCTCAAGAAAAATCAGAAAGGAATTTAAGTAAAATAATTGATTCATTATAAGATCAAAATTAATTTAATTAAAGCATGTCTTACCTTGAATACAAATGATTAAAAGAATTTGAATACTAAATATTCGTAAATGTTGTTGCATCCTATGGATGATCATGAGTTAGGACAAAGATCCTTTGTTTGCGTATGGTTTCATTTAAATTTATTTAATATATATTCATTGTTCTGTGATCCTTCTTCCAATAAAATGTAGGGCATGCATGCCCATGGTTTCTTTAATGTAAACCCCATGTAATAGAGAATCTCCCAAGCCATAGGAGAAGGTTCAAAATCTAATTCTGAGGCCAAACCAACCCAAGAAGATACAATGGTATACTGGTGGGAGTGGCAAAACATGAACCATCGGGGTCAAGGTGTTTTTTCCTAGGTCAGGGTTAGCTCATAAAAACTGTTAGATAAGCTAACCAATAGAAGCTCATGATCATGAAAAATTATCTTATTTATATCTGATTTTATGGTTTATTTATCATGTATGTGTTGTCGCGGTCACATAGTTAAGGAAATAAACAAGCATGTAAATATGGAATAAAATAAAAACTAGACTATGCGTAAACATTATCAGAAATGATTAATCACTTAAGCAGCATTACTTAATACTAATAAGCATATGATAATTTGAAACCATGCATAAAGGATTAAAATCCATGAAATGCCATAATAAGTCAGAACAAGCCTTTCATTACTTGATTATGGGAAGGACTCAATAAAACTACGTGTTTGACCAACCCTTGATGGGAAACTTACTTTTATAAAGGAAGCCCTTTTGAAAGCTTCGGGTTGACTTAAAAATTTTACATTAAGAGGAGTATCCCATGCTAGACTTGTTGTAAACTGGAGGCAAGTGTTGAGGAAATCCATGTCAGGATTTCAGGATTGGGGAGTCCACTCAATAGATCAATAAACTGTAAGCTCACAGTTAGCAATGACCTGCCTACCTAAATACCTTGAAATAGCTTGACTAACCCTTGTTGGGGTTATGAGAAGTGGAATGTGGATCCATTCCACTAGAATGTCATCGAAACTGGAAAATCCAAGTTCAATGGTGAGGGCCATTGGGACCTGATAAAATAGTGGGATAATTAATAAATTCATTTATTATTTTTCATAAAATATAATCAAAAGGTACTGATAAATCATCTATTTTAATTTTTAGAATCAATATGACAAACTCATCAACAACATTTTAACTATGATCAATTCTGGATAAAGACAATATCTTCACTGTTAGTAACTTTGAGGAATGGTTTAGGCGCCTTTGGGTTATCTTATGACAAGAACAAAAGTTTTATGTGCTTGAGTCCTCACTTATTGATTCGCCTGCCCAAGGGGCAAGTGGTAATGATTTCCAGGTCTATGATCAACATTTGAGTGATGCACTCGACGTTAAATGTTTGATGTTGTCATTAATGTCTAGTGATCTCATGAAGTCTCATGAATACATGGATGCATATAGGATGCTCGATCACCTCTGTGGTCTATACCATGATAGATAATGAAAGGAAAGGTTTGAGATCTCCAAGGCTCTATTTGAGAGAAATCATGGAGAGGGTGCCCTCGCTGGGCCTCATGTAGTCAAGATCATTGGATACATGAGTTCAAGGAGGAACTAGGGTTTAAACTCCCTGGAGAACAGGGTACGTATCTCATTATTTCATCACTCCCCTAGATCATCTCTAACATTGGTGTAAATTTCAAAATAAAAATCATTGAGATGTCTCAATCTGATCTTATTATCCTCATTATCCAAGTGGAAAAGGATAAGAAGCATGAAAATACTTATTTCCATATAGTGAATAAAAGGAAATGGAATACGAAGAGATTTATGTCCAAAAATTATTCAATTCCTTCCATGAAAAGGATGAGCAATGGGGAGGCAAGAGAACAAGGGGGTTGTTTGTTGCACATGTGGCAAGAAGCTCCATTGGAAGAACAACTGCACCTAGCCAAGGAAGTAAGGTGATGATTCAGGTGTGTTTGTTATCAAATGAAATCTATCTATTTCTAAAAATTAGATATTATATACAGCTTTTGATGCTCAAATATGTATCCAAATACATGAACCATGTTGATAGATAAATATTGACTAAGGTGAGCTGGATCTACGAGCATCCAATGATGCCAGACTCGCTGTTGTATCTATCAGAGACTACCACCACACACTGCCTACTGGGATGGTATTGTTATTAAAAGGATTTTATTATGTACCCTCAGTAACCAAAAGCAATATTTCGGTATCCGGATTAGATACTGATGGATTCAACTTCATGTTTGGAATTGAATGTTTCTACTTTTACAAAGATATCATTGTTCTAGTAGGGAACATTTATATAAAGGCCTTTATGTGTTCGATAACACAAACCAAGTAATGTCAATTGATGAATAAGTTAATTCATATGACTCATACCACACCCAACATTGGCATCACTGGTTAGGTGATATCAATGAGAAACATTTTTCAAAATTACATCAATATGGGTATTTAGATTCATTTGAACTAAAACCATTTGGTGTATGTCATGCGTGTCTACATGGAAGAATAACCAAAGACCCATTTAGTGGGAAAGTTGAAAGGGCTAAAGAGCTTCTAGAATTAGTTCACACCTATGTGTGTGAACATTTTCTAGTTGAAGCAAGTGGTGGGTTATTGTACTTCATAACTTTTACATATAATTTTAGTACATATGGAGATATTTACTTAATGAGGTATAGGTTAGATTCTTTTGATCGGTTCAATAAATACATAGAATGAAGTTGAGAACCATATTGGTATGAAGATTAAAAATCATCGCTCAGAAAAAGGAGGAGAGTATCTTAATCAGGACTTCATTGATTTCTTACAGGAGTTTGGGATTCTATCTCAACTCACTCCTCCTTACACGCCTTAGTAGAATAGTGTATGTGAAAGGAGGAACCACACCCTGTTGGACATGGTGAGATCAATGGTGAGTCTTGCGATTCTTCCATTATCCTTTTGGAGATATGTGTTACAAATACGTGCACACATTATAAACCATGTACCAACTAAATTGATAAATGTTATTCCATATGAATTATGGAGTGGATGCAAAGCCATGTTATCACATTTTCATGTCTGGTGTAGCGAAGAATTTTTTAAGGCCTCTTCTGGTAACAAGCATGCACCCCGCTGCTCAAAGTGTACATTTATAGGATATCCCAAGGAAACAAGGGGATATTACCTATACGACCCCTCAGATAAAAATGTTATAGTGGCAAGGCATGCCATATTCCTTGAGAAGGAGCACATCTCGAAAAGGGATAGTGAGAGCGAGATAGGCTTCGATGAAGTCAAGGCTCAAGATACGCAAGAGTTGGTACAAGAACAGATTCCACAAAGCCCCGTGGAAGAACAATCTGTTACAGAGACACAAGAACTGTGTAGGAGCATGAGAGATTTGAGAGAACTAGAACAATGTGGTCTGCTTGTCACTGAGGATGGTGACTCGTTATTGGTTGACAATGATGATCCTCTTAACTATAAGGAAGCAGTTGAAGGAACAAACATTTCCTAGTAGATAGAATCCATGAATTGTGAAATGGATTCCACTACCAACTAAATTTGTATTTGATTTTCAAAAATACTGCTTTGAGGGTGAGCTGTACCCAGAACATTATAAAAAACATCCAGTGGTATTCAACAAATGTGATCCAATTTCAATATCCAGACACAACAAATGAAAATGTCACTTTCGGGATATTCTCACAAAATTCAAAGTCACAGTCGTTATCATCGTCCATCATCATCATCATACCCACCATCATCGTCACCGAATAAACACCACTTCTTCATCGTCAACGATTCATCACTGCATCATAAACTTAGAGGCAACCGGTCCCCGGAACCAATGTCTCATTGCCTAACCAATTAACAGAGAAACTCCCACCATAACATATCCCACAATAGCATCCATCATATAAATCACCCACATCATCGACGCTTTACCCTCATTGCCACCATCAATGTAGACATTCGAAACCACACCAGAAACGAAGATAACCAAACCAAAAACACAAATCGAAAATTTCATCGAGCGAGAATAATAGATCAAGATCCCAATGAACTACATAATAAACCTTCGTCGATGTCTCTGAGGAACAAACATAAAACAGATCCAACAGACAAGAAATTGCCATCATAAGAGAACACAGTTGCATGTCCCATGTGGAGCACCATCGGCCGCCGACCCACATCCCAAAGCCTCACAGTTCTACTGATACAGATCCAACTCGGAGGGGAGTAGAGAAAAGAGAGGCCAGAGCAGGGTATTGGGTGGCTATGGGCTTTGAGAAAATGCATCATCGATGAATAGGAACACCAGTAACGGACATAACAAAAGAAATCTGACTTCAGGAGCACCTGGAAACCCATTGACCACCGAAACACATATCCCAAACCCTTCTTATAACAGCCGCTATGACTCTAGCCAATAGAGGCGCACAGGAATGTGGGTAATGAGTAGGTTTTGAGAGGTTGGGGGCTTCCACAACAAGCTTACTTCAACGGGAAGTCTACAAGATCCATGGAAGAAAACCCACAGTAGCGCGCAAAAGAGAATAAAGAAAACCCATGGAAAATAAAACTGCTCGTAAGAGGAGAAAACGAAAGTGAATAAGTGAATCAAAGAGGAGGAATACCGAAGAATCATAAGAATATAATAAGATAAATTGCTTCCAGGGAGGGCCATGGAAACCCTAGGTGGATAAGTGGAGCCGAGAGGGGAGATGAGATCCAAGAGAATGGGGTTCCATTCTAGAAATGGATTCCATGTCCCGAAACCAAGTATGAATTTTGGTAGATACTATAGTTGATGTTATTACTGTTGGTAATAAATGGGTATTCAACAAGAAACTGGACCTGGAGGGATAATCCACAGATATAAGGCACAACTGGTTGCAAATGTTTTTAGACAGCGTCAAGGAATTGACTATGATGAATCATTTTCACCGGTTGTGATGCTGAAATCCATCAGAATACTATTGTCAATTACAACATACCATGACTATGAAATTTTTAAAATGGATGTCAAAACAGCATTCCATAACAAGAACCTTCAGGACGATGTCTACATGACAAATCCTAAAGGGTTTGTGACTCCAAATGATTTCAAGAAGGTATGCAAGTTTTAGAAATCCATTTATTTATTAAGGTAATAATCAAGGTCATGGAACATTAATTTTGATGAAGCCGTAACAAAAATTTGGCTTTATTAAGAATGAATTTGAGCCTTGTGTCTACAAAAGGTTTAGTGGAAGTGAAATAGATTTATTATTAGTATATGTTGATGACATATTACTAATTTGAATCGAAGTACCAGTCCTACAGTTTGTTAAGGCATGGTTGGATAAATGCTTCTCTATGAAATATCAGGGCGAGGCAGCATATATTCTTGGGATCATGATCCATCATGATGGATTCAGGAGAATGATGGTCTTGAGTCAATGTACATACATTTACATGATACTGAAGTGATTCAGTATGGAACAGTCCAAGAGGGTATTGTTGCCAGTGTCACATGGCATTCATAGTTCCAAGAAAATGTGTCCTCAGACACATGAGGAAAGAAATAAAATGGAAAGTATCCCTTACACATCCACGATTTGGGTAGTTATGTATGTTATTCTATGTACAACGCTTGATGTTTCTTATATATTAAGTGTGTTTGGGAGATATCAAGCTGATCCCAAAGACTATCATTGGATGGTAGTCAAGACTATCGTTAATTATCTAAGGTGTACTAAGGATATGTTCTTGGTTTATGGAGTGGATGAGGAACTAGTCATCATACGACATGTAGATGCTAGTTTCCAGACTGATAAGGATGACATGAAGTCACAGACTAAATACACCTTCAGTTTGAATGGATGTGCAGTGAGGTTTAAGTGCTCAAATCAAGGTGTGGCTGTAGATTCTGCAGTAGAGTTTGAGTATATCGCAGCTTATGAGGAAGCTAAAGAGGCAATATGGATGTGTAGCTTAATCCAAGATTTTGATGTAGTACCTATCATTAAAGATCCTATCACACTCTATTTTGATAATACTACAGTTGTGGGACATTCAACAGAGCCATGGTAACATCAGCGGAAAAATCACATACTTCGGATCTCTTGAGGGATTTTTCTCAAAGAGGGGAAGTTGTAGTGAGAAGTATTTCAATGGAAGACAATGTGGTGGACCCCATGACTAAAGCCTTGACTCAGCACGAAACATGATCATCATGTGAGGTCTAGAGGACTAAAAGTCATAGGCAGTTGGCTCTAGTCCAAGTGGGAGTTTGTTAGAGTTGGTGTCTTGAGAACCAATTTTTTGTACTTTGATTAAGTGAAAATACCGTTATTATATATTATTCATTGTTCTTCAAGACTATAATGTAATAATTTCATGGAATATTTGTTGCATTGATAAGGTCCGGGAAGATCCACACTATGATTAGAACCATGAAATTCTATAACAATATTCTTAAATAATGTTCTATATTTTGATGAAATACTATTATAGGACACATAGTATATATACCATTATGTGCGAGTACTCGTAAGAAGATGACACTCTCTATCATGGAGTTATCAGTTAGTAATCTCTAAAATGGGAGATTATGAGAATGGACCCACCAGTAGCAATTCTGCATGTCTTGGTGTCATCGTACATTTCTATCTAGAAGTGTGTGTAATGGTCATTAGACTGTAAGATTATCATTAACTCATGTCATGACTCGCACACTTAAATTTTCTAACGAAAACCGTCACAAATACTATTGGCGGGAATTAGGGTACGTTGTGTGCATCATGAATGACATGTTATTAATGGATAATTTGAGGAAGGATTTTTCCCTTCCGTATTTATGGAAGTATATATCTCGGGCCCTTTGATTGAAATAGAACTTTCTCCCAAATTCCATGTTTGTGGTGTAATGACGAGTATATTTCCGGAAGTAAAATAATGATAGATCAAGCATATAGGTTTATGAAACTACCATGAAACCTGCTAGATGTGATACTGATACAAAAGTATTAAATTGAACGGTATGAATTTTCATGAGCTGACACGTCAATGAGGCATCAACTTCTTTGTCTTGGGTGCCTTGACCCGTTGCTAGATAGTAATCTTGGAATTTGGGCAAGCCCACCTAATGCCAATGAGAAAGAGTCCTAGAGGGTCACACACTAAGTGTATCCAATTATCTCAAGTAGAATAATGATTATTCTCATATGTGGATTAATAATAATTCAAGTAAGCCTTAATCATTTTAATTTTGTTGGAATAATAAAATGAAAACAATTACACGTCGTTTATTAATGAATACATGCCATGTAGTTTTATGATGAACAAGTACACACTGTGTATTAATGATTACATGCTGTGTAGTTTTTACAGTATGGATTTTGGGGAACTAATATTGTTTTATTAAATGATAATTATTATAATCTGCATGGGTACATGTATAAGGCCCCAGCCTTAAACCTTACTTAATCTTGAGTTATTTCAAGAATACACAATGAGGATCTTTTCAGGATTCGAGTTTTCGAGAATTAGATCATAAATCATACATTACATTCCACATTTAAAAAAGGTGGTTATATAAAAGACAATATTAACTTTTCCCATCAAAGGAAATGTATTTAAAATAAAACATGGATTCTTTCTTGACACTTCCTCAACACTATCATCAAATCATGTACCTTTCCCTTGACCAGTGAAAAACATTTCAAAAACATGGGATGAGCATAAAAGGATATGTAAGGTATATAAAAAAATACAGAATGAAAACATTAGTCCATGTATACATAAGAATCAATGAAATAAAACTTTACTCAAATAACATAAGCACTTTAACATACCTCATCAAATCATCAATAACTCATAGAAATCATATGACATAAAGGTAACATGAGGAATTCATAACATTCTTACGTAGGTAGTATCCCTCATGGTTACGTTTGGAATACCCATCACTATATATTCTTTAAATATCTTCAGAGAAACCTTAGGGTTTAACCCCTTCGTGTAACCCAATGAATTGGAGAGCTATATCGGGCTCACACGCCCTTAACTTATCATGTAACCACCCGTCTTCATAAACAATGCCCATGAACCATAGAATAATTGTATCACATAAAACATGCATAAAGAAAACATAAAATTCCCACATTTCAATCATAATATATCAATAACAAATTGATATAATAAAAACATTATCAAAACCATTTCCAATACCAAAATAAATGAAAACTAAAACATGGTATTTATTCTTCATTTAAAATCTGTATGGCTTGTATAGGAAGCCGAAAGTCAAATAATTGTCACGACGGGGGAGAATTCATTGTCTACACATACATAGGACAAAAACATTCCATTTTATCAATTAGTAAAACACTTCGTATAAAAAATATTCCTTTCGAATAAATGTAAAATTCAAAGGGGTTTATACACCGCATAAAATAATGTTGTGTATAAAATAAAATATACCTCAATGAAAAGAGATTGAGACGAAGTCCCTTACCTTGTGTCCGACTTGACTCGATCGTTCTTTAATCTCTTGAATAATAAACTAGAGTTAATTTTTACCTTCTTAATAACCTTTTTCATGTTCATTATTCCTTTTATATGACATATTACCATGTTATGAACACTATGTAATTATTTATGTTAATAACGGTCGTTATGTCGATCATTGGTACTTGAGTCAAAAATAAACTCTTTATAATTACAAGTTGTTCATGTGGTAAAATATCCATTATATCCAGAATTAAATTCATGATTTAGATATCATATATATCATATATATCCATTATATACATGAATTTATAATATTACATAACATTTAGAGGTATGAAATGAAATGCACCGTTCATGGAGACAGTAAGTCGTACGTACGCATGAACGCTACTTTCATTTATATTTCGTATTTAATGGAATTAATTCATAATGATATAAAGTTATATTATAATTCTAGTATAATATAATATACAATATCATTAACTCCATCCTTTATACATCCCATATATGGAATTAACGAATCAAATCACTTTGAGGGGGCGGTAGTCCGCACTTCCTAAAATGAAGATATCATGTTTACCCATAATGGAAACCATAAAGGTATGCCATAAATGAAAAATACAGAAGCATAAATAAAACATAAACATAATATATATATATATAGAGTGACATCTTAATGGCCACCATGAAAGGTGTTAAAAGAAGATTGAACAATCATCGTTTCATGAGGCAGAAATTCACCATCCACAGAAACATTATGTTCTTTAACCATTAGATGAAGGTGTGTGTAAGTGTATCTCAAATAAATCACATAACAACATCCTAGTATATTGAATATACTGTTATTGTTACAAAACAATTGAATAAAAAGATTTTATGGGGTTGGAGAAGAAAAATAAAACAAAAGAACACAAGTGAAGACATTACCTTTAAATTGGGAAACTCCTCTTGATTTGAACCAAAAGGGTTTCTTGAAGAGATTTCTGCCTAAAGTAAGTCTTCTATAATGAATAGAGAGATGTGGATAGATAAAATGATCAGTGTTTGGCCGAGCCAAAGGTTTGAGAGGTGTGGGTAAGGAGGTAGAGGTGGGGCCCTTTATAAGAGGTAGGTGGGGAACTATTGGAAGGTCAAGAAATGTTACATTATATTAAAATAAGTTTCGGATTTTAATGAACCCATATTGATATATTTCTAGTATAAGGTGACAAGGGTTATAAATATACTCGTCCAATAAATCTTCCACAAGTGTATGTCTTAGAGTTTACATTATCTTTTCATTTTATTTAAATCGTTCATTAATGAGGTAATCGCTGCATCATTATGGTGTCATAAAATATTTAATGTCTAAAAATTTTAAAAAACTACTATGATGTAGGAAATATTTTTAGCTTTCCAATGACTATTTATAGTCCAAGTGATCATTTATGTAGGAAAAACTAATTTTTTTTTACTTGGGTGATACATACTTTGGTTATACTTTCCCTATAAAAAAATATAATAAAATATCACTATCACCCAAAAGTGATTCCTAGGTGTCCCAAAGTTTGGCCTCAGGCATCCCATGGTCGTCCATGACACAACCAGTAGAATTAGGACATATTTTGGTGTCATTTTTTTTTAATATGATATTATTTTATTATCTTTAACTACCCGATTTCTAATTAATCACGATAATTAAAGATAATTATCGTCGTTACTATTCATGATGTCCAAAAACAAAAGAGTATTAATTACATAATTTGGACCTTCGGATTCCAAATATGGAATCCATTTTTTCAAATTCTAAACCCATAAATTGCAATAATTAATTTAAAAATAATTCTCGTTGTCAAAACAAATAGCGGGTATTTTTAGAAACAATTTCTATCTAAAGTTTTGCAATTGTTTAGGTCCAAGTTCAAAGTGAAATTAATCTCAATAACCACCATTGGATTAAATGGAAAAAATATATTCTATTTACACATTAATACTAATGAAAAATATAATCTATCCATATAATTAAATTTGATGAAAAAATAGTTTTGAAGTAAAATGCAGTATTTTTCACCATTCATTAAAAAATGAACATTGTCAGAAAATACCAAAAATTTATCCAAAGTAAATTTCCATGTCCCAATACTAAAGAATACGTTTTTTCGAACAAATATATATTATAAAATTGTCAAAAGATAGATTTAAAAATGGTTCGCCATCAAAAGGCGGTAAAACAATCATTTAAAAATATTAGAGAATTTTATGCTTAAGATTTGATTTATTCTCATTTTAAGTCTTTAAAATACTATATAATTCATAAATAGACATAGATAAGAAAATATATTATTCATTACTTACATGGGATGTTACATCCTTCCCCCCTTAAGAAAATTGGGTCCCTGTAATTTATTTACTTATCGAATAAGAGGGGGTATTTATCCCTCATTGCATTTTCATATTCCCATGTTGCCTCTTCAATCATGTGGTTTTTCCACAAAACCATTACTTGATGAATCACCTTATTCTGCAACAAATTCTCCCTATAGTAAAGAATATGGACTGATTATTTCTCATAAGATAGATTCTCTTCCAACTGAACTACCTCTGGACTCAAAACATGAGATGGATCTTGCATGTACTTCCTTAACATTGAAACATGAAAAACTTTGTGTATCTGAGATAAACTAGAAGGTAAAGCCACTCGGTATGCAACTGATCTGACTCACTCCAAAATTTCATATGGTCCAAAGAACCTTGGACTCAGCTTTCCTTTCTTACGAAATCACATCACACCTTTCCATGGTGAAACTTTGAGGAAGACATGACCACCTACCTTAAAAGAGACATCCTTCCTCCTATTGTCTGCATAACTTTTATTCCTACTTTGAGCTGTTTCCATGTGTTTCTATATCAGCTGAACTTTTTATGCCAAATCTTCTACCAATTCTGGTCCCATCAACTTCCATTTAACCACGTCATCCCAAAAAGCTGGAGTTTAACACTGCTTCCCATATAATGACTCAAATGGTTCCATCTATATACTGGAATGAAAACTGTTATTATAAGAAAACTCAACCAAAGAATGATGTTGGTCCAAACTTCCCTGATAATCCATCGAACATGCACATAGAATATCCTCCAAAGTCTGAATTGTTCATTCTGACTGTCCATCTGATTGAGGATGAAAAGCTGTACTAAAATTTAATTTAGTACCAATGACTTCTGAAGGCCTTTCCAAAAGTTATATGTAAACTTGGGATCACGATCAGATACAATGGAGAGGAGAACTCCATGTAACCGGACTATCTCTTTAAGATACAAACGAGAAAGTTGATCTAGAGAAAAATTATCTCGTATAGCAAGGAAATGAGCAGATTTAGTCAAGCGATGAATAATAACCCATATTTCATTATTACCTCAGTGAGTCTTCAGCAATCCCACAATGAAGTCCATGGATATATTCTACCATTTCCACTCTGGCACTAGTAATGGCTGAATCATCCATTTGGGTAACTGCCACTCTGCTTTAACTTGTTGACAAGTCAAACAATTCACAGTAAAATTAGCAATATCTCTTTTCATTTGATCCCACTAGTAATACTCCCGAAGATCTCCATACATCTTAGTACTGCCATGATGAATTGAAAATGGAGAACTATGAGCTTTACATAACAAGTCTCTCTTCAACTATGAGTCACATGGAAAACACAATATCTTCCCAAATCTCAAAACAGAATCATTATCAATGTTGAATTCATGAAATTACCCTTCTCGACTAGCTTTACCTTTTTTTTCAACTCCCTGTCTTGCTTCTCTGCTTGTTTAATTCTGACTGATAGAGAACATTTCACTGATACCTAAAACAAAAGAGAAGAACATCCTACACCAACAACTTCTATGACAATATTCATCACATCCTTAACCAAAGTATCACGTTCCAAAAATAAAATTGTTAATAAAGCATTACATTTTCGACTCAAAGAATCAGCCACATTATTTTCTATTTCCGGATGGTAATGAATTGTCCAATAATAATCCATGATTAATTCCAGCCGTCTCCTCTGTCTCATGTTCAGTTGTTTATGAGTGAAAATATACTTTAAACATTTGTGATCGGTATATATTTCACACTTTACTCTAATCAAATGATGCCTCCAAATTTTCAAAGTGAAAATAATAGCAGCTGATTCCAAATCATGTGTATGGTAATTTACCTAATGAGTTTCCTAAAATCGTGAAGCATAATCAATTACCTGATAATTCTATATTTGGACACAACCAAGTCCATTCAATTAAGCGTCACTATAGATAACAAACTCACCATTCTTGGAAGGTAGTGCCAAAACTTGAGCATTCACCAATCTTTTTTTCAATTCCTGAAAACAATCATCACATTCTTTTTTCCAGATAAACATAACACCCTTCCGAGTTAGCTTAGTCATTGGACTAGATAATAGGGAAAAAATTCTAATATAACTTCGATAATAGCCTGCCAAACTAAGAAAACTACGAATCTCGGTTAGAATTGTGGGTCTTGGTTATTCTTCAACAACCTTTGTTTTTTTAGGATCAATAGTTATCCCATCTTTAGAAACAATGTTACCAAGGAAAGCAATTTGTTGCAACCAAAACTCACACTTTGAATTTCCTATACAATTTCTTCTCTTTTAAGGTTTGAAAAATAACCCTTAAATGACTTTCATTCTCCTCTTTACTTTTAGAAAACACCAAAATATCATCAAGGAAAAAACCACAAACTTATCCAAGAACTCATGGAATATTATATTCATAAGGTCCATGAATACATAAGGTGCATTGGTTATCCCAAAAGTCATAACTAAAATTCATAATGGCCATATCTTATACAGAACAAAATCTTCGGAAAATCTGCTTCCTTTAACTTCAACTGATGGTACCCTAATCTCAGGTCAATCTTTGAAAAATACTATGCTCCTTGGAGCTGATAAAAAAATCATTGATTTGAGGCAAATGATATTTGTTCTTAATAGTGTTGTTATTCAAAGCTCTATAATCAATAAAAAGTCTCATAGAAACATCTTTCTTTTTAACAAATAAGACAGGATCCCCCCATGGTGATGTGCTAGGTTGAATGAAACCTTTGCCTAATAAATCTTGCAATTGCTCCTTTAACTCTAAAAGTTCAATTTGAGCCATTTGATAAGGGGGGTTTGAAATTGGCTTAGCATCAGGAACTATGTCAACAATAAATTCAACTTCCCAATCTGGTATTATTCTAGGCAACTCGTCAGAAAAATCATCAAGATACTCACTTACCATTGGCACATCATTAATCTGAACGGTTCCTTTGTTTTCAACAATATGTTCAAGGTAACTTTCATTTCCACATTTTACAAGTTTCTCAGCATCTTGATATTTTATCAACAGTAAGGGTTCATTTTTGTACACAAACTGAAAGTCTTTTGGAATAGAAATTCCTTTAGCTATACAATCAATCATAGCATGGTAAACAGAGAGCCATTCCATACCCAGGATAAAATCAAACTCTAATAGATGTAGAAAAATAATGTTTTCAAGTAGGTTCATTCCACAGATAAGGATAGGAAGACTCTTATAATTTCTTTTTGCCTCAAAATTTCCCCTAGGTGTTTTTACCACAATATCAGGAGTCATTCATGAGATGGTATTAAAAAATTACTAGAAAAATTTTTAGAGATGAAAGAATGGGTAGACCCCGAATCCAATAACACATTAGCATAATCTAAAAAAACAAAAAAAGTACCTGATACCACTTCTTTTTCTGGCCCAACATCTGCTGAAGTAGTTTCAAAGGATTTCACCACTCTTTTTTGCTTGTACTATGACTACTTCCCATCATTTGATCTCTTTGTCGAACACTCGTTTGCATAATGACACATCTCATTGCACTTGAAACATTTCACTAAATGTAAATAAAATTTGGTCTTACCATCACCCTAATCATTTTCAGTGCAATCACGAGCCTTATGTCCCATCTTACCACATCGGTAGCACTTTCCATAATTTAGAAGACATTCCCCAACATGCCTTTTACCACATTTATCACAAACTAAAAACTTAGTTTCCTTATCATCAGGCCTCTATAGAGGATTCTTCCCTTTCTCATGCCACCTCGGTCTCTTCTTCTGTTGGTCATTATAGAACACTTGGTCATCGAAAAACTCCATTTCCACGTTCTCAGCACATCAAAAATGCTTTTCATAACACTTGAACTCACGAGAATCTAAATCCCTTCGATATTTTGGCTTTAATCTTGAGTAAAAATGATTGATTTTACTATCAAGGTCTCGGATAAAATTTGGAGCATAACTTTCCAATCGAGTGAAACTTTCTTCATAAGAAGCCACTAAGTCATCCTCTTGCCTCAATTCCATGAATTTGTTTTCCATCCTAAGTTAAACACCATTAGGAATATAAATCTCAAGAAACAGGTCTTTGAATTCATCCTAGTCGAGAGCATCAATCTCATCAGCGTCCCTGATATTTTTAACCATCGACCACCAATGATCTACTTCACCCTCCAAATGGTAAATTGCAAGACTAACCTTTTGATTGTCTGAACACCCCATGGCATCGAAAATCTTCTCTAGTTCTTTAATCCACCCTTCAGCTAGCACAAGATCGGATGATCCTCTGAATGATGGGGGATGTTGCCTCATGAAATTTTCATCCACTGACATCTTGCTCTGCGGTTGATCTGGAAGATCTCTTACAAGGATACCACCTACATTTATCGCTTGAGTCAACTGCGCCATTACTATAACAAACTATTTAGTTCCAATTCCGACCATCTCAGGATGCTGATTCAGAAGGTCATTTCCTTCTGTATTCCTTCCTAGCATTGCTTCCTTGTTTCCTCTGTGTAAAACCATTATAAACAAACATGTCCTAGATGAGGCAAACATGGTAATATTCAAATGCTATATCATTTCAATTTGACCATAAAATTTTTTTTTGGATAATCATTGAATAGAATTCTTACTCATAAGGTTATCTAAACCGACATCAGATACCAACTATAAGGCCCCAACCTTAAACCTTACTTAATCTTGAGTTATTTCAAGAATACTTATTGAGGATCTTTTCAGGTTTAGAGTTTTAGAGAATTAGATCATAAATCATACATTACATTCCACATTTAAACAAGGAGGTTACATAAAAGACAATATTCACTTTTCCCATCAAAGGAAACATATTTAAAATAAAACATGGATTCTTTAAGGACACTTCCTTGACACTATCATCACATCATGTACCATTCCCATGACCTGTGAAAAATATTTCAAAAACATTGGATGATCATAAAATGCTCAGTAAGGTATATAAAAAAACACTGAATGAAAACATTAGTACATGTATACATAAGAATCAATGAAATCGTACTTTAATCATAAAACATAAACACTTTAACATACCTCATAAAATCATGAATAACTCATAGAAATCATATGACATAAAGGTAACTTTAGGAATTGATAACATTCTTACATATGGAGTAACCCTCATGGTTACGTTTGGAATACGCATCACAGTTTATTCCCTAAATCTCTTTGGAGAAAAATTAGTGTTTCACCCCTTCGCATAACCCAATGCATTGGAGATCTATATCAGGCTCACCCTCCCTTATTTTATCACGGAACCACCCATCTTCATAAACAATTCCCAAGAACCATAACATAATTTTATCACATAAAACATTCATAAAGGAAACATAACATTCCCACATTTTAATCACAAGATATCAATAACACATTGATATAATAAAAACATTATACAAACTATTTTCAATACCAAAATAAAAGAAAAGTAAAACATGGTATTTATTTTTCATTTAAAATAATTATGGCTTTTAGAGGAAGCCAAAACTCAAATAACGGTCATGTTGGCAGAGAAGTCATTGTCACCGCATACGTACAACAAAAAAATTATCATTTTTCATTTATTAAAATGATTCGTATAAAAAAGAATCATTTTGAATAAATGTAAAAGTCAAAGGGTTTTCTACATCGTATAAAATAAAGTTGTGTATAAAAAAATATGCCTCAATGAAAGGAGATTGAGATGAAGTCCCTTGCCTCATGTTCGACATGACTCAATCGTTCATTAATCTCCTGAATAATAAACTAGAGTTAATTTCTATTTTCTTAAGAACCTTTTTCAAGTTCATTATTCTTTTTATATCACTTATTACCATGTTATGAACACTATGTAATTATTTAAGTTAATAACGGTAGTTTTGTTGATCATTGGTAATTGAATCAAAAATAAACTCCTTATAATAACAAGTTGTTCATGTGATAAAATATCCATTATATCCAGAATTACATTCATGATGTACATATCATATATATCCAGTATATACATTCATTTATATTATTACATAACATTTAGAGGTAAGAAATGAAATGCACCGTTCATGGAGATGGTAAGCTGTACGTATGCATGAACGCTACTTTCATTCCTATTTCGTATTTAATGGAATTAATTCATAATGATATAAAGGTATATTATAATTACCATATAATAACATATATAATATCATTAACTCCTTCCTTTATACGTTCCACATATAGCATTAACAAATCAAATCACTTTGAGGGGGTGGTAGTCCGCAATTCCGAAAATGAAGATATCGCGTTTACCCATAATGGAAACCATAATGGTATGCCATAAATGAAAAATACAGAAGCATAAGGAAAACATAAACATAATATATATATTAATAGAGTGACATCTTAATGGCCACCATGAAATGTGTTAAAAGAAGATTGAACAATCATCGTTTCGTGAGGCAGAAATTAACCATCCATAGAAACAATATGGTCTTTAACCATTAGACGAAGGTGTGTGTAAGTGTATCTCGAATCCTTAACATAAAAACATCATATTATATTTAAGATACTTTTTTTGTTACAAACAAATGTAATAAAACGTTTTTATGGGGTTGGAGAAGCAAAATAAAACAAAAGAACACAAGTGAAGACATTACCTTAAAATCGGGTAACTCCTCTTGATTTGAACCAAAAGGGTTTTTTAAAGAGATTTCAGCCTAATATAAGGCTTATATGATGAATATAGGGATGTGGATAGATACAATGATCAGAGTTTGGCCTATCTAATAGCTTGAGTGGTGTGGGTATGGAGGTAGAGGTGGGGGCCTTTTATAAGAGGGAGGAGGGGCACTCTTGCAATGTCAAGAAATGATACTTTATATTAAAATGAGTTTTGAATTTTAAAGGTCCCAAATTGATATATTTCAAAGATAAGGTGATAAGGGTTCAAAATATACTCATCCAATAGGTCATTGGCAAGTGAAAGGCTTAGATTTTACATTATCTTTTTCATTTTATTTAAATCATTCATTAATGAGGTAATCGTTGCATTATCATGGTGTCATAGTCAATTTAATTTATTTAATGTCTAAAAATTATAAAAAAATACTATGATTTAGGAAATATTTTTAGCTTTCTAATTACTATTTATAGTCCAAGAGATAATTTATTTAGGCAAAACGAAAATTGTTTTACTTGGGTGATACATACATTGGTTATACTTTCCCTATAAAAAATTAAAATAAAATGTCACTACCACCCAAAAGTGATTCCATGGGGTCCCAATGATTGGAAAAAGGAATCTCATGGTCGTCCATGACATAAACAGTAGAATTAGGACACATTTTGGGGTCATTTGATATTATTATTATATTATTTTTTTATCCTTAACTTCCCGATTACTAATTAATCGCGATAATTAAAGATAATTATCGTTGTTACTATTCATAATGTCCAAAAACAAGAGTCTAAATTACATGATTTTGATATTATGATTCCAAATATGGAATCCATTTTACCAAATTCCCAACACAGAAATTTCAATAATAAATTTAAAAATAATTCTCTTTGTCAAAACAAATACCTGGTTTTTTAGAAACAATTTCTATCAAAAGTTTGGCAATAGTTTATATCCAATTTCAAAGTGAATTTAATCCCAATGACCACCATTGGATTAAATGGTAAAAATATATTCTGTTTAAACTTAAAACGAAATTAAAAATATAATCAAACTATATAATTAAATTAGATGAAAAAACAGTTTTGAAGTAAAATGTAGTATTTTTCGCTATTCATTATAAAATGAACATTTTCAGAAAAATAGCAATAATTTATCCAAAGCAAATATAAATTTCCCAATACTAAATAATAAGATTATTTTTAAAAATAGAGCTTATAAAATTGTAAAATGATAGATTTAAAATGGTTCTCCATCAAATGGCGGTAAAGCAATCTTTGTAAAATATTAGAGAATTCTATGCATAAGATTGGATTTATTCTCATTTTATGTCTTTAAAACACTATCTAATTCATAAATAGAAATTGATAAGAAAATATATTATTCATTACTTACTTGGGATGTTACAGCATGTCACAGAATTAAAGATTTCACCTGGGGGGCTTCAATAAGAGTTAATAAAATAAATAAAATGTGTAACGCGTTTAATTATTGTCATAACTCTATAACCTCAAAACCAATTATAAATATCCTCACAACCCCAACACATTTCCTAGGAATTTTTGTGCACTGAAATTATGGAGAATTATCTCAAGACTGAAAGGACTCTGTCCTCCAAGAATGCTCTCAAGACCGAGAGAGATCCACCCCCATCAGATAAAGGCGATCTAAGGTAGACAACGCAAGTAAAGGCTTCTCTATACTAGCAACCAATTATTCCTTTGGAGATGTCTAGAGATATGTGGTTCACGTGTGGATCATGGATAGAGGAAGTCTACACTTTTCTTTTATGATACAACAATGAATCACATCGGAATGTGATCAGAAATATCAACGACGAAAGAACACCATAAAATGTACTTCTTGTCAATCAATTATATTAATTACAATCAACCTACGATGATCCTCTATTATGGTTACATGAATATTAATCTTCATTGTCTATTTCTGAGATTCAATATGTGGAGTCTGGTGTTTATCCTCATATTCATCCCGGATTGATCATTGTTAATGTCAAAAATCCAAGTGGGCACATCCACCGACAAGCTTCCACTATGCCCTGAACCTTTAATTAATAAATCTTATAATTTTTTAGGTATGTTATAGATAATATGTTTTATGATTGAAAAATATGATTTCATTTGATTTTTATGTATTAATGGTCTAATAGTTACATTAATTTTTTAAAACCCTTACTGAGATTTTTTTTCTCATCCCATGTTTTTAAAATGATTTTCAAAGGTTTTAAGGAACTTTGAGGGAAAATAATAATTCAATAAGATTTATATGAATTAATAAAATCTTGAATTTTTTAATGATTTTTATTAATATGAAAAAGTCAGTTAGAGTAGATGAGTCATCTTTTTAATACTTGAGATGTGATGTAATAGTTATTTTCTAATTATCTAAAAATCTAAACCTGAAAAAACCCTCATTTTGAATTCATTACATAACTCAAGATTAAGTAATGTTTAAGGTTGGGGCCTTATAGTTGGTATCAGGGGATAGTTTATATAACATTAGAGGTTTTGGTGTTATATGGGTGTAGGTAAGTGATACTCTATAAATAAGTGGGTTATAATAAAATGGAAACGTTTGGAGGATTAATGCAAAATATTTAATATGAATAAAAAGATAAACAATAGAGATATAAGGTGGTATATGTATTAGAGTAATATAATGTTTTTTATGATATCTTTACCCAGTAAAGGATTATTTTTTAATAATAATTAGTTTCATGTTTAAGTGTCAATTATTTTTATAATATTAAGGATCATTTATCAAGATGGAAGAAAAGAGATATTTCACAACATTATTATCCCCCATTGATGATTTGATTATATCTGTTATGGAAAAAGAATGTTCAAATGATTTTGAGAGCTTCATGAGTATTCAAATCACCAGAATGATATTTATTGAGTTATCTAACACCAAATAATTTCTAAAACAATTTTATGGACCATTGTATCTTTTTCATATGACTTAATGACCCCAACTTTTCCAAATCTATCGAAAAGTGAAATTACAAAAGTGGGTCGAATGTTTACTTTTTGGATGTATGACAACATGTTGAATGAGAAATGGAACATCCTAAAGACCACAATATCTGGATTCAAGGAATGATGTATTAATAAATAAGGATTAAATGCATAATTAATTTATTATAAAGAGCTAAGAATGAGTAAGAAGTAAATATATAATGGATTTAGAAGTTATGGTATATTATAAGATGATGAAATGTTTAAAAGTATTAATGTGCTTTTGATGATTGGATTACTGTGGGAAGAATTTTTCAACTATGTATAACCATATTGTTTGATATGTGAAAAAGATAATCAAGTAAGAATTACCTTTTATTTTTTGGACAAAATGGATAAACAGATGTGTTTATATAATCTTTTATAGGAGATTAAGGGTTATTACATTTTGGGATGAAAAATGAAACGTACTAGATAACCTTTGAGATTAAATAAGGTTATGGTAATTATTTATGAAATTATCTTATTTTTGAGAATTTTAAATTAATAATATGTTTTTAGAAAAATGAAAATCCATAGGATGGGTGAAAACCCATCACATCAAGAAAGTAAACATAAATCAAACCCACAACTGATGGGTTACAAGGGTGCATCACCTACCACTAGCCTATGTGAAGCTCCTGGTTAGTATGACTTATTTTTTTCAGTTAAATGATTTAATTAATGAAGTATAAGTTGATTTGTGGTCTTATGTTTTATCATATTGATATCCTTAGTATAGGAAAATTATATAGTGATTATGTGATAATAGTTATTTTGGAAGATGTTTTCTTTTTTGGGAACACTATATGCATAAGGAAAGAATAATAAGTTGGGATTTCATTTGAGGAGTAATGGTGGAATTTTATTTTTGAGGAATATATTTTTTTTATTGTGGAAATATAGAGATTTGGGTTGTTTATGGAAATTATTAATCTATCATAGAGAATTTTTGATTAAGTTAATAAATTTTTAGTATGATACTTTAAGAGTAGCAGATGCTATTTAGAGATAATTGTTATAATTTTTGTGGAAGACAATACGATAAAATCCTTATAAATATTGGGTTTAAAATGTAGTTTTTATTTTTTGAATAATTTTATGGATAATTGGTTATTGAATGGTCTTTTTTGAACTTTGGGTTTTATATGTTCAATTTGAAGATTAAGAGTAGTATTTATTTTTATAAAGGACTGTTCTTTTTTGGTATTATCTGATCTTGTACTATCCATTTTTGTTTTGGTTAATTTCTAAAGATAGGGGAAATATGTGGTTCATCTATTGAGGATCATTTTATATTCTATATGTTTATTCGAGTGCATCATGTGTGAACAAGTCATCTTGATTACTAATTTTTTGAAGAAACAATGAGTTTTTGGTAGAAATATATTATAGTATAATACACTACTTGAAAAGTAATTATATTTCTTTGTGTTCATATTAGATATCATAAAGAAATTATCTATCATTATGAAAGGGAAAGTAAATCAAAAAACGGTTTCCGTTTACATTTCCAACTAGTGAATCAAATAGCTTTTAAGCTATCACATGTATGGGGTTTTCTAGTGGTAAACTTTCTCTTGAGAATGTTTTCTGTCACTCTCTATCCGAAAATGATGATTAGTTTTTTCTTCTATATCCATGTTTTCATGGAATAAAAGTATGTGTTATCTTGATTGACCTTTATACATATCTTTAATTCTTTTAATGTGATCATTTTATTTACTCTTTTTCTGATATGGTACTTTCAATGATGTTTCCAAGCCAAATTTTAAAATTACGAGGATGCAATTTCCAAAAGTGCATAAAAATGTAAAGAAAAAGTTATTTAAAAAATAATACATTTTCATATATATTGATATTTATGAATAAGATATTAAATTTATTTCAATGATGACACATTTTTTGATAGTGTACTCAACAATAAACAATAGGTTTCTTTGAAATATTATGTTGCACACTACTTTGAGTTATATTAAAAAAATAATATAATATCATTCTTATTTTAAATGATATTAAACTCCAAGACATTTTATTGGAGGGAATTAATAGAAAACAAAGAAAAATAATTATTAAATTTCTTTAAATTTATCCAAAAATTTTTATATTCTTAAAATAAGAGTGAATCCGATTTTTATCATGAAATACTCTAATATTATTTAAAATGTCATTTTACCGCCTTTTGAGGGAGAACCCTTTTTAAATCTAGTATTTGAACTTTTATATGAAATATTTGAAAATATAAAATTCTACTTTCTAAGAGTATGTTAAAATTTATATTGGATGAAATTTCTGTATTTTTATGATAATGTTCATTTTTAATGAATAGTGAAAAATAATGCATTTTAATTCAGAACGGCATTTTAGTATAATTTATTCATATAGTTAAATTATACATTTAATTGTTTAGAAAGATTAATTGGACTATATTTTTATAATTTAATCCAATTTTGGTCATTGGAAGTAATTCCACATTGAAATTATACATGAATGCTTGTCAAAATTTTGGTAGTTTTTAATTTATTAAATAAATCTTTAAGGTTTTGACAACTAAAATTAATTTTAAATTTACTTATAACAATTATATGTTTTTAATTTGGAAAAATTGATTCAATATTTTCAATCAAGGGTTCCAATGTTTCTAAATATGTATCTTTTATTAGTAGACATTATGAACAGTGTCTTCAGTAAATATTTTATTTACCAAGGTTTAAAAGAAAACTCTTGTTAATAAGGATAAAAAAATAATATTATAATAATATTAAATTACCCAAACATATGTCCTAACCCTATTTAATGAGATATTTCCTACCATGGAAAACCTTGGGTAGATTTATGACCCCATAGAGCCTCTTGTCTATGAATATGAAATTTAATTACTATTAATTTAACGTTAAGGAAAATATATCCTAAAGATATATCTTTATGTAAAATAATTTTTATATGAGGTTATATAAGTTATATCTTCGACTATAAATATTAATTAGAAATATAAATATATTTTACACATCATGATATTTTTTTATAATATTTATACATTAAATAAATAAATTTAATTATGACATAATGGTGATGTAGTGATGATTCATTAATAAAGGATTGAAATAATGTTATTATAAATCTTAAAATAAATGTAATTTGTTTATTTGGATGTCATACACGAATTTTTTAGATTATATTTTCATGTTATATCTTAATTAATGAGGTTTATTTGAAATAATCAAGTTGCTGCAGAATTTTAAAAAAGGCATGATATGAATAGTGTCAAAATTGACATAATTAATAGATTAAAATATAAAATATTTTATTAAATATTATAAATATCAAAACCAAATAATATTGATAAAAATGATATTTTAAGCCCAAAATGGTATTATTGAATCTTTAATTGGTTATTTTTCATGTTTTGGTAACTATTTTGATTATCAAAGTGTTAAATGCTTGATAAAAAGGTAATGGGATAAACAAGTTAAATTAAATAGACAAGAATTAAACAAATATCCAAAAATATACAATTATTATTATTTTATGTCATTATGACTTATATTCATAATATATTCTTAATAAATTAACTTTTACTCATTTATAATTTAAATATAATTTATAAAAAAATAATATTTCATGATATTCCATATGTATCCCTCCACCCTCTTATAAAAGAAAATCACTTATAACCCTTTATCACACTATAAAGACCACTTGGAAAGACCAAACACTTCCCAAATAATCTCCCAACATACATTTATTAATTTTAGAATCCTTAACATGGAATAAAGAAAATCAAGAATTCCATTTAGCTTAAATCTATAAGAGTTCTCCGATTTTAGGTAATGTCTTCTCTCAAGAATTTTCCATTTATTTCCCTTCTACAACACCCCTAAATTTTTGTTATTATAATACTTTATAAGAAAAAAAAGTATCTTAAATATAATAGGGTTTTTTATGAAATGGGTTCTAAATACACCTATAATGCCCCAGCCTTAAACATTACATAATCTTAAGATATTTCAAGAATACACCTTAAGGATCTTTTCAGGTTTATAGTTTTAGAGAATTAGATCATAAAACTGGCATTACATCCTACATTTAAACAAAGTGGTTACAATAAAAGATAGTATTCATTTTTTTCCCATCAACAGAAACATATTTAAAATAAAACATTGATTCTTTCTTGACACTTCCTTGACACTATCATCATATCATGTACCCTTCCCTTGACCTGTGAAAAACATTTCAAAAACATGGGATGAGCATAAAAAGCTCAGTAAGGGATATAAAAATATGGAAAGGAAACATGAGTACATGTATAAATAATAATCAATGAAATCATACTCTACTCATAAAACATAAGCACTTTAACATACCTCATCAAATCATGAATAAATCATAGAAATCATAAGACATAAAGGTAACTTGTGGCATTCATAACATTCTTACGTAGGGAGTAACCCTCTTGGTTACGTTTGGAATAACCATCACAGTATATTCCCTAAATCACATCAGAGAAACCTTAACATTTAACTCCATCGTGTTACCCAATGCATTGGAGAGCTATATCGGGCTCACCCGCCCTTATTTTATCACGGAACCACCCGTCTTCATAACAATTCCCAAGAACCATAACATAATCGTATCACATATAACATGCATAAAGGAAACATAATATTTCCACTTTTCAATTAGAAGATATCAATACAACACATTGATATAAAAACATTATTAAAACCATTTTTAATACAAAAATAAAATAAAAGTAAAACATGGTATTTATTTTCCTTTTTTTAAAAAGGTATGGCTAGTAGAGGAAGATGAAACTCAAATAATGGTCACGGCAGTGGAGAAGTCGTTGTCGCCGCATACATACGAAAAAAACATTCCCCTTTTGTCATTTAGTAAAACGATTCATATAAAATAGATTCATTTTGGATAAATGTAAAAGTCAAAGGGGCTGATACACTGTATAATAGAAGGTTGTGTATAAAACAAAATATGCCTCATTGAAAAGAGATTGAGACGAAGTCCCATACCTCGGGTCCGACTTGACTCGATCGTTATTTAACTTCCTGAATAATAAACTTGAGTTAATTTCTTCTTGCATAAGAACCTTTTTCAAGTTCATTATTCCTTTTATATCACTTATTACCATGTCATGAACACTATGTAATTATTTAAGTTAATAACGGCCGTTTTAACGATCATTGGTACTTGAGTAAAAAATAAACTCTTTATAATTACAAGTTGATCATGTATCCATTATATCCAGAGTTATACACATAATTTTGATATCATATATATCATATATATCCAGTATATACATGCATTTATAATATTACATAACGTTTAGAGGTAAGAAAGGAAATGCACTGTTCATGGAGACGGTAAGCCGTACGTACGCATGAACACTAATTTCATTTATATTTAATATTTTATGTAATGGAATCATAATGATATAAAGGTATATTATAATTATAGTATAATATCATATATAATATCATTAATTGCATCTTTTATACGTCCCACATATGGCATTAACGAATCAAATCACTTTGAGGGGGCGGTAGTCCGCACTTCCTAAAATGAAGATATCGTGTTTATCCATAATGGAAACCATAAAGGTATGACATAAATGTAAAATAAAGAAGCTTAAGTAAAAAATAAAAATATCATATATCATATATAAATATAGTTTCATCTTAATGGCCAACATTTAAGGTGTTAAAAGAATATGGAACAATCATCGTTTCGTGAGGTAGAAATTCACCATCCACAGAAACAATATGTTCTCTAACCATTAGATGTATGTGTGTGTAATTTTAGCTTGAATCCTTCTTATAACAACATCATAGTATATTTAAGATACTGGTGTTGTTACAAAAGAAATGAATAAAAATAGTTTAGAGGGTTTGAGAAGAAAAATAAAACATAAGAACACCAGAGAAGACACTACCTTTAAACCGGGTAACTTTTTTTGATTTGAGATCAAAGGCAACCTTGGAAAGACTTCTGCCCAAATTGAGGCTTCAAAGAGTTATAGAGATATTTGTAGAGATAAAATGGGCAGGGGTTGGCCGAGCCAATGGCTTTGTAAGTGTGGGTAAGGTGGTAGAGGTGGGGGCCTTTTATAAGAGGAGAGGAGGGGCAATCTTGGAAAGTAATAAAAGGATAATTTATTATAAACTTATTTTCGGATTTTAAAGGTCCCAAAATTATATATTTCTTGGTTAACGTGATACGAGTTCAAAATACACCCATCCAATAGGATTTTGACATGTTTAGGTCTTAGGGTTTACATTATCTATTCATTTTATTTAAATCGTTAAATAATGAGGTCATCACTGCATCATCAAAGTGACATAAATAATTTACTTTTTTTAATGTCTAAAAATTATAAAACAAATATCATGATGTAGGAAATCTTTTTATCTTTCTAATGAATATTTATAGTCAAAAATATGACTTTTATAACTCCATTTAAAAATTGTTTTAGTAAAACGACTCATGTTTGTGACATTTTAATTTTAACATTAAATAAAAAGATATTAATGTCATTTTCCTAACAATGTGGATCCATGGGGTCCCCAATTTGACCCATGGATTTTATGGGTCCGTCATGACACATCCAATAATTGTAGGACATGTTTCTAGGTATTTTTATTTTATTATAATATCATTTTTGCCTTAAATTGCAATAATAACCTCTAATCGCGATTAAAAACATAAATGTTACTATTCACCAAAAAATTATTTTAATACCATTGAACAAAATTTTACTTCATAATCACAACCATATATGTCGGATTTTTGAAATTCAGAACACAGAGGTGGTAAAATATCATTTAAACAGAAAATCTGTTTTTATAAGTACCACTTAGTGGTTTCACTATTCATCAATAATTGAAGTTTTTCAGAAAAATACCAAAACATCACCCTAAGATATATTTGATATTCTGAATTAAAAAATTATGTACATTTTAAAAAATTAAAAACATATAAGTTACATTAATTTATTTAATAATTAATTCCTGTTGTCAGATCAAATAACATGTTTTTATGAAACAATAAGTATCAAAAGATTGACACTAGTTTAAGTTAAATTTCAAAGTGAAATTAATTCCAATGACCACTATTGGACTATATAGTAACAATATATTATAATTTAACTTTAAAAACAATTCAAAAGATAATATAATCATATAAATAAATTAGATTAAAAAGAGGATTTGAATTAAAATACAACATTTTTCACTATTCATTAAAAAAATGAACTTTATCGGAAAAATACCAAAAATTTACAGAAAGTAAATTTAAATGTTCCAATCATAAAAAATAAGTTTATTTTGAGAAATAGTGCTTATAAAGTTGTCAAAAGTTTGATTTAAAAATGGTTTTCCATCAAAAGGCAGAAAAACAATCTTTTAAAAATATTAGTGTATTCCAGGATTAAGATTAAATTTATTATCATTTTAAGCCTCTAAAACACTATCTAATTTATTAATAGACATAGATATAAATATATATTATTCATTACATACTTGGGATGTTACATCCTTCTCCCCTTTAGAAAATTGTTTCCCCGCAATTTATTTACTTATCGAATAAGTGGGGGTATTTAGCCCTCATTGCATTTTCAGATTCCCATGTTGCCTCTTCAATCATGTGGTTTTTCCACAAAAACTTTACCTAATGAATCACCTTTTTTCGTAACACTTGCTCCCTGTGGTCAAGATTCTGGACCGGTTGTTCCTCATATGATAGGTTCTCTTCCAGCTGAACTACCTCTGAACTCAAAACATGAGATGGATCTGGCATGTACTTCCTTAACATTGAAACATGAAAAACATTGTGTACCTGAGATAAACTCGGAGGTAAAGCCACTCTATAAGCAGCTGATCCAACTCTCTCCAAAATTTCATATGGACAAATGAACCGTGGACTCATCTTTCCTTTCTTACCAAATCGCATCACACTTTTCCATGGTGAAACTTTGAGAAAAATATGATCACTTACCTCAAAAGATAGATCCTTCCTCTGGTTATCCGCATAACTTTTCTGCCGACTTTGAGCTGTTCTCATGTGTTTCTATATCAACGGAACATTTTCTACCATCTCTTCTACCAATTCTGGTCTCATCAGCTTCCTTTAACACACTTCATCCCAGAAATCTGGAGTTCGACACTGCTTCCCACATAATGCCTCAAATGGTGCCATTTGTATACTGGAACAAAACTGTTATTATATGAAAACTCAACCAAAGAAAGATGTTGGTCCCAATATCCTTGATAATCCACCGAATAAGCATGTACCATATCTTCCAAAGTCTGAATTGTTCGTTCTGACTTCCCATCTGATTGAGGATGAAAATATGTACTAAAATTTAATTCAGTACCCAACGACTTTGAAAGGCCTTTCCAAAAGTTAGAAGTGAACCTGGGATCACGGTTAGATACAATGGAGGGAGGAACTCCATGTAACCTGACTATCACTTTAAGATACAAATGGGAAAGTTTATCTAGGGAAAATGTATCTCGTATTGAAAGGAAATGAGCAGATTTAGTCTAGAGATCAACAATAACCAAGATTTCATTATTACCTCGAGGTGTCTTCGGCAATCCCATAAAAAAGCCCATGGATATATTTTCCCATTTCAACTCTGGCACTGGTAAAGGATGAAGCATCCCTTTCGGTAACTGCTACTCTGCTTTAACCTATTGACAATTCAAACACTTCACTGTACAATCAGCAATATCTCTTTTCATTCCATTCCACCAGTAATACTCCCGCAGATCTCTGTACATCTTAGTACTTCTAGGATGAACTAAAAACGGAGAACTATGAGATTCACATATCAAATCTCTTTTCAAATGTGAATCACAATGCACACACAATATCTTCCCAAATCTCAAAACACAATCATTATCAATGTTGGAATCAGGCAACTTAACCTTCTGAACTAGCTCTACCTTTTTCTGCAACTCACTATCTTGCTTCTGTGCTTGCTTGATTGTGTCTGATAGAGAAGATTTCACCAATACCTGAAACAAAACAGAAGGAAATCCTGCACCAAAAACATTTATGCCAAAGTTCATCAAATCCTTAAACAAAGGATCACTTTCCAAACACAACATTTTTAATGAAGCATTACGTTTTCGACTCAAAGCATCAGCCACTTTATTTGCTTTTCTTGTATGGTAATGAATTGAACAATCATAATCCATGATTAATTCTAGCCATACCCTCTATCTCATGTTCAATTCTTTCTGAGTGAATATATACTTTAAAATTTTTTGATCGGTTTATATTTCACACTTTACTCCATACAAGTGTTGCCTCCAAATTTTTAAAGAAAAAACTACAGCAGCTAATTCCAAATCATGTGTAGGGTAATTTACCTCATGAGTTTTCAACTGTAGTGAAACATAAGGAATTACCTGATCATTCTGCATTAGGACGCAACCAATCCCGTTCAATGACGCATCACTATAGATAAGAAACTCCCCAATCCTGGAAGGTAGTGCCAAAACTGGAGCATTCACTAATCTTCTTTTCAGTTCTTGAAAACAATCATCACATTCTTCTGTCCAGATAAACTTAACACCCTTCCAAGTTAGCTTAGTCATTGGACTAGATACCTGTGAAATTTTTTTAACAAACCTTCGGTAATATCCTGCAAAACCAAAGAGGCTATGAATCTTAGTTATATTTGTGGGTCATGGCCATTCTTCATCAACCATTGTTTTTGGAGGATCAACATTTATCCCATCTTTTGAAACAATGTGACCAAGGAAAGAAATTTGTTGCAACCCAAACTCACACTTACTGAATTTCCCATTCAATTTCTTTTCCTTTAAGGTTTGAAAAATAACCCTTAAATGACATTCATGCTCCTCTATACATTTAGAAAATACCAAAATATCATCAATAAAAACAACCATCGTTTTTCACCAGAGTTAACTGATCCATCACTACAACAAACTGTTTAGTTCTGATTCTAACCATCTCAGGATACTGATTTGAAAGGTCATTTCTCTCTGTATGACTTCCCAGAAAAGTTGTTCTGTTTCCTCTATGAAAAACCATTCTTAACACAGAAATATCTTAGGCGAAGCAACATGGTAATCTTCAAATGCTATATTATTTCAATCATACCATAAATTAATTTATATTTTAACAATTTTCTAACTCCTAAAGTTGTCTAAACCGTCCTCTGATACCAACTATAAGACCCCAGCCATAAACATTACTTACTCTTGAGATATTTCAAGAATACACCTTGAGGATCTTTTCAGGTTTATAGTTTTAGACAATTAGATCGTAAAACTTGCATTACATCCCACATTTAAACAAAGTGGTTACAATAAAAGATAGTATTCATTTTTTTCCCATCAACGGAAAAATATTTAAAATAAAACATGGATTCTTTCTTGACACTTCTTTAACACTATCATCATATCATGTAACCTTTCTTGACCTATGAAAAACATTTCAAAAACTTGGGATGAGTATAAAAAGATCAGAAGGGGATATACAAATATGGAAAAGAAACATGAGTGCATGTATACATAAGAATCAATGAAATAATACTCTACTCATAAAACATAAGCACTTTAACATACCTCATCAAATCAAGAATAAATCATAGAAATCATAAGACATAAAGGCAACTTGAGGCATTCATAACATTCTTACGTAGGGAGTAACCCTCTTGGTTACATTTGGGAATACCCATCACAGTATATTCCCTAAATCTCTTCGGAGAAACCTTAACGTTTAACTCCTCCACGTTACCCAATGCATTGGAGAGCTATATCGGTTTCACCCGCCCTTATTTTATCATAGAACCACCTGTCTTCATAACAATTCCCATGAACCATAACATAATCGTATCACATAAAACATGCATAAAGGAAACATAACATTTCCACTTTCTAATCACAAGATATCAATACAACACATTGATATAAAAACATTATGAAAACCATTTTCAATACAAAAAATAAAGTAAAAGAAAAACATGGTATTTATTTTTCTTTTTAAAAAAAGGTATGGCTTGTAGAGGAAGTTGAAACTCAAATCATGGTCACGACGGCAGAGAAGTCGTTGTCGCAGCATACGTATGACAAAAACATTCCCCTTTTCCTGTTTAGTAAAACGCTTTGAATAAAAAAGATTCATTTTGGATAAATGTGAAAGTAAAAGGTTCTTATACACCGTATAAAAAAAGGTTGTGTATAAAACAAAATATGCATCAATGAAATGAGATTAAGACGAAGTCCCATACCTCAGGTCCGAATTGACTCGATCATTATTTAACCTCCTGAATAATAAACTTGAGTTAATTTCTACTTGCTTAAGAACTGTTTTCAAGTTCATTATTAATTTTATATCACTTATTACCGTGTCATGAAAACTATGTAATTATTTAAGTTAATAACAGTCGTTTTAACGATCATTGGTAATTGAGTCAAAAATAAACTCTTTATAATTAAAAGTTGTTCATTTATTCATTATATCCAGAGTTATACTCGTGATGTAGATATCATATATATCATATATATCCATTATATACATGAACTTATAATATTACATAACGTTTAGAGGTAAGAAATGAAATGCACCGTTCATGGAGACCGTAAGTTGTACGTACGCATGAACGCTACTTTCATTTCTATTTCGTATTTTATGGAATGGAATCATAATGATATAAAGGTATATTATAATTCCAGTGTAATATAATATATAATATAATTAATTACATCCTTTATATGTCCCACACATGGCATTAACGAATCAAATCACTTTGAGGGGGCGGTAGTCCACACTTCCTAAAATGAAGATATCGCGTTTACCCATAATGGAAACCTTAAAGGTATGACAGAAATGAAAAATAAATAAGCTTAAGTAAAACATAAACATATTATATATCATATATAAGTATAGTGTCATCATAATGGCCACCTTTGAAAGTGTTAAAAATAATATTGAACATTCATCGTTTCGTGAGGCAGAAATTCACCTTCCTCGAAGACAGTATGTTCTTTAACAATTAGATGTAGCTGTCAGTAAGTGTAGCTCTAATACTTCATATAAAAACATTATAGTATATATAAGATACTGGTGTTGTTACAAAAGAAATGAATAAAAAGATTTTATGTGGTTGGAGAAGCATAATAAAACATAAGAACATAAGAGAAGACACTACCTTTAAATCGGGTAACTCTTTTTGATTTGAGCTCAAAGGCTTCCTTGAGAAGACTTCTGCCCAATGTGATGCTTCTAAGAGTTATAGAGGGATGTTTAGAGACAAAATGGTAAGGGGTTGGCCTAGCCAATGGCTTTGGAAGTGTGGGTAAGGTGCTAGAGGTGGGGGCCTTTTATAAGAGGAGAGGAGGGGCACTCATGGAATGTTATAAAAGGTTACTTTATTATAAAATGTTTTTCAGATTTTAAAGGTCCAAAAATTATATATTTCAAGGATAAGATGATAATAGTTCAAAATCCACCCATCCAATAGGTTTTTGACATGTGTAGGTCTTATATTTTACATTATATTTTCATTTTATTTAAATCGTTAAATAATGAGGTCATTGATGCATCATCATGGTGTCATAAATAATTTAATTTATTTAATGTATAAAAATTATAAAAAAAAATATCATGATGTAGGAAATAGTTTTAGCTTTATAATGAATATTTATTGTCAAAAATATGACTTGTATAACCCCATTTTAAAAAAATTTTACTAATACATCTCATGTTTGTGACATTTTAATTTTAACATTAAATAAAAAGATATTAATGTCATTTTCCTACCAAAGTGGATCCATCGGGTCCCCATGTTGACCAATGGATTGTATGGGTCGGACATGAAACATCCAATAATGGTATGACATGTGTCTAGGTATTTTCATTTTATTATAATATCATTTTTTCCTTAAATTGCACTAATTACCTCTAATCGCGATTAAAAACTTAAAAGTTACTATTCACCAAAATATTATTTTGATCCCATTGAACCACAATTTATTTCTTAATTAAAACCATGTATGTTGGATTTTTGAAATTCAAAACATAGATGTTGTAAAATTTCATTTAAACGGAAAATAAGTTTTTATAAGTACCGCTTAGTGGTTTCACTATTCATCAAAAATTGAAGTTTTTCAGAAAAATAACAAAACATCACCCTAAGCAATATTTGATATTAAGAATTAAAAAATTATGCCTATTTTACAAAATTAAAAACATATAAGTTACATTAATTAATTTATTAATTAATTCCCGCTGTCAAAGCAAATAGCGTGTTTTTATGAAACAATAAGTATCAAAAGATTGACAATAGTTTAATTCCAATTTCAAAGTGAAATTAAATTCCAACAACCAATATTGGATTAAATGGTAAAGATATATTCTAATTAAACTTTAAAACCAATTCAAAATATAATCTAATCATATAAATACATTATATTAAAAAGAGGTTTTGAATTAAAATACAACGTTTTTCACTATTCATTAAAAAATGAACTTTATCGGAAAAATACCAAAAATTTACCCAAAGTAAATTTTAATGTTCCAATAATAAATAATAAGTTTATTTTGACAAATAGAGCTTATAAAGTTGTCAAAAGTTTGATTTAAAAATGGTTTTCCATCAAAAGGCAGTAAAACAATCTTTTAAAAATATTAGTGTATTCCATGCTTAAGATTGGCTTTATTCTCATTTTAAGCCTCTAAAACACTATCTAATTCATTAATAGACATAGATAATAATATCTATTATTCATTAATAACTTGGGATGTTACAACACCTTCCACACACCTTCATCTAATTGATATGAACATACTATTTCTTTGTGTGGCGAACTACTTCCTCACGAAACGATGATTGTTCAATTTTTCACTATCACCTCTCAAGGAATAAATTATGAGGGAAGTTTATTTATATGTGATATATATCAAATTTATATTGTCTCTATGATTATGTATTTTTCATTTATATCATACCTTTATATTTTCCATAATGGTTAAATACGATAATTTCATTTGAGAAGTGCAGACTATCACTCCCTCAAAGTGATATGACTCCTTCATCCTATACCTGGAACATATAAATGATAGAGTTAATGATATTATATATGATAATATACTTTAAAAATCATATAACTATGTATAATTTATTTTTTATTCCTTTAAATATGAAAAATAAATAATGGTAGCATTCATGCGTACGTACGACTTTCGGTCTCCATGAACGGTGCATTTAATTTTTTATATCCAAATGATATGGACTATTATAAATACATATATACTAGACATAAATACATATATATTTATATATATGATATATAAGTAATTAATAAAATTCTAGAGACAATCGACTTTTAACCACATGGACAACTTGTAATTATAACAAGTTCATTGTTGACTCAAGTACCGAACATCGACAAAATGATCGATATGAACATTAATAATTATATTATTGTTATAGAAATGTAATAATTTTTATAAAAATGTATAATAAACATTAAAAATGATCTAAATCAAGTACATATAAGTTAATTTAATTATTTAGTTAGATAAAGAATGAACAATACTAGTCGGAAAGGTAAGGGGACCTTTCACCTACCGCTCTTAGTCAACGAATTCTTTTATGTTTTGTATTTAAATATCAATTTTAAAATGTTGGGATATTTTCGTCTATATACTTATTTATTTACATTTTATTTCGATGTTATGAGATAACCTTTTCACTCTCATCAACTCATCTTCTAAGTTTTTATGTGATATCGTTAGGCTGACAAAATATTGTATGGGAACTTCATAACCCAATTTCAATTACTTGGTTTAAACATATACTTCTTGATTATGTCATGCTATGAAATGTTTTGAATGACCTATTTTTTTTTACACTTAATATCCAGTTATACTGGATGTATTTATATTTTTCACACATAATTATGTCATTGATTTATCTTTAATATAATGGTGTAATATTTGCAAGGGACTACATCTCAATCTCCATTAATTAAGGCATATCATGATATTGTGAACCTTTATTATCATATAAGGATTATATACAAACCCGTTTGACATTTTATATCATTAAATTCTATATAATCATGATATTTACAATTTTCATTTTTGTTATTCTTCAATGGTTTTTATTCAATATTTTCTTATGTCGTAAAGGATCCATTAACTAAAAAATCATTTAAATGATTCAAAGACTTAATATTATAAAAACTTATCTTTCATGTCCATGTTTTGATGTGATTTTAAGGATTTAATTATATGTAAAAGAGTGTTTTGAAGTGTAAATTCCTTTCAAAATTTTCATAGTGGTATGTGACACATTGATTCAAAACTGTTCTTTTTGAATTTTTTAAATGATTTTCTTATGTCAATATTATGAACTGATATCTTGTGAATGAAATGTTGATGTTTTATCATTACATTATTCTGGTTTTATGTGTTATGAATACGTTATGTTTCTTTTGAATATTTTACGTATCTGGGTGGTTCCGTGACAAACCTACGATGGGTGAACCTGAGATAGATCTCTAAGGCATTGGGTTATGCGATGGAGGTAAACGTTACTGTTTCTCCAAATTGATTTAAGGAATATATAGTGATGGGTATTCCAAATGTAACTCCTTATGAAGCTATACTATTATGTATCTATGATATGTATGACATAATTTACCTTTAGGATTTTTGATTTCTCTATGTTATTCATAAATATTATGATTTTGTGAGGTATGATAAAGAGATTATGTTTTATTATTGAAAAATATTATTTCATTTCATTTGTATTTATTGATGGACTAATGTTTTCTGTCCTTGTTTTATTACCCTTACTGAAATTTTTATGCCCATCCCATGCTTTTGAAATAAATTTCATAGGGTTTAAGGAAGGTTATTAGAAATAAATAATTCAATAATATTTATATCAAGAAAATAATTCATGTTTAATTTAATGTGTTTTATTATTCTAAAAGAATTGGTCGAATTCGATGGGTCTACATTGTAATACATGAGATAAGATTTAATAGTAATGTCCTAATTCTTTAAACACTAAACCTATAAAGATCCCCAATGTAAATTCTTAACTTAACTCAAGATTATGGTATGCTTATGGTTGGGCGTACATATATACCCATTTATCATGTTGTGTACTCCTTCTAGGGATAGTCAGTACCCTTGAAATCTATAGTTTTAACTCTATTTTTGTATTAGAACATTTCACTGGTTCTACTATATGGGGTCTTGGCTTAGTATATCATCTTTAACATAGAATGATAAATCCCCCCTTTGGGAAAGTTCAACATATAGTTAGGTAACTCTCCATACAAATCATAGTGTGATCCTCTATCTCATACTTACCTTGGTTGGGGTATGTATCCCGTATCTCACGTCCAATATATGTGATAATCTACCTATTGGGATAATCGATATTGGTTCAGGAATCTTCAATTTATGTTTTTCATGATCACCTAACTTTTTATAGGTGTATTTGGTGTGTTAGTTCTCACTAAATTGGAGTACCCTAATACGTAAGACCTATCATATTCGTTCCATCATTGTTAGTGATAACATATAAGTTTGTTTTCTTTGATTAGTGTTAAATCATATCCAAAATAACAATCTATATGATGAAAATGAGTTCATTAACTTATAGTGAGACTTAGAGATTGTCTGTGATTATATATTGGCTTATCATTTCTTCTTTTTGACTCACTCTATTTTAATTTAAATCGGATATCCTCTTTTCTGATTTTTATTTTGTGATGTCAAGGTGTCCTAAAAGTTATATTTATACTAACCCATACATTTCCTATTCAAACATATATCATGTATTATACATAAAATATGTAATTTGATGGAAAACTAGGTGTACCGGGATCACATGGAGTTTATTTGGGCTATAACGACTATAAACGGATCCTGTATAAATATTTTGGCACTATACTCCAATTTCTTTTCAGTTCGGACTCCTTTACAGTACCTAGAATCCTATATATGGACCCTTTTTTATTTCATTTTTATTTTTCATAATAAAATGTTGTATTATAGGTTATAAACTGATTTATTATATCATTTTTACCTTCTATATTATAGTAGTGTCTTGAGATGTCTGCATATATGCACAAATACATTAGGTTAATGCCTCCCACATTAGTGTGATTCATTCTCTGTGCTAGTCCACATCCCATATAATATTTGAGGAAGAATTTTGGTTTTTGTCATGGATTATTTATATCTATGAATTCCCTTGTGAAAAAGGTCATGATAGAGTGATATCAGATCATGGGATGTCTGACGACTATAATTTGAAGATAACATAGATATGAGGATTGGTTTGTGAACTAAAGAAATATTGATAATGAGTATTGAGTTCATATATCTAGATAGGGAACCCCTTGACGGTTTAGTGGTCGATGTTTCTATTTAATGGGACCCAAATAATCTTCTTGTTGATTCAGGACATGTAGGAATCTATTTCATGAAAAGTATTGGTACATTTTTTATATAGTAATGTGATGTGGTTTCCAATTCCTTCTTGAGTCATATCCCTATATAAGATCTCTTGACCATGGTGTGTATTGAATATTATTTTATGCCTCCATTATAACATCCAACTAGAATTACATTTAAGGATCATGATAATTTCACTCTTAATGATAATTCCTTAGACTAGGGATGGGTGTTTTAGGTGGTTCCTCTTTCTAGATTACCATTAAAACCACTGCATATTAAAAAGTGAATTGATCTATATTAAAATATATATTATACATGAAGTAATGGAAGAATTAATGAACTCCAAAGGTATGTTATTTCTTGTTTTTTACTTTTATACATACCAAAATTATTAATATTTCTATCTTCAGATAGTTTAGTGGCATTTTTTATGTATTAGGACCCCTTCCAAATAGATGGTTATCATATTGGTGATATTTATCAAAGGAGTAATTGTCTTATCTTTTAGCATGATGAAAATATACAATTAGGTGAATAAAAATTTGTAATAGTTCACAGAATACCTCAAATATGACCTCAATCAATCAAGGTTATAGAAAATTACAATTTAATTACTTATAAATATCCAGTAATGCAGTTGGAAAATAAATGTGTAGGAACTGATATTATGAATCATTTAAAATTATTGAAGGGATATTAATTATGATGGATACTTTTGAGACTAATATATCTATTATGGACACTTTATAGATATATTATCTTTAGTGGTATCCGGATTCTTCTATTATATGGTGGCAGACTATAGTGTGACTTGGTTATGTAGTTCATATTAGAAGAGTAGGCATGAACCATTACTTTTGGTAGAAAGTACCTAGGTGTTATGTTATGATTATTTAGTATTCAATGTTGGAATAAAGGTCCTAGTTGTGTGAGGTAGCTTCCATGGTAGTATTAAGATATAGGGTATGCTACTCAGGTCTATCCTGATGGTTTTAGTCTGTTGAGAAGAGGTGGTTCTTATCCTTGGATTGGGGATTGCATATCAAGTTGGATTTCCAAAATTGTTAAGAAGTATGTTGGAATATGTCTGATGGGTCACTGAGGTATTGGTGGTGTCTTGATTATGGTGGTCCATATTGTGTTTTTTGTTGAAAATTCTCTTGGATAACCATGGAAGCCATTTGAAATTTAGATTTGATTCCACTGCTAGCACACCCATGTGGCCCTCACAAGGCCCAAGGAGCTATTGATCAGGGAAATATACAATTTTAGCCTATATAGTCTTACGATACTGAGCAACCATTTATTAGAAAATGAATAACCTATGTCTTATCTACTTTAGGTAGAATTTTCATATACACGAGGACATACCAATCTTATCTTGTCACATCCGTTGTTCAATTCCTAGATAATCAAATATAGCATATAGCTCGAGTTTGTGACTATATAATTTTATCAAGGGAAAATCAGCAATCACACACTTCTATGGATTGTGTTACTAGACTCCTATACTATAGAGAATTTTATGTGATAGCTTTATAGATTTTGTGAGGCCATATAATACCATCCTTGGTATGGACTGACTTTATGAAGACCATAAAAATATTAAATGTTTTGGGAAAAGGTTATGGTACATCTGAATGGATGAGATGAAATTTTCATTCATTTTTGATTGGGGATATATTTTATAGAATTATATCTTCATATTCATGAGGATATATCCAATTTACTAAGATCCATTTATTATGACCCTTACTAAAGTGTACTTTAAAAACCATTAGTTTCCTATGGTAGTGGATGTGTATGAGGAATTTTGGTATTACATCCCCATTTGATGATCAAATTCAATATACAAAACCACCCACATACTATGCCAATATATGTCACTTTATATCAGATATACCCTGTAGAAATTTAAGAGATATTGTTTCTTTTCAAGTATCTGCAGAGAAAGCTCTTGATTACGACCCATGTTTCATCTTTTTCATCCCATGTATTGTTCTTTTAAGAAGGCAGATAGAAGAATAATGTTATTTATACATTATCATTACCAAAATTAGGTGAATCAAAATAATGAGTGTCAAAATCCGCAAATCAATGACCTCTTCAACTTGATGAAAATGTGATGGTGGGGTTCAATTATTTACCTAAATATGTGATATCATCATGTCCATTTTTGAGAGGAGGATATACTAATGAAAAAAAATTCTACTCTTATGGTCCACATGATTAATTAGTGATTCCCACAGGTAATATGAACACCCCAAAGTTGTTCATGGTACTCAAGGACAAGATATTTTATCATTTTTGACCATATCATGGTTTCCATTATAGATGAGACAACTATGTAGACACCATCTATTTATGAGCATATGAGATATTTGATAATTTTCATTGACATACATAGAGATAACGTTATTTATGGGTATCTCTTGATATGTATGTTTTGGATTTGAGATCCCCATATCATGGGGAATGTCTTCTTTATGGAGGGAGTGGAATTGTACTGATCAATTAGTTGGTTAGTATTATCATGGGAACAACCCAAAGTTGTGATTGAGTTGCGTTTAATCCATTGTTTGGAAGGAAATTATTAGAGATTATTTCCTGATTTTACAAGAATCATGGAACAATTGATTACCTTTAACCTAAAGTTAAATCATTCTATTTGATATATAAGTGTTAGCATAATTTTAGGGATTTATAGTAGTGATTGATGAACTCCCCAAGAATGAGGCTATTAAAGGATGAAGTTGAGTACATTTTGATTTATGATACATATAGAACTGGGATTGGATTTGTTTTAATTAATAGGTAGGTAGTTATTTACCATGGGTCCACATAGTAAAGATCCTATGATCCAAATTACGGGACATGTGATTTGGATATAGAAGTAGTATTTTTCACCCTTTTTTCTTAAAGACATTATATTATGGGGGAATGAATCATAATATATTACAATGATAAGAGTGTTAGGTACATATTCATGGAGGTTGATCATAACCTAATGTAGAAGAGAAATAATTCATTCCTGTACAACTATTATTTTGATATTGAATACACTCATATAAAAGGGAACATGGTGGGAAATTCTCTCTCATAGAAATCGTGTTCCCAATTATAAAGTGTGTAAAGATAATATTTTTCCAATTTTAAGTTGACATATGTTGATGATGGTTGATTTCTGTATCTCCAGTCGATGATTATGATACCACTATTTCCTCAGTGTTCTATGTAAGTATAGTATGAATATATTTATTGTGAGCTCCTATATAACTATTTTTCCATAGTACATGCATCTTATAGATTTATTAAAAATGGTAGAACATCATTATATTTTTAGTATTGATAATGGTACTCGACATGAAATGATAGTGGGTGTTAAGGGGGTTTCTGAATAAACGTTTTCATATATCAAGGACATGTAAAGACATATATGGAACTATATCATAAGTTATAGAGGAAAGTTACGTAGTAGATTATAACTAAGTTCATATCATTATAACTCACATTCATATTGGTAAATACCACGGATCAGGTTACAATGGGTTTATCCTGACACAGTAATGTTCCATAATATAAATGGAATGGTATCTCTTTAAAATTATAGATAGGAATTACCCAATCATTTCATAACTCTATATGGGTGACCGTAGACCAACTCACATTGTCACCCCACTTCTTATCCATCCAAGAGTAGATTTTAGTAATGAGATTGGGATTCATGTACAAACGGAAATAGTATGGATTCATGAGATCACTCAATGATTTTTTTATTATACGATTCTCTCCTAACTTATTTATTGTCTATAGTAATATATAGAGATTTTAGGACTTATCATTAATTGATAATGGTGTTCCTCCCAAAACAGATAGCCAAATAGGGACATCTGTTTATGTTTTGGAGGACATGTTGTGGGAAAGAATGCTATATTTTTTATATAAATGGGAGGATCATACACCCTTCATGGATTTTTCATATAAAATAGGTTTCATTCCTCTACTAGTATGTAACCATTGAAAAACATGTATGGGATACCAAGAAGGTCACTTATGTGATAGATTAGTCTATTAGTGAAAATAATTATTTTCATAGAGCATAAACAAGAAATAATAGAGAAGGAGAAGTTATTCTAGGAGAAGATGAGTATGTCTTAGATCCATCAGAATTCCAATAAATATTGATAATTTTATAATATAGAGTTTTAAGAGGGAGACCATGTGTTCCTAAGGTTCTGATATCTACTTGTTCTATGATGATTTTTCCAAGGTCAAAAGACACCTCTATGGTTCAATGGAAAATTATAGATACAACACATGTGTAGCGATGCATAATACTCCTTAGACCAGGTGAACAGAATTTTCTAAGTGTCGTAGTTGTGGAGCTATGTTAATAAAAAAAAATTATTTTATTTTATAAGGGAGAGAGTTAAATTGATGATAGATTTTCCATTTAGTGTACTAGTTTTCCTTCAAGGATTGGTAGGAAGAGATCCATCATCGGTGAGTCATTACCTTTGTGTGTTTTTATTGGGACCAATGGATATTCAAGAGTCAACATGGGAGAAGTATAGCTAAATGAGATCTTAATACCCTCTTCAATTTGAGTATGATTTTGGTTATCAGAATTAAAAAACATAATATTGGGGAAATTTTAATACCTCTATTTTCATTGTATGATACTATGGAATATATTAAATATATTTTTTTGAATTAAGCAACAGAGTCTACATGAAATCCTAGGCCCCATGTTTTTTCGATATTTATACTTCAAAAATAAAAAAACAATATTTCGTAAGGGTATAGGCTTTGAGAAATAATTGAATATCTTCGAAATGAATCCTTAGTTGAGGAAACTGATATCATAATTAATTTCATATTATGTTATTCACACCAGGAATTTGATAATCATTATATCCATAACACGAATTATTTTGGTGCAATGTACAATAGAATGTATGTTAGAATAAATTAATTTTAATAACTAATTTATTTAATATCTAATTAATTTCATAACATATAAAATTATTTATTAAATCACAATTTTCTAAGAAATAATGGTTATCTATTTATCCCATATATATTTATACAAAAAGAGGAGGCTCTCGATCTATGGGAATCGAGGGAAGACCTTAAATATAGAGATCAATGGTCAAAATTCAGTGGTGAACATCATCATCTTTAAAATTTATTTTTTTCATCATCAATGATAAATATAATAATAAGTATATAAATTTTTTAGTTATCTTCCTCGATCATCATTTTCCATGAAGAATTATAATTTATTACTTTAAAAATTAATTCTTGGCTTGTATTTTTTCAATTTAACTTTGTTAATTTTTTAATAGAATGTGGAATTGATAATTCTTATGAAACCCAGTAAAATCATTGATTTTTTTCATTAATAAATAATTTACAAACTGATATATGGATCACATTTTATTATTTCATTTTTTTTCATTCCTTTATCCCATCATTCTTTAGCTTTCATAGTCAATATTTTGATCGGTTAGGGATTCAACTATATCTAGGAGCTCGTTGATTGTGAAATCACTCTTTTATACATCCTATCATTATTTTGGGTTTTTTTATATTAATGATAATGAGGAATAATTAAAATAATTGTGGATGTATATTTTAGTATTTTTTCATGTGTAGGATCAGAAATGAAATGAGATTTTTAAGAAAAGGGGGTCAGAATACACCAACCTGAGACATCAAAGGCTCAGTCCACATGAAATAAATAATTTCTAAAAGTTTTACAGTGAAATTTAATATATAGGTATGTGGGTCGATCTGCATTAATGTATGAAAAAAAATCAAACTAAAATACATGCACTGTGGAAGAACACATACCATGCATCCCATTTTTTGTAATGGCTATGGTTTATATAGAAAATTCAATATCACATCACTTGATGGGGATCCAAATATCATGTGAGGATTCACTGGGAATGTAAACATGTATAGGTAGTATATATACTTGATTAATTATGATTTATCAAGTCTTCTATATCAGGACACACCTTATGAATATTACAGAGTACATTGATGTGGGTAGATGAAACATTCCACACAAACTAGCATGACCCCTACACACCTTGTATCTCTAAAAAACACAATATATATAAATATATGGATGAAACATACATGTGATATGATAGGTAATTGGTTGATCTTGACATAGTGAGGCACATTGTGTTCCTATTATGCACATAGTGTACTCCCATTAAGGACAGCTAAGTCCCATATTCACTTAAAAATAGATTTTGTTTCATTACGGGTATTCTACCTTAGTCATCCCCAATGAGGATAAAGTTAGATATCTCATCCTAACCATATGAAATGAAATATCCTATATTTTATAGTTTTTGATAGAGTTGGGTATCCCATAGGGAAAATAATGGTGTGATCCTTTACCTAATTCTTCCATAGTTTATGTTAGCTAGCCCATAACTGACGTTCAATACAGGTGATACCCAACCTAGTAGATTATTATATATAGGGTAATATATACCATATAGACTCTAGACATGATCCCCTTCTTATTTAATAATATCGTGATAGATCCATTTTATTTGAAAAATTGAAAATCACAATTTGTAAGACTACACAGATGGAGAGAAACTGGGGTTAGATATACATGACGAGTTAGTTCATGTGGACATGTGTAACCCTATAGCCTCCAAAAAAATTCCTTGGATCGTTGTAAGGTTGTGAAATTTCATTAATACATTGAATATCTCTATAACTATAATTGGGATTATCACTCACTATTATTGACTCATACTACTTTTATTTTGAGGTGACACTGTCTTTTATGCTTCATATTATGTGATTATGAGGTTTTCTTCTAGGTATGTTTGTACACACCCATGTAAGGGTTCTGGTAGCAGGTATCTTGAGTTATGTATGTGATAATTATTTTTGGATACATGGTACATAGTGAGTGGGTGGATATTTGTAGAAATAAATGGACTACAAATGGATCCTAGCATTCTAGTTTTCTAGGGTCCACTTTTTGTTTGAATCTTAAACACCATTGCAGTACTGATCGTCTTGTATTTAGACCATTTCTCATTCCATAATATTTATCATGATTTTATTAGATTTTATGTCTTAATATACACTAACAGATATATAACATCTTCAGTATACTGATATACTGATATGTGCTGACATGTATAACAACATTAGACTAAGGCCTACCGTGTGTGCGATATGACAATTCCATGATAGTCGTCATCCTCTAGCCAATTAGTGATTGTCATACGGTTTCCCACTCACAATACTATTGGTGAGGGGTACTTGAATAGGTCATCATGTGACATGTATTCACTCAAGTAAACATCACATTTACCTTATACAATTTCCCAAATGATGTTTTATCTTCAATTTAAAAAATATCAATTTTCAACAATGCACTATAATATATTATAATTATTTTACATTCACAATCAATTCTTTTTCATACGTGATATATTTCAACTAAAAATATATATATAAATTGTATAGAGTGAATATTTATTATCATTTTAAAATTAACTGTTTTAAAAATCATTTAATTCACATTATTGAAAATTATTTTGAAATAAGATTCATAAAATAATCTTTTACAGGTATAGTGAAACCACCTTAAAAAATGCATTTATGATTTATTTGGTTATATAGGAATATCTATTTATAAATTTCACATTAATATATTATAAAATTTTAAAATTATTTTAATAATTTATGGTTTGGAATAAAAAATAAAATGTAGTAATATTGTTTTGAACATTAAAAGTATTATTTTAAAAAAAATTCTCGAGTTTGAAAGATATTTTAATGTAATTTGTTTTTATGAAAAAATTACTTATGTATTTTTAAAACTATCAATATTTTATAAAATAATAATTTATGAAACAAATTATTTATTTATCTAGTTAATTTTTAAATGTTTTATCAAGATAAAAATATTTCATTTTTATCAATAAATTATTTTAACAATTTTTTAAATCCATTTAATAAATATTTATTTCTTATGGTTTTTCGTTTGATTTATCCAATGACTATAAAAAGGAATTTTTTCACTCTAAAAATATCTTTTATTTTTATTATGTTACAGATGACATATTTTTATACACCTACCCATAATTTCATTGGATGTCATATAGATTGTATAAGGAATTCCATTCATGAAGCATAAATTTTTTCAAATAGTTAATTATGTGTGGTTTAATTATTAAATGTTTTTATATTTTGACAAAATAGATATATAAGTAATTATACTAGTGTATTTATATATAAACAATTAATTAATTAGTTAAGGATTTATATGTCATGATCTGTTTATGGGGATCATTTACTAATTCTCACTACACTATTGGAATCAACAAGTGATTATTTCCCCCACATTGTTTTTAATAATATGGTTGTCATGTTGGCTAATATATTTTTATGAGAATTAAGAAGTTATGCATACTACAATATGGGAATTGGGAATTTATTACTTCCTCATAATGTTTATGGGAATTGATAGTGATTTTTTCACTACTATGTTTTAGGGATCACATTGTGATTCTTTACCTACTGAAGAAAGCATGTAGTGAACCCAACTCCACCTTATTATTGGAAATGAGTAGTGATTTTTGCTGAACAATGTTATTTTTTATAATACTATGATGATGACATATTTTACTGTTATTATATATGTGTGACATTAAATTTCCTTATTCCTAAGAGTATCCTCTATGGTACTTGTTTATATTCACATGATTCTACACCATTATTCAATGGTTTATGTTTTCTATTTTGAGATTAAATTTATTTCTATAAAGGATTACATATAAATATTATTCTTCCTTATTATTGTTAATTATTTATTTTTCCTTTCATGTTTCCACTTATTCATATGATATAACCCTTGATGACATGTTGATGATTTTTTTTCATTATGATCATTTTAACACACCCCAATATTATGTAATCATTCTCGAGGTTATAGAGAGGAGTACAACTTGTGAGATGTCTATAATGGTGTATAGTGTGGCTCAATTATAGAGAAATACACACACAAAAAATTAAAATGAGTTTCTTATGAATCTAATTAATACATTTTATGTATTTGAATGGTTGTTTATTATGAAATATTCTTTTTAAAATATGTAAATGATGTCAAATAAGATAATTTTTATCTTGGGTTCCATTAGTTAGTATTAGAGTTGGGTTTAGTTAATTAAAAGATTATATTAGTAATTATAGGATTAGGATAAGATAAATATAGTGAAACCCCGTGGGATATGTTCAAAAGATATGTATATGTATAGGATGACATTCCACAGTTTTAGTAGAGTATATATTTTCTAGTTATTTAATATATTTCATCCCATTATTTATAATACATGTTGGTATGGATATTGAACATATACATCTAAGAGTAATCATCCTGAAAAATGATCATTGAGTATTAAATATGACTTTTACAGATTCTTGATTTGTGTTACTATGGAGAAATAATGGGATAGATACTATAATGGGATATGATTTGGTAAACTAAAATCCTTTATATAAAAAATTAAGAACAATTAAAAAAACATAATGATGTAATATTTAAATTTTTAGGTTATTAAAATTAATAAGAATATATACTTGTAAATCCTAGGATTAATAGTTTGTGTTACAGATAGATATAGTTATATAATATTTGGAAAAAATTACTGTCAGATGAAGTGAAGATTTCATAGGAGAATGAATATTTTGATTTTGTTTTCATATTCACTAGATCATTTTCACTAATTTAATTATATTTTATCATATAACATTTAAATTCATTATATGGTTGAAAAAATGTTCCTTAAAATTAATATATTAACGGTATGCCCCTAAAATATTATATAACCAACTAATGAAGAATATTTTTTTATAAATAAATTGGAAAGAGTAAAATCCCATTACATGGAAATTATACGGGAAATTATGACTCTATGAATAACTATGGATGGGAGGTTGATATCCTAGTAAGAATGTATATATTCATATTCATGGGGATATATTAGATACATTCATTTATAAGTGAAAATCTATATTCAAGATTTTAATTTATTTAAGGGGATACAATGTCACACCCTGTGATTTCATAATATATTTTTCATTAAATAATAATTATATTAATATATTTCATTATAGGCAGCAACAAAAAACAAGTGGCGACATATTTAATAAATATTGATATAAAAATATGAGACTACTAAAAATATAGTATCTAAAAATATTTTGATCCATTTTAAATTGCTCAAAAATATGATTAAGAACACCTACTATTTTAAAAGAGTATTTTATGATGAATTCTTTTGGTATATTCTATTTTCATATAAAATAAAATATTATAAATATTAGAGTTATAATTTTTTATAATAATATTCATTTTTTAGTTCCTTATATTAAAATTATCAAAAGGAGAATTGTTGAGATATTTATAAAATTATTCATTTTTATATAAAGGATGAAAATGGAGTTTTTACTAAAATGTTACAATTATGACTATATCAACACGAAATTTTATATAAAAATTTAATTGAAATATAATTTCAAAAATTGAATTTATGGAGTAATATTATTCATTTTAGAATAATTATTTCAATTTTTAAAACCATTCATTAAAATTTTTAGAACTTAAACAATATTTTCCATTTAAAATATTTTCTAGTAATTTAATTGAACAAAATATTATTTTACGAAAATTTATGTTATTTTTATTTGTAATGTAATATGATTTATAGGTTTTATAATGAACTAATATATATTTTTAATATATAAAATTGTGATATTATTATACAATACATAAATTTTCAGCTTAAAAACCCACATTCAATTTAAAAAAATTTCACATTTATACATTAGATAAAACATTATCTTCTCTCAGAAAATAAACTTATTAGAGAAAAAAATATTTTTAGATAAGGAATTTCAACGATTAAATACATTAATAAGGAAAATAATAGTTGGTATCAATAATAGTAAATATATAGGATAAAACTATGTTACCTTGAGAAAGTTTAATTAAGATAATTAAATAATCAATTTAGTGAAATCCTTAAAATCACTTATTATGTCACCAAAGTATTTGTTTGAGAAAATATGAGATCATAAATTTTCAAATATTCACTTAATTACCATCATTTTGGTGATTTAACCTAGTATTATCCAGTATTAAAAATTGATGATTATTTTTAAATATGTCATTTTTTCTTTTAAAAAATGAGATCACTTACACCAATTAATGCTACACCCATAACATAAAATTTATACCTAAGAAAATCAATTATATTCTCCTATAATCCATACTAATTTTTATAGGACCTTGTTATCATTTATTGACCATGAGGATTACATTTTATAGTATATTTCTATGAGAAATCTCATGTTCTGAACATAAACTCTAACATTTAATAGACATTTTTACATATTTATCTTCCAATTAAAATAGTTATTTCCCAATTAAATATGACGTATTAAATATTTAAATTATTGATAATTTTTTTATACTTTTGTAATGGGAATTATCCTTCATTAACTTATTCTTTTAAGAATAATGAAAACGGCATTTATGTGTGCATACATACTACCACTTCTAAGAAGCTTCAAGTTTCATTTTCCTTTTACATTAGACATACCTAGTCCTAATGGGGTATTTATATTATATGTATGATTTTAATGAATTTATAATTACTTATCTAAGATAAATTGGAATAACTATTAGTAATTTGAGAACCTAATGATTTTGAAAATCATATAATCTATAAAAAACAATGTAAGAGAAAAAATGGGCCCTTCAAACAATGTAATAGTTTCATATACCTTACATATTCATATATTTACCTAAAATTATAATTTATTGATATAATCAAGAAACCACGTTATTCATCTTAAAAAATAATGTTAAACTAAATCAATTCATAATCATACATCATGTACGGTATGCTCATGTTTGGTTTGGACTAACCACCTTCTTCAACATGGATTTAAAATAATATCATAGATGACCATGTGAAATTAATTAATAATTATATATGATTCGAATATGTCAGTAATGATTTTATTTTTGTCGTTGAATAGTATCAAATTTATGAAACTCATTAATTTTGAATCTAATAATTTTTCTAATAAAATTAATGAATCATACCCATCATTGATTTCATCATTAATGATAATAATTGAAAATAAAATACCATCAAAATATATAATTATAAATAATTATAATGGCCCATATATATTACCTTTTATAATATCGAAATTAGTTTTTATGGGTTTATAATTAAAAAAGAAATCCCTATTATGAAATGAGTTCAAAATGATCAAGACTACCCACACCCACTATTTAAAATAAATCATAAAAATTAATATAATATAGATTATAATTATACATGAAGTTTATGAATAGATATTTATATCGAAAATGGTTTTATATTGGTGACTAAGATTTTATTATTTGGATTTAAAATATATTGATATTTTTAGTGGAATTCGTCAATTAAAAAAAATGGTATATTAACATGATTTATTTTGGAATATATCATATTGTAAACCATTATATATTTTTTATAATGTGATTGCTACCTAATTGATTAATTTTACCATATTATTGTAATTAATGGTTTATAGAGATCAATGTCATATTTTTTCATTAAATTAATTTCAATTCCAATGATTCCAATGTTGTAAGCATATCAGTTAATTCATCTCCTTTTAATGATTTAGAAATAATCATCATGAAAATATTGAATGTAAAAATGGTTTCTTCCACCAATATAATTATTTAATTGTAAATTATCTTCCTATTTGGGTAGAATTAATTTTCAATTGATAGAGTTTACCAGGATGAATGTCTTCATAAATAAGTATATCATTGTTATGAACAACTCTCATCCTCTTAAAACAGCTTCACCATTCTTGTTTATATTTAAGATTTGGGAAAACAATTCATGTACATAATTGGATACCATATTTTTTCTAACTCATGTTACCTTAAAAATTTTTATTTCACCAATTCAATATGTGGTATTTATTAAATTTTGTATGGTTTCAATTTTAAATAAATGTATTAGAATATATTAAAACGGTTGTCCTTTTATATTTATTACATTTATCATATGGTGAAAATTATTCTCTAAAACCATTATATTATTTTTAAGGAAACTTTTTTGAATATCCTTTTCAAAAATATAATGTTTTGATGAAATATTAATTAAAAAAAGGAAATTAATATTGAATTTGACCCATGACTTTGACTTTTATGAATATGGTGAATGTTCTTTTAAAAAAACATTTATAGCTTCTTTCATCATTTTAGAATACCACATTAGTAATCATCCCATAAATTTTTTAATATGTGTTTCAAAATTATTTTAACTATTTTCAATTATGACAAGAAAAAGAACTATTGTAATATATTTTCAAAATATAATGTTTTCAGAAGAATTCTTAATGTTATTAGGTATTTTAAGTGCATGCATTTTTTAGAAATAATTATTTATTAAGATTAAAAGAATATTTTATTTATAAACATTATATTATTAAATACTATATAATTTTAAATTATAATATTTAAATGCTATATAATGGTAAAAGTTCAATTTTTTAATTTAAAATACATTTTAATGTTATTTTATGCCCTTTAAAAAAATGGATACTTCCTATTATTTTTCATGTCATTTATTATTTGATATGAAAAAAAATTCTATTTAATTATCCTTAATAAATTATCTTCTAAACATTGAATATTTTTAATGCATTATCCAACCAATATATTTGGATTTGTCAAATAAATATATTATAATTTGGTATCGATTCATACTCCATTATGTAAATCATGATTTGAACCATACTACATTATGTTTATTGAAATAACATTAGATTCATTATCCATTATGCTTATGGGTATTAGGTAGATAGTATTACTTCACTATTTTTTCATGTAGTGGTGAATTCTTCATAATTATAAGGTGAACAAGTGTTTATTATTTCTCTAATATTTTTTTATTTCTAAATCTATGTTTCTTGTATAGTTTACTGTTGTAAATTACTTCCATAACACACCATATCAATATGCGTATGAGTAAACTTCATGTCTCATTTTTAATGTATCATCTTTCCGCACTCTTATTGTATGGTATATATTTTCACTTTTTTGGTCACATTCCTTCCACTCAGGCCTTATAGATGATCCGCATATATTTTTCTAACATATTTATAATTTTTTATTTTTATTTTGATAAATTTTCTAAAAACATTTATCAATATTAGGTGGTTATATAGATTTTTAGTAATTTAGAAATTTTTATAATTTTTAATTAATTTTTATACTGATTTTAGTAGTTTATTATTTTAATAGTTTAATAAAATTTTACATTTTATTATTATTTTTGTTAGGTTTATAATTATTAATTAAATGTAACATTTATCCCAAGTTTATTTTATTATATATATATATATATGTATGTATGTATGTATCTCTCTCTGTGTAATTATATCTCTTTAGAATAATTTGTTTTTTATTGTTTTTAATTAGTATGCATTAATTTTGTGTATTGTTAAAATTTCATATCTAATAATTTTAGAATATTTTAGTAGTTTAATTAATATTAGTTTTATTATTAGTTTATCAATTTTTTCTATTAATAATTTAAATTTGTTATTTTCGTATTTTAAATTATATAAAATATTAGGGATCTTATTATTATTATTATTTATTTTTTAAAATTTTTATTAATAGTAGTATAATTATATTTTTTATAGATTATAATTTTATTATATTTTATGGATTATTATTAAAATAACAAACTGTGTGTATATATTTCTAATATTTTATAACATTTATATTTATATATTTAACTATAATCATCTTATTTATTAGTGTTAATAATTATTTCCAACACTAATTATTATTAATAATTTTCTTTTAATCTAAAATTTATCAATATTATAATATTTTTTACAATATTTACTTTCATTTTCATTTTCATTTAATTTCATATTTAAATACATATCTTTTTGACCCTCTTAAATTTTTTTTGTTTTTAATTTATTTAATTTCTTATAGAAATGTAGGACTCCTCCTCTTATGAGGGATATAGAGGATCTTCTGGGTAGACCCAACATGCAGTGCATCATTACAATTGTTTCCCATTTCCCCTTTGATCTCACATTACCACACCCCCATCATAAAATGGGATGACCCCCCCCCCCCCCCACAACCAAAAATAGCCTCATATACTAGGAAGCACAAAACCACCATGATCTGACACAACGAACAATGCTCCATCAACCTAAACTATTCGGTAGAACATCCATAAGAACGCTATCCTCACCACCAGTGTTGAGATTTTATCCTCTACAGAAAGCCTCCATCATGACAGCAACACTAGGAGCAACCCATGTTAGTAGCTGGAACCTTTCACATCTTTCCATCATCACCAGTTATTGTTTCATTGTGTGGTGATAAATTTAAATTCTATGATCATTAATAATTTATTTTCATAGTGGATTATCAGGCTTCCAAATATCATCACCTTGAAATAAGAGGGAACGTTGATCCTATTTTTTTCGGCAATAAAATGGTTTGGATTGATGTGGCTATTCATAGTGGAGTGATTGATATTTTTTTTCAATCATCCATGGTGGCTAGTAGTGATATTTAAGATGGAATGGACATTGTGATATGAATATATTTTTATTTTCTGTGTTTTTTATCATCATTGATGGTTAATATTAATTTTTGTGTCTGTGTGTTAAAGAATGTCACAGTGTGTGCATGCCTTATTTAATTTCCATATTTGATTACATTTCAATCCTTTATTAATTTAAATTGGATTTTTATTTAATTAATTATATTTATGTTTGAATTAAATATCATTTGGGTTCTAAACACATGATTTAGTGACCTGTTGATTGATACATAATAAGAAATAATGGGAATGAGATCATTAGATAATTTATTTTTGTCGACGTCGATCGCTCATATGAGAGATTCATAAATCACACATAATTTAATTATAAATATATATATATTATTTGAAAAAAAATTATATTTTTGGTGCACTCCCCTAAGAAATTTGTGTATGATTCTAAATTGATGATATGCTGTGAGCGAACCTGGCACAGATATATATATATATATATATATATTGATTTTGTGAGAAACGGGTTGTGGTATATCATAATGTGATTCAATCTTTGATTGACACACAAATTATTCGATTGGCCATAAAAATAAATGATGAATATTTTTTCATGGAATTTGAGTATTGTCTAATATTATAAAACAATAACTGATATAGTTTGATTTAATTTGGAATCTGTGATAATTGAGTAATTAAATATTCAGATGTTAGAATTAATTAATTAGCATTCCAGACACTAGAACTGATGTAACAACTCAAAAACTACTATCTTCTCTTGTTTATACCATTTTTGAATATAATTTATATATATAGTTTTAGTTAATTTATATAGTAATTTTTAAATATTTTTTTTCTTTTTTTGAATTTATAATTTTTGATCACATTAAAGAACGTGTCTGGATAAAAATTCCTCCAAGAAGATATTCTTAGCATCTAATCACATTCTCTCTATTGTGAAACCCATATTTACACATATAAAGTATTCTATAGGTTTATCAATACAAAAAATTTCACTTGTTGTGATGTGTATTTAAAATTTATGGAGCCATTTTTTGGGAGAATCATAGCATTAGGAGTTCTTTAAAAGGATTTATTTAGATCAAAATTCTAAACAACTAAAAAATAGAAAAAATTAAATTCATATCTACTCTTGGTTTTTCATTTATAATTTCATGAAAACATTCATAATACTCAGATGTTTAGAATGGGATGTTACAAACCACACATTTATAAATAGTACCCACCCTACCCACCAACATTCCATGGTATGAAATAAAATCTTACACAACGCATATGATTTCCAAGTAATGCTATTTAATTTAATGATTTTTATTCAATTTCTTGTTATGAACCACATTAAAGTGTTACACCATGTTTTGATACAATTCATTTAACACCTTTTGAGTATTTTTAAATTCAAATAATTTCTGAATATTTAGAACATGATATTTCATGTGAAATAAGTGATACAACAATTGAATGAATGTTGTTGTCTTATATCATTGAGACACATAATAGGTTTTGACATCAAGATGAATGTAATGAAATTTTTTTATCCTCGACAAAAAATACTAAAAATAAAATAACTTATCATTCCAAACTAGTTTTTTCAATTCAAATTGATATTCTAATTGAGAATAATTATGTTGAAGAAATTGAAATAGAGGTTCAAATTGATCAACATCTAGTTCATGATTTTGATGACGAGACTATATTGTTAGATCCTTGATCTTTTCATAACATTTATGAATACCCTCAATCAGAAATAATTATTCCAATCGAATATCATCTCTATATAATGAGTCATCAGTATTTCACTCAGTTGGATATAACAGTCCCCTAAAAAATGTGATTTCATGTCCTTATTCAAAGAGTTCACAACCCATCATTCCCAAAGTAAAAAAATTAGAATATAAATCCTATCAAATTACAACTTTTGAGAATGTGGAAAAAATTGAAATAGGATAATTATTTTCCATGAAAAATTAAAAATTTAACCAAGATATCAAGAATTTCCATACACCAGAGGTCATCAACTCAATTGACAATGAATAACCTATTTTTGAATATACTTGTGAGATAAATATTTTCCAAAAATAGGGACATCTAAAACACCTAAATACATATAAAATCAATACATTACACAGAACTATTTTACATTAAAATTGACGTATATTCATTATAAAATATAATAATTTATTGACAAGGCCGTATAGGTTTAGTGTCTTTAGAAACTTGGATACCAAAACAACTAGTTCACAAAAACATCTACATTATCTTCCACTTATTACTTTATAACCAGTTCCTTATTGACATTTCTTACTCAATAACTTTAATCATGAACTAGGTGAAAAAAATATGAAAGGATGAGATCAAATCATCAGAAAGTGTAAATATGGGAAATATCAATAATATCATAATCATAAGACATAAAAACAAAACATTTTAAAGACTTATCTTACATATGAAAGATCATGATATAATTTCACGTGATAAAAGTTTGTAAGAATTAATGTTCATAATAACAAAAGTCATAACATATGACATGATGTTTTTTTCCTACACATAAGCATAGAAAATAATTTCATATTATTCCAAGATCATTTCCAAGATCGTCATTGTGGAAAATATCCATCATTGGACAAATTTTATATGTCTTTGCAACCCTTTATTATAGAACTAGATTTTCTTTACATTCTATTCCTGTATATATTAAAAGATATAAATCTTTACCCAATTAATTGTATGTATATATAGGTATTACCCATATAATAATGAATTTTTTCTTAAATGTTCCCCAAAAACATAAATCAATCATCATGGCATAACCCATGAAATAAAATGGGTTTTATAAAGATCATTCCATAATAACATAATCCATATAAAATATCACTCCATAATTAAAAATTAATATCATATTAATAATAGGGATATAATAATAACCCCATATATATATAGTCATATTACATGGAAAATAATTTTGATAAAACACTTGGAATTATTTATTAAGGAAAATATCATTTCTTATTCAAAATAAAATTCTTTTCTCAAAATTCCACTCAATTTTAAATGAAAATAATTTATTTGAAAATAAACATGAAATACTGTAAAGTATAATTCATGTAATTATTGTATAATGATGACATAAAAATTTGATCATGTAATATAAGTTAATACAACAGTCTCCGTGAATGTTTTTTAGAAAAATCAAAAAGTACCTTGTATCAAATTACAAAAAAGATTCCTTTTATACTATTTCATAAAAATTCACAAAAAATTGAAATTAAATTTAAAAATATATATTAGAATCTAAATAATAAAATATAATTAAGAAACATGGTCATATATGAGAAATATAACCCAGTAAATATGTATATATATACAATCAAAAATGATAATGAGATCAAAATATTATACTATACTTTAGGATCGATATCCATTGTATGAATCGAAACATCCTGTATAATGATTTAAATAATTTATTTATTTATTATATAATCATATTCATTTTTATGATATCATGTTTGATTATATTATCATCTTTTTGTTAGTAATATTTTATTGACACTCATTATTCTGATAATAACTGCTTTATGTTCTTAGAAAATTTGGTCAGATAGGTTTAGGCTTCACATCTTAGAAAATAGTTATATAATTTAAAAGAATAATATTAGTATGATATATATTATATTTATTATTTCTATTCACGTATATAATCACCGTTTATGAGGATCGTGTATAATGAGTCACATCACATGGTGGAGTGGGTAGGTCGTATGTACGCACGAGCAACGATATAATTCCCATAATTATTGAATTGTATTGATGTGGATGGTGTATAATATTTTATAATTAGTATAATTTTATAATAACTATATATAGTTATTTTTTCATTATTTTACCCATCCATGTAATTTAGTGGGAGAAATAGATTACACCACGGCATGGAGACAATAAGTGGTACGTACACATGCATTGTGATTTCATTTTTTGTAGGATGGATAGGAGGTGGTATATGGTTGTTTCTTATTTATAATAAAATCTCACTATATGATTAATAATGATGATATTACTTTATAATGAAACAACTAATGGAGATTTTTTATATTATGAAAGAAGTATGAAAGAATTGGTAGAAGAGATTATCTCTTCCTCAACGTGCATCCTATAAAACTCTTCTTTGAGCACTAGAGTTGCTCTTTAAAGATGACCAGAACCTATAGAATGTTAATAGGGAATTTGGGAAGGAAATAGGGTGGGTTATGGCCAATCTATAAGCCTCAATGATAACTATATTGGTGAGGGAGGAGGTTCCCTTTTATAATTGAGGTGAGGGGCACTTCTGGAAACTTCATAAATAATAATTTATAATAAAATAAAACCCACACAAAAACATCCAAAATGTCCCAATTTAAAATATGAGATGAGATAATGTTTAAATATCATAAAAAATTAATTTTGTACCCAAATTTATGTCAATTTTAACTCTGTCTATTTAATTAACACATAGTTATTATTTTTAATTCTTAAATATGATTACAAATAATTAAGTATTAAAAGGGAGTAATTTTATATATCTGATGTAAAATAGACCATATATAAATTCATTATATAATTTTATACCATATAATAATTATTATATATTATTTTATAAATAATTAATAATTTTTAAATAATTTAATAAAACATTACTTTGGTAAACAATCAATAGTATCAATTTTGACAATACTCCATTCATTGATTTTTAATTATACTAATATAACAAGATAAATTCGAACCATAAATTTTACTATATTATTATGAGGTTGTGTTCATCTAGAAAATTTATTAGTCTTTTTAGTTATCCTAATTTTTATTTACATTAATATTTTTAATAACATTTATTTGATATTTTTCATAGTAAAACAATTACTACCATAGGTATGGGTGATTATTTATTATGCTTATTTATTTAATAAAAAATAGAGAATAAATTATGATGAAGATAAATCTACTATAGTTAAAAATAATTCTTTTAGTAAAATTTAACTTTTGTAAAATCCAATATTTAAAATGTTATACTTATTAAATTATTAAGTTGAAAACTTTAACATCACTTTAAATAAAATAATATAAGTTTCATAATCACTTATTTAAGGTTTTATATATTCCATAACATGACCCTTATATGGTTATGGCATATATACTCGATGGATAAGATTTGATCTACTGTTTGGATATTTTAATGGGTCATATTAGATTACTAAGAAATATATTATTCATTATTCTTCAATTAAATAATTTTTTCATCATTAATGTATAAGCTATTAAGGTAATTATTTATATAATAAATATAAAAAATAAATTACAATGATAAAAGAAAAAAATTTATCATTTAAATGAGTTTTTATACTTGGAATTATATTTATGATTACCTTATATTAAAATTTATTTAGTTATTAAAATTTGAGTGAAGCATATATAACTTTTCATGACATAAAATAAATTAAATGTTCTATTCTCATCCAAGTGGATCAAAAATGATAACATTTAGACCCATATATTATTTAGGTTGAAACAATCTTTTCCAATAATATTAATACAAGATTTAGGATAATTTTATAGTAGTATTCTTACCCTTAATTTCCTAATTTATCCTTTTACACTATTAATAAAAATTACAGAACATACTATTCATAATGCCGAAAAATAAAATAAATATTGTTACTTAATTTGGACCCACATATTCAAAATATAGAGTTCATTTTTTGAAATTAAAAACATATAATTTGATGTAACTAATTTAAAATTAATCTCATCTTCAGAAAGAGAGAACTAGTTTTAAAAGCTAAAGCATTGCAAAAGAATGAATAGTTTTTACATCTAAATTAAAATTAAAATTAATTTTAAATATATAAATTATATTGAATGATAAAAATATATTTTATTTATACATTAAAACTATTTAATATTATAATTTAAATGTATAAATTACTTTGATGAATAATGTTTTTTCACATAAAATTTAGTCTATTTATACTATTCATCAAAACATGAATGTTATTAGAAAATTTTCAAAAATTAATCAAATTGAATTTGTATATTTTTTTTCTAAATAAATTATTTATATTTAAATATAAAAACTATTAATATGAAAAACTATTAATTTAAATTTGGTTCACCATTCAATGGCATAAAATTACCCTTTCAAAAAATATATGTTTTTATACATCAAATAAGTATTATTCATACCCTATGAAAAGAATGATACAATATATGAATATCAAAAATATTTTATTAATTATATAACATATATATCTCATTAATTTCATTAAAAATAATAATTCACACAAGAATACAAATATCCAATTGATTCATATTTTTCATCAATAATTGATAGAAAATGAATTAACAATTCATTTACAAAAGTTAGTTATAGTTATTTCTCCTAAAATTATAGATAGGCTATAATGGTAATTTTTTACTAAGGGTGTATCGCAATTCATTTAAACTCAATAATTCATGCCAGGCAAGATACTGAATAATTAAAATTATTTAATGATAATATTTCATAAAATCATTCAGTGGTCACCCCAAATCCAATTGAGCCTACCCCATTTCCTCCATACAGTGAGCATGAATTGAGTTGGAATGAATTGAATTTTCTTATAAAAGATGTTGGTGGTGAAAATTAATTGGGATACATCATTAACTGAAATACTACATTCATGGTTGTGATGGATATCAACTGAAAACTGAAGGAATTTGGTAAATGAATTTTTCACCAATGTACTTTCATAGAGGTGATCATCTTAAAAATTCCATTGATATCCTTTACAAAAATCTCAATTATTATATAATTCTTTATTTATGAGAGGTATTTTTATTCCCTTTTGAGTTTTTCTATTTTCATTTCATTCCACAAATAAATTTTTTCAAAAGAACCCATTGAGATATTGTAAATCATGCAAGAAAAATTCATTTTCAACAATTGAATTTAATAGTTCCATAGATAAATAAGAATATCCATTGTATACATTTCCATTTAATCTGGGTGGAGTTTCATCAATTTCTGGTTGAATAATAAGTAAACTCAAAGCTCAATTTTATGAAAATCATCCTTAGTTTTTTTCCTTGCACTACATTTGGTGTTTTGAATTTAGTTTTTTAAAAAAGGACATGAATTTATCACAATCGGTTTTCTCCTAGCACTATAGTGCAACAGAATTCATATGACTTATTTTTATCATCCATAGGATTTTGATTATGGTGTAAATTCATTGATAAGATATAGGTATGTGATGTCAATGTGTAGATTTTACATTTAAATCCGGTATGGAGCTTCACTGGATATAGGAATCCTTTTCGCATCTATCTTCACATACACAGGGAAGTGTTTTTTTAATTTTTTCATCATAAACACAATGTAAAGTATTTAACTTAACTTCTGAATTCAAAAAATCTAAAAAACTAACATTATCATCATCACTGAATCTATATGAAAATTGTTTCATTTCAATCATAACATAGTCAAGAACATACCACTTGTATATGTGAGAATTTTGGGCATATGATTCTTGTTTAGAATGCCTTAATCCTTAATCTCATGAATTGGATGATTGTTTATATTTTGCATGCTGAAAAAAGGTTTTTTTAAAAAATTCATATATATATTAGACACTAATTTTCAATCATCCCCATTTTTGTGGAATATAATATTATTTAAATACCTATGAATATTCTGACCAATTTTTTTGTCATATCATATTTCTCGTTTTCTTGAGTGAATCTATTTTGTTTTTGGTATTTTTGAACATTCCTTGCCTTTCCATCAATAAAATAGTAATTTAGAAAGGTGAAAAAAATGGATGGGGAATTTGATTGAAATTTTTGGCCCCTTGGACTCACTAAACCTCATATTCATTTTCTCTATCATTTTGTCCCTTGAAGACATGAAGAATCCTTTTTTAGGATAATCCCAAATCCAATACCATTCCCTAAATTTTTTTGAGTATTTTCGTGATGATTTTAAATCTATGTTTTGTGGATATATTTATTCATAGAAAGGTTTGTTTTATGGATAGTGAGACATTTGATGCACATGGATCCATGTTATCCTTCAATGATTATATGTGTTATATGTAACAGTATCCACATTCATTACATGTATGCTGATATGGGAATGTAAATTCTTTTTGGTTCCAACAACGAGTACTTTTGTGGTTATTGAATGGTAACCCTCGCCTTTAGGGATACCTATAAAAGTGATTACATGTTACTCTTAGATCTACCGAGTTTTATATATTACCTGAATTCAATAATATGTCACAATTTATGTTCTACTTATCTGTCATTATTTGGGATTATTTTGATATTTATTTCATGAATATTTGGAGTTAATACTGTCAAAATTTTCGACCCTTCTTATTTGAGTGGGTTGTTACCTATAAAAAAAAGAAGAGATAAAAAATTAAAAGAGGGGATAAAATTGGAATAACATATTATTAGGGGAAATAAATGTTTTTTTATGGAGGATTCATATTTTTAGTGAGAATTTTAAATTTATATTATCATGAATTTTTATTAATATTCAACTGCCACTTTTGAAAAAAATTGGCAATTCTTTCATGACCCATTGTCCCGCTACATCAGTGACATTTGAACCTAATGTCAAGCCCTCAATATGTGTGCATTCTTTTTATTTTCACCATTGGATATGTGAAATGCATGGAAATCTTACAGTAAGAATGAACTAGTATGATATTTGAAAATTGATTTCATTGAATTGTTTTAGTGATGAGAGTGATGGTGAGGTCGGTCAAATTATGAATTAGTGTAGATACTTGTTTGGGAAAGACTATGGGGGGAAGAAAAATGGTTTTTGAAAATTTTAATTTTAAATGATGCATGCTAATTTTTGGGTAAAAGATATTGAAAAAATTTGATCTTTTAATTTTGATGTTTTAATTTGTCTATGGGTCCACTTCTGTATTCTATGTGATTATTTTTCTGAGGAATACCAAAGATATTTAATGGGGGATTTAATGCACATTGATTTTTATAAAAGTATTATAATAAATTGATTTAGTTTTAATATTTTTATAACCTTTTTTAACATTTTTATGATTTTTATTGTTTTGTATTATATTATAGATTCTGATAAATTTTAGTTAATTTATATACTAATTTTATTAATTTATTAATTTATTAGTTTATTTTAATTATATATTTAATAATTTTTTTATGTGTATAATTATTAATTTAATGTAACATGTAACCCTTTTTTCAAATGCTAGGGTGGAAGGCTCATTTTTATTATTGAAATAAAGAGAATCAAAGACCACTTTTGACTTGTTAGAGGGATACCCATTAAATCGCTAGAAGGCTCTCGGGACAGAAAGCCCTTTTTTCATAAGTCCCTCATGTGTATAGTAATTCTATAGTACCATGGATACAATAGTGTCATCATAGTTTCAGTTCCTGTTATAGTTTCTTCGTCGCGGTAGTGTCACTACCACTATAGTTCCTCTACTTTTACAGTACTGATAAAGTTCCCTACTAAATTACATCTACAGTAACCTGAGAATTTCTTCCATGCTTGGAATCTATCCAAGGTCTTTTGGATGCCAACCATGAACTTTTACTACTTTGGTACAGGGTTTTTTGCAGACATGTAACCTTAGTTTATTTAATTATATATATATATATATGTAGGTGAAAATCTATATCTCAAAATCTATTAGGTTTTTATTATTTTTTATTGTTTACTTTAATTTTTTATATTATTAAAAATTATTTGTAACACTTTAAGTATTTTTTTAGTCGTTTAATTAATATTTCTATTATTAATATCATATAAATTTTTAATAATATTTATCTTAATTTTTTATTTTTCTGTTATATAGTATTTAACATTTTATTTTATTTAATATATTAGTATAAATATTATTGTAGATACTTTTTATAATTTTTAAATTAGATTTAGAGTTTTATTATTATATTTAGAATAAATAATAATTTTATTTAAGTCTATGTATTTATATAAATATATCTAATTGTTTGTGTGTGTGTTTGCCTATTTCTAATAATTTCTAACATGTATTTTTATATCTGTAATTAACAACATCTTTTTTATTAGGGTAATTATTTATTTTCAGCGTGTATTATTATAATTAATATTATATTAATCATACATTTTATAATTTTTAAATTTTTTATCTCTCTTAATTTTATTCCATTTTATCTAATTTCTAATTTAAATACATGTAGTTTTTAAATTCATGTACGTGTTTTTCTAATTTTTAATTATTTTTTTTATTTTTTAATGCAGGCCACCTCCTATTGTGGGGTATATCCAGGAATCATTGAGAATCTCAAAACTGTTTTGCCTCCTTGATATCGTCACCTACTTAACCCCTCCATCAAAATGTCATGCCCCTCTAATTCTCCACATCACATCACCCCCCCCCCCCCCCACCACCACCACAACCACATTCTGCCTCATGCAACAAGAATCACACCACCACCATGATATAGAACCATATCCAGCACAACATCAACCTCATGTCCCTTGTAGCACATCCATATGCACGCCATCCGCTCCATCTGCATTGAGATATTCTCCATTGCAGACAGCCTCCATCATGGCAGCAACACAAGGCACAACCCACTACAACAACCAAAACCTTCTCTCAATCCCCAACATCACTAGTTTTTTTGTTCACACAGTGATCATCTGCAATATAGGTTCATTGAAAATCAACACGCATAGTGGACTATCTCACTTCTATATATTGCCGCATCATGGAAATATATAAAACATATCAGAACATTTTTCAAAAGCATGAATGTTTTTGTTCTGTGTTGTTATCAGTGGAGCGAATGTTATTATTTTTTGATCATCCTCCGTGACTAGAAGTTATTTTTCTGAAAACCTGAAAAATTTGATATCATCTTGTTATTGTTTTATGTTACATTTCATCTTCATGGATTCTAATAAGGTTGCATACTTCCTGGATTCCATGAAAGTTCAAGACTACTACATTAATTGCATCGATTTCTTATCTTCATTTCTTTAAGAGGTTGTGAACCTGATTAGAGAAGGTGCAATTGGCCTCCACTATTTTAGGACTCAAAGATTATTTTTCCCCATTTTTTAAGGTATTTATTTCTTGTTTAATGTACCATTTTTATATAAATAAATAAAGATACTAATGGTGTTGAATAGTGTGATTGTGTATGCATGCCTAATTTTATTTCCATATTTTAATTCCATTTAAATTTTAAATATTTTTAATCTTATTTTTTGAAATTAATTATAGCTTCTTTTGAATTTATTTTAATTTTCTTTCTAAAAGAATGATTTACTTCCCATTCATTTTATACCTAAAAAGTAATTACATGTTGTAGATCATTGGGAAATTATTTATCCCAAAGTTCATCGCATGAGTGAGAGAATATTAAATCAAATGTGACCGAATCCCAAGTAAATAAATATATTATTTAAAAAAATTATATTTTTTCTATCCCATCTCTTTCATGAATTTATGGGTAATACTTAATAAGTGGCCACATTCAATCAATCCAAGTGAAAAATTATACCTCAACATTGTGTGAAATAGGTTAGGGTATCTCACTAACTAATTGGGTGATCTAATGATGAACAAATGATTCTCCAAGAAAGAGAACAAAATAAAGGAAAATTTGTTTGAACATTAAAATACTATCTAACATTATAGATCCTTACCTGATAGTATTTTTATTAAATTTTGTATTAGTGATAATTAATGAAAGAAATATTAAGATATAGGAATTAAATATTTGGCATTTCATGTACCTGGATGGATGCCACAACTCTGACACTACCATATTTTCCAATAACAACCACTTCTCAATTATCTTCACTAAGATATTTTTATATATTTCAAATATTTATTTTTAAATGGTTTTATACTTCTTATAATTTTTAATTGTTAATCAAATTAAGTATTTTGACTTCCTAAATATTTCTCCATGAGGATATTCCTATTGTTAAATCACATTCACTCTGTGGTTTGAACCTACCCACTACTTATATTGTAGTTTTTGGGATTATAAATTGGAATGCTTCCATACGATGTGACATGAATTCTTGTACATAACTCTTTCTATTCCAAAAACTTTTTATAAAGATAATTCTCTTCTGCTTATGTTTTCTCTTAGTTTTTTTATCTATCCTAGATGACATGTTAATGATAATTCACTTAATGATATTTTGAGCTCATCCCCTTCATATGTTTCTAATTTGTGGTCTATGACGATGATTAAATATTAAGGGATTTATATATAAGAGTCTATTTTGGAAACATTATGGAAAATTTTTTAAAGTTTTTTAAAATGTATTTATATTTTTTTAAGTCCTCAATGACACTAAAATATTATTTTTATTGTGTTCTTTGATTATTTTGATATGTAGTGTTTGACATATAAAAGTGATGTAAAATAATGATATGATTTGTTTGGGTTTCCTTAGGGGATCCACCATTTTTTTAATTTAATTGTGATCATATAAACAAATTATTTATCATCATATGCATCTTTGAAAATAGGAAACAATCATTCATGTGTCCCCAAACCAAATGGAATTCTACCAACCCATACCAAAAAATAGTAACTATCTACCTAAAAGGAAATACTTCATGCCTAACCCTAGTACTAATATTCCACACCTCATAGAGTGGATATTTTAACCATGTTATGGAATGAATACCTACTATATAAATCCACTTAATAGTCTATAATGAGCCAAGACAAACCCCATAGAGACAATATTCCCTACCTAGTCAGTCATCCCTATGACCAACACAATGATCTCATTTATAGAACATCATTTTAATTTGTTGATGTTTATCATGAGAATTACTGTAATAATGTAAAAAATAACAACATATGAAATAAATTTTTTATTGTCAATTTATTTACTTTTTAGAAGTATATTGTTCGGTACAAAATAAAACAAGTTACAATTAATGGTTTAATAAATTAGAGTCTAAATTTGAATATTTATTTCAAAAAAATTTATATTATATAATTTAACAAAAATAATATTAATTTTCTACATCTATTTCTCATTCACAAGTAACAATGAACAAAACTAATAATACCTATGTGTAAAATATAATGCATTTACCCTTACTCTCATTCCTCGATGACCAAGAGTAAAAAACAAAATATTAATCTCACTCCAAATATGATCCTTCAGTAAATACTTCAATAATAACCCAAAAAATAAATAACAATACAATATCACTCATTTTAGCTTGCACACTCATTATATATATGTTAGTTCCACCCATGGAAGTGATATTTTCTAGGATATAAAAACAAACTACCATTAACTAATAGTCTTAAATAGTAAAATAATTAAATCAAATTATTTGATTCAATTTTATATCACCCAATAGAAAATTACTTGTATGCCGCCAAAGCCGGTGCAAAACTGTAAATATATAATACGCCCCAAAAACAGTATGCTTATAACTAGATTTGATAATATTTAACAAACATGGGGATACTATACTATCTATAATAATACATATAATAACAAATAAATAATATGTGTCATCCTAAAACATAATAGTAAATGCATAGATCAATAGCTAATAGATAACTAACAGTAACTACATATTTAATCATGATGTATGAAATGTGAATCAATAGAGAATGTGTAATAAATTCCAAAAGGACTCTCCATTGGTCAAGTTATATGAAAGATAAGAAACAATTTATAAAATTACATTATATATATAACCACAAATATTAGTACCCATATGTCTAGCCTCCCAACATCAATACAGATACTCTATCGAATTCACCTATATAAATTCTGACCACAAATCCATAAAATAGATTTTTATGCGAACTAATGTTTACAACCATGATATTATCATAAAAATTAATAGTGTCTCAAAAACATCCCTTTTATATTTAATCATATATATTGTATTCATGCATAAGATGATAATTCAAATAGAAAATTATAGCATGTAAGGAACAATATCAGGTGATTGAGTGCTAATGAGGACCTCATGATTCCATGAACCATCTATATTGGCCAATTCCATTAATTAACTATGTGATAACAAATTTTCATCGTAATCCCAATAAGGAATTTAATTTCAATAGTATATCTTGGGAATATGGGAAACGAATCTGAGAAATTAATAACAATACTCTATCCCAAACATATATGAAACCCATCAATGACAGGAAGAGTAATATATATTAAAGTAGTCCTGATGGAAAACCTATCACACATTCAAAACCCTCCACTTAGGGTACAGAACCATGGATAGATCAGGTATAGAATTACCTACATATAATGTTGGATCATGAGGGAATCTGAATAGCAATCCTCACATGAAAGAAAAAAACACACTCTTTAATGTTTCTCCCAAAGATAATAAACTACACATCATTATAATCATATTAATTTTGATGATGTAATATCAATATCCATCCTATATTGCAAAATAAACCAACACCCTACACATGTGTGATGTCCCATGGTGGATCCCACATCCAAAACAAGAGGAAAGATGATTACCTAGGTGGTCTAACACTATAAATCAATATCTAGGTATCTAGGATAAAAAATCAACATCAGTAGACTCTAAACATGGTTAGCATTTATTAATAATATAATCTAGGAATACAATACCAATATTAGAGATCTCATCACCCTATAGACCTAATTTGGAACTCATCTAGAGAATATTACATATAAAACAACACATCTAACTCAAACAAACTATGTATTCTACATCTAACATCCCCATGAAGACCACACAATACTCACAATGATCATTGTCCCATAGTTCATATCCCAACCACCATCATGACGGGTGGGTATCATCTAATATCAAAAAAGTAGTATGAATCTCTTATGCCAAGAACTACTCAATAAATTCTCATGGAAAAACCAATAAATCTCAACTCGATACATTACACATAAATAATACATAGCCACACACTAAGGTTTCATATCATATGCTTAGTACATTATTATAAAACATCAATGTTCAAACACCACATGTAGAAAAAAACCCACTTAGTTCAACCATGACATACCCCTTAAAACGCTAATCTACATTCATAAGGGATTTCAACCTATGTCTATATCCACGAAACACTTTGACGCCACTCTCAAGGGAGATCCATAATCAATAAATCCAAAGACCAAATTTCTCATCGTTGTATTCCACTAGGAAATATAATGATATAGAAGTTACCCAAATAATCAATTAATCCCAAAAAAATTCCAATATTCATGACATATAATGGATTATTAGGCTCAATCATATAGTCCCAATATCCTTAATAGAGGAGTTATAACATACCAAATATATTATCATTTTCTTTCCCATATAATTACCAAGGATAGCATGGATTGACCTTTTCATTGTGATTCATCCACATATATTTTTCCTCCACTAACTCACAAGGGTCTACACCATGCCAAACAATATAAATCAGATGGACCATGACCTATTTGGTGTCCCTTAAAAAATTTAAGACATGACACTCTTTGTCCACATATCATATATGTATATTTCAAATTCTAACCCATGACTAAAACAGAAAATCCCATACGAAATGGATCAACCTAAGCCTATATAACCATTACATTTTCATGATAACCCACTTATAGTATTCCAAAGAACAACCAGAGGTTTATGCATGCTATGGACATGTAGAATCAATTATATATTAGTATTAAATTGACCACCTACCTCCATAATGCGGTTATAATCCTTATAAATAAACCTATCAAACCCACACACAAAACCACACCATGAATTTTCATGCTTTGGATCGCCTCTCTGACACCAAATATTATATAAATTCTATTATATAACAATATATTAATTTTTTTATTAAATGAGGTATAATTAAAAAAATTCACTCGGAAACATATTATGGTCGAAACCTCGAGCAATAATACTCCAAATGGACCTTGTTGGGCCTCTAGACTACTATGATAACAATCCACACACAATGATAGAATGATCATTACCAATTACACACCAACTTAAGGGAAACCATAGAAAAATACACTAGCTGATGTACCTCTAAGACGATGGCTCTGCACTCCCCCAACCATCAGTGATATCGCGTCTCCATCACCCACTGCAAGGGTTTGTCCTCTTCTACTGATGGATATCCTTCAAGTCGACTAGTGTCATCATCTCTTCCACTTCTCTGCTAGAGGGTTTCTCTTTTTCTCCTTCAGGAATTCCTCCTCTTTTTTCTTAAGGTTGAATCCCATTTCCCGATTTATCTCTTCTCATTCATGATTTCCCACTGTGCTAAACCCGATTTTGGTCTAGCACATTGGTTCCTAGGTCTACATGGGATGGTGATGGGGGATTTTGGTTTTGTTTCTTCAATTTCTTTATTTTCATGTTTTAGGTTTTTTTGGTAGCATATTTTCATCTCTTTTATAATAGGTGAAAGATGGAATGAGTTACCTAGGAGGCCGTTGTGGTCCCGTCATCTTCCTTATCTTATCTAGCTTTAGACTCCATCCATCCTCTCCCAGTATTTCGAGTGCGGTGTTCTGAAGGATGTTTTGTGATGTAAATCCAATAGTGATTTTTTTGAAAATGAAACATGGGTATTAGAGAAATTTTATAGTGGACAAGATTTTTCTATTGTTATTTAGTGTTTTACAGTGGTGGAAAGGGATTCTGGTGGGTGGTCTTTAATGGAATCAGTGAGTTCGACATGTAAAGTTTTTGGTATTGGTGTGGGGTTGGGGGGTGAAGGGGCTCATCGACTAAGGCTGAATGATAGTGTTGGTTTGAAATTTTTATTTGGTGTATTTTGTTTGATGTGGATGAGGCTGTCCGGATGAAGATTATTGTGATGGGTTGAATAGGAAAATGATTTTTTTGGATGAATCACTGGTGGCTCATGGTTTAATGAATCAAGTCTTTGTGTGTTATGATAGAATATTTTTTTGTTTTTGAGTTTTAGTATTATGATGTATTTGAATTATGAGGAGTGTAGTTACCAATTAACCATAATGTAAATTTTAGATAAATAATAAAAAGTAACAGGAAACAATCCACCACATTTCAAATTTCCATTATTCCATAATGAAACTCCAAAATTATTCCATCATACTCTTCAGATATAGTCATAAAAACCCTATACACAACAACCCAATATCAAAAGAGGTCCAAATTTGAGTATGAATGAAGATGGATTAGAACCATATCCATAATCAAGCATGATAAAATGAAAAACTATAATCTATTAAACAAGGGGATCACAAGGGGATTTATATTTGAGAAATGGATGAAAAATGTAATCCAAAACCCCTCATCTATGATAATATTTAGGTGAAAATGAAGGTAGATCAATCAAAAAAATATTTTCTCTTCCCATGCTTAAACCTTGCACCAAAAACACAATTATTTTCTGATTATATAATATCATGTACCATGGGTTCCAATAGCTTCCCATAAATGTTCCACCAACCACATGGCTGAATTCCATGGGGAACTACCACACTTCCGGCACTACAGGGTTCCGGGTGTCTCCCTACTGAGCACATAGTCATAACTATAAATAATATTGTTGTTTACCACTTAGTGGAACCTTCACCCAAATAATAAATACATTATTAGTCCTTCCAATATATGTGAAAACATATCTTATATATATTCTAATTCTTTTAATTTTTCTTTGAATCCCAATTATCAATATTTCACTTGTTATATAGCTCTAAATTCCTTTAAAATCATCATCCCATAATGAAATGATTTTCTACACTCATCCAGGAAAGTGTATATGATAAATAATGATTATTTCAAGGAATGGATAAGGAAAATACTCATGTTAAATGAAAATGTGATGTCCAATTCCTCAAGACAAGTAAAGGTACATGAGACAAATTACACAACACATGATCTAAAGTTAGCAGTTGTAATGATTATTTTATTTATTTGGAAGAATTTTCATTATGAAGAAAATTATGAAATATTTAATGATCATTAAATTATAAATTATATATTTACATATAATGATTTCAATATGTATTACCAAAACTATTTAGATCTAATCAATTAATTTTACCTCTCAATCCAATAACATTATTGAAAAGGGAACAAAGTGGAAGATGTTATATGAAAAAATGATCATACAACATTTTCCATCTTGAGAATTAAAAAGGTTATAGTATAGTTAAACATGTAGATAGTGGAATTGGGAATCATTATGGATGGTGATATATGTTATCATCCAATAATAATTTCTAAAAAATCTATATCAGAAAGATTACAATTGCATAAAGGGATAGTGGGTGATAAAAATATAGGTTGAAGAAATAAGAAAGTTGAAATCATAGTGTTTAGAATTTATAGTGATGGTGACGAATTCTTTTGGATAGAAATATAAATATATAATTTGAATATAAAAATTTCAATTATGTATTAGATGATTCTTATATATATCAACATTCTGCATCCACTTGAGAATCACAATGTTCTATAGATTTTTCTAAGAGTACTCCTAGTGGAATTGTATTGGAAAATATATTTAGAAATAAAAATCTATGTGTTGGTATGAATATAAATTAAGTTAAAATGTTATATTAATCATGGGATGATTCTACCAATACCAATTAAAACAAAAAATGCAAGAAATTCATTATATAACTTGTCCATGTTCATCCCAAAATAAACTATGGTGAAATTTCTTTTTTGATTGTGTTATATATTCCAACAACGACCGATCACTTTTTTACAATTTTAGAAGACTTATCACTTTATTAATATATTATTATATATATCAAATAATTGGTGAGTTATAAGGATATAATGATATTCAGTTTATTTACATAAGATCTTAGGTTCACCTTAATGTTATGGATGAGACTTTAAATAGAATTTATCATATATTACATAATCAAAATCACTAAACACATATAAAAATATAGTTATTAAATATAAAAAATTCAATCTTTTGATGAAATGATTAGTGTTTTGTACTTCAACATTAAATTTAGATGGTATAATCACCATCCTTTAAAATATTTCTCATTAAATAAATTACTCCAATCTACTATTCGTACGGAACCATATAAATACATTATTGGAATAATTGTAGAATTCGATCGTGATGGGGTAATTTTAGAGGAAGGATGTAATTGAGTCTATAACTAGTCCATGAGATAATACAGATGGTCTAATCCATTCAATAACAAATCAGAAAAACACACATTTGAATAAAGAACTATACACACAATCATTAATGATTCGTGATATTTTTTCGAAGGTATATAAAGTTTCTTCATATATCTTTATTACATATAGTTATTTCATAATAAAAAAAAGACAAAAAATGGTCCTTCATATATTTCCTCCTTAGATATTCCTCATCACATTGGATTTATAGTCTATCAACATTTACTTGCATCTATCTTATGTCATATATGTAACGTGTTCAACATATCTTTCTTGAGGATGTATATAAATGATCCATATCATGTACTGAATGCATATATTATATTGACTGAGAGTTATTTCATGTAAGAGTATTAGATAACATAGATCATGTATCATTGCAATAAATTCTATTAAATAAGAAGAAAACTCTCGTTAACATACAATGGATAAATAATATTTTAGAATAAGTGACATTGCAACTTGAGGAGGTAATGAGAAAACAATAACCTTAACTATTTTCATCTTAGGTTTTTACTTGAAAATTGTAGGGTGAAATATATAAAGGAGGAATAATGTAATGTCTTTGACTTTTAAAAATGAAAATTTCACTTCTTGATATATATGTATGTCTATATTCATATAAATCACATACACGACATATTAAAAAATAATCGTATTTTATTTTATTAGTATTAAAATTAAAATTTTATGTCTAAATGTACTCAAATAAATTTACAGAATTTATAATGGGTTAAAATATATATAATAATTTTGAAATCTATAATATTATTGTCTTGCTGAAGTTTAACATTCATAAACAACACTATATGAAGAAAAAATACTAATGCAAAAAAGTTTGGAATTGTGATAAATAAAAAGTACAAAAAATTGATAAAATAAAATTTAAAATAATAATGATTAATATATGAGTATAAAATATAAACAATAAAATTTAAATGAATATTTGAATAGATACTCACTGGTAGAATAATAACTAATTATTAAAATAGTAAACTGATCATTAATAGTGGTAAAACTACTATTAATTAATATTTTAAATGATTTAAATATTCAATTATAAATTTTTTATGTCTCAAAAAATTATTTTTGTAATTTGATAACTTAATTAAAATATAAGCATACATTTTTATACGGTATGTTTTAACTTATCATTTAAATCATCAATTTTTCTATTAAAATTAAAAATTAAATTATACAGTATATATATTTATTTTGATAAAATGTAACGATTTTTTAAAATCATTATGCAGAAATATTTTAAGGGCTAATTTTTTTATATTTTCCATGAAAACATGAATATTAGTAAACAAAAAAATTAATTTTTCTAATATATCATATATTTTGATGCTCCAATATTATATATTAATGAATTAATAATTTATAAAACATTTGAAATTCTATAAATAACTAATGTGTTAGATAATTAATTTAATATTTATAAATATAATTTTCAGAACTATAAATCGATTTTTAAAGCATAGGAAGTTTTTATTCAAATCCCAATATTTTCAATACTTTACTTGGAATAAAATATATTTAAGATTAAAATCATTTTTGGTGTCTTGAAATTTAATTTTTTTTAAATCATGTACTCATTAAATTATTAATAATTAACACATTTCTTAGTCATAGGAATTAATTATAAACAAAAAAAATTATTCAAATATACCCCTACCCTTTTTCTATATAGACACCCCACCTCGTCCCCATTCTCCTCAAATCCAAATCATTATTATTTTACAATTCTAAACCCATATCCCACAAAAACATATTCTAGAAATGTTGAAATGACTTTGTTAAACCATGATTCCTTCCTCTAAAAAATTTAAATGAAATCCAAATGATGTAACTAAAAAAGGGGAGGGTTTCAAAAAAAATATTTTTTGTATTTAAATCTCTTGATACCCCATTATACATCATAAATGACTTTTAGGGAAACATTAAAAAGTATTATAATTTTAATCTATTGTTTTTATGATTGGTTTTGAAATATTTATTCTTTGATTTGATTTTTCTAAATCATATTAAAAATAATTTTAGGTTGAAAAGATGTTTTTGTATCTGTTTTTGGAATTTTTTAGTTTCATTGAATTTATATAGATATATTTTGAAATATTCATATTAATGTTTTCAACAAATCTTGATTTTATGTGTTTCAAACTGAATATTTAACCATGTAAGATATCTTACAAGACCTATAAAAGAAAATATTCTAAGAGTGTAAAACATTTAATGAAATGTGTATAAATATTTATCTACATGTAGAATACTATTGATTCATATATAAGAATAATATTACAATAATATAATTTTAATGTGGATAAAAAATATTACCTATGAAAAACATTAACCTACATGTTTGTGAATTATCCTATGTGCATGTAAATTAAACTAGAAATCTGTGGATTTTCATGAATGATTTTTTGGCCCAGCATATATACACATTTCTACTGTGTAATAATATTGTGTTATGTGTAATACATTTTTTTCTCGTTTATAATAATTTATCATATGAATTTTTTGAAACGTCAAATTTCATTAATATTAATATACATAATAGGGTAATCTAGTATATTTGAAGATAATATTTAGAAGTTAAAGTATCATATTTCAAATATTTTTCAAGCCGATTGATGATAAAATTTAAAAACAATTATTACTATAAATATATATTTGATGTTTTGAATATTATTTAACTAAAATGTGAATATAAAATCAAATATTAGTATTTCAGTGCAAGATAGAACTACAATATCTTTCATGAAAATATTTTGGTCCCCACATAGACCTCCACCCATATTTATGGGCACCACTTAAGAATGACTTTCATCAATGGGTTATTCCAATCAACAATTTTCAATGGTTTTTCCACATAATCTTACCCTACACTCCCTTTTTGGATCTCATATTTATGGGTGTCAGCTTTTGATATTTAAATACATGCATCAAAGAAGAATTCAATGAAGTCATTGATGATTCAATGAACATTCAGGCGAAATCAAATGAAAATACATTTTAGGTTATGGGTTCATGATTGTCACAACCTTGATGAATAAAAGTGGATCACATAATTCAATGGTAGAGAATAGAATAATTTTGAAACCTCCACAATGTTTTACTCCAATTCATGTAAGTCGTTAGGTCATGTGGGTCTCGAGGTGGTAACCTCCGGGTAGTGTATCTCTTGTATGTTGAAGTCACCTTATAGCACAAAAGATCAGGTGGTAACCACCTCACAACATATGTCAACTTGTGGAACACCGATTCCTTCCTCACATTCATAGTCTGTCACGAAACACTATATAATTCAAAAAATTTATTCCATCACCTCAGATGTGTCTATAAATACATCACTATTTCCAACATTTACAAGGGGATTTTATACATTAGTTTTCATGAATATATATTAATTCATGAAACTCTAAAACATCAAGATCATGCGAAATGACTGGTTTCCAAAGGTAACCATCATTCATGGATACAACTCTCATTAGGTTCCAAAAAACATCAAACTAGGTTAGTTATTCCCTGCATTATGATCCATGACCTTCACATAAAAGGAAATCCCTTGTGGTTCATGGGGTTTTCGATATAGTTATCTCCCACAAGGAGTCTAAGAAATGACCATGTGGTAGGGTCATCCTGTTTAATGAAACATGCATTTTTGAGCGACCCATTTCCATCATGAATCCCCCAATTTATTAACGACCCAATCTTCATTAATCATGTACACCATGCCTCCCTATGGTTCCTCCATTCATTAAGCATCCTTTCGTGAATGTTGAGTGACCCTAACCCATGTACCCATCCAAAACCGATTCATCTGCACAATGAATTCCTATGTGGTAGGTGTAATGAACCCTTTGTGTAGGTCCCTTTCTCATCAATCGTATAATATTAAATTATCATAAATTTTTATCCTAATAATATGTATCGTAATTCCTCTTTATCCTTGGCATAGGAACCATTACACTGGGACCACTAATTGTCACTCTTATATAGTAGTGTTTGCATTATTCCCTGTCCATAGGAACATGATTAGTAGACATGTAATCCCCATAGGTTTCATTTTCTCAGGAATCTACCGACCTTTTCTAGCTAGGATGACATTGGCTGGATCATTCTCTCTTATATTAAAATGGTCTCCCTAGTTGTAAGACTGACCAATTTCTAATAAATATGATTTTAATCTAACAATACCTATATCTATCTTTAATCATAACTACAACATCCTTATCACATGGTTTTAATATATAGTCTTACCCGTTGTGAGGATCAAGGGAGACCCCATGTATGATTTCGCGGGATGACTCCTTCTCCACCATGGGATGATCCTCCTATTTTAGTAACCAACTTCCATAATCCATACACAATCCCTTGATTTTTTATCGTTTTATGACCATATTTTTGTTACAGCAAGACATTAAATTATATAGACAAGTCATATCCAATGAACTTTAACTCATACATTGAACAATATGGGTTTCGGTCCATGTCACAACAACTAGATATATAGAACCTGACTAGGATTCTCAATCCTGACATACCAACACATCAAGGGTATCTCTTAAGGGTTCAATCATTATTTCCTAATAAGAAATTACATCCCAGGTGTGAAATACACCACCCTGGAAATACATAGCCACCCACCTATCTGGATAGGGTGTTAAACCAATAACCACCTTGTCCACACAATATGTTAAATTTATAACCCAATTATCCACACATGGCATTAAACATGTCACCTGCATGTCCCCACAAGATGTGAATCCTATGATGCACATGTTCCCAAAAGATTCTAAACATGTGACCCACCTTTCTCAACAAGATGTCAAACCATTGAACGTTTTATTCCAAAAATATGTTAACATTGTTATCCACTTGTCCCCACAATACAATAAACATGTGACCACCCTTCCCCAACAAGACATTAGAAAATTGACCAACTTATCCCCACAAGACTTTAAACATGTGAAATGATCCTGAATCTCAACCACATATAATAGGCATAGGATGCTTGAGATAAATATCCGCATATGACTTCTTCCCTTACTGTCAACTTCCTCATAACCAAAATAGGATTCCTTAATGTTATATTAATTTGATCTTTCATATGATATTCCTTCATCATTAAGAGGAGAAGTCATTATAGGCTCCCAACAACCAGAAATGCCTCGACCTGACCATAATCTGTATCCACTCATTCAAATGGTTTCTACCCTATTGATATATATTCAACGTAATTAACCATCATCCACCTTGAGATGGTGTTGATAATGAGTTTCACAAACATGACTTAATTCAATCTGTAAAATATTTAAAATTATATGCATGAGTAAAGAATCAGCTACAACAAACATTGGGTGTATCAAGTATCAGACTTATGAGGAATAGGAACCAAGTCCATTGACCATAAAATCCTTTTTGAGTCCATGATGGTCATCCATATCAATCTCAAAATAACATAGACCTAAATGGGATAGGACCCTAGGCCTTTGAAAATGGTTTCTTCTTTGAGTCTATGGAGTTTGTTTATATAAATATTAGGATTATCATGGGAGGAGTGTAATGAGTATATCCAATGTAATATAATAATTTCTAATTCAACGATAAAAACAAGGGAATATAATATAAATGAATCATTTGTTCCATGCATAAATATCCTTCATTAAACATTTTATATAATGAACAAGGGTCCATGTTATTTACAATGCCATTTTTCAATTTGATTCATCATATTACTTTCACTTATCATTACACATATATGTTATAATATGAATGGACCATGTTAATGTCCATTACCTTAATAATAATTTAATTGATTAAATTATAATTATTGATTAATTTACTAACAAGTTACATATTTATCTACCATTTTTAGTTTCCATTCCACCTTATAACAAATTAATTAATCACATTATAAATATTGATCAACTCAATCCTTAGTGACATATATAGGGGCCTTGTTAGTGTCCATGAAGCCATACAACCACTTTATACTAAATTAATAAAACAATATATAATCCATATAATTTACAATTATTAGTTATGTAATATAATCTTCAAGTTATTTTATAAAATAATATGTTCTATTCAATTTATTAAACTATTAACAATCTCATTTAAATCTCAAAAGGCTTGAAATCATGGGTGGAAGAAAAACTCGTAGAATGGGGTGGCATTGTGATAGGAATTTCATAACACTCACATCAATGGGTGGTTAAGGTAATGGAAAACTGCCTCCATCCTTATGAAAGGGAAACAAAAAATAGAAATAATGTTTTTCCATGGTCAATTTAAGGCATTAATCATTTTAAAATCAATGCATAAAGGTCTCAACAAGAAGAACTATGACATGAGATAGAAACATCAAGAAATTATGGGAAAAGGTATATACCACCTAAATTATTCATAGTAATCCACACTAATTCAATATCATTCTTTGACTCGGTTTACAATGATAGCAATAAAAAAATTAACAAAAACAACAATAAAATGATACATGAGCCTTCAAAGAAATTGTATCGAATACAGATATAGAATATAATATAATAAAAATATAGAATCTTAGATAACCTAGGGTGATCTAACATGAATTATGGAACATGATTTCAATTATGAATGAAGGACATACTACCATTCCTAGAGATAATGACAAATGAAGCTCAAATGGTGGGGATTTTGGTCATAGAGAGTAAAGATAAAGAGGGAGGTAACCTTAATGTGATAAAGAAAAAATGATAATATAATCCCCTTTTAAAATTATTAGTGTTATAATTCAAGGACTGAAAAACTATGTTCTAAAACCATGTATGCTCACTACCTGTAACAGCCCGAGATTTTATGAAAAATATTCCTTTTTATTTTACTAATGTCTTGTGTTATACGCTACACCAAAAGGAGCTTGCACAACACGCATCCTTGACTTGCCTTGCATTACACGCAATCGCAACCTTCCTCGATAGCGTGTGTGGTACGTAATCCTGAGTTTCACGAAACAATGATATGCTATTAAAATATTATTAAAACTAGCCGTTATGAATAGTAATAACCACTTTTTAAATTTTAGAAATTTTAACTCTCAAAATGGACTTCATTTTTGGATTCGGAGTATCGAATTTAGCCTAAGGTGAAGTTTTGGTACTTTTCGGATAACTTTCATATTCTGATGAATAGTGAAAATTACTAAATTATAATTAAAAACAACTTTTTTAATCGAAATAATTAATAGTGATAAATCATTAATTTGAGTGGTTTTAAAGTATATTTAGAATATATTTTTACAATTTAATACAATGTTGGTCATTGGATGTAATTTCACATTTAAACTAGACATAAACAAGTGTCAATCTTTTGATAGATATTGTTTCTTAAAAACACGCTATTTGTTTTAACAGCGGGATTTAATTATAAAATTAATTAATGCAACTTTTATGTTATGAATTTGGTAAAATAGACTTCATTTTTGAATTCGGAATATGAAATATAGCTTGGGATGAAATTTTGGCATTGTTCTGAAAAATATCAATTTTTGATGAATAGTGAAACTACTAAGTGGTAGGTTAAAAACTGAATTTTGCATAAAACTTAATTTTACCGCTTCTGTGAATGGAATTTCGAAAATCCGAGAGACACGATTAATATCAAGGACTAAAATGTGGTTCAATGAGATGAAAATAATTTTTTTGTGAATAGTAACTTTTTACTTTTTTTACCACGGTTAATAGTAAATAGGGTAACTAAGGGTAAATATGATATTAATATTACCCTAACACATGTCCTAATTCTATTGGACAAGTGTAATTCGACCAAAAACAAACTTAGGAATAAAATATGACCATTTAGGCCCACTTGGATTAGATTAGGACATTTATTATTAATTTATTTAAAGAAGGGTTAAAATAGTTAAAATCAAAGTTTAATAAGTAAATCATTTTTAATATGGGGTTATACATAAGCTAAATTCAACTATAAATATTCATTAGAAAGCTAAAACGATTTCCTACATGATGGTATTTTATTTTTAATTTTTAGACATCATATAATATAATTTATTTATGACACAAAGATGATGCAGTAATTATCTTATTAATGAAATATTGACATAATTGATAATATAAATACCAAAATAAATGTAATTTAAGACTTTTGATGAATTCCACTAATTTTCTAGGTTACTATGATATATTAGTGTTGATTTAATCAACTTGGTTCGAACATATAATTCTGTTATGACTTTCACAAAAATCATATATCAAATAGTGGCAAAATTGACACAAAATAGTTTTTAAATCAAATATTATATTATTAATTGTTATTTTATTCCTAAAAATCTAAGGTTCAGCCAAATGACTTAGATAAGGATATATGTATTAATAATATACAATTTGGGGTTCGTTTGGCATGTTATAGTAAGTTTATTAACCATACAGTGAAAGAAAACAAAAAGACACGGTAAAAGTTAAATTATTTAACTTAGAGTTAAATCTAATTGTTAAGGTTACAATAATACCCTAAACTTGTCTAAATCTTATTGGTTGATAGGATTTAGAACCATCCCCACTTTAGCTTCGAAATAAGACCCTTTGGAACCATTATAAACCGATTTTGACTTTAATATAAAATAATATTTTGAGATATTCCTAAGGTGCCCCTCTCCTCCCCTATAAAAGGACACCTCCTCCCCCTCCTCCTCACACCAATTTGAGCACTCAAGCTCGGCCAAACCCTTCCAATTTCTCCTCTCCACTTCCCTAGAAACATCCTAGAGGTTCTGGTCTTCCTCAAAGACCTATTTTAGTGCCCTAAGAGGAGGTCTCAAAGAGGCACTTCAAAGAAGAGGTAATTACCGTTACCAATTCTTTCATCTTTATTTCTTCTTCCACTTCTTCTTCTTAGGTTGTTTCATTATGAAGTAATAACATCAGTATCACTCATATACTGATATGTTATTATAAGTATGAAACAACCCTATTTCACCATCTATCCATCCTACAGAAAAAGAAATCACCGCGCGTGCGTACGTACGGAATACCGTCTCCACGCCGTGGTGTAATCTATTTTCCACCACCACCTTACATGGATGGGTATAATGGTGTAAAGAATAAATATACATAGTTATTACAACATCATATTGATTCTGATATATTGTATAATCCACTTCAATTCAATTCAATATTTATAGAAATGATATCATCGCTCGTGCGTACGTACGGACTACCGTCTCCACGACGCGATGAGATTCATTCTCCATGTTAATCATTTAAGAATGATTATAAAGTATATATAAGAAATAATAATGAAATATATGACATTATAAAGCTACAGGATTTATTTATATATATATATATATATATGTATGTCATCTACTTACTTCCATTCAAGACAATAAGGAAAGGAAAACAACGTTCATGCGTACGTACGGACTACCGTCTCCATGAACGGTGTTTTTCATTTCATTTATCTATCTATTATATATATATATATACTGAAAATATATGATATATAAATCATATTTTATATTCTGGAAGTAAGTAAATCATGATATAAGTAATAATAATGTCAAGAACAACAAGTCAAAACACCTACGATAAATGAAACGATTTTACCCAAAACGCTTCTTTAACATGGAATTTACAAAAGAACGGGTAATATAAAGTCATAAGTGATCCATATATGATATCATAACAATGAATATGATTCTGTAATAAGTCAATGACATTATTTAAATCATTATACAGGAGGTTCGGACACATACGAAGCTAATCGGACATAAGGTAAGGGAAATATCACAATCTCATTTCTATCTGAGATTGTTTATTCGTAAGTATTTACTGGGGTGTATTTTATCATCCACATCCATGTTACCTCAATATATAATATTGTTTCCATCCACTTGCAATTGTTTAAATCCAATTTTACCCTTAGGTGAGTTTTTAGTAAAGGATATGAAAGGAATCTTTTGTCGTTTTTCCGTACGAGGTACTTTTTGACTTTTCCGACAAAAGTATGAAGAATGTTTTTTTTAACTTATACGGCATGAATGGATTTTTAAAACAATATTTCCAAGAAGCTTCCTTTACATGTTTTCAAGTTTATTTTTAATCAAATTCTTTTAGTTTAAAGTTGTATGACATGTTAAGAAAGGAAAAATGTTTTTGAAAAAGAAAGGATATTTTCCTCAAGAATGGAGTTCAAGTGTTTTATCAAAATTATTTTCCATCTAAGATAATAAAGGGTTCTGTTTTTATCCCTATTATTACATGGATTTGATTATGTTGTGATGGAAATATTTTTATGAATTCCTTTACCTTATATGAATTGTTTTATGATGTCATGTTGTTTAAGAATCCCATTTTTATTACATGGGTTACGCTATGATGTATGGTTTATGATTATGTGGCACACATAAGAAAGGATTCATTATAAGATGGGTGGGACCTATATCTCCCTCCAATGCATTGGGTAAAGATTTTATATCTCATGAGATAGACATGGCTGGAACGGAAGGTTATTTCGGTTCAGTGATACAGGACTGAAACGAGGAGTGAACTCGGTTCAGAAAGGGACTTTGTCCACTAAGATAGTCTTGGCAATGAGTCATGACTAACAAGAAATGATTTTCCATTATTATGTGTGCATGCCACAAAGTTTCAAGTTTTATGTTATGATTATGAGGATCTCATTTTCACTTCTATGATGTATCCCATGTTATGATATTATGAGCTCTTTTGCAGGTTAAGATTTCCAAAAGCTATGTTCTTATGTATATGATGTGATTGATTTTTTCTTTTGTTTACCCTTACTGAGCATTTGAGCTCACCCTTTTTTGTTTTTCTTTCCCCAGGATATAAAGAAAGGTTTTAGGTAAAAAAAGGGGATGATCTTTATGGGATATATTGAAGATCTTTCACCACGTTTAGAAGATTACGTTCCGAGTTTCCAAAGACACTAAACTATTACGATCCTTGTGTGTGTGTTTTTGTTATGTACTAAGTATTCCGCCAAAGTAATGTAATGTCCGTGTACGATAAGCTTCGGGTCTCTACAGTTGGTATCAGATGAAAGGTTTAGTCAACATTTGGAAACTAGGATGCGAAAACGTTAGTGAGATCCTTAGAGATATTTCTAAGGTATGTCTAGGGATGCCCCTAAGGATAAGTATACGTATAGGATATAGTTCTAGAACTATGGTAACGATATTAGATTAAACCAAAGATGATAGATATTTAAGTTACTCCCCCTTTATTACGATTTTTGCATCTAACACTATTCTGTTTGGGTTTTAGAAAATGGCTGGAAACAAGATGATTCACAATAATGGAGGATATGATGGACAATGGAATGATATTCTTCATGAGAAACCAAATGAAATGGGATTTGGATGTCCAAACATCATTATTATGCCGAATCAGCAATCTCACAACATGATCAATAAAGTAAAATTTGGTAAGTTTCCTGACTCGACTAATAAGAGAAAGATGGAGTTCCATGATGATCATAGAGGAAAGAAAGTTCAATTTCTCCTATGTAAATCATGTGGGAAGAGGCATCAAGGAGAATGTTTCAAGGGAACTGGAAGATGCTTTGGGTGTGGAAAAGAAGGACACAAAGCAAGTAAGTGCAAAGGAAAAGGGTCGGTTAACACCATGGATGAGGATAATGGTATTGTTACGACATCAAAAATGGTTAAGTGTTTTAAATGTGGAATGTATGGGCATTATGCAAACAAATGCCCTAAGGGAAAGACTCATGAAGAGAATCAGTATGGTCATATGGGTAGTATTTATGTGGATGATGATGAAGAGACTACAAATGATATGTGAGATGAAAGAATTTTTGAAGCTCGGTCAATGGTTTGAGAATGTAGTGGAATGATTACATGTTTATCATGTGTAATTTTGGAATAAAGAGACATCTATGGATTGTTACACTGTTGTCTTTCCTTGTGTTTTGAAAGTGTATGATTAATGTTACCAGTATCCATGAAAGGTTATTCAGATATTTTTGGAATATAAGGAGAAAATTAAATGTTTGATAGTATTCATGAGCTCATGATTGATATAAGGACTAAGTGATATCATGGTTTGAGTATATAGAATTTTGAGGATTTTGGTATGTGGAAAGTGTTAACTTTTAACTGCACTCATGTTTTCACTAAGGTATTCAAGAGAATACACGATTAAGGACTTTGAATGTTTGGAATGTGACCAACAAGACATATCTTATGATATGTGGGGATCAACGACAGTATTAAATCTCTGGTAATCGATGTCACTATATTATGAGAGTGGAATGCAGTATTATGTATAAGCCTAAAGATTAGACTGGATTATGTTGGACATAAGTTATTATTGTTTAAGGATAGAAGATGGGATGTTATAGTAACGTAGTTTTAGAAAAAGGGACAACCTGCAGGACGGGCGACAGCCCATCGCTTCGGACAAAGCTGTAGGAATCGAACCCAAAACCGAAGTGCGACTGGCCTTTATCGCCTACCACTGGCCTACAGGAAGTCCATGTTTAGTAGAAACTAGTTTTATTATATTAAGCAGCATGATATATGAAGTATAAGTCCATTTTAGGAACCATATATGATTAATCTCACTATAGAATGACTTATGTATATTTAATAACTTTTGCTAACCTTTTGTTTGAGACAGATGGAATGAACAGTCATTCTATCACATGATCTGCTAACACTTCACAAATTACAAATTCAACTTCATTTATTTAAGAGATGAAGTAGAAATTGTTCAAGGCACGAACAAAAGTGAGATTGTACCAAAATAAAGTAAGTATTTATTCTAAGCAAATTTTCAACTTTAGGGAAATGATCTTGAAAACCAAAAATGTTTTCCTAGTGATCTTATACCTGATGATTCAGATGGTACCTTATATCATCACAAATCTATGGATTTGTGATTACTGGCTTTTCCATAGCCATGTTCTCTACCACTCTCTATCAGAACATGATGGTTAGATTTCTCTTCCATATCCATATTTTCACCTATGTGGAAACCCAGTGATTAGTTTATTTGGGTAATCGTTACATTTCATACTTTAGTTTTTAAAGCCAAGTTTTGGTATTCCCTTTTACGATGTGGGTTTCTATTAAAGAAACTTTCGAATAGTAAACCATTTATAACCCCGACGAATTTCGAGGGCGAAATTCATTTTAAGGGGGGTAGAATGTAACAGCCCGAGATTTTATGAAAAATATTCCTTTTTATTTTATTAATGTCTTGTGTTATACGCTACACCAAAAGGAGCTTGCACAAAACGCATCCTTGACTTGCCTTGCATTACACGCAATCGCAACCTTCCTCGATAGCGTGTGTGGTACGTAATCCTGAGTTTCACGAAACAATGATATGCTATTAAAATATTATTAAAACTAGCCGTTATGAATAGTAATAACCACTTTTTAAATTTTAGAAATTTTAACTCTCAAAATGGACTTCATTTTTGGATTCGGAGTATCGAATTTAGCCTAAGGTGAAATTTTGGTACTTTTCGGATAACTTTCATATTCTGATGAATAGTGAAAATTACTAAATTATAATTAAAAACAACTTTTTTAATCGAAATAATTAATAGTGATAAATCATTAATTTGAGTGGTTTTAAAGTATATTTAGAATATATTTTTACAATTTAATACAATGTTGTTCATTGGATGTAATTTCACATTTAAACTAGACATAAACAAGTGTCAATCTTTTGATAGATATTGTTTCTTAAAAACACGCTATTTGTTTTAACAGCGGGATTTAATTATAAAATTAATTAATGCAACTTTTATGTTATGAATTTGGTAAAATAGACTTCATTTTTGAATTCGGAATATGAAATATAGCTTGGGATGAAATTTTGGCATTGTTCTGAAAAACATCAATTTTTGATGAATAGTGAAACTACTAAGTGGTAGGTTAAAAACTGAATTTTGCATAAAACTTAATTTTACCGCTTCTGTGAATGGAATTTCGAAAATCCGAGAGACACGGTTAATATCAAGGACTAAAATTTGGTTCAATGAGATGAAAATAATTTTTTTGTGAATAGTAACTTTTTACTTTTTTTACCACGGTTAATAGAAAATAGGGTAACTAAGGGTAAATATGATATTAATATTACCCTAACACATTTCCTAATTCTATTGGACAAGTGTAATTCGACCAAAAACAAACTTAGGAATAAAATATGACCATTTAGGCCCACTTGGATTAGATTAGGACATTTATTATTAATTTATTTAAAGAAGGGTTAAAATAGTTAAAATCAAAGTTTAATAAGTAAATCATTTTTAATATGGGGTTATACATAAGATAAATTCGACTATAAATATTCATTAGAAAGATAAAACGATTTCCTACATGATGGTAGTTTATTTGTAATTTTTAGACATCAAATAATATAATTTATTTATGACACAAAGATGATGCAGTAATTATCTTATTAATGAAATATTGACATAATTGATAATATAAATACCAAAATAAATGTAATTTAAGACTTTTGATGAATTCCACTAATTTTCTAGGTAACTATGATATATTAGTGTTGATTTAATCAACTTTTTTCGAACATATAATTCTGTTATGACTTTCACAAAAATCATATATCAAATAGTGTCAAAATTGACAGAAAATAGTTTTTAAATCAAATATTATATTATTAATTGTTATTTTATTCCTAAAAATCTAAGGTTCAGCCAAATGACTTAGATAAGGATATATGTATTAATAATATACAATTTGGGGGTCGTTTGGCATGTTATAGTAAGTTTATTAACCATATAGTGAAAGAAAACAAAAAGACACGGTAAAAGTTAAATTATTTAACTTAGAGTTAAATCTAATTTTTAAGGTTAAAATAATACCCTAAACTTGTCTAAATCTTATTGGTTGATATGATTTCGACCCATCCCCACTTTAGCTTCGAAATAAGACCCTTTTGGAACCATTATAAACCGATTTTGACTTTAATATAAAATAATATTTTGAGATATTCCTAAGGTGCCCCTCTCCTCCCCTATAAAAGGACACCTCCTCCCCCTCCTCCTCACACCAATTTGAGCACTCAAGCTCGGCCAACCCCTGCCAATTTCTCCTCTCCACTTCCCTAGAAACATCCTAGAGGTTCTGGTCTTCCTCAAAGACCGATTTTAGTGCCCTAAGAGGAGGTCTCAAAGAGGCACTTCAAAGAAGAGGTAATTACCGTTACCAATTCTTTCATCTTTATTTCTTCTTCCACTTCTTCTTATTAGGTTGTTTCATTATGAAGTAATAACATCAGTATCACTCATATACGGATATGTTATTATATGTATGAAACAACCCTATTTCACCATCTATCCATCCTACGGAAAAAGAAATCACCGCGCGTGCGTACGTACGGAATACCGTCTCCACGCCGTGGTGTAATCTATTTTCCACCACCACCTTACATGGATGGGTATAATGGTGTAAAGAATAACTATACATAGTTATTACAACATCATATTGATTCTGATATATTGTATAATCCACTCCAATTCAATTCAATATTTATAGAAATGATATCATCGCTCGTGCATACGTACGGACTACCGTCTCCACGACGCGATGAGATTCATTCTCCATGTTAACCATTTAAGAATGATTATAAAGTATATATAAGAAATAATAATGAAATATATGACATTATAAAGCTACTGGATTTATGTATATATATATATATGTATGTCATCTACTTACTTCCATTCAAGACAATAAGGAAAGGAAAACAATGTTCATGCGTACGTACGGACTACCGTCTCCATGAACGGTGTTTTTCATTTCATTTATCTATCTATTATATATATATATACTGAATATATATGATATATAAATCATATTTTATATTCTGGAAGTAAGTAAATCATGATATAAGTAATAATAATGTCAAGAACAACAAGTCAAAACACCTACGATAAATGAAACGATTTTACCCAAAACGCTTCTTTAACATTGAATTTACAAAAGAATGGGTAATATAAAGTCATAAGTGAACCATATATGATATCATAACAATGAATATGATTCTGTAATAAGTCAATGACATTATTTAAATCATTATACAGGAGGTTCGGACACATACGAAGCTAATCGGACCTAAGGTAAGGGAAATATCACAATCTCATTTCTATCCGAGATTGTTTATTCGTAAGTATTTACTGGGGTGTATTTTATCATCCACATCCATGTTCCCTCAATATGTAATATTGTTTCCATCCACTTGCAATAGTTTAAATCCAATTTTACCCTTAGGTGAGTTTTTAGTAAAGAATATGAAAGGAATCTTTTGTCGTTTTTCCGTACGAGGTACTTTTTGACTTTTCCGACAAAAGTACGAAGAATGTTTTTTTTAACTTATACGGCATGAATGGATTTTTAAAACATTATTTCCAAGAAGCTTCCTTTACAAGTTTTCAAGTTTATTTTTAATCAACTTCTTTTAGTTTAAAGTTGTATGACATGTTAAGAAAGGAAAAATGTTTTTGAAAAAGAAAGGATATTTTCCTCAAGAATGGAGTTCAAGTGTTTTATCAAAATTATTTTCCATCTAAGATAATAAAGGGTTCTGTTTTTATCCCTATTATTACATGGATTTGATTATGTTGTGATGGAAATATTTTTATTAATTCCTTTACCTTATATGAATTGTTTTATGATGTCATGTTGTTTAAGAATCCCATTCTTATTACATGGGTTACGCTATGATGTATGGTTTATGATTATGTGGCACACATAAGAAAGGATTCATTATAAGATGGGTGGGACCTATATCTCCCTCCAATGCATTGGGTAAAGATTTTATATCTCATGAGATAGACATGGCTGGAACAGAAGGTTATTTCGGTTCAGTGATACAGGACTGAAACGAGGAGTGAACTCGGTTCAGAAAGGGACTTTGTCCACTAAGATAGTCTTGGCAATGAGTCATGACTAACAAGAAATGATTTTCCATGATTATGTGTGCATGCCACAAAGTTTCAAGTTTTATGTTATGATTATGAGGATCTCATTTTCACTTCTATGATTTATCCCATGTTATGATATTATGAGCTCTTTTGCGGGTTAAGATTTCCAAAAGCTATGTTCTTATGTATATGATGTGATTGAGTTTTTCTTTTCTTTACCCTTACTGAGCATTTGAGCTCACCCTTTTTTGTTTTTCTTTCCCCAGGATATAAATAAAGGTTTTAGGTAAAAAAAGGGGATGATCTTTATGGGAGATATTGAATATCTTTCACCATGTTTAGAAGATTACGTTCCGAGTTTCCAAAGACACTAAACTATTACGATCCTTGTGTGTGTGTTTTTGTTATGTACTAAGTATTCCGCAAAAGTAATGTAATGTCCATGTACGATAAGCTTCGGGTCTCTACACTACCAATGTGGAACAAACCATGAGGTCTATGTGAATGTTTTAGAAATCACTATGCTCATACCATGAAGCTCTAATGAAACTATCCTACACCAAAATTCATGGTTTTGTGACCTTACTTCTATAGTCTTTCTAACCATGATTCCCTATAGAGGGCCACATAGTTGATCTGCATGGTTACTAATAACTATGAGACAACCATGAACCTCTATCAATGTATATAAAATCCATAGATCCAATCTATGAAACAGACCCATATTGTCCATAACCCTTCCATAAACTCTTATAAAATATTTTAATGGCAGACAACGATGATAATTTTAAAATCAAAAAGATTCATACAACATAAAAATATCTAGAATTTATAAACAAACAACCTTAGAACATATCATCCTTGAGAAGCCATTGTGAACAACAAAAACCTCACCTTACCTACCAGTGTCATGAACTTCTACTCAAATGGATGTGTTAAATTTTGGAATTCTGAAAACTCCTCCAAATATACTCTAAAACATATGATACATAATCTATTCAAACATAACCAATGCTCATATCAATATTTAAAACATCTAGAACACAATTTCCCAAGCCCTACTAACCTATGGAATGACCATGTAATAATATATTGCATTAAAAACCATATGGAACATCCCAAAATTGGTCCTAGAGTTGATCATAGAAGACCCAATTCCCTATACTATCACCTTTATAATTTCCTATTAATTCTTATCTATATTATTCTAATGACACTCTCATATAATTATGAACATGATACACTCGATTATACACATGGAATAAACCTCCATTCATTAAATTCTTTGGAATGGATGAATTCCCATTGACCTAGCTGATATTGGTCATAAAAAATTATCCTTGAAATCATATAGATGAAATTTAAACTACACCTATCTCTTCCCAAGGAGTGCATAATATAGTTTATTGAAGACAATATTAACTGGGCCCAACTGTATGCCATGTTTAACCTCGAGATTATACTACTGAAGTACAAGGTGATCATCTAGTTTAGTCCATACTATAGAGTATTAATTTATAATTTTGGAACATAGATGTGATGTCCACATTTGAAGAAATGAATAATAACTCAATGTAATGATCTCATTAAATGAATTTTATATAATACTAATAAAAAAAGTATTTCATGTAACTGATGTATATAGTATCTAAAATAACCATCCAATAGTTAGTCCTATACTATCATTATTGATCCCGATATGATGTTCATTATAAAATAAGAAACATACTAATCCCTATATGATTATAATACCAAACCTCAAATAAATTAAAATATTTCTAATAAACCCATACCATTCATTTTCTATCCACAAAAATAACAAATTACCTCATCACTAAGTGCTAATTCTGACATCATCCATGAACCCTTCACACCATTCAAGAATGGTTCTCATATAAAACAGATAAATACATTTAAAATGAGGCTCATCAACCTGAAAAGGTCATAGGAAAAATCCCCACCTTATGGATGGCCTTTTAGTTCTCTACAAGAACAACACCCAAGGGGTTCCTCTCATCATAATTGACAATAATATTTAGGTATCGTAATGTATTCTCAATGCTCTCCCTATGTACACAAGATGATGTAATGATGTTGGGAATGATCCTCTATCATCTATAAACACATAAATCATCCATTAATAGGTGTGTATTTCTCTCTGTCATTCTTTCAAGGCCAGGATAATGGAATAATTTGTTTTGAATGAAAAATAATGACTCCTTGCATCCTGTATCCTAATTTTGTGTGTCCACATCCATCCATGGTTAACCATCTAAAATAAACATTGTCATTTGAAGAAAATAGTGCTAAACAAAAGGCAAAATCCATTAAATTACACAAATAATTGGATCATGATGCCCGTGATTTTAGATACTTTGAACCTCAGATCCACAGACTATACCAAACAACTCGCTAATTTAACAAAAAAAACTAGTTCTCACATGAACCAATGGAAAAAACATGTCATTCGAATAGGGTGTACATATCATACCACATGGTTCATGAACCGACTCACCATAGCATGATTCTTTTATTAAAATATTCTAAAACAACCATAATAATCATCAATTTAGTCTTAACATGCTTGGATTTCCATTAGAACACTACCTTAAAATCATGCACCTCTAATATGGCATGGTTTATCGAATGAATGCATATATAGTTGAATTTTTTCATAAATTAATGCACCAACATATAACCTATGGTCAAAAGGGAATAGTAGCCAAATAGTCTTTACTATAGATACTAATATCACTTCTCTATAGACTATATTAATTTTATAAATCCAATGGCATTAGTATGCTAAAATTTATTTTCTCCAGAACCTTTGCGAATTTCTTTTGAAATGAGGGGAATATGAAGCTTGTTTCCCTGAAAAATGTAAAACTAAATTGGCCTCATCACGGGTTTTCCTTAATCAAGTGAAGTACATATTACCTAAAAGGGTCCATGTATCAACTGAGGGTCTCCAGGTGTTCCACATGGCCCTATGGATCAATCTCAAATATGACTACAAGGTTCTGTCCACCTATCTAAAACACCTCTCACCTTATAAGCATAACCAATATACAATTCATTATTCCACAACATCTAGTGAACATGTAAAATATCTCAAAAGAGAAAATATTATTATAATTGTTAGTATATCACTAATAAATAATGGTTAAAAAGGAAAAAGATTTAATATAAATACCTATTATGTAACAAGCTATATAGATCTCGTCCTCTCTATGAATCATCAAAAGAAAACCTACATGGAGGATCATGATTCTAAACTAAATGGATATGAATTTCAAACTCTCCTGGTATTTTTATAAGTTAATATCCCATTGGCATACTACATCCTTGATTAATACCTTCCGCTTGGGGTGTCATTTCAAAAAATATGATCCCTAACTAGATCAAAAACCATAAAAATTGAAATAATTGTTCCTTGAAACATGGCTTAAAACTCTATTAGTTTCACATTTAATTAGGAACCTCCAAAATGGGATAACCTATTAGTTTAACATAAGGAAATAAAATTTAAAATTAGTGTCATTAGAAAATTTCTACATTCCTCTAACACATATCCATTTGTTAAAATGTAATAAAAAGGCTATTGAGACCTATGGGAACCATTATTGTTCACACTCGAGGTGAATCTAAAGGATGAAATTAAAGCTAAACCCTACATAAGTTTTTGTGATATTAATACAATCAAAAAGTTATTATTAATTCATTATAGAAATTATTTTTTCATAATAAACATTTTATAGGATCAGATATGTGGAATAAAATGTAATAGTTATAAGACAATTGTATTTGAAACATTATTTATCTGACTCACCTTGAATGCAGTAAAAACATTCACATTATTTCATTTTATACTGTTCGATTTATCAATATGTTCTTAAAAAAGGTTTAGTTATAGAAAATTTCAATTATATGATATAGAGAAAAATACTATTGAGGTTGAAATAGGCATTTTAATTAAGTAAATCCTCACATAAATAGAGTTTTAAAAACAACCAATGTTTTTTTCATTTAAAATGGTTTTGTTCAATAAGATTCCACAATAAATTTATGGGTAATACCACCTATGTTGCTGAAGTAACATTAAATTACCACCCATATTTATTACAAAAATACCCCCATGGGGTTAAGCACTAATGAAAAAAATATAAATCCAACCAACAATGACCCCTTAATTCCAACCTGGGTCAATTTAAAAAACAACCCAATAAAAGTACATTTATCTAATGATTAATAACACTCCTATAAGGCTTATCATTTAAAATTATACTAGCATGACTGGCCTACTCAATTAAAGTATAGCCTATATCATAATCATAAAACCCCATGACTAACCTACTTAGTTTGAGTCATGCATATGATCCAAAATAAACTAAATCATTTTAGGAATCATATATTAACATTTTTTATATTTATATACTTTCCAATTTATATGAATTACATTTCCCATGTTATAAGGTTTCATGAATTTATATGATACAATTTAAATTCATGTAGTTATAACATGGTTGTTTCCTTCTATCTCAAAATATAACAAATCCATAGAGGATTGATTAATTATATGGGTCACCCTACATGATTTATAAATTATCATAATATATATAAAATTTCAATGGAAAAGTGGTAATTTTAAAAACAAATGATGTATCGTATTTTAGAAACTGTTCATGGAACAATCTTGTAATAATATGTTAATTAAGGTCCCACTATTAGGCTATAATTGAAAACACTATTTATGTTGATGAAAACACTATAATAACCAATCATATAACAATAAAATAATAAGGAATTATATAAAATATCATGGGTTTTAGACTTTTAAAAAATAAATCACAAAAGGATAGAATATAGATGAACATGCTAATGACATGTGATCAGTAACATGTGGTACATTTTATACGTATAAAAAATCTATAAAATCACACTTCAGGGCATGAAATATGAATAGAATGTGAATCTTTATGTGTCTGTAATGATGTTTCTACACACCCTGTAACTTTCCTTATCATTCTATGATGTAAATCTCACAAATTTGTAACTAGTGGAAATGTACATCAATCACTCCATGTGATATAATAATCAGTTGTAATATAAATATCATAAAAAATAACTCCATCAATTACAACCTAATTCTTCACTCATGTGAGAATTTTCTAGAACCAGGGACACTATTTTTACTGGGTCCTGACACCTTCCATGTATCATGTCCACCATCCCAAAATAGTAATACAATGGAAAATATAGAACGCTAAAATACCACTTGTAGCAGACTTGGTCTGATTCACTAACAAGTTACCAATCTAGAGAGCCGCCCAGCCTTTTGTTTTGGAACCAAGGGTGGTATTTTTTATAAATTGTGTATGGTTTTTGTTAATCAATAAATGGATGATCATACAGTTTACAAGGAAAGGGATCTTATAGTTCAATCTGAAAATAGTATTGAATGTGGTGTTGTTTGCTAGTGTTTTTCAATTTTTAGGGTCAAAAAATTGGGGAATGAAGAAAATTGATTTGGAAAAAAGAAGTTGAACGCATGATTGATTTTGGTTCATAACATGTGCAAAAAGAATGTTTTGGGACTATTACATCAAAATATGGGAATTAAAAATGAGTGAATGATTTAAATGTGAAAGAGAAATGAGGTCGTGAGAAAGACACTTATGTGCCCATTGTGACATCAAAAGGAGATTTTCATGATCATATAGAATCATGAACACATTTGTGAAGACATGTCAGAAACATACATATAGGGACATCAAGTCCTTTAAATAGGTAGATACCACCACTCAAGGAAAATAATTTCTCAGCGAAGATTAAGTTCCTATGCCATGCGAAGGACTAGCACACGGAAGAGAAGTTTAGAGAGAATATTACATGAATGTGTTAATTTAGTCTAAAAATACAAAGATAACCTTGTGGTGTAGCTTCCCTAAAGATAAGTTGTTCATTAAAAATATCAATAGCATGAAATCCATCTTTCAAGAAAATCCCAAATCATTCTCATAAGAACAGGTGGTGCACACAAGTTTAATGCTGAACATCTAAGAATTTTTTATTATCCATCTTGTTCGATCAGTGCTTACAAGTGCATCAATTCAATACTTTGATGAATGAATCATCTCATGATATAAAGGGAAAAAGACATCCATGATAATATATTGAATATATTTTCATTTCTATAAACTAGGTAAGATTTATCCCAAAGAAGTGAGCTAGGGGGAGTTTCCAAAATTGTTCTGTGGGACATAGTTTTTTATCCCTGATATATTGTAAAGGAAGTGTCCCTGACATATAGTGAATTTTTTGATATTTTCCAATACATAAATAGTGATTATTAGTAGACTTATGTATTTCCAACAACATATCAGAGTATGCTCCATGGAATTTCCCTTAGTGGTGAACCTAGAAAAATCGATGGGCCATCTCTTTGCATTGATTGTCTATTTTATACACGTTCCCACTATTCATGTTTAACAGGTTCCTACTAACATTGGAATAATCTCCTTAAGATTAAAATAAAATTTTTACACACAGATTCAACCCTACACTATCATGGGGTTATGGAGTCCAAAATTATGTGTTCCTCTTCAAATGTTATAGGTTGCAAAATATCAGAGTGGTTTACTGATGATACGGTTGGGACACTATACACTCAGAATCATAGTAAGAAAAAATTATATAATAAAAGAATACATTTTGGAAAACTAAATAATAAAAAAAATGGTAAATAAATAAATGATTATTGTGAAAATTAGAAACATATAAAATATAATATTTAACAATGATGATCATGTCACACTAAAAATTACAAAAATATCAACCCTTATCTCTAATAGGATAATGTGTATATGATAAATTCTATACTTCATTACTATATCCTAGTACTAAAAATTAGGAATACATGGTAGGATTATTTCCCTTGTATGTACCAACATCCATGATGTCGGTTCGGGTACCAATCATTAGCTCGAACATGGTATGATATGTACTCTATATTCAACCACAAAATAAGTCTATAACAAATCTAGTATATAGATATAAGAGGTAAAAATGTTCAATCATAACATGATTAATGATATAATGATAATTGAAGCAATAAAATATATAATTACATATTGTAACAAGTAGAATATAAATGGTGTGGAACTGTACACAATATTAATGAATCAACTACAATATTCTCCATTTATAACATGTGTCATACCTATGAGTTCTAGTACCTTTTTAAATTCACCAAGGCTTCCTCCTCCAGTCCATAGATCTCATCAATAGGAAAAATGGTATTATCTGAACCTAAATGGTCCATGAACCATGTAATTCAACTATGGAATCCTATTTGAGTCCATAAATCTCATCTATAGAAAAATTCAGATAATCATGGGAGGAAATGAGGGAGTAAATCCTAGAGAATCCATGAAAGATGCATATACGGTTAGAATCGATGGAATAAAATATAAATGAATCATTGGTGTCAAACCAAAATGTCGATGGCATGATTTAATATCCATCAGTAAAAATTCCACATAAGTGATCGAGGGTTCTTGTTACTGTTCATAGCCTATATTAATTTAACTGATCCCATAAATATTTTTTTCATTTTACTTATTAGTAGTAAATTTCAGGTTCCATGCCGGTGTACATTTGGGTTTTAACAATTTAATTCATCACATTAAAATCTTTGATCAATTCACTCACAAGTGATATAAGGATGGTCCATATAACTGTTTATTTCTTCCATTCAACCCATTTACATTAAATTAATAAAATGGCAGATCACCCATCTCCTCTTTGATTTCCAATTATATGATTCCATCATCTCATTCATTTATATAATAAATAGTTCTAAAAGAGTTATTCCACCTTTAAAATCCCCATTTAATTATCAAACAGATTCCACTCATGGTAGGAATGAATATGTCATGAAAAGTGGTCGAACAATAAAAATAATTTAAAAAAACTGTCCTAAAAGGGTGGTCTGGTTGATATCAATGACCTCAAACTGTATCAAAGGGAATATAAAATCCAAAAAATTATTAAAACATTAAATTTTAGGTGTTAATCATTTTTTAAGGAACACATGGAGGGTCCAAAATATGTTACTATGACATGAGTTATAAACATCAAGACCTTAAAATAATTGGTATAGACCACCTACGTCATTTTTATTAATCTAAACATTTACATTATCGATATGTGATTAGTCCATGATTGCGAAAAATTAGACGAATCGAAAAACACCAAAAATATAGGGTATATAAATAGGCATGGAAATAACATCCCATATGGAAAGATAAAATAGAATAATAAATAAGAGGGATAATAAAATAATGTGGGTGATCAAACATGAAGAACTATGCTTGATTACATGTCTGAATAAAGAAGATACCTACATGAATAGAGAGGAATCCAAATTGGAGATCAATCATTGAGGATATTGTACATTGCGTTGAATAAAAAAATGATTAAACATTAAAAATTTATGGGAAAGTGGGAATTTCATTTGTTTTTTAATGTTTATATAGTTTTGATACACATTTTTATGAACTGTGTGCCTAAACCATGTCAGCACACTGCCTATGTGGCCCTAATGAGGACGGCTAGGAGAACCACATTGAAAAACCATGCCCCAACCATAAATATCCTCTAAAATTGTTCTAAACCACAACATAAAGCCATGAAACCTCCCATGAATAGTTTTTATACTCATGATACCTTATATTTTGATTCATGGTTGAGATGAACAATAACCAAAAACTATGTTACAACCCTACACCTCTACCAATTTCAATAAACACTGGAGCTACGAGAACTGAAAGATCCCCCAAAACTCTTGAACCCATATATAAACTTATATAAACATATTGTAATATTATTAAAATCAATCTAAAATTATAAGGATCTATACCTCATTAAAAAAATTAACATTAAATTATCCATCTCTCAACTTTAGCTGGGGATAAAGACCATCCACTGTCATTGGTTAATGTATCATGAAATGATCTCATACATACATATTCATTTATATGAAATTTGGTCCATATTTTTCATTATTTCATCCAATGATATCATGTGTTGAACAAGTTTTAAAAAGTAAAATTTATCTATTATGACCATTATAGGTTTCAAATTCATAATTTTATTATACTCATGATTTTATCTTACTTCAGATTCCCTATTTTTGCTTTGGAATCCCATTTGAATCAGGAATGAATTAAATGAATCCAAATTGAAAACATCAAAATCTATCATGTTATATTATAACTATGAATCATTCTACCTTTAATGAGTATATTTTTATCAACTTAACATTATAATTTAACAAAACTTATAACTTGATACCAACATAACAACTCATTCCATAGAAAATATATAATTGCATAATTCTTCATAAAGGTTTTACTTTTTTCCATTTATAGGTTCTTTTAACTTTAGTATTTAAGAAAATTAGAAACAAAAATCATTAACTGTGTGTATTTCCATTTAATATCAACTTTTACATAAAAATGTTTTTTGTAAATACACACAAGACTCGTTCATGTTAACTCCCATATAGAGAACTCTAATGATATTAAAATTTATATATATCTTTAATATCTACTGAAATGTCATTTGAAAATTTATGATGAGAAATAATGAATATGTTTATGGTTTATAAAATAATTTAACCCCATAAGACAATTTGTAAACCTGAAAATTCCATATAAATGTTTTACTTTTTCACAATGAATATTTGACCTAAAAATCCATTTACATTTTCAAAAAAACAAAGTTAAATAATATAATTTGTAAAACATTTCATATAAAATAATATATGAATAAATGATAATCATAAATTATTATTATACAACATGCCAACTCAATAATACTTTTCCTTGAAATTAATTTGATCAACTTTTAAAACATTCTATTAAAACATAAATCCGTTTTTATACATTTTGAAATCAAATGAGTTTCTTTATACAAATTACAAGAATATCATGAATATAACTTTGGAAAATATCCTTACATTCATCCTTATAAGAACTGTTACAATGGAATTAACTATATAGACAATTCTCATATCTCTTAGGATTAACCGACCAAGGTTGAACACCATAAAATTAGAATATTCATTATAGTACTATGTAAATTTGAATCATCATTATTATAAAATCTCCAATAAACATAACAATAATAATAAATATATATTTTAATATAGTATAAAAATATATTTTAATAGGCACTCAAACCCATTTACTATAACACAACCAATTATCACAAGGAATATGGGAAGAAGATTCCGTTTTAATAGAGAATATTGTTAAAAAATTACATACCAAGAATATTGGGATAATTATTGACATTGGTAATAAAAATCGATTCATTTATTAGAATCTATCAAATGATTAATAACTATAATGGTTATGAAAAAGAGGTCAATCTTTCTATGGAAAGTAAAAATATTTTTACTCTATGATAACAAGATGTCAAAATGACCCTCTTGGTAGATATTTAATGGATTCCTTTTAAACCATTAAAATGAAACTCAATAGATTTGTAAAATTAAATTTTGCATCCTTTGAAATATAAATAATATTATTATTTAATCAATTTAAATAACATACATAATGATGAAAAATATTTTAGTGGAATATATTATTACAATTTTTTAATAAAACCCATTACCTTAAGTCAGTTATAGCTTCATAAAGTCTACAAATCCTTAATAAAGAAATTATATAATTTTTTCTTATATTCATAATATATCACATTCATTTTCATTAATGAATTATATTTTCTATTATAAATTTTTTTCATTGTTTTATTTAGTAATTATAATTGTTAGGTTCATGTTAGATGCTTTGGTTGTGTTTGGTTTAAAACATCATAACCCCATTGTTGAATTTATTATGATCAAATGGGTTATTGTTACATTTGAACCAAAAACATTAAAAAATTTACACTTATGATATTTATTCATTATAAAAACTATTAAAATCTACAATTTAATGAAATCATGTAAAATGAACAATTTCTTTTCATAAAGACGTTATTATGTATATTCTCATGAAATATGTTTTCATTTTTCATATCGTTAAAAAAAACAAGGTACATAATTTTTTAGTTGTTATAAAAGTTACATATGTTATACATACCATATTTATACATTAAATCCATAAATATAACTAGTAATTGATGTTTTATATGAATACTTTTTCATATCGCTTCGTTGAGGTGGATATCCACTTGTTTCTAGAGAAACATTACCAATTTCAAATATAAGGAAGGAGTTACAAGTTAGGATATATATTATCATTATAGAATCATATGTATTTCATAAATATAAAATATATATATATATATTTAACCATTATAAACATCTATATGATTTGGTGTTGGAAAATAAAATCCATCACTTTTTGGAGGTGTTATTTAACTGGTATATAAGACAAGTGGTATCACTTATTATTTGATGAAATATAAGATGAAAAAGGGTTTAACCAAAACAATAATTATAATCATTTTATATTTATAATACTTATGTAATTATTTAAGAATATTTTAATAATTTTTTATGATTGAAACATGATGTAGATTCTCAATTTACAATAGGGGTGTGATTTGTATGTTTAAAAACATTTTTTATCCTTAAGGAAAACTATGTTTAAAAAAGTTAAACAAGGTAAATTAAAAATACCTCTTAGTTCTAAAATCATGCTAGGTTCTTGGAATATGGTTCCAAAAATGAAACTTAAGCAAAGTTTACAAGGAAAATATTTTATCTTAAAGCGTATAGTATATTATTAAACATATTACATAAGAGAACAATAATGTATAAGAAAGTAATATTATCTTTCATTATCAAAATACAACATAAAATAAACATGAAACAAAACAAGTAACAAGTATGAAATCTCTTAACCCAAATAGTAGTGTATCCAACAGCCTTTAATAAAGGGCCCTTGATTTATACATTCAAGAAAGTATCTCTTACCCCCACTAGGGTAATACCTCTATATGATTATTAGAATCTATCTTTCTATCCCCACAAGACCTTGATATTCTAGGTAGTTGGCACCACATCCTTTCTATCCAAGGAAGACCTTGAATAGTTAGGTATATGGAACCTCTATCTTTTTATCCCCAGATTTCCTTGATTGTACTCAGAAAAAATCAGAGTCTCGCTAATCAAGATGAACTAGATGTTCAGTATGCGCAAAGCATTAGAGTCTTTATCTATAGAAATCACTTCAACAACATGCAATCTCAATAGTGATGGAATGGTATCTCAGTTGGTTAAGCTCCTTCAAATAAGATCCTATTTATATGTATTTCTCCAACAGTCGGCTCCCTCCTCCAACATCAATATTTTCCTTGAGTCTCGGAGGGACCTGTACATGTGTCACTCAAACAACGGTAAGTTTTAAATAGATTAAACGACATAATTTCATAACTATAACAAGTATAGGTAAAATTAGGTTGCCTAAACAAATATAATTTTCAGGAGTCTAAGGAAAAATAATATTCAATGTCTAGAAAAATAAACACATAGAGACTAAAAAACATGGATATTTTGATTATATATTTCAAAGAATTCGGAAACAAAATTTTATATAATTCGGGGTCTATGTTCCAATGAATTCAGAATCTAAATTATAGGGAATTTAGAATCCTAATTTTGAGGAATTCAGAGTCTGAGTTTTGAGGAATTCCAAGTCTGAGTTCTATGGAATTCTGATTTCGAATTATAAGGAATTCAGATTTGGAATTTTGGGGAATTTGGAGCCAGATTATGAGGAATTCGAAATCTGAACACTGAGTAATTCGGAGTCTGAATTCTGATGAATTCAAAGTCAAAATTCAGAGGATTTTGAAATCTGAATTCTGAGAAATTGGGTTTCTGAATTCTTTGGAATTCGTAGTCTAAATTTCAATGAATTTGGAGTCTGAATTATAGAGAATTCAGAGTCTGAATTTAAGAGAATTTGGAGTATGAAATTCATAGAATTCGGAGTATGAATTTCAGAGAATTTGCAGTCTGAAAACCAAATTCCCTATTACCAAAGATGTATAATATTATGAGATCTTAGACGTGAAACTGATTTTTAGACAATAGAAATAAAATTATTTACAAATATAGAAACTATAAAATTAACAATGAAAACATGGGTAACGATAAAATTTCTTTGGAGAAGGAAAAATTTCGTTATTAAGAAACTTTTTAGGGAAAATAATATTTGTCTTAAGATAGGGTGTTTGTGATTTTGAAAATATGAAAGACTGAAAAAGTCATAAAGAAACCTTATTCACTCAACAATATCCACCCTTTTGGAATGCACAAACATCCTAATGAAAATGAATATAAGGACATTGAAATTTTATAGACTTGAAAATAAAATACATATCTCCCTTTACGTATGAATTATAGTGAATATGACTAACACCCCCTTTGTTTTTGAAATCCCTAATGATCATAAAATTTATTTCTCGAATGAAATATTACATTTTCTTGTGTACTGAAATCTTCTTTGATAAAAATGTACCCTTAGATGAAGTCCCATTTACATAGAGAAATCTATTCATTACATAGAATTTTTTTTATCATTCCTTTCTCCCCCTTTCTTACTTTCAAAAAGGAATAAAGATATTTGAAAAAATATCGAAAATGAAATATTAGTACTAAAAAACTAAATATATGAAGAACAATTATAATTTCATTAAGAATTAATAAATTTGTACAAGGAAGAAAAATTTGACTAAATATTGAAATGGTAATAAAATTATCCTACTTTCTCCTTTGGCATTAGCTTCATCACAATGGTTCTTAGCTCCTTTATCTCTTTGTGATCTTATTCTATAAAATTAAGTAGTTAATTCGGATCTTCATTTTTCTTATCTAAGGCCTTAATATTTTCTTCCCGAGCATTAAGAATATATTTCTGAACCTTCAAGACTTCTTCCTATGTGACATTTTTTCCTTCAATCACAATTCTGAGATCCCTTTCCCTCTTCCAATTCTTGGCCACTGAATTAATATTTCAATTCAAGCCATTTACTTCTTGCTTCCGATTTGTCTCTTCAAGAGTTATTTTTTACTGAAAACTCATAGTGACGTCATTAAGCTTCACATTTTCGTTTTAGAAAGCATCCTTCACATTTTACCAATGTTCATAAAGGACATTCAGATCTTTGACTGTTCTTCATTACCGATTTGTAATCTATTTTCATGATCTTTAATGATCTTCATAACTAATGATAAAATATTTGAAATCATCCTCAAGTCTGAAAAATTAATCCATAAGAATTGAAACTGAATCTAATTTATGATTGAATGAATGATAAAGAAAATGACACCTCGACTCTATACATGAAAAAAGGAATAGTACCAAATGTTTTTTTCAAAGATTTCACCCCAAAATCATATCTAGCGGCGATTCCGAATCACAATGTTTGGTTGGTGAGGATTCTTTTTATAATTCTTAATATTTCCTCTTTGAAGAAGCACCAAAATATTTATTTTTCACTAATGATTTACTAGGTGTATCAACCAATAACTACATTCCCTTAACAACTCTCTGAATGATCTCTTCTGGTTTTGGTGATTCAGGCTCAATATATGATAATTGAATAATTTTATCTTCCTCAAGATTTTCTTTCCTCGCTCCCACCACAATATCCTCTGGCTGAATAAAATCCGGATTGGTGCATTCCTCTTTAGATAGTTTATTCACTTCTTCCTGACATGTAATTTATTTTCTGGGTGTAGCAAGTTTTGATGCCTCTACTTTAGAAGATCTGATTGAATGATTATCAGAAGGACTCTTCTTTTGAGGATAATCCTCTACATTATTGATCATTTCTTCTATATCTCCACTCTCTTCTTCTTCTTCTTCTCCTTCTACCAATTCTTTGTCTTGAACTATTACTTCTTCTTGATCTGGTTCTAGAATCACTATCTTCTTCCCTGGAGTGATGTGAAGTTATTCTTGTAAACAGTTTTTTGGTACCTAGTATGGATTAGAGGCTTTCTCAGCATCTTTGAGAAGGGATTGAACTATCTCGGCCTCAGACAACATCTTCCTTTGCTTCTTTTCATTCCCTTGTTTTTCGTGATCCTGAGTTGCCTTTATCTTTCGATCTTTTTCCTCAATAGGTTCCAAGCCAAAATTGGGCTCCCCATACTTCCTTTTCTTCTTTTCTTCCCTCCATAAAGCCACTACTTCATCAAGGAAATTATTTTTCAACTTTGGTTGTGGGGTTGTTGATGTAGTTTCCTTAACCGTAGAGATTTTTCCTTTCTCTTCTGGTTCCTGTGCCTTCCTCTTCCTTCCACCCTTCATATAATTTTCAGTCACTTCAGTTTCTTTGATAAAGCTTATACTTCTTCTTCTGGTAGGTCATAAAACTCTCCGTATTCTATTGAGATGCAAACCTTCATTATTCTCAATGTATCATCAGTTAACAACATTACCTTATAATTTCTCAACTTAAAACTGCATGGAATCTCAAAATATTCTAAACAAGGAACAATAATTTTGGAAATAATAGTTGGATACAAGATAATTTGAGACATCAAATATCCATTCTTGATATTCTCAATCGTAACCAAGATATAATTTTCCAAATTTATATTCCTTAGGATTAATATAAAATCCAAGATATAGATAACACTTTTTTTTAGTGTCTCTTAATATCCTTTTTTCAGAATAATAAAACATTGACTGCACAATTCATGAATTTGGAAATTTTTATATAGATGGACCATATTTGGAGTCTTCACATATTTAATGCCAACGCACCGTAAAGACTTTTCCTTCTCAAATTATCTTGATACATCTGGTAGATTGTGAGTACAGAAATCTGTTTCACTCTCATAAGGAATTCAATCAAACATGCTTCCTTGCTGTAGGAAAGGGAATAGTTTTTCCCATAGCTCTTGAAGGAAAACTTATCTCTCCCTCATTTGTTGAAGAAACGTGCTAAATCATAAAATTCATTCAACAACTTCGAATAGTCTCAATCCTGCACCTTTGGTTTCAATATACATAGGCTCTCCTAGCTATTCATCTTATCATTCTTTGAAATGATAGAGTCATATTTCGCATAACATTTCGAATCGACCAACATTTCTCTATAAGTTATCATATCGTAGATTTTCCTTACAGAACTATCTTTCTAAGGAGAGGCTTCTACGGACATTTGGAACTGATTAAAACCTAAAAATTTGGAATGTTCATAAGTACTGGGGTAGAGATTCAACATGCCAAGGATTTAAAATCAATGTGGGGAAAAAACTAGAGGTCCATATAAGGGTGTTTGAGGCAACGATTCGACTTTCTTGATTGATCAAACGGTTGAAATACACCTAATCTGATCTGATGGTTGAGATGATAGCCAATGAAAGAATTAGGTAGGTTCTAATCTTTGGAGTTTTTCAAGAAGAAACATTTCTATTTATGTGAATGTGAATACCGAAATGTTTCTTAATCAAGATAAAAAATACCAACATGTTAGATGATTAATATGAAAATTTAAGTGGGAAATCATACATTCCGGATTGTTAGGAAAATTATTATTTTTTAGGATCATTTTCTTAAAGAACTTTAGATTTCTGAAAATATTTATTTAAAATGATTATGTAAAATTTGAATAATTTGATTATGAAAATTTTGACTATGAAAAAAATTTTGACAATTAAAAAAGTTGAGTATGAAAAATTTGACTACGAAATATTTTTACTATGAAAAAAATGACATGAAAAATTTGACTAACATTTAAATGTACTCCCCCTATGAAAAGGAGTTTCTTACTTTAAGAAGATAGGTTTCAACAAGAAGTTAATATGGAATATTACCTTACGGTTATGATTCCTAACTTCTATTTAATATATTCAAATCTATTAGAGGATAATGGTTTTATGAAAATATCAGCAAGTTGATCTTGAATTTTTATAAATTAAAGAATCATAAATAATTTTTTTGTGTGATCCCTAAGATATTGATACCTTATATATGTGTATTTTTCACGAGTGTGATGTTAATGGTTTTTACTTACTGTAGTAACACTAGTATTATCACACAATATTTTTGTTTTGGTAAAACACATATCATAGTCTCTGAGTGTGTGTTGCATCCACAAAACATGATCACAACAACATCCAGTTACTACATATTTAGTTTAAGCAGTGATAAGTGCTACTAAGTGTTGCTTTTTTCATGACTAAGAAACTAATTAATCTCTTAAGAAATGACAAGTTTTAGATGTGATTTTCCTATCCATTATTCATTCACCAAATTCAGCATCTGAAAAACTTGTTAAAAATTCATTTCCATAAGTATAAAAGAGTCCTAAATCCAAGGTTATGTTTAAATAATGAAAGTTTCTTTTCACTACCTTTAAATGAGATTACTTAAGATTTGATTGATATCTTTCATATAAGCATACTAAAAACATTAGGTTTGGATGACTAGCTATCAAGAAGAGTAAACTTCTTATAATACCTCTAAATGATGTTTGATCAACTAGTTTTCTAGCTTCATTAAGATCAATAGAATTTGAGGTGCCAATAGAATTATGTATACTATTATTGTTTTCATATCCAAATCCTTTATGAGGAACTTTAATATTCTTATATTGGTATATATTAATTCCTTCTAGTATTTGAGAAATTTTAAAACCATCGAAAAAGGTTAACTCAGCCATCATACTCATTTCCAATTCATATTTTATTAGATCCGCCAATGAATTAGTTAAATATTGCTGATTTGAACCAAATTTAATGTTGTCAACATAAATTTTAATATTGAAAAAAAATCATATCTTTATTTATAAAAAGGGTTGGATCAACATTTCCCTAAACAAAATTATTTTATAATAAATATTTATTAAGTCTATCATAATAGGATCTAGGGGATTTTGTATGTCCATATAATGCTTTGGTTAGTTTGAAAACATGTTTAGGATTTTTTGTATCTTAAAAACCAGGAAACATCTTCTTGAACATAACCACTAAATAAATCACATTTAACATCCATTTAAAATGTATGAAATTAAAGAATGTGGCAAATGAAAGTAAAATATGGATATATTCATTTCTAGCTACTAGATCACAGGTTTATTAATAGTCTATTCCTTCTTGTTGATTATATCCTTTAGAAACTAGTATTGCGTTATTTATTACTATGAATCCAGTTTCATCACAATTATTTTTTAAGAACAATTTTACTACAATAACAGATGTTTTCTTAGGTCTTTCAACTAAGGTCCATACATTATTCCTTTCGAATTCATTTAATTCAACTTGCATTAATTTTATCCCATCATCATCACCTAAAGAATCATCAGTGATACATGGCTCTAATTGAGAAATGAATGCATGATGTTCTAATTCATTTTGTAAGGAACTTATAGTAATTACATGTTGATTTACATCACCAATGATACTATCACAGGGATGATTTATAAGAGACATATAATTTGGGTTTTGTAAAACATGTTCATCAACATATTGTAAGAAATATTCTGGGGTAAGTGCTAAAGAAACATTTTCCTTAGTATAAATATTTTCTATCAAGGGTTGATAATTAGTTATTGAATTTGTTTTTGAGGAAGTAGGTTTAGGTTGTTTAAAAACAAAAGGATATGATTAATCAAATTTAACATGTACTTTTTCTTCAATAATAAATTTATTTATGTTAAAAACACTATAAGCCTTAGATGTTGTGGAGTAACCTAGGAAATTTCCTTTATCAAATTTGGGTGCAAATTTATGTGAATTATATTTTGTATTCAGAATGAACACATTGAAACCAAATACATTGAAGTAGGAAAGTCTAGCTTTTTTACCATTACATAAATCATAAGTGGTTTTGTTTAGAAATTGTCTAATCTTGAATTTATTTATAGTATAACATGTAGTACTAACATCTTTATCTCAAAAGTGTTTAGATATAGAATATTCACTCAACATGGTTCTAGTTATCTCATGAAGAATTTGATTTCTTCTTTCAACAACACCATTCTGTTGAGAATTTCTTGGTGCTCAGAGGTTTGGAGTCATGCCTTTTCTACTAGAAAAAGTTTCAAAATCAGAATTTTGAAATAATCCTCCATGATCAATATGGCTAGTTATCAATGGATGGATTTTTCTCATTTTTAACTTGGGCTTAATTAATTTTGAAATAAGAAAAAGATTCATATTTCTTTTTTAGAAAAAAAGACTTATGTAAATTTTTTTGTAAACATCAACTAGTAAAAATACATAATATTTACGTCCAATACTTCTAATTTGTGTTGGACCAAAAAGATCCATATACACTAACTGAAATGCATCAAAAGTTCAGACTAACCAATAGATTTAAATAATGATTTATGCTTTATACCATATTTACAAGGATCAATACCTTTTGAATAATCAGATCTATGCTCCAGTAGATCCTTAACTAGTCTTTTCATAGAGATTTTTCATAAGTTTCTAAGGTTGTAGTTTTTTAAGCTTATATTCCATAACCTTGATTGATCATCCATTTGACTAAGGCAAGGTAGGTCATGGATGCTAAGGTATTCTATGTTTAGTGTGTATACATTCTCTTACCTATGGATAGAAAGAATAAACACTTCCTTGGAAATGTGTACTAATCATTTGTCATTTCTAAAATTCACAAGTTAAACTTCATCACATAATTGACTTATGAAAATGAGGTTATTCTTAAGACCCTTTACAAATAAATAATTATAAATCAAAGTTTTTCCAATAAGAATAATGTTAACTATACCAATAATTTCTCCTTGAGCATTATCACTGAAACTTACTTTTCCTCTTTTCATCTGGATAATCTTTTCAAAGTAGTTTTTGTGACCAGTCATATATTGGAAACATCCAAAATCAATGTACCATTTATTTATGTTTGTAAATTAATTATTTTTATTAAAATAAGAATGTTATACTTTCATAACACAAACAATCTTGGATATAGAAATTTCAGAAAGAAAAATTTTAGGTATCCACATTTTCTTAGAGAAATAAGCTTTATGAAAATAAAATTATTGGGTTTTGTTTAAAGATATTTTTTTATCCAAATTTCCACCAACCTAACATTTAGGGTAGAATGAGACACTTTGTGGAACTAAATATTTATTACTAAAAACAGATTTAGAATTGTTATAACCAAATTTAGAATTATTCCTAAGAGGACGTATTTGAGAATACCTCTTGTAAAAAAATTTCTTACATGAGGTAAATTTTGACAAACACTTCCTCAAGGAAAATATTTATAACATTAGTTTAATATCCATGTTTTTAACCTCAAAACATTATTTTTAGAACTACGGTTAGTCTCTATAATTTTTCCCTAAGAAATAACATTATCAAGATCTTTAGAATATTTATCCATCTCAGAATTAACACCTGATGGTTTCTGAAAATACTATTAAAATCAAAAAACAATTATCCAGATCTTTAGAAATATTTGAAACTTCATTAGTAAGAATATGAATTCAAGAATTTTCATTATCAGGATTGTTTTGTCTTTAGAATTTTCATTCTCATGATGTTTAGAAAACCTAAACACTACTTAATATATACGTAAGGTATTATCTTCATCAGAAGAATATTCTTCATCTAAAGATTCATAATATTTATTATCACATTAATTTTCATTCAACTATACACTGGCTATAGAATCAGCATTACGTACCTTGGCTACTAGACAATGCTTTTCAATGGTTTTTGGCTAGTAGACCAAAATTCTTCTGACCAGAAGGTTCATACTATGAGGATTTATCAAAAGAGTTACCACCACTGGAACTCCATGTGTTATTGACTTTCAAAACATTCTTATCATTATCTTTTTAGTAATTCTTTCTATTTCTCTCAGAATGATTTCCTTTTTGTTATTTTTCTTCATCATAAGACAATCTAGCCTTATATTGAGTGCTATTTTGCATTCATAAAAGGTGACTTCTGAATCTTTCTTGTGTTTTCATTCATTCTTCTTAAATCTATACAGAATGAATTTCTTCCCAAATATCTTTTTCATCTTTTCATCAAGATTAGATATCTCATTCCCAAAATGTTCACTCTCACTAGATTCAGATAAAATAGTGATTTTCTTAGACTTGGGTCTTGTAACCCTTTTAGGAGTCTTTTCTTTAGTAATAGTAAAATCTACACTTCAATTACCATTCTTATTATTATTCTTATTAGTAGCTACATTAATTTTGGTCTCATGTTGAATCATAGTTCCAAAAAGTTTATCGAGGGTAATTTGAGATATTTTTATATTTTTATCAATAGATGTTCTCTTAGATTCCCACTAATTAGGCATGATATTTACTATATTGTACACAAGTGCCTCATCCTATAGACCTTTATCACCCATGGATTATAAACTGATTAAAATAATCATAATCCATTTTTTCACCTTGCAAAATGGTTCTCCATAATGAAATAGAAATCCATGATATTCTACTCTTAGAATAGATCTTCTAGTTTCGATAACATTGGATATACCAAAATGAGTAACCTCTAATTTCTTCCCGATACATTTATGATCTTTACAAGAAGATATATGAATATATATTTTCAAGGTCGTAGAACATATCAAAGTATTGTGTACCTTTTGTTTAGTTTATATTCTGACACTTCTTGATTAGTAAAAGTTCTGACTTCTTTATCAGGGATCTTGTAATCTCAATTAAGAGTAACAAAGTTTTCAAATCATCTATTAATAAACGAAATTCTACATACTATCTCTGTAATATTCATAAATTTTCCAATCAAATATATGTGGTCTTGTATGATTTAGGTTTTCTATCGAACCATCATTCATTCCTTTCATCTAAAAGAAAATATCTTTCCAGAGAAACATGTTAATAATGAATGTTTTTAAATAAGGATAAAAATTCCAATGCAAGGAAAATATTTATAATAATAAGAACTGAGAAAGAATACTTATATCTAAATATAATTCTTTTAGAACCCTCCTTTGATACCAATTGTAGGATTGAAATTTGATGTAGATGCTCAATTTACAAGAGCTCGGGTTAATTGTACGTTTTTAAACATTCTTTTTAACATTAAGGAAAACTGTGTTTAACAATGTTTTACAATTTAAATTCACATGACCTATTAGTTATACAAAAACACAAGGTTCTAAAAATTTGGTTCTAGAAATGAAAATTAATAAATGTTTACAAGGAAAATATTCTACCTTAAATCATATCAAATTTTATTAAATAGAGTACATAAGACAACAAGAAAGTATAAAAAAGTTATAATTTCTTCCTTTATCAAAATACAGTAGAAAATAAACATTAAACAAAACAAGAAACAATTATGAAATAATTTAATCCAATGTATAAGGTATCCAACAACATTGTATAATGTTCCCTGTATTAATACTTTCAAGATAGTCTATCTTACCCAAACCATGGAATGGCCTCCATGGGATTATCAGAATCTGTCTTTCTATCCCGATAATCCCTAGAATTTCAAGCATGTTGGCACCACTGTCTTCTTATCCAAGGATGTTCTTGAACATTAACATAGTCGGAACCACCGTCTTCTTATCCCTGGAAGCCCTTGATTGTACAGAGCATCAATCAGAGTCCCAATAAGAAAGCTGAACAAGATGTTTTGTACGCACAAAGCATTAGAGTCTCTCTCTCTAGAAATCACTTAAACAACATGAAATGTCTAGAGTGATGGAATGGTATCTCAGTTGTTGTGAGCTCGTTCAAATGATATCCTATTTATAGGCATTTCTCCAATCTTCATTTTTTCCTTGAATATCATAGGGACCTGTACATGTGTCACTCAAACAATGGTTTGTTAGAAACAAATTTTACGACATTATTTGATAACTATAACAAGTATAAGAAAAATAAGGTTTCTTAACCAAATATAATTTTTCGGAGCCTACGGAAAAATAATGTTTGGATTCTAGAAAAATAAACACTTAAAGACTATAAATCCTGGATATTCAGATCTTGTATTTCAAGAATTCAGAATCAGAATTTTATAGACTTCTTAGTCTGATTTATTAAGAATTCAGAATCTAAATTCAAAGGAATTTGGAATCAGAATTTTATAGACTTCGAAGTCTGATTTCCAATGAATGTGGAATCTAAATCTTTTGGAATTAGGAATATGAATTTTGAAGAATTCAGAGTCCAATTTCCAATGAATTCAGAATCAAAATTCTAAGGAATTTGGAATCTGAATTTTGATGAATTCGGAGTCTGATTTCCAATGAATTCAGAATCTAAATTCGAAGGAATTCCGAATTTGGAGTCCGAATTCTAATGATTTCGGAATCTAAATTCCGAGGAATTGGTGTATAAATTTTGAGGAATTCGGAGTCTGAATTTCAGTGAATTCGACTAAGAATTTTAGGGAATTTGGTGTCTGAATTTCAGAGAATTCAGAGCCCAAATTTTAGATAATTCAGAGTATGAAATTAGAATACCCTATAACCAAGGATATATAGAATTCCAAGGTTTTATATGTGAAACCAATTTTTATATAGTAGAAACAAATATGATAGAATTATAGATACTATAAAATGAACAACAAAAACATAGTTAAGGATAATATTTCCTTAGGGAAGGAATATTTTCCTTATTAAGATAACATTTAGGGAAAATAAATTTGTCATAAGATAGGGTGTTATTGATTTTCAATACATTAAGGAATGGAAAAGACATAAGGGAACCTTATAGACTCAAAAAAAATTAAAAGTCAGAAATAAAGAAATAAATTTAAAATATGCGAGTTTGGACACATTTCAACTCCTCAGATATCTATATATAGATTACACAATAATCTTTCTATTATAGAATTTTTTATACTAATTGTTCTTATAGGAAGATGGTAGGGATATTTGGTAATTTTTTTGTATGGTATTTTCTAATCAAGTGTTCTCAAATATGTGAGGATGGGAGGGGAAGTGATTTCTAATTATAAGTGAGGGGAGTGTCACAACTGTAAATTTTATAATCATTTGAAACTATAAATTATTAATAAATATAAATTGGATTAAAAACCAACAAAATTTTTAATATTAGTTTATTAGGGTATAAGTTTTATCTTCTAATAATAATTGAGATATTATTATTTGGACTTATGAAATAGGTTTTACTTTAATCAAACAGATTTACCCTTTACCACATCAACAAATTTATATAATGATTAAAAGTAATAAAGATAAAATTTTAAATTTAACTCATTACTAAATTCCATCATCATTATTCCTAATATGTGTAATAAATTTCATGATTTAATTTTAATATACAGTAGAAATTAATTTTATTATAATTCTATAAAACACAATCAAAAAACTGTTTTTTCTAAAATTGTGTTCTGAAGCATGAAAAGAACTTATTCCTATATAAAATATTTTTTTTTCCTATATAATTATTTAAATTATTTTTATTCAAAATTTTAATATATTACATTAAATCAAAAACCTTAATATAAAATTTCATTGAAAATATTTTTTTAATGAATACAAATGACATTTTTACAATAAAATCATGTTCACTATTTATATAAATATTAATCTTTTCATAACAATCACAAAATTATATCCAATGTTATTTTCAATATATTATTTTGAAAATGTATTTCCATTTTATGAAATTCAATTTCTAAAATAATGAAAACAATAATTTAAAGCATATAATATTTTGAAAAATAGTTTAGGTAATTAAAACTATTTCTATTTTGAATTGAAAATTTATATAAAATTATTTATAAAACTATTATTAATGTCAATCATGAAAATAAAAACTTATAAATTTTATGTTTGTTTTTTTTTCTGTAATTAATTGGTTTATAAAAATGGATTTCAAAGAAAATTCTTGAAAATAAGGAATAATCATTTAAATATTTGAAGAGAAAATGCACAAAATATCAAGTTAAATCTCTACCAAAGGAATTTTCATGTACATATGATTTCATTAAAAATACATGTTGATCCAAATATCTAGTCTAGTATGTACTAAAAAATATGAATGGAAACATTCAACTATATATATATATAAGAATGGAATATATATATATATATGTGTGTGTGTGTGTGTGTGTGTGTGTGTTTAAGTCAAATAATTCCCAAGATGAAGGAAATTCAGACAAAAAGTGTTAAGAAATAATAAAAGTATTGACAACACTTCCAGAATGATTTTTATGTACCTATAATATTTATATTATATGACTAATACTACTTTTATTGGTTGTTCTGGAACAATTACTACACAATATGGTGTAATATTTCACTACCAGTAATGATTCATGTATAATGGTGGATTCAATCATAGAATGGGAACTCCATTTCATTTAAAAAACAGGTTAAGAAGACTAGATCTTTGAATTTTTAATCTAATGAAATGGAATTACTTTATAGGGGATGTGTTTGGTAGGATTTAGTTATATTATCACTATAAAGTGATGTATATAATATAATATTCATTAATGGTTTCCTATTATATTAAATGAAAGGGTCTTCAAAATTACAAGGAATAAAAAACATGTCTACGATAAATTTCTTTAAATTCTTAAAAAGATTTGCGTCAAGTTTTCCTTAAAGTGGATTATATTCCCACATTATTTTTTATTATAGTATTATAGAATATTTTTATAATCATGATGTAGGATAATTCATCTTTGGAAATTAATGTTCTCTAAAAATCAATTGGATGTGTTGTCCTAAAATTAATGCTCTAAATATGAAAATAAATGAGTTTTTTTACATGTATGGTCTAGAGAAGAACCATTGGAGTGTCATTCATGTAGATATAAATGGGATATTTCTTTTTTTTAAAATAGATTCATTTTTTAGAAAAATATTAATTTATAGAATTTTCATTACCTGAGGAATAATGAATAGAATGAAATCACATTTTAATTGCAGACCAAACAAATTTTTATTATTTATAATCATAAGATGATGGTTTGTTATGAAATATATGGATTGATTATAATAGAAAATTAACTTAAAAAATAATTATATACATTATTTTTTGAGATAAATCTATATTCTAAAAATGGTAATTAATTTTTCGACGGTAAATGACTGAAAGGGGAGATGGCTCATAAATTTCTCAAGAAGGTATACACACTCCCTACAAGAGTACTAAATATTCTTCAAACTAATTTTTATAGCAATATGAAAAGATTATACAAGGTTTGATCTATTTTTATTCACATTAATTTATGAATAAAAGTTATTAGCTAATGTTATTTTCATCAAACTCATGATGAAATCCACTGAGATGTTTAAAATTTCAAGGAGACAAGATGAAAAGGAGTTGAAACACTAAATCAATATATTAATATATGATTATGGAAAGTGATATTTAATTTATTAATATGAATTTTTTATTTATAATAATTAAAAACTTGATTAATTAAAAACACAATATACATCCGATAAGAAAGGGGATACTAAATAATTACAATGATAATTTTTCTAAGGGATGAGATAATTCAAGGTAAGATTAATATGTAATTGTTTTTGAGATATAAGGTTTATAAAACTATACACTTTCAAAAAAATATAATTTAATAAAACTATGTTCCATGGTATATGTGGTAATTTACTAACCCAAAATTCTTGTACATTAATGACCAAGGTAGTCCATTATTTATTATTACACAAAGAAGAATATTAGGAGTGTTCGACGATAAAACATTTTAAGGAGAACTTATTGGATTCCTATCTAGTGGTAGTTGAAAAATGTGATATAAAAAGAATCTACACAAGATTTATGAATATAAAGATGTCAAACTAATTTTGGATCTACATCAATCTATGGATATTGGTATGCTAATTGTGTGTAAGTAGAAGCTATATAGAGAAGAAATTTGAGATATTAGTTTCTATAACATGTATAATTTTTGAAAAACAATATTGATATTTATTTTAAAAAACATATAATGATGAGCCTAATATTATCATGGGTTTGATACATAAAAAGTTTCCTAATAAAAGCTTACATATAATATAATATTAAATCAGGTGGAACAAATAAAAACTTATAGAAGATATAAAATTAAAAACCATAATGTTATTATATCAAAGGACGATCTAATAACTACATATGAAGTTATTAGACATAAATATTAGGTTTAATCAATGAATGATATGTGAAACCATAATGAAAATAAATCCACATGAGATTTTCATTAATGAAAAAACAATATAAATGTGATTAGAATAATGTGGGTGTTTAAAAACATAATTAATGATATGGTTGAGGTGACAACAAATAATGTTCACTTGATAAGAAAATGTTTTGAAAAAATGGAAGTAAAATATATGGAAAACCCATTCAATCAAATTAAATTACATAAAAATTCTTGATATTTATGGATGTGACTACACACAGTCATTAATATATTTACAAAATTAAGGTAAAATTATCCTTTTTGAACGATGATGTAGAGGTATATGTATTCACTAGTCAATGAGAATTTTTTATTCATCATTTTTTATGGAAGCAAGTTTTGTAGATTGAAAAATGGATTGTATGGATTCAAATAAACATGGAGATTGGTACTCAAAACCTGATGGCTAGTTAGGCTTTATAGATTTCAAAAGGGGGAATCTAACATAAAATATATTACTATGAGGTATCCAAATGAACAATGACTTCTAGAGTGTATTTTTAGGGTAGAATTTTTTTATAGAGAAAATGTGTATCTATGTGAGGATTTTTATTAAAATGTGAAAAATCAATTTGAAATTTTTTTTCTAGGTTATTTGACATATATTCTAGTATTATAGGTTAAAAATTGGATATCAACATTTTATCATGATATAAATAATCATTGTAGATATTTTATATGTTTGGAATGGAATAGTAAATATATGGGTTAACTCTATTTTCTATTGAAAAAATGGTGTAATTATTGAAATGGTATAATAGATGATAAAAAAGATTTTAGAAGAGGCATTGGATTTTTGTTGGATTTGATTGCTTCAAGACCGAACTTATCATATGTGACGAAACATTGTACAAGATTACAAGGAGACATTATGGAGTCACACATGAATTCTATAATAATGGTTCAATTATATGTCATGATCATATTGAAATATGGACTTATATATATATATATATATTTGAAAATTACTTTCATTCATTGGATTACGTATGATGGTTTTATAGGAGACATTATATATGAAATATCCACTTTCATAATATGTCTCTCCATTACTAATGTTTTTATGAGCAGTTACATAAAAAAAATTGTATGATCCTTATAAAAGGAGAATAAGAGTATATACCTGTAACTTATGCATTCACCAGATTATTATGGATGTGTGTTCAATTAGTATTTTTAAATGTTGAAAGAGAGTTTCGATTCAAGATGTTATGTGATAAGCTGGGTTCATTGTTTTTCCAATGAACCCTGTTAATAATTCTATATCAACTAACAATGTTGTTAAGAATAATTTGATTAATGAAATATTCAATCATTAGGGTATAAATTTTGAATATATTTCAAGGAAAATTTTTTATATTTTTGATAAAAAATAATGAATTTTTAAAAATATCATGGATACTCATTTATTATTAAAAAAAATAATTGATTGAGGAATTTGGAAATCTCTAGGTGAATTTATGATGAGTATTCCAATATATATTTGATGATGTTTATGAGGATTTGTGGATCAAATGAAAATAGTAAGTGGTGATTGATGAAATTATTTAATAATTGGGTTTATATGTTAAGGTAGATTTGATGGACTGATTAATTTTTTTTTAAAACAACATGCTATATAAAGGTAATATGAAAATTTAACAATGGTAACATGAAGAATATGTAAATTTAGTCATTAATATTTAAGTATTTATAATCATTGTTCAATAAATATTTATGGGAAAGACCCACATATATATATATATATATATATATATATATTGTTAGTTTAATTATTTTCATAGGTCATTTGAAATCATCACTACTTATGTACAGGTTATTGATACCTATGTAATGGTAGATGGAAATAAGACTCTCACAGTGAAAAGGTGATGATCATTTCTGGTGAGTTGTATGAATGTGTTCAATGTTATTGCAATATGGGGATAGAATAACCACTATAACTTATTGGTGGGATGTCTAGAAAAGAATATATACTATGAAAAATAGTGAATATTATTTATTTCATTTAGAGAAGATACGGCCATCCGTATTTCAAGATGTCATATAAAAATGGGATGATAATAATTATAGATTCATATTGACAAGGAATTTTGATTATAGATATCATTTATTGAAAATGGATATCAAGGACATGTCATGGATATTTCAATGGTGGTATGATGAATACTAACCAGACTATACATTAAAATAGGGAGTAACACATCACAGTAAACATTAATTGGGAATTTTGGTTTATTTTATTTATCATTTAATATTTGTGAAGCTTTACTATTCTATAGATATGATTTTGGTGATTTACTGGTAGGAGAAAATTAATTTCACCAAGTTTATTTCTATTTTCAATAGCTATTTTTTGAATTTTTTTTAAATATAGAGTTATTGAAAGATGAATGATTAATATGTATATAATTATGAAATGCGGATCTAAATGGAATCGAAAACGTCGTGATAAAATTAAAGAAGATGAAATATTTTAAAATTTGTAATTTCATAGTGGTCAGGTCTTACATGGAAACAATTATGATGAGTTTTTTTATCATTTCCATGTATTTTATGATGTAAAGAAAATTGATGTGTTACTTTTCACTAAAAAGATTTTGGAAATATATGTAATTATAAATATCATGACAAAAATATGAATTGGGATCATTTTGAATGCATTAAATACGATCCTAAGTCAATGAAACAAATTTGATTGATTTACTATTCTTAAAAAATATAGTAATGAATTTATCAAATGAATGTGAAAGAGGATTCAAAAAAGTAGATATATAATCCTTTTTAATGAAACTAAAATTATTATAATTTAATTATATTGGAAAGTAACTACACTATATAGAATCAATTTTGTGTGTGACATGTAACATGCTTCAATGAAGAGAAATTCATATCATAAACCCTACACATTTCTTTAATATTTAAATCTATAAACATTTTAAGAAGGAAAATGTTATGGCTTTGAATATGACATGAAAAAAAATGAAAATAATAGTATAAATAATTTATTATCAAGTACATAACCTAGAAGAAAAAATAATGTGACCAATATAAAATATATATTCATGAATCTAAATTGAGATGATAATCACATACCTTTTATTTCTATAAAGTTAAACACAAACGAAATCTTACATAATAAAGTCAGAGTCAAAAAACATATATTTTAGAAAAAATTTCTTATATAACCAGTTTTATATATACATTATAATTCCTTATTAAAAATTTAGTAATTATTATTTTATATTGATGAACTCTTGAAAGTAGTTTTAACAACTCTATATTTTTCTCAAAATAAAAATCATGAGTATCACTCTAGGGAAAACATTTGACCATATATAGATTCATAATGGTATGATAATTTGTCTCCCAAAATGATTTTTTATTATCCATGTTCAATAAATACGAATTTCTAATATGGTTCGGCACGATGAAACATATAATACAATTTTATTGATAATTTTTAACAAATATATGGTTATAAATTAAAATTATTTTAAAATAATAATATTAAAATTGTTGAAAAAAAATATTTTTAACCTTTTAATATAATATTTTTCATGTAATTATGTTTTTATAACCAGCGATGATATGAGTTTATAGTGTCATACATGTAGATTGATCAAAAGTCTCAAAAAAGAACATGTAATTAGCAAAGTATGAGTATAATAATTAGGTGACTTTATTATAATATCATTATCAAAAAATAAAATGGTCTTATTTATATGTTACTAATGTGATAAATAATAATTTCTAATAGTTAAGGGATTCAATTAAATTCAAATTTAGTCTATGAATTCATTAATCAAATAGAAGAAATCATATCAACAATGGGAATCCTTCGTGGTTTTGGGGAATAAGGGAATTCTACTAATACCATAACTATGCATCAAGGGAAAAAATCCTTTGAAGGACATATTTTTTTGAATATGATGTGTTCCTAATTTTAACTGTGGTTTAGAAACAGTGGTGGGCGGTCCTCTTATAAGTGAAAAGTGGAATTTTCAAAAAAAATACATTGTGTAATACAACATATATTTCATATTATTTCAATATAAATTTTTTAGTAAAATAACCTAAATTGATAAATATCTCATACACACATTTAAATATTATATTAATTGATATATTATCACAATAATAAATATTTTATCCATCTTTATTTATTTACCATTACCTTGGAAACTCATTATTTACCATAGTAACATATTTTTAATTATATAAATTAAATTATATTTTATACCTTTTGATAAAATATGTATTCCTTATATCAAAATCATTCCATTAAAATAAATTTATATATAATTTTAAAATTAATGTTAATATATTATGGTAAAATAAAAAAAATATTTTTTAGTATAAATGTAATTTAAGCATAAAATTAATTTTTTCCTTTCCCTTACCTAGTTTAAAAATTATAAAGAAGCTAATATATATATATAATCAAATAATTTTATTAATATCATTTTATTGTATTGATAAATTTAATTTTTTAAGATAAAAAAATACATTACATGAATACAAAAATTTCTTTTAAAAAATCTGTTTTTAACCATAAATGATATTATTATTACTTCTTAACATTTAATAATAATTCCATTACATTTAAATCATTTATATATATATTTGTATGAAAAACTAATATCTCTAGATTTATAATTCAAAATAAGATAATTTTAAATTTTTACGAAAAAAATATATTAATTAATTAAAATATTGTTTTAAATGAAAATTTTCATTTAATATGCTTTAAAAAATTATTATCTCTTATAGTTGAATTATTAATTCTTTTTGTTATTTAATTTTTTACAAATCATAGCTATAATTGTTTTCATCAATTTATAAAAATATTTCTTTGAATTTTATAAATATATTTAATGTAAATGGAGTAAAATTATGTTTATCTTATCAGATATATTTATTTATCTATATCAATCATTTATATTTAATTTCATTACATAAATTGTTTTACTAAAATAAGATTAGTCTTATCAAAAATGAATAATAATGTAATATTATTCCAAAAAACTTGGTTATTAAAATCTTTTGTTTTGATTAGATCAATGATGATATAGAATCATGAACTAAACAACCTCAAAGCGACCAACACAAAGAATATTTATTTAACAAGTAGATAATACGTGATAAAAATATTTATATATGAAATAATTAATAAAAAGTTCTCAATAATTTTATTCATTGAGTTTATTTTAATGTTGAAATGGTTTTTTTATTTTCTCATGGATTTTTGGACAAGTTGTAAGGGGATTTAACAATAATTTTCCATTCTTATAGTTCCATTCTTTATCAAACTATATATATATGTCATAAACTTTACCAATTTCAAATATTATTTGTATTTTTACATTATTCTTGTTTGTAAATTATTAAAATAGATATATACATTCATTAATTATTCCCTTCTAATTGTTCCTTTATATACATGTGATGAATTTTACACAGGGGTCATTTTCAATTTATTTATTTCTCTCCAAAATTCATCATATCCTTATTTCACCCACTAATATTAATTTTTTATGAAAAAATATATATTTATTATATTTTTATTCTGACAATTAATTTTCAAATAATATTTATTCACTTCTTATTTAGGTACAAAAACGAGTTATAATTTTGACAAATACTTTGGACAACATTGTGTATCCTATTTCATTATCTAGGATATATTTTAGGATTATTACTGATTGTTTTTTTCTTTGTGTCCTAAATATGGATGATATATTATCATATTATATTTGGAACCTAAAAAAAGATAATACCAAAATATATTGGTTAATTATTACATATCATGAGCTAAAACATGTGGTCCAATGATATTGATTGTAATGATCCGAATTATTATCAATACAATTCCCTTATGATTTGATGTTTTATTATGTAATGTGGTTATATAAAACACATGAAGTTGTTTTAGTTTATTATATCTAATTAGATTTAGAAGACTATTAAGAATCATTACGGTTGATTATTTAGTAGTTAAATAGTGGTCACATGATTAGTAAAAATATAGGGATTTAAAAAATCCCATTGACACAACAAAGAAAGTTATGGTCTCATTTACTAGGATTTTACCCTTTGAAGCACAATTATTTGCGCTTACAATTAATGTAACATATTTAAAATTTTCCATTGACCAAGTTGATGCTATGACCAAAATACTAAAGCATGAGGGTAACTGTTTACAAGAGAAGTTCAATCTCATCATGATCATGGACCAAACCATGTTTGTCGAATGACCCCATGAATGTATCACCATTGAACACCTTACTGTTAGGGCTTAAACTAGTTTATTAAAGGGACATCTAACAAGACCCTAAAAATTGATTATGTATATTATTTTGAATATAATAATGAATATATTTTTATTCATATTATAAATGTTTTTTATTTTTACTAAATAAATCAAATAGTATTTTTGGGTAATATTCAATACTTTAAGGAATTTATTTTGATGAATTAAATTAATTTTCAAATAAATAATATTTTATTTATATATTATTATTAAATTAGTTTTATTAAATATAATTGACCATGTACATTTTATGAATTAAAATATAATATTTTATTATAGTTCAAAAAATATTATTCCAAAAAACACATCATTTCCAATAAATGTCAGTTATAATTTTTAAGAATGAAAATATATATTTTTAAAAATTATATACATAAAAAATATTATTAATGGACTCAAAATATAAAAACTATCAAATGGTGAATTTTTTTATAATTTTCTGAGATAATCAAGTTTTATGGTAAAAATTAAACGTCGTATAAATATACAGTGTGTTTTATGACATTAAAATGACCAAAAAATAATGTAATAAATACTTTAATGGTTATCCTCAGAAAAAAAATATATTTTTTCAATAAAATAATGTTTTTTTATGTTGTATGATTAATTTTATAAATCTATTATGGTTCCTCCAAAACATATATTATATTTCATGATATTAAATTCATTTCTTTAAGAGTGTGACTCACCTCCATATAAGAAAGGGAAATATTTTAATTATTTCGGACCTTTTCCGAATGAAACAACTAAAACCTCTCCACTTTTTCTGAAAGCATCGAAAAAAACCATGGGACGTATATTGGTTTTATAAAATAAATTATATATAGTACGAAACCTAGGTTTCTTGTATATTAAATAATTCCCCTCCAATTTCCTATATAAACACACTCAAGAACCCATTTTTCTTTACCTAGTATCCTCGTATCATGTCCTTACTCTTCCCTATACTTTCTAGAGTCCACCCATGGTTCCCCCAATCTCTCACAAATCCCTTTTCAATATTCTGGTGTCATACTATTAGGGTAATAGATCATTTCTTTCTCACATTTATTGAAGATTCTACTCTATTTTATGCACTTTTATTATTAATTTCTTATTTTGGGGTATGTTTTTTCACCTATTCATAAATCCGTTATGATTTATAAATGAAGATAAACCCATTTAGGTCTCATTAAGAACACCCATGTAAACTTGTCACCATGTAATCATTTTGTACAAGTTCTTCCTTACTCTTCATTAATCAAGATTCATTATTATCATATGCCTTATAATTCTAATTAGTCATGACTGGTTATGAATTTGTATGACATGAATACAAAACATTTGGTTTCCAAATTATGATATACCCATTTTTTTCATCAACCAGTTTTATGAATTTTTAATTGACATCGTTATGCATCCAAATTTTCCTCACAGTTTTCCATTCCAACAAAAATGTATAGTGAATACTGAACCCACTTCCTATAAAATGTTTTCAAATTTATACACATATTCATATATTAATTGGGAATTACCAGTATTTCTTCCAAACTCCCTTATCAATGCATTGTGTAATGAATAGAACTAATATATGTCATGTTGGGTTATAGGGTGAACCTGATTATATTATGGGACCTTTTCTATTATGATTTATTGACAGTTGGCCTTGACCTATGATGCAGTGTTTTTTGGTTTTTTCTACATTTTCTGTGTTTCATTTATGATATATGATATCAGGTCTTGTCAATCATGTTTATAGTTCCTACTCATTTTATGCCCCTTGATATTCTTATTTTATAACATGTTTTACCTTATTCATTGTTTATTCCTTCAATGGGATTTATAGGTCACCCATTTATTTATTATTTTCTAAATATATCACTTATATTTTTAAATTAGAGCGTGTTAATGATGTTTTCCATAAAGATAGTGAATTCCATGTTTGAAGATATAATGTATTCAACCTAATTCCAAAAGGCTTTAGACTTATCAATCATTATAGTTGAATTAAGTGTCATATTCTGTTATAAATCATTTGTTAATGTGAAATAAAGAGAAGGTTTTTTATTGTTGGTATCAAATAAAATCTTTAGTTATTTTTGGGATAGGGATTATAAATCTCTGGTATAAAACCTTATGAATAATACTATGTATAAGAAAAACAACCCTATATTTTTTTAAGTATATAGTATGTGGTTTATCTATAAATATATTATTTTCTGGATACTACAAGTGGATATTTTTTTGGAACATATGTGCGTATGAGTAACAACTCCAAAAATGTGTCTTGAGCCTTACTCGGGGTAACCTAATACATGATAATGGGACTTACAACGCACCTATTTTGACACTACTCAAGGATTTTCTTTGATAAATTCATCAGATAATTACAAACCATTATTAAATGAACAAAAAAATTACCATAAGAATATTTTTTAGGAAATATATCATGGATAACATAGATTGAAGCATATAATTTAATAATATAAGGAAATACATGTATGTTATATGTGATCCCTTTAATAACATTGTATTTCCCATTTATGTGTTTAATGTTTAAATATACTCATCCCTAATTTTTCAATTTATTCTATCTAATTTGAAAAATATTAGGAATTAGGTAACCAATCAATGTGAAGATAAATGTGACGAATTCCACAACGAGATGTTGAACCAAATAGGATGTGGAATCGTGAACTTAATGGAAATACTCTCTCAGCTAACTCAGGTTCTAAATAGAATCCTAGATCGTGATGAGAATACAAATCCCCATAATAGAGTACAAGATGCAATTCAATTATTTATGTGACAAATACCTCTTATATTTAGCGGGTCATATGATCTCTTGATAACTAAAAAGTGGATCAATTATAATATAAATATATTATGAATTATTTAGTGATCTTTGAATGAGATGGTTTTGCTGGCTATTTATCATATGAATGGTGTAGCTGATTAGAGGTGTGTATTGATCAAAAATACTATGTCTGGGGAAGAGATTGATGAAATGGGGTGGAAGGGTTTCCAGAAATAGTTTTTAGATTAATATTTTCTTCACACATATCATCATAAAATGAAAATAAATTTTATTTCCCTCCAGAAAAAAAAGATAAAGAATCTATCAGGGTGTATGAGGAGAACATCACAAGACATGCATGGTATGCCTCCTACTTTTTCAATACCCTCAAATACAAGGTTGACTGCTTTTTTGGTGGGTTGAAACAAAGTCTATAAAGATCCCTAAAGATCTGTGACATTGAAACTATGAAGTTATTGTCTGATTTTACCTCATGTGCACATTACAAACAAATCACTAGTCCGTGGATTTATAGAGACAAAAAACATTTGAGGTAGAGAGGGAGATATTTTTTCCTCTAAATCGCCATGGTAGATCCAACAAACAAAGTGGAAAATAGGTACTCTAGTTATTCATTCAATAATTAAAAATGACCTTTTGATCATGGTTCTATTCATTCACCCATATAATGAAATTTTAGTAGAACTATCCATTCACAACTAATATTCTTGGATATATGGCTATTAGTTAAAATATAAAATGTCGAAATTATTTCATCCAAAGTATATAAATCTTACCCTGGTAATGTTTATTAGATTAATTTCCTTTAAAACCTTATCATACTACATTAGGTAGAAATTGAGGCATCTTTGGACATGGATGGGATTTCATTATATCAATCCAACATAAGATTCCACAAAATTAAATCGCTCTCCATATTGGGAATATTCCATAGATTTAGTACAAATGTAATGATAAGGATGAATCTTATTTAGCTACATCATCTCAAACATGGATATTACATCCCTACTAAAATTCATATCTTGCTCAAATGTTTAAGTCTAACGAATGGATCATCCTTGAAGAAATTATCATTGTGAGGGAATACATTGATGTGTTTCCCGATGAATTTTCTTCTATTCCTCATCATAGATTGGTTGATTTTTCATTCAATATTATAGACAAATCATTACCATTATCAGTAACTCTACATAGAATGGTTATTGTGGAACATGAGGAGATGAAGAAAAAACTGTAGGATAATATAGATAAAAGGTTCATGTGCCGACGTGATTCACCAAGGGGTGAAACAATCATCTTCATCAAGAAGAAGGATAGATCAATGTTCCATTTCATAGATTATCATGAGCTCAAAAAGATCGAGATAAAAAGAAATTATCATATCGATTATATTGATCACTTATTTGACAAGATAGGTGAATCACAATACTTCTTCAAGGTTTATTTTTGTTCATGATAATACCAAGTTAGGGTGAATAAAGAGGATATCCCCAAAACATCTTTTAAAATAATGTATCGGAACAATGACTTCCTAGTGATGTGTTTTGGACTCACTAATGTCCATATATCATCATGTACATGAGGCATAGTCAATAGATATTATGTCGAATAATTTGTTGTAGTCTTTATAGATGATATTCTAATATACTCCAAAATTATGGAGGATCATTCAAGTACTGTGCTAAAGAATTTCAAAAAGAAAAATCATTATGAAAAGAATTATAAATGTGTGTTCTGGTTGAACGATTTCTTTTTCATGAGACATATCATAAAAAGAAATGGGATAACTATGTATCCTTCAAAGATATAATAAATTTAAGAATTTAAGAGGACAACATATTTTATTAATATCAATAGTTTTCTTATATTATAAGGGTATTATTTTATATTTTTTATAATCTTATCACGATTATCAAACACTTTTACCAAGAAAAATCGGAAGGGAATCTTGTTTTCTGAGAATGATGAATGTGAAGAGTGATTCAAAGAGGTAAAATAGATGATAATCATTACACATATTCTCACACTACCCAAAAGTGGATACATTTTTCTGGTATTTAACAGTGCCTCGAAGAATGGGTTGGGATGTGTGTTAATAAATAATGAATATTCATAACCTGTGATTCCAGTAAGATGAAAATTAACAAATATAACAACCCAATGCATGATCTGGAGTTGGGTGCATCGATCTTTTTTTGAAAAAAAAGTGTCCATTTCACTTTGGGGATAACATTGAAATATATATATATATAAAAATTAAAAAGTATATATTCACAAAATAAGATTTGAATGTGTGCAAATGAAGATGGTTAGAGAAGATCAATGACTAGGACTCCCCAGTCCACTACCATCTAGAGAAAGTGTACAAAGTGGAAGACACACTAAGAAGAAAGAATATAGAAATTATATCGTTGATGATAATTTAGGGGGATCCAATCTTCTAAGAGTTGTAATGGATGGAAGAGGAAATCATAAAGGAATAAAAATCATAATTCCTTTCACAAATTATTGCTCAGCTATCAATTCCTGTTAGGATAAAGGATTCTAGAAGAATTTATGTGGAAATTCAGAATAAATTTGAAGTTGTAAGAAAAGGTAAATCCATGGAGTTCAAGGTTAATGATTAAGGTGTTATAAGATTTCATTCAAGACTATGTGTACCATCAAATCTTGAGTTTAATGACATGTTGGATGATGATCATATATCAAACTTCAAAATCAACAAAGAATCAAAAGGATGTATCGAGATGTTTGAGAACACTATTTTTTTTGAAAATATGAAGAACAATATAGCATAATCAACATCATGATACCTTAAACATCAACAAGTGAATGAAGAAAGATAAAAATTGAAGGGGGTGATTCAACAATTACCCATACCTATTTGAAAATGTGGAAAACTTCACCATTTAATTTTCTGCTGATCATATAAAGACATACAGAGGTAATAATTCTCTATGGGATTGGGTGGATCGTCTTACAAATAATGCACACATCATTAATATGTGTGAGGAGATATAATTTCTAAAATATACATTATAGAAGTGTCTAGGATACATGGAATTCCAATATTGATTGTATCCAATCAAGTTCTAAGATTCTCCTATAAGTTCTAGAATAGTCTCAAGCATGATCTAAACATTAAGCTGAACATCCGCATGAATTATCACCCTCAAACTGAGGGGTAATTAGGTTGGAAAATCTAGACACGTTAGGACATGTTTAGAGAATTCTCAATGACTTCAAAGAATGATGAGATCAACATCTTCCTTTGATCTTGTTCTCATAAAAAATAGTTTCCACTTGAGAATCCCAATGGATCCTTATATATCCCATTATGGGAAGAGGTGCATGAATCCTTTATGTTGGGATGAAGTTAGGGAATAAAAAACTGCTAATTCATGAAATGGTTGATGAAATTATGAATAAGGATATGACTATTTCGCATCACATCAAAACTGATCAGAGTAGGAAAATAGATATGATGACAATCATCAATGATACATAGAGTTTGATGTTAGAGACATCGTATTTCTCTATATATCTTCTAGGAATCATGTGATGATATTTGGGAAAAGGGAATGCCTAGTCCAAGATACATCAGTCCCTTTGAGATCTATGATCACATCAGAGCATTGGAATATAGACTAGAACTCCCACCTAGAATATAACAAGTTCAAAATGTATTCCATGTTTCAATCTTTAGGAAGTACATACCTGACCCCACACATTTACTCATTCCATTGGTGGTACCATTAGAGAGAATGATCATTCCAATGCTGATAAACCAGTTAATATCATTGAATGGAGAGAAAATATTCTATGAAATAACGCAATGAAACTTACCAATGTTCTATAGAGCGAACACAAAATTAGAGTAGAAGCATGGGAACCTGAGGAGGTGATGAGATAGAATTACCCTCATCTATTTTAAAGGGGTGAAATGAATGTTTCAAGGAAGACATTTTTTAAGGGGTGAATATTGTAATGACCCGAACAAGAATAAATAAAATTACCTTATGATATATTGTTATATTATGTCATCTGGTTTTGGAAATAACATAAACCTATTTTTTATTATTTAAAATTGGATTAAAATATTATTAAGAATCATTACAATTGATAATATAGTTGTTAAACAGTGATCACCTGATTATTATTAATGTTGGGCTTTAAAAAATCTAATTGACCTAATCAAAGGATGTGATGGCCTCATCCAGTACGATTTAACCTTATAAAGGCCATATATGAGAGCTTCCAATTGAGATAACATATTTAGGATATTCTCATGAACATCACCAAACTAATATGTAACAACTTAATCATAAGTGAAACCATTTACGGGAGAAGTTCAAGCTCATCATGATCTTAACATAGACCATATTTGTAAAACTACCCCATGAAAGTCTCACAGTTACACTCCATAATCATAAGGAATATGCTGGTGTATTATAAAGATAGTATAAATAACCTAAAAACCAATTATGAATAATATTTTTTAAATAATAGTGAATATATTTTTCATCACATTATAAATGAATTTTATTTTTACTATATAACATGAATAGAATTTATGGGTAATATTCAATTCAATTAAGTAATTTATTTTGATGTATTAACATATTATTGAAATTTTATATTATTATGAAATTATGTCTATTAAATATTAATGATCACGTAATTTTAATGAAGTCAAATGTATGATTTATTAGGGTTCATAAATTGTTATTGCCAAAAACCTGTCATTTTCAATAAATGTCAGTTATTATTTTTGAATAAAAAAATGCACATATTTGGAAAATAATTTTGATAAAATGAATATTATTTTGTGAATAATAATATTGATATTATCCAACAGTTAATTTTACAAAATTTTCATGGATAATCAAATTTTTAGGGGAAACTTAAATTCATTATAAATATAAGGTGTGTTTTATAACATCATAACGAACAAAAAATGATGACATAATTAATATAATGTGCATACTCGGCCAAATATATGTTTTCAAAATAATATTATTAAATTTAAAGTTTATTTGATTAATTTTATAAAGACGTCATGAATCCTCCTAAACATATAATATATTTTATGATTTTAAATTCATTCCTCTAAGATTTTGACTCACCGGTACATAAGCAAGGGTAATATTTTAACAAGATCAGACCTTTTCCTAATAAAATAATGAACAATTACCATATTTTTTAGAATCCATGGGAGAAACCCCCATTTTATGTTAGGTGGTTTTAAATACTTATTTATATAGAGGCCAAAACCAATGTTTGTGAAATAATAATGAATTCCACTCTCATTTCACATATAATCCCACCCAAGATCCAATTTATCTTCACTAATAATCAATAAATCACGTCCTTAATCATCCCTACACTCTCTATAATCCTCCCAATGTTCTCCTAAGATCTCATAGAAGCCCCATTATATCCATTGGTTTAATACTCTTTAGGTAAGGGATCATATACTTTTCCCTTTTATTAAAGAATATCCTCTTTTTATGATCATTTATTTTAAATTCCTAATGATGGGTTATATATTCATACATTATACATACTTACCTTATGATATATAAATGAATGTATCCCATTTACCTCTCATTTATCCCACCCAAGTACCCATGTTGTCATGTTGAGTCTTCTAACGAGCTCATATTTCCTCTTCTTTAATCATGTTTCTTTATTATAATATACCTACAATTTCTTATTCATAATGATGGGTTATGACATAAAATTTCCCTAATAAATTCCATTTACTGTCCTAATTATGATATACCCCATTATATCTCATCAACATATTAAATTAATTTCTAAGCGACATTGTTATGCTATTGAAATTTCATTATGAATTTCCATTTCAAAGGAATTGTGTAGTGAGTACCATTACCCATTTTCTATCAACAGTGTTTACATTTATACAATAAATATTATTTTAATTTGGGACATACTTGTTTTTATTTCACACTCCCTTTTTGTGGAATATGTTATGATGAAAAACCAATCCATGTTGTATGATTTATGTGGGACATATAAGAATGAGATTGAAATGAAGGTGATGGGTGTGCTCAGAATTATATTTCTCTCTAATGAATTGAATAATTTTATGTAGCATGATATTTCATGATGGGACAGGGAATGAACCTGAGTCCTTTATGTGACTTTTTCCATTCTTATGTTTTGATAGTTTTCATTTACCTATGATGTAGTGTTTTAAGTTGTTGCCAAATTTACCATGTTCCCATTATGTTATGATATATCAGGTCTTATCATTCATGTTCATGAATCCTAAATTTTTTCCCCATGATATTCCTATTGTATAACATGTTTTTCTTTATGACTTGATTATTACCTTACTGGGCATTATATCTCACCACTTTCTTATGTATTTCTTCACGTTATCCCAAGCATTTTTAAGTGCGAACATGAGAAATATGTTTTCAATAAAGATATTACATTCCATGTTTTATGATATAATGTAATCTACATATTCCCAAATACACTTGACATATCTATATTTCAGGTTTAATTATGTGTAATATTATGTAACAAATATTTGTTAATGTGTAATAAAGTGTAGGGTTCTTTTAGTAATCCCAGTACATTATGTGATGTTTTTATAGTAGTGAGCTACAACATTTGTTTTTGATGACATGTTATATGGGTGATCTAAATTCACCTAATTATTAAGATTAGGATAATTTAAATATATCTTTTCAAATATTCCATGATTCAAAAAATGGTTAATGAACCTTCTAATTTTTACTTCATTTTATGATTATTTTCTCTTAGGAATTCCTCTGAAATTTTTATTCAATTTTATCCACTTATATATATTATTAACCAATCAACTTATTTGTGTTTCAATAGTGATTTATATGAATATTTTTATGAATAAAATATAATATTATGTTAGCTGTCTAAAAATAATTTGTTATATATCTAATCTCCCAAGGACACTATAACTCAATATATTGTTTAATTTTATATTTATTTTTTGGTGAAACATTATAAAATTAAGAAAACAAGATGAATGTAAATGTTCATATTAAATGGTTTTTATGAATGAAATTTACTAGGGCACTATAATATAAACATTATATAAAAATGTGGAAGTTCATAGCATTTATGAAAGGAAATTTTGGTATGATATTTTATCATTTTTATGATTTTAGACTGTAATGTATTTTCAGGGTTTAAATATAAATATTTTAATGTACAATGGATGTTGTCTTGTGATGAAGGGATTAATTAGGGTTATTTATTGGTATAGGTGGGTTTCAGAGTAAGTATAAAATTATATAATTTTTTTTGTAATTGTTTTTTTAATTTATAATCTATATGATTTTAGGTTAAAGCATGAAATTGTTTGAATGATACAACATAATCCTGGGAATTCTATGTTTTTAGTCATAAGATACCAGTTGGGAATTATAGGTTAGCATTGGATTAAGATTTGTAGTAGTTCTCAAAAAAATAATCCAACTCTAATATAATGTTTTCCACCATGCATAAGATTCCTACCCTTATTTATAAACAGTTTTAGTTTTGATTTCCCTATGATGCATAAATGTAAATTCATTAAGATTAATACCCCATATATGTTAAAGTTATTTTTTAATTTATAAATTCTATCTAAAACATATGAATTGAAAAATGGTAAATTGTTTGTGTTCCAAATGATACAAAAGGATCCTTTGGGATAATATGTTTAGTTTATTCATAGGAACCCTTTGAAATGTAAATGTATGTTATATAATAAATTTGGTGATGTGTGATATGTAAGAGTCAATACATAATGTCACTATTTTTATTAAAATAAATTTTTTTATAGATTTTCCTAATATAAATAAACTGAAATTTTAGAGTGGAATTAAATTATAAAAGGGAAAGGGGGCCATTTAAACTAATGAAAATTTATATTCCATTTTTTTCATATATATGATAGTCAACATTGATTCTTGAGTGTTGTTCACAAATCCAAGTTAATGATTTTACATGTGATAGTTTTTATATGTCAGGTCAGATTCCCGTGAGAATTTTTTTTATTACCATATCCCAATTTCTATCAATTGTTCACAACAAAAGGATTTAATTAGATTTTAGACTTATTGTGAATGATTACAATATATGTAATTATTCTTAGTGCATGGAATTCTCTTATATATATATATGTAATTTGTGGGCATTTCATTTATTTTGATGGGTTGTTTATGAAATTATTAATAATTTCATATGGGGTAAGGTCATGTGCCTAACCAAGGAAATACGAAATGTTATTTCTAATTTTTATGAGAGTTTCCTAGGGAGAGTCTCATGTGGATATGGTTGATGTTGTCTAGTACAACAAAATTTCGAAATATTTTATTTTTAAATCATGATAGAGTTGATTTCATATATTATAATGTGTTGATTGTTATATTTTTATGATTATTGTAGTTCCATGGAAATATTTGCAGTGTAAATTCAATTATTTTAGGTTGTGTTGACCACCATAATTGGGGGGATGTTTACTACTATATAAGATATGATTTTTAATATTTATTCGAGTTTCTATATATATATATATATATTAGTGATATAACTGAATCTAGGTGGTTCTGGTGTTGGAATAATAGAAACATGTGATATGTTTTAAAATATGGATTGGTCCATCATTGTGTCTATATACTCCATATAATAAGAATAATATTTAAATTTTTTTGAGCTTCAGTATAAATGTTAGGAACATCGTAGCTAGACATAGATAGGTGCAGTGAGGCCATTAATTGTGATTGGAATTCATGTTCTTTATGAATAACATTTAGCCTAAAGAGAATGAATTCATATAGATTCATATCTACATTGCTCGAGATTATAATGTAATTGATATTGTAGTTGATAAAATGTTTTAGGAGACTATGCGTCTGGTGTCTTGAAATTTGGTCATTCCTTTGGTGAATCAAAGTTCACTTTGGAATACAAAATTGTTATGTTTGGAATGTAATGTCATTTAGTAGATAATTGGATGGACATCCACATACAATTATGGTATATAATAATTTGGAAACATAATTCTACTTTGGTTCCATCTAATGAAAATAATTGATAAATATGGATTGATGACCAAGGGTGTGTCTGATTTTGTAAATTATTTTTGTTGTTCATTCCATTTTGCATACACGTGTGAGTTAATGGGTGTTATCATAGGACACCATTAGTGGTGGACTACTGAGTTCAGACACATAGCCTTAACATGACCTATAGGGTTCATTCAGAGTTGCTGTGTAATTTAATATAGACTAGTAAATGTTTTATGTCCATATCCTAGTGGATATGAGAGTGTGGATGGTGCATGGGACAGAGGGAATGGTTTTATAGATGTTACATGGGGTTTTTTAGTGTTGGTATGAAATTAAATTTATGTATTTTCTATGCCTATACATGTCTCAATAACCTATTTGAAATATCATTCAATATTTAGTTGATATTATGTCCTTTTAGTCCTTGAAAAATCATGTGATATATTATGGTATCCATTCTTCTTTACTTCCTCTAGTGTTTAGAGTAGAAATGTTTTTATTTTTTTTATTTATATTAAGAGCGTAAAATCAACCCACTCAACTAAATGCATCATTATTTCTAATCAGCCACCTCAATCATAGAAGGAGTCATGGGAAATTCCATGTGGCTGTCCAACATGGTAATTCTAGAGTGTCTATTGTTTGTGAGTATAAAGTGATATTAGGGAGGTCCATGAAAAAAAATCCAGAGTGAGTTATGTTTTTTTATTTTTATAGTGGTAGACTATAAACCTAACAATATGTCTGATTATGGGACTGATGTCATGTAATGTGATTGGTTAGAGATTGTGTGTACTGAATTCTATCTTAACTAGTAAATTGAGATTTACTTTTTCCTTTTACATTGTTAATTTTGAGCTATTTTATTTTCGAAAAAATGTTTATTTGGTATAATTTATTTCAATATCATATCATTATCCATGATATGAAATATATGGTACTCATTCATCAAATTATGCACATGTGGATCATGTTAAACATGTGTTCTTCCATCGATTGTAATATTATATTAGAATAGAAAATGTTTTTGTTGTTAAATGTGTTATAAAAATGATCAATAATGTCTCCCATTATAGTCTCTTTTTTCCTATAAGCACAAAAAACAACAATGATAGAGGATTTCAAAAGAAAATAAATTAGTACTTAAGAGTTCCACGAATAACTTTTTTGATGATTTACTATATTTCTTCATGGTAGAATTCTACTCAACTATCCATGGAATGTCTATCTATTGTGAATGTGTTTGTTGTTTTTGGTGCCTCAGCCTAACATATGTTGAAGGGTTGTTATTAGGGATGCAACAAGACAAGTTTGGAGAATGGTAGTGTAAGATTAGCAGGCTATGATTCCTATTATAGCTTTTCCTAGTTTTTGATATCAAGCGACCCATGCATTTTTTTTATAAATATTACATAATATCATATAAATATTGTTAATTTATCATTACACACCATGATATATCTTTAACAATTTTTTTCCTTTTGATTAATGGATAAATAAACAAATAGTATATAATTGATCTACATTACCTCCCACTATGTTTTCCCCCAATATCTCCCTTCGTAGTCATAACTCACATAAAACCATATTTCATATCTTGGGGGAAAGGAAACATAATAATGTGTGATATCGTATTCAAAAAAATTGTAAATAGGAGAGATGTCAAACAATAATAATTTTCAAGATTTACATTATCACAATGGTATGAGAACATTATCTTATAATTTAAAATTATTACATTACAATTCAAGTCTCATAATTGAGGGTCATGGGATAAATCGTGGTAGTTTATACTAGATGAACCATATTGGAATAAATTAACATGATTCATGAGATTATAACATTTGAATATGATTATTTAATAAATTATTGGCATAAATTGTGGCATAATCACAATCATAGAAAATGTATCTCAAGCATACACATTAAGAAAATCATCACATATTATTTATATATTAACCACTTGTGTACCTTTAAATGTATTTGGATAACTTCCAGAGTACCTTATTTCAATCATAGGATAACCGCTCATGTACATTATTTTGGGAGTCACATAAATTCTATAAAACCCTTTGACCTCATAAAAAATTATCATTTCCAAATTTATTAGAGGGCTATAATAGACCCACACAACCCATAATCCATTTAATTGTATTCCCTTAGATCTCAAACACATTTACCATTTCATCATAGATTAACCCATGGAAAAGGAAATATGATTCATTAATATATCATCATCATTATCATAATCCATCTTGAGAGAGAATAAATTTTGTTTCATTGGACCATGTCCCTGGTTAAATATATGTTACAATAGTTTATATTAACATAGATTAATATACCATTAAAATATCATTGGGATATTTTTTAAGGGAAATAATATTTTCATTTTCAAATTCAATTATTTATATTCAGAAAATTTTCATAAATATCATAAATGTTTTTTATAGAATGGCCCATAAAAACATGTAATAGAATATTATGGAAAAATATAGTTTTGATTAATGGAAAATCAATTCAAACAATATACATTAAAACGGTGATTCTATTCACACCTTTGGTAAAACATACCTCATTCATAAAACTAAAATATTAATATTTTTAAACCCTTGTATGAAAAGTAATACATGGGAAAAATTGACAGTAATTATTTTTTGGATAATTATTTTTATATCGATGATTTTTTAAAAACAATTTGAGCATATAAGATAAATAGTCTCTTCTAAATATAGCAACAATGTCAGTTTTCCATTAAAACATAATGAGTTATTATTTGTTATACATTAATTGAGAATAATAGTCATATTTAAATTAACATAAATTGTATATTAATTAAAAATTATTTACCATTAATTAAGAATGATTTAGTAAAATCATTGTTCAAGGTCATAACTGTTTTTTTCCATTATGTTTTAATTCAACTGGTACGGTCCATTCTTAATGGTCAGTAATTTATATTTTATATAATTATAATAATATATATATATATCAATTATATACATATTTACAAGAATATATAATTTAAAGATGTCAAGGAATGTAACTCACCATTCATTGAGATGGTAGTTCATACATACACATAAGTACTATTTTCATTTTATAATTAAATAAAGGAAAGTGGGATAAATAATATATTACCAATGAAAATAATAATTATATCATATATAATATATAATTTTCAATCCATTATTATATTTATAAATATGAGGTAGTCATAAATTTTAATTATATGACTATGTGGAGGCAATAGTACACAATTACGCATTATTGATACTTTTGTTTTTTATTTTCTCAAGAAAAAAAGATCGAAAAGGTTGTTCTATCATGGGCCAACCCACCAAGACATTCATAGTAATCATTAATTCATGTTATAGATCCTAATACCCCATCTAATAGTCTATAGTATACAAATAAGGGTTGGTTAGAAAATACTTAAAATGGGAGATTTTTTCCTAAGAACTCATTTCCACTACCTTATTGAAATTATAACAAATAATTTTTTATATTTTTCTAAGGTGTTTATATTTTTTATTATACCATTATATTATAAAATTAATTTTTTGGAAAATTTTTCTATGTGTTGAAAATAGTCACTGCCAGCCTTGACTCCCATTTAGTTCAAATGACTCACCCATAGACTTGACTTACCGATAACCAGAGTCACTGATAGTTCATATGACTCACCTCTAAACATAAATTACCACCAACCTGAGTCCCCATTAAGTCATATTAATTACTATCAGACATGACTTACTATTATCCTGAGTCACCATTAGTCAAATTATATCCCCAGTAGAATGTCAGACTGCCAAAGTTGAGCTTCCTACTGCCTAAGAGAATTGTTTTTCAAATGTATTACTACCATAATTTGTCACCACCAGACATGTCTCCCTGTTAGTAAAAATTTCTAACTACCAGACATTAGTCACCACAAGAATTTAAATATTATAGAAATTAATTACCACAATGAATGACTATCCTCCACATTTAGTGATCAATATTTCAAATGGGTCTCCGGTAGATTGACTCACCTCTAGAGATCTCTTGGTTCTAGAGATGTATTTCCACTATACATGTATTACCTCCTAAAATTTATTCCACCTGATGTGTTACCACTATTATTATAATTAATGTTTTTTAAATTCATCAAATGGATATATTATAAAATTTAATACATAATAATTATTTAAGGAATATTCATTAAATTGTTGCATAGATGCATTGAAGAATATTTCAAAACTCAATACAAGGATCCAGAATATCTCAATGATTATTCTTCAATAGGTGCATGTAATGATTTAAGTTATCTTCTTACCTTCTTGAGTTTTTTTTGTTATCATGAACAAGAAGTGATTATTAATTTTTTATTATTGTAAGGATCATCACATGAGAACATACATAGTGTAATCCCACTAACATTCTACTATGAAAGAGTGGAACTCATTGGAGATCAAGATCCTTTACTACTGATTTAAAAAAATACCCTTATGATGATATTTTTTATATAAACATTTATAAAAATAGTTCAATATCCTCAAAAATCAACATTTGAGGACACACGAGAATCTAAATCACTACAGACAATGAAAACATACCTTTTAAATATCTCATTACTTTCTATTATCTTTTTTTGTTTTATTTTTGATCATTGCGTTTTTTTCTCTATTTATCAACATACATTGTCTCTTGTGCTAGAACTAGAGAGTACTTGATTTTATCTTTATCTCTTTTCATCTTCTTTCTGACAAATTTTGTGGAAGAGAATCTTGTGTTGTGTGAGTTGTTTTTCTACAGGTGAATAACTATGGAAGAGTAATTTGAACTTGGATAGAATTTAAATATCTTTTTTATACCAAAAACTATTTGTGGATCAGATTATAGTTATGTAATCTTCTTATGAGGGGGTGATTTCTAATTGGAGGGTATTTTCTTTAAACTTGATATTGAACCACTTGTTTATTTCATTTTGTGATTTAATTTCATTTTCTCAATTGAAATGATTTTATATACATTTGATTTGAAGAGTAAGAAAAACTTATACATTGATAGTTAGTCTTAACTAGTGTTTATATTATGATTTATCTAGGTATATCGATTTCATAACATAATGTGATTTATTATACTGTTTTAACTGAGAAAAAATCAGACAATGAGAAATCATTTAAATGATTTTTTATCAAAATAATATATTGATTAACTGGGTGAATATGATTTATTGGGAGAGTTTATTTGAAACATTTTTATTATAATGATTTTTAAGAAGCTCACCTCACAATCCTCTTATGTTTCTCACATCGACCAAAATTTGGTAACACTTCTTTTTTTGTTAAATATCATTTCAAATGTGAGTTATTTTTTTCTTTAAGGATCTAAAATTCATGTTAGTTAAAAAAATTTCTTTATATATAAACTTTGAGAGTGTAATCCTATCATCAAAAATCTATTTTATAATGGTAATAATTATTCTATATGTAAAATCATGCATAAAATTCATATTTCAAGAATGTGATTTGAAATTTGAATAACTGTTGTTGAAAATTGATATAACTAAAATTGTTTGAAATATATCAGATAACCCTAAAAGGCTTCATTTAATAATAAATTTAAATCTATGAGTTCTATGTTTTGTTATTTGGATGATGATAAATTCAATAATATATCTTCATGCAGAACTGATTTTGAAATTTGGGACACTTCTGATGCTTCTCATTGAAAGAAAAAAATAATGTAAAATCAATGTTGTGAAATACCTATAATATTAAATATGATTCATTTAGGATGAAACCAAAAGATAATATTTCTGGAATTTGAATCAAGTTCAGTTATATCGGGAATATAATGTACTCTTTTGGAAATATTGTTTTTGACAAAGACCAGGTGATGCTATTATTGAGATGCCTACTAGATAGATGGAGAGGAACCACAGTATCAAACAGAGAAAAATATGATATTAAGGAGCTCATTAGAAAATTAGTGACGTATGGGGAAGAACATAATGTTTAGAAAGAAGTGTATAATAAACCAAAAAATAAATCTGAAGCCTTTAAATCTACTGCCTCAAAACAAATGGAGAATATTCAAGATGAATTTTTTTTGTGATGATAAATCGCCATCTGATAGTGACAATGTGATGGCCCATATGGATATAAGATAAAAAAGGGTTTAAAATAAGAGTAAAATATTTATGAAACCAATCTATAACGGTTAATATAAAAACCGAGTAAATTGGAAGGACTGGAAGAGGGATGATTCATAAAAAGAGATCAAATTCCATGACTGTAAAAGTAAAAGGCATGTCAATTATGATAGCCCAAAACTAAAATATAAAAAATAAATTTGATGATAAATATATCAAAAACAAGAAATCAATTGATGAAACTGGTTGTGCATCTAATGACACCTCATCTGATTTAGATACTACACAAGAGGAAAAGAAAGACAAAGATAAAATGTTTTTCATGATAAACGCACAGAAGTTATCCAATGTCATTTAGGCTTCTCTAGTATATATTTAAAAAACTTCTAGAGATGAATATAATTATTAAAAATGGCCAATGAATATAATTTTTAGTTACATAACATCATATAGAATAAATTTAATTATCTTATGGGATAATATATGACTTTAATGAAATACTAGGATGTCACTGATTATTTAATGTCTAACCAGGCAGTTTAAAACATGAAAATGTGTAAAAATTACAAGAGAACAATGAATTAAAATTGTATGATAAATAACTAAAAAGGGATATTTAGTGATTCAATAATGGGATATATAATCTCACTGAAATTCATAGACAATAGGTTGAAACTAAATAAACTAATAGTATAGGATATCAACCTAGACGTTGGAAAATAGTTAAAAATAGTTTAATTCCTAGCTCAAGTTCGTATACTAGTAATTATACATATAAGACAAAAATATACATTATTTAGAATAGATTAAATAATATTATAAGAAACTTATTTAGAAAATATGTGTTCCTAAGTAATTAATTACTAACATTTCATGACCGTGAATATTTGGGTATCAAAATCATTTTTGTTGTAATTTTTTTTGTAGGGAACCTACATGAAGATATCTTGTAAGACCCTACGCTACCTAGACAGTGGTTAATCCGGAAACATAACTGGAGATTACTGAAGATTCAATAAAATGATAACAAAAGATGGTGGGCATGCAACTTTTCATGATAATTACCATAATAAGATAATTGACCTTATCCAAATCGGTAATTTTTACTAAGATATTGTTTATAATGTTTTTTGTAGGTAGTTTAATGTAAAATATTCTTAGCATCTCACAGTTATGTGATGATGTTTTTATGTAATATTTAAGTTTAATTGATTCGTTATTTTTTATACTAAAAATTATTTTGTTATTATTTCATTGAGAAATGGAAATTTTTATATAGTAAATTTGGATTCATTATTTTCTCAAAATATTTATTTTCTATGTTCCTTTCACGATGAATCATGGTTTTGGAATAGTAAACTATGCCATTAAAATATTCCCTCACATTGAAAGCTTAATAGGAATGGATTCATCAATGATATACCTAAGTTAAAATTTTCAAATGATAAAATATTTTACCCGTGTCAAAAAAGAGAAACATGACCAAATATCCTTCAAGTAAAATAACTAAGTTTCAACTATTCTAATTGCAATGTTAGTTCATATGATTTTTTTTGTACCATATAGAGATTGTAGTATAAATGGGAAAAATGTTGTTTATTTCCCTTTATATTAATTCTATATGTATACATGTGTATTCATTATGGCTCTCAAAATTGTATCTTGTTCCTACATTACATAGTATACTAAATCTGTTGAAAATCATAGTAGACTTAGGATTAAAACTATAGGAACTAATCCTGACCATTAGTTTAAAAAAATATTTTTAATCTTTTTAATCAAAAAATGGATAACATCCTACTTTTCTTTTCTTAGTACCCCACAAAATAATATTTTTGTATAAAGAAGAAATATAATACATTAGGAAATTTCTCAGACTATTTTTAATGTGCATAAACATCCTGTTAGTTTTTGGGTAGAGGTTTTGATTACAACCTACTATAAAATAAATAGATTTTTATTTGAACCACTTTTAACGAAAACCCTATTATGATCCATGTAATATATGAATGAAAATGTTAAATTACTTTAGATTTTTTTGTTTAAAATTATTTATTATTAACGATAAGGAAAATCATGAAAACATTTCTTCTACGAGTGATGAAAGAATTTTCCTTCATTATTAATCTTATAGAAAATCATATAGAGTGTTTATAAAGATAACCAAGATTAAAGAAGAATCTTCTAATGTCATATTTGATGATACATATCGGTATGAGCCTAAAATCTCTTTAGAAAACTATACAGATGACTTTTTAACTCGAAACATTAATTCCAATCCTTCTGAAATTTGTATTACAAAGAAGACATATTTTCCTTTTCTGATGAACATTCTAAACAATAACCTGAATCAATTGTGGACCGCGAGTTTATTGTCCCTTCTTTTTAATAGTTTTATGGACTCCCCAATTCTATCTTATAGATGTTTTTATTGGAGAAGTAGATATAGGAACAAAATCTAGAGCATCTCTAATGAATGAGGTTGAACTTCCAAATTTCTTATCAAATCATGAACCAAATAAAATTAGTGATGTAGATAATGTTAAATTTTGGTTGATGGAAACTTAAGAAATACATAATTACTTTTATATAAATAATGTTTTGAAAATTGTATTAGACATAAATACATGATCAATATTGTCACTAAATCGTTGTTTAGAAATATGTTTTATGATTTTGGCACCATAGTATAAAATAAATCTAGGTTAGTTTCTCAAGGATATATTAAAGTAGAAGGTATTGAGTATGATGAAACCATTGCATCTGTATCTCAACAATAACTCTATTGAATACTTCTTGAATATGTATCATAGTTTGGTTTCAAAAAATTTCATATGGATGTTAAATGTGAATTCATAAATGGTAATATATTTGAGGTTTTATGTTTAACACCGCCATAGATTTAAAGATCACCATCTTCCAAATAATGCTTTCAAATTCAAAAAAGAATAATGTGGTTTAAAAAAATCCATGAGAGATTGGTATGAAGGGATCAGCTATTTTATAATATGTAACGTTATTTTAAAGGTATATATTATCATACTATTTTTATAAAAATAATTTCTAAAGATGTTTTAGTTGTTCAAAATTATGTTGATGATAATTTTTTTGATGATCAAGAAATTCATTATGTACTAAATTTTCAATGATGATGCAAAATGAATTTTAAAATCGTTTAATGGTAAAACATAAATTCAATCTTAGAATTCAATATTTTCCAAATATAGATAGAATTATTTCAAATCTGAGTAAGTACACTAATGAAAATTTAAAACCTTTTGGTTTTGATAACTCTTAATGTTGTCACACTCTATTGATTAATACCTGTATGTTGGATCTTGATGAACATAAAAATTTAATGAATCAAACTAGTTATTAATGTGTGGTTTGAAGTCATATATATTTTACAACAATCCATCATTATATTAAGTTTCGTGTGTGTATGTGTGACCATTATAAAGAAAATATTAAAGATTAACAATTACATGTTAAAAGGATTTTCAAATACCTAAAATACTCAACAATTTTATGGTTTTTCTATCATTGAGGATAATAATTTTACATAGTGAGTTATTATGATGCTAATTTTGGTGGTTTCATGAAATATAGAAAAGGAACCACAAGAACATGTTTTCTTTTTGGAAAGACTCTAGTATATTGTTGATGTAAGAAGTAGAATTTGTTTTCCACTATTTTCCTCTAAATATGAATAAAGAGTTATAGGGAGTTTTTGTGGTCAAATTCTATTGAATAAATCCACATTATTGGCCTATAAGTATCAATTCAAACAAATAACTATAAACTGTAACATTTAAAATACTATAATTATTTCAATGATTTGTGTGTCTAATTCAAAGACCAATAATATTGCTGTAATAAATCACCTTTTGAGAGAGAATATTCAAAAAATTGATGTTACTCTAGAATTAATAAGAAGTAAAAAAAATTCAAATATTTTCACAAAATCTTTAAATTCTGATAGATTAAAATACATCAAATAAAAATTAGGTATGATAAATTTCATCTAGAAATTTTGTGTTGGATGAGCCACCATTGGCATGTCACTATTGTAATGTCACCATTGGTGTTCCAATTTTGTTGAGTAACAATTGGTGATTATTCATCGGTGAGTCATTATTAGTGTGTCACCACTAGAAAGTCACCATTGAGAAGTCTCAATTCGAGATTCATTGTTTTATGAGCCACATGTCTCTATTTAACATGTTTATTCTATTATTAATTTATTATATTAAATTATTATTGTATTTTATTAGTTTATTTTGATTATATTTTTTGATTTAGAATAAATAAATTAAATATTGAGAATTATGTTTGAATCTTAATCACTCTCTCTCACATGACTTCTCCCAATCCTCTTCACATTAATTCTCTCTTGAACTTCGACATTCTTGAACACTTTCTCTTGTTTCATCTTGTTGAGATAGTGTGAGTGGAGGGACTGGAAAAGTTGTCTCTAGAGGAATCAAGGACATATTTGAAGATGAATGGATAATTTATATGGGTAGCTATCGAACCTAGGATATCATTGCTAGAGAGAAAAATAATGGTTGCTGAAATGTAAGATAATATTGATTCATTTCATTTTATAAAGTCATTGGTGCTAAGGGAGATCTCAGAACAAGGTTAGGTACAATGGTTTTAAAATAATGGATAAAAATTATATCCTAGGTATATCCATCAATTATATCAGTATGCCAAGATTGGTTTATGGAATAAGAATGATTTGATTCGATCTATGATAAATTGTAAGGAGTTTATCTTTTATTCGAAGGAATGGGAATGATGTTTAAAAATTCCACATTAAAGAGTTTTTCAAGATAATCATGGTGTTATAAATAGTGATTTTGAATTGATAAATTATTTGGATTCATTGATTGATCTGACTGCTGATATAAATCAAATGAGACCAATTTCTAATAATTTAGATGGTGAATACCTGATTATCATTAGATTTGTTCAGAATTTGTTGTGTCTCATTAAAGGAGAATAACATATTATGAGATATCAGGTTGTGCATATAATATTTCATATGAGGGGAGGGGATATGATAAACATATTTAGATACCATTTGGTAAACATACTGGAAATGTGTAAGTATTCATCTAGATACAACTCTTTAGTTTATCCTATGTTCATTTTGGAAATGTCAGAAACCAAATTTTTTATTTATGAGGAGTAAGAAGACAATGTAAAATGTGGTGGTGTCTGCCTCACTATGGTTATTTGTAGAAGGATGAAGGTGAGATGAGACCCAGGTATGAAGAAATTCATTAGAGATAATAGAATTATTTATGAGGTTTTTAATCTTATAGATCAACCTAATAGAAAAATTAATTCAGTGGATCATGTGTTTGAGGAAGATGAGATACTAAAATATTCTAATGAGAAAGAAGAAGATGACGATGATGATGTTTATGAGGTAGCTACCTTAGTCAAGGAGGGTAGTTACCCAGACATCTCAAATAGTCCAATTATTGTTTTTCCCAACAAGTCCTCCAGATTCACTGCCATCCAGAGATAGTTTTTTATGTAAGAGTGAATATGATGATGATGAGACATATGTTTGGGGAGATGATAAGATTAAGATATATTACTTTATATATTCTAATGAGGTTTTTAATGTCACTAATGACGAAATATAGTGAACATGGTAATGATTTTGAGAGTGGATATAATGATGAAGATGATAATAGTGATGATGTATGACATAATAATAATCATGATACTGATGCTGAGAGGATTCATTCACATCATCCATCCCATTTTGGTTCGTTTGCTACAGTTATGTTTGTTGAGATACCACTTCCATATAGATTAGTATCCTTTAAGATGTCAGTTCTAGTGAATTATTCTAGTTATGCTACATCTTCTAAATTACAAACTTGTGTGTTTTCTATGGAGCATAAATACCGTATTTCTATCAGAGTGGATGCTCGTCATAAATAATTGGATAAATTACTTGGATATATTAATATTTTTTATACTATTTAAATTCCATATATGAGGAGGATGTTGTTATAGATCATATGTATTCTCATTCATAGGGTGAGGTATCCTCTAAAGAGTATCCTTCCCCATTTTAAAAATTTATAAGATTAGAATTTGATGAATTTGATGATTATTGGAGAAGTCAATCAAAGGATGGTGGACCAACAGTCTCTATAGGAGATGGAATACATCCTAAAGGAGATTTACTTGATCTTGAGGCCTTCCCATCATATCCACTCACAGGTAGATAAAATATAATATAAGTTTTTGTTCCAAGAGTTGATAGGCCTAATTCTGCAATTCTCTTTCCATCAGATCATGTGTCCATTGAAAACAAATATGTTCTCATATAGTGGTTGATTTCATAGTTCGGTTGGATTTTGTGGTCTCGTGTTCCTCTAGTTACATAGCTTGGAATTGATGATTTATATCATATATTTGAGAAATTTTTATTTCATATTAATCTAATGATGAATCCTCACATTCATGAAGATTAAATAGAAAAATTTAGGTTATGTAATGATATAGAATACATGATGTCAGTTGTGGATGAAATGATAATCACTATTACTTCTTTTTAGGATGATATGATTGAGTGGTTGTAGAGATTACCTGTAGTGGATTATACATATAGTGATCCACCTCCCTCTGTTAAAACTGATAATGAGTTTATCTATCTTATAGTTTTTATAGTACCTCCATGATATATTGGAATATATTCAATGTACTCATCAAGAGTAATTTAGGATGATTCATCAGCAAAGTGAGCATATATACAAACTAGAAAGGGAATGATTATATCTGGAAAAAATATATAGGGAAACCATAACTATGGCCATCAAATATTACATTTCCAAAATTCATACCAGACATGAGTGGAATTTCTATTTAATGTTGTTGGATAAGAATATAAGGATGGAAATTTTCATTTGGGATTTCAAGGAATAAGTGATCATTTGGAATTTTATTAACACCGACTTATATTATTTATAGATGAAAATAAATATTTATTTAGTACTATAGAGTGATTAGGGATAATTATTATGGACTAATTCAACATGAGGAATCCATTTATGTATGTTTCTATCACTATTGTGGTTTCTCCATATTCTTTCCCTATAAAATAATTTGTTTTTAAATCTTCTTCTACACATTTACCTCCACAATTATAGCCTTTTAGTATGTATAATTTTGATGATGTAAATCATATCCGACCAATTGTTATTAAAGAGCTACAAACCTCTACCATAGAAACCAAATCATTTATGATGGTATATCATGCCTCTGAAAATGGAATGGACTCGCTAATATTGCATACTGGGATTGGATTAAATATGATTTTACACTATTCTTTGATAGGCATATGTTATATATTTTACTTGTATTGTTTTCTAGGATCTGATATCCCAAATATTTTGTTCAATGACATGTATATTTATTATTATTCATATTTTTATCTTTACTATTTATTATTTTACATTTTTGATAATACCAAAAGAAGGAGAATAATTATATCATTTACCTTCATTTGATATGATTGGATTTTATTTTTATTTTTCCTTTTTCATTTGATCTAATAATAATTAGTCCATTAATACCATAATTATTTGGATTTGATTTGATTTAAATTTGAAATCCTAAATTACATTAATATTTTATTCCCCTATTCTACATTCTGATCTGATTTGTTTGGATTTCATTTATTAATACTAATTTTTTATGGATTTTATCCTTTGATTTCTTAATTCTATGATGTCAGGTATTTTTTACCACATTTAATTATACCTCACATTTGAAATCAGAAATGTTATATTGACATTTAGACTATAAATTCATTTCTACATAAATATCGTTATATTATACATAGTTTATAAAAATTCCATGAATTTTGATCATGGAAAAGATAGATATTTTTGCAAAACATTATATTTTAACACACAAAAATCATGTTTGTTATGTTTAATTAGTTTTCTATTTTATGATAGAATTATATTCTATATTAAATTAGATTACAAAAATTCAATGTGTTCAAAATTGTCAAAAATAAAATTGACTCACGGTTAGATCATATGACTCACAACAAGACAGGACTTCCCATGAGAATGAGTTGTTATTATTTCATTTGAATCAACATTAGACATGATTTACCACCGTCTTATTTCATCATTATTTCTTATGACTTACCACCAAACATGAATTACCGTCTTCATGAGTCAATGATAGTTTATATATTTCACCACTAAAAAGTCGGATTATTGAAGATGAGATACCACCAACCGAAGTGATATTAGTTCAAATGAATTACTGCTATACTGCCTTACTATAATATATTTCTCACTATTAGAACAAAATGTATAACTAGTGTACACTATTCCCATTTAGAATTTCTATCCTTCATTAATAAAATAACACCATATGTGAATCATCACCACCTTCAGTGACTATTTTTTCAAATAAATCATCACTGAACTGACTCCCCACAAGATATGTGTTTCCATAGTAGATTTTATTCCAACATAGAGGACTTTCCACCATATGGGATAACATTTTTTTCTTATTTTTTGATTGAAATTCAACTGGTGTCTATTTTATTGAAATTAATGAAGAAGTATTATTTAATGATTAATCACTAAAATATTGCATTGATGTATTAAATAAAATTTGAGAGTTTAGTATGGGGATCTCGAAGATCTCGATTATTATTCTTCAATTGGTGCATACATTGAATTATATTGGTAGATGTATCCCCTGTGTTCATGTGGTTAAAATGATCAATATGTGAGTACAAAATGACGAATATTAGAAGGATCATCACATGTTAGTATACACGATGGATTCATAAATACATTCAACTATGAAATTTTGGAACTCTTTAATGAACAATTTCCTTTCCTATATACAGAAAAGTAGAACCTTTATGATTCATTATTTTTTGTTAACATTCCATAAAATAGTTTGATTTCCTCACCAATCAACTTTTGTGGATATAAGATCATTTGAAGAACGACATAATGTGAAACCCTATCTATTATATATCGTATATCATTTTCATTATATTTCTTCATTTACATGTGAGTAGTGTGATTTTTCCTTATTAATTAATACAGACTCTATCCTTTTATAGATTTGGAGAATAATTTAAATTTTCTTTATTTATTTTCATATTCTTACATATTGTGATTTTTGATGTGGTCCGTTTATGGAATGATTTTTTTTCTACCCATGTATACCTGTGGAAGTGGAATTTGAATCTAGATAGCATAAAAGATGTTTATTTAATACTCGATCTAGGTTTTGGATTAGATTACTATTATATAATCATCTTAGAAGTTGGTGGTTTCTATGTATAGAATATTAGTTCTAGTCTTGAGACTGATCCCATTATTTATTTTGTTGTTCGATTTAGTTTTGTCTTCACAATTTCAAATATTTAAAATATATTTATTTTAAACTATAAAAAACCTAAATATATTATAGTTAGTTATAATTAGTGTTTATTTTATGATTTTTTTGAGTAAACTATTTTCAAAAATTAAAGAAGTTTTCAATAATGTTTTTATTGATCACTAATATATCATTGAGAAATATTTTAAAAGAATATAATTTTATTCAAATATTATTTTCCTTAACCGAGAGAACCCATTTTTAATTGGGAGAGTTTTGTTGATATTTTTTAATAGAATTTATTTGGGAACTCAATTTACCCCCCTCTAGAGTTGCTCACTCTGACCAACTATACCAATATTCACACACAAAACTAACTCCATGCAATATTGGAAATACATTATCAAAAGATTTAACATATTGAGTGTAAATTTTTTATGAAACAAACTCTAATAAATAATAGTATTAAATTAGTGTAATTCAATTTTATTAATTTGAAAATTAACCAACAACAGAAAAATGACGTCATAGACTGATGGAAAATAGAAATAGGTGGACTGAAGAGAGCAAGGTTCACAATCACTAAGGCTAACCACTAAACACAATTAATCATGATTGTCTCTATGCTATACAAAAACCTGAATCACATACACCATAGGTGATCTTCATATCGTATGCATAAGACACAAAAAGTATAGAAAATCCCATGTTAGGATGATTGTACACATACATAGTATATACCCCATAAACAAAAAAAGTAATAACCAAAATGTAAATATATCTCTTAACCACAAATGAATTAGGGTGATGAGAAACCCAATTGTTATGCTCATAAGGAAAAAAATGAAAGAGAGAAATGGGATATCCATCCCCACAAATAAAAATGTTCAATTATTCCACATTCTACCCTTACTGGTCCATCTCCAGATCATGAAATCATTGACAACATAATAATTTCTAGTGTAGAAGCTCACACCTCACCAATGATCCCCAATGTCAAGGGAGAACTACCTACCATGGAAGACCCTATCATTTATGGGGCTTGATGATGATAGAGTACAACTTATTAGATTAAGGATCAATTCCCTATAATGTATAGGGGAGTACTAATTTTACTTTTTAAAAGAGTATGGGATCATGATCCCAAATATGATAGTGAGTTATTGACCCCATCATCAATCTTGCGATCCTAACAAATCACTACCATTTTTCAAGCATTTTAGAAGGAAGAAGTATTCTCGAAACACCTCGTGTCATGTCCTTAATTCCTAAATATTGGATAAAATCATGTTGTGGGTGGAAAATAGATCAGGATAGGCTTATCATAATATCGTATATGTATCTTGAAGGAGTATATATAATAGGTTGAAGTGTCAAAGAATAGTATATTTATTGTACATATGTGTGACCTCACCTATACACTTGGTAATGTCTTCATATGTATATAGGTTGGATATCCATGTTGATGTACACAAGGTAAAGATGTATTATTCAGTGTATACATGTAGTAAATGTTTTGTAACCTCTTCTAGAAACATGGGCATGTCCTAATTCATAATAGTTCTAGAATTAAATGTGGTTTTATGTAGTGTTTACATGGAGTTTACGTCATTCCTTTGTTTGCGTAGACAATTCCCATATAGAAGGACTGTTGTATTCCAAAGTACCTCAGACCTATTCCCATGTTCCCTTTCATGTCCATTCACATATAAATTTAGGGTCTATCCATGTACTACAACTTGATAAGGTCCCCATAAATGGGTTGTTTTCACATGTACTAGTATGGATTATTGTGCCCGACTACATAGAATATGATTAGTGTTCACGTATTGACATGTTTAAAACTAATTCTCCCCTTAATGGGATGAACTCATGTCGTGTGCTCTAGAAAAAAACATCTGATTGAGATTTATAGGTAGTAATTATTTGTGAACCTCCCAAAACCACTATTTTCCCTAATTAAGAAAATAATAACACCAAGGGGTACCTAATAGTCCCATAACCACTTAAAATCTTCAAAAAACATATGTTCCTATTGGGTCATACAACTAAAAAAAATGCTACCATAATGTTATTACACCACAGATCTGGGACTATATCCATTCCTAGAAATTGATGCACTATGATCAAATCTAAATCATAGTGAAGGGAGAAGCCTATCAACACCACTTTCCCCCTTCCGCTCAATTTTTCTATCAAAAAAGGAAGAATCCTTATCTATCGTAGCATGTGTAAGAAATGAATTGTGGGGATATTTTAACCATTTTTATTTAATAATACAATATAAATTAATTAATCATTTATCGCATTTTCCAAAAGATACCTTTCACCAAATTCATAACATTAACCCAATTTATATTTCACCTAGGGTAAACCCCACATCTTGAAAATAGCTATTATCTCATATTTCCTATTTGAGGTCCCACACAACTGGAAAACCATTAATAGAAAACATATTCTCTTGTGTGTTTTAAAATGTTAATATTTATAATATATTAATTATTTCTCTCTAAAAAACACAAACACATAACCAAAATCGAATATACAACCTAGTTATATTTATAGAAATATACAAAGTACCAATTTAGTAGATATAGTGTCATCACAATATCCCCCCATTCAAGTATTTTATTCCTGAAAATCACATGATACACAAAAAGGTGGGGGTAAAGATCCATCATTTGGATCTCACTCTCCCAGGTGCTCTCCTATAAAGCTCTAACTCATAAAAAACACTCAATCCAAAGGGATGGCCAATACAAGTATGATCCACTTGTACAGGTCCTTGATTACGACTAGGTACTCATCAAAAGAGGATATATCCTTGATTTCTAGATTACCGTAGTAAAGAAATTTGTGATGGATCATCCATATATATATTTATCTTCGACATAAGGTAAATATCTTGTACTTAGTGAAATTGAAAGAATATGTACAAGAGTTATGAAACCTCTCTAACCCGCTACAGTTTATTGAATAGCCTGATGAACCCTGACGATATCATGAATACCTATCCAAATCATCAAGATCTTTATCATTATAGCACTCTTAGAAAATAATTATCTCCCTGCTCAAACTGCATAGTTTTATGAAATCATTATTTGTAATAGTTCAATAATATATTTGATGTCCTCATATTTGTATTGGTCACCTAAAAATTATTATTAATTTTGAACACCTAGTTTTTATCATCATGATATATCCCACTAATCTCACTGTAGAATATTAGTGACATGTAAGGCCTCCCATAGTGGGCCTTGAAAGCTAACAAGCTGATAGTGGGGTGATAGCTGTTCTTATAAACAAATTATCTTAAGGGTAATTTTTACACCAATCTCTTGTGAAATTCAAACAAATAATCGCGAAATATATTATCCAATACATAGAAATTATCCTTAGTTTTTTTAATCATTCTGAGCATGAATTTCCATTCTCGTCCCTAGGAGATCACTTGTAGACTCCTATGGATCCCTCAAAAATCATGATGTGAATACCGAATCACAATCATATATGATCATTATGGGAACCCCATTTATATTTGAAATATTTGGTACCTATAAATTATCCAAATTCTTAACTGAAATCCTCTCTTGGAAGGAAAGATAGTGTTTTAACTTGATGAGTTGGTCAAGAACAACCCATATAGAATTGTTTCTCCACCCTAACCATGAAATCCCAAAAATAAAATCCTTTGATATGAATTCAAAATTATTTTCTTTGATCCCAAGAGATTGGGTTAGGCTCCCTAGATCAAAATTCTTGGCCTTTACATGGGGACAGGTGAGACACCAGAAAACTAAATCAATAATGATCCACCGTGTTCCATCCTTCCAAATTTTCCATTGATGTTTCTTATGAATCATTTCTAGAGGATGATGTACAACTAAGGGGGAAGTGTAAAAATCCATCACCAACTCCTTAAGAAATATAATCAGAACCACCATCCATACCAAGAAAAGTATTGCATCCTTCAGTACTTTAAAGAATCCATTGGGTGCATCACTTAATGATATCTGATCAAATAGAGCCTCAGAATTGATGTATCTGAGCAGAGAATCTCTCAAACTATGATGTACTGTTATAGTAACCAACATCAACATAACATATGCTTTACCCATATCCTTCACTGATATAACATCCCGTCTTTTTATAACATAACTTTCATTCCATTACATGGAACTGAGGATCGTTAAGGTTTAGTGTCTTGGAAACAAGGATCATAATACATAAAAAAACATAAAAAATTCTTCTTAAACACTTGAAAGGAATCTCCTTTAGTTCATCCTATTTTCATTATGCATCTCATAACCTGGGGACATACATCAAAAGAAAGGGTGAGCAGAAGGCCCAGTAAGGGAAACAAGAGAAACATTTTACATGTGAACTTGAGATACTTCAATAAGGACATGAAAAGAACTTTAAGGCTTGAGAAAGAAATCATGAGATACATAATAATACAAATAACATTTTCATAACTTGAAGATGTGGCTGCAACATTTAATATTGACAATCGTTTCTTTTCACCAAGGTCCATCCCCAAGGTGTCGTTAAAAATTACCAAGGTTATTCACCAAGGCGTCGTTAAAATGGTCATCTCTAGAGATTAAGTCATTACCCAATGCATTGGAGCACTATCAGGGTGAACCCTTAAATTTTCCTTTCTTATCATGTGAGCCACATATATCATCATCAAACATTTCATAAATAACCCATATAGCATAAAATAAATGGGTTTCATTTCATAATCATAACGTTTTAAAAACTTCTTTAAAGACATGATCTTTACGTTACTTTAAACCCACGGAAAGGGAAAGCGGGTATCATGTATGTAAATCCCAGAATTTAAAATAGAAATTTTTTTATATATATGTGAATACCCTTGTAGAAATAGGAGCTTTGAGTATTCACTTTATAACATAAAATAATTTTGAGAAAATAGAGGCATTTTGAGACGAAAATTCTGCAGCATAACGGCTATGTTACAAGGTTTTAGAAAACTTTGAAAAGAGAGGGAACATGGGTCGAACAATCATAATTGACCCATAAAATAGTAGAGGGACAGAATAAGAAGTATATATGGACATGGTGTTTCAATTTCAAGGACATACCATTTGAAATGAAAAGCATGGAAGGAAGACAAAAGTTTGATTTCTCTTATGAAATTTCGGCAGCCTAACGGCGTCACTTAAACTTCAACAAAAATGAATTGAACAGATCAAATAGGGTCTCTAATAATATGATCATTAGAGATTAGTATGATATATATAGAGATTATACCCCAACATAATAAAAAAGGAAATTGAAAGATTTGACATGAAAATCGAACTTGAAAAATGAGAAGGGTGAAAGAATCACTTAAACATTCGGCAGCCTAACAGCGTCACTTAAACTTTCATAAAACGAAATGATGAGAGTAAGAGGGGATCTCTCATTATATAAACATGAAAGGGGCAGTAAGAGTAATATAAAATAACATCCTCTCACATAATAGCATGGAGCATAAAAGGAATGACATAAAAGAGATTACATGAAAAGAAAGAGAGGGGTCGGATCCCTTACCTTAAAACGTGACCCTTGAAACTCAATGTTTTGGACCTTGAGGGCTTGGGGGCACCTTGGGAGGACTCCTTGGGAGGTAAAAAGACCAGAACTTCTTTGGGGGAGAGTTGGGAGTGGAAACTAAAGGAGGAAAGGGTGGGTATTTATAGGGAAAGTGAGGGGACAAGGCATTAATGGCCAAGGGACACCTCACTAGTGGTTTTGGAAAAACCATGGGCTTGACCATGGTATTTGCCCATGGTATTGGCCACTTGGGACACCTCACACCTTATCTTACTTTTAATAATTCGACCATGTTGAATATATACTTAATACATCATTTAAGGATGTCATTAAACACCCGTAACTTAAAAACTATATTTTCACTATTCATCGAAAATTCAACTTTCTCAGAATAATCCCAAAATTTCTCCTTAACCAAATATCGATGCTCTAAATACATTTAGGAACTCCATTTTATAAAAATAATTTTCTAAATAATTTTAATTTAATTTTTAAATAAAAACACTATTCATCGAAAATTCGTTTTTTTGAGAAAAATCCCAAAAAATTACCATAACATAATATTGATGCTCTGAGTTCAAAAATAAAGTCATTTTTATAAAAATAATTTTCTAATTATTTTTAATTAAATTTTTAATTAAAAAACACTATTCATCTGAAAAAACTAATACTTGACTAATAATTTATGAAACCGTTATTTACCCATTTTATTGAATCACATTACTTAATCTAGGTGTCTGAATTATATTAAAACTTTCATTGAGTGAAATTACTAATCCATTTGGTCACATTACTAATCCTAAGCGTAAAATCACTATTCATAATTTACTATTCATCAAAAATTAAGTTGATCTTATTAGACTCCAAATTCCATACTGAACACTTTTGTAGAAGACCATTTTTTGAAAATCATTACACATCATTAGTTATTTAGGGTTTACATAAATATTTTAAAATATCCCTTTTTCAAAATTCATCAATAAAATACATTCTAAAATTATCTAGACATTTGAAATTTCACAGACATCACTAAAGGAAGAAATCTCAATTTATTCACCTGAAAGGATTACACAAGGAAGCTAGGGTCTCGTCACATAGCCCCTTATAACACCGGCATAAGACCTAAGTGTAAGGTGTGCTATGGTGAGAGAATCTGAGGGAGGCTCAGATAACATTGCCCTAGTAGTAATCTCTACTAACTTGAACTTCTCCCGTAGGCGTTTCCATTCAAGCTTGACACGTTGGAGTTCGGCTTGGGCTTGGTCCAAAGAGAAGCCCACAGATGCTACCTCCTTCCCAAGATCTGATAAGTGGGCTTCATAAGGGTCGAGTCTACTGGATGAAGCCATCGACTCCTCTTCCTGCATTAACCATTAACATCTTATTAAATCATTAAGAGTAAGTTAATCTACTACTCAAAAAGATTGGGTCGTTACATTCTTCCCCCCTTAAGAAATTTCATCCCTGAAATTTATACTTGAGGCCTAGTCGAAAAGGTGAGGGCACTTTTGCTTCATTGTTTCCTCCGGCTCCCAAGTCGCCTCTTCATATTTATGATTCCTCCACAACACTTTCACAAGGTGGGTAGTCTTGTTTCGTAGGACCTTGTCTCTACGGTCCAAGATCTCCACTGGCTGCTCCTCGTAAGAGAGGTCATGTTCCAGTTGTACCACCTCTGGGTTCAGTACATGTGAAGGGTCGGGTATGTACGTCCTCAAGAGAGATACATGGAAGACATCATGAACTTGAGCTAGGTTCGGTGGAAGTGCTAGACGATAGGCCACTGCTCCTATGCGATCAAGGATTTCATAGGGGTCAATGTACCTAGGGCTAAGCTTCCCTTTCTTCCCAAACCGTATGACTCTCTTCCATGGTGAAATTCGAAGGAAGACTTTGTCACCAACACCAAACTCCAAGTCCCTTCGACGATTGTCAGCATAACTCTTCTGCCGACTCTGAGCAGCCTTTATGTGTTGTTGGATGGCATGAACCTGTTCCGTCATCTCTTGCATGAGATCAGGCCCAAGAAGCTTCCTCTCACCAGTTTCATCCCAACAAGTAGGAGTTCTACACCGCTTTCCATATAGAGCTTCATAGGGTGCCATCTGAATACTCGAATGGAAGCTGTTGTTATAGGAGAACTCAACTAGTGGGAGGTTTTGATCCCATCCACCTTTAAATTCCATTGAGAATAATCTCAACATGTCTTCGAGTGTCTAAATAGTACTTTTAGATAGGCCATCAGTTTGAGGATGATAGGCCGTACTAAAATTCAATTCAGTATTCAGAGCATGTTGAAGACTTCTCCAGAATTTTGATGTGAATCTTGGGTCACGATAAGATACGATGGATAGTGGTACCCCATGCAGCCTTACCACTTCCTTCACTTATATCTTGGCAAGCTGATCCAGAGGGAAATCTTCCCGAATAGAGATAAAATGGGTTGTCTTGGTGAGAAGGTCCACAATAACCCATATCGCATTGTTTCCTTTGGATGTTTTCGGGAGACCAGTTACAAAGTCCATAGTGATATTATCCCACTTCCATACTGGTATGGGTAGCGGTTGTAATACCCCCTTAGGAAGTTGTCGTTCTGCCTTTACTTGCTGACACACCAGGCACCTTGTAGTGTGATCAGCAATCTCCCTCTTCATGTTATCCCACCAATAATGATCACGAAGGTCTCTATACATCTTAGTGCTTCCCGGGTGTATAGAGAATGTAGAGCTATGAGCTTCATCCATCAGTTCTTTCTTTATCTCCGGAATAGATGGAACACATAGTCTTGTACGAAATTTCAATACACCTTCTTGATCAATATTGAAATCAGGGAACTTCCCATCCTTTACAGCCTCAAACTTCTCCTACAGCAAAGGATCTTCTTTTTGAGCCTTCTTGATCCTCTCTAGTAATGAAGGTTGAGAAATCATTTGAAATTGGGTTGATGATGTCCCTTTCCTTCTAATTCCCATGTCCAGTTTTACTAGATCTTTAATCAAGGGATCTCCTACGATCCTCATTGTTGCCAGAACAACAGGATCTTTCCTACTTAACGCATCCGCGACTTTGTTTGCTCTTCTAGGGTGATAATGAATTGAACAATCATAGTCTTTAATAAGCTCCAACCATATCCTTTGTCTCATGTTCAATTCTTTCTGTGTGAAAATATACTTTATACTTTGGTGGTCAGTGTATATATCACATTTCTCCCAATAAAGATAGTGCCTCCATATCTTTAGAGCAAAAACAATTGCCGCCAGCTCTAGATCATGCGTAGGATAATTCTGCTCATGAATCTTCAACTGTCGAGATACATAAGCAATTACTTTGTCATTTTGCATGAGGACGCACCCAAGACCTTTCAGAGATGCATTGCTAAAAATAACGAATCCTTCTCCGATAGAGGGTAGTGTTAACACAGGTGCAGTAACCAATCTCTTCTCCATCTCTTGGAAACTTTCCTCACATTCCTTTGTCCAGATGAACTTAACCCCTTTTCGAGTCAACATGGTTAGTGGATTAGAAAGTCGTGAAAAGTTTTTCACAAACCTCCTATAATATCCTGCTAAACCAAGGAAACTACGAATCTCAGTTACTGTTGTGGTTTGAGGCCACTCCTCCACAACCATTGTCTTTGCAGGGTCAACCGAGATTCCTTCATTGGTTACGATGTGCCCCAAGAAAGCCACATGTTGTAACCAAAACTCACACTTGCTGAACATCCCAAAGAGCCTCTCCTTCCACAGAGTTTTCAATATAACCCTTAGATGATCTTCATGCTCCTCACGACTTTTTGAATACATCAAAATATCATCAATAAAAACTACCACAAAGTTATCAAGGTATTCCTTAAAGACTATATTCACCAAATCCATGAAAATAGCAGGAGCATAAGTCAAGCCGAAGGACATAATAGTAAACTCATAATGCCCATCTCTTGATCGGAAGGCAGTCTTTGGAATATCTTCCTTCTTCACCCTCAGTTGATGATTACCAGATCGAAGGTCAATCTTAGAGAAGAATTGAGCCCCGCAAAGTTGGTCAAATAAATCATCAATTCTTGGAAGAGGATATCTGTTCTTCACCGTGATCCCATTCAGTTCTCTATAATCGATGCATACCCGCATTGATCCATCCTTCTTCTTCACAAAGAGAACTGGTGCTCCCCAAGGAGACACACTCGGTCGGATAAACCCCTTCTCCAACAAGTCTTGGAGTTGTTTCTTTAACTCTTCTAGCTCCACATTTGCCATTCTATACGGAGTCTTTGATATCGGTTGAGACCCAGGTACTAGTTCAATGGAGAACTCTACCTCTCTTTCTGGGGGAGGTCTAGGTAACTCCTCAGGAAATACATCCATGTATTCCTGAACAATCGGAACATCTTCTATTTGTATGCTCCCTTTTCCTTCTTCATCATCACCGATTAACTCCATAAAGAATGCTATAGGAGGTGCTTCTAGATAGGGATCAGTTTGGGATATCTCTCCTTGGAAGATAACTGTAGGTCGTTCATTCAAGACTACTGAGATTTCCTTACTTCTGCATTTGATCTTAGCATTATACTTTGAGAGCCAGTCCATCCCTAGTATAATGTCGAATTCCATCATGGGAATGACTACTAGATTTGCGATAATATTGTGCTCACCAAAGTAAACACTAGAGTCTCTAAATATTGTTGAAGCAAGGATCATCCCACTTGGAGTCTTGACATACAACTCTACCTCTAGAAGATTGGGGATTGATTCTATATTCCTTGCAAACTTGGAGGAAATAAAGGAATGCGTATCACCAGAATCAAATAAAGTACTTTCTAGTTTTGAGAGGACGACAAGAGTACCTGCTACCACATCGTTCAGGACATCAACTTCAGCTATTGTGATAGCGAAAGCACGACCTTGCTCTCTTGGCCTCTGCTGAGGTTGATGTTGATTCCCCTCCACCGCCCTCGGATTTGTACATTGGTTAGCAAAGTGCCCAAGTTGTCCACACTTCAAGCATGTGACTTCGGGTAGGGCCAGAACCATCTTTCCTCTATCGTTAGTGTTGGGAAGCTGAGGCTTTACCTCACTATGACAATTCCGAGCAATATGGCCTCCTCTTCCACACTTATAGAACTTGCCACTTCCGTTCAAGCAGTTCCCCAGATGATTCTTCCCACATCTATTGCATGTGGTAAGTTGCATTTGCTTTCCACCTCTTCCCTGATCAAAAGACTTCCCTACACTGGGCTCCAACGATCTCTTCTTTTCATTTGGTTTATGAGACCATTGTGTCTCACCAAACTCCAGCTCGACTTTCATAGCACTTCGAACTATTTCTTCATAGCTATCATAGTCCGTGTTGGCTAGATTCTTTCGCAGATGAGGTCGTAGTCCACCAAAGAATCTATCAACCTTCCCATTAGGGTCCATGACAAAGCTTGAGGTATAATGGGAAAGCCTTGTGAAGTTCATCTCGTAGCTTCCGACAGATTCGTTCTCCTTCTACTTCAGCTCGAGAAACTCTTTCTCCATTCTCGTTCTCATGGAACGAGGGAAATACTTGTTAAGGAAAATTCCCCGAAATTCTTCCCACTCCATAGCTTCTATCTCTCCTCGTGGCTTCGTGTTTTTGATCAGTGACCACCACTGATCAGCTTCTCCCTCTAGGCAGTAAAGAGCAAGGGTGCCTTTTTCTTGTTCCGAACAATGAAGTACAGAAAAGATCTTTTCAATGGAGCTTATCCATTGTTCCGCAACCAATGTGTCAGTAGATCCACTGAATGTTGGCGGTCGTTGACGCATGAAGGACTCAACAGAGTGTTGTTCCCTTTGTGGTGAGGTCGGCCTCTCAGCTTGATTCAAGTTATTACTCATAACTTGAGTCAGTTGGTTCATCATTCGCATGAATGTTTCCATTCCGGCTTCCATCGGAGGGCCGTCAGCACATGGTGCATTGCGGTCACCATCGGCACGGTTCCTCCTATTTCCCGCCATTTTCTAAAATAATAAAACCTTAGTAAGAAACTTATTTCATTTATGAATCTTTTAACTAAGACTTCATGCTTAGACAATTACACTTTTCTATAATTCTTTCATAATGATTCATAAAAAGCCTGTGATTAACCAAACATATCCCCCGGGAGTGTCGTAACCAAGAGTGCAGCAAGGCCCGTTATCGTGCACCAGTTCCCGTTCAAGTCTAGCTCAAAGTGGTGTTTTCGGGTTTTACCCCTATGTACATCTGTGCCGGAGCCGCCTCTACCTGCTCGTATCCAGACAGGGATGTATTTGTTTGATAAACCACTTTCTCAATACTTACCAAAATACTAGGAAGTTTTCCTATATTTAAACTTTTATATAGGGTTCTTCCTAAAGTTTTTATATCCTAATTTCCACAAATAACTAAACCATCCTTTGATACCAACTATAACATCCCGTCTTTTTATAACATAACTTTCATTCCATTACACGGAACTGAGGATCGTTAAGGTTTAGTGTCTTGGAAACAAGGATCATAATACATAAAAAAACATAAAACATTCTTCTTAAACACTTGAAAGGCTTCTCCTTTAGTTCATCCTATGTTCATTATGCATCTCATAACCTGGGGACATACATCAAAAGAAAGGGTGAGTAGAAGGCCTAGTAAGGGAAACAAGAGAAACATTTTACATGTGAACTTGAGATACTTCAATAAGGACATGAAAAGAACTTTAAGGCATGAGAAAGAAATCATGAGATATATCATAATAAAAATAACATTTTCATAACTTGAATATGTGGCTGCAACATTTAATATTGACAATCGTTTCGTTTCACCAAGGTCCATCCCCAAGGTGTCGTTAAAAATTACCAAGGTTATTCACCAAGGCGTCGTTAAAATGGTCATCTCTACAGACTAAGTCATTACCCAATGCATTGGAGCTCTATCAGGGCGCACCCTTAAATTTGCCTTTATTATCATGTGAGCCACATATATCATCATCAAAAATTTCATAAATAACCCATATAGCATAAAATAAATGGGTTTCATTTCATAATCATAACGTTTTAAAAACTGCTTTAAAGAGATGATCTTTACGTTACTTTAAACCCACGGAAAGGGAAAGCGGGTATCATGTATGTAAATCCCAGAATTTAAAATAGAACATTTTTATATATATGTGAATACCCCTGTAGAAATAGGAGCTTTGAGTATTCACTTTATAACATAAAATAATTTTTAGAAAAGAGAGGCATTTTAAGATGAAAATTCTGCAGCATAACGGCTATGTTACAAGGTTTTAGAAAACTTTGAAAAGAGAGGGAACATGGTTCAAACAATAATAATTGACCCATAAAATAGTAGAGGGATAGAATAAGAAGTATATATGGACATGGTGATGCAATTTCAAGGACATACCATTTGAAATGAAATTCATGGAAGGAAGACAAAAGTTTGATTTCTCTTATGAAAATTCGGCAGCCTAACGACGTCACTTAAACTTCAACAAAAATGAATTGAACAGATCAAATAGGGTCTCTCATCATATGATCATTAGAGATCAGTATGATATATATAGAGATCATACCCCAACATAATAAAAAATGAACTTGAAATATTTGACATGAAAATCAAACTAGAAAAATGAGAAGGGTGAAAGAATCACTTAAACATTCGGCAGCTTAACGGCGTCACTAAAACATTCATAAAACAAAATGATGAGAGTAAGAGGGGATCTCTCATCATATAAAAATGAAAGGGGCAGTAAGAGGAATATAAAAGAACATCCTCTCACATAATAGCATGGATCATAAAAGGAATGACATAAAAGAGATTACATGAAAAGAAAGAGAGGGGTCGGATCCCTTACCTTAAAACGTGACCCTTGAAACTCAATGTTTTGGACCTTGAGGGCTTGGGGGCACCTTGGGAGGACTCCTTGGGAGGTAAGGAGACCATAATGTCGTTGGGGGAGAGTTGGGAGTGGAAACTAAAGGAGGAAAGGGTGGGTATTTATAGGGAAAGTGAGGGGACAAGGCATTAATGGCCAAGGGACACCTCACTAGTGGTTTTGGAAAAACCATGGGCTTGCCCATGGTATTTTCCCATGGTATTGGCCACTTGGGACACCTCACACCTTATCTTACTATTCATAATTCGACCATGTTGAATATATACTTAATACCTCATTTAATGATGTCATTAAACACCCGTAACTAAAAAACTATATTTTCACTATTCATCGAAAATTCAACTTTCTCAGAATAATCCCAAAATTTCACCTTAACCAAATATCGATGCTTTAAATACATTTATGAACTCCATTTTATAAAAATAATTTTCTAAATAATTTTAATTAAATTTTTAAATAAAAACATTATTTTTCAAAAATTCGTTTTTTTCAGAAAAATCCCCAAAAATTACCATAACATAATATCGATGCTCTGAGTTCAAAAATAATGTCATTTTTATAAAAATAATTTTCTAATTATTTTTAATTAAATTTTTAATTAAAAAACACTATTCATCTGAAAAAACTAATACTTGACTAATAATTTATGAAACCGTTATTTACCCATTTTATTGAATCACATTACTTAATCTAGGTGTCTGAATTATATTAAAACTTTCTTTGAGTGAAATTACTAATCCATTTGGTCACATTACTAATCCTAAGCGTAAAATCACTATTCATAATTTACTATTCATCAAAAATTAAGTTGATCTTATTAGATTCCAAATTCCTTACTGAACACTTTGGTAGAACACCATTTTTTGAAAATCATTACACATCATTAGTTATTTAGGGTTTACATAAATATTTTAAAATATCCCTTTTTCAAAATTCATCAATAAAATACATTCTAAAATTATCTAGACATTTGAAATTTCACAAACATCACTAAAGGAAGAAATCTCAATTTATTCGCCCGAAATGATTACACAAGGAAGCTAGGGTCTCGTCACATAGCCCCTTATAACACCGGCATAAGACCTAAGTGTAAGGTGTGCGATGGTGAGAGAATATGAGGGAGGCTCAGATAACATTTCCCTAGTAGTAATCTCTACTAACTTGAACTTCTCCCGTAGGCGTTTCCGTTCAAGCTTGACACGCTGGTGTTCTGCTTGGGCTTGGTCCAAAGCGAAGCCCACAGATGCTACCTCCTTCCCAAGCTCTGATAAGTGGGCTTCATAAGGGTCGAGTCTACTGGATGAAGCCATCGACTCCTCTTCCTGCATTAACCATTAACATCTTATTAAATCATTAAGAGTAAGTTAATCTACTACTCAAAAAGATTGGGTCGTTACAACTGTGGTCAGCTACAACATAGATACCAATATATACTCATCCTCCACTAAGAATGAATAGGATTATCGTCTAAGCTAATCTATATCCATGTTTTCCATCCTAAGGGTATATAAAATATAAACGTTATATTTAAATTGGAACTCCAAAAAATGAATTTTTCATAGGTGGAGATCTCTATGAGTGATAATGTACCTAAGGATATGATGGTCTATGTAAACCACAAAGAACACTTCTAGAAGATATTTCATTGACATCTTGAGAGTAATGACAATTATTTCGAACTGTATGTTATGATTCACATAGTTTTACTCATAAGGTCTTAGCTATATTCCCCAATATGAAATTTATGCCCCCATCTAAAATATTATTAAATTATTTCCAACTCATGAGGCATCAAAAACCACCATGAGATCCATATCCTCATCTAGTATCCTAAAAAAGGATCAATGGTCAACCTTTTTCATAACTTATTGAATTCTCACAAACACTACTCAGTGAGGTAAAGTGAATTCTCTTTTCATGTCAAGTCATTCAAAGAAGTTGTTATCCCGAAACATTCCTCCATTAATATCTAGTAGAAACTATAAAAAAGGAAACATACTACCTCTTAATTGGTCTTGGGTGGTTTACAAGAAAGATCTACATCATCCTTCATTAGATCTAAAGCTAAAACATAATCAGATAATAAATTCCCCCTAGAGTGAACCTCACTGATAAAAAACTAACACTCGGAGAGATTAATATAAATACTGGTATCCTATATTAAGTCTAGGACCACCCTTAAATTCTATGAATACTCCCCATATGATGTAGAGTAAATGAGAATGTTTTTTATAATGACTTCTACATATTAGGCCATGTATGGATGTATGTTTTGGTTCATAATAACCATACACATAGTGGGATAATTATTCACACTGAAAGGAATTAGTATGAACACATGGTTTCCATAGAATAATCGTAAATTTCCAATTTTAAAATATACCTAAAGACCATCCATTAATAGTATCACGACTGGTTATTGATCATTGCGGACTATCTCACAAATCATAGATGGTTGAAATGGTCATTATTACTCAACAATTGGTACATTTTCATCATGTTACCCAAATCAGAAGATGATAATCAACTCAAATACTCAATCTCACATTAATCATTAACAAAAAAACCGGATCCACCCTAGGGAAATAATGGTTCAGATAAAACATTTCTCTTGATTGTCTTCAAAATGAACCATCATATCTTAAATCTCAATAGTGGTAAAAACATAAGCCGAATAAAATAGCAGTGTGTTCCTAGGGTGAAAGTTGATTTAGATTTCAATCTACCTACATATTTTTATTCTCAATAATATTAAGGGAAGACCTCAATATATTCCTCCAAAAACACTAGATGATATATTTTTTAAGATACCTCTACAACTAGCGGCTAGAATAAATGATTTATGGGTGACAGGTTGTAGCTTCCTTCTCATGATACTAATAGAAAATACATAAGATCCCTATAGACTATAAAAAATAATATTTTCCCATAGGAATGAAGAAATTTAACTCTCTTTTGATGATAATATATCTTGGAATGAACTATAGAAAACCATTGCATACCCAATATGATGTCCTAAGGTTTAATTGTGGAAACCCAATGGTACCAAGAGAAACATTTTCTACTGAGTACTGACTCGAACTATCAGAATATGTGGGATATAGAATATTCACATCCTAAAAAACCTTTTACTATAGCATATATTCTAAATACTCAACTGGAATGTCTAGTTCTCACACATGGGATATGGAGATAATAGAATTACTCACACACTTGTTTAAATTACAGAAGCAATTGTTGAAAATAAATAGATCATACAATGAAACATATTAGGTGTATCTTGTGTACGGGTTGGTGTCCTGAGAACCAACTGTTTTGTATTTGATTATATGAATCTCCACTTATTATATATTGTTCATTGTTCTACATGACTATAATATAATAATGTCCTGGAATATTTGTTGCATTGCTATGGTCATGATAGATCCCAGCTATGATGAGAACTTTGAAATGATATAACAATATTCTTAAATAAAGTACTACGGTTGGATGACATACTATGATAGGACACATAGAATACAGACTTTCATGTCCGAGTACTCATAAGAAGATGAGACTCTCTCTCCTGGAGTTCTCACTTGGTAATCTCTAAGATGGTAGATTATGAGAATAGACCCACCAGTATAAATTCTTCATGTATTGGTGTCATCGGACATTGATATCTATGAGCATGTGTAATCGTCCTTATACTGAAATATTATCATTAACTCATGTCATGACTCGCACACTGTGATTTACTGACGAAAAATTTCATGGAGAGAGTTGGAACGAAGTAGGGTATGTTGGGTGAGTCACGAGTGACATGTTGTTAATGGATAAGTCGAGGAAGGATTTGTCCCTTTCATTTATTGAATTTTATATCTCGACCCTTTGATTGAAATAGAACTGTCGCATTAAATTCCATCGCCATGGTGTATATGATGAGTTTATTTTAGGTATTCAAATAACGACTGATCAAGCATATAGGTTTATAACACTGCCATGAAACCTTCTTGATGAGATATCGAGACAAAGGGATTAAATGACACAGTAATCATTCATATGAGGTGATACGTCAATGTGGCGTCAACTTCTTTCTCTTGGGTTCCTTGGCCCGTTTCTAGACAGTAATCATGGACTTTAGGCAAGCCTTCCTAATGCCAACAAGAAAGAGGCCTAGAGGGTCACACACTAAGTGTATTCAAGTATCTCAAGTAGAATAATGATTATTCTCGTGCATGGATTAATAATTATTTAAGGAAGCCGAAATCATTTTAATGTTGGAGGAAGAATAAAATAAAACAATTACACGTCGTGTATCAAGGATAACACATAGTGTAGATTTATTTTGGAAACAAGTACACACCTTGTATTATTAAATGTACACAACATGTAGTTTTAATTTTGGGAAGGAAATGAATAAGTGAAAACAAGATATACACGCTGTGTAAGTTGAATGTACACTCCGTGTAGTTTTCAATGAAAAACAATTACACACCGTTTATTTATTAACACACGCTGTGTAGTTTTTCCAGTCAGATTTTGAGGAAATATTGTTTTATTAAACGATATTTATTATAATCAGTGTGGGTGTATGTCAATGAATTAATGAAATGACATGGGTTTTAAAAATAGTGTTAAAGAAATAAATAAAATGCCTAAATCATTTATTTATTATCATAACTCTACAACCTCAAACCTGATTATAAATATCCTCACAACCCCAACTCTTTTCCTTACACAAGAGAATCGTTGTGCACAACAACTCTGGAGAATTCTTCCAAGGTCGAAAAAACATATTTCTCAAAGAACGCTCCCAATACCAAGAGATATCGTCTTCCATCAGATCAAGATGATGTAAGATAGACAATGAAAGAAAAGGTTTCAACAGGCTAGCACCCGGAGACTCCTTTGGTGACATCCCGATATAAGAGGTACACGTGTGGATCACTGCTAGAGGATGTCTACACTTGCCTTCTACAATGAAACAACGAATCACATAGGAACATGATCAATAACATCAATGAAAAACAAACACTCAAAAGTTATTTCTTTTAACTTGATTAAATTAATTATAATCAACATGTAACGATCCTACATTCTGGTTCTGGTACTTTCCTTTTCTTTGTCCATTTCTGTGATTCGATCCATGGAGACTGGAGTTTATTGTCGTATTGATCCCAGATTGATCATTTTTAATGAAAAAAAACCAAGTGGGAATATCCACCCATGCAATTATTCTATGCCCAAAACATTCAAATGGTACTAGAGGGAGGTTACAACATTGATTTTAGTTAATTAATTTTTTTTGATAATTTACGCATTTATATTTGATTCAATTAGAAATAAATCGTTCTATAAATCTAAAAAAATGAGATCCATTATTCCTACTTCATTTCAGGATTCATATCACAAAGACAACATTTTAATTTAAATTTTCATTAAAATAAAAACCAGGATCTCATCTGGAGGAGCCACTCTTTTTGTCTGTACAACACGGGAATACATGGAGTATAATGAAAACTACATGCCGTGTACATAGGTTCAATGAACCGGTACTGGTCCGCCAAACCATGCCGTGTGAATTGATTACACTTAAGTATTTAACACCTTGTGTTGACTAGAATTAAATGGTGCGTGAGAACCTAAATACACGTCATGTATGTTAGAGCAACATGCCGTTTAGTCTGATCTGGCCCAAGTGAAACCATGTACAAAGGAGAAGCCGTGTACCACATCCATGGGATCGCCAGTCCGGTAACCGCTGAACAAGGAAGTAAACACTGTGTATGATTTATCTACATGTCATGTACTCCAAAATTTCCAAAGTACAGAGAACCGGCCAAATCCCCCGGTGTGTACTTTGGATAAAAGGTGAAAAGAAATACACACCATGTAAATATAAACTACTTGTCATGTACTTTCCAGAAATTTCACCAGTTTTCCTCCATAAGTACAAACACCTATACAAAGGATATGGATGAGAAAATATCAAGGAAATTCAGAAAGGAATATAAGATAAATAATTGATTAATTATAAAATCATAACTAATTGAATTCAAGCATGACTTATCTTGAATAATAGAATGATTAAAAGAATTTGAATTCTAAATATGTGTAAATGTCATTGCATTCTATGGATGATCATGAGCTAGACCAAAGACCCTTTTTATGTGTGTATGGTTTCATTTAAGTTTGTTTAATTTAAATCCGTTGGCCTACGAGCCTTCTTCCAATAATATGTAGGGCATGTGTGCCCATGGTTTTTTTAATATAAACCCCATGTAATGGAGGATCTCCCAAGCCAGAGGAGACAGTTCGAAATCCAAAGTTGAGGTGAAACCAACCCTACGAAGATACAAAGGTGGACGGGTGGGAGCTACCACACATGAACCATCAGGTTCAAGGTGTTTTCCCTAGGTCAGGGTTAGATTATCAAAACCGCTAGATAAGTTAACCAATAGAAGCTCATTACCATGCCATATTATTTTATTTCTGTCTAATTTCATGGTTTATATATTATGTTTGTCTGGTCATGATCACATAATTAATAAAATGTACAAGAATGTAATGTTGGAAAAAAAATAAAAACTGGATAATGCGTAAACATTAGCGTAACATGGTTAATCACTTATGCAAGAAACACTTAATATTATCAAGCATGTGATAATGAAAAACTACGTATAAAGTATTAAAATCCCGCAATAACATATTAAGTCAGACCAAGCCTTTTGTTACGTGATTAAGGGCAAGACTCAATAAAACTATATGTTTGACCAACCCTTGTTGGGACACATACTTTTATAAAGGAAGCTCTTATGAAAGGTTTCAGGTTGACTTAACCATATTACATGAAGAGGAGTAGTGCTTTCTAGACTTGATGTAATATTGGAGGCAAGAGTTGAGAAAATCCACGTCCGGATTTCAGGATTGGGGAGTCTACTCAATAGATCAAGGAATTGTAAGCTCAATGTTGGAAAATATCTACCTTCTTAAATACCTTCAAATAGCTTGAACAACCCTTGTTGGGGTTATGTGATGGGGAATATGGATCCATTCCACTAGAATTTCAAAGAAACTGAACATTATGAGTTCAATGGTGAGGTCCATTGGGACTTGATATAATAGTGGGAGACCTAATAAAATTTATTATTTCTCATAAAATGTAATCAATAAAGTATTGATTAATCTGCTCTTTTAATTTGTAGAATCAAAATGAAAAACTCATCAACGACATTTTCTCTGTGATCAATTTTGGATAAAGACAATATCATCCCCGACAGTAAATTTCAAGAATGTTTTAGGCACCGTCAAGTTATCCTACGCCATGAATGAATTTTTCACGTGCTGTAGTACTCACTTCCTCATTCTCCCACCCAAGGGGAAAGTGATGAAGAATTCATTTTCTATGATCAACATTTGAATGATGCACTCGACGTTCAATGTTTGATGCTATCATCATTGTCTAGTGAGCTCATGAAGTCTCATGAAGACATGGTTGCATATAGCATGCTTGATAATCTCCATGTACTATACCTGGAGAGAGAAAGACATGAATGTTTTGAGATCTCCAAAGCTCTATTCCAGAGAAATATTAGAGAGGGTTCCCTAGATAGGCCCCATGTAGTCTAGCTCATTGGCTACATTGAGGGCTTGGAGATTCTAGGGTTTAATCTCCCTGAAGAACTGGGTACCAATCTCACACTTGCATCACTTCCCCAGAGCTTCTCAAACATTGTTGTTAACTTCATCATGATCAACATTGAGAAGTCTCTGTCTGATCTTCATATCCTCATTACCCAAGTGGATAGTGACATGAAGCGTGAAAAACCTTCTGTCCTTATGGTGAATAAAAGGAAAGGTAAGGTGAAAAGCTTTAAGCCCAAAGCTTCTTCAAGTCCTTCCAAGAAAATGAAGATCAAATGTTATTTATGGGAACAAGATGTTGTTTGTTTCGCATGTGGCATGAAGGGCCACTGGGAGAAAAACTACACCAAGCCAAGGAAGTATGGGGATGCTTCAGGTGCGTTTGTCATCTAATACAATCTATTTGTTTCTAAAAATTGGGTATTAGATACAGCATGTGGTGCTCACATATGTATCTAAATACAATAACCAATTAGATTCATGAAGATTGATCGAGGGGAGGTAGATCTACGATCAGTCAACAGAGCCAGGCTTGCTGCTGTAGCTATCGGGGACTACCACCTCACATTGCCAATTGGAATGATCTTGGTCTTAAAAGGTTGTTATGATGTGCCTTCTATAACAAAAAACATTCTTTCAGTATCCAGATTAGAATCTAATGGATTCATCATCATGTTTGGAAGTGGATGTTTCTTCTTTTATAAAGATAACATTTATTTTGGTAGGGCACATTTATCTAATGGCCTTTATGTGTTAGACTACACAAACCAAGTAATGGAAATCGATGACAAAGTAAATTAACTTGACTCATACCACACCCAACATTGGAATCATCGGCTTGGTCATGTTAATGGGAAACGTTTGACAAAATTACATCAAGATGGTTATTTAGATTCATTCTAACTAAAACCACTTGGGGTATGTCATGCGTGTCTACAATGAAAAATGACCAAAGCCTCATGTAGTGGGAAAGTTGAAAGAGCTAAAGAGCTTCTAGAATTAGTTCACACTGATGTATGAGGAAAATTTCCAGTTGAAGCAAGGGGTGGGTTCTCGTACTTCATAACTTTTACTGATGATTTTAGTAGATATGGATATATCTATTTAATGAGGTATAAGTCAGATTATTTTGATCAGTTCAAAGAGTACAAGAATGAAGTTGAGAACCATCTTGTTAAGAAGATTATGAAACTCCACTCAAACAGAGGAGGAGAATATCATAATCAGGACTTCATTGATTTCTTACAGGAGTGTGGGATTCTATCTTAACTCACTCCTCCTTACACACCATTGTGGAATGGTGTAAGTGAAAGAAGGAACATCACCATGTTGGACATGGTGAGATCAATGATGAGTCATGCGAGTCTTCTATTATCCATTTGGGGATATGCATTACAAACAACATCACACATACTAAACCATGTAGAAACTAAATCAATAAATGGTATTCCATACAAGTTATAGAGTGGACACAAATCCATGTTATCAAATTTATATGTTTGGGGTAGCAAAGCATTTGTTAAGGCCTCTTCAGGTAACAAACATGCACCACGAGGAACAAAGATTATCTTTATAGGATATCCCAATGAAATAAGGGGATATTACCTATATAACCCCTCAGAAAAAAATGTTAAGACACACCATATTTCTTGAGAGGGAGCACATCTCCAAAATAGATAGTGGGATCGAGATAGACTTCGATGAAGTTGAGGATCAAGATACATAGGAGTTGGTACAAGAACAGAGTCCACAAAGCCCCATGGAAGAAAAATCAGTTCCAGAGACACAAGAACTGTGTAAGAGCACGAGAGAGGTGAGAAAACCAGAACAATATGGTTTTCTTGACACTGATGATGGTGAATCATTATTGGTTGACAATGATGATCCTATTACCTACAAGGAAGTAGTTGAAGGCACAGACGTTACCAAGTTGCAAGAAGCCGTGAATTCTAAAGTGGATTCCATGTAACAAAACCAAGTCTGGATTTTGGTATATTCTCCTGTTGATGTAAAGCCTATTGTGAATAAATGGGTATTCAAGAAGAAACCAGACATGGAGGGGAAAGTCTGCACCTCAAAAGAATGACTGGTTACAAAAGGTTTCAGACAGCGTCAAGGAATTGACAATGATGAAACCTTTTCACTGGTTGCGATGTAGAAATCCATCAGAATCCAATTGTCCATTGCTGCTTACCATGACATTGAAATTTGGAAAATGAATGTCAAAACAGTATTCCTTAATGGGAACCTCCAGGAAGATGTCCACATGACACAACCTAAAGGGTTTGTGAATATAAAGTATTCCAAAAAGGTATGAAAGTTGCAGAAATCCATTTATAGATTAAAGTAAGCATCAAGGTCATGGAACATTCATTTTGGTGAAGCTGTAACGGCATTTGGAGTTGTTAAGAACGAATGTGAACCTTATGTCTACAAGGGGATTAGTGGAAGTGCAGTCGTTTTTCTAATATTATATGTTGATGAGATATTACTAATTGGAAACGAAGTACCTGTCTTACAGCCAGTTAAGGCATGGTTGCATAAATGCTTCTCCATGAAATACATAGGAGAGGCAGAATATATTCTTGGGATCATGATCCATCATGATAGATCCAAGAGAATTATGGGCCTAAGTCAAAGTACATAAATTGAAAAGATACTAATGAGATTCAGTATGGAACAGTCCAAGAGGGGATTGTTGCCAGTGTCACATGGCATTCATCTTTCCAAGAAAATGTGTCCTTAGACACATGAGGAAAGAAAGAGAATGGAATTGATCCCTTATGTATCCGTGATTCGTTCAGTCATGTATGTTATGATATGTACGAGGCTATATATTTCATACACATTAAGTGTGGTAGGCATATATAAAGATGATCCAGGAGACTGCCATTGAATGACAGTCAAGACTATCCTTAAGTATCTGAGGCGTACTAATGATATGTTTCTGGTTTTTGGAGGAGATGATGGACTACTCATCAGAGGACATGTAGATGCTAGTTTATAGACTGTTCAAGATGTCAAGAAGTCATAGACTGGATACATATTCAGTTTGAATAGAGGTGAAGTGAGCTGGACGCACACAAACCAATGTGTGGTGGAATATTCTACAGTGGTGTCCGAGTATATCACAGCTTCTGAGGCAGCTAAAGAAGTTGAATGGATGGGAAGCTTCATCCATGTGCTGGATGTAGAACTGAGTAATAAAGATCCTATCACCCTCTATTGTGAAAATACTGTAGCGGTGGCCCTTGCAAAAGAGCCTAGGTCACATCAGCGGACAAATCACATACATCATAAGTATCATCTCTTGAGGGATTTTTCTGAGAGAGGTGAAGTTGTGGTGAGTCGTGTTTCCACGGAAGACAACATGGCATACCCCTTGACAAAAGCATTGACTCAACAGAAACATGATCATCATGTGAGTTCTAGTGGACTAAAAGTTTTAGGCAGTTGACTCTAGTCTAAGTTGGAGTTTGTAAGGGTTGTTTTCCTAAGAACTAATTGTTTTGTACTTTGATTACATGAATATTCACTTATTATATATTGTTCATTGTTCTGTATGAGTATAATATAATAATATCCTAAAATATTTATTACATTTATAAGGTCATGGAAGATCCCCACTATGATGAGAACCTTGAAATGATATAACAATATTTTAAAATAAAGTTATACGGTTGGATGACATACTATGATAGGACACATATTATACAGAACATCATGTGCGAGTACTCATACGAATACGAGACTCTCTCTCATGGAGTTCGCACATGGTAATCTTCAAGATGGGAGATTATAAGAACAGACCCTCTAGTAGCAATTCTGCATGCCATGGTGTCATTGGACATTGCTATCTATGAGCGTGTGTAATGGTCCTTACACTGGAAGATTATCATTAACTCATGTCATGACTTGCACACTTATATTTACTGATGAAAACTGTCACACAGACAGTTGGTGGGAAGTAGGGTATGTTGGGTGCATCATGAGTGTCATGTTGTTAATGGATAATTCGAGGAAGAATTGGTCCCTTCCATTTATGGAAGTTGATATCTCCTCTCATTGATTGAAATAGAACTACTGCATTAAATTCCATGGCCATTGTGTAAACGATGAGTTTATTTCAGGTAGTAAAAGAATGACGGATCAAGCATATAGGTTTATGAAACTGACATGAAACCTGCTAGATGAGATATCAGGACAAAGAGATTAAATTGCACAGTAAGCGTTCGTATGATGTGATACATCAATACGGCGTAAACTTATTTCTCTTCGGTGACTTGACCCGTTGCTAGAATGTAATCTTGGTCTTTAGGAAATCCCGCCTAATGCCACCGAGAAAGTGGACTAAAGAGTCACACACTAAGTGTATTCATGTATCTCAAGTAGAATAATAATTATTCTCTTACGTGGTTTAATAATTATTCAAGGAAGCCTAAATTTTTTTAATGTTGGAGGAAGAATAAAATAAAACAAGTACACACCATGTATCAATGATAACACACCGTGTAGTTTTATTTTTAAAACAAGTACATGCGGTGTATTATTAAATGTACACGCCGTGTAGTTTTCATTTTGGAAAGGAAATGAATAAATGAAAACAAGATATACACGGCGTGTACATTCAATGTACACACCGTGTAGTTTTCAATGAAAAACAAATACACTCCGTGTATTCATTAATACACGCCATGTAGTTTTTGCAGTTGGGATTTTGAGGAAATATTGTTTCATTAAAAGATATTTATTATAATCAGGGTGGGAACATGTCAAGAAATTAATGACTCGATATGGGGTTTTCAAAATGGAGTTAATGAAATAAATAAAATGTTTAACAATTTTATTTATTTTCATAACTCTACTACAGCAAACCCGATTATAAATATCCTCACAACCCCAACTCTTTTCCATACACAAGAGAATCGTTGTGCACAACAACTCAGGATAATTCATTCAAGGTTGAAAGAACCACTTCCTCCAAGAACTCTCTCAAGACCGAGAGAGATCATCTTCCATCGGATCAAGACGATCTAAGGCGGACAAGGCAAGTAGAGGTTTCTCCATGCTAGAACCCAGAGACTCCTTTGGCGACGTCTCTTGATATGAGGTACATTTGTGGATCATCACTAGAGGAAGTATAAACTTTTCTTCTATGACGCAACAAAAAATCACATCAGAACATGATCAAGAACATCCATGAACAAAGACCACCCAAAAGGTATTTATTTTAAATTGATTAAATTATTTATAATCAACCTCTAACGATCCTACTTTGTGGTTCCTATACTTTCCTTTTCTTTGTCCATTTCAGTGATTTGATCTGTGGAGACTTGCATTTATCGTCGTATTGATCCCGGATTGATCATTGTTAATGACAAAAAATCCAAGAGGGAATATCCACCCATGTGCTTCCCCTACGCCTGGAACATTCAGCATGATCATATCCCTCTATATCCTGCAATGTATTGTGGTATCATCCACCATATCTCTAATGCTTTCATGGGAAACCTAGTAGTGGTTGTTGAAATATCTCATAGTGTCATCTTAATCTAGAAACCCCTCTCGGAGGATCTCCACCTTTTCCTCTATCAGCACATCAGAGGCTACCCTAACAATATATGGGAGATCATCGTTCATCATACTACCTATACAATATTTTTCTATCAACTAAATCTATACGTTCCTGAAAATTCAATGTTTGGAAATGATAACCCATGTGATATTTCCCACCACTTACATGAAATCCACCTATCTAGGATGATTGGATCCTCTACATTACCCTTCCAATATATATCAATATGTATGAGTCAGGACATGAGTGTACCTCCTATGCAAAGATGATAATTGTTTACTCTTACTAACTTTTCCAAATGAATCATCCCCATGATGCCAATTTCCAGATCTATCCATCTGGAATCAAACTACTACTAATCTTCCTTTAACAAGTATACATTCTAGCACCATCAAATATGTTGGTATAAAAAAGGATTCCATGTTGGAATGAATTCATCTGTGAACTCCCCGATTAATCATTTGTGTGTTGAAGTATCTATTTTTATGTCTCTAGATCAAGTGATTAATTAATGATTTTGGTGAACCTCATAATATACTCGAAAACAAAAATATCACCATATTGTAGATTGGGAATGTCCTAATTCCATGTTAACAAAACCATCAAAAGGTAATAATTTTCATGGAACACCTACTGTATTACTAACCATATGATAATTTCATCATCACGAGTCAAGGTAATGACACTCCACCAGTGTCTCAATTGCTATGTTACAAAGACTGGTTGTAATTGCTCTAATATTATCTCCCAGGATCTAAACAACCCTAAAATTGTACTCCAAAAACATGAGAACTACTACCTAAGGGTTTTACATCCCATTGATACATTTTACTCTCTATCAATGTAACCCATGAAATATTATAAAATTGTGCTCATTTTCATCTTAATATATGAGATCTATAAAATTCTCCACATGTAGTCTGTCGTCCACCCTAACAATTACTGGTGGATCCATGCAATTCTAAATGGGTGTCTGTACCACTCTATTCCATCCTAGTGGAAACACATCATGAGTGGGTACCAAAAAAATGCGTCATTACGCAAAACATTATTTCCATGTCCTACCTTGATACCATATCTAGTTTTTAATATAGAGGCATACTAAATGTGAATAGACATACCACTATTATATGATAATTTATGGGGATTTTTCATAAAAATTAAATTAATGTAAACATTCCCAATACTATATGATGATGATACAAATTGTTTATTGAAAATTATGATTCGTTATTTTGAGTTGAAAATTAGGTAGTTAGAGTCTTAGTGTATAGATATATCACCCACCACACCAAAAATGGGTTACCTAACATGAGTTCCATACTCAAGACACTCTTACATTATTTACCCATGATCTCAAACCAAATATCACATGATTCCAACTCCCGAAACCAGCCATGGGGAAATACCACCTCTAATAACACATTGTCACAAACCATCCATCTAGGGCTCGACTTGACAGTTTTATAGTGAGTAGGTAGACCCTTTCCCACCTTCTATTGGCTAGGTGTTACTGATAGACATCGAGTAGGAAAAATGAATAAGGGAGAAGATATCCCACATAACTATAATCATACACAACCAATTCTTTGAAATAGTGTAGATACATAATAATATATATAAATTTGAATATTTAAACCATTTATGAAATAAAGACTAGGAAAACATTAAAGTATCATATTATAATACAAAATATTAATACTGTTAAAACAAACCAAAAAATGTGGTCCCATCATAACAATGACTGTAAAAAGAGTGACTGAAGTGAGACCATCTAACAACTCCATGGATGATTGATGAACACATTATTCTGTGATATCCAATAAGCTCCATTGAAATCATGTTCCTAGTTATCAAAAATGATCTTCTATAATCTACATAAGACATAACTTGTTTCAGAAAAGCAAATGTTGGTGTGAGTATATACATTCCATATATGATTCGAAAAACCAAAAATATGATTAATAAAAATATAAATAGTTAACTCAACACCAAAAGAAGGTGGTTGAAGGGAAACCTAATAAAAATTCCCATAATGAACCCCACGCTAGAGAGATACGGGATTTACATCTTCTCAACTAGCTACAAATGAGGATTGATCACGTAGCCCCCATATGTTTATCTCTTATTATTGAAACCATGTCCAACCCTACTTGTATTAGAGTGCAGGACCTACACCTCACCACTAAACTACATAAATGATGGAGCTCTAGATCTAATAAATGGCATTAACCCTACCAAAGCATGATGATGCAGGAAAAACACGACTAAGATAGGGAAACTATGATCTTGGAATTGTGGAATATTACCAACTATACCTATGAAGAGGGTATGGGTACACGTACCCTGGTGTTATAGGTGTGTTCCAACATCAACATCACCATAGAGATCTAACATGAACAATAATATTGGTTATGCATCACTGAATAGAGATCCATTCTTATTAAACCATGGTTTGATTATATGATGATAAAAAAATCCCACCATTATGATATATGTTTAAAAATAATCCATATATATTGTTCATAGGAATAAATATGAGTCCTAAATAAGTAGTACATAATGTGCATGTTTTAAATAATGTTACATATAATGTACATGGGGTGACACGGTGTGTGGAATCTCTTAGTTACATTATCACTTCCTATAATGTACAAGGATTGTCTTATATTGTGGATGTATTTATTTTCCTCATAGATTACATGATTTGAAACCAATCTAGGACACCTCGGCATGTCTTTTCTTGCACATGGAATTGCTGGATATGATTCTCCACAAGGTGTGCACAAAGATTACACAACCTGTCTTATCTTTTTTAGGTGGTTCTCATGTACTTGGAAGTTTCCTTTCCCATATAAACTCGGGGTCTATTCATGTACAACCATTGTGATATGTCCTCTAACATGAGGTTTCCGACAATGTATTTGGTTACATTGTCATACCGCACTACAAGTTGTGTACAAGGGGTACACAATTTGTATTCTGAAAAACTCTATCACCTCCTTATGGGAAGAACATATGGATTTTTCTACAACACCACACATTGTATGATCTAGGTTTCTTAATTTGAAATCACAGTTATCCATAATAAACCCTCACATTCCATTGATCAAGAATTGATCGACCCTCTTGGGGTCCCCAATAGTCATAAAAATGTTTTTAAAACCATTCAAAATCCACCCTATAGAGATTCAAAAAAAATACTCAACATATGCATATCATGTAGTGAAAATATCAGATATATAGGTCTATACCGAAGCCTATAATCCAATCCACTATGATCAAGTCTTCATGATCATCAAGGTCATTGTCTAGAAGCATCTTTTTTATGTTTCTACTTTTTTATCCATTATTTAGGGGGAACAATCTCCCTCTAACCATGAATAGAAAATAATACTGGTGGGATATTTTATCCCTTCTTTATTTAATAAAAAAGATTAATTATTTAATTAAATATCTTGTCCATCAATGGACTCCTTTCATCTCAAAAAATATAGCTGGCTAACACTATTTTGTACCTTGGATAAACACTGCATCCTGTATAATATAGTGTTCTTAAATTTCCTATATGAGGCCCCAAACTATAGGAAATTTACTTATTTTATAATGATTCATACACACATTTTAAAATATTATCATTTTTAATATATTATTTCTTTGGTCCTACGACATCAAAACATAATGTCGGAACATCGATAAATTCCAAATATATTTTTCAAAATTTTAAATTTAATAATCTAGAGGAACAAGATTCTTTCTAATTATATCGTCATCATAATATTTCACTATATATATGTTATTGGATTCATTTTATTATTATTAATTCTATTGGTTTTTCTGATGGTGGATGATGATATAAAATTAAAATATTTATGTTAAGATTTATTCCAATTATTTTAGAGAATCCATTTGGTTTAAACCATATTACAAGAATGACTGGTATTTAGTGAATAACAAGCAATATAAGATAAAGGGAATGATTAATGGATGTTTTGGGGGTTGATTGGATAGGTAAGAATTCTTAACAGTTTCAACTCTGATGAGAGAGGAGGTATCTATATATAAGTGAGGGAGAGGATATGTATGGAAGTACATAAAATATTTAAATAATATGAGCATATATTAATTTAAAAGTGGAAAAAAAAGAAAAGAAGTTCATCATAAGATAAGATATAATGAAATATTCAATCAATAGGAATTTTTAATGATTATATGGAAATTATATAATTAAAATTTATTTTAACTATACTCATGGTAAAATTGTTGTACGATTAACCAATGTAATATATTCAATCAATATTTTAAATATAATATTACCATAATATAATGTGGATATATTACTAAATTTGGTAATCCTGATTCAAAATATTCAATCAATTCTATTAAATTTAATTTCTAATAGTGGAAAAAATTAAATTTAAAGTAGGTGTGTAAATGCAATGATTTTTTTTTTAGAAAATTCAATTTTAATCTCAAAAAATATTTTACCTTCATTCTGTTCCCTAAAAAATAATTTTTTGAATGTAAATATAATTTATTAAATATATATTATATAAGTAAAAATTAAATTATTAATAAATAAATATTTCAATAATTTATTATTATAAATATGCATTATGTATATAAAAATGATTAGAAAGTTGTGTTTTTAGCGCAAAAAATCATATATTAAAATCAAGATTAATAATAATTATTTTGAAATTAGTTAAATTTTAATAATTATATTTCACTTATTGGATATTTAGATAAAATTAAAAACATACTCGTTCTTTTAAATTACATTACCTAATGATATGTAATGGCAGTTTTTCAAAAAACCTATATTTTTACTATTCACATTAAATAAATCATTTCACAAAGAACCTAAAAAATAACTCTCTACATATATTGACAAGTAGATTTAGAAAATTTATTTTATTTATATAAATTTAATTCTATAAATTTAAAAATTTAATTATTATGTTCATCCACAAAATGAAATAATAACCATGTTTGAAGAAAATAATTTTTTGAAGCTTAAACAATATATATTTAAAAGGGGTTATTATTAATTATGATATAATAAATAAAATTATAATATACAAAACATTCATACATATTTTTTTATAATATATTTTTTCATATTCATACTATAAAATTTGATGGATTTGTTTTGACAGAAACATATTATTAATATTTTTATGCTATATAAAATTTTTCTTAATGCGTAGTGTTGTGTGTTACGAAAAATATAAGTAATAATATTCTATATTTTTTGGTTGTAACATTTACCCCCAATAAATAATTATTTCCCTCGAAATTGGTACCTTAATAAAAAAAGGATCAATATCTTAAAATACCATTGTTGTGATCCAACAACATGTCAAGGTATAATAAAATATCTATTAAAAACGGGTGTGGGAAACATTATGATTACCTAAAATAACACAAAATTGATTTGAAGGTAAGGAGATCATTAGAATCATTTAATAATATGGACATAGAGGACAAAGATAATGTCCAAAAAAATCAAAGAGTGAAATAGAACATCGTTATGACATAGTTAATGTAAATAAAACAAAAAATTAGTGACTCTTGAAAAATACAACCAATTATTTAGAAATGATTATAAGAAAAAAACATTTTTATTTTCATTATCCTTTTACTTGGGTTGAGGAATTAATTTTCCATTGAATATGTGAACAATACTTACCTAATTAAATCAAATAAAAATATATACTTTCTTTCTTTTGTTGTGTCCTTAAAACAGTTTCGACCAATTTTTATCCCATATGCAAATGATGAATTAAAATATTAAATTTTCATCCAAGAAGTAAAAAAAATTCATACAGAAACATAGATATATAAAACAATGAAAATTTTTTCCTAATTAATTTATTTAGTTTTAAATAAAATAATCATTAGTATATTATATGATAAATAAGATGAATAAACTATAATTTTAAATATTATTCATTATGATTTCAATAATAAGACCCAAGTATTTACATTATTATTTCCACACATATAGAAATTCCAAGACTCTTTAAACCATTCGTAACCAGTATTAAAAACAAAAAATTTAGAAAAAGTCAAAAAAAAATCCAAAATAAACATGACATTAATCCCAAAACAACATACATTTTATCATGACATTGCATACCAAATACTAGAATACCTGTATAATATATTCACCAAAATAATTTTACTAACCAAAATAACTATTAAATCTCGATAAACAAATATATCCTTTAAAAATATCTAAAAGTTTCCCATGAAATATATAATATTTTCCAATAAATTACATAAGTCCAAAATATGAAATAATCTTAATCAAATATAACATAATACATTCTAACATTAAATCACTTATTATTTTTAAGGTTACCAATACTATAAAATTTTTATTATAAATATCAATAAACTCTTTATCCAAAATAAGAATTATTATCTCAACCTTAGGCCTATATTTATGGTTATCTATCCCTCAATCATGTGTTTTACGAAATTATCACCTTACCACTAAATAAATTTTTCAGTTATCGGTCCCATTAAAAAAATGATAGAACATCCTTATAATAAAACTATTGTGAAATAATACGCAGATGTTTCATGACAATTATAACTTGAATATCATCAATAAAATACCTTTATAACATTTTTTTGAAAACTAAATACCTAAAAACTTCATTCATTTCACATAAATTATTATAATAACAAAATATATTCCTTAGTCTATTAGTTAGACCTTGGATTAGGACATTGACTGAGATATTGGGTAAGTCCCTACATAATGAAAGTAGACTACAAATGTAACGTTATGATGAAATGTTTTCATCAAAGTTGAAAATATGATTATTCCTCAACAATTAGTTAGTTAATGTTCTTTTTACAACACAAAAAAACTATTGTAGTTTATTTTAGGCATTTCCATAGGATATTCTTTGTATATTATTGACAGATACGATGCTAAATAGTCTTTGCTTTGTGATATTCATAAAACACTTTTTTATATAAATTGGTACATTTAGATAATTTAATATGTCAATTATTCTAAAAAAATATTGATATATATTGTTAGGAATAATCCCAAACATTCATATTCCATTACCCAATTCATTTAGCTTCCCTTGATGAAATTCATTGTCGAATCCATCAAATTATGTTTTTAAATGGTTCATCCATTCTTGTAGTGATTTATGAAAACCAAAAACCATTTAATGGGAAACGTTAATCATAGTGGTAAATCATATATTCCTAAAAATCATTTAATAGATAAATCATGAAACAATTATATCAGTATATGAATACTTTTTGTTAACCTAGGTCATCATTGGTAGTAATCAATTCAAATTATTCATAATATTTCACAAAAAATTGTTAATTAACCCATTAATATAGACTGTGAGTGTCCTCCTATTTGTGCATTCCTAATCTCACTCATCATATACGGGTAACGATTGAATTAATCTGAGTCCATATTCATTATATTTTTTACCTAAGAGTATCCACCACAAAATGGAATCTACATGTCAGCATCTAGACATTGATTAATTTTCAAACAAACACACAACTATTTCATTAAAATTTTATATGATTTTATCCTATAATTAATCTTATCCTACGGGTTATGAAAAAATATATATCATCATAATTTACAAAAATAATAAAACCATTACTTTTACTATTTGAGGTAACAAATATATTACAAAAACAAATATTAAATATTATAACTTGAATATTCATATTATATAATTATAATAAATTACATAATTTTAATGTTCTAGAGTCCTTGGAAACATAGATATATAAACAACTAGTTCGTAAAGGATCGAAATCATTACCCACTATATTTTTCAAAACTAGAACCATTCTTATACATTTCATACTTAAAACTATTATTATATTATTTAAAAAAATGAAACATAGAAAATTGTGTGTTTATATTTTCAATTAAGGAAAATGAGGGTAATATCAAGGAATAATAATTTATAAAAATTACATTAGAAAAACTATTGTGAACATGATTTTCACATTTTAAAATCAAACACAATAATTTTATGATGATAATCATGAGTCCATGTATAATTATTATTATATTATAAGACTTGAATCATAATATATTCAAATATCATTTTCCATGAGAGAATAAAATTAGAATAGGATCATGTCATAAAGGAGTGGAAAAATGTTGAACATAATCATATCCATATAAATCATTTTCAATGAAATGCATGAAGGAATTAACCAGATTTTTGTCATCGGTTAACCACTGATGTATCTTCTGTGGTCGTGGGATAATATTTTGCTTATGCTCTATTGGGAACATGGTAACCTATATATACCCCATCATAGTCTTGGGATAACCTACAACGTACCATTTTAAATAATTATACATTAAAATTAACTTATGTAGTGGATAATTATAATGTATCCACACATCACATAATATACTCTTATGCCTGCCATAATATCATGAAATCATTTTTCATTTCATCATAGGAAAAACTATGGAAAAGGAAATTTATTTCATAAATATTTCTATATCATATTCATAAACCATTTAGATAATAAATAATGATATAATCATTAGATCATATTTCTTGTGAATCATATGTAATAATAATTTATATTTTTATTTATGAAAATATCATAAAAAGATAGATCGAACATTTCATGTAGAATGTATACTTTTCGTTTTAAAATCACATATATAATTTTCAAAAAATTAAAAAAAAATAGAAAAGAATTATATTTTACATAACCATCGATAAATATAAATAAATAATCATGTAAATGTGTAGTGATAATGGTTGTAAAATTATTTTGTGTGGAATATGTTAATACGATGATCCAGTTCATACCTTTAGCAAAACGTATGTATTTATGAATATGAAAGAAAGGATAATTTTAAAACTTGTATCAAATGTTAAACATGGGGATAATGTCTTTAGTAATTATTTGGATAATATAATATTCATTTTTAAATCATTTTAATTAAAATATATACTTACATGAGATAAAACGAATAAAGGGGAAAAGAACTTTTCATTATAACTAGTATTTCATAAATTTTAATAATTATAGAGAGGAAAAAAATTTCAAAAAATGTAATACATTAAATTAAAAATAATATATTAAAATCAATAATATTATTTATAGATAGATCATATAATTTTAAAATTTTAAATTTAAGCATAATATTCTGGAGAAAAAGTCAGATTGAAACACATAACACATACCTCATGTTTGAAAAGATTAATAACTTCTCAAACCTCATGAATAATACATTAAAAATTATTATATTTATATATTATAAATATATTTATAATTATAATTCCATATAGGGTTTGGTTATAAACTATTATCACTCATTCATTAAAAATTAATTATCAAAATAACTAGTCTAGGTGATAACTGTTTCATTTTTCATGTATGATTCAATTCATATATTAGAGTCATTATATCTTGATCATTATTCCAGAATATTAATGTTTTTATTTATTATATAAATATCATATATAATTGTTATATAATTATTTTGAGCCTTCAGTATAAGGTTGAGAGTTTAATATTACAGACACCACTCTTTGGAGATGGTAGTACACAGTTATGCATAAGTATTGTTTTCATTTTCTAATGAAAGTAAGGAAATAGATATAAATATATTTTTATTGTTAAATTAAATAAATAATATCATATATATAAATTACTTTATTAAATCCATAATTATATATACCAATTTAAAGTGGTGATGGATAATGAATCAAATTGACACATGGAGGTGGTAGTCCATATATATGCAAGAGCAATACCTACATTTCCCATTTGATTGAAATATAGCGTAAAATGTGTTGGAATTAATTTTAAAAAATTCATTGTAGATTTATGATACTAGACTACTAGTTATATGAAAAGTATAATCTGTTTAGAGTATTTGGAAGAATAAATAAATTTAAAAACATTGGTTAATATTCACACTAATTATTTGACTGACCTCATTTATCCTTCACATTAATCCTTGAATAATTTCAATTATGAGAATACTAAGAGATAATTGACTACGATAGGGAAGATAAAATTTTTTTGTGTACATATTTTATGATTTATACTTCTCAAAATTCTACAATAAGGGTGGATTGAAGGTTCCCCTTTATATGTGATGGAGATAACACACATGGAATTACACAAAAGATTAAAATAATATATGTTCACATTCATGGGCATGTTGTCGAAACTGGCCAAGGAATCAAATAAAAATTATTATAGGGGCGAAATAACATTAATTAAAAATATTAAAGAATTTTTATATGGATACATTACACTTATATCATAGTTAACCCCCTGCCTATCATCCTAGTAACATGTTTTAACCTTTAATATTAAAAACAATTATAAAATTTTTTACTATTCCTTATGAACAAAAATGAAATTGGCATTATTAATTCTTTTTAGAAATAATTATTCCAAATAGAAAATATAATTTACCAAATTCAATTTCTCTATGTGGTAAAATTTTATTTTATAATAACTATTTGAAATGCAAAGGGAACCCATTTTTATAAAAAGAAATTTTTTTAGATAGAACTAAATTATGGGTAATTCATTTCAAAAAAAAACTATTAGATGAATGTAAAAATATTTTATTGAAAATGTATTATTTAAATGTCCTATTAAAATAAATTATTTATTATTTATTTAATTTTTTATGATTGAAACACATTGCATGGATTAAATCCTATTTTATAAAAAATACAAAGAACAAAAATAATTTCATACAAAAAACTATTTAAAAATTATGAAAATAAAATAAATTAATTAAATGATAATTAATTTAATTTTATATAAAATTAAATAAAAATATAATGTTTACATTACATTAATTAATGAAATACAATGATATTTTTAAATGAAATCAGTATTTTTACTATTCATATAACAATTAATTGTTTTCTAAAAAAACCCATAAAATCACCCAAATAATATATTGAAAGGATTATTTTGAAAATTATATTCATTTATTGAAAAATATTTCTCAAATATTTTATAACCTAACTCTGATTTACACACAATAAACGAAATAGTAATGATTTTTTAAGAAAACATAGTTTTAATGCATTAAATTTTGTTACTAAAATTGAGTACTTATAAAATATACATCAATAAGTTTTGATTATATGAATATGTTTTATATGTGTTTTATAATGTTTTTACTCCTATTTTGACCTATAATTTAGCATTTATATTATAATAGTCTCATTTATATAATGTATTTATAGTATATCACAGTCCTCATAATTATCTGCAATTCATGTTGTGAAATATTTTCGACAAACTATTGTAAATCATTAGGGTGTTATTTGATATCGGTACTGTTTTATTTTAATTTATCATTGATTATTTAAATATTTGATAATTTACATAGATAGCCTCTTTTGGATAATTGGGATGGTTGACATTTGGTGCCACCGTGGAATGAATCAGATGAGATCCCAAAGGGATGAGATGGGAATGATAAAAAATAGTGGTTCTTATATAGGATAGTCAGATATACTAGGCAGTGGTGTTGGGAATGTGGTTGGATGAGAATCTCAGGGTATCATATAATTAATTATCAGGAGTAGTGAATTTTGACAATAAAGAGAGAATATTCCCATGACCTACATGACATGGGGGGTTCAAGCCATAATATCCTCTTTTATTTTAGATACATGGTGGACCCTGGGTATCAAATTACTGGATTGATTTAGTAAAGACTATCAATTATCTTTGATATTTGTCACTGTGATGGATGGTTTAAGTGTTCTATGCATATGGTTAGGGGATCATCAAAATAACAGTGTGATATGTAGATGTTATTTTATAGGAAAGAGGGGATGACATGGAAACCCTTTGGGGTGAGATATATTTATTGAATTGGTTCTGTATAGACAACTACTATTTTCATCCCATTCCCTATATATTAAAATTTTGTGAATATTAGTAAATATTATATCAAATGATGACTTTTATTGTATGTATAGTTAATGAGATAATATCTTCTATGTATTTATCAAATAGAATGATCATAGATGTTCATTACAATGATGATTTCCTCGAACAAAAATTTAGATAATCATAAAATAATTTTACATTTCCATATATCAATTTTTTAATGGGTGAAGATATTGCGATCTTCATAGTGATAGAGAGTCAGAGGGAATCAGCACCTCATCACTTGATTTTCACATAGTGTAATAATTATGATATTTCCTTATGATAATAGACCCACAAATATAAATTCCCTAGGTTATATGTGTAATTTCATATTCCAATATGTGTATGTGTTTATTAGTCACTAGACATGAGGTTATATTTCATTAATATCTCGAGTTTCTTATTTTTATGCATTGATGGAAAATTAGACATCATATTCTTGTGTCAAGGAATGATAAATTGAGTGTGTCCCTATTGATCTGATATTAATGAATACAAAAAAGAAAAAAATTTCCATTATCATCTACTGGAAGGGAATATAACTACCCCTTTTATTAAAATATAACTATGATATATAAGAAACTTTTGTTGTAATGTAATTAATGGGTTTATTTCAGGAATATCATTGATTGATATATCTAGTTTCTATGTTATCAACACATTTATGTTACATGGATAATGTGATATTGTGAATAGGTTAACATATTGTTGAATGATTGTTCATAGGTGGTTAGTTTTCATTTTGATATTTTTGATTTTCTCTAAGTGGGCCTTTCCGTATTCCTAGACACTATTGTTTGAAATTATTCTAGTTTTCCATGTGACACTATATAATAATCCTACCATGTACAATCATTAATTGTATCTATAACATCAAATAAATTTTTTTATTTTAATAATAGATTAAAAATTATACACATGTTTTAATGAATAATATTTATAATCAATATAACAAAAAAATTTAATCAATGAATACTGGTGGGATATTTATTTATTTAAATAAAAATTATTTATTTAGAGTTTTATAATTTCCTTGGAGAATTTACATTCTTGGATAGGGGTGTAACAAATGATATTTATATATATATAAGCATAGAACACACCAAGAAAAAATATTATTACAATAATTATTACCTAATTTGGGTTTCACAATGAATAAGAATAATTATTTAGGGTATTTTTGAATATAATAATTCTTTTACAAGGGTTTATAATCATATATATATGATTTATAGTTTCAATGTTTTTTTGTTCAAACAATTTCTCAATAGTGAATTCACTAAATCCCATGAGGTGCATTGTAATGAAATCTCTCAAGAGAATAGATCACTTTTCCACTTTCATAGTCCCTATTTCTATAGGTATCAATATAAATTTCTCATAGTATATAACTAATTCTAGTGGAGAACAATGATAAAAAAGGAAATTTTTCATCATTTCTAGATTTAAATTATTTAACTATGATGTTTTATTGAATGTAAAGAACAAATTTATACTAATTGAGTTATTTTATACAGGAATCCTAAATCATCAGGATTCTATGACATTATTGGACAATCTATTTGACAATGAAGAATAAATTCATACATTACATGTAATACTTATATTTAAATTTATTATAAATTTTATTTAAATGATCATGTTTAGAGGATTTTGGGGTTTCTATTTTCTATTTTATGTGGATAAATATGATGAAAGTAATTAAAAACATTGTTTTTAAGAAGTCTAAAATACACTATTGATCCCTTGAAAAATAAATGATTATAAGAGTAGTCATAGATTAATATATAATAATTTAATAATTGCTAATTGATTTATTTATTTTAGGGTTAGATTATCAATTATAGTTTTACATGTGTTGATATGATATTTGAGATATAACATAATTTCATGTTCATATGACTAGGTGCAGTTGAATAATTGATGAATAACACCTGAAAATCTCATTTGGAGATGACATAGATTCTATACGAATGACCTAGTTTCACCTTCTGCAACTAAAAAGTACATATTATCTACCCCAGTTCAAAATAACACGAATATTTTCAAAAATTGTGACAGATTTTGAAGCATCTTAATATATTGGGTTATCATATACCATATATTGACCATATTAATGTGATATTTTTTGAGTGGTTACATGGAATTTTTCTATTATACATGATGTGTAACCTCGCGTGATTTATCTCAATGATAATATTGAAATTCGTGTGGTCAAAGTAGATGTTATGTAATAATTAAAAATGTATATTAACTAAAATATGTGTAATTTCGTCAATTTTTTACCACAAGAAATATTATATGCATAAGTTTAATCTATCATAGAAATGTTTTCCGACAAAATTCATTGAGTTCCATGTTGTATACTACAAATGAAAATACAATAGAGTATATAGTTTGTATTATGTTGTAGAAGATGTGTAATGTGTACCCATTTTCATACATATTTCATGCTGAGACTAGATATAATCCAATTAAATAAATTTTTATAAATGGAAATTAGTTGTAGTATTGATCCAAATAAGTTGGATTATTTCTGCGGTACACACCATGTAACATGGTTTTTTGAAATTAAATTCCCAAATAATTTACTTTTTGTATCAATTGAAAAATAAATAATATTTATTGTCATCATACATGCTGTCTATTACATGACCATTCCCCGGGTAAAAATATATTATAACAATGGTGTGTGTTTTATTAAAAAATAATGTGTCACCCACTTAGAATGAATCATGAAACTACACTCAAAACACCATTTTTAATTCATGTTATGTAAGTACATTTCTTAATCCAATGACTATTCATAGTGTAATCATTCACTATGAAGAAGAAAATGTACATATTGTGTTGATTATATTAAAAAAATCACATCTAATTATTTTATTAGAATTAATTAATTTAAAATAATCATTCATTTGAATATCAAGAGAAATCTGTATATATAATTAATACAAAATAATCCATTCATCAATGATATAATTAATTTATAAATTTTATATTTTTTCTCAATAATTTTATTTAAAATTAATACCAATCCATTTTTAATATGTATTTATTGCGTGTATGGATTGTCCTGAGATTTACCCACATGTGTATATATTTTTATTTTTATTTAATTATTATTACATGGGTTATGAGGTAATTATTATTATATTACATTTATGATCTATGTATCATCCCCACCTATTATTATATATTGTCATGTGTGTCCAGGGATATTTTTTTGATACCCAATTCCTCAGTTCCCAACAACCATATGTGAGTAGATGTATGTGAAGAATATATCTCCCATGTTAGTGGATATGATTCCAAATATTATTTGGGAGAAACTAATGAAGAAGATACATGGGTGAAATGGTTGAATGTTGTAACATGAACCATGTTTAGTTTAGGGAGTTAATCCCATATAACAAGGGGTTATATTATTTTTTAAAAATTAAAATAACCATTATAAATTATCATAATCATTCCACTAATATTTCTTTTAAATCAATCCAATTTAAGGTTATATATTTATTTTTGACATAATTTTTTAATCTGCATAACCTAAAATAAAAGATTTAACAATAATTCAGGATGGAATAAAATAAATTTATTATTCATAAATTATTGTATCTAAAAATGATTAATTAAATTTTTGGAAAAGAAAATATCATTTCCATGAATTTAATTAGATAAATCAATTAATTATTATGCATAATGATTAAAATACCTTAAATAAAATGTTCACACAACAAGACCATCCAAGAAAGAAATAAGAAGAAACCGTGGATTTAATTGTTTCTCTTTGCACTTATCTAGAAACATAACATAATACCATAGGAAATGTTATTATAAATATTTTTTATTCATTAATAATATTCATTGGTAATATTTTATATATTTGTCTTCATTATAGCAATATTAGGTAATTTTTCAGTCAAAATGGAAAAGATTTATTTATGATTTAATTTGGTATTCATGATTTATATGGATGTACATTAAAATATTATTTTGAAATTATATATATATTTTTTTTGTGAAAATAAATATTATTTTTGAATCATCATTTCAAAGTTTCATATAATAAAATTTTTATAATTTTCTAGAAAGACTAATTTTTCATGTATAGTGAAATATGAAGAAGATAATTGAAAACTATCTTTCCATTTAATTCATTTGAAAAGACCATGTTTTTTAAACAATATTTAAATGTAATATTAGTTTAAATATATTTATAATAGAACAATTTTTTTCTTCGGAATAAATTATACACATGAGTTTTGTAAAAAATATATTTATACTTAAAAAGAAATTTTAATGAAAAACTATTCTTCATTAAATATTATAGTTTAAATCTAAAATAAAATTCCTCAAATTAAAAAAATTTTATTTGACAAAATTAATAACATATTTTTAAATATGATAATTAATTTTATTTAATAATCTTGCACAAGTTTTGGTAATAATGAATAGAAATAGTAGTAAATATATCACACCATTATTATGGTTAAAATTGGATTACATTGGGGTTATACTGAAGTGATAAGGGTTAAAATGACCTAAAATAGTTCTAAAATTAGGTTGGATTGCATATTTATATCATATCTCATAAATTATATTGATATATCCTATTTTGGAACCATTTTTATTGAGTAATACATTAATATATATATATATATATTAGAAATCAATCTATGCCCTCTCCCCCACATATAAGAAGACACTATCTCTCCTCTTCACTCCACACTTATGTAGTATTTTTTTTAAAATCCTTACAAAAATAAATTAATAAAAACCCACCCCACAACATTGGATCCCTAATTTTATTATAAAATCAACCGATAAAAACTATTGAAATAAATATAATAAGGATGTATGAGGAATATATAGAGTTATAAAATGAGAAATTTTGCATTATTTCTCCCTTGAAATATAATAAATAATACATAAAAATTATGTATTAAGTAAATCATAATATTCAATATAATGATATGTTATTATATTAATGAAATTACTAATATCAATATATTCTTCGGTCAATTGGGTAAGGAATCCAAGATTCATTTGTATAGAGGATTAACAACTCGTGAATAATGTGATTCATTTACATCACTTCCTGTCATGACTAGTTAAAATGGATGATTTAAAAAATAATTATGATACTCATGATACTATTATAATTCTACAAAGTTAATATACCATCTATATTATTACCATTCCATCCATTGTAAAATGATAACATCGTTCATGCATACGTGTGGATTATCGCCTATATGAATTGATGTTATTTTATATTCCCTACAACCACACATGGAAAATATATATAATTTTAAATGAAGTTATTATATGATATTTATAATATAATTATCATCATAAAAAAGTTAAAATAGTAAATTTTCTATTTCAATCATGTTCTTTGAGAATCAGAAATGTTACCCATGCATATTAATCCCAAATCATCTCCATGATTGTGTCATAATTCATTTTTCTTAACCATAATTCATGGTTTCAATTAAATATATAATAAATATAAAAAAAATTCTTGATTATTATTCTATATGTGATGGGATAACAAAGACATTGATAATTTTCATCCTTCCGATTTCATTTTATCATATGAGATGAATATCATCAAAATGCCTAATGTGGACTAAACCATTATGTAATTGAATATGAAATCAGAAAAAATTAAAAAACATTCATGACATGTTATTTAACATATAAGTTGTTTCTAATAAGGTAAATATTATATTAAATGTTATTGTAGATGTGTTAAGTGAACCTAATGATAAAGGACACTTTACCATAATAACCTCATTCAAAATTTCTCTATGATTTTTTTATATATTTTTCTTTCATATCCATACTAATAAATTTATTTTCTGGATAAATTTATATTTTAATAAATTATTTGTAATCAAAATTTTATTTATATTTTAAATTTATTACTACTTTATTAAATAGTTGTCTCTTAACTTATTTTATATGGAACATTTTTTCTTTTATTACAAATTGAAAATGGATTATTATATTTTAAAGTATATGGTGTCAATAGATTTTTCCACCTCCATAACCATTATATGATATTTTTATTCCCTTATATTGTTTCATTTTATTCTAATACATAATTCTCCTTCCCCATTTTATGGGTATTTTAAAAAAGTATCAATAGAATAGATATTTTAATATCCATAAATTTCTTATTATAGGCGATGGAATATTTTTATAATTTTGACAATGGAAATTAAATATTTCATGTGTTATGATTATGTTATATTCCATTATAAATATTTATGATGATGTGTGTGCAAAATATAAATTATCATGATAGTTTTCAAAGATATACTTCTTGGAAATGGGTGATCTTGATATTTCATTCAGTTTCATTGGGTAAAAGGATAGAGTTATTTGTTAGGTTTTTTATAATAGATTATTTAAATTTACCAGGTATGATATTTAATAATAAGGGATGATTGTAATAGTGATATGACAATGATTTTCTAAAGATCCTATATCTTCTATCTATTTATTCTTTTTTATTTCATGGAAATATTTTCATTTCACAATGTAAGATATTATGATTATGTTTAAAGGCATGTTTATGATATTTTTAAGGGTGAAATATATAACATTTTGAAAAAACATTCATTAGTAATTATTTAATTCAACAAAACCTATATGACTTTTATTTTTATATTAATATTCATTGTGAAATTTGATATGAAAAAAATTTTCCAGTAATAATTATTTATTTCATAAGAAAATGATTATTTAGAGCCAAAAGAATATTTTTATAAATTAAATTTTAATTAGAATTTAATGACGAATGGTTTTCATCAGTTATTTTTATATTTCCCTTTTTGATCTTTTATGGTTACATCCAACATTATATAGTACATTCCATATTGTTTTATTGATTAGTAGGGAAAATGATCTATTGTAGATGGAAATTGGTGTAATGTTCAGTCCCACCAAGGCCAGCTTGGTCGGGGAAAGGTCAGGCTGCTGCAACCACATTACCAACTCAAATAGGATAGTGGATAGTGAAAAGTGTTGAGAAGTCATAATATTAAATGGAAGTGAATTGTAAAATTACCTATAATCAATAAAACAACAATATAAATGAAATGTATATATGAATAATAAAAATAGTGTAACACCTAGAGTAAATCCTTGAATTCAATAACCTCTATAGAAAACATAAATTAGAGTATAGTAGTTTAATACAAGTTATAAAAAGATAAAAATATAAGAACTTCACCAAATAGAATATGTAAACCCAAACATAAATAATCGATAAATAGTAGTCGGGGGGAGATCTAGACTATAGATCTCGTATTTCAACAATCGAACATAGTCAATATCACCTTGTACTACTAAACTCTGTAGATACCAAGTCCATCGTAGTTTCTTCATATCAATATGAAATCTACATAGGAAATAATACATGTGAAAAAATAACATGAAATGTTGATTGTATACATAACTAGTAGGAAACCCTCAAATCACTGAAAACAATGAACCAAGAGAGTAGTTATCTCGTCAAAATGAAGTAATATCAATAAGAATATGGGAAAATTACCATAACGATAAACCTAGATATTCTCAACAAGAAGAAAAAATATATATACAAATTGGATCTCTATCTCCACATCCCAATTAAGAAATATGATTCTTCACACAAATCCAATCATCTAATTCTAATGCCCTACATCATGTATAATAGCATGAGAAATTAAGTGTAGGTTTCTTATCCTCACTAATACGATCTGAAACATTGGGAGACACAACCCCAATCAATGAAACCTATGAAACATCACCAAAATATTTCATGAAATAATTGTACCATGGAACTACACTTCAAAACATATGGATACAGAGATATAGTAGATTACCCACACCCTAGTAGATCTCCAAGATGAGGGACTACCACTACAATAGATAGAGTACCCAAACCCTCTATATTATAGGGTAATACCATATCAAAATATATAATGAATATGGGGAACACATGATCTGGTGTTATAGGGTAGTACATAATACAATAATACTAGTGTAAAGAATATGGGGAACCCATTCCCTGGTGTGAAATGGGTGTATTTAGCCTAATAATACTCTGATAAACCCACCTAGTCATGATCGTCGTCAAACATCACCTGAAAATTCTCTATACTCTGAAGACATTTCATTTTATTTCATATAGCACAATGATGGGCACCTTCATATTCTATGTGGGAAAACACTCAAGATAGGATATCATGGTCCCAAATACAAGTATAATAACTGTACAATGAAATCACAAGAATAATCATTGGTCCGTTGAGATAAAATGTAAACCCATTGATATGTCACCAAAAATGTTCATTGATAGCCCTGTAGATACTTTTTTGTGATACTTCTAGAAAAATTTCTAGGATAAGATATTAATTTTCAAATAATGAATGGTAGGTCAAATACACATTTCTGTTGTTACACATATGTACAATAGTGATTTGGGAAATGGAATGAGTCAAAATTAAATAACTATCATTGGCCATGAATCTTCTTTTTTTAATAACACAATCATAATGCAACAAATTTATCACTAATCTGATATTGCATGAAAAAGTGATGACCGAAACAAGGTTTTGATGATAATAATAATAACAACATTATTGTTATTATTAATATTATATATAATATTAAAATGATTAAAGATTCCCCCAAACCCCACACAGAATATTCCCTAGTGCATCTAATTATCCCTTCTATGGTGTCTTAAAGTCCATCTCTGTTCTTTGAAAAAAAAAATTAATTATTACTATTACATAATAAATAAGATAAAAAATATACGTTAAATACAGAAAATTCACTCATATATCACCTCCCCTATTAAGCTCTCCTATAGGGCCAGTCCGCCATAAGAAATTCTTCTAAAAAAATTAAAAAATTTAAGACAAATAATAAAAATTTCAATTTTTAAAATTATTAAAAAATAATAATTATCAATGTTACTATGATAAAATATAATAATAATTATCACATGTTATTAATAATAATAAGAATAATAAAACATGTGGCACTCCACGGAGGACATAAAATTTTATTTTGAACATTCCTCCCAAAAAAACCATCAATCATATAAATTTATAGAAATTGGACATCTTCGGTCATGAGAATACATCCATCTACACAACATTAGTATTCATTGTCTGCATACATTAGATTCTAGACACTTGTTTCACAAAAACATCAATCACTACCCCTCCGTATAGATCTTCTCAATCCGGTTCAGAAACCATCAATAACTGATCCAATGTTGGGTTCATGTTGTTTACATTATACCGTTGTGACATCACCAAATTCAAAATATGAACATTTGATCGTGTTCTGTTGTTCTAGATAATGATGGAATAAAAACGAGTATTCTCTTATATCATTGTAATGCGAGTAAAAATATTACTATTTTTAAATAGTAGGAACTGATAGAGAAAAGAGCATAACACAATGTGAGGTTGGATTAACCACCATGTTCATTTATTCATTGTGTAATGATTCCATTGAATGGTGGACTATTAAATTACAAGAATATTCAAGTATTAAAAATCTGAAATTTTTATAACTAGGAAGAGAAATCAAACGTTGTATGTCCAAAAAGATATTGATATGCGGATTAATGAGAAAAATGAATAATTCAAATTCTTCACAATCATTAACATGGATAAAAAATTAAAAAAATACTTACCTTGGGTTTTGTTCAATCATTGATGGAGAAAAATTACACTAGTGATGATAATGATGACCCTGATGCATTTTTCATTCATCTCAAACTTATCCTTAATTAGTTTCAAATCAATCCTCATTATCGGTCGGCCAACTCCCCCAATCTACACATACACTCTAGTCTCTAATGGTTATGTGGATAACAATAGAGATTTCAAATTGAGACACTTAAATGGAGTGATATAATTGGGTTTATAAATTATAAAAATTAATTAATTCACATAACATAACCACCAACAGTAACAATTAACTAAACATATGATCTTTGACATATTTATGTTGTGCCTAAGTTAAACCCTAAATTCTAAAACCAATAGTGGTTTTGAATTTTGGATTTGAGTCTCAATTAGAGCAATAATACATTATAATATAAAACCCATTCATTGGCGATATTAAAATATCAAATATTTTTAAAACAACAATATCTGGATCATTGTGTCAAGAACTCTCACACAGTGCCTGCACCGAACATTGAAAATATTTATATAAATATTAAAATGTTTTACATTTCAATTAATGAGTTGTCACACACTCCCACCTTCAAGGTTTTTCTTCCAAAAAAAAATTGATAACCTACTCTCATGTTAGTATAATGAGCTCGTAACATAGTTTCCTATTGCAATATATCTTAAAAGTGTTCATTTGAAGTAAAAAAATATTCAAAAATGGTAAACAATTTCTCATGAAAGGAATTATATGGTCATTTTTAAAATTTAACAAGGTATCTCAAAAAGACTAAAATACTTTCAAAGTCTTTAAAATCTATTTTTACATCATAAATTGATTCATTCACATGTATCCATATTTTTCACATGTAGAAAACACCAAACACCTAGTATAGCTATGATCATAATGTCATGTTATATACCACCTTACCATCCCAATGATGTAACTAGACCAATGGACGTTGATCATTAGAGATAGCCTATCAATCCATAAAAATTCTTGATATCCTTGAAGATATGATATATCTTTGAAAACAACACTTCAACAAACTCAAAATGATTCTTTATTCAATCCACATGGGACCCAGATGTCACTAAAAATCCCTCTTGTTCCCCTAGATGAAATACGTCTTTCACAACCATCGTTAGCACCAATTCTATACCCACCAGAACTATCTCCCACTGCATCTAACCAAAACTGTGGTGGTTGAAATGTTCTATCATAAATTACCTCAAACAGGTATAAACATAGGGTGGAGTTATAATGGTTTTGATATGATAACTCCATCGATGGTAGATGACTCTCTTAGGTGTGGCACAAATTGAACATACTAATGCAATGAATGTTCTCTAGAACATGAAACCTCCACTTTTATTAGATATATACATAGTGTATAAGAATAGTTATTAAGAAAAACTAAGTGCCAATGTCCTCCTACATCCTATACATCATCATGACATGAAGTGATAATCATAGTATGAAATAGTTATTAAGGGATTTCTATTATTCCTGACTACCTCCTACACATAGTTGTCCCTAAAACACTATACTAACCAATATCCTTGGATGGTTATGAAGTTTGATTACTATTTAAGTCATTTTATGATCACAAAAACAACATCACGAACCATATCTAATTGTATAATCCCTTTTCCAAGAATCAAACTACATTATCCCATTTCTTCTCCCCATCATGAACCTTGACTTCCACATATAGGAAGGTGAGACATTATGAGGTAAACTCAAAAACATGATACAACATACTTCATCACCAAATAGATTCTAATGGATCTATGCACATCCTCACCACACATGGGTGTACTGCCGAATAAATGAAACCTCCTCAACATGTCCTTTTACAATGTGATTGGTGTCATCTCCCTTTTTAGAAGGATGAATTTCTCCCCACGTTTATATAATACATCAGGAATATGTCCAGTGGTAATCTTGTTTTTAAATATCTCATAATAGATATAGCCATGTTGTTTTTACAAAAATCATTCAATAAGAAGGGATGTAACAATCAATCAATATTATGTAACATTCGCCATCCTTAGGAATGATTTCCCCACCCTTCACCACCAATATAAGAAGATTAGGGCTCATTAAATATACTAAAACAAGGGTAATACTATTAAATTTATTAAATTACTTGTATGCGCCAACACATTCACTGATCCCCTTCCTGATATTCCTTCTCACCCATGAAAGATAATCATTTTCCACACCATGGATTTGCTGTAAAACATTTTGGAAAAACTCATATGGCCTTGGATAGTAATAAACCATCGCATACCAAGGAAGAAATCTTATGATCAATTTTAAACAATTGAAAGATTATATGTGGTTCTCTATCTACTTCAATATTCATGACACACTGTTAGTATATGTGTGATCACATTACATTTTATACAGGATCATCTAAGAATAAGAGTCGAGAAAAAGGAACCACTGGTATTACTATGTCTCAAAATAGGGGCTACATTGATGGGAATTTGTCTTCAAACCATCATCCAAAACTAAAACTACTAATGAGAACACACATGTTGTACCTCAATGAGACCCATAACATTAGGGTAACAAACCTCCTCAACCTGAATCCAACTATTATCTTCCACACCTATCCTCCTTAAATGGGGAATTCTCCAACAGTTTTTCACAATGAATCTTCAGACATAGAAGTTCATGGAACACATCCAAAACATCTTGAAATTATCTACATTAGGATAAATTAAAAGGATTTAAAGTAATTAAATCCCATCATAAGAACACATCATAGTGTGAGAAGTTACCCTCTTCCTTACATGCTTTAATTCATGTATGAAATCAACAACACATGGATATATTGACTACCATCATCGCCTTAGAGAAGTATTATATCTAGGACCACCATCCATTGGGAGACTATATAGGAGGTACATTCACACCACAGTATCAAGCCAGTCCTCTACCACACAACAACGGTGGTCTGTCTCACCATGAAACCTATATGATCTATGACATTGGAGATAGTGATACTGAATCATCCTAGTTGTGTCATATTTTAGAACTACCATAAAAAAAATGGAGAATAATGGTTTTGAGTACAACCATCTAATCAGTTTGGGTTCTCCCAAGCCAAATACATGGAAAACTTCCTTGAGCTAATCCTTCACTTCCTAAGTGTATAATGTTCCCTGAAACAACACTATTAAATATCATTGGAACTCATATAAAATGGTAAGCTATTACATACCATCAGCATTTCATGTTGGATCCATCCACTAGTCAACATTTAGATGAAAATTTTCATAGACCACTTGAGGGGGGGTCTCTACAGTACTCAAAATGTGGAATCACTACTCGATGATCGCCTGCAGGAAACACCTCAAGTATGTGTCCCTAAAAATGGACTCTTGTCTCAAATGGTCTTCATCATCACATTGTGTCTAAATAATATGTGGTTTTCATAATAGAAAATTATTTTCATTTATTTCGAAATTCCATTGTAACAGCCCGAGATTTTATGAAAAATATTCTTTTTTATTTCACTAATGTCTTGTGTTGTACGCTACACAAAAAGGAGCTTGCACAACACGCATCCCTGACTTGCCTTGCATTACACGCAATCGCGACCTTCCTCGATAGCGTGTGTAGTACGCAATACCGAGTTTCACTAAACAACGATATGCTATTAAAATATTATTATAACTAGCCGTTATGAATAGTAATAACCACCTTTTAAAATTTTAGAAATTTTAGCTCCCAAAATGGACTTCATTTTTGAATTCGGAGTATCGAATTTAGCCTAAGGTGAAATTTTGGTACTTTTCGGATAACTTTCATATTCTGATGAATAGTGAAAATTACTAAATTATAATTAAAAACAACTTTTTTAATCAAAATAATTAATAGTGATAAATTATTAATTTGAGTTGTTTTAAAGTATATTTAGAATATATTTTTACAATTTAATACAATGTTGGTCATTGGATGTAATTTCACATTTAAACCAGACATAATCAAGTGTCAATCTTTTGATAGATATTGTTTCTTAAAAACACGCTATTTGTTTTAAAGGCGGAATTTAATTATAAAATTAATTAATGCAATTTCTATGTTATGAATTTGGTAAAATAGACTTCATTTTTGAATTTAGAATATGAAATATAGCTTAGGATGAAATTTTGGCTTTTTTCTGAAAACTTTCAATTTTTGATGAATAGTGAAACCACTAAGTGGTAGGTTAAAAACTGAATTTTGCATAAAACTTAATTTTACCGCTTCTGTGAATGGAATTTCGAAAATCCGACAGACACGGTTAATATCAAGGACTAAAATGTGGTTCAATGAGATGAAAATAATTTTTGGTGAATAGTAACTTTTTACTTTTTTTTACCACGGTTAATAGTGAATAGGGTAACTAAGGGTAAATATGATATTACTATTACCCTAACACATGTCCTAATTCTATTGGATAAGTGTAATTCGACCAAAAACAACCTTATGAATATAATATGACCATTTAGGTCCACTTGGATTAGATTATGACATTTAATATTATTTTATTTAATGAATAGTTAAAATAGTTAAAGTCAAAGTTTAATAACTAAAACATTTTTAATATGGGGTTATACATAAGATAAATTCGACTATAAATATTCATTAGAAAGCTAAAACGATTTCCTACATAATGATATTTTATTTATAATTTTTAGACTTTAAATAAATTAATTTATTTATGAAACAACGATGATGCAGTAATTACCCTTTTAAGGAAATATTAACATAATTGATGTTATAAATTCTCAAATGAATGTAATTTGAGACTTTTTATGAATTCCATTAATTTTCTAGGTTACTATGATATATTAGCGTTGATTTAATCAGCTTGGTTCGAACATATAATTCTGTTATGACTTTCACAAAAATCATATATCAAATAGTGTCAAAATTGACACAAAATAGTTTTTAAATCAAATATTATATTATTAATTGTTATTTTATTCCTAAAAATCTAAGGTTCGGCCAAATGACTTAGCTAAGGATATATATATTAATAATAAACAACTTGGGGTTCGTTTGGCATGTTATAGTAAGTGTATTAACCATATAGTGTAAGAAAACCAAAAGTCACGGTAAAAGTTAAATTATTTAACTTAGAGTTAAATCAAAGTGATAAGGTTAAAATAATAACCTAAACTTGTCTAAATACTATTGGTTGATAGGATTTCGACCCATCCCCACTTTACCTTCGAAATAAGACCCTTTGGAACCATTATAAACCGATTTTGACTTTAATATAAAATAATATTTTGAGATATTCCTAAGGTGCCCCTCTCCTCCCTTATAAAAGGACACCTCCTCCCCCTCCTCCTCACACCAATTTGAGCACTCAAGCTCGGCCAACCCCTGCCAAAATCTCTTCTCCACTTCCCTAGAAACATCCTAGAGGTTCTGGTCTTCCTCAAAGACCAATTTTAGTGCCCTAAGAGGAGGTCTCAAAGAGGCGCTTCAAAGAAGAGGTAATTACCGTTACCAATTATTTCATCTTTATTTCTTCTTCCACTTCTTCTTCTTAGGTTGTTTCATTAAGAAGTAATAACATCAGTATCACTCATATATTGATATGTTATTATAAGTATGAAACAACCCTGTTTCACCATCTATCCATCCTACGGAAAAAGAAATCACCGCGCGTGCGTACGTACGGAATACCGTCTCCACGCCGTGGTGTAATCTATTTTCCACCACCACCTTACATGGATGGGTATAATTGTGTAAAGAATAACTATACATAGTTATTACAACATAATATTGATTCTTATATATTGTATAATCCACTCCAATTCAATTCAATATTTATGGAAATGATATCATCGCTCGTGCGTACGTACGGACTACCGTCTCCACGACGCGATGAGATTCATTCTCAATGATTAACCATTCATGAATGATTATCAAGTATATATAATAAGTACTAATGAAATATATGACATAATAATGATACTAGAATTATTTATATGTATGTCATCTACTTAATTCTGTTCAATTCAATAAGGAAACGAAAACAGCGTTCATGCGTACGTACGGACTACCGTCTCCATGAACGGTGTATTTCTTTCCATTTACTGATTTATTATATATGTATATTCTGAATATATATATATAAATCATGTTTTATGTAATCATGATCTAAGTAATCATATGAATAATTACAAGTTAAAAACACGAACGACAAATGAGACGATTTTACCCAAAACGCTACTTTAACATGAATTTACAAAAGAACGGGTAATATAAAGTCATAAGTGGATCATATATGATATAATAACAATGAATATGATTCTGGAATAAGTCAATAACATGATTTAAATCATTATACAAGAGGTTCGGACATTTACAAAGCAAGTCGGACCTAAGGTAAGGGAAATATCACAATCTCATTTTTATCCGAGATTGTTTATTCGTAAGTATTTACTGGGGTGTATTTTATCATCCACATCCATGTTTCCTCAATATGTAATATTGTTTCCATCCACTTGAAATAGTTTAAATCCAATTTTACCCTTAGGTGAGTTTTTAGTAAAGAATATGAAAGGAATCTTTTGTCGTTTTTCCGTACGAGGTACTTTTTGACTTTTCCGACAAAAGTACGAAGAATGTTTTTTTTAACTTATACGACATGAATGGATTTTTAAAACATTATTTCCAAGATGCTCCCTTTACAAGTTTTCAAGTTTATTTTTAATCAACTTCTTTTATTTTAAAGTCGTATGACATGTTATGAATGGATTAAAGATTTTGAAGTAGAAAGGATATTTTCCTCAAGAATGGAGTTCAAGTATTTTATCAAAATTATTTTCCATCTAAGATAATAAAAGGGTTCTGTTTTTATCCCTATTATTACATTGATTTGATCATGTTGTGATGGAATTATTTTTTTGAATTCATTTATCTTATATGAATTGATTTATGATGTCATGATGTTTCAAGAATCCCATTTTTGTTACATGTCTTATGCGATGATGTATGTTTTATGATTATGTGGCACAAATAAGAAAGGATTCATTATAAGATGGGTGGGACCTATATCTCCCTCCAATGCATTGGGTAAAGATTTTATATCTCATGAGATAGACATGGCTGGAATGGTAGGTTATACCGGTTCAGTGAAACAGGACTGAAACGAGGGTTACTCGATTCAGAAAGGGACTTTGTCCACTAAGATAGTCTTGGCAATGAGTCTTGACTAACAAGAAATGATTCTCTATGATTATGTGTGAATGCCACAAAGTTTAATGTTTTATGTTATGATTATTGTGATTACATTTCACTGCCATGATTTACCCCATGTTATGAAATTATGATCTCTTTTGCAGGTTAAGATTTCCAAAAGTTATGTGCTTATGTATATGATGTGATTGATATTTCTTTTGTTTACCCTTACTGAGCATTTGAGCTCACCCTTTTATGTTTTCTTTTCCCCAGGATATAAAGAAAGGTTTTAGGTAAAAAAAAAGGAAGATCTTTCTGGGAGATTTTGAAGATCTTTCACCACGATTATATGATTATATTCCGAGTTTCCAAAGACACTAAACTATTACGATCCTTGTGTGTGTTTTTTTTGTTATGTACTAAGTATTCCGCAAATGTAATGTAATGTCCATGTACGTTAAGCTTAGGGTCTCTACAGTTGGTATCAGAGGAAAGGTTTAGTCAACCTTTGGAAACTAGGATGCAAAATCTTTAGTGAGATCCCTAGAGATATTTCTAAGGTATGTCTAGGGATGTCTCTAAGGTTAAGTATACGTATAGGTTATAGTCCTAGAATTACGCTAACGATCTTAGAATTTAACCTAAGATGTTAGATATTGAGGGTACTCCCCCTTTATAATGTTTTTTTCCCTAGCATGATTTTTGCCTCTCACCGAATTCTTTTTGTGTTTTAGTTAATGGAGGGAACCAGAAGTAATTTGGTTAAGATTGAATCCAATGGAAAAATTGGTGACTATGAGCAACAAAATTGGGTAATTCCTAGAGAGAAAGATATTGTGATTATGCCGAATCAGTCATCGCGATATATGATTAACAAGGTGATATTTAGTGGTATGGATAATTCATCAAAGAAGAGGAAGATAAACTATTATGCATGTTCGCATGTTGAGGAGAATAAAGAAAGGAAGATTGAGATTTCTAAAGAAGGGAAGAAGAACCTTGAGGAATACCTCAAATGGAGGGACCGATGTTATCTGTGTGGAGAAAAGGGTCATAGAGTGGCAGATTGTTATGGAGTTCAATGTCTTATTTGTGGAGAACATGGTCATTACCCAACTCAATGCCCTGACCTAAAAAGTTACTTCTAAATCAAGGAAGGAATTATTCCAGGACAATCATTGAAGTGGATATACTAAAGTGTTTATGTATTGGTATTCAAGAATAATGTTGTTGATGTACTTTTATGGTGTACTGAAATATTTATGTATTGGTCTATTGTGGTTTTCAATAATTTTAAGGTACCGGTAACCATGAAAAGTGATTCAAATATTTTGGAAAGTAGATGATATGCGCATCATGAAGGGATAAGGAGAAAATGAAATGTTTGACAGTATTCATGAGCTCATGATTGATATAAGGACTAAGTGATATCATTGATTGAGTATATAGAATTTTGAGGATTTTGGTATGTGGAAAGTGTTAACTTTTAACTGCATTCATGTTTTCACTAAGTTATTCAAGAGAATACATGATTAAGGACTTTGAATGTTTGGAATGTGACCAACAAAACATATCTTATGATATATGGGGATCGACGATGGTGTTAAATCTCTGGTAATCGTTTTCACTATGTTATGAGAGTGGACTGCAGTATTATGGATAAGCCTAAAGATTGGAATGGATTATGTTGGACATAAGTTATTATTGTTTAAAGATAGAAGTTTTCTCGATATTATTGATGGGATGTTATAGTAATATAGTTTTAGAAAAAGGACAACCTGCAGGACGGGCGACAGCCCATCACGTCGGACAAGGCTGTGGAAATCGAACCCACAACCGAAGTGCGACTGACCTTTATCGCCTACCACTGGCCTACAAGAAGTCCTTGTTTAGTAGAAACTAATTTTATTTTATTAAGAAGTATGATATATGAAGTATAAGTCCATTTTAGGAACCATATATGATTAATCTCACTATAGAATGACTTATGTATATTTAATAACTTTTTGCTAACCTTTTGTTTGAGACAGATGGAATGGCCCGTCATTCTCTCACAAGATCTGCTAACACTTCATGAATAAAAAATTCAACTTCATTTATATAATAGATGAAGGGGAAATTGTTCAAGGCACGAACAATAGTGAGATTGTACCAAAATAAAGTAAGTATTTATTCTAATTCAAATTTTCAACTTTAGGGAAATGATCTTGAAAACCAAAAATGTTGTCCAAGTGATCTTATACCTGATGGATCAGATGGTACCTTAGATCGTCACAAATTTATGGATTTGTGATTACTGGATTTTCCATTGCCATGTTCTCTACCACTCTCCATCAGAACATGATGGTTAGATTTCTCTTCCATATCCATATTTTCACCTATGTGGAAACCCAGTGATTAGTTTATTTGGGTAATCGTTACATTTCATACTTTAGTTTTGAAAGCCAAGTTTTGGTATTCCTTTTTACGATGTGGGTTTCTATTAAAGAAACTTTCGAATAGTAAACCATTTATAACCCCGACGAATTTCGAGGGCGAAATTCATTTTAAGGGGGTAGAATGTAACAGCCCGAGATTTTATGAAAAATATTCTTTTTTATTTCACTAATGTCTTGTGTTGTACGCTACACCAAAATGAGCTTGCACAACACGCATCCTTGACTTTCTTTGCATTACACGCAATCGCGACCTTCCTCGATAGCGTGTGTAGTACGCAATACCGAGTTTCACTAAACAACGATATGCTATTAAAATATTATTATAACTAGCCGTTATGAATAGTAATAACCACCTTTTAAAATTTTAGAAATTTTAGCTCCCAAAATGGACTTAATTTTTGAATTCGGAGTATCGAATTTAGCCTAAGGTGAAAGTTTGGTACTTTTCGGAAAACTTTCATATTCTGATGAATAGTGAAAATTACTAAATTATAATTAAAAACAACTTTTTTAATCAAAATAATTAATAGTGATAAATTATTAATTTTAGTTGTTTTAAAGTATATTTAGAATATATTTTTACAATTTAATACAATGTTGTTCATTGGATGTAATTTCACATTTAAACCAGACATAATCAAGTGTCAATCTTTTGATAGATATTGTTTCTTAAAAACACGCTATTTGTTTTAACAGCGGAATTTAATTATAAAATTAATTAATGAAATTTATATGTTATGAATTTGGTAAAATAGACTTCATTTTTGAATTTAGAATATGAAATATAGCTTAGGATAAAATTTTGGCTTTTTTCTGAAAACTTTCAATTTTTGATGAATAGTGAAACCACTAAATGGTAGGTTAAAAACTGAATTTTGCATAAAACTTAATTTTACCGCTTCTGTGAATGGAATTTCGAAAATCCGACAGACACGGTTAATATCAAGGACTAAAATGTGGTTCAATGAGATGAAAATAATTTTTGGTGAATAGTAACTTTTTACTTTTTTTTACCACGGTTAATAGTAAATAGGGTAACTAAGGGTAAATATGATATTAATATTACCCTAACACATGTCCTAATTCTATTGGATAAGTGTAATTCGACCAAAAACAACCTTATGAATATAATATGACCATTTAGGTCCACTTGGATTAGATTATGACATTTAATATTATTTTATTTAATGAATAGTTAAAATAGTTAAAATCAAAGTTTAATAACTAAAACATTTTTAATATGGGGTTATACATAAGATAAATTAGACTATAAATATTCATTAGAAAGCTAGAAGGATTTCCTACATAATGATATTTTATTTATAATTTTTAGACTTTAAATAAATTAACTTATTTATGACACAACGATGATGCAGTAATTACCCTTTTAAGGAAATATTAACATAATTGATGTTATAAATTCTCAAATGAATGTAATTTGAGACTTTTTATGAATTCCACTAATTTTCTAGGTTACTATGATATATTAGTGTTGATTTAATCAGCTTGGTTCGAACATATAATTCTGTTATGACTTTCACAAAAATCATATATCAAATAGTGTCAAAATTGACACAAAATAGTTTTTAAATCAAATATTATATTATTAATTGTTATTTTATTCCTAAAAATCTAAGGTTCGGCCAAATGACTTAGATAAGGATATATATATTAATAATAAACAACTTGGGGTTCGTTTGGCATGTTATAGTAAGTGTATTAACCATATAGTGTAAGAAAACCAAAAGTCACGGTAAAAGTTAAATTATTTAACTTAGAGTTAAATCTAAGTGATAAGGTTAAAATAATAACCTAAACTTGTCTAAATACTATTGGTTGATAGGATTTCGACCCATCCCCACTTTAACTTCGAAATAAGACCCTTTGGAACCATTATAAACTGATTTTGACTTTAATATAAAATAATATTTTGAGATATTCCTAAGGTGCCCCTCTCCTCCCTTATAAAAGGACACCTCCTCCCCCTCCTCCTCACACCAATTTGAGCACTCAAGCTCGGCCAACCCCTGCCAAAATATCTTCTCCACTTCCCTAGAAACATCCTAGAGGTTCTGGTCTTCCTCAAAGACCAATTTTAGTGCCCTAAGAGGAGGTCTCAAAGAGGCGCTTCAAAGAAGAGGTAATTACTGTTACCAATTCTTTCATCTTTATTTCTTCTTCCACTTCTTCTTCTTAGGTTGTTTCATTAAGAAGTAATAACATCAGTATCACTCATATACTGATATGTTATTATAAGTATGAAACAACCCTATTTCACCATCTATCCATCCTACGGAAAAAGAAATCACTGCGCGTGCGTACGTACGGAATACCGTCTCCACGCCGTGGTGTAATCTATTTTCCACCACCACCTTACATGGATGGGTATAATGGTGTAAAGAATAACTATACATAGTTATTACAACATAATATTGATTCTGATATATTTTATAATCCACTCCAATTCAATTCAATATTTATGGAAATGATATCATCGCTCGTGCGTACGTACGGACTACCGTCTCCACGACGCGATGAGATTCATTCTCAATGATTAACCATTCATGAATGATTATAAAGTATATATAATAAGTACTAATGAAATATATGACATAATAATGATACTGGAATTATTTATATGTATGTCATCTACTTAATTCCGTTCAATTCAATAAGGAAACGAAAACAGCGTTCATGCGTACGTACGGACTACCGTCTCCATGAACGGTGTATTTCTTTCCATTTACTGATTTATTATATATGTATATTCTGAATATATATATATAAATCATGTTTTATGTAATCATGATCTAAGTAATCATATGAATAATTACAAGTTAAAAACACGAACGACAAATGAGACGATTTTACCCAAAACGCTACTTTAACATGAATTTACAAAAGAACGGGTAATATAAAGTCATAAGTGGATCATATATGATATAATAACAATGAATATGATTCTGTAATAAGTCAATAACATGATTTAAATCATTATACAGGAGGTTCGGACATTTACAAAGCAAGTCAGACCTAAGGTAAGGGAAATATCACAATCTCATTTTTATTCGAGATTGTTTATTCGTAAGTATTTACTGGGTTGTATTTTATCATCCACATCCATGTTCCCTCAATATGTAATATTGTTTCCATACACTTGCAATAGTTTAAATCCAATTTTACCCTTAGGTGAGTTTTTAGTAAAGAATATGAAAGGAATCTTTTGTCATTTTTCCGTACGAGGTACTTTTTCACTTTTCCGACAAAAGTACGAAGAATGTTTTTTTTAACTTATACGACATGAATGGATTTTTAAAACATTATTTCCAAGATGCTCCCTTTACAAGTTTTCAAGTTTATTTTTAATCAACTTCTTTTATTTTAAAGTCGTATGACATGTTATGAAAGGATTAAAGATTTTGAAGTAGAAAGGATATTTTCCTCAAGAATGGAGTTCAAGTATTTTATCAAAATTATTTTCCATCTAAGATAATAAAAGGGTTCTGTTTTTATCCCTATTATTACATTGATTTTATCATGTTGTGATGGAATTATTTTTATGAATTCCTTTATCTTATATGAATTTATTTATGATGTCATGATGTTTCAAGATTCCCATTTTTGTTACATGTGTTATGCGATGATGTATGTTTTATGATTATGTGGCACACATAAGAAAGGATTCATTATAAGATGGGTGGGACCTATATCTCCCTCCAATGCATTGGGTAAAGATTTTATATCTCATGAGATAGACATGGCTGGAATGGTAGTTTATACCGGTTCAGTGAAACAGGACTGAAATGAGGGTTACTCGATTCAGAAAGGGACTTTGTCCACTAAGATAGTCTTGGCAATGAGTCTTGACTAACAAGAAATGATTCTCTATGATTATGTGTGAATGCCACAAAGTTTCATGTTTTAAGTTATGATTATTGTGATTACATTTCACTGCCATGATTTACCCCATGTTATGAAATTATGATCTCTTTTGCAGGTTAAGATTTCCAAAAGTTATGTGCTTATGTATATGATGTGATTGATATTTCTTTTGTTTACCCTTACTGAGCATTTGAGCTCACCCTTTTATGTTTTCTTTTCCCCGGGATATAAAGAAAGGTTTTAGGTAAAAAAAAGGAAGATCTTTCTGGGAGATTTTGAAGATCTTTCACCACGATTAGAAGATTATATTCCGAGTTTCCAAAGACACTAAACTATTACGATCCTTGTGTGTGTTTTTTTTGTTATGTACTAAGTATTCCGCAAATGTAACGTAATGTCCATGTACGTTAAGCTTAGGGTCTCTAAATCCATGGTCATAGAGAATATTTGGGGTAGTAAATCAATAAGGATAGTAAAAGGACCCAATCCAATATGATTCATGTATCATTGGATTCCCAAAAACTAATGTATCAAAATAGAGATTCAACAAGTATTTATTCAGAGTTCTAGAGAAATGATACATTGGTCATTCACCAAAACTGGGTTTTGTGGCCTGAAATCCTCACTCGATATAATTTTACCTTTTTTCCAAATTTCCCAAAAAATACTGATAATTTTACTACATAAAACATTATACCAAGGAATAAACTACTCTAATACCACTTCAAAATAAACCAACCCACCATAGACATCCATGTTGAAAAAAGGATGGGCTGCCAAAACTCTATCCCCCACTCCAATATGATAGTGGAATGAAATAATCACTTAGATGGAATAATATGAAATAGGAGGCCATGGGATAAGTACCTATACTCATGCACCCAACTATTTCAATGAATGTTTAAGAGTAATAAAAAATGGAGGTTATATTCTAGATTAACTTCATGTATGAAATAACCTCTAGGGAAAAAATAAATAATGGAGCATTGGTATAATAAATGATATTAAATTAGTAAAATACATGGAAAAAAGATATAAAATATGGAAATGAACGGTGAAATAAATAGTAATGAGTATATACGGAGAGAGACCAACTCTAGAACATAATGTCTAACCATTGATCATTGTTAGCATAATCACATAAAACAAGGATCCTATAATTATAGGTCCACTGTAGTCATTCTTAATATGTATTCAACATGCACAAGATAGATTACATGTGGGAAAAGTTCATTATGGGTACATTGTACACTTACCTAAAAGAAAACCTAAAAAGAAAAAAGCATAAATAATTTAGTTAGATTAGTTGGTAATTACAAAAAAAGTCATATCAATATGAATATGGGACAAAAACCATATTGATAAACCTATAGATTCTCGACAAGAATCCCAAATTTATAGAGATTGGGGATCTCCAACTCTATGTTCCATCTATTGATGTCGAGTCATCTAATAGAATTAGAGGTCCATATATGAATCCTAGTGCCATGCTCAATAGCACAAGAAACTATGTATAGAGAGTTGCACCTCTATAATTAAAACTATAGCTATGTCAGTTATAAATATGATTCATGTATCATATGTAACAACACTAGAAAAATATTGGAGGTTCCCATATCCCCCAAAATTTTCCCATAGTCAAGGTAGCCACAACTCTCGCGGAGGACCTGCACCCCACCAGATAACATATATGAGGAAGTATTGATCCTAAAGATAGGGTAATTTCACCCACTATTGAAAGTGGTTGTATCAACTCTATCTATATATTGAATATAGGGAACCATGACCATGGTGTGACAAGGGAGTTCTGACCATGAAAACACATGTGTGAAGATTATGGTGAACACGTGCACTTATGAAACATAAGAGTACTAACCCCACTAAAACTCAAATTATCTCTCATATTCGATACCATCATCAAAAATCTGTGTAAGAAGAATCATTCATGGAAATCATAATATCGTATCTCATATTCCTCAAAAAAATCCATCATCCAGTTCTATGTTAAAAAAACTTAGTATATGCTACTTGTAGTCTGAAAATCAATGTATCAAAAGAGTATAAGTAAAATACAATGCTCTTTCTCTATCCATTAGGATATTACATGAATCCACCAATATGTAATTGAAAATGGTCAAGTATGGATAAATGGAATATTCGAATAGGATCCTCAATGAAAAACACTTCAGATAGGATATTCATTTTCCCAAAATGGATTCCCTCTAAAAATTTGTATTCATTTAGAACACATATGTACAATACATAATGGGCCCATGCCACAAGACCAAATTAGATATCCATCATTTTTCTTAAATAGATTTGATCAATACAATGATTGTGATACCAAATACATATCACTAATCGAACAGCTCACAAAGAATATACGAAAAAACATGGTTTTGAAAATCATAATATTTTTATTTTTATTTTTATTTTTATTTTTATTACTATGATAAATATTTTTATTATGATATATAATAAAATAGTGTGTACAGAATACTCCATATCCCATGGAATATCCAATTATCCCTTCTATGGTACCTCAAATACCCTCATTCTTCATTAATAATAATAATTAAATTTTTATTATTATACAATAAATATGATAAAAATGTATACATTAAAAGGGATAGATTCAACCACATAGTCCCTCCCCCATCCAGATCATTTATCGGTATGTTCTACCCACTAGGATTCATATATAATTTTTAACAATGATAATAATAATTATAATAATACAACATTTTATAATTATTTATAACACACCATAACTCTTAATGTCAATATAAATAAAAATTATAATAACAATCAACAGTTATTATTATTATAAATAATAATAACTCTGACATTTTATTATTATTTAAAATAACAATAACACATGTTGCCATCCACCAATGGCTTGAAATAAGATTTCATCCAACCCTTACTAGAAAACGATCCATCATATATTTATATTGAAACAACACATCTGAAGATATGGGAATCCTATAGTTTACACCAACATCGGATGTCATCATCTCTAGTGGTAGGATTATGGCCTCATGTTGATCGAAAACCCCAGTCACTACTCTTTCAGGGAAATCTAAGAAATCTTGTTGAGAAACCACATATATGGAACCGAACTATGGGTTTATATCATCACTTCCACACCTACAATGCTGCTCTAAAATTTAAATCCAAACTATTTATCTCAATCCATTATGAAAAATAATGAGCATACAATAATAGGTATTCATGGATATCTTAGAAAAACCAATAAACTAATTACCAATGATGAATACTAAGAACATATATTGAATGAAAAATAACATAAATTGATTCTATATCAGTCAACATGTTCATAAATCTATCGTAGATATAGTCAAATGAATTCAGTTTTAATATATCACCAGACCATTATGGATAATTAAATCTCAAATTATGAGATCTATGAAGAGAAATCAAATGACATTAAATTGTAGCTCCTCTAGTTTCAATTATATAACCCATTAATAATTTCGGTTATGTATGTAATGTGATCAGTCAATGTTTAATATGATTTGAAGTTCTTTTGGGACATTTTTGGGATTTTTTGGAGGTCCATGGTTTATGAATGATTAATATAAACCACAAAACTCCTCCTGAACACTATGAAAATATGGGGAGGATCTTCTGGCAGGTGCATAGTTAGTCACACAGTTTTCAAAATGGTGAATCCACCTAGGACTAACTCTTCTTTTGGAGATAGTGGAATATGCATGTTTTTTCTAACATTGTTCCATAACCATCAATGGTTTAAAACGAGATCCTAAAATTGTGGTTCTCATTTGGGAATTCACTATTGCATATTTTTTCCCACTATTTTTATTTTATCTTGGTTTTATCTCCTTCTAAGGGGTTTGGAGATGCTCCTATTCAATTTGGGAGCATTCTATTCTAAGATCATGGTGCATTGAAGGCTGGATTGCGTGGAATGTCTCTATTTCGGGCAGGTTTTCTTAGATCTAATCTTCTTCCTTCATTGTATTTATAGATCTAGTATTTGGGGAAACATATATGATATTTTATGCCAATAATGATGATATTTGGTTGTTTTTAATGATAGTTAATGAGATCTATGGTGGGTTTTTTGGGTTTCAACATTGTTTTTTATGAATAAGAATTGTTCTTTGTTTTTACAAATTTCCATGGTATGTTTCTAAAATCATGACTCTACATACTAGAACTAGAAGTATTGATTTCAAATTTCTTGAATTAATTGAAATTTATTGTGGTATTTTCGTGCAAATATTCACAAAAACCTTCCTTAGTGGTGGTTTGTGATATTGTATAGTTGTGAAATTTTTTTTATGGATGATATTAAAATAGTGATTTTAAAATAGTTATTTTGTTTGATTCATTGAAAAAAAAATAGTGATTTTATGTAAAAATATTTTTTTATTAAATTTTTTTGGAATAGTTGGTTTGGTATGGTTTTGGTATAATTAGATGGCATGTGTTCATTTTTATTGATGTGGCCCTAAGGAAGGGGCATGTTCCATTAGGGAACTAGTATATAGAAACTATGTGAAAACTTGGTAGATTGATGTTATATAAGTCATGAGTATGAAGATATCACCTAGTATTGATTATGTAGATGTGTGAATTGTAATGGGTTATGCCTAATGGAAATTTGAATTTTTTTTGAAGGACTTGTTTTTTGTTTTCCATTAAAATTGTTTTTAATATAAAATTATTTCTTTTAATATAAACCATTATAATTGTTTTAATGTGTTTTATATAATTTTTTTTCATATAAATGTGTTGACGTGTTAAATCCTAGTGGTGTTATTAGGGATTTCAATTGGGGAGAACAAATCAAGTTTCATTACCCATCCCCTTTTTACACATTGGATATTTTAGAGATGTTTTTTATCTGAACACATGTAAATTCAAGATTTCACATTTCATTTGTGATGGTTCGTTATACAAGGAAATAGATCATAGAGTTGTATTTTGGGGCATGTTGGGAGTTATTATGTTTGTATATTTTGAGTCATTGAGTTTGTTGTTTTTCTTCTGTTTTTTATTTTTATATCGGTCTTGGTATCCAATTGGTTCTCTATTATAGGTTGGGTTGAATTGTCATAAGTTAGAAGTGAATAATTATATTCATGAATCATCTAGTTCAAGTTTGGAAATTTTTATAGTTTGGTTAATTATTTTATTTTTAATGGGAAAATCAACACGCAAATATTATTGATTCTCTTGGAATTTATTAGTATCCTTTGGTGTCTTGTGGATGTCGTCTAATTCAATATATCCATTCTTTCACAAAACTGGGCAGTGAGTATGGGTGGGATGTTACAAGTGGTATTTGTCTTGGCATGTCCAAATATTATTAATGGAAAAGTGGTATTACTTTTTTTAATATTTGGGTTTTAGTTTTGTTAATCCTAGAGTTGATAAATGATCTTAAATTTACCTTTATGTTGGGATTTTAGAATGTGATAGGATTTTAGGGACATAAAATGTAGAGCATTAATAGTTTAACTACCCTATATATGTTAAAATTTATGTTACCTGGGAGTATTGGAATGAATTTTTTTGAGACACTTATTGGTGTTTTTAACTAATATTCATGTATTTAACCAATGAGAATAGAATTAAATGCATTATAGACCTGGAATTCCACTAGGAATTCATAATTCATTTCGAGTAATGAATTATAAATTGATGTAAATGTGTTTATTTTATAAAAAAATTGAAATTGTTTTCAAATGTGGTATTTTGTAAGGAAATGATAGTAGTATTTTGAGAATAGTTTCATTCTCAAAACCATGGTTAATATTTAAAAAATGTTATAAAGATAAAAGTGTTGAATTAAAAAATTCTTTTTTAAGAAATGGGTGATGTGGTAGAATTATAAATTGTTAAGCCTCCAGTTACTAGAGAGTTAGAATTAAAGAATTTATTTTTGTAAATATAAATGGAACCCATTTTCAATCATAGAAACATATGAAAGGAAGATGATACAAATATGGTTTCACATGATCCATAGGTTGAATATCTTCATGACCATAGTGTCGTACATTATTTTTAGGATGTGGATAAAGAAAACTTATGGGATGAACCAATTCATGTAGATTATTTTTTTGAGTTCAATTTGTAGTATCCACCTATCATTATGGGTGATTCTGAACCAAAGAAAACAGATGTGTGGTTCGAAATTATGAATCAAATATTTGATTTCCTTAGAACACTAGAAGAGACGAAAGTCATGTTGGTGATGTATATGCAGGAGGATATTTTATGCAAATGGTGGGATTTAGTAGTTCAGACTAAATTAGAACAAAAATTTTAATCGGATGATTTTGAAGAATTGTTAAACAATCAAATCTATCCTCATGAATGCAGGATTTCAATAAAAATTTAGTTTTTCATATTTAAGAACGAAAATCATTGAGTGGTAGATTATGTGGATAAATTTATAAATTTATTCCATCTTTCACTTGCATTTGTAGTTAGTGGGTCATTGAAAGAACAAATTTTTCAATCAGGGCAAAGGAAAGATATTCACTCAAAGAATTGATTTCTCTGTATAGAAAATTATAAAAAATGGTCAATATAGAGATGGTGGTACAGAGGTAAATCACATGAAATATAGGTGTAGGATTCATGTAGATACCTATAGGAAATGGTGGGAACATTAATGTAGTAAACAATTTGAAGGGGGAAACAAATTTTAAAGGTAGTGGGATGACTGAGAATAAGATGACTTGATCGATGACTCTTCCTCCATAATACAAGAGTAAAGATAGATGCTTCTAATATGGATAATTTTAAAGAATTAATAGATATTTTATAACACCACTTCGATCACACAAAAATTACAACAATATGTATCACCTTCAGCACTATTTCTATAGTTCTCTATGGTCACGTGTTTGAGACTCATCTCATGTTTTGCTGTATCTTATGATTCATTGGGAAGATGGAATAAAAATACATCTCACCAATAAAACTAATCTAGTCGTTTTGATTCTAGGAATACCATGAATCCTAAATAATATAAATCTCAACAGGTAAATAATGAAAAAATTGTAGTGAATAACAAGTTATACAGAGCTGATAATGTAATTCTGGGTGACCAATCTGGACTATGGATGGTGAGAGGTGTGATTATTTTGAATTCTACCCTTATGAAATAATTTTTTTATACAGTTTTATACCATTAATTTTCTTGTTATTTCACTATTTATTTTCATGGTTTTCATGTCGATATGATGCCTTTTATTTTTAAACAACAAACTAATCTTTGTCAAACCGAATGTAGAGACTTTGCGTGTAAAGAATGTTCTATAATTGTTGGTGGATATGAGTTCATATGGTATTTATCTATGATAGAGAAGGGGTTATATGAAATAATCTTGGGTATGGATTTGTTGACTATGTTCAACCATCACATCAATTATTATACATGAAAACCCAGTTTTATAATGGATGATGGTGTCAAACATTTATTTTGAGGGGACTAGAATGTAAACATAGGTGCAACAATCTTGTTGGAACCCGAAATTGGAGTGATATCATATCGGATGAAATCATTAACCATTGAATTAGTGAATGATATCATGAATAGTATATTTTTTGAAATTTTTGATCTGTTTCTAGATGTTTTCTTTGATAATTTCTTAGGGGTTCTACCAATAAGAGAAGTGGGGTTTATAATTTATCTATTAACAGGGAACAATACTAGTTCCCATCCATAATACTGGATGGAACCAATAGAACTGGGGGAATTTAATTTCTATTTGGAAGAGTTTGAAATAAAATGGTTTTTTCGTCCATGCATGTCTTTATGGGCAGTCTTAGGCTTGTTTGTGAAACTGTTGTGTGGAACTCTTAGGTTTGTGTTAGATTCTCATAAACATAACCAAGTTATGAGTAGGAATTGGTATTCACTTCCACACATTGATGATCTATTTGATCAATTTATGGGATCATAGTGGTTCTCTATGGTTTAATTTTGATCATGATATCACCAATTGATGGTTCAGAAGGAGGGTATTACAAAAAACATCTTTTAGGAGTAGATATGGCCATTATGAGTATGAGGTTATGAATTTTGGTTTTATTAATTCAGTAGTAGTATCAATGGAATTTAGGGATCATATATTTCATAGTTATCTTGATTCTTATGTGTTTTTTTGTGTATGAAATATTATTATATTAATGTAAAATGGTTGCTCAAGAGAAATACATGGCGAATAGTGTTGGGAATCTTGAGGGTCATTGTATGCATTAAAAATTATCGAAGTGAAATTTTTTGATACAAGAGATAAATTTCCCTGTACATGTACTCATTGAATGATATGTCTCTATGGATCCTGAATATATAGAAGTTGTTATCTATTGGAAACCTCCAAATAATGTCTTTTATATATATAGTTTCCTTAGTCTTGCAGGTTATTAACCACACATTGTGTGTGATGTTTCACTATTATGTTCACCTATGAAATAATTGATAAGGAAAAATGTCCTCTTCCAATGGAATGAGGAATTTCACGGAGTATTTCAATAGCTCATAGTAAACCTTACATTAGCACCAATCATGCTTTTTATGAATTAATGAAGTGTTAAATGGAGTATTTTAATGCTTTATGAACATGTATTGGATATGTTCTCATGCAAGGAGATCATGTTTTGGCTTTTGGATCACTGCAATTACGGTTACCACAGAAGAACTACCCAACAAAGAATTTAGAGTTATATATAGTAGTCCCTATACTAAATTCATGAAATCAATACATCTTTTGGGAGAAATTTATAGTGATAATAGATCATAAGTTTTTGAAACATATATTTTCACAAGGTTATTTTAACCTGAGAAAAATAAGATGGATGGATTATCATTAACTGTTTGACTTTGAATTGATGTATAAAATGCGTAATGGAAATTATGTGGTTGGTCCATAACCTTAAATTCATTTGGTTAGATGAAAAAATAGGATTTATATTTTTGGATGTCGATGTTGGTGAAAATTGACATGAAATGGATTGTGAAGACTGATGTAGTGAAGCAGTTTTCTTCTCAGTGTCTTTTGTTCTATATTTGGTGGAGTCAGTTAAATAGGTACATACATCCGATTCAGAATGTGTTATAATTAATTCAAAACCAATTAGTATAGAGACCATAGAGGGAATGAAAATGGATATGAATTCAGTGTTGTTGATCATAGAACAGATGGTCGTTCATAAGTTTTGATAGTAGAAACTTCATCATGATTATCATTATTCAATATATCCTATTCATCCTGTAATATATAAGATGTGTAAGGAACAAAAAAATTTTTGTGGGTTGAAATGAAAATAAAAGTGGATGAGTTTTTTATGAGATATATGAACTATTTGAAAGTCAAGGTAGAGAACCAGAAGCCAGTAGGTATGTTGATGTTATTAACTATTACAATTTGGAAATCGGAGAAGATGGGTGTAGATTTTTTTATATTTCTCCCATGGATGGATCATAAACGTGATTCGATATGGGTGATAGTGGATTATCTCACAATTTAATCCCATTTTATCCCTATTCATAAATCTAATATGGTGGAGGAATTATCAAAAATCTATATTTGGTAAGTTTTAAAGAGGCATGTGATAATAATTTCGATAGTATCAAATAGATATCATGTGTTTGCATCTAATATTTTGAAATCATTATAAATAGACAATGGGAATCTGTATAACATGAGTGTGACATATCATTCTTGGAAGGATGGACTATATAAATGTATGATTCAATCATTTGAATACATCATTCAGGCATGTGTAATTGATTTTGGTGGCACTTGAGAGGATCACATACCATTAGTTAAATTCTAATGTAACAAAAATTATCTGGCCTCAATACATATGGTTCTATATGAATCATTTTCTGGGCATCCTTATCATTCTCCACTTTTTTCGGTAAAAAAAATGAGACATCAGTAGTTGGAACAAATATTGGACAAGAGATAATGGAGAAGATTCAGATCATATATAAGATTGTGCAATAATATCAATTTCATTAGAAATCATTTGTGGATTATCATATATGGTCATTGACATTCAAGGTGAGATATCATGTGTTCTTGAACACCACTCCATGGTTTGGTCATCATCATTTTGGAAATTAGGGAACGTTATCCCCTCAACACATCGTCCCCTTTGAGATATCAGAATGGGTTGGTGAGTTGTTATATACATCGGCCTTGGCACCGTGGTTCAGTGAAGTTCATTTTGTGTTTCATGTATAATAGATGAAGAAGTATCATCTTGATCCTAACTGTATCATATGATGGGATCACATTCACCTAGGGTTTGATGTTTTATAGGTCCATATGCTGGTACATATTTTGGATTGGCAAGATAAATACATTTGGGATAAAATTTTCATTCTAGTGGAGGGTTTGTGGAATCATGGTCAGATTTAGGATGAAACATTGTAATGAGAGAAACAAATTGTTGAGTAGTGGCCCAAACACATTCATTGAAATTTTGGTTTCTTACTTTTTAGAGAAAATGCTTCCAGTGGTAGGGAGAATTTACAATTCTCATATTCATGTAAGTAAACTTTTATTTATGCATTTTAAGTATGTATATTTTTTTGGTTATTTTTGGAATGTTTTGGAGGCTTTTTGGAATGTTTTTTTTTTATTTTTATGTTTCATACAGTTTGAGCATGTTTAGTAGAGACTACGAAACTTCTCTGGAAAAATGAGAAATTGTAGATAGTATCTATGGGTAGGGTCATGGTTAGGTGAATAGTTTGTAAATACTATGAAGCCACCCAGGAGTAGTAGTTCTTTTGGAGATAGGGTCATATTCACAGTTAGCGCACAGTTTTCCAAATCGTGTGGCATAACTATCCATGATTTAAAATTGGATCCCAAAACATTGGATCTCATTCTAATATGATCCTTAGGCTATCATTTTCCCTCTATTTTGATCCTTACTTAGTTTTATCTCATACCAAAGGTTGTGGATGCTCTCCCCTTGGATAAAAAAGGGATACATTGTAAAATATTGGGAAATTGAAGGTCATATTTCTTATTATGTCTCCGTTCTTGAGGGTTTTTTAGATCCATTCCTCATCCCGACCATGGATTCCTAGATCTATAATGTTTGGATTAGATATTATATTTTTTATTAGTGTCATGATTAGATTGTTCTGTGTAGATTATTGTGAACTAGATCTATGGTGGGTTTATTGTGTTTCTACCCATTTTTGTTAATGAATAAGTGTCACTATTCAATTCAACCATATTTTATTAGGAAGGATGAATTACACTCAACTCATCTTTCTAGAACAAGATGGATTCATTTCAAATTTTTTAATTGATTTAAATTTATATCTTCATTATTGTGGAAATATTCATAGAAACCTTCTTCAGTGGTGGTTTTTTAGATTGTGGAATTGTATTCCAAAATATATTTCATAGATGATTATAAAATATTGTTTTTAAAAAAGTGTTTTTTATTCATTAAAAAGGGTTTTGTGGATATTTTTAATAAAAATATTGGTTTATTTAAATGGTTTGGCATAATTGGTGTGACATAGTTTTGGAATAACCTTTTTGACATCTGTTAATTTTCATTGACACGACCCTGTTTATGGGGCATGTTCCAATGGGGAACTGGTTTATTGTCACCCTGTGATGAATTTGTTGATCGATGAGTGACTTATCATGAGAATGGAACTATCAACTGGGCATGAATCGGTGGATATGTTGATGTGTAGATTTCAAAGGATTATTCTAAATGATTATTTGAAATGATTTAATGGGATTGGTCGGTTGTTTTCCATTAAAATGGTTTTGTTGAGAAAAATCATGGTTTTAATATAAACATATTAATTTTTTAAAATTTTATTAAATAAATTTTTTTTTGTAAATTTGTAATGTGTTTTATCCTAGTGTATTGAGTTTGAAAGTCATTTATTTAACAACTACCATATTTTATTAATTACACCCTACATTGGTTCTTGGTGGCTTTTAAAGATATTGTTTATCAAGACACAATTAAAGGCACGGTATCACATTTCATTATTGATGATTCTTGATTCTTGGGAATAGATTCAAGAGTTGGATCTTGTATAACTATGTGAGTTTCTATGTCTGTATCATTAGATCCTTTTAGTTTTTTTTTCGTTTTGTCTTTTTTTTATATTGGTCTTCATTTCCCATTCATACTCTATCATAGTGTGGTTTGGTTTGTTATACATTGGAGTTGTATAAATTATTCTCATGAATCATTTTCTGGTTTTATGTCCATTCATATATTGTGGTTTGATATTTTATTTTCAAATGGGAAATAGTCTACCAAATGTTGTTGTAGCCCTTATTTTTTATATCTTTCATTTGGAATCATGGGGATGTTTCCTAAGTAAAAGTTTAAATTTTTTCTCAACATAATATAATGAGGAGGTGTGGAATGTTATAACTACCCAAAAAAATAAATCCATAAATTAATGTGTAAAATTATTATGTTACATTCATTTAAAATATTTATGATTATAAAACAACTATCCTAATTCCCTACCATATCTTGAGATTAATTATTACGGAAGATTGCATCCTCTAAAAATGAATTTTATCATCCCACTATGTTTCTAATTTGTCGCATGATTATCTACAATAATTTTATCATCAATAAACATTCCCAATCATCCATTATAATCACTCTTCAACCCCATTATACTCTACTTTGTTTATACATATAATCATGGTGATTTTCTATTGAAAAAATTATATGGTGGGATATAATTTCGATTAGTCATTAAATTAATTATGTAAATTGATTAACTAATTTATTTAATGTATTCTGAAATGTTTATTCTTAATCAAATGTCTAATTTCAACATACTTTATGTCGACCCTAGGCTACACACTGTGTTTCGTAAACAACTATGGTCTCACATTTCTTATATGGTACTCCATTCTGGAGATATACCAATATTTTATGAATACTACACATGAATCATATTAAAATATTAAATATTGTTATAATATCAATATCATAGGCCTTATAATATATTGCAGAGTCAAATAATGGATCATAATTTATTCCATGAAATATTCAAAAGTCTTACATGGAAAACACTGATTCATTGTAATTATAAAAATATGACGTGAAAAGAATATATGTTACATCTTAAAATTTTATTTTGTTAGAAAAACAAATACTATATTGAATTTTATACATTATGATGTAATATTTGTTTGTGTAAGGATGATGAACATCATAACTAAATCTATAAACCTTAATTAACCACAAATTTTAAAATAGTCAGTTCATGACATAAAACTCAATATTATGTAATATTTGAGGTTGGGACCATGTAGTTAGTATCATAAGAATTATTTTTCTTATTTTAGATGTTATAATATTGGATGTAAACACCATTAAAATATTATAATTTCTATTATTCATGATATATCATTTTAATATTCCCATGTTTATCATCTAAACATTGTCTTATCAGAATGGATTTTTGTAAAGGAAGCATTGATGGTGTAGTAGAAATACACTATGTGTAAAATATACTTCTAAATCAGTGACCAGGAATGGTTGGAATTGGATATATGTAGTATTGTATATGATATATCAGTTTACACCTGATATTAATGCTTTTGGAATCTATTCTTGATCAAAACCAGATCTTCAATTGAGGAAAATGACTGTAGTAGTGCATTTTAAGAGGCATCACCCTCCAACATTCAATGAATCTTCTAACTCAGTGATACATGAGGGATGGATTAAATCTCTGTAGATGATATCCAATTCCATGAGTTGTTTGAACTATTAAAAGGAAATTATTTCTTTTTTTTCATTTTGAAGATGAAGCTGGTCAATGGTTGTTAATGGGTATGAACAATAATGAAATGGAACAGATTTATTCCACAAAATAACATACACATAAGAATATTTTATCTAATTTATGTTTCCCTAATGTTGTTCAACATAGTAAGGTAACATAATTATTGGGATTGAGGTATATGGGTGATGATTTTGTATCATTTTTTGTGGAAAACATCACAAAATTTAAAAACTACGCCCCAAATCATACTCAAGTTGATCATATTAATATTATGAAGTTTTACTCAGGATTTATGCCATGATAACGAATATAATTGGACTCTGATGAATTTAAATGTTATGAGAAACGTGTTCATTGTATTGAGATGGTAGAAATAGAATTTTGTAATTTCCATGTATACCAAGACAATAATACTAATTATTGATCATGGTGGAAATAAAATGGGATGAATACATTGAAGAAAACTAATGTTTTGAAGTCAAATTTTCTATGTTTGTGCATTTTGTGTAAAAAACATCCAAACAGAATGTATTAAGAAATATAGTATGTTATTTTGATGTTGTATGATTGGGAATATAGATAATGATTGCAAGGAAAATGGTTTTGGTATTGGAAAGATCAATTTTGATAAATAGGGAGAGAAGTGTAATCAATTTAATGAGATGGGTCATTATGTGGATGTCCTTCTGAAGAAGAGCACAAATGATGGGATTTAGTAAGAATATAATAATATTGGGGTGGAAAAAATTTTGAAAATCTTTTAGATGATGTAAGTCTATTTAGTGAAGTGGTACAAGGTACATTAATCACTCATTCGGATTATTTTAATGTCTTAATTTATTCAACATTAATACATTTTTCATCTATTTAAAGATTACGGGTAAAATAAAAAAATTTACTAAAAAAAGTAAGTCAATAAATTTTGTCATATAATCTTGAGGTAGTATTAAAAAACAAAATACAAAAAACACCATCATGTTTTTATATGTAAAATATTTTTCCTTGTAATCTATGTTTTCTTTCCTAATTATTAATTTTATGTAATGTTTTGTAATTCCTACTATTAAATTTGTCATGATAATTTACATTACATAGAAAAATAGGGTTTTTAAATAATATACTTTTAGTTTATATCTGTGATTTTAATAATATCATTAATGAAATATAAAAAAGAATAGGCATTTTGAAGAGATAAAAAATTAATGTTACCTTAATCATGTTCTTGAAAACAAGGTAATTGTTTAGAATAATGATGTTTATATAGCTAAATATTATATATATATATATTGTTTCTTGATTTGTTAACTAGTAGTATACATTCTCTTGAATTTGAGTTTAATAATTTCTTTATTGGATTATATTTTTATATTTTCAAAACCTCATTATCAACTGGATCATGTATAACATTTTGAATTTAAGGTAATTTGTAGGATTATCTTAATAAATGATCCATTCATCAAATAACATAATTATAGGGATATATTATTTTATATAGAAAAATATTTTTGGTTATATGAGGATTTTAATTTATTATTGAGCATTTAATATCATCACTCTCAAGAATAAGTATGTATTTCCACATATTAACGACTTATTTGGTCGGTTTTATGGAGCTCAATATTTTTCAGTTTTTGATATCAGGTTTGGATACCATCAGCTGAAGGAGATAGAGTATGATAACCCTATGATATTGTTTTGTACTAGGTATCGACATTATGAGATTATGGTTATTTCATTTGGGTTGATGAATTCTACATTTTTATTCATCGATATAATGAATATTGTTCTCTATTAATATATAAATATATTTGTGGTTTTGTCTATTGATGATATATTTTTCTATTCAAAACTATATGAGGATCTGGAAAAAATATAAGGATAATTCTTCGATCCCTAAATGTAAAGAAGTTATAATTTTTTTATAAAATGTTAATTTTGGTTAAAAAATATTTCACTCCACGAAAATATCATAAATAACTATGGAATAACTATTTCACCAACTAAAACTAGTGGGGTTGATGATTGGACAACACATATAATTATTATAAAGGTTTAAATATTTATTTTGTTAGAATGCTATTACTAATAATTTTTTTGAAAACAATACATTTCTTTCTTTCCCATGAACCAAGTTAACATTAAATGGAGTTATGTTTGTCTAGCTAAAGGAATGTGAAGAATGTTTCCTGGAATTGAAAATATGATTGTTGAATACTCTAGTTTTAGCCCTCATATCTAGAAATGTTAATGTTTTTTACGATTCAATTCTATATTTAAATGACTGGGTTTTTATTTAATGAAGAATTATTGGGTAATATAATATATATCACATCAATTAAAACCACATAAGGGAAATTATCCTACAGATAAACATGAACTAGAGACATTAATGTTTATATTAAATATTTTGAGACAAAAATTATATAGAATTAATTATATAATATATATAATAGTAAATGTTTTATTTATACAATCACTCTAATATAGTTTCACCTAGGAAAGAGAATATAGCAGAAATTTTTAAAGGATTACAAGTACACAATTTATTAAAATCTATGTAATGAATATAGTGAACCTAATGATTTTATATGGGAATATTATGCTACTTGAAACAAGATATATTAACAAAATACATCATTTATTAATTATTTGGTAAATGATGTATTAGAAATTATGTATGAAATAAATAACTATGTTTTTTACAAATGATAGTGAAATCACATTTCTTATAATGAATTAAAAAATATCAGAAGTATGATCATGATTTATTGGAAAATGTATATTATTTAATTAGGGAAATTTTTCAAGAGGTTAATGTTGATGAATAATGTGTTATGAAATTTTGAATGAAGTTGTGTGCCAAGTGATACCAAGATAAGAAATAACTAATGAGTATGGCTCATAGTTCTCTATTTTCTATTCATCTTGGTCACAAAAAATTATATATACCTTTAAAAACATTTATAGATTCCCACTCTCCAATGTATCATACATTAATACTAGGTTTTAGAGATTTATCATAAAAGTATGTATTTTTCACTTGATACTAAATTAAATTTCATTTAAAAAATTCATCCTTCTTATGATTATCATTCAAAGAGAAATATTATCATTCAAATGGAATGATTCGAACTCTAGTTGATAGGATTCTATATTGTTAAATAGATTATTATGGATGTTAGGATCAATATATAACTAATGATGAGTTTTATTTTCATTAAATGATTCCTTCTATATAAATATTGATTCTTTCGAATCATTATATAGAAATCAGTATTGGAATCTATCTTATCATTATGATTTATGAGAAGTCATGTATCAAGAAAAAAATCTGTATAATAAATGTTTGATAATGTCAATAAGATTCTATAGTTGATGAGTATAATAGAGATTGGGCAGAAAGTTTATACTTATAACTGGCTGAAGTTTTTTTCTTTGGAATAAGGTGATTATGTATTTCTAAAACTATCTCAATGGAAATATGTTTTGTGTTTAAAAAAAATAGAACATTTATAACAATATTCATTGGACTATATGAAAGTATGGAGAAGATTTTATATGTTTATTACCCATTATACTTTCCTCCATGTTTATCTTAGTTACATGATGTATTAAATTTTTCATTCCTAAAGAAATATGTAATTGATAAATCTCATATTTTCAGACCTAATATTTTTTAGTAGGATAAAACCCATTTTTATGAGGAGTATATAAAACATATTATGTACCATATAGAGAAATTTATTCAAAATAAATTAATTCACTAGGTTAAAATTTTGTTCAAAATACAAATGCATGAAAAAGAATAATGATTATTATAAAATTATATGAAGGAACAATATCCCCACCTGTTTAAGTAATGAATAAAATTGAGACAGGATTTTTGATAAACAAAAAATTGGGATAAGAATAAAAATATTTATCTAATGTGAAGATAAATCATTTTCATATCATTTTAATATTTAGTAATTATTTTTTAGTTATATTTAATATAACAATATTAGGTAATTTTTCTATGAAAATGAATATGCTATATTTTTAAGAAAATTAGTTATTCATCCAATATATAATTATATTTGGAATATTTATATAAAAATTCGGAAATTTTAATTTTAAAAAATGAATTTTGTTTTAATATACCATGTCAAAAATATCTTTGATTTAATTTATTATTATTTTCAAAAAAGTTATATTTTTCGATGAACAATGAAAAATAATCAAATTTCATGAATACAATCCATTTTAAGAATTTAAAAATTTATAATACATAAAAAAATTCCCATGTAAATTTAATTCGATAATAATATAAAAAATAATTTTTTAATCTTATGATTTAGTATTATAGTTGAATTTGATTTAAAAACTTTTTCTCCTTTAGAATATTTTTTTGACAACCCTTTTTCTTCAAGTTTTTAAGTTTCAATTTTAAATTAAATTTTTTCACATATATTTATTTAATTTGATAGAAAAAATTTCAAATTTTTATTAATCATAATTAAAATTAACTAAAAAATCAATATAGATTTTTTGTCACTATGAATAGTAAAAAAAACAAAAATCAGTTACCTTGTTTATGGTTAAAACATTTTTTGAAGAAATTTAATTAAAGAGATAAGGATATCAATAACCTGGAAACTATTCTATATTATGATGTATGGATATATTCAAACCCTATATTATATATTATATATAAATTTACCACTTACGATCAAATTTTCACAAATAAAATATTAATGTTTTTGAATCATTTTTAAAATTCCAACTTGTCATCAACCCACTTATAAAATTAAACCTCATATCTCATCATATAAACATTTCAATAGGCATTTGGTTTTGAAAATACCTTCTTAATTCCATTCCTCATTTCCATCCCTTCATCTAAAAAGTCATTTTTTTAATCAAAAACCCATTCTATGATCGTTTTAGTTATAAATCTATAGAGGGTGTCTGATAATGGTGTATTGTTCTAAACCAAGTATTTCTGATTTATTTCATCTTCTACCACATTAAAATAATATTCAACCATAATAAAATAATAGTATATATTTCATAAATATACAAAGATATTATTATGTTTATATAATGACCTATATATATCTCCAATTCTATCAAATTGGATATGAAACCATTGTTTGTGTTTACGGAAGACTACCCCCTCATGAACTGATGTAATTTTATTCCCATAATAGGATATCATGGATTGTTATAAATATTAATTTAACATATAAATAAGAAACTCTTGATATTTTTAGCAATAAAAAAAGTGAAGATACCAATTTTATTACTAACATTCCACCCATTGAAAAAGGATATCGATGTTTGTGCGTACATATTATTTATCACCTTCACAATGTAATGTGATTCCATTTTCATCACTAAATCACATGGATGTTATATATAGGTTCATTTAAATGGATAATTTTATATTTATCATATTTTAATAATTATAGAATGATGAAATAATACATTCCATCTTTCCATGAGTTTTTTTGAACAATGGTGAAGTTACTCATGTGTACATATGGCCTACTGTCTCCAAGTTTATAATGTAAATAATTTTTCATAACTATATTACATTATTTGATTTTAAAGTATAATTAATTAATTAATATTATTTTTTTATTATATATCATTGAAAATTTACATACTTTACAATAATCATCTTATAGAAGACATTTTGGACATACATGTAGAATATCATTAAAAGACCTGATGTAGACATAAAATATTATGTACATAAATATATCATTCAAGTAATTGACATAAAAGGATTACATATAATGTGTTAAACCATTTAAAGGTTCTCAATAAATTATATAATTAATAAAACTTTATTATATAGGATAAAATAATATATGTAACAAGTCAGTCTCGAGATATGATTTACTTTTCCATAAAACAAATTTAAAAGTTTTAATGAATTATATTCTAAATATTTTTATTCCATATCTATATTCATAATATTGTTTTTGGTATTTATTTTTATGGATATAAATGAATAAAAATGACAGTATTGTTTTTTATTTTTAAATTAATAAAAATTCATTCAAAAGGAATCATTTTACATTTTTTATACATAATGTTTTGATATTCTTAACAAATGGTAAAAGGAATGTTCTATTTTTAATGTATATCGTATCAATAGACATTCCCACCATTATATCAATTTATTTTTTATTCCTTTATAAGATTTCGAGTTCTTAAAATAAAAACCCTCTTACAATTTTCTTATTTGTGTTTTCAAAATAATTTTATATCGAATCATATATAATAATCAAGAAATGTTTCATATATGTGAATGAATATTTTTTTTGAGTATGATTATGGAAATTAATAATTTCACATGCTATGAATATTTTAGGGTTCATGGAAAATTTTATATTTCTAGGTGAGATAAATATATCTTACGATTATGTGTAATCTAGATATAGGTCATGATGATGGGGGATCACTATATACCTCTCCAATGCATTGGGAAAATGGAAATAGTTTATCTGTTAGTTTTCTCCTAAAAATTTGTAATTTACTAGGCAGGTTATTCCATTTGAATGAGTGATATTGATATTATTTCCCAAATAAACTACATTATTATTCTATTATTATATTTATTTATATAAATATTTTACTATTTTATAAGTTAATATAATTAGATTAGGTTTAATGGGATGTTTTTTCTACTTCTAAAGGGAAATTTTGTAACATTTTCATAGAGTATTGTAGAATTTATTAGGATTGTAATGAAACATATATGATTTTTTAAATTTCATTTTAAATTTCTTATCAAATGGATTTAAAAAATATTCAGGTTGTAATATATATTCCTTGGGCAAGAAAATGTGTATGTTGAGGGAAACCATAATTTGGAAAAATCATGTTTCCATTGTCATTTATGGTCTAATGAGTAACATTCAATATTTTTATATGTCCCATAATGGTTTTTTTCCTCAAAACAATATTTCTAAATTCTTTTCAAAGGGTTTTATAGATGATTTGGGATAAAGATTAGGTTAATATGAAAATTATGAATACATTCCAAAAAAGAAAATTTTTTATATATTAAATGTTTGGAATATAGGAAATATTTATACAAAGGGGATGTGTCCACCTTTTGTTATAATATTTAATTTGGTACAATTGATGGCATAATTATCTAAAATTGAAAACTATAATGATTCCCACACTGTAAGAGACTGAATTCTTTACATAAAACTCTATTTTTTGTAATGTTTGAATATTGTTCCCTATACTTCCATGTATTTGATAGTTCTAACAAATGTTTTTTGTTTACATAACCATGTTATATTTAATAGTATATTAAATTTAAAAAATCATTATTACATGTAGGTGTAATTTAAAAACAATGTATTCTGTTTAATGATTTGGGATTCCACTCCATTGAATATGTAAAATATGTTAACCTAGTTTTCCAGAGTTCCATAAAAAAAAATGTTTTAGTAATTCTTGAATCTTTTTTCTTGTTTATGAGAAGGAAAATATAGATCATTAACACTACAACATATATGAAATATGATATTTTGAATCCAATGATGTGGCTATTGGAATTTGATATAGTATTGGGGACACGATTGTTTTAAATTTGTGCCAAATATTAATTATTTATAAACCCTATTAGAACTAATATTTTTGTAGTAGTGTATTAAATCAAATAGAAGACTAAAAAAGTGTTCTTATTAGAAAATTTTAAAAAACAAGTCCACTATAAATTATTGACTAAACTTATTTTTTATCATTTACTTTTTTTAATTTTGATGAATGATAAAAATAAAGATACATTTATTTATTATATAGAATAAAAATTTATAGGAGAAATGATGAACAAGAATTAAATTCAAAGATAATGGAATACACTTTATAAAAAAGCTTAAGGAATTATAACACTACTAGTTTGAAAAGATATCTTCCTCAAATAATTTTAATTAAATTATTAAACTCAGACTAAATATTATAAAAAAGTCTCAAACTATGAGATTAATCATGAAAATTAGTGATTATAAAAGTTTTCCATGACTAGAAACACAAAACTATAATGATGTTAGAAGAAATGTTTCTGGATTAAATATTACCAAATAATTCAAACAATTTTGAAATTAAGGCTCGAATAAATTCATCAATGACCATTATCGTTGAATGATCATAATGTTTTGAATTCATGACCAAATGGTTAAAGATAATAATTATTATGATCTGGAAGTGATATCACAGATCAATTCCAAATATTGAAGACAACGTTTTGTGAAGAAGTAGAGAAATATAGGCCAAGAAAATTAAAACCACTGAGAACAAAAAATTACCCAGGATACATCATGAATCATTGATTAGTGAATTCAAATTATAGAGAATCGAGAGAGAAAATATTGGAGAAGAGTTATCCCTTGATCATTTTAGTTTTTCTATCCTCCTCTTGCTGTCTCTTAGAAGTTCTAATCACTCGGTCTACCTCTGGCGCCGACTCCTGTTCAGTATCTTGATTGTTGAATGTAAAATATGACTATGCTTAGGATCTTCTCTTTTTATGTCTTACCCCAAATTTGAATCCTCTATCGTTTATGATTCATCATTGGTAGTGTGCCGACTCATCTTTGTCTTCCTCCATGTATCCAAATGCATGGATTTCTCTATGGTCATACTCACATGTTACCAACCCCCTCTAACTGATTGTTACTAGGTGGTCGTGATGATGTTGGATGCAACTGCAGTTTAAATCAAATTAATTAAAAACAATTGAAAATAAACATAATTAATAAATTATTTTAGTTATAGAAATAATAAAAGAGAAACTTTAATAATTTGGTATTATTTTGTTCTTATAATGATTAAAAAATATTATTAAAATATATAATCTAATTATAAAAGTTATCATGATTAATAAAATTATATATTCATAATAGTACAAGTTTTACCGTATTTATAATAATAATAATTTCATATTTTTAATTGACTATAATAGTTTTTATTATTATAATTGGTTTATTTTATTTATTATTTTATTTTATTTTTATTTCATTATTATTTATTTTTTAACTATTGCATAAATATCATTAATTATTTTTATTTATTTATTTAATTTAACTTATTTATTATATTTAATTATTTTATTAAAATAGAAATATTTTTTATAAGAATCATTACTATAAATATAATTTTAAATTTAATAAATCATTAAAGAATAATATTATTATAATAAAATATAATTTAAAACTTATTTATTTATAATCTTTTAAAATTTATTATTATTAGAAAAAATTTATTAATTTATATTAATTAATATTATTTTATTATTGTTATTATTAATGTAGTTTTATTATTGGTATTATTAATGTAGTTTTATTATTTTATTTTTCATTTAGTTTTTTTTGTAATTATAATTATTTTCAATAATTTCTAAATCCTAAGGGGGGTTTCTTTCTCCACCTTCCAGTCTCCTTCTCCTCGTGAGTATCTCATAATAATTTAGTAGCATCACGGTTGTGGTCATCTTCCTACAATGGTGGTCGATCCATGTTTAGTGAGGGTTCATGTATTCATCCCCAAGCCTTGGTCGTAGCCTTCAACATCATTGGCAGCTGGACCAGCATTAGGAGCCTGACCGCTCCCCATTCTCTTTTGGTGTCCCTACAAGAAATGATATACGGTGTTTGGATGTCCTTAGATATTATAGGTATGTGCTCAACTTTGTCAGATCCTTATGCAATGGATACGAACTCAATGCAACAGAAGGATTTATTACTGATCTAGAATGGGAAAAAGGGTGTTGTCTTTTATTTGGAATCTACGAGTAGAGTTAGTGGATTGTGGATCCTATCAGTTAGGTTTTAGGTGTGACCGGTGGTGGAACCAATTCTTCATATTGCATATCTGGTAGACTGTTGTCCCAATATTCAGGGGAAAGCAGATCTGCAATGGTGGCTCATGGACTCTAGCAATGGGTGTGAGTTATAGTAAACAAAGGTTGGTGGTGGGTGAGATCAATGGTGGGTGTCAGTGCATTGGTGGGTACAGATATAGAGGTGTGTGTGAACTCAAGAAAATGGAGTGAGTGAGCTAACATTGGTATCTTTCCAAAGGTGGGAGGTTTTTTTGAATAGCAAGGATTGATTATTCCAATGGGTAGAATAAAAGCAAGAAAATATAAGTTAAAAATAACTATTAAATTTAAAATTTTAAATATAATTAATTAAAAACATAAAATCTAATTATATTAACTAAATTAATGAATCATAAATTAAATGGTTAATTAATAAATATTTAATTAAATTGAATAATTATTAAATTTATAAAAATAGAAAACTTAATATTAAAAACATAACGTAAATTATATAATAACTAAATATAAAGAAAACCAGTTATATAATTTGATATTACATTTGTTGATTGAATTGAAATATTAAATATAAAAGGTTTAAATAAATTATTGAGATAAAATTAATTAACAAAATTGTTTAATTATAAATTATTAGAACAATAAAATTCGTAAATTTAATTACTATTTTAGAAAATGAAATATAAATATAATTATAAGATAAGAACCAACCGAACACCAATTTCCAAACCCAAATAATCGAAGCCAGAATCTCGCCATACACTTGGAGATGGCAACCAAAGCGTCAACACATCCATATTCAAAAAAATAAAGAAACCACATTTCATCACCATCTCTATACCACACCAAAAGTAGATCTCACCGTGAGTCGCCATCCCATCTCTACCTTTAGATTCGCTCACACACGGAGACGACAACAAACCTCCAACCATACCCAATGTCGATGCGGAAATGATGCACCACCTCTCTATCTGTAGAAGAAGGGGACACGACCTAGAAACTGGGCCTCTACCTAGAGAAACATTAGCCAAATCGATGGCTAGGGATAGAAATCAAGCTAACAACAATAATCATCAAAGATTGATCCCAAAAGGCCCCTCCATGAATGGAGATTTGTACGCCATGAATTAGCCCACAATGATTCTAGGAAAGGAGCCATCACTGCCTTGGTCTAGAAGAGAGACAACGACATGGGGAGAACCAAGTTTATGTGGATCCCCTTACGGATGTATTCTACCTGGTCCAAAATCTAAAATAAAAACAGGGAATTATTTTTCAATAAAGTAAAAATTATTTCATTTAAAAATCAAAACAATAATAAAAAAATGTATTAAAATATGTTATTTAAAAGCCACCGCAAATCCACCCACACAAAGGTATTTTTTGTACCAAATCAATTCCATCCTTTTTGCCATTTTGAAATAGAAATATGTTTTGTAAACATTCATCTCACAAATAAGCATGTCAATATATATAAAAGCAGGAGAAAAAAATTTAACTTAGGATTTTCAAATGAAAAGTTCACAAATGGTCATTTATTAATTCAAATAAATTATAGGATATCAAAGAAACAAAGGATCATTAATTTTCGAAGATTTGTTTCCTCTTATATAAAGTAACTTATCTAATTACTTCAATTCATGTCCATGTCTTAATTCAACGAGTCATAATAGGATAGATAAAACTAGAAATAAAATAATAACAAAAATATCATTTAACATTATCCTAGGTTCTTAAAATCATGTAATAAATAAAAAGTTTTTTTTAATCACAATGTTGATACAAATTAAATTACATTCATACATATCAATTGGCCTTTTATTCATCTAGGATTTAAATCCCCTCAACTTAATGAACTAATATTTAAAATCTAGCCACTTTATTGTTTTATTTAATTTTTTATTCAAGTATTGTAACTCTTGAGAAGCACTATGAAGATGCACTTATTTGAAATGCACAAATGGATTACACACACACCCACTACCTAAAGTCTATGGTGTTAGCTATGGGTTCCCACATTCCCTTTTTTACCCCAGTTTTATTGGACATATAATTCTACCATTTTAGTTGTCTCCCTAAGGTGGTTACTTCTTAATTTAATACAAATAAGTCCCCATGGTTTGAGGTCAATTTTCCAGTTTCCTAATTTTATTACTATAGTTCCACAAAATAGTTTCCTTTATCACTCTCATTAATAGTTCCAAAAAAATATTCATAAATTCTAAATTCATCTCCACTCATCAATCCTTCATCCTAAAAAATATCAAAATATTTTAAATCTTTAACAACCTCATATTTATTATCCATTAGGAATGACTTAATTTACATATATAATGAATCATAAAGAACATGAGATTGGGAAATAATTTTGAAAATCATAACCTTTTTTGTAACCAAAACATTTAAGAGGAATTTGATTGCATTAACATAGACTATATATTAACTCAAAATAAGATTAACCTCTACCCCACATGTAAAACCAAAAAAATCAGAAAGATTAATTCAAAGGTGGAGAAAGACTATTTGAATTTGAAATATCCAAACATATTTTAAATTTAAATAGGTTTATAACATCATCATGGTCATAGTGAAGTAAAAAAAATATGATTTCCACAAAATATATTTTACAATTGATTCACAAAAACTCATGCATTATCATTAAATACAGTGATAAAACATTAAATTGAGATCAAATAATATCATGTGAAAAATTTACGTACACTGTGAATATGGTTTCATGAAGTTACAAATTTTTTTCCTAGTGGATCTTTAATAGAATAGAAAAAATTAAAAGCTAAAAACACTAAAAATACAATCATGTTTACTCAATGAAATGGCGGCCACGGGTAATACCCTCAACACTTATTTTTAAACATTGAATAAATTGAAAGGAAAAGTAGAAATATTTCTAGTGACAATACAAGGTGCATTACATTTTCCATCAGCATCAATAAAACATAATTAAATTGTAATAAAAGAAAAAAATGAAGATATTAAAATAAGAAACATGCATGATTAAATTTTATCCAATGAAACTCCAGCTATCAAATCCTTGTGAATTGATGAAAAAAGGGAACTATACTATACTATTGAAACCAACCACAATAACCTTTTTAAAAACATAATAATATGAAGAACAATAATGTATATCTAATGAAAAGAGAGATAAAAATAGATAGAAAAGTATAACATCATTCAAAATAATACAATAGAAAAATTAAATACAATGACAAACCATGGGTTGAATCTCATGATGCAGTAAATTTAAATTCTTTAGTAATACTTTATGAGATTATAGAAAAATAAAGAAAATTTAATGGAAAGATAAAAAAATGCAATGGAAGCAATACATTCATTAGTTTTCTCACATCCAGTGATCGTTTTAAAATCCCCAGCTGCACTCTCCTAGAAACTAACCAATGTCACTAGGAAGTTGTGGTCTTCTGAGTGTAATCCACCAAATATTTTATTTATTCCCATTTTTAATATATATTTTTTATTGGTGGGAATCAAGAATTATGAAAAGAGGTACTAAGCTATTAACAACTAAAAAGATCCCTATAAATCATCATTTAATATTTAAAAATCTTATCAAAGGGGTCTTCGAGTTGATAATAAAAATTGTCACCCTAATACAATTTTTCATTTTTTTCAATACAATTTGGATCCTGAAAAAAATGGATATCCCTCAAGCTACGCCAAGATGATTTTAATATGAACAATTGAAAATGGATTATTAAAATCCCTCTTTGTAGTAATACTGTTCACTTCTAGATTATGTTTATATTTGAAAAATTATAAATTTTTATGAAGGGACAGAGGTAAATTAGGTTCTTCTATGGGTGTATCATTATTATCATATCATTCTACAACACTAACATTCTCTATGATCTCAGAAATAGGGCACTAAATGTTCAATTAAATATCGAAAATCCCATGAATATGATTATAAAAATAAATTGGAAATGGTTTTGGAATAATTGAAATCAATTAAGTTCCATTTATGTAATTTCCCAGACCTCTTCGATCTATTATATTGAAAAAATAGAGTGTTGGAGGTCTTCTAGGGAGTCATGGAAACTAATTCCAAAATTTCTATAGTTTTATGTTTTCCAGTGGTTGCTCACGAAACAATGGATCACCAAAATGATGACTCACTGAAGGGTGCCTCACTGAATGCTATAAAACTAAACAGTGACTCACTGAATGGTCTCTCACCAAACGGTTATTCACCGAATGGCATCTCACCAAATTGTGAATCACTGAATGGTGCTTTAAATAAAAATTAATCACTGAATAGTATCTCGTCGAATGGTGCTTCACCAAACGGTGACTCACGGAATGATAGCTCACCGAATGGTATCTCATCAAACAGTAGCTCACTGAACTGTGACTCACCAAATAATGACTCACCAAATGATGACTCACCAAATGGATGCTCACTAGATAGTGATAGTGGGGTCCTAAAAATTATACAAACGAAAAAAATACTCCTATGAAATTTATAAAGGAATGGGATGTATGTTGGGAGGAAAATTGGAGGGAAAGAATGAAGGAATCGAATTTTGAAAAGGACTAAAACTAGTTTGCATACTGTTTACCAAGAAAGATCCATGGAAGGCACATATCATGAACCGTGCAATACATGGGTGGTGTGTAAAATGTTGGCCCGTGATGCAGGCCAGTGAACTTGGCAGTTCATGGAATGAATGACTAAAGGCGTCGATAAACCATGAACCATGTAATTAGAGTAATTCAGGTGGATAAATTCATCTTTCAAACCAAATTGTTGGTGATAACATGAATAAGTGGTACACCCCCACATACCATCTACACAGACTGAGAAATTCACATATGAGGCAAGGAAGATGGTGCCATGTGAACTGTGTCGTTCTTAAAATTGAGATGGTGATTTCTACCACCATGAACCACAACACCGCGAGCCTCGGTTGACCGAGTCATCCATGGGTCAGATGATCCCTAAATGGGCATTGGAAAAAGTTGATGTGTGACCATAGATAATGCCTCCTCATCACTCTATAAATGTACCCCATGGTAGCCAGGAAAGGGATCATATTTTGGGAGATCTAGGCTTCTATGGATGGAAGACATCAATGGAGAAATATTGGTGATAGATAGAACAAAAAATGGTTTTTAGGAAGCATAAACACGCCAAAAACCATATATATAAGATATAATTATAATCTTGGACAACTGAAAACCTAAAAGGGGAACCATGAACCATACTCCAATTATGGATTAACTCCCTCCAAACTATAAGATTAATTCCCCTTCTTCAATCTGTTATATCCTGTAACACAACCCTATGCAGACGAAACCCTTCCCGATGTAGCATTATGATTCCCAGAGGGACTCCAATTCTGCATACCATCATGGTATGCAAAAGGAGCTTGAGTCTACATACCATCCAATTATGTGGACCATATCTAGATCCATGTATCACCCCGATATGCATACCACATACAGATCCATGTAACACCCCGATATACATACAACCCTTCCCCCTACATAAAAATGTTATGCGAAAGGTACCCCACCCCACACAGACCAATGTTACACAGAGTAGGGTAACTTTATGATTTCCACCTTTTAGTACCCACCATGACCTTCCATATTCATCCCATCCTCTAACTCCCCTTTGGGATCCAGTCCATCAGCATCAGGACAAAGCCTCCTCCAAAGTCATTAGACTCATATGAATGGACCATCAGGCACATTAGTGTACCCTTATGAGTCTATATAACCATTTTACGTGGAGTCATGAATGTAATCCTTAATTTGGTACAAACTCTAGAAATTTTCTTATGTCTACATTACCTTTGTAACCTAGAGTGAAACCATGGAATACTAATGTGAACCTACCTATTCTAGAGATCAAGGGTTATCACATTCTTTTCCATTTAATGAAGAGGAATGATAAGTCAGAAGAATTATTATATCTTTTCTGTTTTATGAGATGCAACATTCTTACCCTTTCCGAGAATATATTCAAGGGAATCCCTCCTAGAGTAAGACCATATTTTTTTAGGGTGGACCTAATGACCTTCACTCTCATTTCACATTGAAGGTTTCATTGTTTTATACCCTCATCCATTATCACCCCGACATCTTCCATCTTGGGATCCTTCTTTTCCCCCAACAGAAAATAGAAAGTGTGACTTTGAGAAATTTATCACATCTTCTTCTTTCTCACAACAATCATGACTCATGTCGTCATAGAGGATTGTGATAATACGAAAATGGTACAACCCCTAATTAACTAAGATAACTCTAATTCCCAAAACAAACAAGATATGTATGAAGCCTTTATCCAAGATCAATCTCCATATCATATCCTCCATGAAATGATAGATCACATCCCCCTCAAATGGGATGCTACCACATGTAAGCCCCAATGAAGTCACAACATGAATCGAAATATGAGGGGTTTTATTCTCAATCAAATCAGATATGTAGGAAGCCTCCTTGACGGACAAACCTAATACCCAAATCACTCTAGAATTATCTAGGACATAATCCCCGTGGGGACACTTTCATCTAGGAGAAAATATCTTTCCTGAGATTCTCGGTCTGCCTTGACAAAATCCCCACATTGGATCTTGACTAGGAACCTTTCACCAAGACGTCCTTGTCGCATGACATTAAACTGCATAGAAGGGTCCCCGTCACACAACCATAAAAGGTGATGTGTCTAGTTAGGTGACACCAAATATACTGGTTCTACTTCTGTCATGAGGATAAATTGGACACCCATCTCTTGGGTTGAAGCCTAATATTAATGAAACTTACACCCCCCTGGATGGTAATAAAATCTAGAGCACCTCACCATGGGGATTAAACTAGCATTGTGTCATAATTCCCAATCCATGCGCATCCATGATTGATCTTGAAACCCAGGGGTAATGGGTGGACACATTATTCAAGAAAGATACAAGGATTCCCAATGTTATGAACATTTCTAAAATCAATAAGAGAGTTCTAGAGTTTTCAAAAATTCTTCCCAGAAGGGTGTGTTGAGCCCAATATTCCATCTACTCGACCAATGGAGTCCTCAAGTGTTGTTGGCCTAATGGTTATTCAAAAACTGCCTACCATTGGAAATAAAGTCCATGAATCATAGATACCGAGGACATTGGGTGGTTTTTTCTACACAAATAAACTCGTTTGGGACCATCTGACCACATCAAAACCGACAAAGGATGATTTCACAAAAACATAACCCCAATAGAAATTTCCCATCGAGATCAAGAAAATAATGAACATCGTCAATAACATAAAATATACACTTCCTAAATCCTGGTGGGACCATATCACCCAACCAACACATGCTGTGATGTGAATCTGGAAAAAACAAAAATAGTGAACCCAATTTGAATCCTTCACTAAGTTGGAATGTAGAGAACTGAAGCTTAACGTACATGGACATTACATTAATTTTTCAGAATACTTAGTACATAACAAAAACACACACACAAGGATCGTAATAGTTTAGTGTCTTTGGAAACTCGGAATATAATCTTCTAATCGTGGTGAAAGATCTTCAACATCTCCCATAAAGATCTCCCTTTTTTACCTAGAACCTTTCTTTATATCCTGGGGAAAAGAAAACATAAAAGGGTGCGCTCAAATTCTCAGTAAGGGTAAACAAAAGAAATATCAATCACATCATATTCATAAGAACATAACATTTTGGAAATCTTAACCTGCAAAAGAGATCATAATATCATAACATGGGATAAATCATAGTAGTAAAATGTAATCCCAATAATCATAACTTAAAACATGAAACTTTGTGGAATACACACATAATCATAGATAATCATTTCTTATTAGTCAAGACTCATTTCCGAAACTATCTTAGTGGACAAAGTCCATTTCTGAACCGAGTTCACTCCTCGTTTCAGTCCTACTTCACTGAACCGGTTTAACCTGTCGTTCCAGCCATGTCTATCTCATGAGATATAAAATCATTACCCAATGCATTGGAGGGAGATATAGGTCCCACCCATCTCATAATGATAGCATTCTTATGTGTGCCACAAAATTATAAACCATACATCATAGCATAACCCATGAAATAAAAATGGGAATCTTAAACATCATGACATCATAAAACAATTCATATAAGATAAAGGAATTACTAAATATAATTCCATCACAACATAACCAAATAAATGTAATAATAGGGATTAAAACATAACCCTTTATTATATTAGATGGAAAATAATTTTGATAAAACACTTGAACTCCATTCTTGAGGAAAATATCCTTTTTTACTTCAAAAACACCTTTCCTTTATTAACAAGTCATAAAATTATAAACTAAAAGAATTTGATTAAAAAAAACTTGATAACTTGTAAAGGAATATTCTTGGAAATAATGTTTTAAAAATCCATTAATGTCGTATAAGTTAAAAAAACATTCTTCGTACTTTTGTTGGAAAAGTCAAAAAAAGTACCTCGTACGAAAAGCGACAAAAGATTCCATTCATATCTTTTACTAAAAACTCACCGAAGGGTAAAATAGGATTTAAAAAAATTTAGGTGGATGGAAATAATATTACATAATGAGGAAACATGGATTTGAATGATAAAATACACCCCAGTAAATACTAAAGTATAAACAATCTCGGATAAAAATGAGATTGTGATATTTTCCCTTACCTTAGGTCTGATTTACATTGTAAGTGTCTGAACCTCCTGTATAATGATTTAAATAATGTTTTTTACTTATTAAAGAATCATAATTATTTTTATGATATCATATATGGTCATATTCTTAGCTTCTTATTAGTAATATTTCATTACTACTTGTTTATTCGGGTGTTTATTACTTTTTGTTCTTATGCGTGTCTTGTCGAATAAATTCTAATACTTATTTTTAGGTTATAGATACCTCATTTCCATAATGGTATTAGTGTAATATATATCATATTTATTCACTCAATTCATTTATATAATCATTATGCAATGAAGATCATGTAGAACGAGTCGCATCACATCATGGAGATGGTATTCCGTACGTATGCACGAGCGATGATATCGTTCCCATGATCGTGGAATTGTATTGGAGTGTATGTATACTATTTCAGAATCAATATCACTTTATAATAGTCATATATAGTCACTATTTACACCATTATACCCATCCATGTAAGGTGGTGGTGGAAAATAGATTACACCATGGTGTGGAGACAGTATTCCGTACGTACGCACGCGCGGTGATTTCGTTTTTTGTAGGATGGATAGATGGTGAAATAGGTTTGTTTCATACTTATAATAATATATCAGTATATTAGTGATACTGATGTTATTACTTCATAATGAAACAACTTAAGAAGAAGAAGTGGAAGAAGAAAAAATGTTGAATGAATCGGTAACGGACATTACCTCTTCTTTGAAGAGCCTCTTTGAGATGTCCTTTTAGGGCACTAACATTGATCTTTAAAGAATACCAGAACCTCTAGGATGTTTCTAGGGAAGTGGAGAATGGAATTTGGCAGGGGTTTCCCGAGCATGAAGGCTCAAAGTGGTGTCAGGAATAGAGGGAGGAGGTGCCCTTTTATAAGGGAGGAGAGGGGCACCTTTGGAATAACTAAAAATATTATGTTATTATAAAGTCAAATTCAGTTTTAAATAGATCCAAAATGATTTATTTAGAAGATAAGGTGTGGATGGCTCGAAATAATCTCATCCAATAGAATTTAGACAAGTTTAGGTTCCTATTTTAACCTTATCATTTAGATTTAACATTAAGTAAAATAATTTTACTTTTACCGTCTCTTCTTGTGTTCTTATACTATAAGGTTAATAAACTTACTATAAGAAGCCAAAATAACCCCAATATGTTTATTATTAATATATATAACCTTATCTAAGTCATTTGGCCGAACCTTAGATTTTTAGGAATAAAATAACAATTACTAATATAATATTTTTTTTAAAAAACTATTTTATGTCAATTTTGACACTATTTAGTAATTGATTTTTGTGAAAATTATAACAGAATGATTAGTTCGAACAAACTTAATTAAATCATTACTAACATGTCATATTAACCTATAATATTAGTTTAATTCATAAAAAGTCTCAAATTATATTTATTTGGGTATTTATAATATCAATTATTCTAATTTTTTACTATTATGGTAATTACTGCATCATCATTGTGTCATAAATAAATTAATTTATTTAATGCCTAAAAATTAAACATAAACTATCATTATGTATGAAATCTTATTATATTTCTAATGAATATTTAAAATCGAATTTAGATTATGTATAACCCTATATTAAAAATGTTGTAGTAAATAAACTTTGATTTTAACTCTTTTAACTCTTCTTTGAATTAAATAATAATAAATGTCCTAATCTAATCCAAGTGGGCCTAAATGGTCATATTTTATTCCTAAGGTTGTTTTTGGTCGAATAACACTTATCTAATAGAATTAGGACATGTGTTAGGGTAATAATAATAACATTTTTACCCTCAATTACCATATTTAATTTTAACCGTGGTAAAAAAAAAGTAAAAAGTTACTATTCACCAAAAATTATTTTCATCACATTGAACCACATTTTACTTACTAACATCAACCATGTCTCTCAGATTTTTGAAATTCCATTCACGGAAGCGGTAAAATTACGTTTTATGAAAAATTCATTTTTTTAACTACCGCTTAGTGGTTTCACTATTCATCAAAAAATGAAAGTTTCCCGAAAAATACCAAAAAGTAGGCCTAAGATATATTTGATATTATGAATTAAAAAATTATGTCTATTTTACCAAATTCAAAACATATCAGTTGCATTAATTAATTTAAAAATTAATTCTCTTCGTCAAAACAAATAGCGTGTTCTTAAGAGATAATAATTATCAAAAGATTGACATTTGTTTATGTCTGGTTTAAATATGAAATTACATCCAATGACCAACATTGTATTAAATTGTAAAAATATATTCTAAATATACTTTAAAACCACTCAAATTTATAATTTATCACTATTAATTATTTCAATTAAAAAAGTTGTTTTTAATTAAAATTTAGTAATTTTCACTATTCATCAGAATATGAAAGTTATCCGAAAAGTACCAAAATCTCACCCAAAGCTAATTTCGATATTCCGAATTCAAAAATGAAGTCAATTTTGAAAAATAAAATTTACAAAATTTCAAAAATTGGTTATTACTATTCATAACGGCTAGTTTTAATAATATTTTAATAGCATATCATTGTTTAGCGAAACTCGGTATTGCGTACATCACACGCTATCGCAGAAGGTCGAGCTTGCGTGTAATGCAAGGTAAGTCAAGGATGTATTTTGTTCAAACTTCTTTTTGTGTAGCGTACAACACAAGACATTAATGAAATTAAAAAGAATATTTTTCATAAAATCTCGGGGTGTTACATTCTACCCCCCTTAAAATGAATTTCTCCCTCGAAATTCGTCGGGGTTATAAATGGTTTACTACTCGAAAGTTTGTTTAATAGAAACCCACATAATAAAAAGGAATATCCAAACTTGGCTTTAAAAACTAAAGTATGAAATGTAACGTTTACCCAAATTTACTCATCACTGGGTTTCCACGTAGGAGAACATAGGTGAAAATATGGATATGGAAGAAAAATCTAACCATCAAGTTTTGATGGAGAGTGGTAGAGAAGATGGCTATGGAAACGCCAGCAATCACAAAGCCATAAATTTGTGACGATCTAAGGTACCATCTGATTCATCAGATATAAGAGCACTAGGACAACATTTTTGGTTTTCAAGATCATTTCCCTAAAGTTGATGAAATTGTAATTAGAAGAAATACTTTCGTGATTTTGGTATAGTCTCACCGTTGGTCATTATTTGGACAATTTCCACTTCATCTCTTATAGAAATGATGTTTAATTTTTCATTCATGATGTGTTAGTAGATCATGTGATAGAATGATGGGTTATTCCATCTGTCTCAAACAAAAGGTTAGAGAAGTTATCAAAACTTACATAAGTCCATCTATAGTGAGATTAATCATATATGGTTCCTAAAATTAACTTATACTTCATTTATCATATTTCTTAATATAATAAAACTAGTTTCTACTAAACAGGGACTTCATGTAGGCCAGTGGTAGGTGATAAAGGCCAGTCGCACTTCGGTTGTGGGTTCGATTCCCACAGCCTTGTCCGACGCGATGGGCTGTCTCGCGTCCTGCAGGTTGTCCTTTTTCTAAAGCTATATTACTATAACATCCCATCAATAATATCGAAAAACTTTCTATCCTAACTTATGTCCAACATAATCCATTCCAATCTTTTGGCTTATCTAAAATACTTCGCTCCAAGATCATAGTATAAAGAAAATGATTACTTGAAATGTCACATAAAAATCACGTGAATGCCATCATTTATCCCCCATATATCATAAGATATATATTGTTGGTCAAATTAAAAACATGTGAATACCTTAATCATGTATTCTCTTGAAGAATGAATACCCATTAATTGAACCATAGTGAAAACATGAATGTAGTCAAAATCTAACTCTTTCCACATACCAAAATCCAAAAATTCTATATACTCAAACCATGATATAACCTTCTCCTTATATCAGTCATGAGCTCATGAATTAGGTCAAACATTTCATTTTCTCGTTTTCTATTCATTATGCGCATATCATCTTTTTTTCCAAAAATATCTCAATAACATTCTATGGTTACCGGTACCATTGAAAACCACAATAGACCAATACATAAATATTCCAATATTCCATGATACTATATACAACATTATTTTGGAATCCATAAACACTTAATCATTCCACCACATCGTTGTCATATTCAACATCGCCAATAGTGATCGCATGTGACTTCCCTTTGTCCTTTGCCTTAAGTGGTTGCTCATGTCGATCATCACTAACCCTTGGATTAGGGAATTTATTAGCATAATGCCCCATTTCCTTGCACTTGAAGCATTGAAGTGTTGGTGGTGCATTCTCTACAGTCTTTTCTTTATTCACATCATTAGAAACCCTTTTTCCATTACTTCGACACTCAGCTGCTCGATGACCTTCTTTTCCACACTTAAAACATTTTCTAGTCCCTTTAAGACAATCTCCACCATGCTTCTTTCCACACTTTGAGTATAAGGAAACATTCATCTTCTTTTCACAATTATTCTGAGATTTCTCCTTGAACTCCATCTTTTGTTTCTTTTCAAAACTATGAGATGGATAAGTAACACCAACTTCCATTTCTAACTTGATATCACAACGCGCAATTTCATCATAGCTATTGAAGTCTCTTATAGCTAATTCCCTTCGATGTTTTGGTTTTAAGACACTGAAAAATCGATCAACTTTACTTTCAGGTTGGATGATAAATCCAGATGCATACCATGCAAGCCTTGTAAAATTCGCTTCGTATATACCAACAGATTCATCATCCTTTTTCTTTAGTTCAAGAAACACCTTCTCCATCTTTGTTCGAAGAATACGAGGGATGTACTTATTGAAAAATAAGATCTTGAACTCATCTCATTCCATGGACTCAATTTCATCTCTTGGCCTCGTATTCTTGATAAGATTCCACCATTGATCAGCATCTCCTTCCAAACGATACATTGCTAATATGACTTTATCATGTTCAGAACATTGAAGAACTGAAAATATCCTTTCAGTAGTTCTGATCCATTGTTCAGCAACAAATGGATCAGAAGACCCACTGAAAGAAGGTGGACGTTGCCTCATGAAGGACACAATAGAATATTGTTCCCTTCTCTGCTCATTTGGAAGTTCAAAATGATTCATAGCTTCTGTAAGTATAGCAATAAGATTTTTCACTCCATCACCCATAACATTTGTTTATTCAGGAGGACAATCATTGCATTGTCCATTACATTGATCAACACAGTTCCATCGGGTTCCACCCATCGTATAAAACCCAAAAAGAATAGTGTGAGAGGAAAAAATCACACTAGGGAAAACAATATAATAAAGGGGGAGTACCTTCAATATCTAACATCTTAAGTTACCGTAATTCTAGCTCTATAACCTATACTTATACATAACCTTAGGGACATCCCTAGACATACCTTATAAATATCTCTAGGGATCTCACTAAATTTTTCACATCCTAGTTTCCAATGGTTGACTAAACCTTTCCTCTGATACCAACTGTAGAGACCCGAAGCTTAACGTACATGGACATTACATTACTTTTTCAGAATACTTAGTACAAAACAAAAACACACACACAAGGACCGTAATAGTTTAGTGTCTTTGGAAACTCTGAATATAATCCTCTAATCATGGTGAATGATATTCAACATCTCCCATAAAGATCTCCATTTTTTTACCTAAAACGTTTATTTATATCCTGGGGAAAATAAAACATAAAAGGGTGAGCTCAAATGCTCAGTAAGAGAAAACAAAAGAAATATCAATCACATCATATTTATAAGAACATAACATTTTGGAAATCTTAACCTGCAAAAGAGATCATAATATCATAACATGGGATAAATCATAGTAGTGAAATGTAATCCCAATAATCATAACTTAAAACATGAAACTTTGTGGCATACACACATAATCATAGAGAATCATTTCTTATTAGTCAATACTCATTGCCAAGACTATCTTAGTGGACGAAGTCCATTTCTGAACCGAGTTCACTCCTCATTTCAGTCCTGCTTCACTGAACCGGTTTAACCTATCGTTCCAGCCATATCTATCTCATGAGATATAAAATCATTACCCAATACATTTGAGGGAGATATAGGTCTCACCCATCTCATAATGATACCATTCTTATGTGTGCCACAAAATCATAAACCATACATCATAGCATAACCCATGAAATAAAAATGGGAATCTTAAACATCATGACATCATAAAACAATTCATATAAGATAAAGGAATTCATAAAAATAATTCCATCACAACACAATCAAATAATTTTAATAATGGGGAAGAAAACAGAACCCTTTATTATCTTAGATAGAAAATAATTTTCATAAAACACTTGAACTCCATTCTTGAGAAAAATATCCTTTCTACTTCAAAAACACTTTTCCTTTCTTAACATGTCATACAATTATAAACTAAAAGAAGTTGATTAAAAATAATCATGATAACTTGTAAAGGAAGCTTCTTGATTAAAAATCCATTCATGCCGTATAAGTTAAGAAAAACATTCTTCGTACTTTTGTTGGAAAGGTCAAAAAAAGTACCTCGTACGAAAAGCGACAAAACATTCCTTTCATATCATTTACTAAAAACTCACCGAAGGGTAAAATAGGATTTAAAAAAAATTAGGTGGATGGAAATAATATTACATATTGAGGAAACATGGATGTGGATGATAAAATACAACCCAGTAAACACCAAAGTATAAACAATCTCAGATAAAAATGAGATTGTGATATTTTCCCTTACCTTAGGTCCAATTTTCTTCGTAAGTGTCCAAACCTGCTGTATAATGATTTAAATAATGTTATTGACTTATTCCAGAATCATAGTTATTTTTATGATATCATATATGGTCATATTCTTAGCTTCTTATTAGTAATATTTCATTACTACTTGTTTATTCGGGTGTTTATTGCTTTTTGTTCTTATGCGTGTTTTGTCGTATAAATTCTAATACTTCTTTTTAGGTTGTAGATACCTCATTTATAGAATGGTATTAGTGTAATATATATCATATTTATTCACTCAATTCATTTATATAATCATTATTCAATGAAGATCATGTAGAGCGAGTAGCATCACATCGTGGAGACGGTATTCCGTACGTACGCATGAGCGATGATATCGTTCCCATGATCGTGGAATTGTATTGGAGTGTATGAATACTATTTAAGAATCAATATCACTTTATAATAGTCATATGTAGTCATTATTTACACCATTATACCCATCCAAGTAAGGTGGTGGTGGAAAATAGATTACACCACGGCGTGTAGACGGTATTCCGTACGTACCCACGCGTGGTGATTTTGTTTTCCGTAGGATGGATAGATGGTGAAATAGGGTTGTTTCATACATATAATAACATGTCAGTATATTATTGATACTGATGTTATTACTTCATAATGAAACAACCTAATAAGAATAAGTGGAAGCAGAAATGATGTTTAAAGAATCGGTAACGGACATTACCTCTTCTTTGAAGCGCCACTTTGAGATCTCCTTTTAGGGTACGAAATTTTGTCTTTGAAGAATACCAGAAACTCTAAGATGTTTCTATAGAAGTGGAGAATGGAATTTGGCAGGGTTTGGCCGAGATTGAAGTCTCAATGTGGTGTGAGGAAAAGAGGGAGGAGATGCCCTTTTATAAGGGAGGAGAGGGGCACCTTTGGAATAACTAAAACTATTATTTTATTATAAAGTAAAATTCGGTTTTAAATATCTTCAAATTGATTTATTTCGAAGCTCAGGTGGGGATGGGTCGAAATAATCTCATCCAATAGAATTTAGACAAGTTTAGGTTCCTATTTTAACCTTATCATTTACATTTATCATTAAGTAAAATAATTTTACTTTTACCATGTCTTCTTGTGTTCTTATACTATAAGGTCAATAAACTTAATATAAGCAGCCAAACAAACCCCAAGTTGTTTATTATTAATATATATAACCTTAGCTAAGTCATTTTTCATAACCTTAGATTTTTAGGAATAAAATAACAATTACTAATATAATATTTTTTTTAATAACTATTTTATGTCAATTTTGACACTATTTAGTAATTGATTTTTGTGAAACTCATGACAGAATTATTAGTTGAAACAGTTAATTAAATCAATACTAACATGTCATATTAACCTAGAAAATTAGTTTAATTCATAAAAAGTCTCAAATTATATTTATTTGGGTATTTATAATATCAATAATTCTAATTTTTCACTATTATGGTAATTACTGCATCATCATTGTGTCATAAATAAATTACTTTATTTAATGTCTAAAAATTATAAATAAAATATAATTATGTAGGAAATCTTATTATATTTCTAATTAATATTTACAATCGAATTTATCTTAAGTATAACCCTATATTAAAAATGTTGTAGTAAATAAACATTGATTTTAACTCTTTTAACTCTTCTTTGAATTAAATAATAATAAATGTCCTAATCTAATCCAAGTGGGCCTAAATGGTCATATTTTATTCCGAAGGTTGTTTTTGGTCGAATTACACTTATCCAATAGAATTAGGACATGTGTTAGGGTAATAATAATAACATTTTTACCCTTAATTACCATATTTACTTTTAACCGTGGTAAAGAAAAGTAAAAAGTTACTATTCACCAAACATTATTTTCATCTCATTGAACCACATTTTACTTACTGACATCAACCGTGTCTCTTGGATTTTTGAAATTCCATTCACAGAAGCGGTAAAATTAAGTTTTATGAAAAAATCATTTTTTTAACTACCACTTAGTGGTTTTACTATTCATCAAAAAATGAAAGTTTCCAGAAAAATACCAAAAATTAGGCCTAAGATATATTTGATATTATGAATTCAAAAATAAGGTATATTTTACCAAATTCAAAATATATCATTTTCATAAATTAATTTAAAAATTAATTCCCGTCGTCAAAACAATTAGCGTGTTCTTAAGAGATAATAACTATCAAAAGATTGACATTTGTTTATGTTTGGTTTAAATGTGAAATTACATCCAATGACCAACATTGTATTAAATTGTAAAAATATATTCTAAATATACTTTAAAACCACTCAAATTAATAATTTATCACTAATAATTATTTCTATTAAAAATGTTTTTTTTAATTAAAATTTAGTAATTTTCACTATTCATCAGAATATGAAAGTTATTCGAAAAGTACAAAAATTTTACCCAAAGCTAATTTTGATATTCCGAATCCAAAAATGAAGTCCATTTTGAAAATAAAATTTACAAAATTTCAAAAAGTGGTTATTACTATTCATAACGGCTAGTTTTAATAATATTTTTATAGCATATCATTGTTTAGCGAAACTCCGTACTGCGTATATCACACACTATGGCAGAAGGTCGCGCTTGCGTGTAATGCAAGGCAAGTCAAGGATGTGTGTTGTGGAAGATTCTTTTGGTGTGGCGTACAACACAAGACATTAGTGAAATTAAAAAGAATATTTTTCATAAAATCTCGGGGTGTTACATGGAAGATTTCCACTCCTCAAGCCCCTTTCACATTCAAAAGGAAAAGGGCAAGTCAAGATCACCAATTTCACATATGATCATCAAATGATACTTTGAAATGGTTTTTTTCATGTATGTCACATATACATAACAACTATTTTCTAGAGCTCTATTCAATCCAAATGGAATCTCATCAAATTTCTCAGACATGCATGTCAATGACCACACGAGTGGCTATATCACCAAAAAAAGAACAAGATCCACTTGACTACCCAGCATCTTCAATGCTAGGATTAAAATTAACTAAAAATAGAGTACCTAAAAATGGTACTCTCTATATAGTGTAGGTCACTAGGTATGCCCTCCAATTGGTGAAGTATTGAAATACACCTCTTTAACTATGGATGAAGATCTATCACTGGATGGCCTTACTGGTCATCTCCATCCGCTTCGAGAGTATGTCCCTAAAATGTGATAATGTGTACCTCCCTTACAGTACAGAGGAAAATGAAGTCGATGCCAAAGAATTCATCCCAAATACATATAAACCCTACTCAAGGGATTCTATTGAAGTACATCACCATCTACATAGTACAACTCAATATCCTAACACTAAAGAGGATCTCATGCTGAGGGAACCTATTAAAGTTCCATGGACATAGGACCCTCTGGCTACCCATCAATGGTGGAAAATGAATAATCATAAACATGTTATCACCTTGGTTCCTGAGTAGGACATTCACCACACAAATATGGAGACACATAATAGGTAGGCATACAATCATGTCCCTATTGGTGAATCCCAACATAGAAATAGGGTGGCATAATACGAGAAAACACACATTCTTGACAATGATCGATGGTCTCATCACGCAGATAGTAGGGAAAATTAGAGGAAGTTGAAAATTTCTTTCAATGTGCAAGAATCCCATCATCCAAATAAAATGACATCTAGATATAATCTGGAAAAATACATAATGATTAAAAACAATCTTGTAATCTTAATAGGGAAGAAAATTAGGGGCAATCATATAACACTGACATCACATATGATGACCATGATCCAAATACGATCGAAATTAAACATGATCAGAGTAAAATTCCTATGGATAAAAATCAGTCCCATGAGACAAATACAATGAAAAATGAGAAGATTAGAATTTTTTCTTGTGAATAAAAATGAAACCATCCAAATACAGTGGAATCTGGAGAAAACAGAAAATGGTAGGCTCATTAGTTTACCCCAACACACGAGAACTTCCAGCACCAACTGGAAACTCATAAAAGACCATATCAAGAACAAACTCATGCACCGACATTATAATAGGAATTCATACCAATTATATCCTGATAAGTATCTCAGCACATCCTAGATATGATGGAAGATCATAAATTGATTCCAGACTACATTCTCTAGACATGTCAACACATTATTTCATCGGTAGTAAAAGAAATGAAATTGGGCCCATGACATGATCTCCTCAGGTGAGGAGATCTATCCACCAAATCATATAATCACTCTGGAGTAGGCCAACATCCATTATCCAGTGCATGAAGGTAGAAAACCATATTCCATGATATAAGGACAACAAGATTGGGAACAAATACCCGTTCCAACTAGGGGACACCAGTCTGACGTGGTGGCCACTCTAGGGAAGGGATATATCCCTATCAAAACTCAAGATGTTTTTTGGAATATATCGATGAAATCGTGGGAACCAATTAGACAGGGACACAAGCATGAAATCCATTACCAATAGTAATAATCACTAGTTTACCGCAAGATAGAACACAAAAATTAAAGGTGCCAAAGGCAACCAGAAAATGAAGAGTACATTCATAATTATGTTCTGCTAGAAGCTAGTGGTCTTTGTGCCATAAAACATTTACCAAAATGGGATCATGATCATGTTAGTACATTACAAAATTATGGATTTATTGGTAGAAGTTGTGAATTTCATCCCCATAATGTCACTACACGCAACTCTGAAGATCCTCCCTAGAGAACCAACTGGGGCGTACTCTTTGGGGCAAAGATGATTGATCATGAGAGCCTATCTTCTGATGCATGTCAAAGTAGCCCTTCGCTGGACTAGAAGATTGTACTTAATGAAGGCCATCCTCTTGTTATAGTCTTCCCTGATAGTCCACCCTAGGGTATAAGTTTCAGATACGCTTCTCATTATAGTAAGACGTCATGTAGTAATGGTAGTCCTCTCCATACTAATAGTCTCTACGAAGACCTTCCCCAAACTGATCTTAGGCAACGAGAAGGTCAACCCCTCATTACAGTACATCTTGAAGGACCTCCCCAGGGTGTACACTGCAGATAATCTCCATGATATAGAGATATTATGGTAGTACTCTCCATAATTGTAATCATTGTGAAGTTCTTCCCTTCAATGACAACAAGTAATAGGAAGGACCTCCCCTTGATACGGTCCACCCTAAAGGACTTCCCCAAGGTATACACTGATGAAGTCTTCTATATAGCTGAATAGTATGTTGTAATTTTAGTCCTAGCCAAAATTTCACTGACTACAAAGGTCCACCATGCGATCCCAATTCAAACTGGCAAGAAGGTCCTCCCCACATCATGTCAAATATGAGAAAAACCTCATATGCTAAGGCTATTAAACAAATATTGTATAACATATGGGATAATCTCTCCCTGACCAGTGACATCCTTTCTCACCCAGAGAAAGGCCCGAGTCCAGGCTCATCTTCTCAGCCTCCCCCCACCCTTCGAACATTAATAAGACTCCCACCAACCCCATAGCATGATATGAAATCAATAAGGACAGGTCAAACCATTTGGATCAAGAAGAAGAGTCCCTAGAGGAACAACAAAAAGATATATTTTTCATGAGAAGATAACTAGCAAGGTATGAAATACTAGTGATGATCGGACCATGATCACTTCTCAGTTCAACATACAAAAAGAGTTATTAGAAGAATATATACATAACATTCTCCTAAATATCTGGACAACACTTCGCTAGTTAAAAGAAATTTTTTTCTCTACGATGGGTACACAGAACATGTTAACATATTGGTTGAGATTCTCTATAAAATCTACCTAGAATCCCTTCTCTCCGCAAGGCATCCACAATAATAAAGGATAAATAAATACCTCAGGCTGGCATGCCTCCATGTACTGCACAAGTTGCATTGTCTTATCAGAGATTCCATGTATGTTTTTCCTATCCGAGGTTGGGGAGAATATGAAGCTCTACACCTCACCCCACTCTCTATCTAGTATAAATCATCATAAATGGAATCCTAAAATGTCATTACCCAAACAAATTGTCAAATGAAGTCCCTTCTTAGGAACTGTGGAACACTCGATCATAGTCAGTATTGAGTATGTTTATGAAGCGTTAGGCCTAACGAGATAAATCCATTGAGAAGTTCTTCAACCGTGAAACCAAGAACATACAAAATGATTTTCATTTATGATATGCTAATAAATGAACCTTTTTAATGCCCTCAGAAGATAGTAGTTCTTGTGTAGACCCGACACCATATCCAGCTCACATCCGAATGGGAATTTGTGAGATCAAGAAGGCAGAAATAACATCAGCCTTTTTTGCAACATGGGATCAACACCTGCCCATAAGGATGGGGGAATTTTTGACTCAAAAATCCCCTTTATTACTAGAAAATCGGAGACAAGCACTGTCAATAGAATAATAGGAGAAACCCCATCCTGTACAGCTAGGGGTATTTTTACCTCAAATTCTGACCCAACGAATGACTGTCTTCTCTCGTGTGGGGAGAAAAATGGATAGAGGGGCCACCCAGTCCATTCTGTCCCATTATTCACATCCTTAAGTATATAGGCATATGGAAAATACTTATCAAATCTCCCTTCGAGTCACTATTCCCCAGGAAAGCATAATAGTATCACAGAGTGGATGTAAAAGATCCAATAAAGGGTATAAGAATCTCTCCTACTATTCTACACCTGGTATGCCACACCAAATGTGGTATGCATCAGTAAACATTGTGGAAATAAACCCTAAAAACCTCTTTGAAAACAATTAAAATAATGAGGATGCTAGAGAAAAGGGTTCCCTCCCCGAGACGGCTCACACTGATCTTGGAGGTGTGCACACCAGAAACCAAATAGTTGACTTAAACTTGTGTTCCCCATCATTCAATATTCCATTACTGCTTACATGAATCCTAAACAAGGTAATAAATAAGATAAATGCCTACGACCCACCTCCTACTCACATTGAGGATGATTCATCTACAGATGAGGAGAGATTCACTCGATAGGAGGATGAAATAAAAGAACTATGGCGACTAACTATTGAGCTATTAATAGAAGGTCATCCTACATAGAATGTTCCTAAAGGGGGGCATCAACACACACTTAAATTAGACATCCCTCTACCTCACAGGCTCATCATGAAGAACGAAGAATGTTTGGAAGGCGCATTCTGGGTGGCGCCAGGACAATCAGTTTTCTAGAACCCAGTCCTTGTAGGATTTCAATATTTTCCTCCATTAGGGAAGCAATCAAGATAGATTAAGGAAAATCTGAAAATGATGCACATGGTTTGGTATCTAGTTCGTGGTTTAGTAGTTCTAACAGACCCAATATTTTCTATCTTGTCCCCACACATGCTCAGGTCCAACATGACATGCATCAAGGGCTTCTGAATACCATTAAGTTATTAACAAATCGAATATAAGCGATGGATGGATGATGTGATCTAGAAAAACAAGAATAGTGGTCTTACCCTGATAGGGTGAGAAACATCCCACCTCCACCAAATTTCATGAATCTATTATTCCCTATGGAAAATGTCTCAGGGGACCCAGAGCAGCATCGAACGCACTACTCTTGTTATAATGATACAATAATGGGATATCAGGAGCAACTTGAGGCTCTAAAACTCAAATGGTTTGTGTGAACTCTACATGGTTTAGCATTTTTGTAATGCACTTGTTTTCAAACTAGCTCATTAATGGGATGGGGGATCTTTAGTTCCACTTCATGTTTAAGTTCAGCTTGATGATTCCTAAAATATCTATAAGTGATATCAGGAATTGAAAACAACAATATAAATAGAGATACTCAGACTTTATCACTATATAGAAAGGTATAACATACTCCTTTAACTGAACACTCCCCCAAGATGATATTCTTTCAATGTGCATTGATAATCTCTGGGATGATCTTTGAACACCAGTCATTCCAATGAATAACACAAGTGAGTTAGGTGTCTCCACTGATATCGCTCAAAGGATAGGGGATTCCTCGCAACAGACTAATGTCAAGTCCATGGTAGCCCAATTAGCCCTAGTAAAAAGTGTAGGGATAGATGAAGTGGATTTTTTCATTCTAAATCCACTCTACACCGTCCCTAGCTCCAAGGCCCCAACTAAACCATATACGGTCTCTTGGATGTTAGAATCCACTCTTGCCCCATCAGGAAAAGCATAGGGGGCCGAAAATAGATCAATTCAAGGAATGTAGAAATAAATTATACCCTTTCCCAGACAACTAAGCATGTGGTTACTTCATAAACACCATGAATTGAAACTTTCTTCAGCTTCCTGATCCAAAGTGGGATGTTGAAGTAGGTCTTGATGACTGGATATATTACTATACCTTCCATCAGATATTGGGACACATTACCTCAGAGCATTTTTATTTAAAGACCTCATGAAAAGGATGATAGATTCCAGAAAGGTCAAGATGAGACCACCACCAGTGAAAGTGGTGTATTTTTTCACCACTGATCCAGATGAAGAATGGCAGTTGTAGAAAGTTTTTAACAAAAAAGAGAAAAATTCATAAAGTTGGATGACTCAGAAGATGGTTGGCTGAGCTCATGGAATACTCCAGGCACATTTGATGCAACTGACCTTGCATCCAACGACACTCAATGAAACACATCCTTCATCCTTGGCTCGATAATACTCCAGAGGACAGTCGCCCAAAAATAAGTACATTTAGATGAGAATAAGTTGAGTGTAGAAAGAATAATATCACACCAAATCCAATGATGTCTTTGAAACTCTTATATTCCATGCTATAAAATCTGAAAAAATGGGCACCGACCCACCAAACAGCACCACCGTAGGTAGATGATGCGGAAATGTCATCATCAAAAGAGGATATGATTTTCATATCCATGAATGTCAATCATTTTAAGGATCCATTTTATGATGATGAGTATGGTTATCAACCATAATTCCCAAAACCCAACTAGTGATCATGAGGAAGAAGCCATGGTGCTAGGGATACCAAGGGATACACATCCATAGCAGAAATCAAGCTTATGAATGCAACCCCTATCAAACTATTAGTCTTGCATGAACGCATGGAAGGAACCTCTGATGAGTTTTACAGAGTTAGGAAAATTATTTGACCCGCATAAGAAACCACCCCTAGTCTTCTTCTTAAAAAATAGTCATCAGAGGAAGAACTAATGACCAACTACCCTCGAAATGTGAGTGGATTTGCTCGACCTAATCCACAAAGATGGAACCTACTCTGAATCTAGAACCAAGCACCAACCCATCATCATGAAAGGATAAATCCCCTAAATAACATATGAAAGTGTACCCTGAAGCATGGAAGTATTGACCTTTAGATCTAAAATATATCATTCTGAAGCTGATAGCTTTAGTTCTTGCTAAGCTCTCTATGACGTAAGCAATTAATATTTCAATAGATCTTTGAGAAGTTCTCATAGAGTCTATGGTGATTCCAAAAGAATTTGAAACTAAAATAGCCACAACTTAATTCCTCTAGATAGTGATTAATCCGGTAGAATTACTTATAGTTATCTCCTTCCCATATCAAGATGAAGACACCATCATGCAAGGACACATAAAACTCTTATACTTATCTGGAATGTTAAATGGAACCAATATCTGAAAATCCTTCATCAATAATGGATCTAGGGTTAATCTCTTCCCACTATGGACCCTTTATCATCTTGGATACACTGAGGTAAATCTGACACCTTGATCGCACCGTGATTTGTAGTTTCATTTTCACCCTTACAGCACTTTTCTAAACTAGTTTTGTGTAGAAAATTATAAAAATAATAACAATTTCACTACTTATTTGGTTCAATTGTATTGTTTTTATACATATTAATAAGGATAGCATTTCTTTTTTTGATAATTTCAATGTAGGTGGTGGTTATTTGGAGTACCCCTGATGATGTTCAAGAAAAACGGGAAAAACTACGCAAGATCCAAGCAGACTAGTGGACTAAAATGCACAATTCTACTTAACCGTGCATCCAAATGGGATTATATTGGAAGGTATTTTCCCTAATGTACTGGGATATATTTCATCTAAAGTAATTGAATCCTAATGTTTCCACTAAAAGGACCATCCAAATTGATCTATCTAGCACACTGAATCTGAATGAAGTCAAAAATTGTGTGTTGTGATATGTCCATATCTCAAGTTGTAGGTTTCCAAATGAAGCTAACAATTTTGTGGAGATAGTCCAGAGGTGGGTAAATTTATTTTTTTTTATCTAGAGTGATATACGGTTTTCTGCCAACCTAAATCTATGGTCCAATTGGATTTACGAAAATTTTTTTCCTAAAACCACCTTCGACTTTTCTTATAAAATGTAACCTTGGGCTCCTCATTTGTATGTTCAAACCAGAATAAAAGATCTTCCATATTGGAATTCCATATGAGTCCTTTATCCATCCTAGAAGTTCAAGAATCCCATATCCTCATATGGGTCTCATGAATGAAAGACTTCCACTTGAGCTTCCTCCTCCCCTCAATGTGGGGCTAAACTGTGGGTGTTCATTGTGAGGGAGCTACACAAATGTCATGGGAGTTTTAGTGCATCTTTTAGGAACTGGGTTGGATTAATTTTGGTGTAAAAAAATTTCTTTCCATGTATCATAAACTATTTCATTTTTGAATTCTACGTTTTATGCATGTGAATGTTATGCACTTAATTTCAAACCGATTGGTGTGTGGTTTTGAGTGTATGACTTGTGTTATTCCGATTAAAAAACACAATAATATTTTTCTTACCCAATTTAATGAGATTTCAATCTTATTAGGAATACATTATTCCATTCATAAGTTATATACCTTTTAAATTTGATTATTATTTCTATATTTGGTTGTTCGATCAATGAAATAGTGGTTGAGGAATTAATTGGGATTCCCATTAATTTCAACCAATGAATTTATCCAACCCTAAATGAATATCTGAGAACAATGAACATGAATTGTATGTATTGAAATCAAAATTACCCCTTTTTCTCATATATTATCAAAATCTACTTCATTATCGACTATTAAACTCTTTAAATTAATTCAGTTTCATAAAACTCTTTTCAAAATATACCCAGTGTTTCATAAATTTTATTAAAAATGCACACTCTAAACATATCAATACTCCATGAGATAGGACTTAGGGTCTTCTCTATACTATATATAAACCTTAAAATCCTAATAAATTTGATATTTCATGAAAAAACATTCAGATGTTTTCTTAATTTCTGAGGATAACTTTAGTTTTTGTGTGTTTTTTTTATCATATTTGTAAAAAAATTTACTATTTATTTGTTTTATCATATAAATTTTATTTTAATTTTGTTTCCAAAATTATTTCTTCTGTAGGTTCTTTGAATAACGCTTTCTATATTGGTATATTTATAACCTTTTCATCTAGAACCGTAGAGGATCCTACATCAACAACACCGAGATTCACAAGACAACCCTTTGAAGGAGGACACAACAAAACATTAGACATTTATAAACCTCAGTTCTTCTAGAACCAAATTAGAGATCGAAATTCCCATGTATAACATGGATGAAAAAAACAGAACATTAAAATAATATAGCTCTTATGATGTTGATAACTAACACACTTACATTAAAATATAAGGTGAGCAACCCAATTTGGAACTACAATTTAGTTTAATTCACTTATTACCTTGGTTCAACGGACTCTTGGGAGAAGATACTCATAATTACATAAAATAATTTGATACTATTTTTTCTACATTAAAAGGATAAAATTTGGATGAAGAATAAGTAAAGCTTAGGGAATTTTATTTTTCATTATAAAACACTAAAAATAATGGCTTCACTATGTTAATTCAACAATTAGACGTTGGGCTGACATGAAATGTCTCATTCCTAAAAAATATTTCCCACCCTCTAGAACTGCAACTATAAGAAACCAAATCCTTGGTATAAGTAAATCAAAAGGGGAAACATTACATGAATATTGGGAATGCTCTAAAAGGTTGTGTTCATGTTTCCCACACTACCAAATAAGTTATTAAATTTTAATTCACATTTTTTATGAAGGATTAATTAATATTGATCAAAAAATGATTGATGTTGATGTAGGTGGTTCACTAGTTGATAAGACCCCAATAGCTCCAAGAACCATTATAGAGAATATGACACAAAACACTCAATAGTTTGTTTCAATATCCAGTGTACCCATTTGAGGAGTCTATGAGGTACAATGTACTGAATTCGAGAAGAATGTGGGAACAATGTACGAAGAGTTAAGTACCCTTATTCAACAACTTGATCTTTAACAAGGGAAATCTTAATCTCCTCCTCCCATAAACTACGTAATATTTTCTTATGTCATCCATTATTCTAAACAATCCCCCAACTATGAGATAATTATGAGAGTTATGAGGTAATATTTTTAGGCCACCCATAGAACAACCCTTTAGGAAATAACTATACAATCAATACAACCATTAGTGGAAAGATAAAAAGCCTATAGGTAAGGGGTTTTCAAAAAAACCTCAAAAATAATGGAAACAATCTGGGAAGAGTAGTCATCCACCACCACCACCTAGAAATACCCAACCTCCATATAGGACTTTCCATAAACACCCTCTAAAACCCAATCCTATCCTTGAATATCAGATGAAGAAAATGGATGGAAATAGTCTATGATTCCAAAACACCACCAAAACAACCATACAATACCTAAAAACCCAATTATGATAAATCGATAACTCTGTGGGGGAAATTAAAATTCATGGGACAGGTAAACTACCCACTCAACCAGTAGGTAACCCTAGGGATAAGATAAATGATACTACCATCAACCTTAGTGGTAATAAAAAACATAAAATCCTAATGAACCCTCCATTAGTTTCATCCCCTCGTGAGAAAACCACTATACCGACTTCTAAGAATGGTCAAAGAGAAGAAAATCCTTGTCCTTAGGGAAACCCTTCCAAAGGAATGAGTTTGTTTATTGATGAGGCACCTAGGAAAACCATTCCTCTTCAATTTCCCAAAGGTACACCCAACATATGAAAAAAAAAAGAAAAATTATCATGATAAAGAAATATTATAATCATTAACAAATTTCATGTTAGCATTCCTTTTATTGATGTTGTGAAGAAAATTATATGATACACCATGATTTTGAAGGAGATGTGTACACACTAAAGGTGACTTCAATGTGATGAGAAGGTGTTCTTGGGGAGGAATGACTCATCATTTATAGAGCCAGCACTTCCCACCAAATTCAACAATCTTGGATCATTATCCATTCTATGCATCATAGTAGAGTTTTCCTTTTCTTATGCTATGCTTTATTTTAGTACCTCTATAAATGTGAAGCCTCACCCCGTTTACTCTTCATTGTAGGTCAGGGAATTTAATCCCACTAGAATTTTTCTTCAATTAGAAAATCAAGGTATATAACACCCCACTGGTGTGTCAATGTATGTTATTATGAGGTTGAAAATATTAATATTTCATGGTGGTTTTTATATGCTAAAATTTGAAGATGATCAAATGAATGAACATGCCCTGATTATAATGGGGAGACCTTTCTTGAAAACTACCAAAAAATAATTGATTTCCACAATGGAACATTATATATGGAGTTTGTTGGACACATTGTCCACTTCAATATCCCTGATTCTATGAAGCACCCCTTATAAGAATATTCCACTCACTCTATTAAAACTATAGATGTACCCCCTTCCCCTAAAACATTTCTTTTAATTCCAATGATAACATTTCTAAGATTTATCCATTGATTATAATTCTAGAAAATGAATCATTTATATAATTTTATACTAATTTAGAAAAAATTCATGCATTTTTATTAATTTATGTTTTCTTGAGCATTGAGGATCTGCTGACCATCGATGACACTACTAAACTTGTAAAATCTCATTCCTCGTCTAAGGATGATACTATTGAGAAATTAGATGATATTAGTGACCTCTTACATTCACACACACTCCTATAAATCCAAAATCCCCCTAAAATTGAACAAAAACAACTGCCTCATGATTTAAAATATTCCAATCTTGAGAATGGAAAAAAGTCACCAATCATAATTTCTAGTTCACTCTCTCCTGATCAATAATTGAGAATTCTTGAACGTTTTATGGAGTATAAAAAATATTCAGGATGGACACTGGAAAAAATTTCTGGTATTAGACCATCAATTTCCTCACATAATATATTGTTAAATTATGAGGTTAAACTAGTGTGACAGTCACAATGTCGACTGAACCCAAACCTCCTATATGTTGTTAAAAAGAAGGTAACAAAATTATATTCTATTGGAATCATTTACCCCATTCCTAATAGAAAATGGATTTTTCCAAGATAAGTTGTTCCTAAAAAATTGGTTTAACATTAATTATAAAAAAATAATGAATTGGTTCCAACTCATATGCAGAATAATTGACATCTCTACATAGACTATCACTGATTAAACAAAAATACTAAGAAGTAACATCTCCCATTTCCATTAATTGAAAAAATTCTTGAGAGTCTAATAGGTAAGTCCCATTACTGTTTTCATGTTGGGTGTCCTAGATAAATTTTAATCCATATTCACCTGAGTATTAGAAAAAGATAACTTTCACTTTTCAGTTTGGCACATTTTCATATAGAAGGATGATATTTGATTTGTGCAATTCTCTTGGTAGTTTACAATGAGCATGGATAGAATTTTTTGGATTACCTATAGAATTTCATGGAAGTATTAATGGATGATTTCAATGTTGATGGATCGTCTTTTGATAAATGTGTGAGTATTCATAGTTAAATCCTACTTCTCCATATTGAAAATAATTTTGTATTAAATTTTGTTAAATTCTATTCATGCTGTGAAAATATAGTTTTTGGGGAATTTTATTTATGGGGATGGTATCCAAGTAGATAAATCAAAATTGGATTTCATTTCATCCCTCACATTCCCCAAAAATGTATAGGATGTGCAGTCATTCCTAGGTCATTCTGGATTTTACCGTCATTTTATTTTTTCCATTAGTAAAATTGCACTCCCCCTCTCCCAATTGCTCCAAAAATAAAAGTATTTTTTGATAAATAATGTGATGATTCTTTTAATAAGTTAAAATTGAGTCTCACATCACGCCCAGTAATCCACCCACCATTTTGGTATTTACCATTTGAGCTTATGTGTGACACATCTAACTATGCATTTGGGGAAGTCTTATCACACAGAGTCGATCGAGCACCACATGTCATTACATATGCCTCTCATACATTGGACCCCATCCAATAAAACTAAAATACAACAGAAAAAGAATTTATTTCTATTATGTTTTCCTTGGATAAATTCATGTCATACCTTTTAGCTTCGAATGTAATTGTGTTCTCAGAACATGTAAGGCTCTGGTATTCCCTTAAGAAACCGAAATCTAACCCACATCTCATTCGATAAATGTTACTCCTTCAAGAATTCAATTTAGAAATTATTGATAAAAGGATAAAATAATTTGTTGGATGACCATATTAGTAGGATCCACTGATCCAAATATATTGACTCATCCCTTATATTCCCATAAATGACATGTTTCCAGAGGAGAAATTGTAAAAAGTGGAAGATGTTATTCTTTGGTATACTGAAATTGAAAATTATTTTATAGCATCATGCATTCCTACTGATTTCAATAAAAACCAATCCAACCATCTAAAACATGAGTCATGTTGGAACATTAGGGGCAAAACCATCATGTGGTGCACATGTAGTGATCATATACTTAGGCACTGTATTCTCGATAGTGAGTTGCAGTATGTCCTTAGGTTTTTTCACACACTTTCTTATGGGGTCCACTTTGTTCCCCAATAGACTACTCACAAGATCCTTGATTCTGGTCTATTTTGGACAACACTTTTTCGGGATGCCCATAATTTATTTAAATCATTCCTTTCAATCAAGGAATGATGAATGTATATAAACAAACATATATTACACAATAATCTTTACTCTACCATGATATTTTCTATGATTTGGGTATTGATATTTTTGGAACATTACCCAGTTCATTTGGGAACCTTTACATTCTTCTAGTAGTGGATTATGTATCCAAATTAGTAGAGGAATGAGCCAAAAAGAATGATGATTCTAAGCATGTTGTTGGATTTTTGAGAAACAAAATCTACGTTAGATTTGGATCACCAAGTCTCATCATCAGTGACCAGTGTTCTCATTTTTTCAACCGAACAATGAAATATCCTTCACATCGGTATGGGGTTAAGCATTGATTTTCTACAACTTATCACCTATAGAATAATGGTAAATTTTAGGTTTCGAATAGAGAGGATAAATAAATTCTTTAAAAAATGGTTCAAACCAACTGGAAATATTAGAGTCTCTTTGGAGTTCCATGAAACATGTTTTCTACTTTTAAGAATCAGTACATCTAGGCGGTTTCTATTTGATTTATTCATGGAACCAAAAACACCCAATAAATATTTATCCAAAAGGGATCGACATTCCAAAAGAAGGTATTTGTTATGTTTGAATGTTACGATATATAAGAACATTCACTGGCCACGGGGATGGGGGTTCAGACTCATCACACCCTTTTTGGGGGAATTATTGTCTACTGCAAGACTCTCTGTATCAATTTAAGATATTTTCATGAATACTAATAAATTTAACAAATATAACATAAGATTACAATGTAATTCAGAATAATTTGTTAACATGTGAAAAATTTAGAATCATATATAAGTATTTTAGGTTCTTCACTAATGGTATCCTCTCATATATTTCTTAGATAATCCTTTAATCATCATTATAATGATACTAGTTTTTAAGAAAATTAGTGGGGCACTTTGGAATTTATTATAATATAGGGAGATGAAGGTTTTCTTTTTTCTTGGGATCATAATAATAAAATGTACTAATTATGTATCCTTGTGAAACTAATCAGAACCCTCTTAGTTTGGTGCCACTTAATATGACACATCATACCTTTTTTGTTCATGTGATAAGGAGATCTTAGAGAATGTTTATTAGTAAAATATTGATGTGGTACTAATTACAAAGAATCATATGGAACCTGAAAAGAATATGGGATTCCTTGTAATATTAGACCCTATTGGGAATATGTCCCATGGATAACATAGTTGATTTGAAGTTTTGGGTTTGAACCTCTTGGAGGATTCCTACCTATCCAATTTCGATGGGAATCAAAGCCCATGTAGTTCGATAAGTCTCATAGTAGAGTATAGTCCTCTGATAGAAATGATTTTGGGATTACATCCTGAAAGGGATTCCTTGATGATTTGAGAAATTAATTTGGGGCATACTAATAAGGAAGATGCTCTGATTTAGATAATTAGGGTTGGATTCCTATAGAGGATATCCAATGAGCTCGAGCCCTGATGAAGGCTTTCTAAGTATCCGGGTTTCAGCATGAATCAGAGTTCTCACTGTTAATGTTGTTGTGAAAATGTTGTGATCATGACAAATCTCCAAACCCCCAATATTCATGATCAGTGGGAGAAAAAAGTTGATTTCAATTATTCCACAGTGAGACCCACACTTTTCCTCCTTCACTGGTGGAAGAGGTAGGTGCGCCTAAGGTGGCAACAGTAGATGAGGGCGAGGAGACCTGGGAAGAGGGAGAGGCAACGAGCCTTCCCTCTATTAACATTACATTGGACAAGGGTCCAATTTAAGGAATAATTGAAGGTGAAATAAGTAGAGAGGAGCAAGACTGCAACCTCCAACTTGAATTGTTTTGGGCTTACACTAGGATGGCTGCCCAAAAATTGATCCTAGTAGGGGAGGGATACTTTTATTTTTCATGTATGGTACAGTAAGAGTGAATTGTAGCTTCCCTACCAGTGACCTTATATCCCAAGTATTAGAGGTGAGAAGATGAGTTTAATACCCAAAACGTAATCCTTTAAACCAGGAACTCCCTAACACTATTCTTGGGAGAAAAGTAGATGTGACTTCGGATAAATAAACCCAAATACACTCTATGAATCCTAACCCCATTGTGAAACAAGTGTGGTAAACATCTGACTACAGATATAAAAACCCAAATAAGAGAAACACTGCTGCTTTTTTCTGAAGGGTTTGATATGTCATGACTTTTTGGAGAAAATATCAATAGAATACATTTCTGAAAAGGGATCCAATGAAGAAGAATCATTTCCATAAATGGATTTGAAGAGGTGTTAATGTATTTTAGACTAAAGAGAGTATGTGAATCAAAGAGGGAACCTAATTAGGTATCGATGCGCAAGTATGGGCATGAAAGTAGGTTCGGGAAACCTGATGTTCACTTAAGCGAGAAACAACATGGATGTTAATTCATGGGATTACATGAATAAAGAATTCAAGAGTATTCCTGGGTATTCTCAGTAGAGGGGCGCTCATGTTCTTGTGAAAGGAATAGGTGGCGTGCAAGTGTTCTTTATTTAGGTAGGTAGGGCGCTTTAGGCACAGATGTGTTATGGATTTCAAACACTAAAAGTACTTTTGTCTTATGATCCTCCTTCAAATCCTCCAATCTATGTGTAAAAAAACTACATTGAATGTTTTAGGAGACTTGTTCGAAGCACTAGAGAGACTAGAGTAGCAATTGGGCTTCCAAGAATTTCATTTGTACATATGAAGTCCTCAAGGGTCTATATTTAGGAAACAATAGGCACTAAGAGAAGTGAAATTGGGCACACATATAAGTTGAACACTAAATGGGGATGCCTATATACGTTTCATGCGGATGGACCCTTGGTCTGAATAGGGAAATTCAAATCTCATGGCTCTGAAAATATTTATTTTATTCATGTTTTTATCTTATTTTTTATAATAAATATACCTTTTCATTTTATAGAATCTTTCATGGAATAGAGTGTCAAAAAAATCACCATTTAGAATTGGTTCTGAAATGAAGAGATGATCCTATACTAAGGTAATGTGATGAATAAAAAAATAGGGTACTGGGGAAGGCAGGTTTTAATTGCACAAGGAAACTAGTCACATTAGTTGTTAGGGAATAGGATACTAGCGTGCAGGGTGACATGCATCACTTATATATAACTACTTCACTTCAACATAAATTCTACTAACTTCTATAATTTTACCTCTTAGGGAACATGCTCTTTCTCTCTCAGATGATTCTATTTTAGTCAAGCTTCACCTGTATGTTTTATATTTGCATTCTATAATTGGGGCGCCACACTTGTGCGCTGACTTCCACTTGCTCTCCACATTTTAGACTTGCGCACCATATTGATATTGTCAATTGTTTTCAATTATTTTGTCAAAATTCCAAAAATAAACTTACATTAATGTATATTTTTTATCTTTATGTAGATTTAATAGCTCCAAAAACAATCAGAACTTCTAAGGAACTGGACGGTAAGAGGATTGATGACATGATTATCATTGTAAGTCATGACTACTATCATGTCTATGAAACCACACTTCTATACATGGAAAAATATTAGAAGAAATATCACATCAACATTCCCTGAAGAATATTTTTTCCTCAATATAGCTATGGTCATCTGTAAGAAGTCAATAATTCGGACATAGAGAAAAATATCCCAATTTATTAATTTCATGATTATACCAATTTCTCATCTACCAACGTTTCTGTTGGGGGATCGTTTTCTAATGTTTGGAAAACCAGAAAATCTCATATCATGCATCATAGCCCGTTTTCTCCCAATTTGAAACCACACACACTCATGCTACATCTATAATATTATCCATCCATATTTCGAAATTCTCAGATGGTTCAATCCATTTTCTAGAATAAAAGTTGTAATTTCCTCCCTGGATGAGGTGTAACACCTACATAGTTGTAGGGAATATTGGGTGCGCAAGATGTGTGCAGAATTTACAGATGACTTAAAAGGTGTTGTGATTTACGAGGCTATCTGGGTTGGGAAAACCTATGTGTATAAGAATGATGATTTTGTTCCAGAGTTACTAAGACGATGGAGCCTAGAAAATAACTCCTTCCATTAAACACATAGAGAATTAGGCATTATCTTGTGGTATGGATACAAGAATTCTAGAGCACCAATCCTTGTAGATATGTATGATGAGTTAATTCCCCAAAAGGTGACATGAAATAACTCATATAAGACACCATCATTGGTTCATGACTTGAATAAAACATTTAACAAACTCAATAACGTGACCACCACTAAGGCCCACTAAATAAGGGACATTCATCATGAGGAAAGGATGGAAATATTCACGGTAATGAAGAAGGAAAAGGGTCTCACTTGCACACATCTAACCAGTTATCCAAAGGCATAAAAAAGAGGTACATCGAATATTTTTTTGGCCAATATTGTAGATAAGTGAGTATTACAAGATGGAGTATTAAGTAAATTCAACGATTCCTATGAAGACATATTTGGATGGATTCTGGGCCATGTTGCTCAGCGTGTACTTATTACCAGCCTAAGATAACAAAGGCGGTATGAGGCTAACAACTTTTGTTATTGTGCCTAATATGGATGAGAGAGGGATGGTAGGGTTGGCCACTCCAATTTTAGAAAATATTCATAAGATATTACTGTATATTTACATAGGGAAGTATCATTTTATAATAATGGGACCATTCTAGGCGTTATGGGGATGGATCGCTATTAACATCAGAACTAATGATGTACAATGTGGGATACAGGTCTTTGGAAGTCTTTTCTGACCATCTATAAAGGATTTTTCTATTATTAGACCCTTGTCTCTAAACACTTATGATATCATGGGAAAGTTGAGTTTGTTTAAGGAATTTCATTTCTTTCCTTATGGGAATCTGCCCATGGGGAAATTCATTTATGATGGGGTAACCATTTTATAGATAAGGGCATATATTCCAGCTTGCAAGGATGGCGTATTGGACACCAAGATTGATAGAGAAATCATATGTGAGGCCTGTGTTCCAAATAGATTTGTGTGTCAATTTAAATGACTAAAAAAATATTGTACCACCACCCCCTGATTCATGTCAGTTTAGAAAAACATTTGATTGTTTCTCAACAACTGGGGTTGCTTTCATCTTTGTAAAAGATTGGGGAAATATTTAATTTATCTGTTGTTGATGCAGTTAGCAGATTTACTATCTGGTATGCAAAAAAATGGGTCGTATCTTACCTGATGGGGTATTAAACCATGATTTCCCTTGAGTGGGGGTAAAGAGAAGTAGCAGGAGTAACCCATTCATTTTGAAGGTAATTCTTCATCATTCAGGTTTGAATCACTATAGTCTCAGGGTGGAGGTTATGAGGCTCCAAATTCACCGAAGCAGCCTTGTGACAGATATAATCCACCTTCTAGAGTTAAGAGATCCACCCCATCAATCTCTACTGAGGCTATACCGAGAGATATTGTCTCCATAATTTTGAAAAATGACAAGTCCCATTTTTTCATCCCCCATATGTGATTACAGGAGTTGGAAGGAAACATAAATACTAGGCTACATGATCCTCTTCACAACCCTCTAGTGTGTACTCATATATTTACAACCAGAGGCTGCTTAAACATGGAAAAGATTATATTGTGATGTTGAAACCATGTGCACGGATCTATGTGAAGGTTTTTATATTCCTGAATTAGGGGAACTATGAGCCTCTTCTAATATTCAATTTTTGTTCAATCCCTATAATGTGAGAATATATATCCGAGATATACAAATACACATATATGAAACTAATGAATCAATTCCCAAGATGAAGCGGTGAATGAAATGATAGATCGTGGTGCCACTGAAGATATTGGTTCTTCATTAGTAGAATAATAGAATCATTTTGTGGATCTTGAAGGAGTATGTTTCCTTTTTCTCACATTCTCTTAATCATTGAAGTTTTAGTTTTTTTAAATCTTTGATAATGAAGTAAAATATCATCTTAACTTACAGGTGGATAATGGAAAATATATTGAAGTTCTATTTCCCTGACATAGTCCTATTGGAAATGTTGTTGGAGCTACTAGATCACCACATGAATTGGGAGATATGTCTAGAAGAATCCAATCCCTGGAGAATGAGGTGAAAATAGTATTATTATATCCAATAACATTATTTGGAGTTGATTATTCAAGTTCTCCTAATAAAACAAAGAAACAAAATAATTGAAGAAAGAATTCCATGGTTAAATTCTTTCTCAGTAGTGGTAATCATTCTTGATAATCATGAATTTCAGCCCTATTCATGAATTTTTTTTTAAACTTCTTATAATTAAAGGGGCTTCTTATGTTTCTTCCTAAATACTGGTAAGCTTCAAGGAACCGTTGATGGTGATTTTGAATAGGCAGACATTCCTGCTAAGCGAATTTGTTCTTGAAGAGGCATTGAGGTCAAAGGAACCAACATCTGTTCTTAGCACTACTCCTTATCCCAATATTAGAAGAGACGAGGCCTCTCTTATATCAACAATTAATTATAGGAAATCAAATGTAACAACAACTTACATTCATTTTTTGTTATTTTAGGTTCATCACATACACTAGAACAACCAGAAAAAATAGATGTTGACCTCACTACTATTTCTGAAGATGTTATTCGGGGTCAATGGTTTTCAGAGGAAGGATGTGAAGAAAATGAGCCAAGTGATCCCATGTGTGTGACTAACCTGGGATATAAGACATCATTAGATGATATAATGAACCTTGGCATGTCTTTTTAAGAAGTATTTGAACATGTTAATATACCAATTTTTTACTATATTTTGATGTATCTAGTATAGAATCAACTGGACTTGAGTTTTCATTATCTATTCTATTAATCCTTTTTTGATTACATTTCTAAACATGGTTTGTTGAAAATTGCAGTTCAATCTAAAGAAATTAATGTTTTGGAAATGCTTGAATGAAGTATTGACATTAATTTCAATCCAATCATTGCAGAGATATTGGCTCCAGTGAATCTTGATAAAACTGATCCCCCTGATACTCATTTTGATAATATTGAGCCAATTAAAGAGAGAATTCTTCTACCAGAGTCATCAGACAAAACTATTGAAATAGAAAATACTGGGGAAGAGTCTTCTCAAGCTACTGACATACTATTAGGTGAGAGATACTGATACTGTGATTGTACTCACTTTTTTATCACCTAAATATAACTATAAAAATATTCCTTAATTGATCATATAAGGATGTCAACATTGATGGCTTGGATAGTATGTGAAGCCTATGCATTAGCTCAAATAGTATTAGAAGTTGAATTTGTCCTCATCAAGGAAGAAGAAAAACATGGCACTTCTTTTAGTGCGTTAATCCATGAATATGTCCCTCTTTATGATAGTGACTCGAAATCAGACCTAGAACTGCAAAAGGACCTTCGTCATGCAGGTTTCAAAGCATAGAAGAATATATGGAAGATAGTATCTAAAATTCCCCTTGAGGAATTGCCTTTAATAATGTCATAACTTTCATCTCTATTTATCACACTGGGATTTGGCAGTTTTGAATACCGCAAAATTCATACCGCGGTGAAAGAGATTATCCGAAAGAGGGGGAAAGAGTATAAGCTTCATTGTGACTTGATAAAAGCTAAATTATTGATCATAACTGAATAATTCCAAAAACCATTGTCCTGAACTAAGACTAATCATACAAATAATTCGATGAAATTGAAGAATAATATTAAATAAATGATTGTTCAGCAGTTTCATCTTCAAAATTATTTTGATGTCATCGTAAGGGATCTTGAACATATTCATAAGTCATTAGGGGAAGTCCATAAGGATGGTGAGAATACCATTGTATATGCTAAAAATCATTATGTCATCATGTAGAAAATGAACTGGTCGGCTAAACAAACATAAATGGGTAGCTGATTGGGGTCAAGAGGTTGTTAACCAAATGAGAAGTTATGTAGAAAACCTTTTGTGATTTCTCACAAAAGAGAGACTTCAATTTGTGGATTCTCCTTCATGAAATTTTTCTTATAAATGAAAATCATTTCATCAAAATTAATTTGTGTTTCCATTCTTTCTAGATACATTATTTTTACCTATTCCAATGGGCCTAGTAAGTGTAGTTTTATTTTTTATACGGTTATACAGAGAACCCCAAAAACATTGTATATTTTGAATTTTTATATCTCAATATTTCCTTTACCATATTTAGATGTATGTTTAGTGATCTAAGACTCACCATTTTTCCATAGTTCTCATCCTGGGTTTTCAATCTGGTGAGTACTATGTCTATTGAGGTTGGCAGTTCAAAGTCATGCATGTTGGACAATAAAGAGATAGTGTTTAAGGACGAATAGATTTAACCATAATGTTTTGAATTCGATTCCAAACAAGATTTAGTGACAATGAATTTCTCAAATATTCTTCAAATATTTCCAAGGGGAATCATAATTCATGACTTTTATGGTGACCAAATATAAAAAATTTATAAACATAAAAGAAGTATTTTTCAAGAACGATGATACCATTATTCAAAAACCCCATTATGGGGGCCGTGTTAAGTAGGGTCGGCTAAGGAATATTGTTCATAGACAAATAGTGGCATCTTTTGACGTACATTCATGTTATGTAAGAACATTTTATGCAATTCCACCTAAGGGCACATAATTTATAGTCAAGAAAAAAGGGTTCTTAGTAATTTAAAGTTTTAATGTTCACAAACAATGGAAAATAATATTTGGGTGACTCAACACCACATTGGGAGGTTTTTTCAAGGAAAGGGTTTTATGAATAAAGAGGTATCTATGCCAACATATTTCATGAATAGGAAATCCACCTCTACACATATTTTTGTGTATTAAGAATGGTTAAAACTTTTTAGAAAGGGGAATTTCTAATATCAGCCTACACAGTTTTTAATAATTTAGTGAGGACATCGTACTATGCATTTTTAGTCCAGGTAGTGAGGACATGATACTTTCCATTTTTATGTCATGCATTGAGGACATTACATTGTATATTTTTAATTCATGCGGTGAGTAAATTCGGTAGTATTAATTTATGGTTTTTATATTTTACAAAATGTATGATACTCTACCAATTTCTGGATAATTTCTTTGGAAACATACTACCATATTTAGTTATTAATTGGAAGAAAAGTAAATAGTTATTTAGGAATTTATGAATTCAAAGGCTGATATGGGAACAAAAGGGATAAAGGAATTAGAGGAAGTCTGTTTGAAGAATGATGTTACCATTATTTGAAAAACCCCTTATGGGTGATGTATTATGCAGGGAAAACTGGGGCATATGCTGCATAGCCAAATAGCGGCATCAATTGACCAACATGAATGTTATGTTGGAAAATTTTATTCAAGGACACCTAAGGGCATTTAATTCATAGTTAGGAAAAAGAGATCTTAGAATTTTTACATTTTATTACTGAAAGACGAAGAATGTTTATGGAGAATCATATTTTCCAAAGCATAGGGTTTGGTTTATGAAGAAAGGTACTTGAATATGAAGAGGGAATTTCCAATCATGATTTCCAAAGAATCAGAGGAATAGGATTTGTATGATGGTCTGACCCAAACATAAGAAGTACGGTGTCTGTAGTTTTTAGGTCATATGACTAGGACCAAAGATGAAAAAATTATATAATATGTGGTAAAGTGATCCAATGTTATTTCATATTTTATTGAACACATAGTGATGGAAATGTATAAACCATGCTCTAGAATACTTTCAGATGGAGAGAAAGGTAATGGGACAAATATACATAAATAACTGCTTTAATATACAGATTTTTGTATATTGTTATTTTAGTTTGAAGGGGACAAAAAGATACATTAACCAAGAACAAAATTACCATAATTTGAGAAACCCGTTATGTGGGATCTATTATGCAGAGACATATAGGGAATATTATACATAGACAAATAGTATATTCTTTTGACTGACAAGCCTGTTATGTAGGCAAATTTTATGAATGGACACCTATAGGCACATACTGCATAGTCCAGCCAAAGAGATCTCATATATTAGAAAATCATTCACTATAAACTGTATGAAATATTATGAAGATCTAAAAATATTCAATATTATGAATGTAAAATAAAGAAGGTTTAATTCTCAATGCATATGATAAATATTTGAATCATTATATGCCATGAGTTTCGATTCCCTTAGATAGATCTAACTTATATAGATAGGGACATTCTTGTTTCCTTGGTGGGTTATCTGAGGATAGGACCTAAGATAAAAGCTTCTGGCATAGGTTTTTTTATTATATAAAAGAGAGGGTGGGGACAAATTTTCCCCATGGTTGGGACTAGGATTTAAGGAATAATCATCAGTACATATCTCAATGGGATGAGAATCAAGCCACATATAGTTCTTAAAAGGGACGTGTATTTTATCGTCACATAGAGAGGTTGTTTGTTGTAACATTTAAGGTCTTGTATCCAGGACCATTGATAACACCAATAGAAATAAAGACACCTTTTTAATACAAATAATCCTTCTACCCAATTCCTATGTCAATGTGAGCTATTCTCGGTGTGAGAAACAAAGATCAGTAAGGTTTTATTTTGTAAAAAAAAGGTGACACATGTGAAGAATATGGGTATTATGATTACATAATGTCAGAGCCAAGGAATAAGACACGGGCTCACTAAGTATCATTATGGAGGAAATAATCAAACCAATTGTAGTTCTCAAAACATTCCCTATGTTGGTTTGATTTATATATAAGGAATAAAGGGTCGTTTTTTGCTCATGGATAGGACAACTATTGGATATTTAGGCATCTCTACATATTTCATATAGATGAAAATAAATTTGTACATAGTTATTGAAACATTCATTTCCCACACCAATTGAGTTTGATATGGAATACGGGGGATTTAAGAACGTTTCAGAATAACGGATAAAATTAAGACACAAAATGGTATAAAAATAAAACCATGTATCTTAAGAGAACACACTGTAGAGATCTGATTCATATACAGTATGAGAAAATTAAAATAAATATAATAAATTGATTATGTGCTTTTAGGTTCATGAATGGAGATCTATGCATCTCTACGTATCTCATATGAATGATAATCAAGCCATATGTAGTTCTGGAAATTAGGTCCCAATGTAGTCCTGAATTTGACATAGGGAAGAAAGGGACTATTGTGTCACTAAGAAGCAACAAATATGTTAATGATGATTTCATATGGAAGCTCTTAATTTAAAAAAGAGAAGTCGTTAATTATACTATTTAATGTCTTGTAATAAGAAAAAAATGATGTTTTGCAATTTACATCGTGCGACAAGGAAAAGGATGCTACACATTTTATCATCATGAAACATGGAAGCTTACGGGTGTTATGCAGTTTAATATCTTGCAACTTGGACCTCGTGCTATGCAGTATTGATTCATTCATCCTAGACGTGGTGTGTAGTTATGCAAATTATTTCTTTAAAAATCTCACATTGGTTGGAGTTGTAATAATCTCTCTCTCCATTTAGATTAAGCCATAATCTCCATTTTAGTAGACCTTATGTATGGAATAAGGTTCTTCCCACTTTGGCTCAAGCATTGGAGGTTTCCTTCCTGGTATCATTGGAGTCCTAATGACCAATATTAATTCTCTTTGAAGAAATGAATGTCTCTGAACTTTCTTGTTAAAGGCTCACACTATTCTATTCTGATAGACTTTGAAATTATGAAAATATTGAAATATTATCTAATCTAATAGTTCCATCTCATTATACCATTTTTGATACTTCTCATATGCATATAAATAATCACATATTGAAACATGGATTGAAGGAAACATAATTTAAATTGTAAAAAACTACCTTTGTTTTGAACACTAGTGAATAAGTAGTTGCATGGGTGTTAGTACGGGTAGTAATCTAATAAGCCTATAAAGCATGAAAAATTTTATCAGACCATTATTTCTTATCTTTATCCACCATCTTCTAGATTATTTTTTATATGCTCATATTGAAGGCCTCTATCTATCCATTGTCCATTGCATGATAGTGAGATGAATGGTTTGATTTTATATTATACTCCTGATATTATTTCATTACAACAATAGAATAGAAATTCGGGCCATTTTTCATCAATATAGTATATGGGACCTCGAATATGGTTATGGTATTAGTATTGAAAAAATAATCAATTAATTTGGTTCCCACCTCTTGGAGAGGTGTTTCCTCACCCAATTTGGAGAAGAAGTCAGTAACCATAAGAATATACTTGAACATCTTAGCCGTACTTGGAGGATAAGGTCTTACTATATCTAATCCCCATGTGGAAAATGGACCGGAGTATTTAGTTGTATGTATCAACTCATAGGGTCGATGAATGATGTTGGAATTCACATGGAAGAGACGAAATTTTATTGTGAGATCTATGCCATCCTTTTTCATTGAAGGATAGAAGAATCCATGAATTCTGATTTGATTAGAAAGCCTATGTTCACACACAAGAAACTGAATGTACTTCTTTCGTGAAAACTACAGTTTCTTCACCATAAATAAACCTGAAGAGGATTCCATAAAATACTCATTTTTAGATAATATTCTTGTGATTATGATTATCCTAAAGAGTAAAATTGGCCACACATCTTCATATCTGTTCTTTTTCATCTCTACTTGGTGGAAGTACTCCATTTTGAACGTATTCCATGCTGGGTGTTCTCTATCCCATGGGATGACTATATGGCTCAGAAATAGAGATAATTTCATTAATTTCTTCGAATATAAATTGAAAAATAGTTGAGAACATGGGGAAATGGGCTATACTGATGATTGTATCATCCCAATTTGAATTTTCCAGGACTGTAGCTGCATTAACCAGTGGATCATCTTGGGTTTTTTTCTGATCGGGGGACATAAGACAATGTCAGCTCTGAGAGAAATTCTGCCATTAAACCACTAAAATAATCACAAAAATTTATTAACTATTATATTATTATTTCATAATCTCTATTGATCTATTTGATTACCAACTCTGAATCACCTTTTTCTTTTAGGTGATTCACTTTCACGGGAAGTTCCAATTCCATGCCTATAATGAGAGCTCAATATTCTGCCTCATTGTTGGATTCGGCTTTAGACAAAAGGAAGGAATAAGATGACATTTCCTTTTTTGGGGAGATAAGTATTATTACTAACCCAACTCTGTTTAGTTTAGGGTTTTCCATTGTCTTTCCTATTAGACTTATGGGAGAACCATCAAAGTACATTTCCAATGGTTGTGAATTATCTTGAATAGAGAAATCATCTTCATCAAAAAGTTCATTATTTAATGATATATCTTCCACTGATGGGTGTTCATAGAGAATGTTAGCTAGATCTTGGCCCTTTACTTCCTTCTAAGGAAAAAACTGGAAATCAAACTTATACAAAATAACATCCAACCTTGCCAAACGCCCGATAAGCCTAGGATGACTGAAGATAAATTTGAGCGGGTTATTGTGAGACACCAAATAGACATCATGATGTTCAAAGTAGTGCCTTAATTTATGAACTGCAAAGATTAATGACAGAAAATACTTATTGATAATTGAATACTGAGTTTCTGTATCAAGAATAGTTCGACTGAGATAGTAAATTTTGTTTTCATTCATAGGATCATTCTATTGGAAAAATAAGGCACCAAATGATCACTCTAAGGTTGTTACATAGAGAATAAGTTGCCTTAATTCAACAGGTTGAATTAATATTGGTGTACTCAAAAGATATTTCTTGAGAGTATCAAAGACTTCTTTTCAATCATTATTCCATTGATAGGTGACTCCGTTCTTCATTAATCTAGTGAAGAGAAAACTATTGCCTGTCAAATTGGAGATAATGCACCTAATATATGAAAGGTGTCCTTGGAAACTTCAAAATTATTTCAAATTAATAGGAGGTGATAGGACATGGATCGATTTTGTTTTCACATCATCATCTTCAATGCCACGATGGTGTATAATGAAGCCAATGAATTTTTTCTGAGGTATCCCCAAAAGCATATTTCAAGGGGTTCAACATTAAATTGTGTTGATGATGTTTATTGAATATGGTCTCCAGATCATCCAAGTGATCAGAAAATTGTTTGTATTTAACCACAAAATCACCTACATAACATTTAACAAATATCCCTAAGAAGGGTTTGAAGATATGGTGCATGTACCATTGATATGTTTCACCTGCATTATTTAAGACAAGGGTCCATACCTGATAGAAAAAAACACCTTGAGGGTATCTAAATGTTGTATAATCTTCATCCTCTAGGGCCATGCTGACTTTATTGTACCTATAGTAACCATCCATGAAGTAAAGAGCTTCATAGATAGATTTAATATCAATTAAAAGCTCTGTGATCAGAACTAGATAGTAATATTTAGGAAAATGCCAGTTAAGATATCTGAAATCAATGCAAACTCTGATTTTCCAATTATTCTTTTTCAATGGGAGAATTTTGGAAAGAAATTTGGGATATCAAACCTCCCTTATAATGTTATTTTTTACAATATTATCAAATTCAAGTTCAATTTTAGAGGCAAGAGTTTTTTGTGTTATTCTTGGTGCATGCCTGAATCCTGATTGCTCTTCTAGAAAACCCAAATGATGTGTAGATACAATGGGATTATGTGCTTCCATTTATGTATAAATCCAAGAAAATATATCTTTATTTTGATATAGAGATAAATTATATATCACTTTCTCTTCAGGAGTAATGGATACACTGATTAAAGTGGGGAATGGATCTTCTTCTGTACCTTGATTTATTTATCTGAGATCATCCATAAGGGTATAGATGCCTTTCTAAAATTTTGGAGGAGAATCCCTATTATCTTCATATTCCTCTTCATTACATGTAACATCTTATTTTTCTACATTAATAGTAAATATTGAATCAAAACATTCATATTTTGGGAAGGATTCAGTATTTGAACATCCTAGTGAAAAGGCTACCATTTCTGACCCAATTGATGATGAAGAGTCTTTGTAGAGCATTGAAGTGGATATAATGAGTTGGGAATCAACATCATTCTCTTCATCTAGTATTGCTACAACTTCATCTAGTTTTATTGATGAAGTAAATATTTACTAAAGATCATTGGAGGAAATTAAGACATCTCCATTTATGATTTCACGACTCCATGGTGAATCAATAATTTCTCCCATGCTATCAGGATCAATTACCGCAATTGACATACTATAATTCACAGGATCAGTTCTCAGATTTTGGGTTGTCCATTCAATTTTATTAATAAGAAACACATAATCAATACCCAATTGTTTAATGGGTTTGGTGGGTTCTTTTCCCGACTATCCATTTCATTGATTTTGGTTACCTCCTTTATCATAGACCTCGTTCCCTTCATGTGATAAAATTCTTCCTCACTGTATTGAGATTAACAAGTTTTGAATGGATAGTTTTCACCATACAATGTTTCAATTTGATTATTGAAACAGTATTTGAGACATTGGTGGTATGGAGATAGTATGGATTCATGTTGCTGTTGACAAAGCCTACAAAGCAGAATGTGAAAGGTTGTGTCTCGACGAACAACCATAAAATCTTAATTAGACACAAGATCTCCAAACTGAGTTTTGAGTGTAATATCATCTAGAGTTTCTTGATCATTTTTTTCATATCCATGAAACATTAAAGTAGAATATGACATGTCCTATTCAGTTTGTCCTAATTGGAGAAGTGTATGAATAGGAATGAGGTGGACTCTTGAGCCATTATCAATGAAGGCTCGCCAGATGTCTATGTTATTGACCCTGAAAGATATATACAAGGTCTTAATATGTGCATGTACAACATCATATTCATATTTTTCCGTAAAAGATACAACTGCATGATATTCTGCATGATCATTTTCTATATGGTAGATCTTAGAATCATCAACTTCAGTTTCAAACTCCTAAGGACTTGAAAAAGGCTCAATAAGTGCTTCTCGAAGAGATTTTGACATATATAGGGAATCCAAAATTGACAACATGGCCAGTACATGGGCTTTCTATTTCAAAAAATTATAAGTTTGGTGCAGAGGTTATGTTTCCTTGCATGAAAATGTGGATTTGTAGATGCCTTGGATGTTGACACTCCTGATGTGGATATACCTTATGTCGGAGAAGAATCTAAAAATTCTCATGGATTTGGTAGTCTGAAGTGACTAAGTCTATCTACATGTTGAGATAAATATGGTGTAACCTCTAATCCATCATCCAAAATAATCATGTCATAATAGAACCTATCATGTGTGGAATAATCTCCTTGTTATTTTTGAGCCCGCATAAGGTATCTTCCATGAGTTTCCACTATATATGGTTTGAGTAGGGCTAGAGATAAAATAATGGTTCCTTGAATAACCACATCTTCCATTGTATCCTTGACCATGGACTCATCCTCTATTTCCCCAATTAGGTACATGGAACCAATTTTTATTATATTCAGAATCACCATCGGCATAGGGATCCGTTAGGTGGATAATATTAATGGAACAAGAGATCAATTCTTCATCTGATGATGATTTTTTGACATGTTAGTTTTGATTGTGCCATTTGGTGGGGTGGCGCCTGTTATTTTGAAAACGATAGCATGAATGTTTCAGAGTCAAAGACAAATTTGGCCTTGACAAGAGCTCGTCTTCACATAACTTCTCTTTGTGCTTCAGATTATAACACTTATTTGAGGATTTACCTTTTGATGAAGGTGGATTTTATATATTGGGAGTATTAGAAGACACAATAATTTGATTCAACTCTATTTGTAAAATGGCCCGATTTCAGTTGACCATTTTCATGATCATCCAATCATCAAATTTCTAGGCATGTTTACTTTTTACATCCTTCCATTCATCTTCATCCTTTGAATCCGTAGCAGTAACACATGCTTCTCGAGCTAATAAACATTTTAGTTTTACTTTTTCAAGGTCTTCATTTTTTTCAAGAGGTCCTTACAAACAAAACACTCCTGAATGGGATGCACCAACATCTGGTGAAAGGGAAAATAATTCAGAGGATCTTCATATCTGGTTTCTTCAGTATTGGAAACTGAACCAAATTATTTTATAGAGCTAAGATAAAGTAACCAAGAACCTATTCATTATGGAAAGAATGAAAATTTTTCTTTAACTCCCCAAACTATTTCCTCATTTGATTAATGTGATCATATTGACAATGAGATTGTTGTTATTGACGCTCGGGAGGCGGATCCCTTAGATATGATGAAGGTTTTGATTTGAAGGTAGGTATATGAAATTTCTGAATATTAACTATATATGCCTCTACTTTCTCTTTTCTCTCTCCCATAGATGATGGAATTACATGAGTTTTAGCTTTAGTTTCTAAAAGGGAATCTTATATATGATGAAAAATTAAAGAATGGTCTCAAAACCCTCTTATGTATTTCCCAGGAATCAATGGCGTGCGTAACACATCAAAAAGATTTTCCACACAAATTGGAAGCATGTTTTCTTGAAGGATTTCCATATTTAAGGAATATGTTAACCTATTACATTGAGAAATGAAATATGAATCTCTTTAATTATCACTTTGTTTTAAATTTGTATGATAAAAAATTGTGGTCTTCGGTAGTGTTGATCTGAATCGGATAATGAATTTTTGACGAATGTCTTCCCATCTAGTAATTGATCTAGATTTCAAACATATATAAAATACAAGATCTAGTCTATGTAATGACTGCACAAAACACCTATGATTTACTGGCTAATTTTTTGACGAGTCCCCATCATGGGATCACCATGAGAAATGAAATTCGTTAATTTTTGTTCTACCTATTCTGAAATATTAATGATTGGTAATGATGTATTAACAAAATTTAAGGTGGGGAGGTAATCTGATCCACCCTCTCCAGGTATGATTTTTTTATGGATGAACTGGTACATGTCATTCTTCCATGGAATCCAATCGAGTTGTTAATGCTATAATTGTGTTGATAAGAAAATGGTAAATATTCGGATGAGCTGGGACCTATATAGGTACAACAACTAGAGATTAAACTCATGCATCGACCAATAAAACTACTGGTGGTGGTGATACTTGTATTTTCCTTGGATAACCCACGGGGACATGCCTATAAGGATATGTTATATCCCTCTCTAGCTGTGTACCCAATGAATGTAATTCATTATCCACATCTATCGTTACCAAAATCCTATTTTTTGAGTAAATTCTACTGGATGTGCAAGTTGAGGATCTGCCTCGAGAGTATGTCTAGTAGAAATACTGCTTCGAAGTGACTCTGTATTGAGTATTTTCAACTCTTTCATCCCATATTATTATAGTTAAAATCTTCATTCATGTTAAAGTGATTGAACTTATCTAGTGGAAAAGTCAAATGTGATCTTACTTTTACCTTTCCCAGTATTAAATACCTTTTATAGGGATAGGGGTTGGTCATTTGAGGGCATACCTAGATTTTGGGTAAGCCTCTGATTTCGGGTACACATAAATTCTTCATTTTCTTCTATATGTACCGTATTATGGATAAGAACTGAATCTTTTGATTCCCTTGAACTAGAATCATTTTTTGTAGGGTCTTCTTCAAATGTGTAAATGACATTTACTGAAGAATAATTCATTGATGGAATTTTGTTAGAATATTTATAAGATCATCACCTTTTATATCATTCATGATACTCTGTTCTCATATATACTGAATTACTTGGAATGTTTTGGAAAATAGTCACCCAATGAGAATACTTGGATAGTTTAGTTGCACACTCTCTCTTTGACTTCTTCCATAATTGGGAGAAAAATGTCTTCTGTTGAGGAGTGGATTTCATATGTGAAAGAGCCCCAGCCTTGTAGGATAGGGTTGTTCCAGTACTTTTTCTTCAAACCATTGAATATTTTTTTTTGAATTCAATGTTTTAATTAAAGAATCCCCCACCCCTATATGCTGGGATGGCTCTCGAGCTACTATAGCTATGATTTGTGTAGCTTCTCTTCTGATTTTGAAAATTTTGGTTCAAACATTAGTCGGGTGCAATATCAGAAAACCACTCAAATAACCTATTTCTGATTATAGTACTGCTATTTAAGACATTTGTGTCATCATTTGGATGACATCCTCTATGTGGGTTACCATCTTAAGATTCTCATTTTCTTGATGAAAAGGTATCTCAATTGATTTCTTTCTTTTTGCCTGGCTCTAATGAGGGAAAGTTGAGGCATGTTCTAGAGAGTACATTTGATTATATAAAAATATATTGATTTTATCTAGAAATGGAAAATAAAATTGTATGAGACCACTTTTGGTGGCCTTTGCTGATTCTGGAGTGAAGTGAAATGCAATGCTCCATGTGCACCCCATCCTCTGATATGAACACAAGATGGGGTATTAGATATTAACTAGCGTAGCCTCTTTAGAGCATTAAGGTATTCATTTTGAAGTGTCCTCTGATAATTTTCAACCTTTGGATGTCAGGAAACTGAGAGAGATGCCAAGTCAATTTTGTGTTGAAACCCTTCTTTTACCTTTACGTGATTTGGATATTCATGACACGATAATAATTTTATTTTCAAATGATGAGGAGTATTTTGTATGTTGAGGAAGACATCATTAATTCAATCTTCTTCCATAATTTCTGGAACATTATATTGAGAATTTCCTAAAGGCCAGAACATAACTAGAATTTCTTCTTTATCCAATTATTTTATCATGATTAACATATCTTCATCATATTTAAATAGTGGTTTATCCACTTGGTCTGGCGCATGTGGACATATCCCGATTGTTTTATTAAAAGAAATTGGATCATTCAATTTTTTCACAGCTGTATTAGAAGACAAATGAACCAAGGGGGTTTGGAGAATTAATATTCCCTCAATATATCTTCTTTTTGAGAAATTATTACACCCAATAATGAAAATGCATCAGACATGATTGTACTTGTGTTGAAGGTGCCTATAGATAAGAAGGATTTCTCATCACTACATAGTCAATTATGGAATTATCTTGATAATGTGAAATATTACTTCAAGTATAACTTTCCCAGTGAATTCCATCACAAGGAGGAGCGCCATTGTGGATTACAGAAAGGGGTAAATCCTCTTACTCAATGTTCATATGGCCACATGGAGGTTTTTCAGGGCTCTCATCCATAGATAGGCTCTCTGGATTGACTGAATTTTCTTGATTGAAGCCTTTATGATGATTTTTCCGATGGAGAACATAAGAATTACAGCTAATAATCCTATAATTTGGTAATGAGATGGTAGGATCTTGAGTTGAAATAGATAAATGTCTGAGGGATTCAAGAACTCCAACAATAATAGGATCCAAATTACATCTTGACTATTGATTTACCTATTCTCTTTGGATAGATTTATTCTTGGATGCTCTATTACACTTAGTTGGGGCCATTTTCTAAGAGAAGTGGTTATCATGGGAAGGGGTATGTGTCTTCCTTAGTGTGGTTTTCAGAACGGGCTGATTACCTCCCATTGGAAAGGGTGTATGTTCCGGATCTGGTTGTCTGTATGATATGGGAGAGTATGCCCCATTACACTCATGGACTGGAATATAGGTATGTATCTTATCTGGGATAGAATGTTGATGTGTCATACCAGGTGTGGGGAAAAATTTATGTTTCTATTTCTCTGGTACTACTAAAGTCGTTGTCATGATATCTTGGTATGCTTCAAAAATATGGGTAGGAATCTGTGGCTTCCCTTTCAACATTGATAATATTTTTTTTGTGACTTCAACGACATGAATAGGAATATAAATCCATTTCATATCTAAATTATATTTATGTGACTTTTTCTATCCTAAATTTCTTATCAATGGTTATGGAAATTACTCATGTATGTGGGAATAGAGTTAGGTGTGCCCCAGATTTGTCATCAGTGCTTTCCAAGTGACTTCCTGAGGTGCTGCCAAAAGAGACTGTTGGCAGGATTAATGAATGTTGGATGGTGTATATGCCTACTTGTTATTTTCCATCAAGCTGGGTTGATGAAATTTCTTCAATACTGACAGACAAGACTACTGGTAGAATTGGTGATTGTAAGCATGTGTATGTTCATGTTTACCAGTTACCACCACATTTGATATGTGGAATTCTTTAAATGTAATCAGATGAGCCTACTAACTGGCTGAATATTTGTAAATAGGTGTTTGCTCCTGTTTATGGTACTCCACCAGATGTTCCAGGAGGGATTGGTGAGTTTCTTCCAGATGAGTCTTTTTGGAAACAAGATTAGGACGAATGGTTTTATATCCATGCTCATTATTTTCCATCAATTTAGGTTGATGAACTTCTACGGAGGGAAAAAGGTAACAACCTTCTCCCTATTGACCAGAAATTTTCCCCAGTAGTTCATCTTGCATGCCCAAGTCTAAGAGACATGGGCCAAATGTCCAGAGTAAACCCCACCATCATGTTGGGGATTCACTACTACACGGTTATACTAGAGGTGATTTTTGGTGGTAATCCTCCAAGAGGACTACAACATCCTCGAATTGAGGTCTTTAGTGACCTCTTGATCTAACTCACTATATTATAGGAGGGACTGGTTATTGAGTTCTGTGGATAAGGAAATGAAACTATTGAAGACGACAGTCGGCACTATTTTCTTCTTGATCATCGGTCATCGTTGGCCGGACGATCAAGGATTGTTATTGACTTTGAAGGCATATCAGGAATCTTCCATGGTTGGGATTGTACCGTACATATGGTACTGCCTTACAAGCACGTTGGAGACCCAACATTGAAGATGATGCTTGGGTGATGATGTCCTTCCCATGGATGAGGATACTTCTTGAGTAGCGGTTAGGATGTTCATAAATATCGTATGGAAGAAAGCCATTTTTCACCGAAGGGAGTTCTTAGAAAAAACCTAAAAACAATAAAAAAAACTCCATTAAAGAGACATATTTTGGATGGATACATGAATTCTTTATTCCATTGTGTAGTATTACTTTATCATTTGATAGGGTCCTGACAGGTGGGTAACATTATTAACTTGTTTGAGGATTCATGTTAGGTTCACTATTTTTTGTTTTGTAGTTCCTTGAAATGCACGTTCTAGTTTTATGAATCACTACTCCCAATATATTTACATTGAATTTATTCATGGAAATGGAAACATCCAATATTTAATTATCCAAAAGGGAGATACTTTCCAAAGTTAGGAGTTATTTATGTTTGAGCTTTATGATACTTAATAACTCACGTTGTTCGAGATGATGGTAGGTTGGATTTGTCACTCCCTTTTGGGGTTATATATTGTCTACTTCAAGAATAGATTTAGAAATTTAAGATATTTTCATGAATCCTTTTTAATTTACAAAATATAAAATTAGTTGTCCATGTAATTTTCAATCACTTATTAACATGTGTAAAATTCAGAATCATCTGTATGTATTAGAGGTTTTTCACTAATGGTATCCTATCATTTACTACATAGAGATTATTTTAATCATTATTATGATGATATTTCATTTGAAGACACATAGTGGGGAGCTCTGTATTTTATTATCATCTAGGGAGGTGAAGTATTTCATTGATACTGGGATTGTACCCATAAAATAGGCTACCTGTGTATCCTTGTGAAAGGAATCAAAACCATTATAGATCACTGCTGCTTAATGGGACACTTCATACCTTTGAATTTAATATGATAAGGAGCTCTAAGGGAAATTTTCTTAGCCAAATATTGATGTGGGACTTATGACTAAGAATTCTAAGGAATTAGAAAGAATATGGGATTCCATGTAAGTTTATACCCTACTAGGAATATGGCCCATGGATAACATGGTTGATTTGATGTGTTGGTTTTGATCATCATGTAGGCTTCCTACATATCCTATTTCGATGGGAATAAAATCCCATGTACATCAATTAGTATGATAAGAATGTATATTACTTTGAGAGAAATGATTTTGGGATTACTTCCAGAAGAGGATGCCTTGATGATTTGGGGTTTTAATTTGGGACTTACTCTTAAGGAATATTCCACAATTAAGGGAATTAGGGTTTGATTCCCAAAGGGGATTTTTAATGATATCGATCCCTGGTGAAGGATTCATACGTATCTTCGATTGAATAGGAATTATATTTGTCTTAGTTAAATTAGTTGTGCCAATGTAGTGATCATGAAAAATCTATAAGAACACATTAGTCATGCTTGGTTTGAGAAAGAAGAGGATGTCAAAGATTCAATATTGGCACCCACACTTTTTTCTTCTTTGTTGGTGGAAGAGGGCACGCCTACGACAACAACGGTGGATGAGGGAGAGGAGACCCGGGAAGACGTTAAGGTGAGGAGCCTTCCCTCTATTAACATTACATTAGACAAGGGTACAATTTAAGGAAGGATTAAAGGATAAAGAAGTAAATAAGAGAAATACTGCAACATCCTACTTGAATGGTTAGGGGATTACACCAAGATGGCTACCTTAAAATTGACCCTGGCAGGGGTGGGAGACTTTTCATTTGCTTTCATGGAAAATAAAGTGTAAATTGTACCTTCCCTACCAGTTACCTAAGGTTCTTGGTCGTAGAGACAATAAGGGGAGGTCAGAACCAAAACCCCAATTCTCAAAACTAGAAACTCCCCCATATTGTTCCTGGGAGAAAGTTCCATGTGACTACTGATATAAAAACCCATAGAAACTCCATGAATCCTAACCCCATTGAGAAACCAATGTGGGAAACCACTAACTATGGATATAAAAACCCAAATATGTGACACACTAATGATCCATTCCCAAGGGTTTGATATGTTAGGAGGTTTGGGTGAAGGTCTCAATAGAATACCTTTCATACAAGGGAACCAATGAAGTATAATCCTTTCTATGAATGGATTTTATGATTGATTAATTTCTTGTAGATTGATGATAGTAGGTGAATCAAAGAGGGTCGCCCAAGTAGTTACTAGTACGCAAGTATGGGAACACAAGTATGTTTGGGTGACCTAATGTTCACTTAAGAGGTGAACAACCTGGATTTTAATACTTTGGGAAGACATGACTCAATCTTTCAAGGGTATTCACAGGTATTACCAGAAGTGGGGCGCTCAAGTTCATTTGAAAGGAAAAGGTGGCAGGCAAGTGTTTCTGATTTAGGGAGGTTGGTCGTTTTAGGCATGCGAGTGTTATGGATTTCAAACACTGAAAGGACTTATGTACTATGATCCTCCTTCAAATCCTTCACTCTAGTTGTTAAAGAACTACCTTTAATGTTTTGAAAGTATTAGGAGAAGAACTAGGGGGACCGGAGCAGCAATTAGGATTCAGGGAAATTCATCCACAAAAATGATGGCCTCAAGGGTCTATTAATTGTAAAGACTAGGCCCTTGGGTGAAATGAAATAGGCCACACAAGTAGGTTGTGTGCCAGATGGGGGTGTTCCAGTAGGTTGCACACCGATAACCCCTTGGTCCGAATAGGGAGATTCCAAGCTCATGCCTTTTCAAATCCTGATTTACATCATGTGTTTTCTCCTCTTTTTTCTATGGAATTTCCCTTTAATGTTTTTTAGTCTCTCTGATGGAACAACGTGTGAACAGAGTCTTACACTCGATGATTCATTATAAGATTACCATACTTACTTTATTACTCCCATCATAAATTCACCCTATAGTCATGTGTTTGGAAATAGTTTTTATCTCCCTGTTTAGATAGAGTATCGGGCCTACTGGTCCATTAAACAATGTAATTTTAGTCTTTCTAGTGCAGGTTTTCAAAGGAAGTTGTAGGTTCAGGAGATAGAATTAATGAGAATAGATTCATATGAGAACACCAAGATTTATAAAGAGAAAACCAAGGATACCCCTGACTATCTCATCCTTCATCTTTAGTTCCACATTGGACAGAATGTCCTCCTCTACAAATAAAGGATAAATTTGCATCTAGGTGAGCTTTATTCATACTGGTTTGGACCATACACTATTAATAATGATTATCCATTTGGCATTGTTCCTGTAAAAAATAAATAAATGAATAAAACTTTCACTGTCAATGGGAAATAGCTTATGCATATCTACAAAGTCATTCTAGATTTCCCAATGGTGTAACTCCACGTTCTAGAAGAAAACTACTAAGGATACCCACTAGATTTTATCCTTCATTCCTAGATTCTATTTTATTACAATGAAGACACTAAACTCTCTAGGTGTGCGTGTTGAGTATATTTCGAGTTTGTTTAGTAATTTTTATCATCTTTCTTATTTTTCCAATTTTGGTTGGTTAGATTGTATAGTCACTTTGTTACCCCTTTCCTCTAGGTTTTGTGCTGAAACATTATTTTTTTTAATACCACATTAACACAGAAAATTATTCCTTCATAATCATGGAATTTAATGAAAATTAATGAGGAATTTCCGTATTTCATATAATTTTAAAATTTATTATTTCTAATGAAATGTTCATTTCAACAATAATTCAATATTGTGGTGTGAATTTATTTTTAAATTTTGTTTTTTTGGATGATATAAATGGTTTCTTCATTTTGAAAACTTTGAGAATAATTGTACCCTTTGTGTGAGTATTTCAAGGTAAAATTATGTCACTTAGTTTCTCTACACACCATTACAACAAATAATGAAGTGAGAAAAAATTTAATTAATCATAGGTAACAATAAGATATGTTATTTTTTCTCAATATTGAACAATGATTTTTTTATACGTTCATTCCTTGTCTGATATATTTCATTACTATACCAGATTGAAATGTGAGTGTGTACCTTTTATCCATCTAATGTACACCCTAAAAACCAAAAAAATGTGTTTTTTATTGGCCAGATCAGAACCAACTTTCTATGAATTTTTATCTTTTTATAACTATAACAATTTGTTTCCGGAGAAGATCAAACAAGGGTTGATAAAAGAGTTTGTGATTTTTGTCAAGTGAAAATTTTGAGAAAAAAATAATAAATTGGGGGAGTGATGAAATGTGAAACATATGGGGATATCTAGGTTGGGATATTATGATTTGAATTTTGGGAATGATAAAGTGAGTGGGTCTTGAAATTTTGTTGCAAATGATGTATTGTAGGTTCAGTGGAATTAATCATGTAAGTAGACCATTTTTGAACTAACTTATATTTACTCAATAGAAAGTGGAAAGAATAGAATGAAATGGTTGTCATATATAAACATGTATAATTAGTGACATGATTAACATTGAATTAATTTCTTTGATCGGTATTCTACATCTCTTGGAATTTTGTTCTAAATAATTTTTGAGACGACTTTTTCCATGTTCATTGAGAATAACTCCTTGTTGTGATTTTTTCATTGATCACATTTTTATCAGGAATTAAATTTTATATGAATGATAAATATATATGAAGTTGGAAATATCTAAATGCATAATTATTGGAAATAATACTTTTCATATGAGTTCAATTTTTTAGAAGTGGTGGTGTGATCGTATCACAATTCACTGTTTTATTCTCACCCTTACACCATTGTGCTAAACAGGTTTTGTATTAGAAATTATAAAAATAATAAATAATTTCAATTCTTGTTTTAATAAATTATTTTGTGTTTATAACTATGAAAAAATTTAGATGTTCCTTTTTTATTATTTTTTTGTAGGTGGATTTTATTTGGAAGATCTGTGATGATGTTCAAGAAAAATGGGCCAAACTACGAAGGATTTAAGCACACCAGTGGACTCAAACACAAAATCTTACTAAGGATTTCATCTATATGAGATTATATTTAGTGTGATAGTCCCAAATTTAGTATGATAAATTTCATAAGAATGAACCAAATACCAATCCGGCCACTAAAAGGCCCATCCGAATTTATATGTATCGTACATAGAATCTGCAAGAATTCAAAAGTGGTGAGTTGTGATCTGTCCATATCTCAAGCAATAGGTATCCAAATAAATCCAATTTTTTGGTGGAGATAGTCCCTAGGTGGGGAGAAATGTTTTTAGCTCTCAATAATGTGATATAAGTCTTTCTACCAACAAAAAACTATGGGAATATTGGTATTAGGAAATTAGTGTACCCAAAACCACATTCCATTTTTCCTATAAAATGGAAACTTATGAATCTCATTTGTATTTTTGAACTACAAGAAATGATCAGCCATATTCAAGTTTCAGATGAGTCATATCCTAATCCTACATGTTCTGGATACCCTTATACTCATAGGGGGGACAATAATGAAGAAGGAGTTCGACCCGAGCATCCTCATCCTCTCAATGTCGGGCTAAATGGTGGGCCTTTTTTAAGGGCTCTACCCACTACTAAAAGGTGTTCAACACATCTATTAGCTACTAGTTTGGAGTAATTTGAATTTTATAACATTTAATTCCCTGTATGTTACATTATTTCATTTTTAATTCTTGTTTTTTATGCATGTGGATGTTATACATTTAATTTATATCTGATCGGTGAGATGTTTTGAGTTTTTGACTTGTGTTGTTCTAATTGGACAACACAAAAATAATATTCCCAAACAATTTCTTGAGATTTAAATATTATTTAGAATCTCTTATTTCACACATATGTTCTAGACATTTAAAATATTATTTTAATGTCATGTTTTGGTTCTTCCAACAATGAAATAAAGGCTTAAGAATTAATTGGGATTCCAATTAATTTTGAACCCAAGAATTACTCCAACCATAAATGAATCTATAAGAAAAATAAAAATGAAATGTGTGAATTGAAATCAAAAGGAACCATTTGAATCATATATTTTCAAAATATACTTCTTTCTCAACTATTAAACCATTTAAGTTAATTTCGTTTCATAAAACTATTTTTAAAATCACCCCCTTTTAGTAATTTTTATTAAAAATGCATACTCTAAACTTATCTATGATCCTTGAGAGATGACCTAGGGTCTGCCCTATACTAGAATTCTTCCTTAAATTTATAATCAATTTGAGGTTTCATGAAAACACATTCACACCCTACACCACAAATTTGTTGGGATATGATAAAAGCGAGAAAAATCTATTGGGAAAGAACAAGCTCAAACCCTAGTTTAGTGACCTCATAGCACACCCATAATTGTTTGTGCTATGAAATAATATCGCCTTCAACACTCTTCTAGGGAGGCCTTGGATGCAAATACACACAAAAATCCCCTACTTGTACCATTATTGGAATATGTATAGAATTAATGGATATTGTAAGACACTGCATGCCGATAAAGCCCCATTTAAGTCTAGTGAGTCACACTACATTGATGCAGGGTTCTATGAATCAAAGGGGAAACAACTAGCAGTTGATGGAATTTACTGGGTCACCACCCCAAATGCTTTGGAAATTTTTCTTTACAATCACCTCAAGTATCTTGAGGAGGAATATGTAATTCCCATCAATCACATTGAAAGAACTAGTCCAAATTACAATATTTATTAATTAGTCCTCATGATTTAAATTATGGTTGAAAAGCCTAAAAATGTCAAATGGATCATTGACTCCTCATATAATCAGAAGCATTCAGATAAAAATACATGTGAACTGACATAAAAAATCTAGTAAATTCCATCCTCACCTTTAAGGGACAATTAAGTGTCTCTTCATTCAAGGAAGATGAGGAAAATCTTTTACCTACCACTAAAACATTCTCATAACCCTCGCCAATGAATGAGGTAGAAGAGACGACCTTAAAACAAAATCGCAACTCCCCCTTCAACTATGGAAAAATAAATTCAAGGATTGTTTTTCAATAAGAAGACAAAGAGGAATATGATGAGGATGTAGGGTTGGAGGATGAAGAAGACTTACAGGTTTTCCCTCCAGCATTTGAGTATGGCGTTTCCACCACCGCTGATGAACTCAACGAAATCAACTTGGGTATGAAAGAAGACCCACTACCCACACTAGTTTGTTTGGCCAGGCCTCCCAAAAAACCAATAGATATAAGACTCTTTCCTGAAATATAATCATGATTTTTCTGTATATAATTATACAGAAATGTCTGGTCTTGATCCAAAGGTGGGCACTCACCACCTGGGCATACCAGAAGATCACTATGGTTACCAGTAATCTTCTAGGAGGACGCACCAAAAATATTCTGCCAAAATATAGGCTGAAGTGAACAAGATTCTCAATGATAATTTCATTAGGGAAGTCCAATACCCCATATGTATAGAAAATATTTTCCTAGTCAAGAATAAAAATTGGATGATCAGGGTCTCTATCAATTTCATGTGCCTCAACCGGCACATCCCAAAATATGATTTCCTAGTCCTGTTCAATAAATTTCTCATCGACACAAATATTTTTTATGAGGCTATCTATTTCAAGGATAAATATTCAGGATATAACAAAATCCAAATGACCTAAAAAGATGAAGATTCTATCTTTTTCAGGGATCCCTAGGGAGAGTATCGCTACAAGGTGATGACTTTTTGTTTGAAATATATTAGTTACACATATCAACGTTCCATGCACCACATTTTCAAATCATTTTGCGGAATGTTTGTCAAATTCTATGTCGATTTATTTTTTTTCTAAATCATGAAATTTTTCAAACCATCCTGTGGATATTGAAACCATCTTCACCAAACTATGAAAACATATTCCAAAAATTATCCCCCTAAATTGTGCTTTTAGCATCACCTCAAGGAAATTCCTCAACATTATTGTGTACCACCAAGGCTTCAAAGTTGATCCTAATAAGAAAAATGAAATCCATAAATGGTCACCACCTCATATCAAAACCATTTTGAGAGGACACCAATGGAATCTGGCATACATTCGGCACTTCATAGAAAACCTTGTCAGAAAATGGTTTCCCTTCACCAAGTTTCTGAGGAAAGGTGTATAATATCCATGGACTGATTATTTCCAGGAATCATTCAACAATATCAAGAATTGTCTCTTGATTTCACCATGTCTAATGACACTCTTTGAAGGAAGACCACTTATTCTATAGGTAACTGCCTTGATCGATCCCTATGTACCATTCTCGTGTAGAAAAATGATGTCGGAAGTGATAATAATCTCTATAATCCCATAAGAATCATGATTGATGTTGAGAATTGTTATTAAAATATTGAAAATATATACCTTGAATTAATATTTGTGGTCTATAAGATGATACGTTACATGCAGCACCACAAAGTCCATTTGGTCTCACATAGCAACCTGATCATTTATACTATTAATCATACAATGTTAACTGGATGCCTATCACGGTGGGCGGTCATCCTGCAACAGTTCAATATATGGTTCATACCATAAATATATATCCAAGTCCAGATATTAGCATATTTCATGACCAAACATCCCTCAACAAGAGTGGACCAATCAGATGCTAAGATACTCGATGAGGAAGTGATTTGTATTCAATAGAACCCCTATATGTGGGAAATGGACTTCAATATTACCTTCAAAACCTGATAGAAAGAATAATGGAAGACCCCAAATTCAACAATGTGGGTTTGGGAGTCATACTCAAATACATAGAAAAAGTATTTCTGTCATATTCCTTCCTACTATTAGAAGGATGCACAAAAATGATGTGGAGTACCATGCCCTCATTGTAGGGATGGAATTAGCACTCCAAGTGTAAGACGAACACTTGAAGGTAAAAGTTCATTCCAAAATAGTTATAAAACAATTCAATGTTGACTATTATATCAAGAAAGAGTAGAATATTACTTTGATGAACTATATCTTAGAACTGATGCTAGAATACCCATCAGAATTAATATTGACATATGTTCACCAGTCACAAAATTCATAGGCTGGTGCATTGGAAAATGCAACAATAGCTCTAGAAGACCTAGATCAGAATGAGACAATCATCAGTATTTCCCACCTCCTGATGGATTTTAAATATGTTTAGGCCAAAACGGAATTAATTAATGAGATTACTCCCATATCTAGGCCATATGGTCCTATCACCGTGTGGATGAATCCCATTGTGAACTATCTAAAAATGGAGAACTCCCACTAGATAAGGATGGAAGGAAAATTATCCAAAAAAGAGGAGTCAGTTTCATGATATATGATGGCATAAACCAACAAAAGGTTTTTATAAGGGAGGGCATGATGGGGTCATTATTAGGTACATTGATGGGGGAGAGACTCCCACCATCATGAAGAAGCACATGGTGGAACTTGTGGGGTACACCAATCACCAACCACAAACACTCTCACCAAATTCAGAGGGTTGGATACTATTTCCCACCATGATGTACAATTTTTCTGATTTCATCAAAATGTTTTATTCCTAGAATTTCCATTCTAATTTCATTCATCAACCCCTAGATTTTCTTCACATAGCTAAGTACTCTTGGACATTATCAATATGGGGAATAGACAACGAGGGGCATAACCTCTTTCCATGGCCAGACAATTTGTATTTATTTTCATTGAAACTGAATTCGTTTCCAAATGGGAAGAATCCTCACCGCTTAAAGAAATTGGAGAAAAATTAATTGTCAAATTTGTGAGTGAAAATATCATCACCAGGTTTGGTGTCCCTCACAAAATATTGACAAACAACTACACCTATTTCTTATCTATTTAATTGGACAAATTCTACCAGCAGTATGGTATTAAATCAAACCATTCGTCCCACTACCACATTACATCCAACATAAAGATAAGTGATTTAAACAAAAAACCTATGTAACATACTCCAAAGGATGGTAGACATGGATAATAAATCGTGGATAGATATGATGCTACATGATCTTTGGTCTTACTAGACAACAACCCACATCTATAATCAAGAAACCCTGTACTCATTGGTATATGAGACGATGGTAGTTCTACCTATTGAAATTAAACTTCCATTGCTCTGCATCCCTATTTGTGATCAATTATCTAAAGATGAGTGATCCGTAAAATGATTTGATGAGCTGGAGACGATAGATGAGAAATGATTTTACACTCTAAAACATCATGAAGTATACCAAAACCGGATTACATGAGCTTTTAATAAGAATGTTTTCCTCTAATATTTCCTCAAATGGGAGATGATATTGGTCCTTAGAACACCAAAGATACTCGGGATGAAACCTAAAATGTTGGATCCAATATGGGAAGGACCATATATTGTTCACTAAGTTTACTCTAATTATGCGTATACCCTAATTTCAATGGATAGACACCTCACAAAATCTCCAGCCAATGAGAGGTTCCTTAAAAAAGTATTATTTGTAATAGCAACACCATCATATTAGCAGTATGAAATTAAACTGAATAGAAACACCATCATCTTACCTTCATGACATTAAATTGAATATCAACATCGTCATCTCAGCTGGATGACATAAAACTGCATAACAACATCATTATCTTAGATTCATGACATTAAACTTCATAGCAACACCATCACCGTAGCTGCAGGATATTAAACAACATAGAAACACCATTGTCCATGATACATGTTGTTAAACTGCCCAATGTCATTGACATTACTGCCGGACATTACACTGAATTTCCACAACAATTATATCACCCGAGGGAACATTGTCTCTAGCATCAGTCACCTACCATGCCACTGAAGATAACTACATACTTATTGATTCCTACTTGCCAATATGACTCGTAGAGACACATTTACCCTAAATCTGTGTCCAGCCACCACATGAAATGGAATGCCTCTATTGTATCCCTTATTTCCCATGCACTACAAGGGGATTCGTTATCATTTTTTATTTCTTATACTAGGAAAAAATAAAATGGTCTTAGGAATGACAGTTAGGATTTCCCCACCAAAAGGACAACATAGAGGTTTATAACAAGACCATCATCTTGAAATTAGGGTATAAAATACCACCCTCTCCATGAACTGGTCGAACTAGCATGGGGGATCCTTATAACTATGTATGGATTAACTTCCGACCATGCATGATATGTAGAGATGCCTAGATTTTTCATCCTAATCCATCAACCAGTCAAAATCAATAATAAACCTCTTCCTGCATACAAGTCAGACTTGTGTTGGAAAAACATTCTTCCTTACTGCATGTTGTTAAACATCATAGCCCGAATGATGCTCTCACTTGAGGGGACATTATTGCCAACTTTACTCACATACGATGCAACACCCTATAAATATGCGTGTCTTGATTATTTCTCTCATAGAATACATTGTGATGCTCAGATTCTTTCTCCTCATCCATCCACCACATAAAAAATTCCCTCCATATTGTGTATAAATTATAAATATGTAGAAACTTTAATTCAATAACTATGTGTACATTGCTTCTCAATTAACTATAATACATCGAAAACCTACATAAGGTTCAATATTGACACTTCATTGACTACATTCTTTTCAAGTAAGTTCAATTTTTTATCTTTTCTATATGATGCTAAACTACACAGGATACCATAACTATGTGTGGCTTGATTCCCACCCCCAATGGGACACAAAGTAACACCTGGGCCTTCCCGAGTCCAACCATCGGGAAATAAATTCCTCTCCCTGCATATAATCCATACTTACAGAGGTAAATTAATGAGTCCTCATAGCATGACATTAGTTTTCATAAAAATGTAAATCTAATAAACATGAAATTAAACTATAAGGTCTCTCAAGAATCTTGTAAGGACTTTTTCTCAGTATAATGAGATATGTCACAACACTCGAGAAAAAAATATCTGTTACATCCATGAAAAATATTATAAAGGGGAAATTCCCCACCACCAAATGGAAACAATTAATTGATTCTAGGGGATCTTGAACAAAATTTCATACCAAACAAATGTGTCAAGAGACCGTGCTTCCCCTTACATATGAAACAAGTATATGTAAAGGATCTCTTACCTCAAAATAAATAATGCTCTAGATATTCTTCATAGACCCATACATCAACTCTTCATTCATCAATCTCAATTCCATTGAAAATTTTGAGTCACCATAATCATCCAAAACTGTCTAGAATAGAAGGTCAGTATCCTGCAAACAACTTTGTTTGACTATGCACATTATACCATAGCGGAACTACATATGTTTCCCACTAAATGAAGTTAATATGCAAGTCCAGAAGTTCTAACTGCATGACATTGAAGAAATACAAGGTGCCCCAAATATGGCTAAAATGAACCCACTCCTTATAACCAAACTTTTTGCAGTTAACCTGGTCTCATGATGAAAGGATCATCAAAAATGGTCCCTTATCGAATAAGGGTGTCAAAACATCCTACCTCACAAACATGTTAAATCTATATAGAAATACACTCAATTCTAAAAATAATCATTGAATTATGTGAATAATCATATCCTTTGTTTTTATGGCATGTCCAAACCAACTCTCTCCATTTTTTAGATGTTATTATTTGGGTAATCATGGATCATGATAACCTTTCATGGATATCAGGAATAGAAGGTCAATGTCATGTAGACACATTTGTTTGACTATGCACATTATGCCTCAAAGTCAATGCATATGTTTCCCACAAAAACTTCCTGTCAACCAAAGGAAAATTCTTCCTTAGGAGTGGCTTTTACTCTCTTCGTGCACCTAACATCTTTTAAGACCCATTTCATTCATGCACATCCAAGAACCCTGAAAACCATGGTTTACACTTTCTTTCCTACTCACATCCTAGACTTGTCAGAACACCCCAACATGATTTCCTCTAGTTACTCAGGGCCTCTACATAGACATCCCAATCAAATGACATTGAGACCACGTAACATTTTAATACTTGGTATTCACCATTAGTCCAGGTCACAACCGAGGGTATTTCCCCTCATGAACCTATGCTATAAATCAATATACATTAGGAGGTTCGACATAATCCCCCGCCATTGTGTTGAATACGTGTCCAAAATAAATATTCTCATCCATTTTTGGGAATCATATCCAAATAAGAGAAAACCATAAAATTACTACACACAACTTGATTCCTCTCATCATAGGATATATAATGATATCTAAGTCATATAATCAGATACAACTATAAAGAGAAAACTTCCAATCCTGGCCCGCACAAGGGTTATAACTATGTAAGGAAACAACTCACATGGATGGGAAATAAAATATTTTATAAATTCATTGAATTCTTGATAAATTTCAACAAAAAACGCCCCTTTTACATGTTTAGGATTACCAATTTTCATGAGCCATACTCTGTGTCCAAAATGGTCCAAATCTCAATAATCATCCATGGCCATCAGAAGTAGAATACCAGTGTCTTGAAAAAACATTTTTTATGATGTAAATTTTACCCTGGAGGCTCTTCATATGTTTCCCATAAAAAGTAATATCATCTAAAGGAAAATGCATCCATAAGAGCATCTCTTCATGCCTCTGTATGACCTTATGAAATTTATGTCAAACCTCATCCCTTGGATTCAAAAACCCATTAGATTACATGTTACATATTCCCCCCTCTCAATGCTAATAGGTTATGGACATTCCTAGAAAATATACTATTTAGGAAATGAATTAGTTACCATCCTCTGGATAGTGTAGGATGATTTCTCAAAATAGGTCCCAAATGTCCTGTTTGTATGGCATTAAACTACACACTACTTCAAATCTCCTTTACACAATCTAAATTCATGTGGGAGAGTCTCTCCATCCAAAGCTAGTAAAAATTTCCTTATTAATTTAATATTTTATTCCTTCGATGGTCCAACCATCATGGTCTTCAAAAGAAAAATAAATCTAATGTTCTATAAAAGCATACTGGAAATCAGAAATTGATGGCTAGTATCCTATGGACACCTTTATTTTACTATACACATTTTGTGGTGGCGGCTTTGCATATGTTTCCCACCAAAAATGGCCTACCAACCAAATGAAAATCCATCCTTTGGAGAGGAGTTTCCTATCTCCATATGCCTTATGAATTTCATTCGCCTTATTGTATACCATATCCAATAATCATGAGTCCTGGTCATGAAAAATACCCTCATCCATGTCTGATATTTGGTTGGAAAGTCATGGTTAATTAATCCTTATTTGGGGAACTCTCTATGAAAGTCATGGTCAAAGTTGTTCATCCTAAAACATCAGTAATGATAGTCCAGAGGGAAAGACTCTAAACTGTCAATGAAAAAGATGCAACACTCACTAGGATGAAAACATGAAAAGGGAACCATAGACAAAAGTCGAGTTCCAGCTTGCTAAATTTATGATATATATAGTTTTGGAAAATCATCGAGGAATAAAAAACCATCAAAATTCAAAAAACATGTTAGTTTAAAAACCCATAAATAGAATCATAAGAAGAAGTTTAGTTGTACCAACTAATTCTTCACCGTTGGCTTAGGAAAAATTTAGGATGGTAATGAAAAAGGCATGAAGATTGTAGGGTTATCTATATGACCCTATCAAGAGTTCAACTACCCTCGATGAGCCCCATAGTTTAGTAAAACATTAGATCATAAACTGAATGTTTCCATATCTTGTATTATAATTCAAATTTTTATCTGGTTAAGATTATTGATTCAAATTCAGATGAACATAAATGATTATTATTACAAAAAAGAGTAAAGGAAGAAAAATAAAAAGAAAAATGATTCAGTTTTATAAAAAAAGGGAGAAGTGATAATGGGAAGAACATCCACATTATAGATTCTCTCTCTGATGTTAAAACAATAGTGTTGGTGGGCAGCCCAATAAATTATAGTGGGGCCTAAACAACTCATTCCAGTAGGTTGATAACTACCCAGAAAGGGACATCAAGGGTCTATTCCAAAGCAAAATCAACTTCAACCATTGATCACACTCTCTTCAAGAAGTTTTTGGAAGTCTTTTAGTTTCTATTTGATGGATTCATAATTAGAATTTGACCATGCCAGTTGTGCTTTTAGTTTGTCCATGATATCCTCTCACTCATCATCTCCTCCATTTGGAAGATCACATACTAATGATAACTATCCTCCTCAAATTTTAGATGATTTATCTTATTAGTAATATCTCATAAAGGTTGGGCTTGGTGGGGAGAAGTGTTGAACTTAGAAAGGCCTCATTCACAAGTGACTAGATCCTCTGGAGCTATGAAAATTTGGTGCACAAGGGGATGCAGGCATCGGTATCCAAATATTCCTGAAACTAGATAAACAAATAGTTGTTGAATGTTATCTTCCTCATTGGATAAATTAAGTAGGGGAGTTTCCATAGAAATATTATGAATTTTAATACATTCCCTCTTTTTCACATCTTGATGCATCATAATAGCATCAGAATATTGGTCCACCTCCACCATGGTACTAAAGCAATGAGGGAGTATAATTGTTGAAGATGGAAGCACCCTATGCTGAGTCACCCATGAAGGGGGAATCTCCCTCCCAGTAGAAGGTCCAACCTTTGAGAGTAAATTAGAGGGGCTGGATGCAATTTTAAGAACATCTGGTGATGTGTTATTTAGACCAGCTTCTATGGGAACCTGGACCACATCGGCCAAATACATGAGATCTGAATCAATATATATATAGATGGTTTGTGCAGATGAATCCAAATTCAATCACATGTGAAGGATTGTAGAATGAATTATCACCATATTAAGGGGAATATATGGTGAAACTACCACAATTTGGGAAGGGTATGAAATAGCTAATGGTCTTTGAACCAACAAATCTAGCCTTGACAATACATTGTTGGAATTGAAAACCACCCACATCTGGAAAAACTCTAATGATTGGTTAGTGGAGGCTAATATGGGAGGAATTAGGGCTTACACATTATCATCCTCCCGCATCACAACCAACCATAATTGGATAAGGATTAAGGTGTGAGATTCCCGCTTCAATAGGGTGGCGGGGACAGATGTGATCTGCTGAAAGAATCCAAACATAATATTAATCATTTAAAAAACGTAAGGCTCAAAAATGGTCACCTTATCTATTTGTGTGGTTAATAATCCATCTTGAAGTGCAATGAGGTAAGAAAATCATTCAGGGGAGCATCTCTGAATATTTATCACTAGCCCACGGGGTGCTGCGTAAGGCACAAAAAGTGAAGTGGGCAACATCACATAGCAATTCAATAATTCGTTCCATGCTCAATGATTTTTCACAGATGATAGAGATGTTGAGAAAGGCTGGAAATAATCAAAAATGAGAAACTATGTTGGTTTTCAGGTTCTCATAATAAGGTAAATGTTCTTCCATCCAACCCTATAAAATTGATACCGCCCGCTAAGACGATGGGGGGTCCCTTATTGTATTTTCCCTAAAAATTCATAGATTCAGGAAAGAGTAGGAACAACAAATTTAATGGGTTTTACCTTGGCCAATGGGGCTTCCATGTTAAAATTATAGGCCTTAACACTGGTTCAAACACCAAGAGAGGAAAAAATAAACCCACTTAAAAAATGGAAATGTAACTATTCTACTTGAGCTCGAGAGACATGTCTTGGAAAATTTCATAACCCCAAGTGGTTTATTCACTCGCATCAAGGGTAGCACGGTATAATCTAGGAACGATTCATGACTACTGGGTCAGATAGGATCATCTACGAAGAAATCTTAGCTTCATCTTGTTCAACTGCAAGAAATTCCCTGTCTAATCTTTGAATGAGATAAGTTTACATGTGTGAAGGGGCTGACCAAGTAGCTTATCCTCCATAAACAATAATTCTCCTACCATGGGGGATAATTGTTCAACATTCTTCTAAGTGTTGGACACCAGTAAAAATTCATCATACATTTCAACAAGGATAGAAATTCCTCTTGTATGGTATATTTCCTATATCCTTATCCCAATCTCACCATGGGATAAGTGAAATGTATTGGTACCTGAACACCAATATATGTGAAGCTCAGGTAGTATGTCACCTAATGACAAAATGGAAAATTAGGAGACCCACACCACTTGATATAGATTAATATTTTTTCAGAGAATGAGGGATTCCAAGAAGTTTTGATGTATCAAAAATTCCCCAGACCACTCATCCAAGAAAGAACCTCCCAATTGAAGGTCCCATTTGGAGCTCCATCCTCCTTAAAGATTACACTATGATAATCATCGAAAATGGAATCCAAGGATGTCCTGTAAGGGATTTGGCCACTCCGAGTCCACATAGAGATGATCATGATATAATCACCCTCCAAACTCAATGTAGTATCAATTTCATCAACAATAGAGATGATTATCATTTTATGCACATAGGACATTCCAGAATGTGTTATTAGATTTCCATGATCAATCCCTGGAAAAGGGGCATCGTCTTGGAGTCCCAAATTATGAAGTGGGAGCTGATTGGAGACTGGATATGATATTATCTCTAGTTAAATGAGATCTCATAGGATACCCCTTTTAGAACAACAACATCACATTGGTTATATTTAACACTCTCAACCATGTCTTCCCTCCTTCTAATTACTTCTATTGAGATAAGTGGAAGACCCATATCTTTCCTCCAATAAAAATACCATTCAAAAGGGTGAGTCCAATTTAAATAATTGGATTAAAAAGGAACAAAAATACCAATGGACCAAAGTGGTCAACCCATTATAAGGCTCCACGCACTAAATCCAGGGGATGGTTCACAGAATCCACCCCTATGAAAAAGAAGTAAACATAATGTCATGCAAGATGTGGTCCTGCTAGACATTGGCTAGCGGGTTGATTGGTTTAAAAAATGTGAAATCTCTGTACCAAGCCCTTCTATGAGGATGTTCAATTTTCATAATTTTGATGATTCAAATTCAATTTCAAAATTCATTATTCAGTTCATAGACTTTGAAGTTATTTCTGCTGTACGGGGAAACCAAGTCGTGTCCTACTACAAGGAATTTCAAACATATGTCTTAAAATTCTACATTTTGGTTTGCATATCCAAATAATGGTCTGTAGATGAGGTAACTGAGAAGAGTAAGTAGTTCCAAAAATGAAAGGCACCATTCGCGATAAACAAATTTTGCGAAGGAGATGGTATGCTGAAGCGGGGAAACCCAAGAGTGCTCTGTAGATTACTTTTCACCAATAAACATGGTAAATGAAAAATGACTTGGGCCATCTATATATAGGGGTGTTCCCCAAAAATTCCACCTTTCTACCAAAAACCAATTCAGTTTATAAAAATTTTCTACATCGAAATAGCCTCCTCTTCATTCTGACCAAACCCTATTCCGAGGGGGGAATTTGTAGGGTCCCGAAAAATCTGTAAAGGTATAGAAAATACAACAATAAAATTGATAAAGGTAAGGATGTATGTGGGGATGGATAATGGAGGGATATAATGAAAGAATAAAATTTGAAAAAGGACCCAAATAGTCTATGTAGGGGTTACCGGGAATGGTCCACAGAAGGCACAAATAGAGAACTGAGTGGTACATTGGTGGTCTACGAAACTAGGGCCCACAAAGGGTATTCTAACGAAGTAGAAAATATAAGGAATGAATGAGTAAAAGCATCGGTAAACCATGAACCACATCTTTTTCTGAATAGAGCAGTAAAATTGCACCCACAAACCCTGTCATTAACAAAAACATGATGGAGAGGTACTTCCCCACATATCATCCCCATAGAAAGAGTAGTTCACGAATGGGGAAAGGTTGATAGCACCCCGCAAACCGCAAATTTCGCAGAATTGAGATAATTATTTCCGACCCTACGAACCACAATATTGTAATACTTGATTGAATGATTCTTCCATAGGTTAGATGATCCCTCAATAGGCTTCCATAAATGTTGTTGTGTTCCCATAGATATTGCCTCCTCATCACTCTATAAAACGAATCTATGGGGATAGGAAAAATAGATCAGATTTCAAGAGAACATGGAGTATACAGATAGAAAACATGAAAGGGAAAAGGTTATTGAAGGATGGAACCACAAATGGGTTCCATCATGTATACACGCGCGTCAGACCATATATAAAAGAATGCATAATAATATGGGAAAAGAACAAACCTAAAAGGTGAATGTAAACTATACTCTATTCTTGGATGAAATACCTGTGGACTATGAGACTAATTCCCTTTACTCAATCCGATGTATAGTGTAGCGTAACCCTATGTGGACGAAACCCATCCTGGTGTAGCATTCCACCGTACGAAGGGACTCCTACACCATATACCACCTTTGTATACAAATAGAGCCTGAGGCCACGTACCATCCTGGTACGCGGACCATATCGAGATCTTCATACCACCCTATTATGTGGACGACCCTTCCACCCATACATAAAAATGAAATGTGGATGGTACCCTACCCCTCATGAACATATGGAACATGTTATATGGTGCATATGGGATTTTCACCTTTCGGTACTGATCATGCCCTTCCATCTCTATCACATCCTCCAAATCTTGTCTGTGAACCTATCCATGGACATCATTCCAAAGACTCTTCCAAAGCCACTAGACCTATATGAAATGACCATGAGGTGCATTAATGCACCCTTCTAATTTTACATATCCCATTTTAAGAGGGGTCACGAATGTAATTCCCTCATCGATACAAACTCTAGGAATGTTCTTAATTCTGCATTCCTATGGTAACCTAGAGCCCAACCTTGGGATACTTACGTTAAACTCCATGTTCTAGGGATTTATGGTAGTCACATGATTTTCAATTCGATGAAGGGTAGTGATAAGTCAGATGAATTATGATTACTTTTACTTTTGATGAGATATAACATTCCACCACTTTCCTAGAACACATTTTATATAATCCCTCATAAAGTAAGCCCAAAGACTTTTAGAATGGACCTAATGACCATCACTCTAATTTCACATTGAAGGGTTCATTTGTATGCATCCTCATCCACCATCACCACAATATCTTCCGTTGTGGGATAGTTCTGTTCTCCTAGAAGAAAATAGAATGTGATCCTATGTCAAATATTTAACATCCTCTTATTTATCATAATGGGAATGAATAATGTGGTCTTATAGTACTGTGATAATACGACATTGGCACAACCCTTAATGAGATAAGAAAACTCTCATTCCCAACACAATCGAGATATGTAGGAAGCCTTTAAACATGACCGAATTCCATATCATCTCCTCCATGAAATGAGATATCACATCCCCACTTTAATGGGATGATCCCACATGTAATCCCCAATCAAGTCACATCTCAAACCGAAATATGAGGGATTTTATTCCTAATCAACTGAGATATGTTGGAATCCTCACTGGGGTCCAAACCTGAAACACAAATCACCCTCCCATTCTCCAAGCCCTATTACCGGCGGGTTAACATTCATCTTGAAGACCATATCTCTCTAGGGAATCTCGGGATGCATCAGTATAATCCCCTTATTAGATCTTGACTAAGAACCATTCTCATAAATATCCTTTCCACTTGATGTTAATCTGCACAAGTGGGTCCCCGTTAGATGACCTTAAAAGGTGATATTTCATGTTAAGTGACACTGAATGATATGGGTTCGAATACATATCAATGGGATACATAGGAAACACATCTCATGGGATTAATCCTGATATTTAAGCAACTTCAGTTCCCCCGAGATGATGATAAAATCTAGGGCGCCTCATCTTGGGGCATAAACTAGTGTTTCCTTAGTAATTCCTAATCCATGTGTATCCATAACTGATCTTACAAACTAGGGGTTATCTATAGACACACTCTTTATGAAATAACCAAGGATTCATGAACATATGAACATTTATTAAATCAATAAGAGAGTCCTGGATTAGGAAATAATTCCCCCAAAAGCGTTTGATGAGCCCGATCTCGCATCCTCTCAATCAAAGGAGTCCAAAAGTGTCAATTTCCAAATGGTCATCTTATGTGTGTCTGCGTTTGGAAAGTAGGTCCATGAATCATGGATACCAGGGTCGTTGGGTGTTTCTTACTCCATGAATAATCCAATTGCGGAAAATTGAAGGACATCACAACCAATAGAGGCTAATTGCATAGATACAAAATCCCCTTTGCAATCGCATGCCAGGATCATGAAAACACAACACCTCCTAAATAACATAAGAAGGATATACTACCCAAATCTGAGTGGGGACATATCTCCCTACCAACACCCAGTGGAACATGAATCGGGATGAAATAGTGACTCATCACTGGTATCTTGTGACAGTTACTCACCTTATAGAGAGTAATTTATAGTTTTCTCAATTTCAACCATTTTTGACATTAAATGAGTTATCTATTAGGTTTAATATTTTCAGAAGACATGTCCACCATCATAGAGGATAGTTATTATATCTTTAATACCAAAAACTCATAGTATTTTGAAACAGTCAAATTGTGTAATCGTGATCACGATCCGATATGAATAAACCTAAAAACATATCCCTTCTGTTGATATAGGATCTGGCTCTTCTAAATCAGGATCTTCTCTTCCTAGTGTATTTTCTTTTTCGATTGGTACGCGCATTTCTATTATTCTACATAGAGCCATGTTTTGTGTTTTGGCCTCGAGATTAATTCTTCCATGGAGTCTCCTTCTATTTGTGAGACCCCCTGTTTTGGTGCAAGGAGGATCTTATGACCACGTGTTGATCCCATTAGAAATTGCTTTATCTCTCTTTAATTATGAATCATGCGGGGTTGGTAAACTCATGTATATTTGAGAAAATGGTTGAATCCAAATATGAATTAAGGGTGTTATGAATATGAATGGACCTGTTACAATAATGTTTTTGGCTACCTTTGTAATAAATGAAGGGTTGTGAAGATGATCATAGTGATTGTGTTGATTTATCTGTTTTCTTTGATATAAACTGTGAATTGTGTTTCCATATGCCTACTGAAAATTGTGGCTATTGGTGGTCTCTATTTCTGCACTAGAATCATGAATTCTTATTTTTATCATGTTATTGAATGTCTGTGAACATGAAAACATGATAAATCACATATATCCAGTTAATTAAATATATTCCACCAGATTGAACATATTCTGTGAAAAGCCTTGATTTATCATAATGGAATTAATGAATGAATGTACTAATTCTGAATAGCCTTTTCCTTGTTTGGTGTGGTTGTATGTTTTGTGTTGATATTTTATGTCTCGTGCTTTGTATCTATTGTGTGGTGTTGTTTGGGAATACATCTGAGAATTGGTTTGGAATAAGGGATCCGGATTTGGGGTTTTCTATGTTTATGTTACCAGGTTTGGTATTATTATGCAGTGGGGATGCCGAGTGTGGTTGTTAAGAGGTGTTTTGGGAGTTTTTTTGATGATTTGAAGGAATGGGATGAATTACATTGAAGAATTATGGTGGCCTTGGTTAGAAATATGTTCAGTAAAGGGGGTTTGTAGTGGGTGGTTCTACATTGTTCCTTCTTCTTTGTGTGTTATGGATGACAGTGTGGCTATTTCATGGGATGTGTTTGGTAGTTTCCCAGGTAGGGATTGATTGAACAGATGGTTTGTTAAATAAATAATTACATTTGGTTAAATCAATTGTATATGAGTTATGATTTTGGATTATGGTTTTTTTTGTGGTTGTACATTAAGATGTAGGAAAAAATGTTGTTTTGCGTGGAATGGTTGTTTTTTCAGAAACCAATTGTTTGGTTTGAGTGTTTGGTACCTATATATATACATGTAACTCCTTCTGATTTCTTTATGCACCCCACCCTTGTTGAGAACTATGTGTCGAACACCCCTATTATAATGGGGGAGGGTGTCCATTCCCAAAATCCCAATGGGATGATGGATGGATATTTATTGTATCTTCCAGGTTCGTCTTTTAGGCATTGGTACCCCTAGACTCTTCATGGTGGTTGTGGTGCAGATGTGAGGCCCAGGTGTCTGCGTGTGAGGTGTGCTTCTCAGGTGTCTTTGGGATGAGGTTGTGGTTACTGGCCCAGGTGTATGTGGGTGAGATTTGATGTCGTTTGGGTCCAAGGCATTTTTAGGAGGAATGTGGTATGTGGATCAAGTGTGTATGGGAAGGTTGTGATAGTGGGTCTTGTGGAAGAGTGTGGTTGCATTTGGAAGTTCTCCAATAGGGATGAGCAATTAGCTAGTGGGAAGAGGTTAAGGTGTCCAAATATCAATGTGATTGTTATATTACATTACATGAATTTCAGTATTTTGTGATCATTCCATTGGTGGGGTTTGGGTGTATATTATACCTTATTATTTAATTTTGAGTTTCTACTATATTCCGCACAGGGGAATTAGTATGCATATCCCAGTTATGCGTGAGTGAATCTATATTTTCCTACTGAGTATAATTTATGATCATCCAACATATATAAAATTATTATCAGGTTTTCTAAGGAGATAATGCAAACCGTGATGGACCCTACTAGCTCAGGCATCGGGATTGTTGATGCATCGCATCTTAGCCTTGTTCTTTTGATATTTACATTAAATTTTTTCATTATATTTCTAAAATTTTTATTTAAACATGAATGTGTGATTATTTTTTCGGATTTTATTTTATATGTATTTATATATAGGACTTGGAGTTTTTTTGAGGTTGACACATGTAATCTCTCAATCATGGTTACTATAAAAAGGTTAATGTGTCCAATTTTTTGAGATTTTCATAACATTGGTATTGGTCTTCACACAAGAGTCCACTACATACGGGACTCGTGGGTCATTATCTCATTTTCATCTTGGAGAAAGAATGTCACATCACTTTCCAATCCCTTCCCTCATCTGGATGAAGTAGGGTCATGATAGAATGGTATTAGATGTGATGGTTGTGAGATAAGATGGTGTTTGGAGATAGGAACCCTATGGATTTCATAGGGTAGTAGCGAAAAAGTTTCAGGAGATCTTAATGTGCGACATAGGCTAGGGAAGTCCATCTAGGACATTGTGTTTTAGGGGATCCCATGATCCGATGAAAGGACTCCGAGTCTACTGAAGGACCAGGTGAAGCTACAATGTTTACAGGGTAGAGACCCTAGGAATGGTTCATGCATCATAATTTCTAGTTCCCATATTTTATTGTCAGTATTTTTGAGAAATTAATATAAACAATGAGTTAAAATGAATCCTAAATGAAATCTATATGACTCTGGAATAGGTATTCCTTGTTTATCTTTTAGCTATGGCACTCGGTCATCATCCACAAGTGGATTAGATAGTGGAGGCTCATCGGGAAAATCTGGTTGATGGGCAGCGGGTTGATTCAAAGGATGGGGATTGCAACTAGTAGAGAATGGTGCGTTCTTTACAACAATAGTCTCTGTGAATGTATATGGGTTTTGTCTCAATCATGTAGAAAATGAGCTGGATCGAGGAGCATGAGATCAATTTTAGCTTGATCTAGGATTCTACGGGCTACTATGTTCCTCTAGTGGTGAGCCAGATTTGCGGTGTTGGGTGTTAGTAGTGGAGGAACTACCAAGGGGAGAGGAGGGAGACCAATGTTCTATGGTCCAATTTTGTGAAAGGGTTTCTGGAAGAACTCCTTTCCTCAACCATTATAGTTGAGAAGAGTTAAGAGATACTCTCCCTCTAGTAGCATAGTATGTTGGTATGGGAAATGTGGATCAAGTTCAAGGATATCCTTTGTATTGCTTCAGATCGCTTTCTAGACGAGGATTATCGAGTGGGAATCTTAGATGAGTCACTCTATCCTTTACTATAGTACACAGTTACTCCCTTCACGTTACCAACATACATAAAGGTCCAGAAGAATGAAGAAGAGGTTGATAGGATTCACTCACACATAGGTCAATCACGAGAGGGGATACAACAACATTCTTTGAAGGGATAGGATTCCAAAATCTGTTCTCAAACCTGAGATCCTTCGAGGTTTTGGCCAATGGGATGTCAAAGTCAACATTTACCATTTTTACCTTCTGGACCTCTTCATTTTCCCAAAGGCATTAGACTGAGGTGTTTCACTTGTTTAGGCCATGAGAACCTTTAGAGGTAGTGCCAAATTCAATCCCAATATGGGGGAGGTGTGCAGGCTTAACACCTGCATTAACATCAGTTTCTGGTCATGCCATTTTAGAATCATGGACAACAGGCTCCTACTCCACCGAGAGGAGATAGTGAAATTATAGGTTGACCTCAAGGCATTCATCAAGAACCTCAACCCGGATGTTGTTGGGGTAGTGGCCATCAATAGAGGGGAATATTATAAGTTTTTGGTTAGTTACATTCCATAGAGAAAGTAGATAAATTAGGTCTAGATATCATTTTACGTATAGTTAGTGTGTTCAATAATCTTTCTTATGCTTTGTTTGACTCAGGATCATCACACTCCTTCACTGCACCCATTCTCACCCATGTTTTGGTACTAGAAATAGAGAAACCATCTGTCTCCATGGTGTTGAGTACACAAGTTTGAGGTCATTACAGCTTGTTTGATGTTTACCGAGGATGCTGACTAATGTTGGGACCACATCAATCAAGTGGGATCTCTTTATTATACATATGTAGCTAGATAATGTCATCATTGGAATTGACATGTTTTTTTCCATGCATGTTGTCATCTAATGATTCTATATAATAGTATGGTTTTTGAATGTGGATGGCCAACGTGTAGCATTCATTGGTGAGTGATATTTTCAGGTGGGAATCCAACACATAGAGTGTCATGATTACTTGTTGGCTAAAATGTTAGTGGAATCAGTGGATGTTTAGATAGTGGGGGTTCATAGAGTTGTTGTAAAGTTATTGGATGTTTTTCCTAAGGAGGTTATGACTTTATCCCCTCAATGTGATATTGAGTTCGATATAGGCATGAAGCCTAGTGCCATACCAGTTTCAATGGATCTTATTGGATGTCCCCTTTTGAGTTAATGAAGACCGATATTTAGATTGATGATCTAATTAAAAAGGGATCCATCAGACCCAATGTGCCATCATGGGGTGCTCCATTCTTGTTTATAGAGAAGAAAGATAGTGGTATAAGGATTCTCATCAGATACCAGAAGTTGAATCAAGTAATGTTCAATAACTGATACCCTCTCTCAAAGATAGATGATTTTTTTAACCAACTGATGGGAGCATGTTGGTTCTCTAAGATTGATCGGCGATTGGGGTATCACCAGTTTAGGATGAAGGAATGTGAAATCCCAAATACTATGTTTAGGTGCAGGTATGGGTAAGTTGATTCTGTTGTTTTTCTATTTGGTGTTATGAACACACTAGTTGTGTTCATGGGACTCATGAACTATGTTTTATGTGAGTTCCTGGTCCAGTTCATCTTCATATACATCGATGACAGTATGACCAAATAGATGTCAAAAAAGTATCATATTGAGCAAATCATGATGGTCTTAGACATTCATCGACTTCACCAAATCTATGTGAAGATGTCCAAGTGTAGGTTCTAGATATGAGACGTGAAATTCCTTTTACATGTGTTGTCTCAGCAGGGGATAATGGTGGACCCTTTGAAGGTTAAGGTAGTTTTTTATTGTGCAGTACATAAGAATGTGGAGGAGGTTTGAATAATCCTTGGTCTAGCAGGTTATTACCAGAGATATTTACTTGATTTATCTTGAGATACAACTCTGATGAAGACTTTGACCAAAATGGACGAGGCCTTTTTGTGGAGGGAGCAGTGTCAGGAAGCATTTATCAATATGAAGGAGAAGTTGTCCAGTGCTCCAGTTTCTAGAGGAATGGTTGATATCTATGATTTTTTGTGATGATTCCCATCCAGAATTGTTGTGTGTGCTACTGAAACAGTAGGGAGTGATATTTTATGGGTTTGGGATGTTAAATCCCCATGAACATAACTATTGCACCCATGATTTGGAGCTTGTAGCAGTTGTGTTTGAACTAAAGTTGTGGCGATAATACCTCGATGGATAGTGGTTTCCTATCATTACAGACCATAAGAGATTGAGGAATATATATTCCTAGTGATATTTGAACATGGGACAAGGGTGGTGGACGTATTTTTTCTAGGATTATTACATCAAGATTTACACCATAGAAAAGTGGAATGATGTGGATGATTCCTTGAGAAAAAAATTTCATGAGGAGTTTTTTGGTAATCTATTGATCATTGGATGGATATGGAGGAGATTTCTGCCTTTCACCTATATGTAGAAGTATATGTTGGTAGTGGATTTCTATTCTATATGATAGTTCATTTGACTCTAATGTGTAAATTTTAGTAATTTAAATGGGGAGATTCAGGGGTATAATTGATGCATGATCGTGTTTACCAGGGTGATGCTCTGTAGGGATGGTAAGAGGATGGTAAAAATGAGATGTTGTTCTGTGGAAGGTTGTTTGTCTTAGTGGCGATGCACAAGAAAGTTCTCTATGAGTTTTTATGTCACCCATATCGGTACAGCTAGGATTTTCAAAGATTTTTTATTGTGTGAGGGAACATTTTTGGTGTCCTGAGGTTAAGTGGAGAATGGTGGAGTTTGTGGAAATTTATTAGTCTTCTTATTGGTGAGGGATGACCACCATCTTTTGATGGTTTTTTAAGCCATAGATGTCCCCAAGTGGAAGTGGGATGTCATCTAGATGGATTTTTTTCGTTGGGTTACCCAGGTATAAGGGAGGTTGTGATGGTATTAAGTTAGTGGTGGATCAATTGAAGAAATTGACTCATTTATTAGAGATTGAGGAGTCGAGTACTATGGATGCCTTGGCTATGAATTATGTTGATGAGGTGGTGCATCTTATTGGGTTACAATATCCATCATCTCAGATCCAGATGTGTGGTTTACATACCAAGTATAGAAGGGATTACACCATTATTTTAGCGCTCAGTTATGCCTTAGAACAACTTTCCACCCTCATAATTATTGGTAGACAGAGTAGACCATCCAGACATTGGAAGACATGATGCATGCATGCATCTTGGATTTTTGGAGGATCTTGGGTATTCCACATTCCCTTGGTAGTGTTTTCTTACAAAAATAGCAAACACACTTCCATTTTTATGTCTCTGTTTGAGGAATTATACAGGAGGTTGTGTCATTCACCCTTGTGCTAGACAGTGGTTAGGGAGACAACTGTTCTTATTCTGGAGGTGGTGAAAAGAATGATCCAGAAGGTTCAGCTAGTGCATGAGAGGATGATGTATCACTGGAGTGGAAGAATTCATAAGAAGATCGCAAGAGTATACCTTTAGAGTTTTATGTTGAAGACCATGTGTTCTTAAATACATCCCCTCAAAGTGGGTAGCGGAGGTTTGGTAGAGGGAGAAACATGTCCCCCATGTTCATCGGATTTTTCGAGGTGTTGGAATGAGTTTGTGGGGTGGAATATTAGCTTCTGTTTCCACCACAGTTGGGAAGGATCCAAATTGTCTTTCACATCTCTCATCTTTATCGGTATCTTCACGATGACTCACACGTCATTGAATGGGGATAGTTGGATATCGAGGACGACGTGATGTTTGTGGAGTGGCTAATGGAGATCTAGGTTTTTCAAGAGAAGGTGATGCATGGATGGACCATTAGCATGTTTCTTGTATAGTTGAGGCATTGTGGACTAGATAAGAGTACTTGGTAAAGGGAGATGCAGATGTATACCGAGTACCCATAGTTGTTTTGTGTTTTTCATGTTTTGTTTGTCCTTTTAATGTAATGTATGAACCTTGGATACTGGGTGATGAGTTGTTTCCTAGTTCAATAATGTTTAATAATTTCATCGAATATGAAGAGGGGAGGACCTGATTCCTAATCAAGATGCATTAATGATGATTTGATTAAACTAGTGATGGTGAGCCCGTGCCACCCAAAGTAAATATTATCTTGACATAGAGGAAGTAATTCCCTTTTCATGTGTTTGGGATGTTTGGTTTTTAGGTTTTGTGTAACAGTTGTGTGGTTTTTAGTGAAGTGGATGTCAAAGGAGGTGTTACTAGATGATGATGCTTCACTATATCTTTTGAACAACACAATATGGTTAATCATTAGTCCTCAAGGTGTCCAAACCCTAGCATTGTTTCAAATATGGAAAGATCTTTCAAAGGAATATTACAAGGTTGTTGTTTGTACCCATCTTTATTCTAGGTTTGGTATTGAATTATTGAATTCAAGATTTTTTTTAATAGGTATCTGTTGTAATTTTCTAGACCGATTCGGTCCATTCCTTTGTGAAAATCCATTTTTGGAGGTTTTATGGGGAGTCACATTGAATCATTCAAAGAGTTTTCCACTTTTTCGTTTTCCAATTGTGGATCAAATAATGGTTCCTCACCGAACGGTGCCTCACCAAACAGTTCCTCACAAAATGGTGCCTCAATAAATGGTGACTCACCTAATGGTACATCCCAGAATGGTGACTCACCGAATGGTGGCTCACGGAATGGTAGCTCATCGAATGTATGATGACTCACTGAAGGGTGACTCACCGAACATTATCAAAACAAATGATGACTCACTGAACAGTGCCTCACTGATCGATGCATAACTGAATAGTGAGTCACCAAACGATGACTCACTGAATGACTGCTCATTGAATTGTGACTCATCGAAAAGTTATTCATTGAATAGATGGTCATAGAATGGTTAGTCACCAAACAGTGACTTGAAACTAGTACCTTGCAATGGTTACTCACCCAATGGTGAGTTATTTTTAGTTTCCCCACTCTTTGACATTAAATGAGTTTCCTGTCATGTTTAAGTGTTTCTGTAGCTATTTCCATCATCTCCAAGGATAATTATTATATCTCTAAAATAACAATTATCCAGATACATTGAAATAGTCAAACCACATAATCATGTTCACGGTCCGACTTTAATGGCCCTTGAAACAACTCTGTTACATTCATATAAGATTTATCTCTTCAAAGTCTAGATCTTCTATTCCCAATGTGTTTTCTATTATTCATGGTATGCCTTGAGACTTTCATCACCATGGATCTATGTGTTAGTTTATGGCCTTTATATTCAGTCTTCCTTGGAGTCTCCTGGTGTTTGGAAGACCCCCTATTTTAGAACAAGAAGGATTTTATGATAATATGTTGTTCCAAGTAGGAATTACTTCATCTCTCTTTAAATTTTGTATAATATATGGTGGGTAAAATCAAGCCTCTTTATGAATACAGTCAGAACCTAATCTCAATTAAGTGTGTTATGAAGTTGAACATACATGTTATGATAATGGGTTTGGCTACCTCAATAAAAAATTAAGGGCTGGGAAGATGAAGATAATACTTGTGTTGATTTATCTGTTTTCATTGATATATGTTGTGAATTGGGTTGGACATATACCTTTTAAAATCATGGCTATTGTTAGTCCGTATTTGTGCACTAGAATCATGAATTCTTATTTTTAATATTATATTGAGTGGCTGAGAACATGAAAACATTATTAATCACATACATACAATTAATTAAATTGATTTCCCAATATCAAACTTATTATATGATAACCCATATTTCCTCAAAGTGAAATCGAATAATGAGTGTGTTAATTTTTCATACCCTTTTCTTTATTTGGGGTAGAAGTGTGTTGAATGTAGATATTTTCTGTATTGTGATTCGTACAAATTTTTTAGAGCTGCTATTGAGAGAACGATGGTGTGTTTGTATGGATTGATGGTGGAATGGAATCTTGGGATGAGAGATTTATTGATTTTGGATTTGATGGACTTGTTATGCAGTGGGACTGCATCTGGGAAGTGGTTGGGTAGTGGTAATGCATATTCAGGTTTTGTTGTGTTTATGATACTAGGAGGGGTGTGGTTATGAAGTGGGGATACCATGTGTGGTTTTCATAAGGTGTGTGTGGGTTTTCTTGTTGAGAGTTATGATTGGAAATCATTACTTTGAAGAATGATAGTGGTAGAGGATAGATGGGTGTTTTAGATAGGGGTGTAAAGTGGGTTGTTCTACCTTGTAAATTATTTATGGTGTGTTATGGATGACTGTGTGGCCATTTATTCTATTGTGTTTGGTAGTTTCTATGGTAGTGATGGAAATAATTTATTGTTTTTTAAATAAATAATGGCAGTTGGTTAAATGAATTGGCTTAGTGTTATGATTTTCCCTTACGGTTGTTTGTGTTTTTGTACATTTAGAGGTAGAAGCGAATTTATTTTTGCATGGAATAGAGGATGTTTTGAAAACCCTTAGGTTGGGATGAGTGTTTGGTACCAACATATATATATGTAATTCCTTGGTATTTCAATACGCACCCCACTCGTGTTCTTTACTATGTGTCGAACACCCCCATTGTATGAGGGTGTCCTTTCCAAACATCCCAGGGGGGTGGATGGATGGTTATTGACTCTTATATTTTCTATTTTGAATGAATTGGTATCCCTATACTCTCCATGATTTTTGTGGTGCAGATGTGATCATTAGGTGTCTATAAGAAAGGTATGCTTCCCAAGTGTATTCGGGATGAGGTTGTGGTTTATGGTCCATGTCTTTGCGGGAAGGATGTGATGCAGTTTGTGGCCTAGTTGTTTGAGGGTGGGATGTGGTATGTGAATAAAGTTTGTACAGGTAGGTTGTGACAATGGGTCTTGTAACACCCCAAGCATCCAAATTACGCTTCTTCTTGTATAATACAGTAGTTAGTGTTTTATGCAACTTCGAGTTCTAACACACCACAACCAATCAGACCGGCCGTTATGAATAGTAATAACCAATTTTTGTAATTTTATACATTTTATCTTTCAAAATGGACTTCATTTTTGGATTTAGAATATTGAAATTATCTTAGGGTGAATTTTTTGTACTTTTCTGATAACTTTCATATTTTGATTAATAATGAAAATTACTAAATTTTAATTAAAAACAACTTTTGTAATCAAAATAATTAATAGTGACAAATTATGAATTTTAGTGATTTTAAAATATAATTAGATTATATTTTTCCAATTTAATCCAATGTTGGTCATTGGACATAATTTCACATTTAAACTGGACATAAGCATGTGCCAATCTTTTGATAGTTATTTTTTCTTAAAAACACACTTTTTGTTTTGACAACGGGAATTAATTTTAAATTAATTTCTGCCACTTCTGTGTTTTGAATTTAGAAAAATGGATTCCATATCTAGAATCAGTAGGTCCAAATTGTGTAAATAGGAAAATTTTATTTTTAGACATTTTGAATAATTACTTCGGTAAATATTTTATTTACCATGTTTAAAGGGTAAATCTGGTAAATAAGGTTGAAAAATACTATTATAATAATATTAAAATACCCTAAAACGCATCCTAACCCTATTGGATGATACCTGTACGAATATGGGAATCTTTGGGTCGATTTTGGGGCCCCATGGAGCCATGTTTAAGTAATAATGACACTTTATATTCATTAAGTTAAAGTAAATAAAAAAAATAACATAAGCATATATCTTTTAGAAAAAAAGATTTACATAGGGTTATATATGTTATATTTTCAACTATAAATATTACATAGAAAAATAAAAAGATTTCCTACATAATGGTATTTTATTTATAATTTTTAAACATTTAATAATTAAATTTATTGTAGACACAATAATGATGTAGTATTTTTTATATTAATAAATAAATCAAATAATTGGTATTATAAATTTTGAAATAAATATAAATTGAACGTTTTGATGACATCCACGAATTTTATTGGTTAATATGACATATTATGATTGCTTAAATGAATTTATTTCTAATTAATAAAGTTTTTAAGACTTTAAAAAAAATCTATTATTAAATAGTGTCAAAATTGACATAAAGGAGTTTTAAAAACAAATCTTATATTATTAGTTGATATTCTATTACTAAAAATCTTTTTTTCTACAAAAGGACTTATATTATGATAGGTGTATAATTAATGGACAACTGGGGGGTTTCTTGGAAGTATATAGTATGTTTATTAACTATATAATACAAAAATACAAAGAGACATGGTAAATGTCAAACTAATTAACTAAGAGTTAAAACTAAAAGATATGGTTAATAAAGTGACCCAAACCTTTATAAAATCTATTGGTTGAGTGTTTTTAGACCTATACCCACTTTATACTTTATATAAGTCACTTTCTATCCATTATAAACCGAATATAAATTTATTATGAAATAATATTTCTAACTTTTTCTAAGGTGCCCCTCACCCCACTTATAAAAGGGCACTCCCCCTTCTCACTAATACACACCTTCAAAGCCATTTCGCTCGACCATACTCTACCCAAATATTCTCCAATCTTCCCTCACAACAACCTATAGGCCTTAGTGTGATAATAAATCCACCCTAATGAACCCTTTTGTTCAAATCAAAAGGAAGAACTCGAAGAAAAGGTAATGATTTCACCACCATTTTTCAAGTTCCTTTCTTCTTCCACTTATTCATTCATTATTATTTCCATTATAAAATAATAACTCCAGTATATTCTATATATTGAGATTTTAATATTAATATGGTACAACCATATTAATTATTCTATCCATCCTTTGAATAACATGTCACCTTACGTGCGTACGTACGGCTTACCGTCTCCACGCCGTGGTGTAATTGTTATTCAATACATTATTATCTGTATGGGTATAATAATGATGTGTAATTGATGTAAATAATAAATATAACATGATAATTATTTTTTAAATATGATATAACATCCAATTCAACACCATTAAAGAAATTATATTCCCTCTCCTGTGTACGTATGGATTACCGTCTCCACGATGTGATGAGATTGATTTCCAAGTTCACCATTCATCAGTGATTATAAAAAATATATATTACTAATAAGTATGTAATATATGACATAATAATGATACTGGAGATATATATAATTATATATATAAATATTTATGTACTTATATATATCTTATTCACTTACTACCGTTCAATACGATATGAAAACAGAAACAACGTTTATGCGTACGTACTGACTACTGTTTCCATAAATGGTGTTTCCCATTTCATATATATGTCTTTTATACATATTTATATTCTAAACATATATATGATATATAAATCATGTTTTATATTCTGTAATTATTTAAATCATGATCTAATTGATACAACCAAGAGTAAAAAGTTATAACATGTACGATAATGAAAGCGGTTATTACCCAAAATGTAAATTTAAGATTAAAATTATTATTAAATGGGTTTCATAAAGTCATAAATGAATAAAGTGTGATATAATATATATTAATATGTTTATTCTATAATTTAATAATATACTACAGTCTTCATACAAAAGGCCCTCGACTAAAATAAAGTGCAAGGTAAGGGGTTTTCATCTCACTCTTTATTCCCGTGAGATTCATGGCATGTTGCCACTATTACCTTTTGTGTGGTGTATGTACTGCACATAATTGTATTCTATGTGTAATAAAATTTAATTTATGTGTATTTACATATTCATTTTATGATACTTCTTTCAATGGGATGTATGTTTTGTAAGTTACCAAATTGGTAAGGGTTAATTTCACAATCTCTTTATTATCCGAGGTTGTTTTTAAGTAAGTATCTACTAGAATATATTTTGTATCCATGTCCCTATTTCATTAAAGTGTTTTTAAAAGGGGTTATTTTAAGGGAATTTTTACTAAAACATAATTTCAAATATTTTGAATATTTATTCTTCTAAATCATTCTCATTAATATCCATGTCTTCAAAATGGGTTTTTAAAGATTTATTTATATGGACATGAATGTTTTTAAAATTTTAATTCCATTCAAAAGTTTCAAAGTTGTATGGGACGTTGTTATTGAAAATTTTCATTAAATTTCTTCCTTTATAAATTGTGTGACTTTTAAATGTTTTCATGAAGAAGGGGTATTTCTCTCAAAGATTCTTATAGATCATTTTATTCCATGTATATATTCTTTAATGGATTTTAAACTTGTTTTGAAGTTGATTTATCATGATACAAATAATCCATATTGTAATGAAGGTTTTGTGATATGTTTGACTATGGATGTGTTATTTTTATACCATTCATGGTTTATGGGTAAAGTATTGACATTTCGTATTCTAGTTTTAATACAAGTGTTTATGTTATGTTTAAATATTTTCATATGAAGAATGTATTGGCCTTCTTAAGTGACAGTTGGAGCCTGGTATAGCTCCTCGATCCATCGGTAGGTCTCATGAGACAACTAGACGTGGAATTGGCTGAGCCCTTTCCCAATTTTATATAAGGTTTTGGACGAGGCCTTAATCATTTTAAGAGGTCTTGGTTGAGGCCTTAACAAAATGTTTCAGAATGTCCGGCATTATACATTCCCTCATAATGGAAATAATATTGATGGTTCATGTGGTCATTCCACTACTTTATACCAACTATTATGTTTTATTATGGTTTTATTTACTCAGCTCATAATCTTGCCATAAAATTATTCATGTTTGTTATTGGTAAAGGCATGTGGTTTCAATTATTCACAATGCTTAATATTTATGTTATCTTCCACTGTATTGCTTACCCTTCTGAGCGTTTGAGATCACCCCTTTCTATGTTTTATTTTTCCCATGATTCTAAGAAGAGTATTATGATTGATATAAAGACGTAAGCTAATGGGAATAATGGAATTCTCAAAGAACTATTTACTCTATGTTTTATGTTTGAAATTTTAATGCAATGTTAATGTATGTAATCTATGTTCCAATACTGCTAAACTGATCGGTCCTTCAGGACTTGATTCATTGTAATCATGCCAATATATTAAAATAATGCACAAACTCTGGGTAACTGGGGTCGGGGAATTACAGTTTGTATCAGAGGATGTTTTGCAAAAAAACCTAGAAGCAAGATTTAGATAAACTCTAATTAGAGCACATAGGCCAAAGATAGAATTTGAGGGTTAGTATTGAAGGACACCCTAAAATTTTGGTGATGTAGAGATTTTGTGAGGTTTCTACGAAAATAAATCCATGTCTAGATACGAGCAGGTAGATGCGGCTCTGGCATAGATGTACCTAGGGGTAAAACTCGAAAACAATGCTTTGAGATAGACTTGAATGGGAACTGGTGCACGACAACAGGCCTTGATGCACTCTTGGTTACGACACCTTCGAGGGATATTTTTAGAATAATTCTCATTTTCATTACCAACTATTTTGAAGGGTTTATGAGTATATACTTCCTCAAAGAATTTTTTTTATGATTATGGATTATATTTATAAACTGTTCAATTTATGTTGGGTATTTTACATGTTTGTATTTATGTATTGTGATTCATAAACTAATCTAGTGTATGTCATTGTATAGAAATGGCACCTAGTAGAAGGAATGTGAACTCCAACAATACGTATGATCCAAAGAGTAAGAAGGATCATTCTTTCACGGTATTAATCCAACATTCAGAAGGGAAATAGTCACCCATGTATTTTCACCATATGATGAAATAGTGTCATGTTTTAATAAAATAAGTAAAGAATTATATGAGTCCTATAGATTTTAAGGGATGAAAGAGAAGAAAAGGATAGATGAGAGAAAGACGGATAAAGGGAATAGGAAAAAGAATAATTTTCCTATATGTGATAATTGTGGGAGGAAACACCCTGGAACTTGCCTGAAGGGAATGTGAGTTTGTTATAAGTGTGGAGAAAAAGGACACCATGTACGTGACTGCAAGGGTAAGAAAAAGATTTCAAATGTACTATGCTTCATCAGCATGGAGTTGGGACACTACGTGAACCAATGTCCAAATCATCAGAGTATGGCACAAATGATGCTATTGGATAGTAATAAAGTTATGATACTAACAAAGATGAGGAGGATTAATTAGAGTTCTTATTTTGTTATTTAATAATTATGTCATTTGAGTGTTGTATCAACAATATACTGGTTATATGAATTATGGAGATAAATAAGGATTGTACTGGAGTACTAATTTATTGAGGATTTGAGATTATATGGTTCTATGAAAAGTGACTTAATAGTAAGCTGCACTTTTTGTAAAATACAAGGTTGAAGGAAAGGTAATCCTTAATATGGTCCTGCTAATGACATAGTGACTTTGGAATAAGATATGGTTGATTTGAATAAATTAAATTGGATATTCTTGACTACCTTGAAACTAATTAATGATTTATATATTCCAAAATTGTTGGAGATTACAAAAAAAATTGATAGAAGGAGTATGTCTAGTATTCTATAAGGAATAAAGGAGCCTAAATGTAACCAATATGGTTTTTTGGTATTTCAGGATGTGCAGTGTTTTAAAAGAATACATGATGAAGGTGTTCACATGTTATCAGGTGGAAAAAAGGATCTCTATTGTGTTTACCTTCCTTACAAATTTTGGACTCTGAGTTTGGAAAAAAAAAATTGGAAGTTTGAGATTATTTTTTATTTCCATAAAAGGACAACCCGGAGGTTGGGCGGCAACCCATCGTGACCAGAAAGGCCGCGAGACTTGAACTCGCAACCGAAGGGCGACAAGGGTGTATCGCCTACCAATGGCCCACATGATGTCCTGGATTTAATAATGTAGTTTTTTTAAAGGGTTTGGTAAATTAATGATGAATTAATTTCTTTTTTTGGAACCATATATTAATATGATAAATAGAATATTTTTTTATGTTCTACTATCTTTTAGAGTGAAAGATGAGTTTGTGATAGAAATTATTTAAAGGATGAAACTCTACTTGTCAAGTATATATTTTTCTTCTTCTCTAATTCTAGGGAGAAATTAATTCTTAAACATTAGTTATGGGATCATAAAACCAAACATATTTTATCCTAATACCTTATGTTTTGTTGAAGTTATGGTATTTTTTTTTTGAAAAAAGACAGATTCATTAATTTTGAAGATCAGCAGACGTACAAACACGATGCCAAACAGGGAAATGGTCTAGCTAGAGCTGAATTCCATCAAAGGGACTAGAGTCCTCTAGCTGATGGGATGTATTGTTTCCTTCCCTTTTGGTAATGGAGAAGGTGCAACTTAAAAATCCTTGACAGAGAGATAGGATTCTCTTGATGAGGGAGCCAAAAGACTGGAGCCCACCGTTGTTGTGGTTGATATCATTGATAATGATGAGGCAATCTGATTCAAGGCTGATATTATCACATCCATGATCTTTAGAGAGCATCAAACCGGTGAGGATGGCTATAGCCGTGGAAACCACTGGTTCCTAGAATTCATGGTGTGATTCGTGTTTGGCTACCATGATTTGTCACTAATGATCCTGGGCCAGAAGGCAAATGGACATGGGTCCATTCATGGAGAGAGACGCATCCACATTAATCTTAATACAACCTTCCATTGGCGGGCACCATCTGATAGAAAAGGAAGGGGCTCCAAAGAAATTCTGATGTCCATTGTGATGTTTCCAGCCCTCAATCCATGATGAGGTCCGGTCCATCCAGAATTCGGGTGGTTTGTGGACTTGGTTGAAAACTGCATCGTTACGACGAACCCAAATGATCCAGGACAGTGTACAAAGAGAGAATACTTTAGTCGATGAGAGAGAGAAGCACCATTTCTTTAAGTTAGAGGGGAGGTCGGCGGCCATGGCCATAATTCGATGGTGACCCTTTCATTTTACTTTTCCTCTTATTAGGACTAAATTTTATTAACCTAATTTCTGATGTGGGTGTTCCCAATGGTATTTTCCATTTACAACCTTTTATTTTCAAAAAACACTTTCTAATTGAGAGGACGCAATTTATTGATGGAGGGAAGAATGTAACACCCCAATCTTCCATGGTACGCTTCTTTTTTAATAAAACAGTAGCATGTGTTGTACACAACTTTGAGTTCTAACACACCACAACCAATCAGACTGGCCGTTATGAATAGAAATACCCATTTTTAGAAGTTTTATAAATTTTTTCATTCAAAATGGACTTCATTTTTGTATTTGGAATATCAAAATTGTCTTAGGGTGAATTTTTGGTACTTTTCTGATAACTTTCATATTTTGATGAATAGTGAAAATTATTATATTTTAATTAAAAACAACTTTTTTAATCGAAATAATTATCAGTGATAAATTATAAATTTGAGTGATTTTAAAGTATAATTAGATTATATTTTTACCATTTAATCCAATTTTGGTTATTGGACATAATTTTACTTTTAAACTGGACATAAGCAAGTGTCAATCTTTTGATAGTTATTATTTCTTAAAAATACACTTTTTGATTTGACAACATGAATTTATTTTAAATTAATTTCAGCCATTTCAATGTATTGAATATAGAAAAATGGATTCCATATCTAGAATCTGTATGTCCAAATTGTGTAAATAGTTAACTTTTATTTTTAGACATTTTGAATAATTACTTCAGTAAATATTTTATTTACCATTGTTAAAGGGTAAATCTGGTAAATAAGGGTAAACAATTAATATTATAATAATATTAAATTACCTTAAAACGTATCCTACCCCTATTAGATTATACATGTCCGACCATGGTCATCTTTTGGTCAATTTGGGGACCCCATGGAGCGACTTGTAAGTGACAATGACACATTATATTAATTAAGTTAAAGTAAATACAGAAATGACATAAGCATATATCGTTTAGAAAACAAATTTTTACATAGGGTTATATATTTTATATTTTCAAATATAAAAAATAAATATAAAGATAAAAAGATTTCCTACCTAATGGAATTTTATTTATAATTTTTATACATTGAATAATTAAATTTATTATTGAAACAATAATGATGCGGTATTTTCCTTATTAATGAATCAATCAAATAATTGGTATTATAAATGGTAAATTAAATATAATTTGAATGTTTTGATGACATCTATGAATTTATATTTGTTACTATGACATATTAGGATTGCTTAGATGATTTTTTTAGAATTAATAAAGTTGTTAATACTTTAACAAAATTCTAATATTAAATAGGGTCAAAATAGAAATAAAGAAGTTTTTAAAAAATATATTATATTATTAATTGATATTCTATTACTAAAAATCATAGGTTCGGAAAGAGAACATATATTTTAATAGGTGTATCATTAGTGAACCACTTGGGGGTTCCTTGGAAGTATATAGTAATTTTATTAACTTTATAATATAAAAATACAAAGAGACATGGTAAATGTCAAACTAATTAACTAAGAGTCAAAAATAAATGATAAGGATAATACTGTGACCCAAACCATTCTAAAACCTATTGGTTGGGTGGTTATCAAACTATCCCCACATTATAATTTATATAAGTCAATTTTTAGCCATTATAAATAAAATATGAATTTATTATAAAATAATATTTCTAAATTTTTCTATGGTTCCCCTCACCCCTCTTATAAAAGGGAACTCCCCATTCTCAATAATTCACACTTTCAAAGCCATTTGGCTCAGCCTAACTCTGACCAAATATCCTCCCAAATTTCCCCACTACAAACTATAGGCCTTATTGTGATACTAAATCCAACATGAAAATCATTTTTTATCCAATAAAAAGGAAGAACTCAAAGAAAATGTAATGATTTCACCACCCTCTTTCAAGTTCCTTTCTTCTTCCACTTCTTCTTTATTTTTTATTTACATTATAAAATAATAACTCTAGTATCTTCTATATAATGTTATGTTATTATAAATATGTTATAACCATATTCATTATTCTATCCATATTTTGAATAACATGTCACTATAGATGCGTACGTACGGTTTACCATCTCCACATCGTGGTGTAATTGTTATTCAATACATTATTAATTTTATGGGTATAATAATGATGTTTAATTGATGTAAAGAATAAATATAACATGATAATGAATCTTTATATATTATATACCATCCAATTCCACACCATTAATGAAATGATATTGTCGGTCGTGTGTACGTACATATTATCGTCTCCATGACGCGATGAGATTCATTTCCAAGTTCGCCATTTATCTGTGATTATAAAAATATATATTACTAATAAGTATGTAATATATGACATAATAATGATACTAGAGATATATATAAATATATATATAAGAATTTATGTACTTATATATATCTTATTGACTTACTTTCGTTCAATACGATAAGAAAACAGAAATAGTGTTTATACGTACGTACGGACTACCGTCTCCATAAACGGTGTTTTCCATTTCATATATATGTCTATTATACATATAATTATTCTAAATATATATATGATATATAAATCAGTTTTTATATTCTGTAATTATTTAAATCATGATCTAACTGATACAATCAAGAGTAACAAGTTAAAACACATACGATAATGCAAGTGATTTTTACCAGAAATGTTAATTTAACATGGAAATTATTATTAAATGGATAGTATAAAGTCATAAATGAATAAAGTATGATATCATAAATATGAATATGGTTCTGGTATAATATAATAACATACTATGGTCTTCATGGTTAAATGTATCCACGACTAAAATAAAGTGCAAGGTAAGGGGTTTTCATCTCCCTCCTTATTCCCGTGAGATTCATGCCATGTTGCCACTATTACCTTTTGTGTGGTGTATGTAATGACCACAATTGTAATATATGTGTAATAAACTTTAATTTTGTGTATTTAAATTTTCATTTTATGATACTTCTTTCAATGGGGTGTATGTTTCGTAAGTTACAAAATTGGTAAGGGATAATTTCACAATCTCTTTATTATCTGAGGTTGTATTTACATAAGTATCTACTGGGATATATTTATTATCCCTGCCCCTGTTTCATGAAAGAGTTTTTAAAAGGTATTATTTTAAAAGAATTTTTACTAAATCATCATTTCAAATGTTTTGTATATTTATTCTTCTAAATCTTTCTCATTATTGTTCATGTCTTCAAAATAGTTTTTTAAGGATTTATTTATATGGACATGAATGTTTTTAAAATGTTAATTCCATTCAAAAGTTTCAAATTGATATGGGATACTTTGATTCAAAAATGTCTTTAAATGTCTTCCTTTATAAATTGTGAGAGTTTTAAATGTTTTCATGAAAAAGGGGTATTTCCCTCAAAGAGTTTTACAAATCATTTTCAACTATGTCAAAATCCTTTTATGGATTTTAATCTTGTTTTGAAGTTGATTTATCATGATACAAATATTTCATATTGTATTGAAGGTATTGTGATATGTTTGACTATGGATGTGTTATTTTTATACCATTCATGTTTTATGGTAAAGTATTGACATCTCATATGCTAGTTTTAATATGAATGTTTATGTTATGTTTAAACCTTTTCATATGAGGAATGTATTGGACTTAGTAAGTGATGGGTGGAGCCTGCTATAGCCTCTCGATGCATCGGTAGGTATCATGACAAAAATAGATGTGGAATTGTCCTAGGACCTATCCCAATTTGATATATGTTTTTGGCCGAGGCCTTAATCATTTTTAGACATCTTGGCGAGGCCTTGAAAAAATGTTTCAGAATGTCTGGCATTATACATTCCCTAATTATGGAAATAATATTGATGATTCATGTGGTCATTCCACTCGTATAATACCCCTGATTATGTTTTATTATGGATTTATTTACTCATATCATATTCTTTCCATAAAATTATTCATGTTTATTATTAGTAAAGGCATGTGGTTTCAATTATTCACAATGCATAATATTTATGTTATCTTCCGTTGTATTTCTTACCCTTAATGTGCGTTTGAGCTCACCCCTTTCTATGTTTTATTTTTCCTAGTATTCAAAGAAGTGTATTGTGATTGATATTAAGGGTTAAGATAAAGGGAATAATGGAATTATCAAAGAAATATTTACGCTATGTTTTATGTTTGAAATTGTAATGTAATTTTAATGTATGTAATCTATTTTCCAAGACTGCTAAACTGATTGGTCCTTCGGGACAAGATTCATTGTAATCATGCCAATATATTGAAATAATGCACTGACTCTGGGTAACTAGTTTCAGGGTGTTACAGTTGGTATCAGATTAATTTTAGCAATAAACCTGGAAGCTTGATTTAGATAAACTCTGATTAGAGCACATAAACCTAGCATAGACTCTGAGGATAAGTATTGAAGGAATTCCTAAAATTTTGGTAATGTATAGATTTTGTGAGTTTTCCATGAAAAACATCCCTGTCTTGATACGAGCAGGTAGAGGCGGATCTGGCACAGAAGTACCTAGGGGTAAAACCTGAAAACACCACTTTGAGGTAGACTCGAATGGGAACTAGTGCATGATAACATGCCTTGATGGAATCTTGGTTACGACACTCCCGGAGGATATGCTTAAGATAATTCTCATTTTCATTACAAACAATTTTTAAGGGTTTATGAGTATATACTTCCTCCAAGAATTTTTTTATGATTATGGATTATATCCATAAACTGATCAATTTACGATGGGTACAGAACAAGATTGGATTTATGTATTGTTATTCATAAACTAATCCAGTGTATGAAATTGTTTAGAAATGGTGCCTAGTAGAAGGAATGAGAACTCCAACAATACGTATGATACAAAGAGTAGGAAGGATCATATGTTTCATGTTATTAAGCCAACATTCAGAAGGGAAATATTCTCTCATGTATTCTCAACATATGAAGAAATTGTATCATGTGTTAATAAAATAAGTAAATCATTCTATGAGTCCTATGGCTTTGAAGGGAAGCAAGAGAAGAAAAGGATGGAGAAGAGAAAGATGGATAAAGGGAAGAGGGAAAATAATAATATTCCCATATGTGATAACTGTGGGAAGAAACACCCAGGGACTTGCCTGAAGGGAATGAGAGTTTGTTATAAGTGTGGAGAAAAAGGACACCAAGTACCTGACTGCAAGGGTAAGAAAAAGGTTTCAAATATACAATGCTTCACCTGCAAGGAGTTGGGACACTATGTGAACCAATGTGAAAATCATTAGAGTATGCCCCAAATGATGATATTATATAGTAATCAAGTTATCATACTACCATAGATGAGGAGAAGTGATTAGAGTTCTTATGTTGTTATTAAGTAATTATGTCATTTGAGTGTTGTATCAGCAATATACTGGTTATATGAATTATAGAGATAAATAAAGATTGTATTGTAGTACTAATTTATTGAGGATTTGAGATTATATGGTTCTTTGAATAGTGACTAAATAGTATGATACACTTTTTTTAAAATACATGGTTTAAGGAAAGGTAATCCTTATTATGGTCCCGATAATGAGGTAGTGATTTTGGAATAAGAGGTGGTTGATTTGAATAAATTATATTGCATATTCTTGAATACCTTGAAATTGATTAATTATTTGTATATTCCATAATTATTAGTGTTTAAAACATTTTTTGATAAAATAAGTATATCGAGTACTAAATAAGGAATAAAGGATCATGAATGTAATCAATAAGGTTTTTTTGTAATTCAGGATGTGCAGTGTTTTAAAAGAATACATGATGTAGGTGTTCACATGTTATTACGCGGAAAAAAGGATCTTCATTGTGTTTACCTTCCTTACAAATTTTGGACTCTGAGTTTGGAAAAAATTATTTTGGAAAACTCTAGTTTCAGATTATTTTTTATTGACCTAAAAGGACAACATGGAGGTTGGGCGGCAACCCATCGCGAACAGCAAGGCCGTGAGACTTGAACCCGCAACTGTAGGGCGATAAGGGCGTATCACCTACCACTGATCCACGTGATGTCCTGGATTTAATAATGTAGTTTTTTTAAAGGGTTTGGTAAATAAATTATAAATTCATTTATTTTTTTGGATCCCAATACGAATAGGATAAATAGAATATTTCTTTATGTTCTACTATCTTTTAGAGTGAAATATGAGTTTGTTAAGGAAATTAGTTAAAGGATGATACTCAACTTGTCAAGTATATATTTTTCTTCTTCTCTTATTCTATGGAGAAATTAATTCTTAAACATTAGTGAAGGGATATTAAAACAAAATATGTCTTATCCTAATTCCATCTGTTTTGCTGAACCGATGGTATTTTAAATCATCATAGATTATTGAATTTAAGGCCCTCAATTTTACACTTGTTTCTGATTAATGACCTCAAAAACAATATATAAATATTTAAGTTTTTCTTCCAATTATATGTCTCTAATTTCCACCAATTTTCTCTTAATATTTATCATAATTTGATGGTGACCCTTTCTTTTTTATTTTCCTCATATTAAGACAGAATTTTATTAAGCTAATTTCCGATTTGGTTTTTCCCAAAGTTATTTTTTATTTTCAACATTTTATTTTCGATAAACAATTTCAAATTTTGGGACGCAATTTATTGTAGGAGGGAAGAATGTAACACCTCCAGTATCCACAGTAGTCTTCTTTTTGAATAATACAGTAGCGTGTGTTATACCCAACTTCATGTTCTAACACACCCCAACCAATCAGACTAGCCGTTATGAATAGTAATACAAATTTTTTGAAATTTTATACATTTTATCTTTCCAAATGGACTTTATTTTTGGATTTGGAATATCGAAATTATCTTAGAGTGAATTTTTGGCACTTTTCAGATAACATTCAAATTTTGATGAATAGTGAAAATTACTAAACTTTAATTAAAAACAACCTTTTTATTCGAAATAATTAATAGTGATAAATTATGAATTTGAGTTATTTTAAAGTATAATTAGATTATATTTTTACTATTTAATCAAACTTTGGTCATTGGACATAATTTCATAATTAAACTGAACATAGGGAAGTGCCAATCTTTTGATAGTTATTATTTCTTAAAAACACACTTATTGTTTTGACAATGGGAATTAATTTTAAATTAATTTCTGCCACTTCTGTGTTTTGAATTTAGAAAAATGGATTACATATCTAGAATCAGTAGTTCTAAATTGTTTAAATAGTTATCTTTTATTTTTTTACATTTTGAATAATTACTTTGGTAAATATTTTATTTACCATAGTTAAAGGGTAAATCCGGTAAATAAGGGTAAAAAAACAATATTATAATAATATTACATTACCCTAAAACATGTATTAACCTTATTAGATGATACATGCACGACCATTGGAATCTTTGGGTCAATTTTGGGACCCCATGGAGCCACTTGTTAGTGATAATGTCACATTATATTAATTAAGTTAAAGTACATACAAAAATAACATAAGCATATATCTTTTAGCAAATAAATTTTTACATAGAGTTATATATATTATATTTTTGACTATAAATATTAATTAGAAATCTAAAAAGAGTTCCTACATAATGGAATTTTATTTATAATTTTTAGACATTGAATTATTAAATTTATTGTTGACACAATAATGATGTAGTATTTTCCTTATTAATTAATGAATCAAATAATTGGTATTATAAATGTTAAAATAAAAATAATTTGAACGTTTTTTTGAAATCCAAGAATTTTATTGGTTAATATGACATATTAGTATTGTTTAAATGAATGTTTTTTAATTAATAAAGTTGTTTAGACTTTAACAAAAATAAATTATTAAATAGTATGAAAATTGACATAAATGAGTTTTTAAAACAAATATTATATTATTAATTGATATTCTATTACTAAAAATCTTAGGTTTAGAAAAAGGAATTATATTATGATAGTTGTATCATTTATGGACCACTTGGGATTTCTTGGAAGTATATAGTATGTTTATTATCTATATAATATAAAAATACATAGAGACATGGTAAATGTAAAACTAATTAACTAAGAGTTAAAACTAAGATATAAGGATAATAAAGTGACTCAAACCTGTCTAAAACATATTGGTTGAGTGGTTTTCAACCTATCCCCACCGTATAATTTATATAAGTCACTTTTTAGCCATTATAAATAGAATATTAATTTATTATAAAATAATATTTCTAGCTTTTCCTAAGGTGCCCCTCACCCCTCTTATAAAAGGGCACTCCCCCTTCTCAATAATTAACACCTTCAAAGCCATTTGTCTCGCAACCTCCCAAATTCCCACACTACAATCTAGAGGGATTATTGTGATAATAAAGCCAACCTATGGAGCCCTTTTGATCAAATAAAAAGGAAGAACTTGAAGAAAATGTAATGATTTCACCACCCTCATTCAAGTTCCTTTCTTATTCCACTTATTCTTTCTTTGTTATTTCCAATGTAAAATAATAACTCCAATATCTTCAATATACTGTGATTTTATTATAAATATGGTACAACCATATTCATTATTCTATCTATATTTTTAATAACATGTCACCATACGTGCGTGCGTGCGGCTTACTGTCTCCAAGTCGTGGTGTAATTGTTATTCAATACATTATTATTTGTATGGGTATAATAATATAAGGACCCAGCCTTAAACCTTACTTAATATTGAGTTATTACAAGATTACACATTGAGGATCTTTTCAGGTTTAGAGTTTTAGAGAATTAGATCATAAAACTTGCATTACATTCCACATATAAACATAGTGGTTACATAAAGATAGAATTCTTATTTCCCATCAATGGAAACATATTTAAAATAAAACATGGATTCTTTCATGACACTTCCTTGACACTATCATCATATCATGTACCTTTCCCTTGACCTCTGAATAACATTTCAAAAAAGACATGGGATGAGCATAAAAAGCTCAGTATGGGTTATATAAAAAAAATATGGAAAGGAAACATGAGTTCATATATACATAAGAATGAAATCATACTTTACCCATAAAACATACCTCATCAAATCATGAATAAATCATAGAAATCATAAGACATAAAGGTAACTTGAGGCATTGATAACATTCTTACGTAGGGAGTAACCCTCTTGGTTACGTTTGGAATACCCATCACAGTATATTCCCTAAATCTCTTCGGAGAAACCTTAACGTTTCACTCCTTTGCGTTACCCAATGCATTGGAGAGCTATATTGGGCTCACCCGCCCATAGTTTATCACGAAACCACCCATCTTCATAATAATGTCTAAGAACCTCAACATAATCGTATCACATAAAACATGCATAAGGAAACATAACATTTCCACCTTTCATTCACAAGATATCAATACAACACATTGATATAAAAACATTATGAAAACCATTTTCAATACCAAAATAAAAGAAAAGTAAAACATGGTTTTTATTTTTCTTTTAAAAAGAAGGTATGGCTTGTAGAGGAAGCCGAAACTCAAATAATGGTCACGGCGGCAGAGAAGTCATTGTCACCACATATGTACGACAAAACATTCCCTTTTGTCGTTTAGTAAAATGATTCGTATAAAAAAATATTCCTTTTGGATAAACGTAAAAGTATAAGGGGTTTATACATCATATAAAAGAATGTTGAGTATAAAACAAAATATGCCTCAATGAAAGGAGATTCAAACAAAGTCCCATACCTCGGGTACGACTTGAATCTGTCATTCTTTAATCTCCTGAATAATAAACATGAGTTAATTTATACTTATTTAAGAACCTTTTTCAAGTTCATTATTCCTTTTATATCACTTATTTCCATGTCATGAACACTATGTAATTATTTATGTGAATAACGGTCGTTTTAACGATCATTGGTACTTGAGTCAAAAGTAAGACCCTTTATAATTACAAGTTGTTCATGTATCCATTATATCCAGAATGGTATTCAAGATGTAGATTTCATATATGTCATATATATCCAGTGTATTCATGCATTTATAATATTACATAATCATTTAGAGGTAAGAAATGAAATGCACCGTTCATGGAGATGGTAAGCCGTACGTACGCATGAAGGCTAATTTCATTTCTATTTCGTATTTTATAGAATGGAGTCATAATGATATAAAGGTATATTATAATTCCAGTGTAATATCATATATAATATCATAACTCCATCCTTTATACATCCCACATATGGTATCTAACGAATCAAATCACTTTGAGGTGGCGGTAGTCCGCACTTCCTTAAATGAAGATATCGTGTTTACCCATAATGGGAACCATAAAGGTATGACCAAAATGAAAAATACAGAAGCTTAAGGAAAACATATAAATATTATATATCATATATAAATATATTGACATCTTAATGGCCACCTTTGAAGGTGTTAAAAGAATGTTGAACAATCATCATTTCGGGAGGCAGAAATGCGCCATCCACGGAAACAGTATGTTTTTTAACCATTAGATGTAGGTGTGTGTAAGTGTATCTCGAATCCTTATTATAACAACATCCTATTATATTTATGATACTGGAGTTGTTACAAAATAAATGAATAAAAATTGTTTAGGGGGATGGAGAATCAAAATAAAACAAAAGGACTCAAGTGAAGACATTACCTTAAAATCGGGTAACTCCCTTTGGTTTGAGCTCAAATGATTCCTTGGGAAGCCTTCTACCCAAAGTGAGGCTTCAAGGAGTAATAGACGGATGTGGAGAGACAAAATGGGTAGGGGTTGGCTGAGCCAAAGGCTTTGGATGTGTGGGTAAGGAGGTAGAGGTGGGGGCCTTTTATAAGAGGAGAGGAGGGGCACTCTTGGAAAGTAAAGAAATGTTACTTTATTTTAAAATAAGTTTCGGATTCAAAAGGTCCCACATTGAAATAATTCTAGGGTAAGGTGATAAGGGATCAAAATACACCCATCAAATAGGTTTTGGACATGTTTAGGTCATATATTTGAAATTATCTTTTCATTTTATTTAAATCCTTTATTAATTAGGTAATTGCTGCATCATCATGATGTCATAAATAATTTAATTTATTTAATATCTAAAAATTGTTAAAAAAATATCATGATGTAGGAAAACGTTTTATCTTTCCATTTACTATTTATAATCAAAAATATGACTTGTATAACCCCATGTATAAATTGTTTTAGTAAAACATCTCATGTTTGTGTCATTTTTACTTTTACGTTAAATAAAAAGTTAGTTATGTCATTTCCCAACCAAAGTGGATCCATGGGGTCCCCAAGTTGAACCATGGATTGTCTTGGTCGGCCATGACACATCCAATAAGGGTAGGACATATGTCTAGGTATTTTCATTTTCTTAAAACATTATTTTTACCTTAAACTACACTAATTACCACTAATCGCGATTAAAAACATAAAAGTTACTATTCACCAAAAAATTATTTTAATCTCATTGAAGCACATTTTACTTCTTAATAACAACCATGTATGTTGGATTTTTGAAATTCAAAACACAGAGGTGGTAAAATTTCATTTAAACGAAAAATCATTTTTTTAAGTACCACTTAGTGGTTTCACTATTTATCAAAAATCGAAGTTTTTCAGAAAAATACCAAAACATCAACCTAAGATATATTTGATATTCTGAATTCAAATTTTTTTTCTATTTTACAAAATTCAAAACATATAAGTTGCATTAATTAATTTAATAATTAATTTCCACTGTAAGAGCAAATTGCGTGTTTTTATGATACAATAAGTATCAAAAGATTGACACTAGTTTAAGTCCAATTTCAAAGTGAAATTAATTCCAATGACCAATATTGGATTAAATGGTAAAAATATATTCTAATTTCACTTTAAAACAAATTCAAAATATAATCTAATCATATAAATAATGTAGATTAAAAAGCAGTTTTGATGTAAAATGCAGTATTTTTCACTATTCATTAAAAAATGAACATTGTCAAAAAATACAAAAAATTTACCAAAAGTAAATTTTGATGTCCCAATCATAAAGAATAAGTTTATTTTGACAAATATAGCTTATAAATTTGTCAAAATATATATTTAAAAATGGTTTTACATCAAAAGGCAGTAAAACAATCTTTTAAAAATATTAGTGTATTCCATGCTTAAGATTGGATTTATTTTCATTTTAAGGCTCTAAAACACTATCTAATTCATTAATAGACATAGATAAAAATATCTATTATTCATTACTTACTTGGGATGTTACATCCTTCCCCCCTTTAGAAAATTGCATCCCCGTAATTTATTTACTTATCGAATAAATGGGGGTATTTATCCCTCATTGCATTTTCAGATTCCTATGTTGCCTCTTCCATCATGTGGTTTTTCCACAAAACCTTTACCTAATTAATCACCTTATTCCGTAATACATGCTCCCTATGGTCAAGAATCTGGACCAGTTGTTCCTCATAAGATAGGTTCTCTTCCAACTGAACTACCTTTGGACTCAAAACATGAGATGGGTCTGGCATATACTTTCTCAGCATCGAAACATGAAAAACATTGTGTACCTGAGATAAACTCGGAGGTAAAGCCACTCGGTAAGCAACTGATCCAACTCACTCCAGAATTTTATATGGTCCAATGAACCTTGGACTCAGCTTTCCTTTCTTACCAAATCTCATCACACTTTTCCATGGTGATACTTTGAGAAAAACATGATCACCTACCTCAAAAGAGAGATCCTTCCTCCTGTTGTCTGCATAACTCTTCTGCCTACTCTGAGCTGTTCTCATGTGTTTCTATATCAGCTGAACTTTTTCTGCCAACTCTTCTACCAATTCTAGTCCCATCAACTTACTTTCACCAACTTCATCCCAGAAAGCTAGAGTTCGACACCGCTTCCCATATAATGCCTGTAATGGTGCCATCTGTATACTAGAATGAAAACTGTTATTATATGAAAATTCAACCAAAGAAAGATGATGGTCCCAACTTCCATGATAATCTATCGAACAAGCTCGTAGGATATCCTCCAAGGTCTGAATTGTTCGTTCTGACTGCCCATCTGATTGAGGATGAAAAGCTGTACTAAAATTTAATTTAGTACCCAACGACTTTTGAAGGCCTTTCCAAAAGTTAGAAGTGAACCTGGGATCACGGTCAGATACAATGGAGAGAGGAACTCCATGTAACCTGACTATCCCTTTAAGATACAAACAGTAAAGTTGATCTAGGGAAAAAGTATCTCGTATAGAAAGTAAATGAGAAGATTTGGTCAAGCGATCAACAATAACCCAGATTGCATTATTACCTCAAGATGTCTTCGGTAATCCCACAACAAAGTCCATGGATATATTCCCCCATTTACACTCTGGCACTAGTAAAGGCTGAAGCATCCCTTTCGGTAACTGCCGCTCTGCTTTAACCTATTGACATGTCAAACACTTCACAGTAAAATCAGCAATATCTCTTTTCATTCCATCCCACCAGTAATACTCCCGAAGATCTCTATACATCTTAGTACTTCCAGGATGAACTGAAAACGGAGAACTATGAGCTTCACATAACAACTCTCTCTTCAACTGTGAATCACAAGGCACACACAATCTCTTCCCAAATCTCAAAACGCAATAATTATCAATGTTGAATTCAAGGAACTTACCTTTCTGAACCACCTCTACCTTTTTCTGCAACTCACTGTCTTGCTTCTGTGCTTTCTCGATTCTATCTGATAAGGATGATCTCACTAATACCTGAAACAAAACAGAAGAACTTCCTACACCAACAACTTCTATGCCAAAGTTCATCAAATCCTTAACCAAAGGATCACGTTCCAAATGAAACATTGCTAATGAAGCATTACTTTTTTGACTAAAAGCATCAGCCACTTTATTTTCTTTTCTTGGATGGTAATGAATTGTACAATCATAATCCTTGATTAATTCTAGCCATCTCCTTTGTCTCATGTTCAATTCATTTTGAGTGAATATATTCTTTAAAATTTTGTGATTGGTATATATTTCACACTTTACTCCATACAAATGATGCCTCCAAATTTCAAAAGCAAAAACAACATCAGTTAATTCCAAATCATGTGTAGGGTAATTTACCTCATGAGTTTTCAACTGACGTGAAGAATAAGCAATTACCTAATCATTCTGCATTAGGACACAACCATGTCCTTTCAATGAAGCATCACAGTATATAACAAACTCACCATTCCTGGAAGGTAGTTCCAAAACTGGAGCATTCACCAATCTTCTTTTCAATTCCTGAAAACAATCATCACATTCTTTTGTCCAGATAAACTTAACACCCTTCTGAGTTATCTTATTCATTGGACTAGATAACCATGAAAAATTTCTAACAAACCTTCGGTAATAGCCTGCCAAACCAAGGAAACTACGAATCTCTGTTACATTTGTGAGTCTTGGCCATTCTTCAACAACCTTTTTTTTCAGGATCAATGGTTATCCCATATTTAGAAACAATGTGACCTAGGAAAGAAATTTGTTGCAACTAAAACTCACACTTGCTGAATTTTCCATAGAGTTTCTTTTATTTTAAGGTTTTCAAAATAACCCTTAAATGTCTTTCATCCTCCTATTTACTTTTAGAAAACAACAAAATATCATCAATGAAAACCACCACAAACTTATCCAAGAACTCATGGAAAATTCTATTCATTAAGTCCATGAATACAGCAGGTGCATTGGTTATCCCAAAAGGCATTACTACAAATTCATAATGGCCATATCTTGTACGAAACGCAGTCTTCAGAACATCTGCTTCCTTTACCTTCAGCTGATGGTACCCTGATCTTAGGTCAATCTTTGAAAAATACTGAGCTCCCTGAAGCTGATCAAACAAATCATCGATATGAGGCAAAGGATATTTGTTATTAACAGTGATACTATTCAAGGCCCTATAATCAATGCAAAGTCTCATTGAGCCATCTTTATTTTTAACAAACAAGACAGGAGAACCCCATGGTGATGTGCTAGGTCAAATGAAACCTTTATCTAATAACTCCTACAATCGTTTCTTTAACTCTAAAAGTTCAACTTGAGCCATTGGATAAGGGGGTTTTGAAATTGGCTTAGCATCAGGAACTAAGTCAACAGTAAATTCAACTTCCCGATCTGGTATTATTCCAGGCAACTCATCAGGAAAAACATCAGGATACTCATTTAACACTGGCAGATCATTAATCTGAACTGTTCCCTTGTTTCCAACAATATGTGCAAGGTAACATTCATTTCCATCTTTTACAAGTTTCTCGGCCTCTTGATTTGTTATCAACAGTAAGGGTTCATTCTTGTACACAAACTAAAACTCTTTCTGAAAAGAAACTTCTTTAGCTCTACAGTCAATCTTAACATGGTAAATAGAGAGCCAATCCATACCCAGGATAACATCAAACTCTACTAGAGGTAGAACAATAAGGTTTGCAAGTAGGTTCTTTCCATAGATAAGGATAGGAAGATTCTTATAAATTCATTTTGCCTCAACATTTCCCCGAGGTGTTTTTACCAAAAGTTCAGGAGTCATTTCTTGAGATGGTATTCCCATTTTACTAGAAAAGTTTTCAGAGATGAAAGAATGTGTAGACCCCAAATTAAACAACACACTGGCATAATCTGAAAAAACAAAAAAAGTACCTGATACAACTTCATTTGATGGCCCGACATCTGCTAAAGTAGTTGCAAAGGATTTAACCACCCCTTTCTTCTTGTAGTCTAACTGCTTCCCATCACTCAAGTTCTTTGTCGGACACTCCTTTGCATAGTGACCCATCTCATTGCACTTATAACATTTCACTAACTGTAAATCAAATTTGGTCTTACCATCCCCCTGATCTTTTTCAGTGCAATCACGAGCCTTATGTCCCATCTTACCACATTGGTAGCACTTTCCAGAATTCAGAAGACATTCCCCAACATGCCTTTTTCCACATTTATCACAAACCGAAAACTTTGTTTTCTTACCATCATAATTTTTTGAAGAATTCTTACCTTTCTCCTGCCACCTCGGTCTCTTCTTCTGTTGGTTGTTATAGAATACTTGATCATTGGAAAACTCCATTTCCACCTTCTCAGCACATCGAACAAGCTTTTCATAACTTTTAAACTCACGAGAAGCTAATGCCCTTCGATATTTTGGCTTTAATCCTGAGTAAAAATGATTGATTTTACTATCAAGGTCTTGGATAAAATTTGGAGCATACCTTGCCAATAGAGTGAACATTTATTCATAGGTAGCCACTGAGTCTTCCTCTTGCCTCAATTCCAAGAATTGCTTTTCCATCCTAAGTCAAACAGGCCTTAGGAAAATACTTCTCAAGAAACATACCTTTGAATCCATCCCAGTCAAGAGCATCAATCACATCGGCGTCCCTGATATTTTTAACCATAGACCACCACTGATCTGCCTCACCCTCCAAATGGTAAATAGAAAAACTAACCTTTTGATTGTCTGAACACCCCATGACATCGAAAATCTTCTCTAGTGCTTCAATACACCCTTCAGCTAACACAGGGTCAGATGATTCTCTAAATGATGGGGGATGTTGCCTCATGAAATGTTCCACCACTAACATGTTCCTCTGCGGTTGATCTGGCTGATCTCGTGCATGGATACCACCACCATTTATCGCTTGAGTCAACTGCGCCATTACTGTAACAAACTATTAAGTTCCAATTCCGACCATCTCTGCATGCTGATTCGGAAGGTTATTTCCATCTGTATGCCTTCCTAGCACTGCTTCCCTATTTTCTTTGCGGAAAACCATTCTAAACAAACATGTCTTAGATGAAGCAACATGGTAATCTTCAAATACTATATCACATCAATTTGACCAAAAAAAATATTTTTGGATAATCATTTAATAGAATTATAACTCCTAAAGTTATCTAAACTGACCTTTGATACCAACTATAAGGCCCCAGCCATAAACCTTACTTAATCTTGAGTTATTACATGATTACACATTGAGGATCTTTTTAGGTTTAGTGTTTTAGAGAATTAGATCATAAAACATGCATTACATTTTACATATAAACAAAGTGGTTACATAAAGATAGTATTCTTCTTTCCCATCAATGGAAACATATTTAAAATAAAACATGGATTCTTTCTTGACACTTCCTTGACACTATCATCATATCATGTACCATTCCCTTGACCTGTGAAAAGCATTTCAAAAAAGACTTGGGATGAGCATAAAAAGCTCAGTATGGGTTATATATAAAAAATATGGAAAGGAAACATGAGTTCATATATACAAAAGAATGAAATAATACATTACCCATAAAACATACCTCATCAAATCATTAATAAATTATAGAAATAATAATACATAAAGGTAACTTGAGGCATTCATAACATTCTTACGTAGGAAGTAACCCTCTTGGTTACGTTTGGAATACCCATCACAGTATATTCCCTAAATATCTTCGGATAAACCTTAAAGTTTCACTCCTTCACGTTACCCAATGCATTGGAGAGCTATATCGGTCTCACTCGCCCTTAGTTTATCACGGAACCACCCATCTTCATAATAATGCCCAAGAACCTCAACATAATCATATCACATAAAACATGCATAAGGAAACATAACATTTCCACCTTTCATTCACAAGATATCAATACAACACATTGATATAAAAACATTATGAAAACCATTTTCAATACCAAAATAAAAGAAAAGTAAAACATGGTATTTATTTTTCTTTTAAAAAGAAGGTATGGATTGTAGAGGAAGCGAAACTCAAATAATGGTCACGGTGGCGGAGAAGTCATTGTCACCGCATACGTACGACAAAACATTCCCTTTTGTCATTTAGTAAAACGCTTCGTATAAAAAAATATTCCTTTTGGATAAACATAATATTCAAATGGGTTTATACATCGTATAAAAGAAGGTTGAGTATAAAATAAAATATGCGTCAATGAAAGGAGATTGAGATGAAGTCCCATACCTCGGGTCCGACTTGACTCGGTCGTTCTTTAATCTCCTGAATAATAAACTTGAGTTAATTTCTACTTGTTTAAGACCCTTTTTGAATTTCATTATTCCTTTTATATCACTTATTTCCATGTCATGAACACTATGTAATTATTTAAGTTAATAATGATCGTTTTAACGATCATTGGTACTTGAGTCAAAAGTAAGACCCTTTATAATTACAAGTTTTTCATGTATCCATTATATCCAGAATGGTATTCATGATTTATATATCATATATGTCATATATATCCAGTACATGCATGCATTTATAATATTATATAATCATTTAGAGGTAAGAAATGAAATGCACTATTCATGGAAACGGTAAGCCATACGTATGCATGAACGCTACTTTCATTTCTATTTCGTATTTTATAGAATGGAATCATAATGATATAATGGTATATTATAATTCCAGTGAAATATCATATATAATATCATAACTCCATCCTTTATACGTCCCACATATGGTATTTAACGAATCAAATCACTTTGACGGGGCGGTAGTCCGCACTTCCTTAAATAAAGATATCGTGTTTACCCATAATGGGAACCATAAAGGTATGCCCAAAATGAAAAATACAAAAGCTTAAGGAAAACATAAACATATTATATATCATATATAAATATAGTGACATCTTAAAGGCCACCTTTGAAGTTGTTAAAAGAATGTTGAACAATCATCATTTCGGGAGGCAGAAATTCGCCATCCACGGAAAAGTATGTTCATTAACAGTTAGATGTAGGTGTGTGTAAGTGTAGCTCTAATACTTCTTATAAAAACATCCTAGTATATTTAAGACACTGGATTTTTTACAAAATAAATGAATAAAAAGAGTTTAGGGGGTTGGAGAAGCAAAATAAAACAAAAGGACTCAAGTGAAGACATTACCTGAAAATCGGGTAACTTCCTTTGGTTTGAGCTCAAAGGCTTCCTTGGGAAGACTTCTACCCAAAGTGAGGCTTCAATGAGTAATAGAGGGATGTGGAGAGACAAAATGGGCATGGGTTGGCCGACCCAAAGGCTTTGGAAGTGTGGGTAAGGAGGTAGAGGTGGGGGCCTTTTATAAGAGGAGAGGAGGGGCACTCTTGGAAAGTAAAGAAATGTTACTTTATTTTAAAATGAGTTTCGGATTAAAAAGGTCCCACATTGATATAATTCTAGGTTAAGGTGATAAGGGTTCTAAATACACCCATACAATAAGTTTTGGACATTTTTAGGTCATATATTTTAAATTATCTTTTCATTTTATTTAAATCCATTATTAATAAGGTAATCGTTGCATCATCATGATGTCATACATAATTTAATTTATTTAATATCTAAAAATTATAAAAAAAATATCATGATGTATGAAAGCTTTTTATCTTTCCAATGACTATTTATAATCAAAAATAGGACTTCAATAACCCCATGTAAAAATTGTTTTAGTAAAACATATCATGTTTGTGTAATTTTTACTTTTACATTAAATAAAAAGTTATTTATGTCATTTCCCAACCAAAGTGGATACATGGGGTCCCCAAGTTGACCCATGGATTTTATTGGTCGTCCATGACACATCCATTATGGGTAGGACATGTGTCTAGGTATTTTCAATTTAATAAAAAATTATTTTTACCTTAAACTACACTAATAACCACTAATCGCGATTAAAAACATAAAATTTATTATTCACCAAAAAATTATTTTAATCCCATTGAACCACATTTTACTTCTTAATGACAACCATGTATGTTGGATTTTTGAAATTGAAAACACAGAGGTGGTAAAATTTCATTTAAACGAAAAATTAGTTTTTTAAGTACCACTTAGTGGTTTCACTATTCATCAAAAATTGAAGTCTTTCAGAAAAATACCAAAACTTCACCCTAAGCTATATTTGATATTCTGAATTAAAAAATGTTGTCTATTTTACAAAATTCAAAACATATAAGTTGCATTAATTAATTTAGTAATTAATTCCCACTGTCAGAGCAAATAGCATGTTTTTATGAAACAATAAGTATCAAAAGATTGACACTAGTTTAAGTCCAATTTCAAAGTGAAATTAATTCTAATGACCACTATTGGATTAAATGGTAAACATATATTCTAATTTCACTTTAAACCCAATTCAAAAGATAATCTAATCATATAAATATATTAGATTAAAAAGCAGTTTTGATGTAAAATGCAGTATTTTTCACTATTCATTAAAAAATGAACATTGTCAGAAAATACAAAAAATTCACACAAAGTAAATATTGATGTCCCAATCATAAATAATAAGTTTATTTTGACAAATATAGCTTATAAAATTGTCAAAATATATATTTAAAAATGGTTTTCCATCAAAATGCAGTAAAACAATCTTTTAAAAATATTAGTGTATTCCATGCTTAAGATTGGATTTATTTTCATTTTAAGGCTCTAAAACACTATCTAATTAATTAATAGACATAGATAAAAATATATATTATTCATTACTTACTTGGGATGTTGCAAATAATGATTTTTAATTGATTTAAATAAAAAATATATCATGATAATTATTCTTTAAATATTATATACCATCCAATTCCACACCATTAAAGAAATGATATTGCTGCTCGTGTGTACGTATGGATAAACCTATCCACGACGCGATGAGATTCATTTACAGGTTCTCCATTCAACAGTGATTATAGAAATATATATTACTAATAAGTATGTAATATATGACATAATAATGCTACTGGATATATATATAATTATATATATAAGTATTTATGTAATTATATATATCTTATTCACTTTCTTCCATTCAATAAAAAATGAAAACAAAAACAGCGTTTATGCGTACGTACGGACTACCGTCTCCATAAAAGGTGTTTTTCATTTCATATATATGTATATTATACATATTTATATTCTAAATATATATAGTATAAATAAATCATGTTTTATATTCTGGAAGTATTTAAATTATGATCTAATTGATACAATCAAGAGTAACAAGTTAAAACACGTATGATAATGAAAGCTATTATTACCTGAAATGTTAATTTAACATGGAAATTATTATTAAATGGGTAGTATAAAGTCATAAATGGATAAAGTATGATATCATAAATATTAATATGGTTCTGGTATAATTTAATAACAGACTACATTCTTCATACAGGAGGTTAAACGTACCCTTGACTAAACAAAGTGCATGGTAAGGGGTTCTCATCTCACTCTTTATTCCCGTGAGATTCATGCCATGTTTCCACTATTACCTTTTGTGTGGTGTATGTACTGCCCATAATTTTATTGTATGTGTAATAGAAGTTAATTTATGTTTACATACATTTTCATTTTATGATACTTCTTTCAATGGGGTGTATGTTTCGTAAGTTACCAAATTGGTAAGGGTTGATTTCATAATCTCTTTATTATCTGAGGTTGTTTTTACATATGTATCTACTGGGATATATTTATTATCCATGTACCTATTTCATCAAAGTGTTTTTAAAAAGGATTATTTTAAGTGACTTTTTACTAAAACATCATTTCAAATGTTTCGAATATTTATTATTCTAAATCTTTCTCATTAATGTCCATGTCTTCAAAATGGTTTTTAAGGATTTATATATATGGACATGACTGTTTTTAAAATGATAATTCTTTTCAAAAGGATCAAAGTGGTATGGTACACTTTAATTCAAAAATTCCTTTAAATGTCTTACTTTATAAATTCTGTGAATTTTAAATTTTTTTATGAAAAGATGTAATTATCTCAAAGATTTTTACAAATCATTCTCATTTATGTCAAAATCCTTTAATGGATTTTAAACTTGTTTTGAAGTTGATTTATCATGACACAAATTTTCCATATTATATTGAAGGTTTTGTGATATTTTTGACTATGGATGTGTTATTTTTATACCATTCATGGTTTATGGGTAATGTATTGACATTTCATATGCTAGTTTTAATACAAATGATTATGTTATGTTTAAACCTTTTCATTAGATGAATGTATTGGACTTAGTAAGTGACGGAAGGAGCCCGCTATTGCTCCTCGATGCATTGATATGTCTCAGGAGAAAACTAGACATGGAATTAGCTGAGGCCATTTCCCAGTTTGATATATGGTTTTGTCTGAGGCCTTAATCATTTTTAGACGTCTTGTCTAAGGCCTTGACACAATGTTTCAGAATGTTCGACATTATACATTCCCTCATTATGGAAATAATATTTATGGTTCATGTGGTCATTCGACTAGTAGAATACCAATGAGTGTGTTTTATTATGGCTTTATTTACTCATCTCATATTCTTTCCATAAAATTATTCATGTTTATTATTGGTAAAGGCATGTGATTTCAATTATTCACAATGCTTAATATTTATGTTATCTTTTGCTGTATTGATTACCCTTACTGTGCATTTGAGATGACCCCTTTCTATGTTTTATTTTCTCCAGGGTTCCAAGAAGTGTATTATGATTGATATTTTGGGTTAAGTGAAAGGGAATAATGGTGCTATCAAAGAACTATTTACGCTATGTTTTATGCTTGAAATTTTACTGTTCTGTTAATGTATGTAATCTATTTTCCAAGAATGCTAAACCGATCTGTCCTTTAGGAATTGATTCATTGTAATCATTCCAATGTATTAAAATAATGCACTGACTCTGGATAACAGGGGTCCGGGCATTACAGGGCTTGTATAGTAGTGTGGTATCATTAGGATGTTCACCCTTCGGGATGAGCAGTTAACCAGTGAGAAGTAGTCTGAGGTAACCAAATATTGATTTGTTTTCTATATTAATTTGCATTACATGATTTGTTTGGTGATCATTTCTTTGGTGAGGTTGGGTTGGATAGTATACCTTATTAGGTGATGTTGAGATTTGATGTGTTTCTCATAGGGGAATTAGTATACTTCACTCAATTGTGTACTAGTGACTTTAGTTTTTCTTATTGAGTATATTTTTATACTAACCCAATGTATATAAATTTTTCATTAGGTTTCTAGGGAGATTATGTGGACTGTGTTGGACCCTACTAGCTTGGGCATCAGGATAGTATCTATGTCACTACTTAGCCTTGTTTTTTGGCAATTACATTGGAGTTTTATATTGTATTTCTAGCAGTTTTATTTAAAAATTCATGTGTTGGTTGTTTGGGATTCTTTTATATATATTATATAGATTTGTTTTGAGGTTGAAACATGTTATCTATGAGTCTTGGTTACATTAAAAAGGGTAATGCATACCATTTTATATGATTTGTATACCCTTGGTATTGTTATACCCATAATGGTCTTATGGAGGTGGGAATCAGAGGTCATTATCTAGTTTTTTATCTTGAAGAAGGAAGGTCACGACACATTGTTATCCATTCCCTCATCTTGATGAAGAGGGTCATGATAATTTATCACCTATGTCTGATACTCAACAAAATTATAAACAAACCTAGTTTCACCATCTAAAAGGAAATGATTTTTATAAATTGTTCAGTGAAATACATTTGAAAACCCATCAGACATATTTTTCAAATAGGAAATGAAAAATATCATTTTCCCCCACAGTTTGTGGGAAACATTCTTCAACCATAAATAATCGTTGATGAAACTCGGGGATTTTAATAGAGTGACCAAACCACATCAATTTACATTCCATAAATTCTAATTCTCTATGTTTTTTTGAATATGTTAAATAATTTAATAAATGATTTTTTTTGAAAGGTCACTGTTTTGAATTTTTTTTAACTCAACATCTTAAAAAACTATCCAATAACAATTGACTTGAACAACATTATTGTTCTGATTTGTTATCAAACGTATTTTATTATGAAAAATGTTGGTAACAAATACAAGGCCATCTCCTCAAACATATCAGTATCAAGAAGGATTCTTAAAAACGATTTCTCTAAGTAAATAATAATAGTTTTTTTATTTTTCTTTGTTATTTTGTGTTTTTAATCTATAATTTGTATTGATGAATTTTTCACTTGAAGCTTTCCATGAAAATGGTTATAAAAACATGACATGAACATCATTAATACATGCTATATTTTAATTATTTATAAACCATATTATAACTAATATAGTTCTTGGTGTTTATTAAACATAACAAAAGGCTCAAAATAATTTGTGTGCAAAAAAAGTCTAAAAAACAAGCCCACTGTAAATAATAGAATAAAATCATATTTTTTATTTTACATTTTTATTTTTTTCATGAAAGAAATTAATCATGAGACAATTTTATTTATATATAACTAATTGATATAGTTGAAATGATTAACATGGAATTAAGGTAGAGATAGGGGAATACTTTTCTAGAAAAATTCTTAGAGAATTATAAAACAATCAGGTTAAACTGATATAATTAGCATAGAATTTGAATTGAATTTAAAACCTAGAAAAATGATTGGATTAAAATATCTCAATATGAGTCTGATCCCAATGATTAGTGATTCTATAATCTTTCCACAACAACATAAATGAAACTAAAAGAGAGTTTAATGAAAAGTAACTTGATTGAATCCCCCAAAATAGTAACCATTATATTGAAATTATGGTTCAATGAGTAGAATCCATGAACATTATCTCTGAATGATCATGGAGTTTTGAAATAAATAACAAAAAGTGAAAAAATAATGATTAATGTCTTGAATGGATCTCACCGATCAACTCCAAAGCATGAAGTTAAAAATTTGTGTAGAAGTAGACAAATCTAAACCTGAATAAATAATACCCCTGAGCATAAACAATTACCCAAGATTCAACAAAAATAAAATATTTAACAATTCCTATTATTGATTATCAAATAAATATATATGTGAAAAGAGTTCTTCATTGATCATTTTAGTGAAGTTATGCTCCTCCTAGTGTCAACCAGATATTCTATTATATAGTTCTTCTTCTGTTTCCTACTCCTATTGAGTCCCCTGATTCTCGAATGTGAATGATATTTGTGTCCAATATATCCTCCTATACTATCTTCCCTCAAATTTTGAATCCACCATCATCTATATTCCTTCATCGGTCGCATGTTGACTACTCTTTGTCTTCCACTAAGTCAATAAACACATGGCTTCTTCTACTACCTTGCTCTCCATGTTTGCAATCCCCTTCAACTAAATATAAATTCTTGGTTAGGATGAGCCTGGATGAAACTCCATTTCAAATCTGTATCTTAAACAACAATATAAAATATATATAATAATTAAATTATTATAAATGTTAAAAGAATTAATGTTCAAATTTAATTATATAATATTATTATTATTTTAAAATTTATAAGATATTATAAAAATATATAAATTAATTACATAAGTAAATCAAATTTATAAAATTATATATTAATAATAATAAAATATTTATCATGTTTATAGAAATAATAATTGAATATTTTTAATAGATTATTATTGTTTTAATTTTTATAATTATTTTATATTATTTATTATAATTGTTCATTTTTATTACTTTATTGTATATTTTTTAACTATTGAATAATTATGTTTAATTATTTGAATATATTTATTTAATTTATTATATTTATTATATTTAATTAAATTATTATAATATAAATATTTATTATAATATTTATTATTATCAATATAATTATAATTTTATAAAAACATTAAAGAATATTATTATTATAATATATTTTGTTATAAATCATATTTATATATAATTAATTTAATGATTTTATAATTATTAAATAAATTTATTAAAATTATTATATTAAAATAATTATTCTTATATTTATTACTTTATTATTATTATTATTTTAGTTTTATTATTTTATTTATTGATTAGTTCTGTTTTTATTTTTTTATATTCTATGTTATCTGGACCTACGTGGGGGGTTCTTTCTTCACCTTATGTGACACTCCTCCTCATGGTTATCTCCTCCAAATCCGATGGTGGCATAGTGGTGGTTATCTTCCACCAATAATGGTCAATCCAAACTAGGTGTGTATTCAGGGCTTCATCCCCCTGCCTCAGTTGCAGCCTTCAACATCGATGGTGGCACGAACATCATTGAGAAATCAAAATCTCAACATTCCTTGGTGGTGTCTATGAATATTATGAGCTTTGGGGGTGATAAAGCCTCATATCCTAATAATCTAGGTTTTGTTTTGTCAGATCTTGAAGTGGTGGAGCTGATCTCAATGTAAGAGAAGGCTCTACTGAATATCTGGCATGAGCGATAATGGGTCATCCCCCCTTTGGCATCAGTGATTTTACTCATAGGACAGAGGCTCTTATTTAGGTTGGATTCATGTGTGACCAGTGGGGGAAATGATTCTTCATTCCGCTTATTTTGTTCAATGGTGGCTTCATATTAAGGTGGAAATAGATCTCCAATGGTGACATCTACTGGTAGGTTTTGAATTCTGGAGAAGGGAGGCTAGGTGTGGGTGCTATTAATGGTGGGTGATTTTTTTCGGAAAATTAATGGTAGGATCAAGACAACTATCTGTATAATCTAGAGTTTTCCATTTTTATTTCTTGGATGGAACTTGGTAAAATTGTGATGGTGGGTACTTCACAACGGTGGATCCTATGCCAACTAAAAATAAAAATAATCAATCAAGAAATATTATTAAAATTATAACATTTAATAATTAAAGAAATTTAAATTAAAAATTTAATTTATAAAACAATATATGTTAAACTGAAATTAAAAATTTAATTATTCTTTTAAACAATAATTAACTAATTAAAAAATTCCAATACAAAAAACTGAAATTCAAAAACATAACTTAAATTATTGTCATATTGAAATTATAAAGATGGTCAATTAAATAAATTTATATTAAATTTATAAATATATATATAAGACATTATATTTTATATATTTAATTTAATTAATAATATCAAATTAAATTAAAATATTTATTAAAGTTAAATTTTAAGAATAGAACGATGCTTAAATTAAATTAATGTTTCATAAAATCAAATATAAATATAATAAAAAATATATTTATTTAGACATAAGAAAAAATAAAAACAAAGACATAAAATTTATAATTAAAAATAAATTTTGAAAAACAATATAAAGAAAAAATAAATAAATTGAAATATAAAAGGTAAATAAAATCATATTAAAAAATAAATAAATTATTAAATTATTAAATTCATTAGCCGAAACAATAAAATTTAATTATTTATCAATAATGTCACAATTAGTTAATTAAAAATTAAAAATGACAATAAAAAGATGTGGAAACCCATATTATTTTAAGGCCACATCAAGAAGGATAAAAATAAAATAAAATTTATTAAATCACATTTTGGTAATAAGGAAAATGTACTAAATCCTAATTTACTCATTTTTCTTTAAATTGAAATTTATGATACCTCTATATTATCATTACAAGATACACTCCAGAATGAAAGATTTCATAGATGATATGCACTTTAAAAAGATTTATAATATCTTGGGTATTGTACTATGCCATGAATATAGTTCTAATGTACTGGATTCCCCTATTCTTGATAACCCTTTTAAATAGATGATTGAGGAAGATCTCACTATTTAATTAACAAACATGGATGGTTCACAAAAGTGTATTTTTTATGATGTTATCATCAATGTCTAGTGACCATCTGAATAAACAGCATGAAAGGAATTATTATGGGATGTTTCCTAATATTAATGATAATTAATAATAGAAGGAAATAAACATATGTAATGTGATATCCAAGGGACACTTTATGTAAAATAAAGTACATGGGAAGTTATCCAAGACTCATGGAGTCAATATTATTGGCTATATTGAGTGTTTGGACATCATGGTAATTAAACTACTCAATGATTTTCATATTGATCTTGTGTAAGCCTCAAAACCTTAGAGCCTTCCTATATTTATTATGAATTATGTTATTGAAAATATGGAGATTAGACTCTCATATATTATTATATTTATTATCTATGTAGGTATGGTTATGAGTAATGAAAATCAGAGTGTCCATATAATGAATATGGGGAAGGGAAAAAGGACCTAAGACTATATCCATGTGTACTTAATCGATGAACTTCATGATGAAAAGTATAATGATTTATAGGTGCTATATGGAATAAAATGCAATTTGTTTCCTATGTTAAGAAGATCCATTGGAACAAAATCACCATAGTTATAAAGCATGAGGATTCTTCATTTGTGTTTACTATTGATAGCCATCTTTTCATATCTAATAGTTGTGTATTATATATAGGTTTTTGTTCTCAAATTTATATTAAAATAAATGAATGATGTATATTCATGATTCATGTTAAAGGTTACGTGCATCTTTAAGCTGAAAACATATAAATATTGGTTCCACTAGCTATAAGAGTATACTAACTTCCTTTTCAAATGAGGTTGACTATACTTTTAAATATCTATTATTACATTCTAAACACTACAAAAAAACATTATATACGTGTAAAATTAATACATGGATGGTTATATAATAAATTTTTGGAAATAAGAAAACTACTTTTAATAAGATAATATTTTTATTCCATGGAACATCTCAGTAATAGTCTTTACCTACTATAATATGAAAATCAAGTGCTCAAAAAAATTAATGAATCAAGTTTACATTAGTCATTTCACACCAAGATGTGGATTTAATGAATGGTAATATAATCAATAAGTACTTGTCAAATATATAAGAAGAAGGTTATTTAGATTCATTTAAATTAAAAACACATGATATGTGTCACACTTTTTTTCCAATGTCAAATTACTAAACCATCATTTATTAAAGAGAGAAATGATACATAGATTATTGAATTATTTCATAAAGGATTGTGTGAAGCATTTCTTGTTTAAGATAGTCATGCATGTTATTAATTCATAACATTTTATGATGAGTTGATTTGATAGAGAAATTTCCAATAATTAAGGTATTAATATGAATATAATGATAAATATATGGAGATAAGAATAAAATAGGGAATCAACAAGGAATAAAGAGAATAATATTTATATTGAATCGAGGTTTATAACATGTAAACCAAGGGGTCTTGATAAAATTACTTGTTTGTAAATTCAATAAAAACTCACTCCTCGTTACAAAAAAATGGAATATTATCATCAATTTAAGGATGCATAAAATGATGCACATAGGGAGGATGATGATGACTAATGTTGAATTTAATGTGTCTTTTTTAGGATATTAATTAGGGATTATGAAACAGATACTAAACCAAGTGACCATAAAAGTGTACAATTTTATTCCATACATATTATAAAACTAGTTGAATTATATTTTTTGTAACAAACAATAGTAGGTTTTCGATGCATCATCTATGTCTACTTTTGAAAAGTATGATTATCAACTTATGTTGCAAAGAGTATCTTTATAGGACATCATAAAGAAACAAGGTAATATTATATGTAAAAACCTTAGATAAAAAGGTATTACTAGATATAAATTCTTTATTTTAACAGAGAGAGGGTTAATCTGAAAGCGATAATGGAAGAATGATTGATTTCAATCAATTTCATGCTTAAGATATGAACAATGGTTCACATTGACAAATTCCACAAGTCATGGTTGAATAGGTTGTTGTGGATAAACACATATATCATAAGAGACATAGAGAGGTTAGAGAAATAATGTTATATTATTTTCTAGATAGCAAGGATGGTGAATCATTATTAGTAGATAATTATGATCTTATGTCCTATAGAGAAGTAGTTAGAGGCTCACATCATCCAAGGTGTCAAGAAACCATAAATGTTTTAATGGTTTCCATATACTAGAACTATGACGAGGTATTGGTAGATCATAATGTATATTTCAACCATTTCAGATGTAAATGGGGTTTTAAGAATAAAGTAGAAATTGAAGCTCATGTTATTACCTTTAAAGAATGAAAAATGTATATATGGTTTGAGAATTGTCACATCATATAGAATGACTTAACATTTTAACTACATTATATGGTGAAGCCTATTAGAATTAAACATTATATATAATCCTTCCATGATAATGAATTTTTTTTAAAAAAAATCCAAATATATTTCTATAACATGAACCGTACTGAATTATTCGATATTCTATAAATTGAAGGTTTTGAGACTTCATAGGCTTCCAATAATGTAAGAAAGTTTAAGAGATACATTTATTGGTTAATAAAAGAACCAATATCAAGGAATATTTTCTTTAAAGATGATATAATGAAAATTATTTTTATAAAAAATGTATATTTTCATTGATATAAAATGATTAGAGGGAGTGTGGTAATTTTATTATTTGGGTATGTCAATTATAATTTATTGTAGGGAAATGAGATACCATTCATGTAGTAAGTTAATATGTTGTTGAATAAATTCTTCTCCATGATGGAAATTGGTTGATAAGCCTATATTTTGGTGATCATGATCTTTCATGATAGATATAATAGGATTCATGACTAATGTCATGGTATATAAATTATTTGGCTGCAAAAGTGATTCAATATTGAACAATCTAAGATATAATTCTTTTAGAGAGTCACATGAAATAAATCTTTTCGTGAAAATGTGTCCTTTTACTAAATATGAAAGATGGGGTGTATAATTAGAATCTCATATTCATTTGTGATAGGTTATATCATGTATTCCAAGATTTTTATATTAAATCAAAATTCATACTTCTTAAAAATAGTGGTAAAATTTCAAGAAGATCATAGAGTACACCGTTAGTTAGTTTTTAGGACTATCCTAAAGTATATGAGGCATACTAAATATATTTTTTTGGTTTATGGATGACATTAGGGAATAATCATTCAAATTTCGATAAAAATAATCCTAATCATATAATATTACTAGAATATGTTAAATGATCAGGCAGATGAGATATGATCTAGATGTTCTCAAATATGTAAGCGGTTTTTGATTTTATTGTTGGATTTTAGTATATTGTAGATGTAGATATAGAAAAGTTAGTGTGGTAATGAAAAAACAATTTATATTGATGTGGTGATTAGATAAAAAAATACACTAGTACATTTTATTTTCATAATAATCATGTGGTGTCCCACACTATAGAATCAAGATCATATTAAAAGATGATACATATACCTCAGACTAATTTCCTCTTAAGAGGATTTTCTCAATGGGTTAGGGGATTAGAATAAATTTTTTTAATGGAGTAGAATGAGGAAAACCCATAAACTAAATGATGTTCTAAATAAAAGTGTGAATATCATATAAGATATGTTAGACTAAAATTCATTAGAAATTGTCTCTAGTAAAAGTGGTATTTTGTTGGAGTTGGTTGCCTAGGGAAATAATAATTTTTCACCTCCACCTATGTATATATTTTATGCCTGGATTATTAATAATTATTTTATTAAATGTTGACTTTTCTTCTACAAAACAATGATATGATAAACACTTTATAGTATCTATCACATAAATTGGGCAGAGAAGTTCCCAAGTGTGGTTAATCCCATTAAATGACATTAAACTATTCTTAAATCTATTTTATATTGTTAGGTTCTCTCTATCTTAAATTCATATATGATATAATAAATCAAGTGTTAGAGGCTAATAAGAAATTAAGAGTTATACTCATGATGTTCTTATATTTTAATCTTTAAGAGTAGATTATGAAAACATAGCTATCTATAGTAATTCCACATGTTATATGTGCCATTAGATATCATAGTATATTGTTGTGTCTATTGGTCCTTATACATAGGATTATTTTTAATGTATAACATTATTTGCATACTATTTTTTATTTTTGATAACATTGATGACATATCCTCACTATTCGGTAGGCCATATTGTTTTCGGCATGTAATATGTATCATTAATGATAAATACCGGGAAAAATTTATCCATTAAATGTTAATAGGATTAAATATATAATTACCTTTTATTGGAATTGAACATTCAAATTATTCTCTTGGTCTTGTGGGTTTTATTAATCAGGTCAAATTAAACATTTTAGAGAATGATGTATATAATTTATAAGTTTATTACAAAAATATGAACATTGTGGATTAGATATTTAGGGGATGGAATTATATTTCATAGTGAGGGATTATAGGAGGAATTTTTTTGAGAGTTCAATTGGTATTTCTATAGGTCTTTGACATGCTAGTAGACAAGGATCTTTGACATTAGGCATATTCTCTTAAATAAACTAAATTGTGGCCTAGTGGACCACATACTAAATGCATATATAGACATAGTTATATGTTATTTGAATGTAATTTTAAAATTAATAGCATTATTATGTTCTGAGGTGTAATATTTTTTAAGAATGTGACAAAAATGATAAATTATCAAATAATAACGTAACCTATATTTTTTTACCTAAAAAAATTATTCATGTTTCGATGATTTTTGAGTATTTGTTGGCTGAGTTAATGATTTGAAATAATTAATATGTGTGTGTGTGTGTGTGTGTGTTTTTATGTGTGTCTTTGTGTGCGTGAGTTCATCACATATCAATGGAAATATTTTAATTATAATAAACACAATAATTATTATTAGTATTCAATGTGACTCTTAGTTAAAATTAAGAGATTCATTAAGGGAATTTTTGAAATAACATATTCTCTAATCTATCTATATTAGAAAATTATTTCATTTCTAGTTTTAATGATTAATTGTGGAAAACATATTTCTCTATATAATTTTCTATATCCCCAGAGAGAAATTATCAACACTTCTCTCATTGATAGAGATCATCGATCTTTTATACCCCAAACATGTCTCTAAGAGATCTAGGTTGATTACTTCTAGTCTATAAGGAATTCCAAATGTGATCAATGAGAAAGAGATATGGTGATTAGTATTCTATACTACAACATGAAAATAAATCCATAATTTTTGTAGTTTTATAGATCATATGTGGATACTAATAGAGGTATTCAACAATTTAAACCTAAATATCAACAATTTCATGATAAAAGTGGTCAAATGATTCCGTAATGAAGAAATAATTCCATGAAAAATGAATTCATAAATATAAATAAATTTTATTTTTTTGTGAAAAATAATTTATCAAGGCTTATGAAATTGGCAGTCATCATGTTTTTTGGAGAAATCTAATGAATTTGATGAAAAATGTGCCTTGTTCATCTATCAAACTACTTATTCTATTCCCAAAAAAATCATTTTTAATATTTTATTACTAAAGGTGTTGGGGGAAATGATATAATAATAGTTTCATTTGATGAAGGGAGTAATTTTATTATATATTATGAAATAAAGTTCAGATATTTTCTTATGGATAGATATATTGTTGGTTGGAGATGAGATTGTAGTTTTTTTTGGTATTTAAGGATGGATTGTACTCTTCTATAAGGTTATTGTAAATTATTTTATGGTTGAACCCATTTTTAGAGGGGGTCAACATGGATTTTATAGATTAGCATGACCAATATAATCAGAGTATACCAAGGTGGCTAGTCGTTCCAAGTGAGATGAGTAGTAGAGCTCTGAGTATGACGAAGCACGTTGCGAGGATACCAAAAAGGGTGGTCAAGGAATGCCCTTTATGGTTCCACTGTGAAGTCTATAATCAATGAAATGCCTCTAGTGTGAATAGAGACACCTTTTGTGTATAGTGGGATTATACATTGAATTATTAATAGTAATGTGAAATAATGGGACATCAGAAATTGTATATCAGAAATACATTAAAAACATCTGGAAGATGTGTTATTTGATAGAATCAAGTGTCTGAGGTAGGACCACATGTGGTATCGACTTTTAGTAGGTGGGTTATAACAATATGTGCTTGATGAGGTACTGGTTTGGATACCAAGAAATTCAGGTGTCTATCATTTAATATGATATAGAAAATTAGAAATTCATTGGGTTTTTATTGAAAAAATATAGATTATATGTACCTGAAAGATCAATATTTTTTGGACTAGGTCGATGAGAAATTTATAGTTAGAGGTAATTTTTAAGTATAGAATTAATTTTTAAAGATATGTTTTCATAAAGAGAACATATGATAACTATATGTGGGAATGGGGAACAATACGGGATGAATGTGGGAATTGGGGTTGATATAGGATAAAGTGATCATTAGTTAAAATGATGGATGATTGTAGGAATTGTTAGGATATATGATGATAATAACTAATGGTTAGTGGCTACTTTTTCATTTCTGGTTCTTGTTGAATTTTTTATAATGGAAATGTGTGACACAATCATTTTATTGTCTAGTTTGGTTGTATTGAGGTCTATTTGGTGATTCAATAGTGGGGTGTAGCTATGGAAATGATCTTTTAGTATGAATTTAGTGGCCATGTTGATTGGGAAAGATATAAATGGGTATAGAATAGTATTGGGGTTAGAGAATTAGTTGAGTGGAATGATCAGGGTTTAGTATGTATGGTTTAGATATTTTCCAATGTTACTCAAGGAGAAGATATAATATTATGGGGATGTTGTTACATCCTAGTTATTCAAGAATGATAATTTAGGTTTTATCATCGACCGACCTTGTGATTTTGTACATTGATGATATATTTTCCAATAAAATTACCAATATATAATTACATGATTTATAACACGATTAGTACTTTATTATATTTTGAGGAAAATTTTAGTTTAAAATTTTCGATTATTTTAAACAAATATTATTTTTTAAACCCATATAAAAAGAGTGGTAACATCCAATCAATGTCCAATTTTTTCAAATAGAAAAGAGACTCATAATTTCGAAGTCATATTTCATTAATGAAAAACATACATCGATCAAAGACAGATTCATTTATCAAGAGATATGCGTCATAATAATTTATAATCATGAATAAAACATGTGTGAAATTTTATAAAATGTGGGATGATTACAAAAGGATCAGTATGTGATAAAAAAATTAAAACCATTAATCCATTTGAAATTCATTAAATCCCATAAGGATGTATGCTATTTTACAAAATCAATATTTCAGCTAATAATTATCATTTACAAATTCATGGAATAGTCTTTAATGCTCAATGATTCCATAAATCATTTTATATTAAACAACAAATTATAAATTATAATTCATGAAATGTATACTATAAAAATATTTCCATCGACTTGTCAATATTATGATAATTCCATTAAATCATATAATAATTTTTTAAATTTGAATATCAAAGTATTTCTTTGAATACCAATTTTGAAGAATTAAAAAAACAATTAGAAATCATATGGAATCATATTTTTATTATATAATCACTATACAATATAATTATATATTTGGATTAAAATATATCAACTAAGACTATCACTTCATAAGAGAATAATATTTCGGGTTTACCCCATATATATTCTATTAATAGTAACATATATTTTTTTACCGTTATTGGTTCATAATACTAACAGATTCCAACCAAATTCTCTTATGAGTAACATGCATCATGTAAATTTATCAACCCATGGTAATTAAACAATATATCCATAATATAATTGGTGTAACATAAATTATTTCACTAAATTTATTCATTTAATTCATTTGAGAGCCTCAATGGATCCACTTTTCACATAATAGGCATATTCCCATAATAGTTTTTGTTCAACCCCAATTACTATATTCATAAATAATTCCCAACAGTCATGTTTTTAAATAATAAAATTTATGAATGTTCACTTTCATATATCATAAAATAATTTTTTTGATAGATTTCAATTTTTTCCCAAAAAACCATAATAGGTTTACTTTATCCCATAAGAAAATATACATTTATTAATATCATAAATATTATATCAAATATCATTTTGTTTTGAAATAATATTAAGAAAATAAAAATACCAAGAGGAATGGTAAATATATCATAATAAAGAAAACAATTTAAACTTGAAAAGGAATATATATAATGAATAATGTGCATGGATAAATGATTTTTTTCATTATATATACACTAAAAATCCTACTTTCTCTATTTTGTAAAAAAAGTGAAATGTGAACCACTTCGATAACATTTATAAGATCAAATTATATAACAATGGTATAGAGTTAAGTATTGTTAAAAGTAATCTTTTATAAAATTTTAAGATAATTGTTGAAACATTTAATGTAATATAGTCATGGATGATAATTATTATGGTAAAATAAATTTAAAAAAAATTAATTTTTTTAACACTTTGGAATATTATGTATCAAATATAAATTGAAGAAGATAACATGAAATATATTTTTAAACTAATTTATTATATGTAAATGAGTTATGCATTTAATGTTTATGATATTCTATACACCAATAAAATACATGTGGTCCGGATTTCATATATCCCAAAGATATGAAATTAACTCTATAAATACCTTACCATGAGTCTAAATCTCAACATACATTCTTTAAATATATTATAAAAAATACATTAATTAAATAATTACTGAAGAATATTTTTCAATTTTATTTCCATATCATAATTATTTTTATTTCATTCTCAATATTCCTTATATAGATAGTAATTCAATTATGTTCATTTTTAACATTTTGAGGACGTTCAAATCATAGTCCCAAAACAACATCGATAGGTTGAGCAATGTCAAAGTGTTCATTTTTAAGCCTTATATAGAATATTTGACAAGAAATAATTATATTTATTATACATTAAATATATGTATAATATAGTTCAATAAATCTATACAAGAAAAAAGAAACACATCCCTTCTTAAATGTGGTATCACACTGAAATTCATGATCGATGTTATAATTTTCCTATGGATTGAACTATAAGAAGGTAACTAATATTATGTCACTCTAGAATCATAATTATGTTATTTATATCATATATATTACATAAACAAACATAATAACCATCCTTTTGACGTGTTGAGGAAAAAGGAAACATGTCTCTTTATAGATGTGGTATTATAGACGTTTGCATGCATAATGATTTCATTTCAAGTAGGATAGAAAAAAGATATGGAAATGGGTTCTGTCATAATAAAAATAAATTTTATTTATATGAAATATACTTTTGATTAAAAAATTTATTTTATTTAGTTGTTTTTAAGGGTGTGTAATAAAAGTAAACATGAAACACTTAGTTAATATTTATACCCCATCTTTGATATACATTTTTCGGCTTTCAAGTTAAGCCTTCTAGGATGGTCTTTTTTGTTATAAAATGATATCTAGTACTTGGAGAATATGGTTATGAAGATATTTTGGTAGATATTTTTTATGATATATCACTCAAAGGATATAATTTTGTGATGGTAATAGGATATTAATTTATAAGTGACGTGCATGGAAATCTGGTATGAATAAGAAATATTAATATATAAAATGTATCTAAATCATTACAATTGGATCTAATGTTCTATATACATTAATATAGTAATTCTATGGAAGTGAAAACTTAATAAAATAAATCAAATATAGTTTTTGGATTCATTCTGGTGTCCCCTTATCCCATTCCCCAATCCACTAGGTCATGTGACCTCAAGCATACCTCTCTGTATACCAGAGGCTATTGACTACAAGTAAGGATGTAAAGGTAGTTCAATTGGGTTACTATACCCCAATGTCAGATTAGCATATATGATACAATCAGAGACATAAAATATTAAAATATACATATTCAAACAAAGATAGCACATAAACAAGTGAATAAGAGTAAATAATTGATAAAATAAATAAGTTAAAAGAGAATGATATAATAAAATCAATAACTAAATTCAATATCAAAATCCTCTAATGAAATTTCAGATACATGGATGCATGGCATGCTACTAATATAAATGGGTAATAGGGAACATGAAAACAATCATTCATTAAAATAACTATAAAAATAACAAAAACTAGTCCACTAGAACATCGAGTGAATGCCCAATGCTCTTCTCCTAATCCCCATATAAATATGATCATCTCAATAGTATCAAAACCCTTTATATTGTCAAAAATTGCATTTAAATAGTCTTCTCAGGTACCAAAGGTAGCACGAGTAGGGTGTGAGATAAAAATTTCAATTGGCTTCCACCAACAGTGTCTACGTGTAACCCAATCTGTTCTCATATACAAACAGTGTGTAGGTGAACTAAAAAGAAAAAAACTCTGAAATAAATAACCAACTGATTTAAGGTTCCTATACGACACATGGCAGGTCATCCTTCCTCGACTAATGTACATACTGTGTCTCTGATCAGGATATATATAAATTTATTGTATATATATAATATTTAATTATATATTTCATTAACCTATATAAATCACGTATGTATGGATATAAGTCTCAATATACATGGAATACTAGTTTATGAATGGACCGTGGTATAACTCAGACATCCATGACAAGTCTAATGAGACTATAAGGTACACTTATATGGTATATTACCTAGATCTCATAATTTGTGGGAGACATCATGCTCGTCACTTGATATGGTGGTTGTTCCATCATGTCTACACTATAAAAGTGGAACATGGTTGCTTAACCTGACATCATAGTCATATTAGTGTTGTGAGACGGTATACTCAATACACGATGTAAAGTTACATGATTCTACCATGCTCAACCAAACCATTACCACCATTCACAACCAATATAATGGTTTCAAAAAAATTATATCTATAATATATGGAAAGAATAAATACCTCTCATACAATATATTTATCAATAAAATTTATAGATATATAATTGAAAATAACTTAAATAGTATAGTTAGTAAAGAATGAAAAACTAGGTGGGGTATTTCAACCCTTTAAAAATATCAAGATTCCATTTTAAAAAATTTCACTTTATTTACGTAATTTCCAAAATGCATGATTAATTCATCCAAATAAATCCAATAGTTTAATTTAGATGAAATACCCCTATATATATATTCAAATCAATTTAAATATGTTTAACACTATTAATTAATGTCATCCATCCATCTCATGTGATTCCATTCAATTCTATAAAACATGGTAATATCAATTATAAGGCTAAAAATAGTCATTTAGATTATGAAATACTCTATAAGGTAAATTTCTATGTGGGAAATTCTTTTAATGTATTGGACAAACCCTTAGGAGGTGCAATGAGTTCAATTAAAAATGAATATAATAAGAGCAATTACATTTAAACACCAAGCTGGAAAATTAAGAGGCAATCTAGACTCATTCAAATTTAACCAAAGAGGAAATCTTAACATGGGACACTCTATGGGTGTCAATAAATTAATTTGATCATCTGTGTACATCCAAACAAGGATCAAGGGTTGTTGGTCTAGGTGTGTGTTCATATTAGAAGGAAAATTTTTTTTGGTGATTCTCATAAATGGCTGTATCATAGAATAATAGAATATATATGAAAACATTGAAACATATGAAAAAAATTACATGAACAACTACCTCAAGGTCGTAGATGACTCCATGCTTGATTTCATCATCTAATTCATAGTAGGTTGGGAGAAATCTATGAAAGTTGTCCAGTTCTCTAAAAATAGTTCAAAATAGATGTCACATAAATAAATTAAATGATATTGAAATAATCAATGGCCAAATGAATGAAACAATAGGATAATATCATGGTGGATCCAACACTTCTAAAAAATTAGGAAATGGTCTCTGGATTTTAGAGATATCTCAAAGACTATATTGAAGATTCTGGAAATCTATAGGAGAAGGTAGAGAAGGAAAAAAATAGAGGAAGAGAAGGGGAAATAAAAGTCCTTAAGAATAAATAAAGTGAAAATAGTAATTTTACCTCAAATATGTTGGCATAATGTTTAGGTGCACGGTTTGGAAAACCATGCACAAATTGTCTACGATTCACTAATATAGATGAATTCAAACTATTTAGCCACACATTGTTTCTAACAATGTGAAAACCATGAAAAATGGATCCATACAAAACATTCAATTGACCACATTGTTATGTAACTGAGGTCCCATAGTTGTAGAAAAATCGTGTTTCCCCTACTTCCCACTATCTTCAATTGAATGATTTTGGGAAACAATGTAGGTTGGGAATCAATAATTCTCCGAACAATGCGGCCTAGTATGGTCTTCCCATTTTAGGTCTCCAGCCCTTGAACAAGCCCTAGGTGCACTGGAGACCCTGTAAACATAAGTAGACATCATTACTAGGGTTTATAAAGGAATTTTAACCAAAATAAAAACCATTAATAGCTTTGTGAAAATACGAGTCGTTATATCCTCCCCTCATTAAGGAAACTCATCCTCAAGTTGTCCATAGGAGGTTAAAGATGTAATTTTAGTAAAGATTTCCAGCTATTTAGATAGTATATCATATTCCTGCTCCTAGGTCTCATCCCATACATGGTCATGATTACATTTCACTTATACCATATGAATGACCTATCTTATATGTCTTCACACATCAATCAATCTTATGAATAGGATACTCATGGAAGGAAGCATCTATATCCAGTGCAACCTCATCTTGTTGAATGATGTGCGATGGGTCGGGATAGTATTGATGAAGATGAGATACATGAATGACTTCATTCATGTCTTGATACCTCAGAGTATGTTCCAATGGGTAATCCATAGTTATGTTCCATTTCAAAACCTCAATGGGTCCAACAAAACCTTGGTGAAATTGACCCTTTTTCGGAACACATCTATGGCCCAACCTAGGTGATATTCAAAAGAAAACCCAGTCACTAAACAAAAAATAAATAATTCACTAATGTATATTGCCATATGACTACTATCTGCACTGATCTATCAACATGATTGTTTAGATTAGCCGGACAAGCTCTATAGTCTCTTGTACGAGATGGGTCCCATGTATATATGCCTCCCCTATCTCTAGAAAACACAAAATTGAGTATAATTTCCTACCATATAAGACTTTATAAGAATTCATATCGATAGTATCCTAAAATATATTTTTATAAGAGAAATAAAAAATGGGAATGTGTTTATCCCAATAACCCCTAAAATCAAGGACACTTTCATAGAGCATGTCCTCCATAACCTGAATTGTATGCTTTATATATCCATCAGTTTGTGGTTTATAGGTCATTCTCAGAATCAGTTATCTATTCAAGGAATTTTGCAACCACTTCCAACGTTGTGATGTGAAAAATAAGACTCTTTTAGAAATGATTTAATGTAGATCTCTATGAAGACATAAAACCCCCTATATATATTATTTCTAACACATCAACTGGGAAGGACTCTCTAAATGGTAAGAAGTGTGTGAACTTCATAAAAAGATCAACATCAACTAATAAAATCACATTTCCATGAGTTGATCTGAGTAAAAAATTCCAAAAATCCATCGAAACATTATCCCATTTCCACTCGGTAATGGAAAATGGCTATTAAATTACTAATAGATACTGATTTTCTGTCTTCACATGCTGATAGTTTGAAAATCACGTAATAAATCTGAAACTCTTATGTTTTATAATAGGTCTCCAAATATAGAATCATATATCTTGATACATTTTAGTTCCACTGGGGTGAATCACCCATGATAAGGTGTGTAATTCCTATATTTTTTACTCTCTAATGTATTATGGGACTAATACATGCCAATGGAACAAATAGGTATCATCCAGATCAATAGTCCAACCAGAAGATATATCAACATTTGAGATGTTTTCCCATAGGAAAAGGCCCTCATAATATGATAAATGCCTTATTATTACACATTTTATTAGATCAGATGTAGAGACCCGAAGCCTGACGTACATGGACATTACATTACTTTTGCGGAATACTTAGTACATAACAAAAATACACACACAAGGATCGTAATAGTTTAGTGTCTTTGGAAACTCGGAATATAATCTTCTAATCGTGGTGATAGATCTTCAACATCTCCCATAAAGATCTTCCTTTTTTTACCTAAAACCTTTCTTTATATCCTGGGGAATGAAAACATAAAAGGGTGAGCTCAAATGCTCAGTAAGGGTAAACAAAAGAAATATCAATCACATCATATTCATAAGAACATAACTTTTGGAAATCTTAACATGTAAAAGAGATCATAATTTCATAACCTGGGATAACTCATGGCAGTGAAATGTAATCACAATAATCATAACTTAAAACATTAAACTTTGTGGCATACATACATAATCATAGAGAATCATTTCTTGTTAGTCAAGACTCATTCCCAAGACTATCTTAGTGGACAAAGTCCCTTTCTGAACCGAGTCACCCACATTTCAGTCCTATTTCACTGAACCGGTATAACCAACCATTCCAGCCATGTCTATCTCATGAGATATAAAATATTTACCCAATGCATTGGAGAGATATATAGGTCCCACCCATCTCATAATGATACCATTCTTATGTGTGCCACAAAATCATAAATCATACATCATTGCATAACCCATGTAATACAAATGGGAATCTTAAACATCATTACATCATAAAACAATTCATATAAGATAATGGAATTCATAAAAATAATTCCATCACAACATGATCAAATCAATGTAATAATAGGGATAAAAACAGAACCCTTTATTATCTTAGATGGAAAATAATTTTGATAAAACACTTGAACTCCATTCTTGAGTAAAATATCCTTTCTTCTTCAAAAACATTTTTCCTTTCTTAACATGTCATACGACTTTAAACTAAAAGAAGTTGATTAAAAATAAACTTGAAAACTTGTAAAGGAAGCTTCTTGGAAATAATGTTTTAAAAATCCATTCATGTCGTATAAGTTAAAAGAAAACATTCTTCTCGTACTTTTGTCGAAAAAGTCAAAAAGTACCTCATACGAAAAATGAAAAAAGATTCCTTTCATATCTTTTATTATAAACTCACGAAAGGGTAAAATTTTAGATAAACTATTTTAGAAGGATATAAATATTACATATTGAGGAAACATGGATGTGGATGATAAAATACACCCCATTAAATTCCAAAGTATAAACAATCTCGGATAAAAATGAGATTGTGATATTTCCCTTACCTTAGGTCCGACTTGCTTTGTAAGTGTCCGAACCTCCTGTATAATGATTTAAATCATGTTATTGACTTATTACAGAATCATATTCATTGTTATTATATCATATGTGGTCCACTTATGACTTTATATTACCCGTTCTTTTGTAAATTAATGTTAAAGTAGCGTTTTGGGTAAAATCATCTCATTTGTCGTTCGTGTTTTTAACTTGTAATTGTTAATATGATTACTTGGATCATGATTACTTATATCCATAATGTAAAACATTATTTATATATAATATATATTCATAATATATATATATATATAATATATCGATAAATGGAATGAAATACACCTTTCATGGAGACGGTAGTCTGTACGTACGCATGAACGCTGTTTTCGTTTCCTTATTGAATTGAATGGAATTAAGTAGATGACATACATATAAATATACATAAATCCAGTATCATTATTTTGTCATATATTTCATTAGTACTTATTATATATACTTTATAATCATTCATGAATGGTTAATCATTGAGAATGAATCTCATCGCGTCGTGGAGACGGTAGTCCATACGTAGGCACGAGCGATGATATCGTTCCCATGGTCGTGGAATTGAGTTGAAGTGTATGTATGATATTTTAGTATCACTTTATAATAATCATATATAGTTACTCATTACACCATTATACCCATCCAAATAAGGTGGTGGTGGAAAATAGATTACACCACGGCGTGGAGACGGTATTCCGTACGTACGCACGCGCGGTGATTTCCTCTTTCCGTAGGATGGATAGAAGGTTAATTAGAGTTTTTTCATATTTATAATAACATATCAGTATATAATAAATACTGATGTTATTACTTTATCATGAAACAACTAAAGAAGAAGAAGTTGAAGAAGAAAGAAATTGAAAAAGATCGGTAATGGATATTACCTCTTTTTGACGCGCCTTCACTTAACCTCCACTTAAAGAACTAAGGAGGGTCTTTGAAGAAGACCAGGACCTCTAGGATGATACTAGGGAAGTGGAGAAGAGATTTCGGCAGGTTTTTTCCGAGCTTGAATGCTCAAATTGGTGTGAGGAGGAGAGGGAGGAGGTGCCCTTTTATAAGGGAGGAGAGGGGCATCTTAGGAAAATCTCAAAATATTATTTTATATTTAGGTCAAATTCGGTTTATAATGGTTCCAAATGGTCTTATTTCTAAGATAAAGTGGGGATGGGTCTAAATCCTCTCATCCAATAGGATTTAGACAAGTTTAGGTGATTATTGTAACCTTATCAATTAGATTTAACTCTAAGTTAAATAATTTAACTTTTACCGTGTCTTTTTGTTTTCTTACACTATATGGTTAATAAACTTACTATATCAAGCCAAACGAACCCCAAGTTGTTTATAATTATTATATATATCCTTATCTAAGTCATTTGGCCGAACCTTAGATTTTTAAGAATTAAATAACAATTAATTATATAATATTTGTTTTAAAAACTAATTTATGTCAATTTTGACACTATTTGGAACTTTATTTTTATGAAATTTCTAACAGAATGATAAGTTCCAACCAAGTTACTTAAATCAACAATAACATGTCATATTAACCAGTAAAATTAGTGTAAGTCATAAAAAGTCTCAAATTAAATTTATTTGGGCATTTATAACATCAATTATGTTAATATTTTCTGAAAAAGGTAATTACTGCATCATCGTTGTGTCTTAAATAAATTAAATTATTTAAAGTATAAAAATTAAAAATAAAATACCATTATGTATGAAATCCTTTTAGCTTTCTAATGAATATTTATAGTCGAAATTATAATATGTATAACCCTATATTAAAAATGTTTTAGTAAATAAAAATTGATTTTAACTCTTTTAACTCTTCTTTGAATTAAATAATAATAAATGTCCTAATCTAATCCAAGTGGGCCTAAATGATAATATTTTACACTTAAGGTTGTTTTTTGTCGAGATACACTTGTCCAATAAGATTAGTACAAGTGTTAGGGTAATATTAATATCATTTTTACCCTTAATTACCCTATTTACTTTTAACCGTGGTAAATAAAAGTAAAAAGTTACTATTCACCAAAAATTATTTTCATCTCATTGAACCACATTTTACTTACTGACATCAACCGCGTCTCTCAGATTTTTGAAATTCCATTCACAGAAGCGGTAAAATTAAGATTTATGAAGAAATTAATTTTTTCACTAACACTTAGTAGTTTCACTATTCATCAAAAATTGAAGTTTTTCAAAAAATGCCAAAATTTCAGCCTAAGTTATAATTGATATTTAGAATTCAAAAATGATTTCTATTTTACCAAATTCCAAACATATAAGTTTCATTAATTAATTTTATAATTAATTCCCGCTGTCACAACAAATAGCGTGTTTTTAAGAGATAATAACTATCAAAAGATTAACACTTGTTTATGTCTGGTATAAATGTGAAATTACATTCAATGACCAACATTGTATTGAATTGTAAAAATATATTCTAAATATACTTTAAAACCACTCAAATTAATAATTTATCACTATTAATTATTTCGATTAAAAAAGTTGTTTTTAATTAAAATTTATTAATTTTCACTATTCATCAGAAAATGAAAGTTATCCGAAAAGTACAAAAATTTCACCCTAAGCTAATTTCGATATTATGAATCCAAAAATAAAGTCCATTTTGAAAAATAAAATTTTCAAAATTTAAAAAAGTGGTTATTACTATTCATAACGGATAGTTTTAATAATATTTTAATAGCATATTGTTGTTTAGTGAAACTCGTTATTGCGTACTACACACACTATCGAGGAAGGTCGCGATTGAGTGTAATGGAAGGCAAGTCAAGGATGCATGTTGTGAAAGCTTCTTTTGGTGTAGCGTACAACACAAGACATTAATGAAATTAAAAAGAATATTTTTCATAAAATTTTGGGGTGTTACATTCTACCCCCCTTAAAATGAATTTCGCCCTCGAAATTCATCGGGGTTATAAATGGTTTACTATTCTAAAGTTTCTTTAATAGAAACCCACATCGTAAAAAGGAATACCAAAACCAAACTTTAAAAACAAAAGTATGAAATGTAACGGTTACCCAAATAAACTAATCACTGGGTTTCCACATAGGTGAAAATATGGATATGGAAGAGAAATCTAACCATCATGTTCTGATGGAGAGTGGTAGAGAACATGGCTATGGAAAAGCCAGCAATCACAAAGCCATAAATTTGTGACGATCTAAGGTATCATCTGATTCATCAGATATAAGAGTACTAGGACAACATTTTTGGTTTTCAAGATCATTTCCCTAAAGTTGATGAAATTGGAATTAGAAGAAATACTTTCGTGATTTTGGTATAGTCTCACCGTTTGTCGTTCTTTGGAAAATTTCCACTTCATCTCTTGAGGTTGAATTCGTCATTCGTGATGTGTTAGCAGATCATGTGATAGAATGATGGGTCATTCCAGCTATCTCAAACAAAAGGTTAGAAAAGTTATCAAAAAATACATAAGTCCATCTATAGTGAGATTAATCATATATAGTTCCTAAAATGGACTTATACTTCTTATATCATACTGCTTAATATAATAAAACTAGTTTCTACTAAACAGGGACTTCCTGTAGGCCAGTGGTAGGCGATAAAGGCCGGTCACACTTCGGTTGTGGGTTCGATTCCCACAGCCTTGTCCGATGCGATGGGTTGTCGCCCGTCCTGCAGGTTTTCCTTTTTCTAAAACTACATTGCTATAACATCCCATCAATAATATCAAAAATATTCTATCCTTAAACAATACTAACTTGTGTCTAACATAATCCATTCTAATCTTTAGGCTTATCCATAATACTGCAGTCCACTCTCATAATATAGTGAAAATGATTACCAGAGATTTAATAACGTCGTTGATCCCCATATATCATAAGATATGTCTTGTTGGTCACATTCCAAACATTCAAAGGCCTTAATCATGTATTCTCTTGAATACCCATTGAACATTAGTGAAAAAATGAATTCAGTTAAAAGTTAACTCTTTCCACATACCAAAATCCAAAAATTCTATATACTCAAACCATGATATAACCTTCTCCTTATATCAGTCATGAGCTCATGAATACAATCAAACACCTCATTATCTTATTATTCCGTCATTATGCGCATATCATCTACTTTCCAAAATATATCTGAATAACATTTCATGGTTAGTAGTACCATTAATCATACACTTTAAAAACATAGGAAAGACAATAGTGTAACAATCCTTAGATTTCTCTTTATTCCATAGTTCCATGAGATTAATTATACAACATTACACTTGATAAACATGTAATCATTCCACTACCTTCTTAAACCATTGACTGAGCTTCAACAATTCTTTCATCTCACATATCATTTGTAGTCTCTTCATCATCATCAACATAAATACTTCCCATACGACCATACTGATTCTCTTCATGAGACTTTCCCTTAGGGCATTGGTTTGCATAATGCCCGTACATTCCACATTTAAAACATTTAACCATTGTTGATGTCGTAGAAATACCATTATCCTCATCCATGGTGTTAACTGAACCTTTTCCTTTGCACTTACTTGCTTTGTGTCCTTCTTTTCCACACCCAAAGCATCTTCCAGTTCCTTTGAAACATTATCCTTGATGCCTCTTCCCACATGATTTACATAGGGGAAATTAAACTTTCTTTCCTCAATGATCATCATGAAACTCCATCTTTCTCTTATTATTCGAGTTAGGAAACTTACCAAATTTTACCTTATTGATCATATTATGATATTGCTGATTCGGAATAATAATGATGTTTGGACTTCCAAATCCCATTTCATTATGAAGAATATCATTCCATTGTCCATCATATCCTCCATTATCGTGAATCATCTTGTTTCCAGCTGTTTTCTAAAACCCAAAAAGAATAGTGTGAGAGGAAAAAATCATAATAAAGGGGGAGTAACTTCAATATCTAACATCTTTGGTTTAATCTAATATCGTTACAATAGTTCTAGTACTATATCCTATACATATACTTATCCTTAGGGACATCCCTAGACAAACCTTAGAAATATCTCTAGGGATCTCACTAACGTGTTCACATCCTAGTTTCCAAAGGTTGACTAGACTTTTGCTCTGATACCAATTGTAGAGACCCAAATCCTGACGTACATGGACATTACATTAGTTTTGTGGAATACTTAGTACATAACAAAAACACACACTCAAGTATCGTAATAGTTTAGTGTCTTTGGAAACTCGGAATATAATCTTCTAATCGTGGTGAAGGATCTTCAACATCTGACATAAAGATCTTCCTTTTTATTACCTAAAACCTTTCTTTACATCCTGGGGAAAGAAAACATAAAATGGTGAGCTCAAATGCTCAGTAAGGGTAAACAAAAGAAATATCAATCACATCATATTCATAAGAACATAACTTTTGGAAATCATAACCTATAAAAGAGATCATAATTTCATAACCTGGGATAACTCATGGCAGTGAAATGTAATCACAATAATCATAACGTAAAACATTAAACTTTGTGTAATATACACATAATCATAGAGAATCATTTCTTGTTAGTCAAGACTCATTTCCAAGACTATCTTAGTGGAAAAAGTCCCTTTCTGAACCGAGTCACCCTCGTTTCAGTCCTGTTTCACTGAACCGGTATAACCTACCATTCCAGCCATGTCTATCTCATGAGATATAAAATCTTTACCCAATTCATTGGAGGGAGATATAGGTCCCATCCATCTCATAATTATACCATTCTTATGTGTGCCACAAAATCATAAATCATACATCATTGCATAACCCATGTAATACAAATGGGAATCTTAAACATCATGACATCGTAAAACAATTCATATAAGATAAAGAAATTCGTAAAAATAATTCCATCACAACATGATCAAATCAATGTAATAATAGGGATAAAAACATAACCCTTTATTATCTTAGATAGAAAATAATTTTGATAAAACACTTGAACTCCATTCTTGAGGAAAATATCTGTTCTTCTTCAAAAACATTTTTCCTTTCTTAACATGTCATACGACTTTAAACTAAAAGAAGTTTATTAAAAATAAACTTGAAAACTTGTAAAGGAAGCTTCTTGGAAATAATATTTTAAAAATCCATTCATGTCGTATAAGTTAAAAAGAAAACATTTTTCTCGTACCTTTGTCAGAAAAGTCAAAAAGTACCTCGTACGAAAAACGACAAAAGATTCCTTTCATATCTTTTATTATAAACTCACCAAAGGGTAAAATTTGAGATAAAATATTGTAGAAGGATATAAATATTACATATTGAGGAAACATGGATGTGGATAATAAAATACACCCCAGTAAATGCCAAAGTATAAACAATCTCGGATAAAAATGAGATTGTGATATTTCCCTTACCTTAGGTCCGACTTGCTTTGTAAGTGTCCGAACCTCCTATATAATGATTTAAATCATGTTATTGACTTATTCCAGAATCATATTCATTGTTATTATATCATATATGGTCTACTTATGACTTTATATTACCCGTTCTTTTGTAAATTCATGTTAAAGTAGCATTTTGGGTAAAATCGTCTCATTTGTCGTTCGTGTTTTTAACTTGTAATTATTAATATGATTATGTGGATCATGATTACTTATATCCAGAATGTAAACCATGATTTATATATAATGTATATTCAGAATATATATATATATATATAATATTGATAAATGGAATGAAATACACCGTTCATGGAGACGGTAGTCCGTACGTACGCATGAACGCTGTTTTCGTATCCTTATTGAATTGAATGGAATTAAGTAGATGAAATACATATAAATATACATAAATCCAGTATCATTATTATGTCATATATTTCATTAGTACTTGTTATATATACTTTATAATCATTCATGAATGGTTAATCATTGAGAATGAATCTCATCGCGTCGTGGAGACGGTAGTCCGTACGTACGCACGAGCGATGATATCGTTCCCATGGTCATGGAATTGTGTTGAAGTGTATGTATACTATTTCATTATAAATTTATAATAATCATATATAGTTACTCATTACACCATTATACCCATCCAATTAAGGTGCTGGCGGAAAATAGATTACACCACGGCGTGGAGACGGTATTCCGTACGTACGCACGCGCGGTGATTTCCTTTTTCCGTATGATGGATAAGAGGTTAATTAGAGTTGTTTCATATTTATAATAACATATCAGTATATAAGAAATACTTATGTTATTACTTTATCACGAAACAACTAAAGAAGAAGAAGTTGAAGAAGAAAGAAATTGAAAAAGATCGGTAATGGATATTACCTCTTTTTGACGCGCCTTCACTTAACCTCTACTTAAAGAACTAAGGATGGTCTTTGAAGAAGACCAGGACCTCTAGGCTGATACTAGGAAAGTGGAGAAGAGATTTTGGCAGAGATTGGCGGAGCTTGAATGCTCAAATTGGTGTGAGGAGGAGAGGGAGGAGGTTCCCTTTTATAAGGGAGGAGAGGGGCATCTTAGGAAAATCTCAAACTATTATTTTATATTAAGGTCAAATTCGGTTTATAATGGTTCCAAATGGTCTTATTTTGAAGATAAAGTGGGTATGGGTCGCAATCCTCTCATCCAATAGGATTTAGACAAGTTTAGGTTATTATTTTAACCTTATCAATTAGATTTAACTCTAAGTTAAATACTTTAACTTTTACCTTGTCTTTTTGTTTTCTTACACTATATGGTTAATAAACTTACTATATCAAGCCAAAAAAACCCCAAGTTGTTTATTATTAATATATATATCCTTATCTAAGTCATTTGGCCGAACCTTATATTTTTAGGAATTAAATAACAATTAATAATATAATATTTGTTTTAAAAACTAATTTATGTCAATTTTGACACTATTTGGTATATGATTTCTATGAAATTTCTAACAGAATGATACGTTCAAACCAAGTTACATAAATAAACAATATAATGTCATATTAACCTATAAAATTAGTGTAAGTCATAAAAAGTCTCAAATTACATTTATTTGGGCATTTATAACATCAATTATGTTAATATTTTCTTAAAAAGGTAATTACTGCATCATCGTTGTGTCATAAATAAATTAAATTATTTAAAGTATAAAAATTAAAAATAAAATACCATTATATAGGAAATAGTTTTATCTTTCTAATGAATATTTATAGTCGAAATTATATTATGTATTACCCTATATTAAAAATGTTTTGGTAAATAAACTTTGATTTTAACTCTTTTAACTCTTCTTTGAATTAAATAATAATAAATGTCCTAATCTAATCCAAGTGGGACTAAATGATAATATTTTACACTTAAGGTTGTTTTTGGTCGAGATACAATTGTCCAATAGGATTAGTACATGTGTTAGGGTAATATTAATATCATTTTTACTCTTAATTACCCTATTTACTTTTAACCGTGGTAAATAAAAGTAAAAAGTTACTATTCACCAAAAATTATTTTAATCTCATTGAACCACATTTTACTTACTGACATCAACCGCGTCTCTCAGATTTTTGAAATTCCATTCACAGAAGCGGTAAAATTAAGATTTATGAAAAAATTAATTTTTTTAACTACCACTTAGTAGTTTCACTATTCATCCAAAATTGAAGTTTTTCAGAAAAATGCCAAAATTTTACCCTAAGCTATAATTGATATTCCGAATTCAAAAATGATTTCTATTTTACATAATTCCCAACATATAATTTGTATTAATTAATTTTATAATTAATTTCCGCTGTCTCAACAAATAGCGTGTTTTTAAGAGATAATAACTATCAAAAGATTAACACTTGTTTATGTCTGGTGTAAATGTGAAATTACATTCAATGACCAACATTGTATTGAATTGTAAAAATATATTCTAAATATACTTTAAAACCACTAAAATTAATAATTTATCACTATTAAGTATTTCGATTAAAAAAGTTGTTTTTAATTAAAATTTAGTAATTTTCACTATTCATCAGAAAATGAAAGTTATCCGACAAGTACCAAAATTTCACCCCAATCTAATTTCGATATTACGAATCCAAAAATAAATTCCATTTTGAAAAATAAAATTTACAAAATTTCAAAAAGTGGTTATTACTATTCATAACGGCTAGTTTTAATAATATTTTAATAGCATATTGCTGTTTAGTGAAACTCGTTATTGCGTACTACACACGCTATCGAGGAAGGTCGTGATTGCGTGTAATGGAAGGAAAGTCAAGGATGCGTGTTGTGAGAGCTTCTTTTGGTGTAGCATACAACACAAGACATTAATGAAATTAAAAGGAATATTTTTCAGAAAATTTCGGGGTGTTACATCAGATGTCATTGCTAATACCGAGAATATTTTTCTTTCAATAATCTGACTCAATATCAATGTGCATCACCAAGAATATGTCCATTAGATTCCCTTTTCCATTGGACTCCTAAACCTCCTCTATTAGAGCCTTTAAGCTCAGAGTGTCAGCTAAATAATTTCTATTACCAGATTTATAAGTATGCATGAAATCAAATGACTGTTTGGAATAAACCCACGCATGTTTCAGGAGATATAAAAATCACTTTTTAATGATTTAATTGAGGATTTTTTTATCATTATAGACTAAAAAATACTCTCATAGTAAATAACATCTCCAATAGCATAAGGCGTTTCCTATAATAGATAACATGAGGTCATGTATCAGGCATTTCATCCCATTATCCCTATATTTATGAGACACTTACATGATGAATTAGTTATCCTTCTTTGAAATATCTCAAATTGTGATACCTAATGTGTAATATTATATGGTATTGCTATTTCACATCTCTAGGAGAATAAATATTGGCTATGAATTTAAAATTAACTTTATCTAATGAATTTCATCATCATAAGATTCTAACCAAAACAATTTTGACAACATTATTTATAAATCTTTTAAGTGACACTGCAAGATGTGAGAATAAATCATTTGTAAGAAATGTCTACCCCATGAAATCATAAAATCAATGATGTCTTTTGGGATTCTACTATAAAACTACAACTCTAACATCCTTTGTTCTACTGAAACTCGAAACTATGAGCTGATATGGCCGAGGAAGTGGAAATTTTCATTCCAACTATGGAATTTATTATGCTTAGCATAAATCTAGTTCTCTCTAAGTGTATTTAGTGTGATCTCGAGATGATTGGAATGGTCATGTATGGAGTGTGAATATGCCAATATAACGTCAGAAAATACTATCACAAATTATTCTTGATATAGGTGGAAAACATGATTCATAAGATCCATGAACACATAATGTGTGCTTTTGAGTCTAAATGGAATAACAATGTACTATTATAGATCATTCCTGCTACTGGAGGCAATTCGAGTTATGTATGAGGAATTTACATGCAGCTAGTGATAACCCGACATCAAGTATGTCATTGAAAACACTCTATCTATTTAGATCTGTTGAAAGAGGTCATCTATTATAAGGAATAAATATTTATTATTTACTATGAGTTGGTTTAACCTTCATAAATCCACATAAATCCAAAGGGTACCATCCACCTTCTTAGAGAAATGATCTAGTGAACCCCAAAGAGGTGGGTTGGGGTGTATGAATCCTACAGCCTCCAAATCCTACTACTACTTCTTATTCTCCAAAATCTCTTTTTGTGACGTTTTATATAGATGAATGGTCACTGATGTTTCTCCTAAGACATTCTTGATAGTAAACACTACCTCCCTTTTAATAGGTAGACCATAGATGTATTCAAGGAAAACACCTATGAAAAATTACACTAGAGGAGAAAAAACAATGGGTCACAACTCCATATCATACAAGAAGAGCTTGGTGCTAAACGTTGTCACAATACACAATATTAGATGTTAGGGTCTCTCTCCAGTTGCATTGACATCCCCTTATACCTTGAGCATGTTCCAAATGACCCCTCATGATGTAAATGTCACCCTTTGATGGTAATAATTATTATAGGCTTGATTGGGAACTAACCAATCCATCCCAATGTATACATAAATGTTTTTCATGTCATGTATATAGATATTACAGATGAGAATTTATCAACCTATATCAAGTAGATAGTCAATAAAACATTTAATTCCCTCTAATAAGATACCTAATGGGATTTCTAGAATCATAAAACTATAAAATTGTTCAATCTTGAGGCCCATAATTTTAATGAATATGTCAAATATAAATTAGTGAGATTTACCTTTGTCAAATGAAGCAGACACTAGAGAGGGGGATACTAGATTAGTACCTCATACTGTAGAAGGTCCAAATCTTTAATCTTGTGGCATATGCACGATTTCATGTTACTAGTATGTACTTTATCCCTGCGTAACTTCCAAACTATCCAGAGTAAGCCGGTTATGGTGGCATTGAGAATCATAAGTCTGATTGCCTCTGTATCGACCACCACCTTGGGATAAATGATTGATGGTAATCCAATTTCTTGGATGGTGTAATCCTACTAGCCCCTCTTCTATCTATGGTGTAGGTGTGAATCCACGCTCACTAGGAACTAATGGAAAGCTTCTATAGAATCCTTTGAGATGATCCATCCTTCTGTAACCTCTATATTCCACTATATCTCACAGTAAAAAAGGTCTTATGTGTCCCGAATTCCCACACTGGTGTAAAATAAGAAACCTATCTGTATGAGGATCATTACTTCTTCTACATCCCCTATAAACCTCATTACATTTTATTATAGAAGATAACGTACTGATAGGTCTTAGTGTTGAGTCACCCTGACGGTCACCATCATCATCCCTGAAATTGGTCTCTTTGATAAGGTCCTGGTTGAATATTTTATAAATAGTAGTAAAATTGATAACATTGAATAGAGACCAGATGTAATATACCATCTGATCCCTAAATTATCTACCAGTTTGGATATCATCACCATCTAGAGTAGAAGAAAATTGTATATCTTCATAAAAATAGCAGATTATTACATAACTAATGTAGTCCAGTAATACAGGTTCATGAATTATCTATCTCGTCATACTTTAGAATCTGGGGAATTAAATAATTATTAGATATTGTTAGGAAGTCCACTCATACCATATCTCTATACTAATCATCCTAGGCCATAACATCCCACCACGTCTTTGTTGAATCACATAACATATATACAGATTACTTGTCCATCTTCTCTTGAGGAATATCTAGATTATCAAATATATATAAAATGGATTTGATCCAAGACACCACAGAATGAGGTCCTCCATCCCCGAAATTTTTTGGAGGAATCTACATCTAAAACTCTCAAGTCAACCTTTCCATACATAGTGGAGGTCAAACAACAACTTTTAAAATATGAATCATATGTAAGAAATCCTCCTGGAACAAGGTGTGAGTGCCAATATTAAGAACAAGAAGATGGTACATTATTGGAACTAAAAGTGTAATTACTGGAGATACACTTCCCACCCCTATAGATTATAGTATTCACCTATTTCAAGGCACGAGATAGGAGGACGTCTAGGTATCATAATGCTACAATTCCAAACATAGGCCTCAGAAGAGATTTAAATAACTCATTAGATTATAGATAAAAAAATTATGATATGTGTAAATTCTTCATAAATAAATGATGAATCATCTCTTCCTACTTTAAAATCTAAGTAATGATGATAAAAGATGACCATAACTTGCCATAATATCATTATAAATAACCCACTACTTAGTAATAAGGAAGGGTTTAGGTTTAAGTTATTGTGTCAGATATATTTATATAAGATGTTTTTTTATAAATTATATGTTAAATTCATTTTAAAATTGATGATGATTTAGATATTTAATATCACTTTAAATAGAATTATTACGGGAACACTTTTTCTAATCCATTAGGTCCCATACTCCTTATGAAACATAATATGGCACCCACATGCCCCACACCATTACACATTCCAGCCCATGTGACTAATTGTTCACGACTCAATGTGAATATAATTGACTGCTTATGGTTTCTATTTTATTCTATTCTCGAAATACTATTAGGTTATGTTGGGAAATTTATGTATAATATTTTTCCAATCCTTTTAATAAGAGTTATCACAATTCAATACATATTCATGTAACTAACAATATGTATCTAGAAAATGTATTCTGAAAGAAGACATATAATTGAAAAATGCATGGAACATTACTCCAACTCTTCCAAAAATGATGCAAGTAATAAATTTCCCTCATTTCTTTGGGACACGTAAAATTGAATCATAATTTAAATAATATTTGCAATAATAACATCATAAATAATGTTTTTCACCAAAAAATGAAGACATATCAACTATAAATCGCACAATCAATAAAGAAAATTACAAGTCCCCTGTAATATGGGTTTCCATTGTATATGGTATATATAAATCTAGCAACATGGTCAATTCCAAATCCCATTTACTCCTATTATCATTTATAATACACATGTAGTATGACAAAGGAAAAATGGATCTAAAACCACATTATAATGTCCCAACCTATGGTCTTCATGACCCGCAGTATAATAGGATGTGACACATGACCCCAGGCATGCTCCTTGTATGCATCTTTTCTTTGTGCATGGGATTCCATTTTAATGGAGCAAGATTCTTCCATGATCAACTAATACCTTACCATTATACAGAGACTATATAAAAGTTTCATCACATTTATATTATAATACATGAGACCATACATCTCATGAAACATATTTATTAATACAATTTGTATATATATAATCCATGACAGTTTAAATAGCATATTCAATAACGAAAGAAACACTAGGTGTGGCATTTTTAAGAATTTAAAATTTAGAGAAGATATTTTAAAACATTAACTTCATTTAAGTAATACCCAACCTTCATGAATAATTTATCCTATATAAATCAATTGTTTTAAATTCAAGGATTAAACTAATTATATATATACCATTCCTTTTTAATATTTTTAATGAAATTAAGCAATGAAATCCATTATGCTAATGGGATACCATTCAATTCCATAAAATCTTGGAAATATAATTTATATGCCTCAGAAGATTCATTTATAAAGTAACATGGCTCATAAGGAAATTTCTGACATGAGAAATTCCATATATGGATTGGACAACCGGTTAAGAGGGGTATTGAGTTCAATTAAACATGCATATAACAAAATAAAATTCAATTATTCAAAAACATGAATTCTTTGTAGGCAAGAAGGGATCATTCAAATTTAACCAATGAGGGAAATTTTATAAGGAACACCACATTAGTGTCAATAAATGAGTTTGGCCATCTCTAAACTACAAAACAAGGATAAATGGGTGTGAGTGTAGGTGTTTTGATCATTTTAATATGATATAACCAAATTAAGGGTTATACTCAGCAAAGGTTGGATCATAGCTTAACAGAAAAACTATCTAAAAAACAAAAAATTATGGGAAAATGATGTGACCACCAACCTTAAGGCCGTAGAAAAATTAGCACTTGATACTTGCATCCGATACAGAGTAGGTTGGGATAAATCTTTGAAATGATCCAATGCCGTGAAAATAGATAAAACATGCTTGCAACTAAATTTCACAACACAATCATAAATAAACTATGAATAAATGGAAGATACGAAAAGAGTGCACCTTGACAGATGCAATGATTATGATGGCTCAAGAAACAAACACCAGATCAAAGATATAGTTCAAATCAATGTTTAATGCTTTTTTAAATCTACGTTAGAAGAGATCCAAGGAAAACTTTTAGATGAATATTAGAGAATATAAAATAGGCTTGTATCATAAAATAATAGAAAATGGTAATTTCACATCATATATAAGGTCTCATGGTTTAGGCACATTCTTATACAAATTGTGCAAAACTGTGTAAAAGTCACTGTTATAATGGGGTATACTACATGGTTTGGTGCATATTTTGTCTAAAAGTTTGGAAACAATGTATAAAAGATCTATCAAAAATATTTAACCAATCGCAGGGTCATGAACCTAAGGCCACATGGCTGAAAACAAATCGTTCATCCCCTACAAACCCACGATCTCAAACTGCACAATTTTTCAAAATCATGCAGGCCAGGTGACATTATTTCTAATAACAATGAAACCAAGTATTTTTTTTCCCCAATTCAGGCCAATAGGCTCCAAACAATCCCCTAAAGCACTTAAAACCCCCTTAACATGGTTAAATATTCATATCTAAGGACATTTAATGGAATTTAAGCCAATAATAAAATGACCTATTGTTTTTTTTAAAAATTGGACGTTACATTTTAAACCATATATTTTGGTTCCCCTATTAATCCTTTTACCCAAAATAGTGTTACCTAATATTTTAAATCCTTTAGGGAGATGACTATAATTTTTATAATTAATAATGGAAAATAAATAATATATTCATGATATACCAACTGTCTCCCATAAAATTTTGTTATTATAGGATTTTTTAAGTTATAAATGATTTAAATATAATTTTTAACATTAAATAAATTTAATATCATATATTGGACTATTAAAAAATTTCACTTTAATGAAATAAAGATAAAAACATGATTTTAATATAAATAATTTCAACAGTTGTTATATAATATAATTATACAATACATTAATCTAACAACATAATTTATCAAAAATATATTACTTTTAATTTTCCTAATACAATTTATTATTGTTTTCAAACACTTGGACAAGAACTGGACCAATGATGCATAAACATTAAAGGTAAATATACCATCATTAAGAATTAAAAATAAATTAAAATCGTTAATAAAAATTAATCATCATAAAATATATCATCTATATTCTTTCATATAAGATGTTCCTAAAAAATATCATGAAAATCTAATAAGTGAGAGACAATGAACCTTTTTATTTACTCCTAACATAAAATAGTTTAAAGGGTCCAATCAAAGAAATATTGAACAAAAATTCCATATATGAAAATATAGGTTGGTTTTAGATGAATAGTAATAATAAAATGAAATAAATAAACTTTTTGGATTGACTTTGTGGCCTTATCCCATAGTTTTATTCTTGTAAAAATAATTTTATACTTTATCATGTTGATAAATTTTTACTGTGGTTATTATTCCTTTTGAGTAATTATGAAACTGGCCTTATTGAATTATTTAAAAATTATAATTTAAATTGTGAAATACAATTTCTAGAATTAATTTTCTAAATTGGTAAAAAAATTAATATTAACATAATTGTGTAAAATTTAAGGGAATGTTTTTTAGAAAAATACCTAATTTATGTATAAAAATGATTTTATACAATAATCATGTATATTTTTGATTTCCATGATTTCAAATGGAATATTATTAGTAAATAAAATATGTTACATTTAAAATACAGTGAACCAATTTCATCAGTAAAATTATATTTAGTAATAATAGTGGAGTGTTAGTATTGACGAAATCATTATTTTTCACTATTTACATAAATAAAACCTATTTAAAAAATACCAAATATTTATTTTAATACTATTTTGACAAAATGATTAAAAAATGATTCACATTATATAAACTGAGGCCTCTAAATATTGTCTAAATAATTAATAATATTTAATGAAAAAGGTAAAAAAGATTCAATAAAATGTTTTTTGTTGTATAAAATGAATTTAAAATCATGACTTATCTACAGACAACCACATGATGATTTTTATTAAAATATATGATCTATACATTTATTTAAAATCATTTTCATAAATTTATTACCTTAATATAAATTTACTTAAATAAATTAAACATATAAATATGTTTTTTATAAATATATCTTATAATCATATATAATAATATTTAAAAATTATTTCAGAACTCCTAGGAATTAATTCGTAATTTGTTTTCAAGGAACACTTCCCTGAATATTTTTCATAATGAAGTTTCTCATGTTAATTCATTAAATACCAAATAAATTGTTATAATGGTTATATTTGAATAAAAATATTTTAATCGTATGATTTTTTATTTTAAGATTACTATTTCATGTAGTACAAAAAACAATCATAGTATCAATTTTAAACTAAAATTCTCCAGTGTTATATTCTAATATCCAAAATGAAATTTTTTCCTCAAAATTTTATTTTATTTCTATTGAAACGAATTTACCATAACACAGTAATAAAATTTGATACAAATTTAATAATGATCATTAATTTTTACATCAATACCATGAATCATTTTATTTCATAAAATAAAGTACCTATTTAAGATTCATACATGATGATGATTTTTTAAAAAGGGTACCCAAATAGATGATTGTAACATTCCACATAATACTTGATAAATTTGAGAAATTATTTTACAATCATTATATTTATTTTTTTAAAATATTTACCATTTATTTTTTTTCTATTTCATAAGTGTAATTAGATCCTTAGTTGTTGATTAAATAATTTTATAAATAAATATCATATCTTATTCAATTTTTAATTTTTTTGGATTAATTTTTCATTAATGAAGTAATAATATTATCTTAAACACATCACATGATCTAGAAAAAGATGGTAGTTTTTTCCTCATGTTTATATTAATTTACAAAAACGAATAATGGTTAGAAAATTTTATGTTAATAAACTATATTAGGAAATAATACTTTAATCTCCAAATCCTACAAAATAATAACCAATGTTCAACATAATTCATTCCACACACAATTAACCCTAAAACTATTCAATATATACAAGTCCAAAACCGAATCTCGATGATTATAGTGAATTAATAACATCTTCATCCATGATAAAAATATAATTTATATTCAAATAAAATCCATCACTCATAAATACAAATACCCAAAATTTATATAATCTAATAATATAATCTCTATTATATGTTAATCTTTTCCATAAATGACCTAAATCACCATAAAGACAAATTAAATTACTATATGTTTCCAAAATATAGTTTCACAATTATTTCACCAATACAATATGATCTTAGAAAAAAAATATTTTCACCTTATATAGTTATATAATGTAAAAAATATAGTTAAATTCTCCAAAAATAATATTTATTAATTTAATATCCAAATCGATTCTCAATATCATGGATATCTAATTGATAAATCAAATTCTAAAAAATGTAATAACATTATTATCATAATTAACAATAATTATATCAACATAAAATATCATATTAGCCCTAGATTTAATCAATACCATTCATATTGTTTCAAAAAATAATCATTCTTCCCCAAAAACCCATTTCACTAAATCAAAAGCAAATTGGTTACGTATAACCCGATTATTTATTAAAACTCAAAAAATATATTCCATCACAAAAATATAAAATGGTTCTTTATATCCTGAAGTTATTGACCAACCATAAATATATTAACACACTATGGTACCTAAAACATATAAAAAACCCACATTAAAAACATCATAACCTCTAAATATATCATAATCATTCTGATGGTTCTAATTCTAATTCCATGTCTCTTTTAAAAAAATATTTAAATTTTTTCCAAAAAGGGATTTTCTTTTGTGAAATTCAAGGGTATTTCAGTTTATAGTTGTAAATAATTGTTTATATATATTATATATCAATCCCATACAAAAACATATACACTTCAACCCAATGATAATTTTTTTGGAAGAAAAAAATTCTTCTATTCATGATATTGTTTCATTTGTGATATAATTTTTTAATTAAAGTCTGATATTGCCTAAATAAAGGTAGAATGAATAATAGATTCCACTCATATTTAGTCTCTATAAAATATAATTTAAATCATTGGGTGAGAAAAAAAATCAATAAGGGAAAAAAATAATGAAAACCTATTAATAAATTTTATATTCATAAAAACCCATAAGTATGTCTGACTTTTTTAAAATGTATAATATGTGATCAAGATAATCATTTACCTAATGAAATAATAAACATAAATTCCTATGGTTTTCAAAAAACATTTAATGACAAAAAATAATGTAAAAAATTACAATTCAAGAACTTATTATAATGAACAAAGTATTTTCACCCTTAGAAGATCCTAAAATATCCCTTAAATAATAAATGTATTGTTTACATATTCCAATCAAATTATTTTTATGAAAAAAAATTAATCATAGAGAAAAATTGTAGGAAACATGGGAAATTATAAATTTATAATAAAATCGTATAATAAAACAATTAAAAACATCTCAAGTTTTAAATTATATCAGTTGACTCTACCACTACCAAAAAGTATCAAAAAGTAACTTATTTAATGTTAAACCTATAAATATTCTCTTAGTATAAATATATATCATTTAATTATATTTCTTAATAAGAGTAATTAATTGCATCCACAATATTAATTGAGTAACATAAAATAATTGACTTTATCAATATATAGAATTAATTTAATCTCTATATGTTCTATTAATTATGATAAAAATTAATTAGCCTAAAATATTTACTTAATTTTTAGGATGGAATTAACAAACCCACCTATTTTATAATGGAAATAGTCCAATTAGAGTTTTGATTCACTCCCAATCCCCAAATCCAATATTAATTTTAATGGATCTTCTTTTAAAATAAAATTATTTAATGAAATTACATTTTCTCCAATCAATGAAATATAAATACCTCATAACATGCACATTTCATCATAAAAAATATAAAATTGTATTTTTAATGCATCATAGAAACATCTTTCGATTATTTCATAATTATAACTAGAAATATATTTTTATTTTGAATAAAATTCAAAATAAAAATTTTAATAATAATGAGAAAAGTATATTCATAAAATAACCATTGAAAATTAAAAATAAATCTCAAAAATTATTTAAGTACATGACAAAATTAAAATCTATTCATGAAAAATAAAATAAAAACACTATTTCCCACATTGTTAAATATTGTCAACAGTTTTCCATTATGAGAAAATTTAATATGATACTTTTTAAAAAATATATAATGTTTCAATGATGGTTAAAATATTCATTCTAATATATTTTAAGAACATTATTTAAGAATAAAAAATAACAATGACATTGAAGATAATTATTTTTATAAAATAATATTAGAAAAATATTATAAATAAAATCCTTTTCCACTTTAGTAACATTTGAATGAAATAAAATTGAAAAAGATAAAATAAAAGGAGTTTAAGAAAAATTAAATTAAATATATTACTGATAAAATAAATTTATATGGAATTTTATACAACATAGAACATGGGGTTAATATCATATAAGTCTCAATAAATGGAAATTGAGATGAGAAATCCCCCACCTTGAGTCTTAATCACTGTTTAAAGTCTTTAATATCTATATAATTAACATACATTAATCTATTAAAAGATTTAGAACATTTTTAATATTTATTAAATTATCATATTCTCTTTCATTATAAATATTTACATGACCTATATAATTACTAAAATTAACTATTTTCATGTTGATCATTGTGAAAATGTTAGGTTTATAATCCAACAGAAACATGGTTTTGTTAACCATGGTCTATGGTTTAATTATCAAATAATCTCCAAAACATAAATAATGAAGTAATTCTAATATTTTTCCATTAAATATAATTTTATAACCAATCATATAGGTCATTCAAAAAAACTAATCACATTTCTTCGTACAAGTGGTAGTATACACATATGCAAGTGAGATATTATCATTTTTAATGGATGGAATGGTATAAAGGTAAGTAATATATTATAGCTAAAAAATAAAAATTATATCATGAATATAATACACATTCCTTAAATTCATCATAATTACCATCGTTTTGAGCTATTCATATAAAATGAAATAGATTGGATTTTGGAGGTGATAGTCCACAGATATACATGAGTTATGTTTTTTATTTCCCATAGTTTGAAAGGGTTGATGGAAAAGGGTTGTTCCTTATGAAAATTTTAATTTTAATATATGGTATATTCTGATGTTTTTATACCATCATGGTTATATAATATTTTATGGAGATTGAAATAAAATAAACATGAAATCACTTGGTTAAGAGATATACTTATTCTTTGGAAGAATTCATTTAAATTACCATTTAGGCCTTCTTGGATGGTTTATTAGTGATATTGTGACCACTAAAACATGGGTACTATGTTTGGGAATATATTTAGGTACATATTTTATGTCATATAAGTATTTAAATCATTGAAGGGGTGAGGGGAATGTGACTACCTTGTTTATGTTATAAGGATAGAAATCGTTTAAATTCCATAAGTAATAATATATAATATGTGTCTAACTTATATAAAAATGAAAATAAGGTAAATATTTAAAAAAATATAATAAAAATAATTTAAAAATACAATGATAAAATAATATTTTTACGTGTTTATGTTTATATTTAAATAATACTATTTGGTGAAGAACCCTTATTTTCCCTTTTAATCATAAACATGGTAACAATATTTTCAATCAGCATTTTTGATAAATGTAATTTTAAAAATTACAAGTTGAAAAAAATGAACCATACATGATAACTTATAATTTGAATTATAAAATAGAATTATTATAATATTTATCTATTTTAAATAGTTAGTTTTTTTAATTTTAAAATTATTTTAAATTCTATTTTGGACTCTTAAAAAAAATTCACATTAATCACATCATGATAAAAATTAAATTAGAAAGATAAATACAGTAATCATAAATTATACATTATTATTATCTTATAAATTTTGTGATCACTATTATTATTCCAAAAAATTTATCTTTAAAAATTCTAAATTAATTTAATTTCTTTTTATACTACATGAACAAGAAATGTGTAGGTTTTTGAGAATCTTGTAAGGTAATTATACATCACTATGCACTAAATAAAAATAAATATAATTAATATTGTCTATTAATAATTAAATTTATCATATATATTCAATTATATATATGTATTATTTCTATCTGTATCAGGAAAACATAATAGGTGTGAGAGATTGGTACTCTGTAACTACTCTTAACTTAAAATAATATAAGGGTTGTAATTAATGTAGTATTGCTCCAAAAATATATATATATTAATATAGTATGATTTTGGATGATTAAAGCTCATAAATTAAAATATAGTCTTGTTTTTTTATTGATTTTGTGATTTTATCAAATAGTTTTATCCCCATTTAAAAAATTTTACCCTTTTCCATGATGATAAACTATTATTCTTGTTACTATTCACAAAGACTAATATTGAAATGAACCTTATTAAATAATTTTCATATGATTATGATAAAAATTAAATACATTTTATTTTATTTAATATCAAAAAAAGTTTAAAATTAATTTTAATATATTATCATGAAATGCATTGATTTTTTAGAAAGAGAAATGTTTCCAGTAGAAAAATAATGTTATAACAAGATTATGTATAAGGTTTTTTACCACATAATTGATTGGATTATTTTAATGAAATAAAACCTATATAACATTAAAATAATTAAAAAAACTAATAGAACACATAAATTACTTTTATTAAAAACAATAAAATGTTGTGTTTTTAATTTTAGTATGTTATACTCTTCTCCTAAAAATAAATCATTTCATAAAAATTCAAAACAATTATATTAATTTTTTTTGAAAATTATATCAAAAACTATTACCATTTTATGAAGTTAAATTTTTAAATTTCATATAAATTAATTAATTTTTCCTCATAAAATGAATCAGAAGCAGTTTTTGGAGAAAAATTAATTTTAAAATAAAAAATGAACTTTACTAATAACATACCAAATACTAACCATTATATGAATATTATTTTATTATATATATTTCCCTTATATTTCATGATAATCTTTTATATATAGTTATTAAGTAAATTTACTTCAAAAAAATATCATTCTCATATAAATAAGTTTTATGAAAATTATAACTTTTAATCATATATAATTTTTTTAATATTGTGTTCTTATTTCCTAGAAATTAGTCATTACATTTTTATTAATGATCACTTACGTGCATATTTTTCCTAATTTTCTTACAGCTGTTGATACCCTCCAAACTAATAAAAATCTAAAATGGTCATTTTTATATAATAATAATTAAATAGTATATCATAGTAAATTTTTTGATTTTTATTACTTGTGGTACATGTATTATGTAATAATATTATTTATAAACAAAATTATTATAGGTATTATAGTTGAGGTGTGAGGGGTGTTATAATGGGTTTATTAATGATTCATTAAATATATATTGGGATTGGGTATTGATTTTTTTTTGTTTAATGTATCTATTGTTTAGAATAAGGTGAAAGGGTATGATTTATTTTTCGAGGGGGGATTGATGATACTTTTTTGTGCTAGTGAATTTTGGTTGATTTATGATAACTATTATGATTTATAATAGAATGTTGAGAATTATTTGTGTTTAGTCATAGGATATGACTAGATATGTCTTAGGTTTGACTAATTTGGATGTTGCAACAGATAAAAAAAATATTCAAACTTCTATAACTACTATTCAGCATGAATAAAATTCCTCTAATTCTATATAAATTGGACAGGTGTTGTATCCACTCTAATGTGTAAGTACAAACTCCCCGATATGAAATGAAACTTCATGGAATGTTGGAATATGTGAACAATATACCTAAGGGAAATCTTTTTATTATCCTATATACATTAGAGTAATTCAGTGGAAAATAAAATATGTATAGGTAATTCCACAAATAACAAAAATTGAACATTTTATATATAAATATCATTTAATATATAAGGGTCCAAACAGGGGTATGTTTTTTGTTTTATTTGTGATATTTAAGGGTTCTTAGATATGATATGTAAGGATCATTTTATCATACCTTGTGATACATAATGGTAAAGGAGATAGTAAGTGAGTGGAGGATGATACATATGGAGAAATTCATAATGATCCAATGTTTTTAAAAAGTTCACTATGATTAATATTTAGAGGATTTTATAAAATAAAAAAATTATATATTAATTGTGAAATTAAGTTGTAAAATGGAAATATATCCATTTCTACCTTTGTAGAATGTCTAAACAACAGTTCATAACTCTCTCTCAGATTCCTCCTTATGTGTTGATATATATTAATTGATTAATGTTACATCTTCATGTAGTTTGATCTGGGGAGTATTAGTAGGTTTGACTAGTTGTCCTAGAGAATTTTTGTATTGAATTTCTCAAAATATTTTTTTTTTCTATCTTTTATTCCCTAAGTATTTTTTCCTGAAAAAAATGTCATTTTTTCCTTTATAATCCATAACTTCCATAGGTTCTCTATGGGTGGAATATTTCAAACTATTTTCATGTGCTGCGTAGTTATTTCTATTATTATACAAGTGTTTATGATTCACTTATAATTGAGGACTACGTACGGTCATGTTAGTTCTGGAGAACCAAGCAAATTTTCATTTCCAGAGTTTTTGAGATAATTGTAGGTGAAATTTCATGTAGTAAATTGTTGTTGTGATCTAGTTTGGAATGATTTCATAGTATTTGTGGATGAGGTAATGATGGGCTTGAAGTCATATTTAGAAACAAGGTGATTAATAGGTTTTGATGAGGGTTGATATTCGATGGGAATTTTTTTGGTGATATCCATTTGATTATGTATGATTTTGATCAATGGAAATGGATCAATGAGGTTTATTTGTATAGTGAATTTCAGGATGATCATTTTTGTTGGTGGAGATAGATGTTCACTAAGGTGTGTCAATATATAATGGTGATTTAACTCACTATGAGACTAAGTCCATTGGTTTAAAACCATCAGTTTCAGGTATAAGACCCTTAATTTATGTATCTTCAGTCTATATAATGATCGGGTTATGTTTCATGTGGTTTTTAGTGATTTTGGCACATTTTCAAGAAATTTATATATTTCATTGGTTTTTTATGGTTAGTATAAACCATGTAGTATCTCCTATAAATCATGAAAGAGTTTCCAATATGGGCCGAGTATCTGTATGGTTGGAAAACATTTTGGCCAAACTATATGGATCACAAGAGAAACTGTGCATCTTGAAACAAAGGTAAATTCATGGTTGGAACATATATTATCAAGACATTTGAGCCAAATTTATGAGGTGTGTCCTTATTATAGTAGCACCACATGGTTGGAATAATGTTTTCCAAATTTTAATTCCTAACAGTATAGCGTACATGTGGCCCTCCTTAAAAAATTATCTAATTCAATTTATCTCTTTAACAACTTGGTTTTTCCCTATCCTTTCTTAACTTAAATTTATTTTTCTCCCAAAGAGGTAGAGATGATTCGCTTCGATCAAGGAGTGATCCATAGTTGAATAAAACTGTTTTGGTGGTCTAGAATCATCGGTAATCACATATTCCTTCGCCTTGTTATTATATCCATGAATAATTCATCTCTTAGAACATTCTTTGTAGTTTTTTATTAATAGATCTATGTGTTATGAATGGTTTTATGATGAAATATTGGAGGATCTAAAGAATTTAACATGAGTTGTATTTAGATATTGATGATTTTTTATTCTATCCATTATTTTATCCAATGTTTGTGTGGTAGGTCACTAATCTATTGACAAAATTTTAATCAAAATATAAAGCATTTGTTTTAATTAAATTATTTGCATGAAATTTGTTGGCACAAAATTCCATTAAGGCTGCTTGAGTTCATTTTTGAGAAACCAAAGGACTCCATTTTCCTTAGAAGACCATTTCAAAAAGCCAAAGGGTGGTGCATGTATGTTTGGGAGCATCCTCAGTAGGCTTAAATCAAAACATAATTCATTTTCACACCCAATACAATGTTAATGGGAATCTTTCTCCCTAGCCTCCAAAAAATGACTAAGGAAATAACGTGTAAGTTTGGAGGCCTTTGAAAAAACTCAGCATGTATATAAGGCTCTTACGTCCCCAATGCGATGTCAAACACCACTTTCGTTCTGGCCTATTTATGCACCCACACCATTATTATTTCCTATATATACATGTGTACCCCCACCTTTTTTCAGGTAACTAGTGGAAGTAAAACTATCTCTCTCGTGCACGTGGGATGACCAAAAGTCATGGATTCATGGTATATTATCTTTCATAACATGCACCGTATATGTCCTGCTTGGGTTGGTCCTATAAGGGCATGACCATCGCCCATTTACTTTTTTTCAAATGTAGGTTCCCAAAAAATACCCCATATTCATGTATAAATTTTCTAATGTAGGCATACACAAAATTACCTTCTTGCACACATCATATACCCCTTTCCCCTTTCACTCAGTCTCTCTCTCCTTTCATTCAAGTCACCAATCAGTCATGCATGTCCTTTTTAGGGATCCAAGTGTTGTCTTCACTTTAAAGTACCATGTTTGAACCCATTTTGTGCAAAACTTCCACATCTTTTGGGAACCTACTCCACGCTTCCCTCTAAGATAGTACGTTTAGATTTCTTTATTCTTTGTGTGGTGTCCCCTATTTTATTATCATACATATTGGTTTTTAACATAGTTATACTAATATATTTTGTTTTTCAGTATAGATATGCTATCATGGACCCCACGATGGACTATTCATACACCACCCCACCTATCGGGCATTGGTGATGCCTTCCCTTTCCCAACGGTAAGTGATAATATGTTATGTAAGCCCAAGGGGAGAAGAGTGATTCCTCCCTATCCACGTTGTAGGGCGTTAAACATCCTAGCCTCATCATCTTCAACACCTGATGATAAACTGTGAGCTCTCCCCATGCAATCCACAAGGGTTACCATGCCACAAACATTCTCCAGGCCCCCTCATCTCCATGGGAGTGAGATCACCCCACCCAACTGGCTATGGAACGAAAACCTCTGTGGGCCTCCCTCCTAGAGTAAGACCTAGTATCTATACCCATGTGCATCACTTATGCACAAGACCTTCACCATCTTGTGTCCACACCCTATGAGACATTATTATCAGTTCTGATACTCCCTCTTGTTTCTCATACCGAGTAAGACTCACATGGGATTAGAGTTTAACAGTAACAATGACATCCTCTTTGGGCCCCTAACCAGGAATTATCACCATTAACTAACGTCCATACTATGAACGTTTTGATCCCTATCATCAACATATGGTATGCAGGAAGTCTTCTTGAGGTTCAATCTCTACCACCTCTATCATGGGACACCCTTGTGCGTAAGCCCCAACATGTCTAATGGGTAGTCTCAGCGAATAATCCCCAACCACATCTCCCACTTGAATGACTCTGTGCATAAGCCCCAACCATATAATGAGCCTCCTATTTGGTTTTAAAACCAATTGTTATCTACTAGATCTACGTGGAATTTGATTCCCAACTATTAGGATTGGCTGTAAACCTATTTGTGGCTCAATCGCAATACTGACATAATCAACTCCCCACTATCCCGGTGAAGGCATCAATCATGGGCTAGTATTAATGCGTAAGACCCAATCCCCAGGTCCATCACCTATAGTTTTTTGATCCACCATATGTTCAGATCCAACCCCAAAGGTGACCCCACATAGGTATGTACCATATTAAGGATACTAAACATGCATAAAAAAATTAAATTCAAAGGGAAGCTAGACATGTTTTAGCCTCTATGTCATATGAACAACATGGACTTTAATCAATGTCTCCTAAGCATGGTACATATGAATCCCCCATTAGGTTCAGTGCCATCATCCATGTCCCATCATGGTCGTTACCCATAGTCAATATGTCTCAGTAGTTTCATTCTCTAACGAAATTTCACTTTATTTATGTCCATATCAATGCATTTCATTCTCATGGGTCACCTCTTTAGGTGTCCCATCACCGCACCATACAACGTGGACATTGATTCCCATCCACTGGGATACGTAGGAAGTGCCTCCAAGGATCATGACCAACACCCCCAAATACTTCATCCATTACATAAATTTCATATAATCCATCCATAATTCATCTTTCTTTTTCTTACGCCTCCACATCCTGGTGGAATCCTTCCACCCCATCAATATCATCACTAGTCTTCACACCAACTTGGCAGGTAACCAAGTTTATGCCCCACAAATCCAACCAAGAGTAATCCTATTGAAATGGGCATCTATCAATGTAAAAGACCCTTTCCACCCATCTATAGTTCTCATTTTGATTTGGTATTTAGCGTCATGGTGTTACATATTCCATTTATGCGACACACCTCCCTGATCCACCCTCAGTGGTGTCCAGATCAACCTTGTTTCATCTCCACAAGATGTATAACATTTTCCACCAACTTTTATTTATAAGAGGACTTATCTGTATATGCTCGTTGTTAAACCCATGGAATACACTTTTTTAAACATTTTATGTATGATGAATACATCAGAAAGTACGCATTTAGCATTTATAACTGCATGATGCTAAACTCATGGACCACCTCATGATAAACATGAGATGCCTAATAAAAATCTACAAAGAGATTCCTAGGTATTAATATAACATGTGATAGATGTGGGATTCCTTTGGTTCTACACCCCCAAAAAGCCCTCCATTGAGGAAGAATACATGTGATCTGATTCTCCATTGTTCAGATTTGACCAGCAACGCCCATTGGGGCATCTCCCATGATCGAAGTATTCTTCCTTTTTTAGAACCATTAGAATTTATTGACAGAAGCAGCATAATTAACTAGTGTCAACAAAGATATGGATCAAGGAATTATTTTCATGAACAACATATTATTCTATGATGGAGACTCATCCTCTGTGATGAGTTCTGAGGTGGAATCCATGGATGGGTGAACCGAGACCCCGTCATCTGGATTTGATGAAGGACCAAACATTTCTAATGAAGTGATAAATAATACCCACCATAGGAATGGGAGAGTGAGGTGTAAAATGAAAAATCAGTGTTTGATCATCTAAATTACGAGAGGCAACATTCCTCTATGAAAAGTGAATGAATTGAAAACAAAAATGGTATATCCTAAATAAACTTGTTCTCTTTCAACCATGGCAATTAGCCATTCTGGCCATCTTGTTAATTATTACACTAATACACCACACCGAGCCACCAAAATAAATACAGAACCATTCATGCAACTCATCTTTTAATCATGAGGATTGGTGGAACTCATGATATCCATGGATGAAAATTTCACCGGATCCAGCTATCTTGCGTCAGGCCCCGTAATGCAAATAGTGGGTCTGGTATGAAACAGACCATATTTTTTTGGAAATTAGTCGATGGGTATTCCAATCAATGACATTGTTAGAATGGATAATTTTTTCAATACATGGATGATTTCATGACACTGGGACAATGAAAATTGATTTCTTGGTATCCATATTGATAGATGAACCTTCCTCTTTTATAGGACCCAATCGACAAGAAATCATCAATCTCATATTCATAGATGTAGGGGAAAGAGAAATGTTAGTAAATATTACCCAACTATGACTTCAACAACTACTTAGTTTGTTATTCACCAATGCCCCTCATCAGTAGTCTCACCTTCAGAAGTCATCTAGAGATTGGTGACAGACGCCCTCGTATAAACATATGATTAGTTGGGGTAATTCCAACATGGTATATGGCCCTCCAGGACCTCAAGTATCTATCACCACATCGCCACTGCTACCCCGAAGGGCCACACAGGGAGTCACTACTCCCCACTCCAGTGAAGAACTGTTTCTAGAGCCTCTCCATGGAACGATATTATTTTTGTTCCCCTACACCGACGAGGAAGGGGATGCTTGGGTTACCCCATCTACAAAAACCACATGGGACCCTCCAAGGATGGATCCCACCATGTCTCTTCAGTTTCTTCAATCACCGGTTCCTATGGCTAAAGAACATGTGATCTAAATCCCTTCTCCGCCAGCCCCAGTTTGACTATCCCGACACAAATGTCGGGCCCAAGATCAATATGATTCCCTTCATGGGGCATCATCATCCTTGCATCCAGTGTCCTGTTCCACCATCAATGCATGTTCTAGGATCACTAATATTGACGGTTAGGGGTACTTCAATGCCCGATTGGGATCAATCTCTCACTCGCCTAGGGGGCATGTTGGGTTGACTATATCAGCTATCGGTGATCACAATAGCCATTACATGTTAGTCCATAATAATAAGAATCATCACAGTGGACCTCCCTATATAATCACTAGCCAGAGTTGAGGTCATCCATTCTCTCGAACCCAGAATCGTGGTCCTCTCCATGTTTGCAGCATCAGACAGGGTGGAGGGCCTCCCCACCTTACCATCACCCAACACGAAGGTCCTCTCTGTGCTTATGGTTCTAGATGTGGAGTTCATATGCGTGTCTTGGAGCAGTGAGATTCAGGTCCTCCTAATGAAATCCCCATCACCAGTCAAGGTCCTCCCTACTCTAGAAACTACCAAAGAGTAAGTCCTACTTGCTCCATCCTAGATCAGTTTGAAGGTCCTATCTATGCTATCACTAGTCAACATAGAGGTCCTCCTCGTGTTCATTTTTATTAATTCTAATGTCCTCCACACACCTCGACACACCAAATATGAGGTCCTACCCTCCCGATATGAACTGATATGAAGGTCCAACCCATGTCACCAATGACTATATATGGCTTCCTTTTAGCTATGTCGAGGACCATCCACGCAATGGTCCTCCTCACACCACTTGCATCCAATGCAGAGGTAATCCCCAACCCACCTGAAATAAACATATATGACCTCCCCGTATACAATTTGATATATGAACATGTTCCCCTCTCACCACAAATCATCAATGTTGAGGTCCTAACTACATTTTAGGAAAAAATTAGAAAGAAGGTCCCCATGTGACCAAAATGTTCCCTACCCTGACAAACCATACCATGGTACAAGGGAGAAACATTGCTACTGAAGGAAAAACTCTTAGAAGCACAAAATCATCGAGAATCTCATCCTCTTATCTGATTACAATGTTTAATGGGGACCACTGATAGAGCCTTCCCCTCTAACTTATGAATCAGAGTCTCGGGAAGGAGATATAGAGGTGAATCTCTTTATCTCAGAAGGTGAGATCCATCATATCCCCATGTAATTCCACAATTACATGTAGGTGGAAATCGATTTAGCTCTATTCTAGGGTATCATGGTACATATCTCTCTTTCATCACCGAATAATTTCTCGACATCTACAAGGGATCATATAGATTTTTTTGGGATATGATAGATAAATAGAATCTATAGAAACCATAGACTATTGTCACTTTCTTCACACTTGAGACAATGGTTAGTACTCCATACTAAAGGGATGTGGAAATTAGGCCAGCTCCACCTCCTAGAAATGATCAGGCATGTGGTAATTAGTTATTTTACAAAGTGGTCTCTCTTCATGACATTCCATTACTGGAAGAACTAGTGTCTGTGTCACTGCTTCCAGTTTCTGGACCAATACTGGTCAGGGACTAGGGTAACCAAGATTCAGGTACAACTTCTAAGTAGGGAATCTTATGGGACAATCTCAAAACAGACTAGATATATGAATTTTTTTAGAGAAATTCATCTTTTCACCTTGAAATCTCAGAGTCCCTCACTGAAGAATATTTCTTGCACATTCTCTAGAACCTCCGGAAGATTTAATTTTGCCTCTATTTCCATTGGTTGGTTTACCTAAAGAGACAAGATCATTTCAATGACATCAGCTAGCAATTCCACATGGTTTATCTAGTACCACTTCTAGTGGAACATCATCCTACGTCACCTAGTTATCATCAGATCCTTCAATGATGATGTGTTCATTAATTTGTGGTGCTTCGAATAATCATTGATGAATCATCTCTACATTTGTAAGTCAATGGCTGGAGAAAGTGCATTGCTCTGAATTTTTATCCCACCAAGAGGAATCCTAGTTTACTTGGAGACATTGAGGAACATCCAGGTGTTGTCATGATAAACCTAACTTAGGTCTTGTTTCCCCATGATGGGGAGATCGATATAGGGGATGATGAAGATGATCAAACTGTTGGGGGAAGAATAAAATCTAATGGACCCACAAGGTTTTATCGCTCACCAACAGACATAGAATCTCACATTAGCATTGCCTTCAGCATCATTTCCTATTTGTTAGAACCCCAAAAAGTTCAAGAGAATGCTCATGCCCTTAGATCAACCTAATGTCGCAAAGTGGTTAGATGAATATCCCACAGACACCACTTTTCTACCAATGATTATAGATAAACAAAAGATAATCGAAGAGATACTTGTGAAGTGATTCCCATATTACAGTGATCCTCGATAAAACTAGGATCCTCTATCAGGTAAATTGAAAAAACTATTGTTACATTTTATCAATTTCCCCTATTTGTCCCAGTGATACTGGACATCCAAATTGAGTACAATTTGGGGTCTATTGAAAAAGAGCATTGTATGTATTCCAAAATCTCCCTGAGAAGTGTGATAATTTCCCTCAGGATCCCGATCAGGCCACTCTGCCTTCCTTTCTGAAAGACACCCTATAGTTTTCCCCAGGATCTGTCAAACCTTTGTCTCACACGGATGTTCCCGTCAATGCCCGGGTGGTTAGAAACCATCATCCATACATGAGCTCCAACCAGGATTAAATGGACTCTATCATTTCTCATCATGAAGCCTTGGAAATATAACAGGTTTCATTCCTACCTGGTGTTATGTTGTATCAGTCCTGGGTGGATGATATGAGAGCACCTCCAGACATTTGGAATCCAACATTTCCCACCTTCAATGAGATGAGTGACCTACTGCAACATCTGTACCACTTCATTTGCAGGTGTGGCCCCATTTTTAGAACTCCAAAGTAGTAGGAATCCTCCAGGGATTAATGATTCATTCATACACTGCAAGGGCCTATGTATGTCTGATAAAACCAGTTACCCATTGGAACTATCACTAGATGGGTGGATCTGCGCAGGCGGTTTATTTATCATTTTTGTTCCACCACATGAAAACAAACATATTTATAAAATTCTCATGTGAAAGAAACAACCAAAAGAGCATGACACAGAATTTATTGCCAGGTGGAATGGTATCACCTACTCACTTGACAGGATGGTAACCGATGATATGTTGTTTACATTATGTGTTGGGAATGTGAAGATGGAACATGTTCCCACCCTCATCAATACAAACATATCTGATAGATTTATATATTTTTCAGATAAGGCTCAATACATAGAAGTAGCCTTGAAACTGGCTAGGTAAGAATTTCTTTCATTACATCTACTCCCTACAAGATGATAGAAAATTCCACCATAATACAAGTGGGAGCTCCAGATCCACTATAGTTGTTGCAAACAGAACATCTCCAAGAACAACCCTATCTAGGGAAGCAACCTCAGCAACCTCAGTAAGCTCAACCTCATCTCCCTCAGAATTAGTAAAATCCTCTTTGGTAAGAACCACCAATGAGAAGAGTGAATGTGGTTCTTGGCCCTCTTTCTCCACCACCTCCTCATCAGAATCCTTCTCTCAGTGATTCTCCTTCATATAAGAGAAACCAACCTTATTCTTTCCAGGAGGCAAAGGTTCCTAGTAATTCCCACAATGCTCGACATTAGGGAGTCCCGGGGTATTCCAAATATAGAAATCCAAAGGAGTCCAACTTCACTGATCACCCTAAATATTTACCTTACCATAAAATCTTCGAAAATACCATCGTGAGGTGATACATATTCAAGGAATGGATTAAGGACCAAATAGATGATGATTTCATCAGGATGGGGGAACATTCATCACAGGTTGCACACATCTCTTCTGAGTCCCATAGTTCTAGTTAGTGATCCATTGAATTATAGTAGTCTCCAGCCACGATACTCATAATTTTGATGATTGGAAGTATCATAGGAAATCTTCTCACTTATGTGGCATCATTTGTACATGTTTAGGCCATCTTAAACCTCCAAAATTCATTGTGCTATCTTTAGCTACTACTTTCGTATCCACTTCTCCGCCTTATAATTCTAAGAAGGAAAGACACTAACAATTTAATGGAATGAAGATCCCCCCACTGGTTCCAAATATATATATCACCATTGGATATTTCATACCACTAGAGATTGGAATCCCTCCCAGAGTCCACCCAATGGATGGGTTTTCCTCCAAATATGACCAGGAGTCAGCCTCCATGAATATCATCGATTTGGTGGATTCATATATTGTCCCCAATAATGATGAGTATCAATAGATTACTATGGCTATAACTTGAAGGTAACATGGATGATGAAGCTAAGGGTAGATAAGCTGTCAGAATGATTGGTTTAGCAGCCCATGAAAAGATGTGCGTGCCACTGAAATTAGACAAAACAAATTATTCATGTCTTAGTATCCTGATCCTCCTAGTCTAAGGCCACAAGTGATTGTACTTGTTTACCAGCCTGAGCCTCCATGTTCTTGTCATGATCTGCCGCATTCTATAGTGATCTATTTTTCCAGAAGATACCGAAAAATGGTTCTTTCTAGTATGTCTGATCAGCAGAACATCACTAGCACTAGCCAGAACCCTATTATTCCTCTAGAAGCTCCCATCATACTTCGTGATATAGAAGTACCCTCCATTTCTAGAAATGTTAACCTAGACCAAAAGTACGATGTGTTGAAGAACATTTCTATCATTCCTACCATGATCTCAATCTGTGAGGCCCTCTGTCTATCATAGGAAATACAAGATTCTCTAGTGTAATCCTTATAGGGATTCCTCTAGTTCGAAATTGTGTTCACAGCAGCTGAGGGTTTCCATGAATAATATAATGGGTGTTCATAGTGCCAGACCTTCATCTATTACTCTAGAGAATATAAAATCTTTCTAGTACATGGGATATCCTTCCTGCTATACCTCACTGGTCATTTCAATGCAAAATTGGTCTATCACTATCTAATTCACACAGGTTATGGGATACATCTCATCCTAACCTGAATGATCCACAAGCTGGGAATTATTGAAGTGGATCAAATCCCTTCCCACCTAATGATTCATGGTTATGATAGGTAAGAGAAAACACCATGTGGTTGGATCCTTTTGAAGACCCAATTTGGAATCATAATTACATACACTGAATTCATGTATTTTTTATTGGATACCGCCTACAAAGAATTTATGTGAAGTACTTGGATCCATATTCATACAACAGTCCCCTCCTCATATCACCATTTCCTCAAATACCCCCCTAACGGTTGATTGGGAATTCATCATGGAAAAACTTCTCCTTTTTCCTCTTCTAAAGAATGATAAATGGAAGCAACTTATTACTAATGAAAATAAAAAATCTTGCTCAGACCATTGACTATGAGCACACCTCCATCACAAATGACCCATTGGTAGATTTGGATGATGTATTTGTCCTCCCCACCAATAGGTTGGAGTCCATGATGACAGCTTTAGGAATATTTTTTCATTTCTGAGGGAGAATGATGCCACTAACCTTGGTTCAATTAGTTCCATATGATCACCTTTTATTTATAAATTTTCCAGGCATAGGTCGTACAAGAATTCATATACTCCTATCAGATACCGAGATGTTTTCCCCGTGGTTATAACCATTGGTAGTAATCTCATATTCCATTGATCTAATTTGAAATGATATGAGTTGAATCACCACCATTGCTTTGATATCATCAATCATGGAACCCTTGGTCAATGTCCAGATGGAATTAGGTTGATAGCACTTGTCTCCATATTTTTAGTGGCACAAGAATATACAATTAAGGATTCCATATTATCCCAAGTAGGAACCAGTGTTCCCCCAGGGTTGTTGGCCTCGTTGATCTATCTTTTACCACTAATTACCATACCTTAGATGATGCATATGATTTTGAGGATGACCATCCCACATATAAAGAGGTGGTCTACACCACCATCGATGAGTTGGTATATGTGAATCTATGCACTGAGGTCGATCCAATAACAATTATGAAAAGTACGAACACACTCGCAGAGTAGAAATAGGAGTATGTAGACCTTCTAAACTAACAACGCAATTTCTTTTCATAGAATATTTATGAGAAGATAGGATTAGACCCTCAGGTCACAGTCCACCATCTTGGTCTCACAGAATGTCATCTTGGATTCAAACATCCTCCCTGAAATATGCACCCCTCTCATGGTTCCATGTTCAAGGATGATTTTGATAACATCACTAAATCCATCTTTGTCAAAGTAGTTCAGTATCATAGGTGTATGGAAACAATCAATCCTTTCAAGAAGAAGAACAGATAGATCAATGTCTATGTGAACTTCTGGGGCCTGAACTATCACTATCTGAAGGATGAAACTCCCCTTCCAATAATGGATTATGTTATCGATTCTAATTCTAGATTTCAGGTTATTTCCTACATGTATGGGTGTTCTAGGTAGAATCAAATATGGATGGCCCCCATATATGAGGATTCCACCCCTTCATGGCCTCACAAGGTACCTTATATTAATGATTGTTTCCTTTTGGCCTAAAGAATGCAGTAGCTACCTATCAGTGTGCTATACACAGCAACTTCAGACAATCCTTGGGATGCTATTGGAATGAAAAATGGATGATTTATTGTCAAATAACACCAGTCTAAAGACAGTCACAAATATCCTAAGAAAATGTTCATCTTCCTTCTCTCTAGAATGTTGAAGGTAAACCCCATGAAGTGTTCCATCGTGTTCACCTATAGAGTGTTTCTCAGTTTCTTTTTTAGTTATTGAGGAATCAAATTTGACCCAAAGAAGATGAAATCTATCACCTTGATTCCCCCTCAAAGAATCATCTGAGAGCTATGATGTATTCAAGTCCACATGGAATGCAAACGCCGACTCAACGAAAATCTGTGTATAATGTTTAATACCTTTTCTAGTATCTGGAATAATGGTGTTGAATATAAGTGGGATGAATAGTGTTAACCCACTTTTGAGAAAATCAAGAAGTACTTGCAACAACATCTAGTTCTGATTCCACTCAATTTCGAGAAACCAATAGTTTTTTATAGGACTGTCCTGGAATGATCCCTTGGTGCCCAACTCACCCACAAGAAAAATGGAGGTATAGATAAAATTTTGTACTATCTCTGTTGTATTCTCCTTAACACTAAGTATATATACTATCACATTGATAAGAGCTACCTCACAGTAGTTTTTGTAGTGAAATAGTTGTGGCATTATCTATAGCATCATGGGATACAATTGTTATTTCGTGTAGATCCACTAAAGTATAGTTAGATCCAACCAATTTTGAAAGACTGGTTGGTGATTTGGGCAGTGATTCATCATTATTTTGACTTTAGGTTCATTTCATATAAGGCCATCAATGGTCAAGCACTAGCTAATTTCTTTTCTGCACATCCGGACCCTGAGGAGATTCCTCTGGATGATTATTTTCAAGATGAGGATATCCTCTCAGTAGACCAATCCATATCATGTTGGAATATTTATTTGGAAATTGCCTCTTGGTTTCCAACTATTATAAGCCTCAGTGATCCTAAGCTCAATAGAGTAGGTCTGGGAATTGACATAATCACCCCCAATAGATGCTCTCATTCCGTATTCATTCTGGCTATTATATAGTTTCTCCAATAATGAGGCAGAGTATCAAGCTCTCATCACTAATCTTTAATTGGATATTGATATTGATATTTCCCTCATACATGTGAATGTGGAATCCATGATAGTCATTATGTAGATCAATGGTGAGTACATTGTCATAAAATTAGAGCTTGTTCCCTTACTAGAGCACACATGCAAATTAATTTCCCAGTTAATTTCTCTACCATAGTCCAATCATGTTCCTTGGTCACTGAATAGTTGAGATGACTCTCTAGTAGCTCTAGCTGCATCTCACATAGTGATGGATAAGAACCACTCATTTATCCATGTGGCACATCAATTATTAATCACTTTTATAAGTTTAGACGATAGTGTCACCCAACTAGTAAATCACATTACCATCAGTGCTTCCACATCAGTTTCATTTGACCCCCCCCCCCAATATCTAAATAGGTCTCTAATTGGATAAGGCCTTTCATTTAGTGTCTCAAACATATCCATATCCCAACAGATAAAGATGAAGATGAGTGAATTCATCAACATATAGTGAAATTCACCATCCAAAGTGATTCCAATTTTGAGCAGACTTTCTTCATGGATGGGTTCAATGGGATTATCCCCCCATTTCATTCATGGTGATGATATTCCCCATGTTTTGTAGTAATTTCATGTCGGGTCATGTGGTGGACATCAAGAAATGATGAAGATTTCTCACCAGATTCAAAGGATGGTTTACTTTTTCCCCTCAATGGTCCACGACTACATCGAGTTCTCTAGGAAGTTACACAATTTTTCTATTCAAGAAAACATCTTGCATCAATCACCATAGCCTCTATAGACTACCATATACTCTTGGACATTTTCATTTTGGGGAATCATTGTCATGAGACTGTACAAACCTACACCAACACATGAATTCAATTTTATTATGACTAAAATAGTCTTATTATCTAAGTGGGTAGAATCCATAACCCTTAATTATGTCAAGGCTTGGTCGATCGTTGAGTTCATGATCTCCGATATCATTTACCATTTTAGAGTAACTGATGTTGTTCTCACCAAAAATGACACCAACTTATGGGCTGATGAGCTAAATAATTTATACACTATGTACATCATCTGATTCAACAATACTTCTCTATATCATGAATATAAAAATGAAAAAATTTATCTGTTCAGAAAAAAACCCACACAATCATTTTTTGGAAGATTGTGGGATAGAAGAATAAAATTTGGCTGGGAATGCTCCCCAAAGCTCTATGGGCATATTGGATGACCACTCATAATTATACCAATGTGACTCCATATTCCCTCTAGTATTGGAATGAGGTACTCCTACCCATCGATATTAAGATTCCATATCTTTGAAAAGATGCTTATCTTCAGAAGATGCCAAACATGGAAGTAGAGGTCTTTTTGGTTGATCTATAATCTCTTGATGAGAACAGGTGATGAGACATGCATTATCTAAAGAGGCACTAGAAGAAGATATACCGATCATTCAACATGATGTTTCACATTAACTCTTGCCTCTAGGGTGATATATTTTTAACTATATGGGCACAGATGAAACATGGGAGGAAGTCACCATAGTTTGAACACAAATTGGATGGACCTTATATCATCCACAAGGTCTATAATAATGGTTCATACTATTTGGTCACCATGAATGTTGAGATAGTTCCTTATCCAACCAATTACATATTTTTCAAGGAGTACATAACATAAAAGGAGACCAATGGTCCATGTTGCATGACCTTACAATTCACATACCTACCTTTTAGTTTCATAACATTAAACTGCATAACAACACCACTCATCTTCACTACATGACAATTAACAGTGTATTATTATGGTCTTTTATGAATAACCTTAAAAGGAACAAGACATCATAGTCAGACGACATTAAACTACATTACAACTATCATCTAAAGCATGTGACATTAACCATGGCACCCATATTCCGAATTCTATGACCGTAAACTATGAACACCCTCATCCTAGTTGTATGGGGATAAACTACAACACCCTCCTATGTTATTTTTTATGAAAATAAATTAATATGAATTTTTAAAATACCATTCCGCAATAACTAAGTATATCTTGATTCACATATTCATGGGATACATAGTAAGGCACGGGAATTAATCCTTAGTCCAAGCTAGATGCTTATTAATGATTACCCTTTATCCATGATTATAGTTTGCGTATCATGAACTTGAACTATGTTAAAGCTTTTCATTAGAATGTAAAGTGTGGAAAGGACCTCCATGGTTCTCATTCAAGAATGGATAATATTCCGCACATCCCATACCCATTCTAGGAATACCTTAATTTTTTCCATGAATTATATAAACTTAAATTAAGAACCATGGCTCTAAGAATTATGACCTCAAACTATGGGTAGTGTCTTGAACATATCATGTTAATCTATGTTATTCATCATCATAGACATATGATGATAAACTAAACCCCACCACATTTTTCTCACATGAGATGACACCCCCACATTTGGCACTATAAATATGATATTCCATGTTCAAGAACTATGTATATCTTGATTTCCATCCTCATGGGATACATTGTGATGTCTGGGTTATAATCCCCAGGCCCAGTCATGAATTTATTAATCCCTTGACCCTTTTTTACATAGCTTATCCCAAGAATAATGACATTAAACTATATGTAATTTCTTGTTTAGAATTTGTTCTTTGGTATAGTCCACTATAGTCTTTATCCATGAATGGGTTGGCTTCTATGCCACACCACATGTGACCATTATTGGGAACAACATGTTTTTATGGTCTGAATTCTTTGAAATTAAACTAGGAAAAAACCAATTGATGGTCCAAATTATTTGAGCTTAAACAAAGAGCTACCTATATCCTCAATGAATGACATTAAAATGTAATGAACCCAAGTATTTATCCATTTTCCCTACATCTACACCTTTCTAGGGTTTTGAGTCATCTTTATAAGAGAATAATCTGTACCTCCCCTGGTGTTCTCACTTGAGAGGAGACCCTAATTGTCATTGGCCATCTACCATGAAGCATCTGTAAGATTGGCATACAGATTGATTCCCATCCTCATGGGTTATATAGTGACACATAGGTTTTAATCCATTAGCCCATGCTTGTGTTCAACAAACCTTTGGAAACTTGGCCCCACTTATGGTCCACATGAAATGACCTTCAACAATATAAAATGTTGTCTAGAATGTGTGATGTGGCACAAGCCTCCATGGTATTCATTCACATTAGGTCATTTACTCTACCATGCCACACATACTCATTTTTGAGAACAACCCCTTCCTTTTGTCTGTATTCTATGACCTTTAAATAATGAAACCTATTATCCATAGCACATGAAATTAAACTGAGCACAATGGTCCAAATTCTATGACCCTAAACTAAGAACTCAAGTGTCCTTGTTGTATGATGATAAAAGTTTCCACATCATAGTATTCCCAGTTGATGGAATTTTCTATTAGTACTGGTCATATACCATACGAAACTCAAGAACTACCTCTAGACCCTTGTCCTAAGGGGGGTTCGACTCCCTCCATCTGGAACGCCTGTTGATGTTCTCAAATGCACTATGGCGTTATACCACGATTATTGGAGTCCAACATTATCCTCTTTCAGTCCATATCCATTCTTCACATGTAATTTTATTTGGATTATCACACATCCAATGTCAAAAGGACACCCCTAGTGATATGTTTTTTGGAAATAGATTCCCACCTACCATCTTGGACCAATGACCCATAAGACACCAGACGACATTTTGAAATTGGGTCCCTTGTTTTGAACAAGACCAATGGTCGACCCTCATATGTCTATCTCCATTTTTTGGTTACATGATATGGATTCATTATTTGGAATATAGCCAATAATTATCCACTATTGTTACACCACCATAATTATTTTCCAAATATCAGACATTGTGATTCATGGTATAAACCTCCCTTTGTCATAGTGGAGCTCCAATAGTTTTGGTATTTCCATGTGTCTATTTGTGAACATGCCTACAATGTAATAGGGAAATATATATCACTCCTCATTTCCCACACCGGTCTGACCTCAAGTGATTGTAGGAGTATTGGTTTGGTTTTGACCTGTATTAAGTGGTTGCAAAAACCTATGGTCTGAACTCTACGAACATTAAAAAATAACTCCCATGGTGTGTTTTTTGATAGAGCACCATATTGGAACTATTCATCTACCATGACACATCCATAAGAACAATATATGGCTTGATTAATACCCTCATAGGATATGTAGAAACATCTAGACACTTTGTATTTTTTTAGTAGACTTTGGTTCATCAATAATTCTCTTTGGTCCAATTGACATGGACATAAACTATTCATGGTACTATGACCCTTTACCACCCCAGTTTCCCCCTTGGTGGTTATCCTCTTAAATATTAAAAACATTTCATATGACACATTGACGCATTCATATGTGCTATAGTGTATGACCTTGAGTGTTGGTTTCTAAATAGACATTCTCCTGACCCATTTCCATGCTTCTCCTCTCCATTTTTCTGGATCCCCTTCTTCTACGATATTTGATGTGACCCCTTGTGGAATGGTGGTTGGCCATAGTTCCTCAGCTACCATCATAGTCCAACAACCTGGAAGACATCAAATGAAATTTCCTGTTGGGTCCCTCATTTCAAACACAGTCAGTGTTTGATCCTCATTTTTCAGTCTCCATCAAATGCTACACAAAATATATATTATATTTTGAATTCAGTCAACAGTTGTCCTCCATAGTTATACCACTATCATTTTGTTCCAAATATTATAAATTTTTATCCACACTTTCCACCTCATTATGTCCTGGTGGAATGCCAACACCCTCAGTGTTAACCCTCCATGAACATGTTCACGTTGAGTAGGAAGGTCATGGTCATTAGAATCATTCTGATTCAACATTTCATATCCCATACAATGCCCTGTCATTTGATTAAGAAATATATACCACTCTTTTTTTACCACAAAGTGAATAGATCTAGTGGGATTATGAGTCTTGATATGGTATGTACATACCTCAAAGAATTTCATAGCTCCTTCATCTGAATTATATGAACTTAGAACCCCCACATTGTTCTCTCTTGATAGGAATCCCCCTTTAGCATCAGTAATCTATTGTGTCATATTCATCTTCCTTGGAAATGTATTGCACATTGTTGGGCACCCATGTTCCTCATTCATGTTGGGTTAAGATCATTGTGACACATAAGTATCCCCTAGAACACTTCTTCACCTTCATCCTTCAACATGATTTTAAACTATACAGTACCCTAAAACTACGAATTGTGTGATTCTAGCACTAGTAGGATTCATAGTGATGTCCGGATGTTTGGTCAAAATTACTATAAATCAGCTTATTTAGCCTCAGTATGGTTCAAACCTCATGACATTAAATTGTGTGTAGGCACTCATTGGGTAGAACGACTTGGCATGGGCCTCTATGGCCTTGTTCACACTTGATCATAATGGTCACACAGTGTACCTCCAACTTGAATATTTTTCACCTATTTTAAACCTCATGGAACCATCCATGAACAAAACATGGATTGCTTCCTTCCCTCATAGGATATGTAGTGACACCCAAGTTTTAGTCCCTCAGCCCAGCAATAACGTTTCCATCACTTTATGTCAGAACATCAACGTCCTAGTCATACGACGTTAACCAACAAAGCATTTATGTCATAGATACATGAATATAAACTAAAAAACATTTATTGTTCCTTCATCATGACCTTAAAAGTCACACCCCTATGTCTTAGTTTCACAACATTAAACTGTTTCACCACCATTGTCCGGGCCACATGATGAAAAAGGGAATCACATTGTGGTATTATCACCTAAGAGGGAATCACCCATGGTACTATTCATTCGTAGTTCTGCATTTGAGAACTATGTATGGCTTGATTCTTATCCTTATTGGATACATATTGAAACCTATATTTCACTCTTGGTTCATCGAAGATAAAAAATAAACCAATGAATTAAAATAATAAAGGAAACAAAATGAATATGCCCCTTCCTTATGCACATGTTAGACTTGGATAAGGAAGCCCTTCATGATCTATGTATGTATTGATTCCCATCCTCATTGAATACATAGAGATTCCCAGACACTATCATAGGGACAAGAATCATGTTATTTACAACTTCTCCCCCATATGCCTGGTTGTGGTCCAAATTAATGACCTTAAACTAACATCCAACAGATACACCATAATAATCATGGGATGCTCCAGTCTCCCCACCAGAAAGGTTGATCCTAAATAGTGTCAATATTTCACCACACTAAGTCTGAGCATTATGACATTAATCTATAATAAACCCCCATTGTCTGAGATGCATAAATTTAAACTGCCAGTGTCATCTAGATTTAGAATCCATTCTCTAGTACACACCTTTCTAGAATTTAGTTTTTTCTCAACTTTTGTCTAGGTTATCCTTCAAATACAGAAGGACCCCCTTTACAATGATGGTCTCATACTATTTTTTGGCCCATCTCTTATTCTGTCCCAACACCCTAATGGATATTTCACAAAAAATCGCAAATCCAATGTTCCAAACATGGTAAATAGTTTATTTTTCATTTGATCGCTTAGTTCCTAATTTATATGGGAATGTTTCTTGTGTTTTGAATATGTACAATACTTGAACCCTAACTATCATTCACCCTTTGATCTAGGACATGGAAATATCGATTTACACACTTCCTATATACCTTGGAGGAAATTCCTCATACCATGTGTTGTCCCTAGTATGGGTTTTCACATGTCATGTGAAACCATTTCCACCCCTTGTTTCCTACACTGAGCATATCTTGTGTAAGATTAGTGATTTTGGTATGGTGTTTAGAGAAATTATTAGGCTATACTTGGGATGCTAGGTTTAAGCTCTATAACTTTCAACAATGAGTCATGCTTTCTATGATGCTATTCATTTACCACATTGATCATATCTTCAATTGTATCTCAACATTCCAGTTGAAACCTTTCTTGAGGATGGGTTTTATCATTGTTCGTCATAATATGCCTACACTAATGTTCTTTATATCAAAGTGGAATAATTCTAATATTACTGGAAATACTTCAATCATTCCATTACTAAACACCATGCTTCGCGTTCCCCTTATTTGGATATTCATCTTATTCCATGTACGAACAGACCCCCAAGAGGAAAGGTGTTCTGACATAGTTTCCCACCTACTATCGTAGGCCAGTGCTCTATAAGAAATTAAACTACATTTTCAATTGGGTTCTACATTTCAAACACATTCACAAGTCCACCATTATTTGTCTATCTATATCTCCTGAAAATGTGATATAGGAACTATGTTTCAAATACCTCAATAATGTATCCTCTTTTGTCACCCCATCCACCCATCATTCATATTTTTTCATAGTGATTAACAATTATCATTCCATAGAGTTTGGATTGATTCCAATTACCCTAGTGTTATCCTTGTCATGAATTAGAGAATATTTGGGAATGTGTGTTGGATGTTCAGAGATACATATTCACCAATCATAGTCTATCTTGTTTATAACACTTAGGGTGGTAAGACAAAAATTGCAGACCTCGAGTTCCCAATGATCAGCTGTCAATATCAATCAGAGGGAATGGTTATGTTTTCGTACCTTGCTTCTCAAACTTGGCATTACCCAAGTGATCTTATGGATTGAAAATTAGTTATTTCATTGATATGATCTAGATGCATTAATTAAATGTAAAAAATGTAACCATTCATGCAGTTTTGGATAAATAAGAATGGAAGCGAGTATGTCTCATGAGTTCAGACAAATCATGACCCTTATGTTTCTGCCCCCTCAATGGAGCACCTCAAAACCACCACATTTTGGTGTGTAGGTTCCCTAGTGTCTTTCCAATTTTTTATCTCCCTTTCCTCATCAATGGATTCAGAGAAAATCTCATTAGGCCAGATCATCACTCAGTCATTTTCATCCTAGAGGTCAGCTACTTGAAAACTCACCCGATCTAGCTTCCCTTGGGCCTCATCCAATTGGTCATACAATTGTGTAACTATATACAATTGATTGAAAATAAAGGTATATTGCTCACTCGCCTATGAATCCTAGAATTTAATCTCTCTTTAGACCTCCTGGAGCTTCAAGATAATTTCATAAAACTTCATGCAACAGTTGGAATTTAGGAATTGAATTCATTCTTGCATCCACTTTACATGGATGTCATGGATCATCGTATGAAGAAAACAAGCATCCACCCCTCCAGCACATAGAAAACATATCCATGTGAGAATAGTTTCTATTTATTTTAATCATTCTTCCTCTAGGGCCTAGAGTAAATATGTGATTCACTTTCATGGCCTACACCGAGTCATATGAATATCTCTAGATTCCTCTAGATCATAATCATCTAGCACCTTAGAGTCTATAGGTCTATATTCAGCAAAATAGCTAGAAGCTCAGTGGAAGGATATTCCTCTAGAATTCACTCTGTGGGGCTAGTCACTATGACATACATGTAACCCACATCCATCATTTCCTCATCTTCCTCCCCCTCACTAGCTTCAGGATATGCCCAGCAAAGAGCATGACCCTTCTCCAAAACCTCTCGGTCACTGGGTAGGGTTGGATCAGCATGAGTAGTCATCTTTTCAAAGATAGGTACAACCGTCAAGGGAGATATTGAAGATTTATCGGACTCATCCATTTTCATGTCCTTCATAATTTTTATTACTATATGGTTTATAGTACATTGGTTAACGAGATATTCAAGAAAACATATATGGGTCATTGAAAGTAGGGACTTATGAGAGCTAAGTGCATCTGACAGAAGTTCTGGTGTTACTTCAGGAACATCCACCACAAGAGACCCATTAGCTATTGTTGTTTTGATGAATGACACATGTTCATGAATGGTTTCATATTTTTTGGCTATCACCTTTCCCCCTTTAGTTGAGAAACCTCAGACAGCTTCAACCATGATTGGTTTTCCACTTTTCATAGCTCTAGATATAGGCCCATGGACATGTTCCCCCACATCCATTGACCCACTATAATCCCAAATAGTGGGATCTTGTTAATCATCACCTATGGGTTCCTGAATATGACATAGTTTGGTTAAATTGATCCATGATATAGAATAATGAGTTGATACTTACCTTTAGATTTTCAGAAAGTTCCTCATCAGATCCAGTGATTTCATCACTCTCATGATTGCTCACATTAGGTGCCACTGACTCTTGAGACTCCTCACCTATAGTATATTCATCCATTTCCTCATCTTCCTCTTCCACTTCTTATTCTTCTTCAACTTATTCTTCTTCTTCCACTTCTTCCTCTACTTCTTATTCATCATCATCATCTTCTTCTTCTTCATCTACAGACAACATTTCTTATTGATCATGATCTTGAACGAGAATCACTTTTAATAGGAGATGTGGTACCATATATTGAATTCACTAGCATGCATAGGAACACATGGTCATTAGCTATGCATGATAGTGATTAATGTTCATCTTGTCTTCCATATGAATTCATCTGACATTTGGATGAATGAGTCTAACACATGTCGGCCTCGCCACATATCATTAGTTGATATTCATTATCACAATGTCCTCAATGCAGACCACATAGTTAGAAAAACCACATCGGCCATTGGATTAAAAACATGTCTCATTTTATTTTGAGGGGATTCTCTAGATGATCCCTAATGCTTCAATCAAGACCACCCCTTTTTAAATGGTGGAGGTACAACCACACCATGTAATTTCCAAACCATTGAAGTACCATCTCATTTTGTCCTTGTCTCTAGGATTTCTTCATGCCTTACCTCAAAAGGGGCATTTCATCTTCTCTATGGCCATTTGGATTCTGTGTTTTTTTCTTTGATTTTATGAATGAATTTTGGAAAAATTACTTTTGGATATTATGCCACACTGTGATCATCATATTTCGTTTCTAATCCAGCATCAACCTCATTAGGAGAGTAATGGATATTTAAACAAATTTTTATGTTGTGAACATAATCTACAAATGGTAAGGAATGAAAGTATGTTCCTCCACCAGGACCTTAATATACAATTTCATGGGAATTCACTGTAGACACCGAAACTAAATGCAAATGTTTGATGGAGCATATGGCTCATATAGATTCATGTCGTTGATCTAGGATACTAGCACAATGCCCTATATACTCTATAGGTATTCCCTCTACTCTATTAAACACAATTGGTCATCCACCATCTGACCAACTATAGAGAGAAATGGGTGGATGTTGAAATATTCATGATTTCAAATCCAAAGCTCATCCTTTAACTCTTTGAGCACTAGTAGGATGATACCGACAATGTTAAAACGAGATGTTCATAGGCTATCACCTAGAGGATTGATGTAATTTGGGAAATCATACCCCCAAAAATGTGTTTCAATCTATCTATGAAGGGTCTAGAATGGTTCACATATTCTTCTAGGTGTCCCTTCCCTTGAAATGTTCCCCAAAATGATGTACAACGTGTCCAGTATAGAAATACTGAGGTTGAATTGGTTATGAGATCCCATTATCCCAGCCATCACCGACATCCTTAGACAATCCTCACCTTCATATCCCACACTTGAAGAAAAATACACTCATTAGTGTAGCATTAAAAGTTGAATATCAAAGAAGTGGGTCAAAATTATCATTCATGCTAAAGCCCCACGACTGATAGTTGCTTGCTTCCATCATCACCGAGTGTGTCCCGACCTACCTCCATTGTGATGCGGTTGGGCAATGAATCCCCTGACTTGGAATCCTCAGACGTGTGTCCTTAAAAAATAATAGGATGAACTGTGATGGGTTTGGGATTTACTTCAACATATAATTGATTCCCATCCTCATGTTTGAAAGGTCACATAGATTCCATGTGATGTTGCGAGTCTGCACTCAGTTGTCATAAACATTCGTTGTCAATAGGAACTCAATGTATTTATGTCCCTCTAGGGAAATTCCAAAGATACAAAGAATGTCCCAAAGACTAATTCTGACCTCCATATAATTGATGTGGAAACTGTTCGTGTCAGGGGACTAGCAGCTGAAGAAATCCATCACTTACACTTGTTGGAGGTATAAGGGATATTGCAACATCTATACATCTTCAAAAAGACTGATGTTTTGAAACTCCTCCTCCAACTCATTGTATGTGGGGAATACCCAAAAATCAAATGACCATTAAATTTTGATGTTCCCCCCCCCCAAACTGAAAGTACTATTCATAATTCAATCACTCACTTTCGTCGTTTATACTTATTTGAAATGATCCTGCATAGTGGACGGGGAATTCTTCGATCAGTAGATTAGTCCAGGTGAATATCATAGTCCTTAGATTCAGAATGTAGATGGCTATTTATTGAGTCTCCTTATTAGTATTACCACTATTTGTATGTTGAAACACTTAATCTCGTCCCCATGCAGAACCCATGATTGTGTCGAATTAGTCTTGAAGCATGGTATATCCACTTCCTCCAATATGTTGATGTTCTAGAGTGAATGGTTGTCTTTCAAGACATTATCCTTCATATATTGAGTCATCATTCCCAAGATATTTTTTTGATAAATCCCTTTGAGTTTGGACTATTGTAGGGTTTGTGATCATCTCAACCATTCATGAAGAAAGAGTATCCTTCATCTCTGTAATTTTCTACTCAGTGTCCATTTCAGGTAAGCTGTAAAAAGAAAAGTGCTTGGTGTGAAAATTTAAAAAGTGGTGGGAATGATCGCTAGTTGAAAAAATGATCAGTTGATGACCGTACAAAAATTTCTATAATTCAGATGAGCTAATGATCCAAATACTGTATGAATTCCCTAAATTGAATTCAGATTTCTCAAACCAAAGTCAACAACTTATGTGCACAAGAAGTAAATAAATTGTTGTATGAAAAGTCAAATCACTAGGCACATCCCCCTCACATATTTATAGGTGCAGCCTAGGTCTTTCAAGCACACATAAGTCACCTTTTCTTTCCAAGTGTGGATTTTGTGTGCATCCCAACAGAATAGTTGTTTGTTTCAGAATTTCCCTTTGAACTCGACTTTCTTGTCCCCTTTTAGTTTAGATTCTGATGGGGAATTTTTTGGAGCTGAATTGCAGTAAGGCCTTATGTGTGAATTTTTAAGAAACCTAAATATTACATTTTCCTTAGTGGACCATTTCCAAAAGCCAGAGGGTGGTGTGTGTATGTTTGTGAGCTAGCAAGGATGGTTGAACTTCGTGTGTAAGTCCATTACACACCTAATGCAACATCAATGGGAATCTTTTTCCCCAGACTCTCAGAATTAGGTAAATGAGTCATGAAAATATTTGGATACCTACTTCCAATACACATCATGCATGTAAGTATATTACATTCCCAATGATATTTCAAATTCCTCTTTCAATCCATCCTTGTTACACACCCTTGCTAAAATTTTCTTCCTATAAATAAAATGGTTCCACAACTTTTTTTGGTGTAAGGGGTGGATGTCCAACTACCTCTCTTCTGTGAATAAGAAAAACCCTTCCACAACCATGTGCATGTCCTGGATTAATGTTATAGGATCCTTCACAATATGCACTCTATGGGTCCCCTTCTGGTTGGCCCACAAGGGATAAACCCTTGAACATTTACTTTTTCTGAATAAGGTAGGTGCGTGCAAGAGTCCCATTTTTTCCAGAATAAATCGCATAAGGAAGTAACGAACAAAAGGCCTTTTTATGTACACCATGTACCAATTTTTGACTTTTTCACAGTCCCTATATCCTTTTTTACAAGTTTCCAATCTTGTGAAAATTTATTCCTTATGTATCCATGGGTTGTCTTCACCTTAAAGAACCATTTTTAACCCCTCTTGCATGAAACTTCCATATCTTTCATGCACCTCCTCCGTGATACCCTCCAGGATTGCAAGTAGTGATTTAATAGTTCCTCTTTTTGTGTCCCTAGTTGCATTATCATACCTATTTCTTTTCATCATATGTATGCTATTGGATTTTTACTTTCAGCATCGCTACACTATTATGGACCCCATGAATGACCATTCCTCCTCCACCATCTCATCTTTAATTGTTTATTCCTTCCCTTCCTAAAGTGTTATTGATAATTGTTTTTTTATTCCCTAGGGGTGAGGTGTGAGTCCACCCCTTCTTCGATATTGGTCGTTAAATTTCATAGCCCCATCATCCTCAACACATGATGTCCAAATTGTGAGCTCGCCCCATGAAATCCACCTTAGGTTCCACTCCTTAGACATTCTCCAAGACCACTCATCTACATGGGAGTGATATCATACCACACCACTAGATATGGAATAAAATAATCCCCTCTTAGGATGAGACTGTCCTCAGGCCTCCCTCATGGACTAAGTCCCAATATCCATCTCCCTCAGAAGCACCTGTGCATAAGCCCCAAAAAAATCTCATGTCCACACCCTCTATGACATGATCTTGAGGTTTACTCCAATATCTTGTTTCCCACATTGAGCATGACTCATGCGAGATTAGTGTTTAATAGTAACCCTGACACCCTCTTTGGAATTATAAGAATTCTTAATCCCCATGTCCCTCATGTCCGAATTACACGGGTTTTGATCTATATCTTTTAGAAAAGGTATGCAGGAAGACTCATTGAGGTTCAATAACAACCACCTCTATCTGGGGCCGCCTTTGTACGTAATCCCCAGCATGTACAACAGGCAGTCTCAATGCATACTCCAAAACCACATTTCCCATTGGTAAATCTCAGTGTATAAGTCCTAACTATATGATTGGCCTCATATTTGGTTGTTAGCCCCAACACCCTCTTCCAAAAATATGTGTACGTTGATTCCAATCCACTAAGATACATTGGAAACCTCATTGAAGTTCAAACACAACACCAAAAACATCACATCACCCTTATCTCGGTTAAGAATTCCACCATAGGCTGCTAGCCATGTATAAGACACAACCCTTGGGTCCACCTCCTTAGGTGTTCAAATCCACCCGATCTTCAGGTCCACCTCCATAAGCACTCCCTCATATGCATGTAACTTCATTGGACCGTGAACCATGAATAAGACCCATCATATCTAAGGGAAACTAGAAATGTTCAAGCCCCAATTTCATTTGAACTATGTAGACTTTCATCAATGTCTCCAAGGGAGGTTATGTTGGAAGCCTCCCTAAGGTTCATGACCATCATCCATATATCATCCTAGTCGTTCTATTGGGTCATTATATATCTGGAGGATCATTCAAAACCCTAAGGTCACTACTTTTGGGTCTATATCCATGTGTTTCATTATCACATGATTCCTCCTGAGGTGCCCCATCACCCCACTGAACTACGTGGACATTTATTCCCAGCCACTGTGATACGTAGGAATTTTCAATGGGGTTCAATCCCATCACCCCAAACACATCATCCATTTCATAAATTGTATACAATCCATCCATAATCCGTTTTGATTTAACCCATGCTGCCACATCCCAGTGGAATCAGGACACCCCATCCACATAAGCAATTCTCCTTGATGCAACTGGAAAGCTAACCATGTGTAATCCCCACACAGTCCAACCCAGAGAGATCCTCTTGTGATAGGAATCTAGCCATAAATATTCCCCATTCCCCCTAACTATAGTGATCATTTATTTGGGGATGTACACTCATAGTGTGATATCTTCGCTTTTCCTAAAACACCTCCTTAATACAACTTTAGTTGTGTTGAGATCAGCCATGTAAAATCTCCAAAATCCAATAAACTTGTTCACCAACCCATATTTATAAGATAATCTATCCATAAATGCATGATTTTATACTCATGGTATTCCCCATGATAAACATGGGATGTTTGAGGAAACCCTCAAAAACTACACATTCAGAATTTATCTCTACAAGACATTTAACTAACACCCATCATCGTGCTAAACATGAATCACCTTTTGAAATACTCAGACGAAATTACTAGAGAATAATATAGCCCACGATTGACATGGGATGCATTGGGTTATACTCCCTTGATATTCCCCCATTTCAGAAAGAATACTGGTTCTCTAATGCTCCAAAATCTAGAAATGACTAGTGATGGCCAACATGACTTCTCCCCTAAATGAATGTTGCATTCCTATCAAGACTTTTTTGAGTTTTCAGATAGAAAAGCATAATTAATAGGAATCCACAAAGATATGTCATCGTGACCGAGTTTCATGAACTACATATTAATAAATATGGAAGACCTATATTAGGAGACTAGTTATGTGGAGGAATCCACAGAATGAGGTACCAACATCCCATCATCCCATTCTGATCAAGGAGATAATATCTCAGAAGAAGTGATGAATGTCTCCCACCATTGAAATGTGGGAGTGTTGGGTAAATTACACCATAAAAAAGTGATCATCCTCATCATTAGTGGTGGTGAGTCGAAGAGAATGAATCAAAAACCAAATTATTATGAAATAATTGTGTGATTTTTTATGGAAATCATGTTTGGGAATTATATTGGAAGTTGTCACAAATTAATGTTTTTTGGAAAACACAATTTTTTATAATTGTAAATTGATATTTTTCAAATTATATTTTGGTTTTATTCATGTAATTTATTTTTTCAAATGATTTAAAAAGAATGAAAGGTTTTGATTTCATTAACTTGGACTGATGATTGAATAATTGGTTGGGCTTTATTTGAATGGGATGTGTAATGGTTATGATGTACGATTATCAAAGGGTTGGAGTATAGTTTTTAATGTCCACTATCAATGGTGATATCATTATGGAGTTTTTTTGGGAGTGTGAGTTTTTGTGTGTATGGAAATAGAGAATAATATTCCAAATCAAAAGAGAATTGGATTGATGTTTTCTTGATTATTCTATGGAAAAATTGTTAAGGGTCGTGATAAGAATTGGAAAAATGGTTTATTTCATTGATATGATCTTTTTTACAACTAAATAATGTTCTATAAAATGTTATAACATTTTTTTCCAGGTATCATGAGTTGGGAATTCATTAGGTAAATCCAACTATGTTTACGATCACCACTTGTAAGGGTGATATTTTCTGTTTTTGGATATCATCTATCAGGACACATATAAAGGTATGCTCTCTCAATTATTTATTGCTTCTCCATGTTAACAAGGGTGTAGAATGTGAAGTTGTAGTATGGATCTTGGATTTTGTTTTTATTGAGTTTATGTCCTTCGTTTTCTATTTCAGGCTTGAATTCATTATTTATCGTAGATATTATCTTTTGGTTTCAGGTTGTAATATTATATTGTTTGTTTGACCTGTAATGTTTTGATTTTTATTCTGTACTCATGCATCTTATAGAGTTTTTTTAGATGATGTTTTTGTGGTTTGTATTTTGTATCTTTTAAATTAAAAAACATCCCCCATATGTGTTTTAGATCACTGGAATTTGTTTCCATCCTTTAGTGTCTTGGGGATGTCTCCTAAGGCCTAGTAGCTCCCCCATCACACCTAAATCCATTCAGGAGGGGTTATATGTTACAAATATTTCCAGTCATGATCAGTCCAAATATCATTTATAGATAAATGGTATAACTATTTTCTCTCATGGACATAGAAAATTCAATCTTTTGGAAAAATGGTATCATTGATAAATCATTGACATAGAGAATGGTGTCAGTTTTGTTTGATCCTCAAGTAGGAAATATTATCAATCTGTCTCTTGGGATTGTAGTATAGAGTTGGGTAGTAATAACATGAAATGTAGGGGATTAAAAGGTGTATCTAATATCTTTATATTTAAGTTCATTTCATAAGGTTGTTTCGGTACATGAGTGTTTTTAGATACTTATAGGTGAGTTGACACCAAATAATCATGGGCTTATCCGATGATAGTTTCATGAAATTAATGGATATTAAGGAATACAAATATAATTACATCATTAATTTTGAATAAAATAGTTTATGAAATAGACAATATTAATGATTTTTAGGAAATAATAAATAGGTTTTTTTTGGAAATTCAAGGTTGTAATATTTTTAATGATGGTTAAAATATTGAAAATAGTTGTATTGTCGAATAATATATTGAAATATATGTTAATGGGGTAAATTGGAATTACAAAGAATCCAGTTTCAAATGAGTGAGGCTAAATTGAGATTTTTTTCTGGATATAGTTAATGGAACCATGTAGGAATTGTAAAAAAAATTAGAATTATCAATTGATAATGTGATTACACCTGAGCTATAGGAGAACTAATAGGTAGTCCAAAACATTGTCCATCTTTATAGAATGTGGTTAAGGATAATAGGAATGATGAACTGCATAAAGTGGACCATTCGATTTAATTACAAAATAATAATCCACTAATAATTTGGGAGGATTTCCAGATGGAAATGAAAATGTACGGGTGAATGCAATGAATCATGTCGTTGATTTCCATGGGACACCACCAAAAAAAGAATGTGATGTTCAGAATGTATATGACGGGATTTTTGGAATTCAAATATTGAGAATTACCAGTTCATGCTAAATTGAGAGAAGGCATGTCATTGTAGAAATTTGAAGAATTTTTTATTAAGAGATCAAATCCTCAAACATTTTATTTACCTATGACTTCCCAATTATTCATTTTGAAGTAATATAATCTCTCAATAAAAATGTATGTGGGTAAATATTTGAATTTAGTCAGTTTTTTCCTTGAATTTTCTTCAAGTGCATACTTGAAGGATTTTATTTTTTATCCTATATTTTTAATTGATATAATATAAATGATTATGTTGAATTTTAAAATGGAATATATAGATATGGTCAATGGAATGACTGCAGGATAAAGGGATATCTCTAGAAAAATTGTTTTGGGAGTATATTTATTCATAAAAGAACTTGTGGGAATACTTATATGGGGTATAAGTGCTATAGGTAATCATACTTTTGAAGTGGAGGGACACCGTAGAATTAGCCCACAGGATCAGTAAATATTACTCCTCGATAAAATAGTAATCTGAGATACCTTTAGTTTGGTTCAATGGAACACATCAATTGAGTTTTATGGCACAACCTAGTTCATGTCACAACTAAAACAAGATGGGCATACTTAGTTTTATCATCACAATGCTCCAATGATGGGTCCTAGAGAAAACTCTCATTCTTCTTAGGAATCATATTCTTGAACAACACTAGTACAACCGAATAATTCTCATCATCATAATAGAGTGAGTCATGGTGATTTTAGGAACACCATGACTTCTAAACTGATGCCCTCTCAATAAGAAAAGCATAAGAAAAGTTATGTGAGTAAGAAATTATATGGAGCTGTGAAAATGACCATTGTTGATCAATCTGGTCTCTTGAAAGTGAGAGGTACATTAATTTTTTATTCGACCATTATGAATGCATTATCTTATATTCTCATGTAATAATATTTTATTTCTTCTTATATAGTTGATAATATGTATTTTTCTATTAATATGATTCCTTGTCTTTTAAAAAAAATTATTGTCCAAATAGAGTATCAAGCCTCTATGTGTGATGATATCTCTATAACTATCAATGGGGATATGTTTCTTTGGGATTTATTTATGCTTGAGGCAGATATATATGACTTGATTTTGGGAATAGATTGGGTGAAATCATTTAATGATCACATAAACATTTATGCACAATGGGTTTGTTTCATTCTCTAGATAGTGTAAAATATCCCTACAGATAATATTGATATGTAAAGGATATTAAATTAGGATATTTGGTAATGGAACATGGAGCAATGCCTTATCATTTTTCTGTTTGTACCAAGTAATCCATGGATGATATTAGAAATAGGGATTTCCCAACTATTATTATTCAGTTTTTGGAGGTTTTCTTGAAAAACATCTCTGGGTTTACACCCAAAATAGATGTGGAGTTTATCATTGATCTCCTACCAAGGACTAGTCTGATATCACATCTGTATTACCAGATGAAATAGATAGAATTTAGGGAGCTGAAACTTTAGTTAGAATAGTTGTAATGTAAATAGTTTACTCGGCTGAATACATCTCCATGGGTATAACCGGTTCTATTTTTTAAGAATGATAATGAAAGACTTATACAGTGTGTGGATTATTGTTTTATTAATTATGTTTTGATAATGAATCTTTATCCTCCCCTATAAATTGATGATATATTTGATGAATTGATGGGAGGCTAGTTGTTCTCAAAATCTTAATTAAGTTAGGGATATCACATTGAGAGTTCGGATGGTGGATATTACGGTTAAAGATTTCAAAATGAGATATAAACATTATGAGTATATGGTTATGCCTTTAGGTCATAATAATTCATAAATCATATATATTGTATTAATGAGTTAGATATTTAATATATATATGTTATCATTTTTTGTGGTGTTTTTAATGATATACTGGTAAATTATAAGATAAAAGATGATCATGATAAAAACATGGATATAGTGTTGGATCTTTTTTGGGAGCATAATTTATTTGAAAATTTATCAAATTTTCATTTGTTGGAGACTAGATTCCTATTTCATTGACTATTTCATTTTCTTAAAAGGATTTCTTATAGATCTGAAAAATATGGAATATGTTTTCTCTTAGAATCTATCAAATAATTTCATTGTGTTACATAGTTTTATTTGATTAGTGGGTTAATATAGAAATTATGTATATTTATTTTCATTATTTTTCTCACCAATGACATATTTTATGTGTAAAGTACTTATGGTCAATAAGATGAAAAATTTCATAAATCTTATCAAGAACATAAGGTTAGAATTACATTTGAACATATCCTTACTTCTAAAAAGTCTCAAGAGAGCTTTGAAGTATATTTTAAAGAATTATAATCTATTTTGGGATGTGTTATCTTGAAATGAGATCATGTTATTGTTGATGGGTCTTGAACGTTACGTTTGGATGAGAATAACTACCAAACACTTGAATTGGATGTACTTGTTGTTGTCTAAGATTCAAATACTTCGAATCATTACCTCATTGGAGATAAATAGACACTCTTTAGAGATCATAATAGTTTGGAAATTAATTTCTCATAATGGGATATTAATTTATAGAAGGCCATATGGATGGAGTATCTATAAATGTTTGAATTTTAGTTGATGTATTCCCCATGTTAAGGAAACTATGTGGAAGATACATTGATTAAAAATTAATATGCTCAGTTGGTAAAGATTATGCAAACTAGTGGAAACTAATTTCATTAATAATTGATATGAATTTAGAATTATTAGACCGAGGTAGTGTTTTAGTTTTCATTGGAATTTAATTTCTTTCTAATTTGGATGACCTAATTAAATTTTCTCAAATATACATTCAAACTTTTGTGATTATGAGGTCAAAACTCAATGTTGTGGATACTATTGAGGTATGTAAACATGATGGGAATTATATGTTTTTGTTTGGTGTTTTTATGGTCGTACCATTGTCTTGTAAGGAAAAAAACATAGTGAGTACCAAAATTCGAGATGGGCTATTTACGTCAGGATTCAAAAAATATATAAATCATTGAAAGTTTATTTTTGATGGGCTGTGAGGACAATTTCTATTGCGAAATATGTCCCCAGATTCCTCACTATTAAATAGGTCAAGAAAAATAATCAACTACGAGAATTTATATAAGATTCTTTACCAAATCCCATATAGAAATTGAAGAAGATAACCATGTATTTTGAAATAGGTCTACCAAGGATGGTTACGAAACATGACGTCATATGGGTGATTTTAGTTCAGCTAAAATTTTTTAATCACTTCATCAAAATTAGTGAAACTAATTAGGTGGAATAAAAATAAAAAAACTACATTATAGACATTATAAAAATGCATGGCGTTCTTGTATCATTATTATCAGACAGATACCCCTTGTTTAAATATCATTTTTGGAAATAACTTTTGAAATAACATGGAAAATATTGACCATACCTATGAATTATAATCCTCAAATAGATGGAAATTCTCAACGGACAATCCAAGTGTTATTGCACACACCTAGGGATTGTGTAATTGATTTTTATGGCTCAATAAAGGACCATTTAGCAATACCATAGTTATTTTATAATAATAGTGATTAGGACTCAATACATATAGATCCTTTTGATGTATTTTATAGTAATCCTTTTCATTTTACAGTTTGTTAAGTGGAAATATGTGATACACCAATAATTGTACCCATCATTGTACAAGATAAAACACAGAAGGTTTAAATGATTATAAATAGAAAGTATATGTCCCTGAGTCATCAAAAATCATATGTAGATCATCATTGATAACCATTTTCATTTTTGGTTTGTGATCATGTTTTCTTTATAATATCTCGATGGATTGGGTATCTTCATTTTGGTAAGAAGTAATGTTATCACCGTTAAAAGTTATCCCTTTTAAGAAATTTCAATGTGTTAGTGATGTAACATATCAATTTTCTTTTCCACCATGGTTTAGTTCAATTAACAAGTTGTTTCATGTGTCTCATTTAGATATGTATCAACCTTAACCTTATGATTTTATTAGGTGGGATCACATTGACCTAGAGAAATATTCTATGTTCATTTATGTTCATGTATAAATTTTGATTGGAAATAGATGATATTTTATGGGGAAAGCATCATTCTAGTATTATTTTTCTAGAAACATAGTCAAATTCAGTAAGAAACCTAAGAACATGTGTATCTATGTGTGATTTTTTTTCGACATGTAAAAGGGTATGAAAAAACAAATTACAAATAGTTTAAATTCTTATTTAAGTTTTCTTCGGAAAATGAGTTAATGGATTTGATATTAATTCGATAAATATTTTATGGATTTTAAATGAATTTATATTACTTTTAAAAAAAAATTATAATATGTGATAAAAATATTTCCCTATTGGAATGAGTTAGGAGTTCATTGGGCTAATCCATCGGAGTTTAAATCTACACCCTTCCAGGGAGTTGTTTATTTGAAGATGTCATCTATCATAAAATTGGTAAAAGTAGTGTATCTCTATTAATTAGTGATTCTTCTTGATACTGTGGGATTATAATACGGATTTGGAGCATGGATCTGGAATTGAATGCCTCTTGAATTTATTTCTTTTTGTTTCATTTTGGAAATTGGATTCTTTGTCTTTCCTTTGATATTGTATTTTGGTTTCCTATTGTATTTTGATATTGGTTTGTGATTTTTTAGGTGTTATGTTTTATTTTGCAACCATTCCTTATATAGAAGGTTTATCACATAATTTTGTTCTTGTTTGAATGTTATATAATTAAAAGGGCTAATCAACCCCTAAATGTTCATGAGGCCCTTTTAATTTATTTTTATCCTTTGGAATCTTAGTTATGTATCCTAATGTCTAGTAGCTCCCATGTCTCCCCTAAATCTAGTGAGGTAGAGAATGGTGTTATAATTGGGGTAATATATACAATTTTAAAGTATAATATGTTTTTTGTCCCACTCATTGTGGGTGTAACCTCCACAAATATATCAAAATTGGGTGATGGTTTGGACCATCAATATATAGGAGGTTATACAACATATTTTTATATGGTTATAAGTGTTGACAACATGAGATTAGAGAATAATACACGTCATTAAAGAATAATGTTATGGATTATAGATCATAATTGCATGAAATGAGAACATTTATGTGTTTCTATTATGTTTCTATTGAGTTGGAATTTAGTAAAAGGATTATAGATATTTTGGTTATTGGGATGTAGATTTTGGATATTACTTTTGGGGTGTGGGATTCAATTGTGATGATTATATTGTTAAATCTGACATGAGGCACTATATATAATGATATTATTTTTAAGGATAAAGAAACATGTCATATGAAAGATTATAGATACATTTTCTATCTATGAAATTTCCTAGATCAGGTAAATACATTTCATTTATTGATGAGGATAGATGTTGTGGATTACGTGCATTGTTATTGGTTGTTATTTAATTCATTTTCAACACATTGGTTGGAATAAATATTTTTTCCTTGGACAGAACTGAAGGTGGTCGACTGTGTTTATAGTTACACCATGCATAGGCCTTCATGATACATGAAAACATTATGTATCATAGTATATTTATGGGTCTAGGTTCATATTTTTGAACCTTTTTTATATGAGAGTGTAGATAGTTAATGGGATGGATGGAGTATTTTTTATGATATAGCAAGGTATTCCTCAATATCAAGACTGTAATTAATTTTTATGATTTTTTTACTTGGATATTTATCATTGACACAATAGAGATCTCATTTGTGATTGTATAACTGGTTTGTCTATGTATTCATGGATTCATCATATGTTATGTCATGATATATATTCCTTCTAAAATATGATAATATTTAGGGTTGATACGTTCTCACCAATATTTTTTTTATTAATAGGGTATATTATCATCACAATTAATATATAAATCATATCTACTAGTAAATAACCTTAGACATATATAGAGGCATTCCACAATTCATGTGGTTCTCTAGACCATTTACTATAGAGTAAGGTTAGGGAATTCCATAAATCATAAATAAAGATAAAAAATTCCTCTAACCATATTTATATAAAATCATTGATGATTACCTAAATATGAAATCCAGAATAGTATATAAATTAATAATTTTTAAGAAATATTTTATAGAAGATGTAGAAAAATAAAATTTCAAAACATATCATTATATATAAGATTAATCTAAATACACGCATATGTAAAAAAAGTAATTTATAAGAAATAAAATCCACAATAAGAAAGGGTACCTTGAAATACATAAAAGAATGTATTCCAAAATTGGTAACCAAAATCAATTCCATGTAAACAAGGGTGTTATAAAATATACTAAATGCCCTCAAGAAAACATAACCTGTCTAGATCCACAAAATAATTGATGAACTATCATTAATACAACGTGATATAATAAATTTACTTATGAAATAACTTATGAAATAATAAATAAAATAAAAAATCATACCAATAGAATTTGTATATATAGTGAACAAAACTATGTAGTTTGTAATTCCATGATCGATCAGCCTGAACATTGTCGAACTTGGAGAGTCAAATGAACACATGAGTGCCTCCCCAAATACTAAAGGACATCGAGATACAATGATGGTCCATCAGTCCAATGTATATATTAGACCCTATATTTGATCAATATATATATTAGTGAAAATTCAATAAACTATAATCTAAAAAAAATAGTATAATATGGAAATTTCATCGATAATGGAAACATAAATAAATTAATACATGTTATAAAAACATGATGCATTTTTAATATCATTTAATACATACATATAAAGTCAAATAAACTATTGGGTTAATCATTTTTGAACCATAATCCATGTACACATAATAGAATATATATATATATATATATATAATTGTTTTTACACCTCTAACTAGTCCTATAAATATCTTCCTGATATCCTTCCCATAATCAACAAACAAATGGAAGTCCTTTTTTCTTACATACCTAACCTTAAATTCTATATTAGCATCATTGTTTATGTGATGGTTGTTATAAAAATACTTCATAATTCACCACCAATTGTCATGTAAGTAATTCCATAATATATAATCTCACCAAATCTATGATATGGAAACAATGTCAATAATAACAATAACCAATCACAAGATTAATTTATCAACAAGCCAACCAGTGAGAGAACATTACTAATTAAGACAGTTCTAGAATGTGATCGAATATCAAACTATCTTATATAAAGATAAATTGAATGATTTTTCACCATTAACAATAATATAATATATTAATAGTTCTATAAATATGTGGATATTTTTAAAAGTGTTATCACCACTAATATCATTGATTCTAGTGAATGAGTTATTAAATATAATAACATCAAATTAGATATATTTATTATCACCATTAAATTAATAAAACCCAAATATGATAGGGTAATAAATTTTTATACATATTGTATAGTTTAAAATGTTGTTAATACTAAAAAAATATATATCTAAAAATATCAAAAATAAAATGCTATTGGTGAAAGTGGAAATACCATAAACAATAGTTAAATGTTTTTTCACCATAATAACATAGGCTAATTATTCATCTCACTTATAATAAATATGGTGGATTGGTTATCAATATAATATAATATGACTACAACTAAATTATTTATAACCACTCATAAACAAACCTATGTAAATATGAAACCACCATCTCATAATTTTGACACGGGTCAACAGATAGTCAAAAATATCATAATAATAAACATGGTTGAGAAGATAAAAAATATTAACATTATCATAATCATTTATGTATTAATAATTTTCATTAAAATAATCATACACATCAGATAATGGAAAATAAAAAATTATAAAATCGCACAAGTGAATGGATAATCAAAAATAGTGTAATAATAATCATGATATATTGGTTTGTGACTCTCTGAATAAATTATCTAATCAAATTTAGTTATTAGGTTACCTATGTATCATGGATTATATGACTAGTTACTCTTATGGAAATCTCATGCATCCTATAATAGACTTGGATAATATAAAATTACCCATATTTGAAGTATCAAACAATTTTAGGACTAGTTCATTTAATGTCAATCCAATAAGGAAATTACCCCTATCATAACCCACATATTGGATTTAATTATATGAGAAAATTTAAAGGATTAAAAACAATTTCACAATCATAATAAATAGTCATATACACCACTTAGGTAATCCATCATCTATGTATATCACCAACTTCCCAAGGTGTTATGGTCATTATTTACCATGTATTTAAATAATAAGGTTTTGATGATCGGTAATTGGATTGAAACTATATGTTTATTACATAAAAAGAATATAAATAACATTGTGTTCCATAATATGATACATTCACTCTCCTAACAACAACTATACATAACATGACACAAAAAATTCATACAAAGCATATGAAAAACATAGGGTCCACTTACATCATAGTTACATACATATCTTTATTATTGATTATCAAAAGATTAAGCCTCAATTAATGTTTATCCAATCTATATATATATGAAAATAAATATAAGTATTTTAATGGATAATTATTATATAGTAAAAGAAATTAAATTTTTATGGTTAGAAGAGGTAATCCTTGGCTATGGATATAAAAAATTATAGACCGTTCAAGATTCCATCCAGGATAGAAGAAATGAGAGAAATATGTATCAATGGTTGAGATGGTGTTGAGCCTAGTGTGATTTGGATAAAATTATCTAAATTAATTTTCTTAAAATGGTGGATTTGGGGAAAATAAATAAACACACCCTTTACAGTTGGGGGTTTAGGTCTCACCATAACTATAAGCACCATGATTTTAGGGGAAATATTCTCCTTGAATTATATTATCCACTCATATTATTTTCATGAATTTAATTATGATCCTATAGAAAGATATTTCACATTAATTATGGGTTAAAATACACACAAATTATCTAGAAAATTATATTCATATATTGACGTAAATGGTAGATTTCAAACTCCTCACAATACATATTCACTACATTGAGATTTAGTATTAGTCCGAACTGGTGAAAATTACTTCTAATATTCTGACATGTGAGATTCTTACTACAACATAATCTCTTGGACATGTCTATTATTTAACCATTCATTTACAAGAGGTAGATCCTTCTCCCAATGTATCATTTTATTCTAATCCATTATATGTATGTTATGCCCTACGAATAATACATCAGTCTTCATCTCAGTATCATTAACATATATAACATGTGTTGGTCCAAATTATATGTCCCATGTCGAGATATTTACAAACAAATGTGCATATCACTATACCTCCATGAAGAAAAAGTCATCATTCCATGGTATGGATCCCCTTGATAGCCTCAAACACACTACCCAATCATGTGGAGATATCCTATATCTCGGTAATGTATAGTGTCTCCACATAAGAAAACTATAAAAAATAATCTATTATATTTATAAAACAGCATAGGTTGATGTATTGAGTGTACATGGTATTATATAATACACATGAAAAATTTCTGATATCCTATAAATTATAAAAAAATTTTATGCCTATTTTATGATACATGTAAAACTATAATATGTCTCTCCTATTACTAACCAATATAGACGATATTGACAAAATCTATTATATATTTTTTGGAAAGGTATCATATAATAAAATTCATTAAACTATTAGTGTAGTTGAACTCCATTAATTTTGTATAACATATATATGATCTACCAAAATTTTGAATTATTTCTCAAAGAATGAATTCAAATACCCAAAATATGCACTTAGACTTTCATCATTGTGTGGATACTATGTTTTAATCAATTTTCATATAGGGATGAATAATCAATATAGTGAAAATTTTAAATGGAAAGTGGACTATGTGACTCAATATCACATAATTTTATTTAAAAATTTTCTACCATACCATATCCCATACATATTAGATTCTAAACTCCTCAAAAAACTAGGTATCCCATATATACTATAAATTAATTGTAATGAATTGACCCATCATGACCTTATATAGGTCAATAGATTTATGAAGGTTCCACTATAATCCTACAACCATTAGGAATTTTTTTAATACAATTAAAATGAAGGAATAAGAAATTAGTGTTGATTTTTTCACTAGATAATGTATACCATACACTAATAAGGAAAATACTTGATGTGATCCACACTCAGACAACAAATGTTATGTTTGGGTAGTGAAAAATCTCTTAATTTTAATAATAACATTTGTGGATATCCTTCAATAACCTGATTTCTCACACATTGAGTGATAGATTATCTTCAAAAATGTATCTCGATATAATGACATGTTGGAGAGAACCACTTATTGGGAGTGGGTCACGGATTTTATAAATATAAAGAAAAATTCATTGTCAAAATATAATAAGTCATTTTTGAGGATTTTTTATGCTATTTTTTATTCATTATATAATTTCAATTGTGAGAAAACATATGCAGGGATGTATTTTAAATTATATTGACTGATTTGACTGGCCATTGGAAAAAATGTAAACCTTTATCAAAAGTTATGGTCATTTTATGATCCATGTTTATGATTATTTACATGAGTTCATGACTAAACATTGTTCTACCCATTCTCTGAACCTACCTTCCATACCTACTTTTCCAACATGAATCTTTTTCATGTGTTTATACACCATAATAATTTCCATAAAAACCTATATTTTTTATCTTCTTGCATGCCCTACATTCACACTTAGCCTTCTATCCTAAACATTTTCCCTACCTTTCTATCTAGGGAAACCGTTCAATTGCCTTTTATACATATATTGTTTAATAGTGCCTACCATTATTCCCTACACATATTATTATCCTTATACATATATTCCACTAAATGTTCCTATAAAAGGATCCATAATGTAGTAATCTAGCACTTTTGTAGGTGATGAATAGAAAACCAAGATATATACTCTCTCTAGCCTCATTACATAGTATTCATATACCTTCATGTATCATTTTAATTCCCAAACAAAATTAAAAATAACATAAAATTAGGGCAATTAGGATTCATGATTTAATAAAGATTGAAAACCATCAAAGGAGTTCACTTTCCCCACAATTCTTATGTACTATAGAATGGACATGCATTGGGTGACATAGTAGAGTGTCCCTCATTAAAACGAATCAGCAAAGAGCCCTGACCAATAGGGTGAAGACTCACGCAAGTATTGTCACTAGGACCACCATATCTCTATAACTTCAATAGGTAGAATCATTTTATTATACCCATTAACTGGAGATAATTCTATCATATTCTCCCTTAATAGTGGTGAAGGCTCCTCTAATCCCCCCATACATGGGTACAACCTCATCCAAATCACCCTATATAGAAAATCCTTTTCATAGGGACCTCATATGGAAACCCATTACATAACCCTCCATCATGGGGAAATAAAATAAATGACCTTCCCAAATAAAAGAAATGTATCCTACCCTCTTATCCCTACACTATGGGGAAAAAAAATCTTTGCCTCTAGGCCATCACTAAGGTGAACCTCATTTTCCATGGTGTCAAACTTGGGCACCCATTAATCATATATGGGACTCTATTAAGGAATATGAAAAATATCATGTCAATTCCCATGTTTTTTACTAGTTATAGTATATAAGGATTACATTCCTATGTATTCCCAATGTATGAACAAAGAGTTGATATTCTTCACTTAGTCACTCAACATTAATTAGTTGAGATACTCCTCATAGATACCACATATGTTCTTATAATACATGAATCCACCAATAATTTCATTAACAATGATCTAACCTCAATTATCTACTAGTGATCCATTCAGATATGAATGAATCATTCCTGATTAATCCGCACACTATATCTTTCTATCAATATACTCCTCTCAATTATTTCATAATGACTTGAGTTGAGATATAACACTTGGTCCCCCAAAATTCCAAAAGATGATATTTACCAGTTGACACTGAAAAATTATCTCCAAATTGCTCACCTAATAGAGTGAACAATATACTGGCCTCCTATAAGCTATTAGACCAAAAAATTATTTTAATTGAGGCACCAACAAGGTTCAGAACATGGGAGAAGAAGAAATGCATTAACCATACTCAATCATTTTATTTCATCACATTCATGGTAAAAACATCTTTACCACATGATGTCAAATTTCATATTCATTTATTTTCCAAGAAACTTATATTGAGAACATCAAACATTTGAGGTTTCCTTCCTTCAATGTTTTAAAATTGGGAAGATTCGCTGTCCTTAAATTCCAACATCCATAAACATGAAATTCCATAAATAATGAGCATAGGATTCTTTAAGTGATGAGCATAAGATCCAGCTTTAGAGAAGATTATCCCATTGTCTCAAAACATATAATTACTCAAGATACTCCACTAGGCTTCCCTATAGTTTCAATTCATACTAGGTGTATTTCCTAACATGACCTTGCTACCACTTTTGTAAACAATACAAGAATATATCATAATGAACATGTGATTACACAATGACTTCATAATTTATATATATGAGTAAATTTATATCTACTTCTACAAGTACATGAGTGTATTCGCCCGTGTAATTATTATATAACATCATTATTTTGATTACCATTAGGTGATAACCTAGGTATTCTCTCTAGTATTGAGTTATGAATCCTCAAGTGACGAGACAATGACATTCTATCATCACTCATGTGTAGAGTATTAGATTTTATCATGGCATAATACTTGATATATGACATGACCTTACCATATCTCATTTTTTATTGACTAATATAATGAAATTTAAAGGACCTCCCATGAATATGTCACGCACCATCCATTGATAGATTCACATTTACTAATTAACTATTCCTCCTGGCCTTAAACTACATGGATGTTCTCCTTAACACATGACCATAAAATTTATGATCTATCTAATTATGTGGAACTAAACAACATGGGTTCAAATTTCGTTTATATGGATACATAGGAATCCCATCATTTGGGGTCAAATTAACACAATAAGAATTATTGGATCCCTAGATGGAGATAAATCCAAAATTTCCCAAAAATTCATATAAACCAATGAATAATTAATTAATAATAGAAAAATATAGAACATATATTGTACTATGATAGTCTAATCGATTCATAATTTTTTTAACAAATCATTTGAATATGGGCATCCAGTCCTATACTAGGATTTCAGAGAGATTCATATAAATATCTTACATTTGTAAGAGATTCCTAGAGAGGAAAATAATTCCCCTCTAAGGGTTTAATGAGACTGAACTCATGTATCCTCAATCAAAACACATTCTAAACAGTTAATATTAAGAAAACCTTGTGACATCTTACATTTGGAAATGAGGAGCTAAATGATATTAAAACATAACCATTGTAAATAAGGGGTAATTATAACTTCATTCGAATATAATGGTGACCCCATTGATAATCCTTTAACTATAAAATTTAATAATAAAACATTCTCTTTTGTTTGATGTTTTATATTTGAGTTTCAATTTATTTCGCATTTTTAATACCATTAGGACTTATTACAATCAAAATTTCATCAAAAAAATGAAGAAATAAATTCTATGATCCTAGGATGATCTGGAAGTACCCAAAATACATTTTATATTTCTTCACATAATCAACTGATGCATCAAACCTACAACTCAATTTCCATCAATGCAGTAGACCATATTTTTATCATCACCAACCAAACACCTCTGTTTCCAACTGGTGAATGTCCGGTTATTGAATTTCTATATTTTTGGACCCATCACATTGTTAAAATCCTATGATAATATTATTTAGGAGATGAATCGATGTGAAATCTACTAATATTTACTAGAATCATTAATCTATGTGTTTGATATTTAAACATATATAATCATTGTGATCCATTATGAATATCACACCCCAAAATACAAACCATATCATAGGGTGGTGGGTAAGGATATACACCATGTAATGAAACACACACATGAGCTACCAGGAGGATTCCATGTCACTGTAATAATCATCATTGATGTGTGACTGCAATTCCTTGAGAATATGAAGATTATGTTGTGCATTCCTTAATAATCTAGACCTATCCATAAAAAAGGTTCCTATATAAGGAGTATGACCACTATAAATCTAGAGTAGGCCCATGTATATTATACTACCAACATCCCATATTACCTTTGGTATATCTCGATAGTGTCCCATGTATTATCCTAAATATTTATTAGAAAGAGGATACAAAATTCATCACAAATATCCTTGGTTACCACCTATTTCATATCCTATTTCATTCATTTGATTGGTAAATACATTGATCATTCCTATAAACCGTGTATGGGAAATTAATATTTACATCCCCATGTTTCACATAAGTAATTTTCATCAATGTTGACTAAATTGATGTTGAAAACTATGATAATGTTGAAAAATAATCAACTTTTTCTGAAATAACCACCTACTATTACACAAAAGTGGCGATGTAGTCTCAATAGAATATAAAATATCTATTTTAATTGTGAAATTTGTGGAAATTGAGTAGATAAATGGTATGTTTCTCATAAAAAATTGTTCCATTACGTACAATAATTATGTTGAAACTTTTTTGACTTCTCCAACTACCCTTATATAGTTAGAGGATATGGATAGATCAACTATGGTGGAATAAATCTACCCTATCAACATTTGATCATATTAGTCAACCCATGTGACTATAGATCCAACTGATTTACATGATTTCCCACCAATGGTAGAATATCATTTGGTTTATAATGAAATTTAACATATGATAAATTTAGTTTTGGTATCCAATGAAATACTAGATTCTATCAATTATTAGATGGATTATCTTGAAGTTAGATATGATATGGTTTCATAAGAGAGGATTTTGTATCCTGTTATTGTATATATGACTCCTCATCCTCTTAAATTGTGAAATTATAATTTCTAGGCATTCAATTGAATAGGAGAACCAATATAGAATATCTCTCATTTTTCATCCCAGTGAGGACCAAAGATTGGAAACAATGAATAATATGTTGTTATGAAGCTACAATTTCTGAGTAAGACTACAAAAAGTCCCCACATTTTCATCAAATGATATCCATTTATATTACTGCATTGTACACTGGGAATATCATATTCCAAAAATTATATTCTAATTTGTGTCTATATAGAAGAAACAATCCCTCAATGATCTATCTTGTTGTAGAAAAAAAATATTTCTATGGTTATAAATTTTAATTCATGATGGAATGGTATCGTATATTCGTTGGGAACACATCTCCCTCAAGAAGTAACACTGAAGATATGAGTGGAGAACCTATATTAAGAGTTGTTAATTAAACATATCCCCCTAAAATATCATAGTGGGTTACAATATTTCATCACTATTGAAAACAATTTCTAGTATTCAATTAACCTAAAATGTAAAAATGTTCATCAATAAACCATATCATATATTAGGATATTTAGAATATCAAAACATACTATTGTCACCCTCATAAAAAAGGATGAGATAGAATTACCATTAATGAAGGACTAACATAATTTTATTTATTTATTTTGATCATGTTCAAGGATACTTCATCACATATGTATAGAAAAACCTAATAATGTTTCCTATAATCTTGAATCTAGATAAAGTAGGGAAGAATGATCTTCTATATATATTCTCTTACCATTTTATGTTGGATCACACAATTTTTCAAAGATTTACTACTATAGATTTAAAAAAAATAAGGACAATGATTGTAAAGTTCTATTTGAAAATCCCAAGGACTCTATGGAATAGGAGTTGTTAACTATATTAGATTAAATGGATAATGTGAAAATTGACCATATAAAGGAATGACTAAAAATACCCATCATGACCCCAATTCCATATATATCTCATACTACAACACATTTTACTACTCATCATCCATATATACAACACATTTTTTTCTCATAAGAAAAGGGGGAAGTATAATTACCAAAGATTTAAATATCAAGAAAGGATCATATAGACTATATGTCCCCATTACTGAGTGAAAGGGTGTATACCTAATAAATGGTCTAATATAAACTGACAAAAAACAATCCAACTAGTATTGACCTAAATAATTTTATACTTAGAACAGACCCCAAAAAGGATTATATGGATAATAATCACCTAAATATATTTTTTTGTGATCACATTATATGAGGCTAAAACAATTATCCCATTAAAAAATAACGTCTTTTAATAATGGAAACCAGTTCACGTAATTATCTATCAACCTAATATCAGTTGGTTATAATTTATGTTATCTCAAGAGTGATGATTGCACAGTTATTCCATCTCTTAAAACATAACATATATTCTTATTCTCTACCCATATCATATTTGTAGAATAACTTTATGATATTCCCCATTAATCTAATAATGTATTCACCAACCATGTTGATGCTTTAATTTCCACATCTGATAGAAAATATTTTTTATTTTATTAAAATATCAAGTAAATAATATCAACATTTTATCTCTGATCATCATCCAACTATATTTCCATCAGAAAGGGTAGCAGTGTTGAAAATTATTATTATTATCATCCCCTAGAGGATGGTAAGATCATATATGTTGATTGAGAAACCACTTAACTCTAGAGGAAAAAAATAACAAATCAAAAGAATATAATGATTACCTAGGGATGTATAAAACATCATAAAATGTCACCAACCAACGATATATTTCATACTTCAACAAAGAAAAATGTATCATTAGTGTGGGGGTGTTTTTTATTTTTCACCACCTTATCATGTGTATTGTAGAAATAATTAAACCATAGTGATGACCACACCATCCCTAAGACCATTAGAGGTTTCAAGCACCAGGGTTTTATCCTTAATACCCCAATCATAAATATCATAATAATATAACTAAAAAATTTTCAATGTTAAGGGAATTCCTATGTGATCACATATTCAACCATGTTCCTATAATGATAGAAGAATATATTGTGTTTGTGGGAAGTATTATTGTCATGAATCACTCAATTATAAAATAATGAAGGAAAATTTTTTTCAATAAAATTATGTTCATGGTTAAATAAATATTTTTCAATGGAGAATAATTTTGGTGAACTCCCATGGATCATGAGAAGATGCATAAAAGAGGAAAATGTGAGAGAAAATTTAAATTACTTCCTATGTCATTGACTATTAAGTTTTATAATCTTGCGTGTCTCATTATCCAACACTGCATTCAGTAACTGATATATGAAGTTATAATGGAGTTAGTGAGAACTAGATCTATAATTAATAACCCACCATCAAAAAACTACTATACTAAAATAAAATAACAGTCACACATCTCTCTGAAGTATATGAAAAATTTATACTTAATTAATCAAAATAATGTATCTATATATCTCCCATGTTCATTTTATAACACCCTTCTTCTTCTTTTAAATATGAATTGATAATAAGAAGTGGATATTAATGTTATTACCAATTATACCCCTTAACACAAACTTTTGAGTGATGTGATTCAGGAATGATACATCTATAAAATCAAGATAAATAATAATATAGTTGAAGCCATAATATTTTTAGATAATATCTTGACTCAAACAATATATATTTGATTCATTATGACACAAACCAAAAGGCCATCATCCTAATGATGTTAAGTCACATATATATTTCCATATCACATGATGTTAAAAAATATAAAATCAAATACTTATCTTCATGACATAAAACTATTTTATAAACATACAATATATATGAAATTTAATAAAATTAATCAATGAATTCAATGTTTTATGACATTAATAGTTGGATATATAATCCATATCATACAAAGTTAAAATATATTTCCAATTTATTCCTGTAATGACTCTAAACTAAAAAAGGTATTAACCAAGATAAATAAAATTAAAATGTAGGACCCATGATAATCGATCAGGTCTCTAAAATACTATTATTTATTCATTATCACATTATGATAAACTTCATGAAATATGTTTATTCTATATAACCAATCTTCCCTTAAAAAATGATACAGATCTACATATAAGTTTTATAATGAAAACTTTTACAGACTCGTGTGATGTTTTCTTCCATAACCCTACACTAGAGAAATCTTATTTTACCTCATCCCAAAATGGAGTCTTCTTCCATGTCAGGGTTCATCCATTATCTTACTAGGATTCCTATCCATTTAATTCAAAACTAAAGAATATGATTTAGGTATTTGTGAACAATTAAATTACCTAGTGAAGAATAATGTGCTGGGTAATTTATGTAATTATTGGATAATTATTTGTAACACCCTAATATTTTATGATATATTTCACTTTAAGAAATACATTTTATTTGATTTCATTCTTTATATATAACACCAGCTATAAATGAATTTTGATTTAATATTAAAATATTAGTATCCAATGAGATCGTTATATCCAATATGATTTATTAGATGGTATGAATAAGGATAAATAAATTATGAAAAATTAATTTTTATGTATATTTAAAATTAACTCATAGGTTATGAATTGGTTAGTAATTAGAATAAAATATATATATGGTGAAACGAGATGTTTTTCTAAAAACATTAATCCCACAGATTTTTAATACAATAATAAATTTAATTAATCACTATTGATGAATTATTTGAAATTAATATATATAATATATATTCATTTAAATATTTTTAACTAAATATAATTGTTTATACAGGGAATCGATTGAAGTAAGACTAAATTTTATAATGTGATATTCTTTTTGGTAAAAATTGATTTTATAAATTTTATAAAATTTTATTAAAATGAATTTTATATAATTAATGAAAATTAATCTTTTAAATATGATTCAATATTTATAGTCATAATAAATAATATAAGTTAATAAGGTAACCTAATTTTTGTTCATATTGAATAATAAAACCAGTAATATTTTATTACAATGGTTGGTTTTGAAAAGGTATTCTATGGGGGGGACATCCAAAGAGATAGGGAATAATATATCCAAAAATGAGTTCATTGTTTTTTTTGGATAATGTAATTGGGTGTTTTAAATATTATCATTTATTATTTTTAATTTTTGAGCCACATTACTTGATTAAGAAATTATTTTTATTTTAATCTGTTTAAATATTCCATGGGTGCCCCCCTCCACTGTAAAATAATACCACCTCTACTCTCTTCCATATAGTTAATGAAAATTATATATCAATTAATATCTTCCCTAATCCCATACTAACATCCCAGTCTTTGTCCTATATGTCATGTTTTGATTAAAATGCCATATTTTCAAGGAACAAGTTGTATGATAAAAGAGGATTCTAAACAATGAGGTATGACTCTAAACATTGTACATTAAATTTTATTTCTTTTTCTCCAACCACTAAATATATTTTATCAATTCCAAAATAATTACATAAATATATTAAAAATAATTATATTTATTATTACATAGAATTCATTTTTGACCACTTCCAAAAAAAAGGAATTTAATTTAATGATCTTGTGAATATGTGGACTACTGCATTCACATAAATAAATGATTAATTTTACTTAACTAAATTCCATTTTAGGTAATTTGGAATGATTTAAATAATATATATATTGTGTTTGACTTATTTATTTCTTTTTAATTAAAATATATTATTTTTCTTCTTATGATTACATTGATTGGAAAATGATAGTGTCACTTGTTCGTACGTGTGGACTACTATTTCTATTAAGTGATGTGATTCGTTTTTCAATTATTCATTATATAGATTGTAATAACGTTATGATTAATTAATATATATGATATCTGTGATATAATTATAACTCTATAAAATTTAATTATAATCTACATCTCTTTCATTCCATCCATTGAATTTTGACAACATCACCCGTGTGTATGTACAGTCTATTGTCTCCATGACATTATGCATTTAATTGTTAATAAATACTCTAGATGAATGATTAGAAATGTGAATATAATGAATAAATATTATATATATTCTATTATTAAATATATTTAGATGAAAAACCCATTACTATTGTGCTATTACTGAAATAATTTAATTGAAACATGCTTGGAAAATAGACCAATTTTCACCCAAATAATCATTCCAACAGAGAAATTATTAATAAATGGATAAGTGGAAATTATAAAAGAATGATACATATTTATTTATGGTTGAATATAATTATAGAAAATATCTATTGTAAAACTAGATTTATTATAACGGATTTTTGAACAGGCATGAAGCCAAATAGAACATCAAGAATGAGTTTTATGTTTCAATGTCATCTTTTTTTGGGATTATTTAGCTAAAATATTTTTGAGAGAAATTATATGGATCATATCCTTTAAAAACATCAATTTTATTCTCTAATGGTTATTCTGGTATATTTTATTTAATATTACAATTTTCATGTATTTGTTATATTCAATGGTTAATAAAATGTTTTCAAAGAAATGTTGACCTTATTTTCATTTTGTCCATTAAACATTTTTTTCTATGTCCATGTTAAACAATATTTTTTTATGAAATTTTATACCTATACTTGAAATATTTTAAAATTTTATTTATTACTACATTTTATTTCATATAATATATAGTAAAAGGAATCCTTTGAAAAGTTATTTGAATTATTAATTTATAAATTTTTACAAGTCTAGAAGGAATGTTTTCTTTTAACATATCTGCAGTAAATAGATTTCCCATGGTAATGATGGTTCTTTAGATGGAGTATTAATTTTTATGTTACCGTGATTATTTTCAATGAAAAATATTTTCTAAATATTTTGGAAATTTCTGGTTTCTATATAATAAAAATTAAAATATATTTTTCCAGGATTTCAATGAAACGTTTGATATATATTTTCTTGGTTTTTTCATTTATGTAAGCATCTGTTATAGATTTTCATGATTTAAAATAGATATGATCTTATGATTCCATAAACATACACTCTTTGGATGGGTTATGATTGACATTATTTCAGGATAATTATATGAAACTAGTTTCTTTACCAGGAGTTAATGATGTTATGATGAATCATTTTTGAAAATCATTTCATTCAAATGTGTTTTTCTATTATGAAATGAAAAATTGTATATAAAAATATTTACATATAATTTATTGATATATGATGATATTATTAATGTCTTATGATCTAATATAACAAACATGTGTGATTTTTATTAAGATATGGATTGTCCTGGTATTATATATCCCTTCAAAACAGTGGGTAAATATGGATATCTTATTAGATAATATGTATTAGAATATTGAGTGCACCTAGATTAGTAAGGGACTATAACCAAAATGATAGTATTGGTACTGAAACATGACTAATGAAATATTGAAATTGTGAGTGAACCTGAACCACTATGATATCGTTGATAGTGTTCCTTGGCTAAGGAAATAATTTTATATAATTTTCTATAAAAACATTATGTCATATGATTGTTATATGATCTCATAGATCATTATTGATTATTCATATTTCTGAACACATATTCTTTTTGACTTATGATATTAAAAAGAAATATATTGTGATTTATAATATTGGGTACTTTAATTATTGGGTATTAATATTGTATGTTATGAGCCTGTTCTCAAATAGTTTATATTATCTTATGCTCACTAATGATCGCTTAATGATATCTTTTACGTTTACCTTTATTCAGTAGAAAAAAAACATTTTATGTTTTATATCCCAAAGTTATGATGATATGATTTAATTATGTTATATATAAGAGTCACACATTTTTATAAGTTCATTATGGGAGATATTAAATATGTTTCATGAAATAATATTATTTATGTATCTAATATCCAAGGACTCTAATGATTTATTGTTATATGTATTGTTTTTTTCTAAAATATTTTTCATATTCATATAAGATGATTTAATAAATGTGTGTGAAATTATTGGTGTTCCACATTTTGTATCAGACAATGTTTAAATGAATTCATATAGATTAGGAATAGGGACCCTTACTGAAAACTTTTGGGATATGCCTAAGTATAGGATAAAATCCTAATGTTTTGGTAAGTTAGTGATTATGTGGTTTTCCAAAATATCCATTCATGTATTAATACTATATGTAGATTTTGTGCGGGAATAGATGCCTCTAACTATAATTATCCTAAAATTATTTGGATGATTATATCTTGATCATCATACTTGAGCATAATGAATGGGATTATACAGTGGATCTAGTATGAAACACAATGGCGAAATACTTGGGTTAATTCTAATTTTAATTAAAAATAATTATATAGCATTTAAAAAAATTCCATTATTGATCTAGGATAAACATTTATTTTAATAGATTGGAAATAATGTGTCATGATTAACACACCCTATGGTATATTTTTCATGATTACATGAATACACATTATTATTATTATTTCTCAAAATATTTTTTTTATCATAGTCAATGGATGGAACAATGTGGATGAATGTTAATATAGAATGTGATATGAAATGTAATGATTATCCCCATAATGAACCTAATGAAATAGATTCTAGAATGAAAAATCATTCAGCAATACTTAACTGAATTCTCAATCTATAAACTATAACATGAATCCAGAAGATCATCCAAATTGAAAAAGAAAAAAATAACTCATTATTGATTCATTTGTGATGACAACATTAAACTTCTTTCAGTAGATCATATGATCCAATACTCAATGGAAAATGAATAAAACCAAAAAAAATTATATTTTATACTCTCTAATATTTTTAACATGAACACGTTGTCCTAAAAATGATCATTTTGAATGAGAGGAAGATTTATGGTGGAATCTTATCAAGAATATTAGGAAATATTAAGGAATTTAAATAATGAAATTGGAAGGGTTTAATATGGTATCATAAAAAATTAATTATTCCAAGACTCATTGTAGGAAACTGCAATGGTAATTTATGTAACTGAAGTCAAATGATGATGAATCCATTGGTACCAATGACAAAAATTTCACGAGATATTAAAGGTTGCATTCCATTGTTATCAATTATCTTGAATGTAAACATGAACGTTTTATTAATAAAATGAGTTGAATTTTTCAATTATTGTTAGATGTTTTAAACTTTGGTATCTTTGAATAAATAATTTTATGTCCTCTCAAGATAAAATTTAAAGTTGTAGAATTTTAGTGTTCTCATTCTTAGAGGAAAAAGGATGAGGATGTAATTTAGAGGACATTATAATAATCAAAATTTTAGAGTAAAGTAAATTAATTTACCCTCATTTCATTTTTCTAGAAGATGGAATGATGAAAAATTTCTTATGGGATCTGGTAAATGTATTATATTTGGAAAATAATTCCATCTAGAACAAATAATGAATGTAAGTGAAGAGGAAATTCAATGATAGGAGCATTGAAAGAGATCAACCCAATATGACACCCAAAATCCTATGATTTAATTTCAAGGGGGAGAAAAATTATTCCAATTAATGCATCAATATGATGTTCAATGATGAAAATATGTGTTAAAACATATTAATCCCATTTTCAAGTTGAAATATCTTTTGATAAAAACAACTGATGTGGCTCATGGGAATGATTTTCTGAAAGGTATAGCTAACATCCACTATACAAATGAACATATTTCCTTTGATTATGGTGATGATAAATATTTTTTTCTGAAAAAATTACTAACGGTAACATGTCACCACCTCAATTGTTACATGTTGATTTTATAATAAAAGAACTTAATGTAATGATTATCACATATCATGTTTATAACTTATCTGTTATAAAATAATAATGTAATGTGATTCCATTAAATATTTAGATTCTCACTCTAGTTGAATTTTATGTGATTTTGGGCATGGATTGTATCTATCTATATATATCCCATATCAATTATCAAAGAGGGTAAGTAACGTTTGGTATTGCAAATCATCATATGATTTTTCTAGAGTAGGTATGAAAATGAACATCAAATGAATGTCACATTTTTTTGTACAGGTCTAAATTCCTATTCATTATGGATATATATCTAATATAGTTGGGGAGGAACTCAAAATTGATGATATTATAATTATTTTGGATTATGGAATGGTATTTTTTAACAACCATCCTACTCTTCCATTGAACCATGAAGAAAAGTTTTCAGTAAGACACATTCATTGTGGTATTCCTATTTCAAATACCATATATTGTTTTTACCATGTTGAGTCCTAGGAATTGAATGAGAACATCCATGAAGAATTTTGGTAAGTCATTCTTATGACATAGTTCATTTTGATGGTATTCAGAAATTAAATTTCTACCGAAGAATGATTCTCTAATGCATATTTTTATTACTTATTGAGAACACAACAAGATCACTATAATGAAAAATTTACACCTTCTCCATATTAATGTCTTGTTTTGTCAATAGTGTATATCTCAACTCCTATCCATGATTCACATCTATTTTGGATATAATAGATTAGTGGTCATGATATTGGATAATCTATGATAGCCTTTTGTATATGATATACTCAATTTGAATTCATATTGATTCCATTTGGACCAACTAAATACCCCACTATCCTCATGGATATAATGGATATAATGATTATATATTACATTGATCAGTTTATGGTAAAATTTATAGATGATATTCTCATATATTTAAATCATGGAAGAAAAATATTAATATATATCAATTGTGTTGAAGAACCTAAGAAAGTAAAACCACAATGAAAAATTTATCAGTTCTGATTTTTGGCTATAGAAAATTACATTCATTAGTCAAATATTCCAAAGTTAGGTGATACTTTTGATTTCATCAAATATTGATGTTATTAAGTAATGGACTAAACCAACAATGGTAACTAAGATAGATAGTTTTATAGGGTCTAAAGGATACTATGAACCCTTTTTGAGACATTTAATTGGTTTATCAAATCCAATTAACATGTTGAACCAACATTTTACAAACTATATTTATATATATGATCATGATGTGAATTTCAATGAGTTTAATAGAATGTTGTTCAGTGAACCTCTACATACACTAACATATGGAATAGAATATTGTGTGGTACTTATTAGGGAATAAAATAATGGAATAAGAATATTTCCCATGGTTAATGAGATGATAATATTTTATTCCTTGATCTAGGGGAATATTCATTAATAAAATTACAAGAAACATGATTTGGAATTAGAAGCATAAATGTTTGTGCTAAAAATAAATAAGAATTATTTATATGGTGACTAATATGATATATATGATGATAGTAAAGTATTATAGTATATATTGACATATAAAGTGTTAAATATTCATTGATGGAGATGTTTGTTGTTGAATAGATAATATGACTGGTTAATACACAACAACTTGTGGATGTATAATATGGTGTATGATTCTCTATAATGAAAATTGAATTATAATATTTCCATGATCAAGATTGAAATAGGCCCATTTTTTTGGATTTTTAGTAGATGGATCTTCAATCCATGATAAAAGGCAGTAGATCAAATCTTTTGTAGTTGAATGGTCATCCATTAATACATGTCTGGGTTGTTGATAATAAAAGGGGGTGTGTAACTGTAGAATAATGTGAGAAATTTACCAAAGTTCAACAAACAGTGTTATTGAATTATAAATATTAGGAAATCAGTATGTGTTCCATAAATACTAGATTTAAAGGAGCTAGTTGATGAAGCTAAAAGATAATAATTCTAGATTTATCCTATATGTATGAATATGTATAGAGATATAAAATATTATTTTAGGTGTCATAACAAGAAAATGGATATCACATTGTATATATCCTAATGTCTAATATGTCATCAATTAATGGTTAAGGGACTTAATTAAAATGGGTTGTTAGAGCCATTACCCATAGAATAAGTAAATTGGGAAAACATTACCAAGGATTTTATAATCAGACTCCCCAAAACATCTAAATGGGATAAAAAAAGTTGGGTTGTAGTAAATATTATTATAATGCTTCCACATTCGATTTAAATTATTGAAGGGTTATCTCATGATCATATTGGTATGATATATATTAATGAATTGGTTAGTAAGAATGGAGAACCACTCTCATTATATTTGATTTGTATTTTAGTCATATCTCAAAGTTCTAGATAAGTCTCTAGTAGGATCTGGATATATAGTTGATGTTAGGAGATGTATATCATCCTCAAGAATATGATCATAATGAGAGGTCCATTGAAACCCTATAAGATATATTGAGGTCTTGTTCTATAGATTTTGTATGTGGTTTGGAAGAATAAATTTATATTATCAAATTTTCTTACGATGATATATTTGACATGAGAATTTAGATTGATCATTATGAATCCCTCTATGAAATGATGTGAAGAACACAAATATAATAAGATGGTTTTGGAGAATGGAATATTTTGGGACCTTATTTTTCATAGTAAATTTCATAAAGGGTTAATTCCACTTTGAAGAACATTAGGTAATTTGAAAGCCGATAAAAATGGAATGCTCACTGTCTTGGGTGAGATACGATGATCAAAGATGGTGAGAATTTATTCCTGTTAACCTATATATTTAATATAGTAATTAAATTGTTAAATAATGAAATAAACACCCCATGATAAATTGATCTCCTTGAATTTGTTTTAACTATATTGAGATTTTTTCACTTCTCATAGAATATCCAACAAATATCTTCCAAGTTCATGTTGTGTTATATGTATTGAAGTTGAGGAAGTACATAACTAATCATTCAAATATACTTAACTCATAGGTAATACCAGTGGATTTGTATCCCAATTATTATTAACATATAGTGGAGGTCTTGGATAAATGATATTATGTTATGTGGTACATGACCACTCACATAGTAAAATTTTTTATCGTGAAATTGTAAATTTTTTATTCTTCTTGGGAACTTGAGATGTGATGAGGGAGATTTATATTTAGTTTTTTGTATTTTAGTGATGTAATACTTAGGGAAAACACATATAAATGGGGTAGTTTGTAAGAATACATTTTTTATCATGTATTCATTTTGAATTAAATTAATTTTTTGATAGATTTATTTCCATGAAATGTTGTATTTAATCAAACTATGATATACATTTAAAATAATATTATTTAATGTGAATGATATATCCTAGAATTTGGGTTGAATGGTATGAATAGTTCTACATAAGAGTTTATATAAAATAATTTATAATTTATATAATAGTAATTACACAAATGTAATGAAGGTAAACTCAATTTTATACTAAATATATATTTTTGTACAAATAGTTTAGTTGTATTTTTCATGTTTATCATTAAATGGATTTTAAAAAATATATATCTATTTTCATGAAAATTAGATTTAATATTAGGAATCTTAATAATTATTATATTATAATAAGATAAACTCAATTTATGTTCATATTTAATTGTAAAAAAAGAAAACTTCTATTACCACAATCAGGGTAAAAAAAGTTTACAGGGGGTGAACATAAAAGATAAAGTTAAAAATTTCACAAAACACATGAATTATTTTGATTGGATTATTTGATATCGACCTCATACATCCTATATTCAAATATTTTGAAATCTGGATCCACCTAAATTTAGTAATTCATAATTATATTTTAATATTTTGAATAATTCAATCATTTTCCACCCCCTCACAAATAAAATGGAACCAAATATCCACTCTTACCCACTCTTCATGAGACATATAAATTTTCTAATAAATATCCTAATACATTATGAAAATCTGATATTAATAACTAGAGGTTGTTGTTTTATCATTATATAGTCCATTCATGTAATAAGGTATAAGGCAATGTAAGTTTATCAAAGAAAATGTATAACTTTTAAATGAGTACTCTAATTTTTTTTCTTCATCAACCACACATAATTATTTAGAATACCGTAAAATATAATTAATTACATATATTCAATATATATATTTGTTATTATCATACTATATTAACTATTGATTCAAATCCTTTCCATCAAATATGTAATGAAGTTATCACTAGTGTGTATGTGTCGGCTACCGCCTCAACGTAGAGATATGATTCATTTTTTATCAATAAAATAAATGGATGGTTAATAATATGGATTTAATTTTTTATTTTATATTTATTAAATAATTATAATTAAATAATTATAATTAATTAATTATAATTAAATAATTATAATATCATATCTACCTTTTTAACTTTTCATATGTTGGAAAATGATAATGTCACTTTGGATTGTGTGTGCACTACAACCTCCCTGAAGAAATGTGTTTTTTTATTTTTCAATTTAAATGGATTTTAATAAGGATATATATCATTAATATATATATGATATATTAATGATTATATAATGGTGAATTTTAATTTTACATTGTTTCATTCCATCCATCAAAATGTGGAAGCAGCACCCATGTACACATACTAACTACTGTCTCAGGGAAGTTATGTTATTCATTTGTGAAAAAGGGTTTATAGTAATGATTATATATTTTTATATAATCAAGTAATGTCTTATATATGTTATGAATATTATTTTTGATATGACTAAATAATTTCCAAGTTGTAATTGTCGTAATTATTAAACAGAAACATGCATGAAAACATACTAGTTTTCTCCAAGAATTTTACTTTAATGGTGAGATATTTAATAAAATTTTATTTGGAGAATATAATATAATAATAGATTTTTGGATATGTATGAATATGGTTAAGGAATATATATATATAATAATAAAATTATACTTATTATATTGACTATTTTATATCGTTCAAATAAATACAGATCTTTAGGTAAGTAGTGTATGTTATAATCTCATTTCATTTCAAGATTATTGATAATAAATTTACATTAATGGAACTTATATGGATCTTATACTATAAAAATCATTTATATAATTATAAGATATTTTTTATGTGAAATATTATGTCCCATTAACATTTTCCTCTCTCTGGTTCATTAAATGATTTAGAATGTGTTTTAAATAATATTTTGACCTTATTTTTATGGTTAACAATGTTTTTCATCATTTTCTATGATCTTAAATATTGTATTTATTGTTATTACCTAAATATTTTATTTTTAAAAGGGTTAATTTTAGTAGAATTTAATTTATTTAGGTTTATTTACAAGTAATTATTTTTTTATTTACCTAAATAATTTATTTTTAAAAGGGTTTATTTTATTTTATTTTGTTTTGTTTTATGTACAACATGAATGTTATTTTCATCAATGTTTGCATTACTTATTATCACAGTTATTTCAAAATATACATATTCTCCCAATATTCTTGTAATTTCTTGTTATAATGTGACAAAAATAAAATAATATCCTCACATGATTTAAAATAAAGGATAGAATAAGAATTTAAATTTATTTTTTAACATGTAAACATCCTTTAATGATTTTTATGATATATTAGTGATGTGATCTTATGATACCATCCAATTACCATTATATTATTACTTATAATTATATTGATTTGCGGATTATTCTATGAAACATCTTTCACTCCCTTATGTTATATTTTTTATAATGAAACACTTTTTGAAATAATTTTTTGATTATATATGATATGTTGAAATGATTAAATTATTATTGAAATAATATCATTTAAATGAGTTTTGATATGATGATATGATGATGGTTCTCTTATCATGATTCACACATATGTATTGTTAACATTATAAGAAGAATGTGATCAAAATGATATATCCCCCATGAATTGTGTAAAGTTGTGTGTCAAATGAGATTATATGGTCTGGAATCGATAGTGAACCAAGTTTGGTATGGGGGAAATCTCCCCTATGATAGTCTTGGGTATGAATCATGATAAATGTGATTATAGAATTGAGATTGAACCCAATTCTCTATTATATCCATTGAAATGATCCATGTGTAAGTAATTTATTTTCTATTCTTATGTTTATGCCACAAAATTATGTATTTAGTGTATGATATAATATCATGGATCAGGAATCATTTTAGACAATTCCTCATGTTTTTGTATTATTTACTTTTTAAGGAAAATGCTTACTCTATTATTATTTTTATGTTACATATTATGTATATTTATAGTATGGTATGACTTTTACTCATAACAATATACTAATAATATTCTCACTTATCATCATTGATTGATATTTCTTTTGTTTACCATTATTGATCATTCGAGCTCATCCATTTATATTTTTTATTTTCATTGGATGTGAAGAAACATTTTCAATATGGAATGTCTATGAGATTTATTATGTAAGAAGATATTTATCATAGATGTTGAAAATCGTTCATCAAATAATATTATTTATGTATCTAGTATCTAAATACTGTAAACCTTTATGGTAATGGTATGTGTTTTTCAAGGATATGTATTGACTATTCATCTAAAATGATGTGACATATATGTACAAAATTTTTGGGTTGCATCAGTAGTTATATCTTGAATACATATTCCAAATACAACCATGAAGTTATAATTTAGTATGAGCTAAAACTCCGTTTTTTGATCATTATACGGTCATAGGGAACTATTTTTAAAATTGTAGAGTGGTGAAGAAACAAGTGACCCAGCCAATTGAATTTGTAAAGAAGAAAATAATAAAACAAAATAAGTAAAATGGTCATGCCCTTTATAAACCAGAGCCCTCCAAGAGGAAACCAGAAAAATGGGTGAAAAAGTAAAAGACATTGAATCTCAATGGGAATAATGGAGGGAAATCTTGGGTAGAATTAGTAAAAGAAGATGATCAAGAATCTAAAGAACACTACTTTGTTGAGGAATTAGAATATTTCATTATGGATATAATTAAACAGTCTCAAAATGATCTAGAATATTTTATGGCTGATATACACATGAATTCTAATAACTCCATCAAGTAGTCATATGACTACTTCAACACACCTACTGATCTTAAGGATGCAAAATCACTACATGTTCTCCCTACTATTTTGGGTGACCAGTGTGTTGGTCTCCCACTACTCATATCTAATGGGGGAGGGGGCCCATCTCAGGTCCATATCAACTATTCGTCCTTGCAGGTTAGGGATGACAACACTGGATATGCTATTGTTTTGGAGCTTCATCCCATTGTACTTACTGAACATGACAGTGCTCCTACTTCTCCTGAGGTCCAATGAATCCTGTTTATTTTCGTTTCCAGTGCAGGTATAGACACACTTTCCATAAATATTAATGAAGTCACCCACTACAATTAAATCTCAGACACTCTTCCTTACAAGGAATTGCCTATAGTTCAGGTGGATATCTCTTTGACTATCTTCAATAGTAGACAAATGACCCTTAAATGATAAATTACTGGTTTCATTAAATGAAAAGTTAAATATATATTATACTAACATTGTTTCTGTTCTAACTATGAGTATGTAGGGAATTAAATTCCTTCTAAACTAGACAAAAATCCCTTAGAATATCTTCCAGGAATAAGGGTTCATGGAATAAGTGAAATGAGGCTACTGGACACAAAAAGAAGTCCTAAAAAATATTTTTTTTAAATTTTTTGTGCATTGAGAACTCTAACACTTTAATTACATTAAAAAGGTTTAATAATACTCATCATTGTAAAGATATTGTAATTTCAGAAACTATTATCAGTTTTACCTGTCATTTTGCTCATCTTTTTCAGTCTAGTTATAATTTTTTATGTGCATGTAAAAACGAGTCATCCATTGAAACCTTTTGGATCTTTACCCATTATACTCTTTAGAATGTTAGGATTTTACATAAATTTGAGCATGAGTTCACTTAATATTTTAATATTGACCACTCAAATATTTATTTTTATTTTTCCTATTATATGAATAGATACCAATATAGAAGACAATATTGGAATGACCTCTCATATTTAGCTAATAGGTTTCATGACCCTTGGTTTGGGGTTTGGGACTTTAATGATATCCTTGCTCCAAGTTACAAAATGGGACAAACTCATTCCAAAATATCTTAAATGGAGTTTAAATCTTCTATTGATGCTAACAACCTTATTAAAATTAATCTTACCAGTGCCATGTATATGTGGTAAAGAATCCACTATAACAGGATGGAGGCTAGAAAATTGGACAGTGCTTTCACAAATGATATAGATCAGGATAAGTGGAAAACCATGTTTATCATAACACTTCTTAATAATAATCCTAAACACCATCCAACCCTGGTGTAAACTCTCTATCAAACTCCAAAATCATGTTCATCCCTTCACATTTAATAACGCATGGTCTTCTGCCCCTGATTGTGTTAACATTATTAATCATTATTGGGATTCCATGAAACATTGTAGCGATGCTTTTTCTTATACCACTAAAGTAAAAAATATTAAAAATAACTATTAAAGGTTTTGTTAATACCAATTCTAAATGAATTGATATCGACATTCATCATATGGAAGAAGAACTTAACCAACATAAAAACACCACTACTGGCAGCAATTGTTTCACTGATCCACAATATGAAATCAATATTACTATGAAACATTATTACTTTCCCACCTCTAATGATATCAGGAGAAGATAAATTCAAAAACAAATGGCTCACTAATGGTGATAGAAACACTAAATTCTACAACTTCCATCAATGAATCAAGAAAGATAATAGACCCTTTCCCTTCCTGATATATGGAAAAGACCTCTTTGATAATGAGAATATAATTTCCAATCATGTAGTCTTATATTTTGAAAATATATTCAATGAACCTTCCACTATTGAGGACCTTGTACCTGATGTAATCCTAGTTGTGGTCATTTATAAGGATAAATTGTTTCTTACTAGAATCATTCTTTATCATGAGATTAGAGACACTGCCTTTAGTTTAAATCCTGATACTTCTCCGGTCACTGATGGTTTTAATAAAGGATTATATCATCAATTGTGGGATGTCATTTAGACTAACATTTGTAGGCTATCTAGGAATTTCATTTATAATTTTATGCTTCCTAATGGGTTTAATACCTAGTTTCTCTCCTTGATTATCATATTGGATAATTCCAAAAAAAAATCTACCAATTCAAACCCATTACTTTAATCAATACCCTTTATAAAATTATCACCAAACTTCTTGCCAATAGAAATTATTCTATTATCAATAAAATAGTTTCTTGCAATCAATTTGGATTTATTCGATACCGTGGATTGGATTTTTATTTTCAAGTCGTATATAAATTTGTGTTCAATGATTATTTTATCAGCAGAATAAATACTCTTTTGAACTCGACCAACATCTCTATCATTGTTAATGAAACTCTAGGGGTTATTTCAAATGCAAAAAAGGTTTTAGACAAGGTGACCCTCTCTATTCCATTATTTTTGTGACTGTAGAACATTACATAAGAAGATTGATCACTCTCCTTGTTTAATGAAAATTTAAAATGATTAATGTTTCTAATAATTTCAATGTTATAACACAACTTTTATATGCAGATGATATTTTCCTTTTTTTCAAGGGGAGAAATAGAATATCCAAAATATCAAATGTTCCCTCTCACACTGTGATGTGTTTTATGGTCAAATAATTAATTGTAACAAATCCTTTAGCATATTTGGGTAAAAGTATTCCAAGTAAAAGAAAATCCAATATTATTTCTGATTTAAGTATTTAAGAAGGATCCCCTCCTGTCACCTATCTTGGTGTTCCCATTCTCTTGGGAAGACCAAAAGACTGTTACTTTTCAAAAACAATTGACCAAATCATCCAACAACTATTATTTTGGAAGGGAAAATTTTTCTCTATAGCTGGAAGGATTTTTCTTATCAAATATATGGTTTCTTATAAAATGTTATACTATTTTATGATTTATAAATGGCCTGATGTTCTTCTTAAAAAAATTAACATAGCCATCAAAAAATTTGTTTCGAGAAGAAGAACACTTGAAAAGAAAACTGGTGACTGTTCTGTGGTCATCTTGTTGCAAACCATTGAAGAAGGGTGGTCTCGGTATAAAAAATATCAAAATAATTAATGGTGCCCTATAAGCTAAACTCACTTAGAATGTTTCTAATAACCACTCTAACTTCCTTTCATTTCTTAAAAACAAATTTATTGAAAAACCGAAGAAGGGAAATTTAATTTATATGATCTCTTCCATTTGGAATTCCATTAATAATGCTTTTTACAATATCAAGTCTAACTCTAGATGGATTGTGATAAGAAACTCGTCCATGAATTTCTAGCTCGAAAAATGGGATGGTGCTCCTCTTATTTCTCTAATTTCCTCTAATTAAATTCATGATCACACTATCTATACTATCAAATAGATATTTAGATCTCACAACCGTAATTTTTTTTACAACGCCAATCACATCATTGATAGATACCCTTTTTCCAGCACTGATGATTTTTTATTATGGGAACCTACTCATAATGGAATTCTCAACTCAAAATATTTTTACAGTTAATTATGAAAATAATTTTAGTTGGATTAAAAATTTTGATAGGTTATGGTTTAATCTTTCAAGATTCTCTTTGATTTGGTGTATTTCTCATTAGAGGATTCCCATTGAAAAGTGTCATCATCCTTTTAGGATATAACATTGCTCTATATGTCATCTTTGTAACAAACATCATGAATAAAATAAGTATCATTTTCTTTCGTGTGTTACTGCTATTTGTTTTTGGAATTATGTGATTGATCTTTTTGAGTACAGATGGTTACTTAATGATTCAATCAACCCTATACATAAATGTTGTGTGGATCTTGAAGCCTATCATTAAATCCAGAGCCATTTTTAACTAATATTTTTGAGCTTCTTTATGTACTCTGGTATAATATGAATGCTATTATTCATAAAACTACTCACTTAGTTTATATACAGGTTATATGCGGATCCAGATTTCTATTCGGGAAGCTTCTTCGATTCAAAAGGGATTTTACAACAACATAGTGAATGACATTGGGATTATATTTTGGCTAGTGGATAATGGTATTTATCTTTAACCTAGACACACTTTTGAAGTGTTCTAGAAGGCTCCCCTCCTAGGATGGATTAAAGTTAATGTTGACGATGCTTCTAATAGAATCCATGGCCCTTCGTGTTGTGGAACTTTTTTTAGAAACCATTCCTGGTAGATTCGTGGATTCTTATAAGGCACTTGTGGCATCTCCTCAGCTCTATGGGCGGAAAGGATGAGTGTTATCTATGTTATCTCCTTCCCCAAAAAACATGGTTGGAACAATATCTGGATTGAATGTGACTTGATTACCATCTTTCAAGCCATCTGGAGTAGAGTGATGCACCTCACGTGGCGTCTTACAACATTCTATATGGATTGTATTCATTATCCCATGGATTTTAACTACATTATTAAATGTGCCTTTCTTGAAGCGAACGATGTGGTGGATGGTTTTGCAAACATTGGAGTCAACCATGTCACCACATGGATAGATGAACTCCTAGTTGATTTACTACACATTTATGATAGTGATTGTAAAAGAATCCCATATTTTAGACTCATGTAATTCCTTGTTTTAATAATAAATTTTCCTACTTAGTCTTTGACCAAGGCACCACCTTCTAAAAAAATCTTAAATGGAACCACATATCTTACTAATTGTTTTTCCTCCTTCAAAATTAGAAAATTATTTATAAATTCATATGATATATATTTTTATAGGGTTCATTTTACCAAAATATACCAATGTATTTCATGAAGACGAAACTTTTATATATAAATTTTAAATTTCTTACTTGAAATATTAATAAATTAATAAATATAAAAGGCCAATGATGTTTTAGGGTCATAAAACAGGATCATAATATAATATGTACATAAGGGAAACAATATAACATGACCGTTATTTAATCCACTTGAACAACTCATTTTACCAAATATAAATTCAATTACATACATAATATATCATGGGTACATAAAATAATGGAAGAGGAGACAATAAATCCTATAAATGGATATTATATTGAATGATGCAATACATGAACTTGGATAATTCAAGAAGTATAATAATTTATAAAGAACATCAAGAGATAAGGAATTATATTTTAATGTGATTATTACTAAAAGAGGGATAACATTATAGAATGTTCAATTGTGCATGATAATTAATATGGAGATTTAGCTAAAGCATAAACATGACACATTCAAATCACTGGGGTTTTCACTGTTTTAGACACTTACTTTACGGATACAATACAACCCATCTACATGGCTGAGGACTTGAAACTTCATCATTTTCCCCACCATCCTGATTTCTAATATTGGGTGTATTTCATCACATTCATCAGGGATTTCTTCTCCTTAATCCAAATGGGATGATGGGATGTTCATTCCCCATTTGATGTATTCCTCTATGGATCTCTTCACCTTGTCTGGTTCTCCTTCATATATCGGAGTCATGTTTGTGAAACTCATTATTGGATCCATCTCATGGTAGACATTGATTAATTATGCTTCTGTATCAATAAGGAAGAAACCATTAATTGGTGTAGATAGTAAATTCATGTACATTTGTGTTTCTACGTTTGATGGGTGTGTTGGGAACCTATAATGTCATATCCTATTGGTGTTAGAAGAATCACATATGAGAAATAATATATAGAGAACGAAAGGAATCTAATGTCAACCATGATGTAGTTTGTTACATGGGTATTATTTTCTTTTTCCAGTCAGAATCATATCATATGAGACATCTTGAGAATAAAACACAAGGCATCATATGTTGTACATGTGGTACTTGACGTGAGGGGAATACATCTGAGAGTTTTTACTCTAGGAATCCTATTTTTACTATATGGTGTAGGGACTGTGGATCATGTCATAGGTTTTACATCTTCAGGAGGGGGTCATAGGTTTAATTTATTATAGGTACATGTTATCCATATGATTATCTTCAGGATAGGACATGATTGGCGCATGTTCAATTTCATTTGGGGACATATCAAAATATCCTATTGATAGGGTTATATGGGGTGTGTCTCTCTGAGGGATTTTTTCACTCCAAGATGATGGTTGTTATGATTTATCATCATGGAGGAGTCCAACATATCCTTATCAACTAATAGGGAACAAAATCTATGTAGATCAATTCTGAATTATACGGTATGTGATATGACCGGTCAGAATAGTGTAACATCACACGGTAAGGTCATTCATTTTTCAGAAAGAGCATTGATGAGGAATAGTGTGGGGAATATGTGGTGAATCATTATTATGAAAAATGATCACAACATAGTTGATGGTATGGGCCTTACATGTGTAATCATCTAAGGTTTAGAGTTTCTTACCATGGTGGGGAGAGATGGTACGGTTTTATGCATGAAATCTTCCTACAGTTCTACTACGGAGCATCAATGATGTGGTAAGGGGTCATGCATGGATGTTACTCACAAGCTACTAGGAGTAGCAATGATGTGAATCGGGATTACACATGGGATCTGATCAGGGTGCTACTATAGTTTTGTAATGTAGTGAGCAGGGATTACTCTTGGAAGCTTCTTGAGTGCTGGGGTATCGTCTCATTCATATCCCATGGCGTATCTAATTCTTATCACATAATGAATCCTTTGTTTATAGAATAGGGAATCCTATGTTCATTTCATAGGGTAAGGCCACATTTTAACATCATGTGTGAGGAAAATATGGTTGGGGCCTATGCACTGACCTTACCATTATTTATTCCTCTTTTGGGGTTAATATGGAATCCCATTATCCTTGAATGGGGTAAGATTGTATTTTAACATAATAAGAAATGTCACGGTGTGTGGGGATTATACACTGAGATTCAAGTCGTTGCATTCCTGTGTTGGGCCTGGAAGGCATAACATGTCTATTTCATGGGATAGGATTATCATTTAACATCATTTGAAAGTACATGGTGCATGGGGTTTATGAACTATGCTTCCCAATGTTTATTTCAAATTTCAGGTCAATAGTGTATCAATTTTCGATTGCATGGGTAATATTTATATTTATAATCATGTGAAAGGATGTGATGTGTGGGGATTATGAAATTATTTTCTTATCATTTCTTCCTAATTCTAGGTTATGAGGGCATCCTGACTCACTGGTGGGTCATGGAATATGAGTGGGGTTTACATCATATGTGACATACAATGGAGGATTATAGGGAGTAGCACAAATATATGTGGGGCTTTCACTCTAAGGATTCCAATACATCTTTTTCATGCCATGTAATGATTGGATTTTGACATGCTGGTGGGACGACGTATACGATTGGGGATTATAACTGATGAAGATCCCCATGGTGGAAATTTTGTGTTCATCCCATGATCATTATAGGATGTATCATACATTTGACACATCGGGAATATCATTCAATTCATAGCAGTCATCCAATTATCCTCACATGGGGTATACTGTAGCTTAGTTTCGTTTATTTTATATTAATGGGGGATCATCCCATGATGATACATATTTTGCATGAAGCAAAAGTAATCTCAAGTCTATCATGTGAGGTCTCTTTTGTTTTTTATAAACTGTGTAATATAGTTTAATGACATGTAGTGAGTATTATATGGAAAATGATTCCTTAGAATGGTTGTTGTGGGACATATGTAGTAGTGGACCTCTCTGGTTCAACCTGAAATAGGATCAGGGGATGAGGTTTTAGTAGTTTTCTGAGGAGTGTTTCTACTCAAGGTACTAGGGGAATATAAGAGGAGAAACGCAACTCATTACATAAGGAAGGGACCAAGAATATATTATTGACTCAGGGTATTCAAGTGAGTATGGAGGAGGATAAAATTTCATGGTGTGGGGTGAGGTGGATGTTGGGGTTTTATTAGAAGAAAAAAAATTTCTCTAGGTATATTGAATTTTTGTTTGTGTGACTCCCTCTAACCCATAGGGGTTAGTGAAAAAAGTGGAGGGACTGGGACAAAGGCCCAATATCATAGACCGATTGTTATCCAGAGTGGGGATGTTGAGGCTATGCCCCCCCCCCCATTATTAGGTCCAATTAGTATTTATTAAAATAATGGTGTGTGTAAATACAAAGATATTCAAGAAAATTTCCACTGTGTTGCGCAACTATGCAGGTGTGAACAAAGAATTATTTTGTGCTACACAAGGTCTACATGAATGATCGTTGAAAAAATTGTGTTGTGAAACATTTTAGTTTCACAAAAATGGTGTTTCATGAATGATAGTAATTTTCATTACATTTTCTCTCGAGATGGATATTGTTACACTAAAACATATTATCGGAAGATTATACATGATAGAAATATCCTAGGTATTTTCACAAAACATCGAGACTTGAGTGTTTACCAAAGCATGAAACAAATAGTTCTGTTATTGAGTGCTCTAAAACCCTAACCTTATAGGTCCTCTCATTAATCATGGATTTTTTCATATTTTTATGATCTTTGGTTATGTAGTACAACATTTTCCATATCTCACAATTGTTGGCTGAATCATGAAACTCTATATATTTGAATTAAAATGTTTTTTTTATGGAGCTCGATATGGGTATTTATTGAGCATATTAATTTGAAGATTTATTTCTCTCACAAAATTTTTGTGCTGCCCTAAAGTATTTTTGATCACTTTTGGAATGTGTCCCACAATTCCATAAATTCCCCCAGAATATCCCTGGATGGACTTTTTAGAAGTCCAATTTTATATAGCCATGTCTTTTAATCCCTAACTTTATTTTGGCTCCACAACCAGTCCAATCGAAAACTAAATATGAATTATGATTCACGATCATATTTCAAAGCAATAGGTATATCATTTTTCAGTTTTTTTAATGGCCTTAAACAACCCAAGAATGGGGTCTAACAAGGACAATGAGGGTAAGGTGGAAAAGGTTACGAGGAATGTGCAAAGGGGAAACCCTACCTTTAGGCCCATTGTATATCAACCATAATAGTACATCAATCACTATTCGGAGAATCCTTACAATAAATTACTTGTTTGGTGAGTTTAACTATGTATAACTAACCTGATTCCCAACGTTCGTAGTTGCACGAGTGGGGTAACACCAAGGGCATTAAATTCTACCCGAACAAAGGGGATTAAAGAGAATGAATCTTGAAGTCCATGATTTGGGATATGACGGTAGTAGTGTAAATATTCAGTATAACTCTAATCCATGTTCTAAATAAAATGTCTGTTATCCTATTTTTGAGGAAGGGGAAAAATAAACTATGACATCCTAAAGTTAATTTATGTAGTAATAATATTTTTAATTAATACACTAGGATTAATTTCCTTTTTATATAATCAATGCCCGCAAAATAAAAACATGACTTTTTATTCATTCAAAACACTAGAAAATAATACATGGAAACAAGGCCTAAGGACCATAACAAACAAAAAATTCCTAGAAGTAGGCCAATCACGATCACCGGTAGACCCCAAATCACCACAAACATGCTAAAAAAGTAGTGGATTACCTTTTTATCTACCACATCTAAGAAAAATATAACCAAAACCTTAGCAATCATTCTAAGCATTAGAGGGATGAAGAGAACCATCTTTTGTGCCTCGGTGTTTGATGTTGGAACACCCCAATCAAGTTTTTATAAGACCTATAATTCGACTATTACCATTTAGGTGACTGTTGAATTTAAAATGGCTATAATTATAGCCATTGAGTTTTATAGTTTAATTATTTATGAATATTAAAAAATTTGAAGTATTTAAAATATACGTTAAAGTCATTTACTTTTATTTATATTATATGATTTCAAAACTTATTTCATGAACATTACTTTAATGTCTCAACTATTTTAGACATTCTAGTTTTATCTCCTATACGACAATTATAAATATTTCTTTTTGAACTTAAATTGTAATGATTTTTCTATGTTTAAAATCGCCTTGAAATGTTCTATGTGATTGAGTGATTTAAAGTACTATAATTTAATACATTTAATTGAGCTTATATTTCAAAAACATGACATTTCAAATCCTTACATTTTGGTATATATGTCTACTCTATTTCAAAGAAAAATACGCATTTTTTTAAAAATTTGAAACAAAAAATTTATAAATTCTTTTATTAATTAATTTTTATATAGTTTGAATTGTGTATTTAAAACATTAAATTTATGAATAAAACATATTTTATGAATGTAAATATATTATGTATATGTGTAATTTTAATAGATAGTTATTTTAAAAATTGGGTTAATAAAAAAATAATAACCAAATAAGCCAGCCCTTTATAGTTGGGCAGAGAGAGGAAGCTCACCATAGGTGGCTGAGCCTAGCCCTCAGCCCAAGCCATGGTCGGCCCGATCATGGGAATAGGTTCCTTCAAGGGCGCATAGGAGAAGGGGCGCTTGAGCGCGCCACCGTGGGTGCAAGGCTGCGACGAAGCATAGGTAGGCAGAGGCCTGCGAGGGTTGGGAGCCCATGTGTAAGGCTCCCTTGTTTGTGTGCTGTGAATTCTGAGTTGATCATAAGAGGCTCGGGATTATATGAAAGCCAGAAATGCCTCCTCGTTTTGATGTGGGATAGCGATTTTTAACTGGGATTGAATTCAAGCCATTAGATCTTGCCACTTGCGATCTGTGCCGTCAATTTCTATCCGGTGTGAAAACTTATGCAGCCGCGATTTATCTCACCATTTTAACGTGCCTTCTGAACCAACATGGATCTAATTGTAACTGTCAGAGTTTTTTTAAAATCATCACGTTGATCTAGGCCATCCGATCTATCGCAGGTTTGATCGAGGTCATCCTTTTTTTTAAAATAACCACAGACTCATCCCGACCATCCAATATGATGTTGTCGAATCCGAACCATCCATTTCTTCCCTGATTTTCTCTTCTGTGTAGTCCTCTCTGATAGTCTTAAACTAGTGGCCACCCACTGGTTATTCAATTTTTTTATTTTTTATCTTCTTCTCCCTTGAGTATCCCCCTTTTTTATGGTCTTGCGGCCTTGAATTCTACCCGTATGATCCTCCCCAATTCATAATATTTTTATTTTATTTTATTTATTTTATTTTCATTGGATTCAGTTTTAGTTTTCCACAAACATTGTATATGTGTATATATTATAATCACCGATTTGTTTTAGGTTCTCATTTTAATTAAAATGTTGGATCGGTGTTGTTTTAGTCAAGATCTTGGGTTTTTATTTCTGTTTTTCTTGTTTGAATAATTTTATATAAATATACATATAAAAGGATTATGTTAAACTAGGTTTCACCCATGGTTACCCGTTCTTCCTCTCCTCAACATATAAATCATTCCCCGCCCATCGTTTTTGCGCACCCAAAGTCATGTAAGGGATAAGATTTGTTATGTTTTCTTTGGTAAATCTCTTATATTCTTGTGTATATATGGACCTGTATATATTTAAATAAAAGTATTCAATTTCTTATAAAACATAATTTATGTGGGTATTTTCTAAATATATTTTTTGTATATAAATACATGCATGGGGTTATGCTTCAAATAGAAAAATCCTCCTTGTCCTTTTTCAAGTTTAATTGGTTATATAAGATTTTTCTAATCTATTTTGAAATTTTTAAATCTCATATGGTTTCTTCATACAAACTATTTCGGGTTTATGAACATTGATGAGTGAACCTTTGTTTTCAATAATTGTTTTCTTTTAGATACATAAAACAACATGCAAGGGTTCCCATTTTTTTGTGTTCCTTAAATACATCTCATGTACATGTGGTTATGTGTGAAATTATATATATATATATATATATATATATATACATATATATGTTTGGTAAAAATTGAGTTTTTACGAAACCTATCCCCCTTAGTTTAAAACATATTTATGAGGAACCCAAAAGTTGCAAGAATCTATTTAGCCTTTTTTGAGTTCTGAAATATCTCAAGCTTATACCTTGTGTACATATATAAGTATATATAAGATTTTACCATGATTTCCAAATCCAAATAAATACATAAGTGTATTTCAAACATTATTTCTCATCAAAATGGTATGATAGATTTTATGCATGAGTACACGTATTTAATTGTTTCTTTTATGCATGAAAATTTTTCTAAGAAATAATCCACACTTTTTATTTTCCCAATTGTCACAAGAAATGCTTGGATAGTTGGTAGTTTATGATATATCCTTTTGACTTTTCTTGGATTAAATGAATATCCCAATGTCAATCATGTAAAAATTGTTTTAGAAAAAAGGTCACATTCTTAAGATTTTAATGCAAGTCTTGTTATTTCATGTGATAACTCATCATTTTATGTGAACTAATTCTTACTACAAGTGTAGGGGTATGATTTTTTTAGTTCTTGCATGTCATTGTTAAATCTAGGACTAAAAAATCTAGATCTTTTTCACACAATGCATAATTCAATTAAAGTAAGTGAATGTATGTAAATGATTATGGATTAAAAATGTAAGTTTTATATGTAATATGAACACTATGAAGATGAGACCATAATAAGATATATGAGGAATTTATTGGTCTTAAAATGGTGTGACAGGTACGCCTTGAATTATATAGCCATCTAATGCATTGGGTAATGTTTTGATGTCTCATGAGTTAAGTGAAATGATGTGTGAACTTGATGCTAGATTTGTTCACAACTATGTGTGGTAGTTTACCAAAATTATGTTGGGTTTATACCCATACAGTCTTGGGGTAAGGCCTTGAAGAATAATGGAATTATTCATTTCATCATTATGGTATATTAAATGATCAACCAAGGGATTGTAGATCCTTAGCTAAGATTATTTTATGATAATGGAAGTGAAATCATAGGGCATAAACAAGTATGAAAATGGAATGTTATAGAAGATAAATGTATCTAATTTTAAAGCCATGTGAATTTCTTTTTTGTTCTGATGAATCCTGATATGAATGCTGATAATCATAACTAGACTTTTTGAGTTGGATTGATTAAGTTATGAATTATGAACATCTCATTTCTTATATACACATGCACACACTATTTCATGTTTTTGTAGAAAGCACAGTTGTCTTTTATGAGAATGGTCTTTTAATAAAATTTCTATAAGTAACCTCATAAAATATTGATGGTGTACCTCAAAATGTAATATCTTCCTCTTAATAAAATTTTTTATGATTATTTTCAAGGTTGTTGTTTAAAAAAAGGGTATTTACTTAAATTGTTTTTAAACCCCCTTACTGGGCATTTTTATGCTCACCATACATTTTAATTTATGTTTTACAGGATTTTAGCAGTTTTTTCCAAGCCTTAGGTACTTTTTGTGACAACATCTTAGCCCTGTTATGTTTTTAGAAGAAGTGCTTCAGCAACGTCTAATTTTCCAAGAACCTAAACCGAATGGATCCTCTATATTGGGACAATATGTGCAATTTTTTTGTAAGCCTTTTTTATGAAGAAAATTTTACATGATGTTTCAGTCACCGATTTCAGACTTTTGGGGTCAGGGTTGTGAGATTTTGTATCAGAGGATCAGTTTACGAAAACTCTAGAAAATCAGAGAAACCATAAATTACTTAATTGAATCATACTAAGAAAAATTATTCTCAATATTTTAGATGGATGATGAATCACACCTTTGGTCTCTTTCAAAATAATTATTAGAGACTATAGTGGGAAATCCATGTTCGGAAAACTATGAGACATTTGAAAATAGATGTCTATCATGAAAAACCCTCTACTGTGTATCCAATTCTCCTCATGTAGTCGAACTTCACCAAGGAGAAGGCCTCGACTATATTTTTATGATGCATGCCCAATTTCTATTCTTTTCACAGTAAGGAAATACTTTGAGGGTTTGTTGAATTGTTTTACCCTAGCTAATAATGCTTCATCACGAGAGGAATTCCAATAGGGTGCACAAGGGGGTGACCTCCAAGTGGCATACCATTGTCAAATTTTGACCTATGGTCTCCGCAGTCAAGTTATGACTTTGAAGCTCTTAAGGATGAGCTTAATAATTTTTGTTATTGAAATATAGATCATGATGATGTTTCCCAACTTCATACACATCATTCCTTTATCACCCTGAACTATATATTCCCACATGTGATTGATCCTTGTTTCCCGTGTTGCATCTGGAACCAAGAGATCGAATCATTTGGAACTGCCATGGGGATTCGTTTGACTGGGAACCCAGGAAATCACCAACACAGGTAGTACCTGTGAAAAGATGTCACGATGATTATGTAACACCTTCTGTTACAAACCATGTTAAATGAATACTATTATAATTTATGTGTTGGTATCTTATTATGATTCTACAAAATTAATATCTCTATTGTATTTTGGTTGCACTTTTCTAAGTAAAACATGTCCCTTGACTTTATTTTATTTCAGATGGAAGATGTGAGTTCATCGATCAACCTTTTATCACTTCTTACTGAATTTATAGAATCAATAATATCCAAGACATGTTCAGAATACAACTACCCATATTCCAACCAATTCTTGTCTTGAAAACGTCTTTATAAAGTTTCCCTTGGCCCAAATGTCCTTTGGACCTACCGGGGAATCCGTCATGTTTATCTCCACATAGAAAATGCACAACTAGAAGAGTACAGGAAGAGAGGGAAGTACCATGAAGGTATATTTCTTTGCTTCAACTTGTCTGAGAACTACCTTGCCTTGGGGAAGTTCCATGAAGCAGCCTTGGAGGGTGACACCCGAGTGACCTATCTGTTCCAGGTCTCGAGTTTCAGTATGTATGGGATTCTTTATGACTTTGAAGTGTTCAAACACTAGGTTGTCTGAGAGTTTTTTGGAGAGGTAGCTCACTCCCAAATCTCCAACCTCCACACCTCTCATGCCACTCTTTAGAAGACCAGATGCTTTATGCATAGGATTGATCATAAATGCTCATGGTGTATTTGGTCCAAATATATTGAGGAACTCGAAACTAATCTGGGGATCCACCTAAAAACGTCACCGGATTATCCACAATAGTGGTCCTAGAGGAGGGGACCCCGAGCATAAAGTATCTCTAGTTTTTCTGGAAGTTTTTTACGGGTGTAATAGAATTGAGAGGGCATAATTCTTTAATGGAGGGGATAATGTATCACCCCAAACTTAATTTTTTGTAGTATCAATAGTTTTAATTATTTCACTTGGCTTAATTTACTTTTTATATAAGCAATGCCCACAAAATAAAAACAAGACTTTTTATTCATTCAAAACACTAGAAACAGGTACATGGAAACAAGGCCAAAGGGTCATGGATAAACAAAAATTAAAAAAAAATTATCCCAATCACAATCACCTGTAGACCCCACATCACCAAAAACATGCCAATAAAGTTGTGTATTTCCTTAAGATCTACCACAACTAAGAACAAAATAAGAAGAACCGCAAAAATCATATTAATCGTTATAGGGATAAAGAGCAACATCTTCTATGTCTTTGTACTTTAAGTTGGAATACCTTAATTGCATTTTTATAAGACCTAAAATTTGATCATTTCCATTTAGATGAAGGTTGAACTTATAATGGATATAATTATAGCCATTGGGTATTATAGTTTAATTATTTATGAATATTAAAAATATTGAAGTATTTCAAATATAAGTTAAAGTCATTAATTCTTATTTGTATTTTATGATTTAAAATCTTATTTCATGAACTTTTCTTTAAAGTCTCAAATATTTTAGACATTCCGGTTTTATCTCCCCTGTGACAATTATTAATATTTATTTCTGAACATAATATGTAATAATTTTTCTAATTATAAAATCACCTTTAAATGTTCTGTGTGATTGAATGCTTTAAAGTCTTATCATTGAACACATTTAATTGAGCTTATCTTTCAGAATCATGACATTTTAAATCTTAACATTTTGGTACATATTTATACTTTATTTCAAAGAAAAATATTCATTTTTTTAAATTTGAAAAAAAAAATTATGAATATTATTGTTACTTAAAAGTTATATATTTTTAATTGTGTATTTTAAACTTCCACAGTTATCAATGAAAACACATTTATGAATGTAAAGATATTTTGTATATGTTTAATTTTTATAGATAGTTATTTTGAAAATTGGGATAATAAAACAAATTTAACCCAATAGGCCAACCCTTTATAGCTGGGCCGAGGGAGGCAGCTCAGAATAGGTGGGTGAGCCTAGTCCTCATCCCAAGCCAAGGATGGCCCGAGCATGGGCATAAGCTCCCCGAAGGGAGAACATGAGCAGGAGCACTTGATCGTATCACTGTGGGTGCAAGGTCGTGGCGAATCATAGGTAGACTGAGGCCTGCGAGGGGAAGGAGCCCGTGTGTACTGCTTCCTTTTGTGTGTGATGTGAATTCTAAGTTGAGCATCAAAGCCTTGGGCTTATAAGGAAGCGGTGTGTGCCTCCCTGATTCGATGTGGGATGGTGATTATCAACAGGGATTGAATCCAGGTCGTCAGAGCTTTCCACTTACGATCTGTTCTATCGATTTTGATCTGGCATGTGAACCTCAGTGTACATGATTTATATTGGCATTTTTATTTGTCACCATATCCAACATGGATCTAATCATGATTTTTGGAGTTTTTTTATAATCACCGCATTGATCTGGGCCATCTGATAAATCTAGGATTTAATCTAGATCATCCATTTTTTTTTAAAAAATCACAGACTCATCCTGACCATCCAATCAGATCTTGTCTAATCCAAACCATCCATTTCATCCCTGATTTTCTCTTCCACATCTTACTCTCCATCGTGATCAAACTATTGGACACCCACTGGTTATTCTATCTTTTTATTCTTTATTGTATACTCCCTCGAGTATCCCCCACTATTTTATGGTATTGTGGCATTGACTTCTACCAATAAGATCCTCCACGATTCACATTATTTTTATTTATTTTTCAGTTTACTTTCATTGGTTTCAGTTTTAGTTTTCCACAAAACATTATATATGTGTATGAATTATAATCACTAATTTATTTTGGGTTCACCTTTTAAGTAAAATATTGGATTAGTGTTGTTTTAGTCAAGCTCGTGGGTCTTTATTTATGTATTTATTGTATGAAACATTTTAAATAAATATATATATAGAGGGCTTATGTAAAAACTAGTTGCACCCATGGTTACCTCTTCTTCCTCTCCTTAGAATACAAAATATTCCCTTCCCATCCTTTTTTCACATCCAATGTCAGGTAAGGGAAAATTTTTGTAATTTTTTCCTTGGTAAAGCTCTTATATTCTTATGTATATATGGACTTAAATATATACATATAAATTTATTTGGTTTCATCTAATCCATAATTCACATGGGTCTTTTCAAAATATATTTTGAGTATATAAACACATGCAAGTGGTTATGCTTCAAACATAAAAAACCTCCTTGTCCTTTTATATATTTAAAATATTATATAAGATTATTCTAATCAATTTAGAAATTTTGAAATATCATATGATTCTTTCATTAATACTATTTCGGGTTTATGAACATTGATGAGTGATCCTTTTTTTAAAGAATTGTTTTATTTTCAATACATGAAACAACATGCAAGGGTTCTAGTTTATCTCATTTTTTGTGTGTCCATAAATACATCTCATGTACATGTGGTAATGTGTGAATGTGTGTATATATATATATATATAAGTTTGGTAACAATTGAGTTTGTACAAAACCTATCCCTGTTAGTTTAAAACAAGATTATGAAGAACGTAACAGTTTCAAGAATCTATTTATCTTTTTTTGGGTTATGCAAGATCTCAAGATTAAACCTTGTGTACATATATAAATATATATATATGATTTTACCATGATTTTCAAATACACATAAATACATAAGCGTATTTCAAACATTATTTCTCAAGAAAATGGTATGATTGATTTTATGAATGAGTACACATGTTTAATTGTTTCTTTAATGCATGAACATTTCCCTAAGAAATAATCCACACATTGTATTTTACCAATTGTCACAATAAATCCTTGGATCATTGGTAGTTTATGATTTATTCTTTTCACTTTGATTGGATTAAATGAGTATCCCAATGTCAATCATGAAAACATGGTATTAAGAAAAAAAAGGTCATGTTCTTAAGAGTTTAATGCATGTGTTGTTAATTCATGTGATAACTCATCATTTAATGTGAACTAATTTTTACTACATGTGTAAGGGTTTGATATTTTACTTCCTGCACATCATTTTTAAATCTGGGACTAAAAAATCTAGTTCTTTTTCACTCAATTCATAATTAAATTATATTAAGTGAATGTATGCAATTGATTATGGATTATGAATTTAAGTTTTCTATGTAACATGAACTCTACGAAGATGAGACAATGTTAAGAAATATGAGGAATGCATTGGACTTAAAATGATGTGACGGGTGAAACCGGAATTATACAGCACTCCAATGCATTGGGTAAAGTGATGAAGTCTCATGAGTTAAGTGAAATGATGTGTGAACATGTTTCTAGATTTGGACATAACTATGTGTTTTAGTTAACCATAATTATGTTGGATTTCTCCCCGTACGGTCTTGCCGCAAGGTCTTGACATTTTCCAGAATTATACATTTCTTCATTATTGAATAGTAAATGATCAACCAAGGTATTGTGGATCCTTAGATAAGAATATTTTATGATAATGGAAGTCAAATCATAAGTAATAACCAAGTATTCAAATGGATAGTTATACAAGGGAAAAGTATCCAATGTTAAAGCCCTGTGAATTTCTTTTTATGCTCTGATGAATCATGATTTGAATGCTTATAATCACAACTATGCTTTTGGTGTTGGATTGACTAGGTTATGAATTATGCACATATCATTTTTTACATACAAATGTGCACTTTGATTGATGATTTTGTAGAAATCATAGTTATCTTTTATGAAATTGTTCTTTTGAAGAAAATGTTTGCAAGTAACCTCAAAAATTATTCATGGTGTCCCTCTAAATGAAATATCTTACTCGTAAGAAAAAAATTATGACTATTTTCAAGTTTGTTGTTTTAAAAAGGGGGATTTCCTTCAAATGTTTTAAAACCCCCTTTCTGGGAATTTTTATTCTCACCCTACATTTTAATTTAGGTTTTACAGTATTTTAGTAGTTTTTCCCATGCCTTGGGTACTCTTTGTGATGACATCTTAGCCCTGTTATGTTTTCAGAAGAAGTGATTCAATAGCGTCTGATTTTTCAAGAACCTAAACTTAAAAAATCCTTTGTATTGGGACAAGATGTGAAATTTTTTTAAGCCTGTTTTTATGAATAAAATTTCACACCATGTTTCAAGACCCGATTTCATACTTCTAGGGTCGGGGTCCTGACATAAATGATGATTGAATGCTGACCATGTTTGAAACATAGAACCTATTAAAAATGTAACATGATGTCTTCTAGGACCTGTACCCAAGATATAATGTGATCCCATACAGAATGTGACCATCCCATCTGGGGGACCCACTTAGATATGGAAGAGTATAATGATCCAAATGAAGTGACATAATGGAGTCCAACACTCCCAAAACTATGAAACCATGACTTTGTGCTCATTGGGTAGGCATATCAGTTTGAACAAGGTTCCAAATCATAGTTTAGGGGGACCATAAACTAATATTCCAAGTAACAGTGAAATAACATGATTGATATGTAGGTGATAGGCTTTGATGGAAAGAGACTCTCAGGCAAGGGAAAATGATGCTAAGTAATTTCTATCATGAAATGGGTATGATAGATATGAAGTTTAATATCATAGAATGAGGATTCTTGACACACAATTTAACATTGTAATGTGATTTTATTCAACATGAATTTTAAACTCAAGTTGTATGATGATGTATCACATAGTTTAACATTGTGTGATTTGGAATTGGAGTTGCATGGTTTATCATAATGTGATCGGTATGTGGAGATGTGAATTTTTACATATTGTATCAAATACATAATGAACCATTATTAAAAATACCCTCACAATTAAAGTTGAAAGAGTAGTATGAGATTATCACAATGGGGGGACTTTATATAGGGGACTATAAAGAAAAGGGTAGCATTAAATTCTTAGTTCTATGATCCTCAGAAAGATTCCCAAATTTTAAGATGTTATTCATGGACTAGAGGGTGTTTTCTATAAAATGGGATATGTGTGGAATTGGGGATATGTATCCCAACATGAATGAGGAGTCTAGGCGTCCCTTATACAATTAATACATATGAGACATTTTTTGTGCACATTGTTTAAGTATGTGATTATTGGAAACTATCTCTTAGTTTTATCATCATATATCTTGTAATGTAGCATGATAATTTTAATGGGAAATTTATTGTGGGGTGAAATGATGACCCTTTTTTAATTCAGGGACAAGAAGTCATGAAACTATACAACACATTCTTGTGCAAACGTTCTCATAGTTTAGAGTCCTGATTCTTGGACATGGTCTCCTAGTTTATGATCAAGGAGTTCGGACCATTGGATCTTGTTTTATGGTAAATGATTTTGGACCACGGGCTCCATATAGTGTATGGTTCATAATGAATGAGTTGTAACCTGATGTTATTAGGGGTCCAAGGTAGGCCATGTTCCATGCCAAACAAAATAAGAAGGTTGGAAATAGTATATGGTTGTGATGTTGGGAGTTGGGGTCTTAGTTTAAGGTTATAGATTTAGGTCCAATGTGATCCTATGTTAATGTCATAGTGTCTAGACCATTGGGATTTTTGTCTTGAAGAAATGTGTGTGGAATTAAAAATGTTACCTTACATGAAAAGGGGGTATAAGAGGTCACATAAAACCCAAAGATACACCCCTAAGAAAACATGCTCATGGTTTATGGTAATGATTTGAGGATAATGAATATGAGTTTATGTACTTAAATTTTGGACCATAGGGTTTCTTGTCTCAAGGGAACATGCATGATATTGAAGGAAGGTTACCCAATATAAAAGGAGGGGCATAAGAGGCAACCCATTTTCGAAAAAGTCATCTCTGATTAAATATTCATAAAGCTTAAGGTAACTATTCTTTGAATAAAATCATAAACAGATATGTATAGTGTGTATGGTTGAATAGTACCTTATTAATTGAATACCAAAGAGTTCTAATTCCCCATAACACATTACCAGGAATACATTCACACATATTAGATTCATGTTTCTTGGAAATTGAGTCGATGTATAATGAAATAGTGTTTGTAACATGTGGTGATCATGCGTCTCAACATTATGAGAAGAGAAAATACTCCTTACCCTTAATCAGGTATGATCTGTGTTCAGTGTGAGAAACAAGGTCAATATGGAGTACTTGTTATTTTTAGGGGAGAATACAAGGAGGCGAAAATGTGGCCAAAACCCCCCATGAGGGAGATTGAAACTTCTATGACCTTGGTAGTTAAACATGATTAACTGATAGATGGAGTAAAACTAGTAAACATGTTCAAAAATAGGTTTTATACCCATGTTGGTTAATGATTGGAAAAATTAAGGATCAATCATTAATTGAGTTAGAAATATGGGATCCTCTATTTTTCTTTGATATCCTTTCATTGAATGATCCTATGATAGAAGGTGAGAAAGGGTGGCATGAGGCCATTTAATTAGGGAGACTATTTATATTTAGAGTATTATGATTATCCAAATAAAAGAAAACATGAAGAGATGAATGGAAGTTTGGAATGCCTTGGAGTAAAAATTAATTATTCATGGTGTTATTAAACCATGCACACAAACACTCCAAATAAACATGTGAGTAGGAATGTATCAAACCTATATCAGAGGTAAAATACCCTAAAGAGAGTTAATGGAATGGCCAAGCCCTATATGAAATATATAGGGGCCACAACATCTCACATGAGGATAGGAATCGGTCACAAATATTTTTGGAAAACAAAAGGTAAGAGTTCCATAAATATGGGGGGATATCCTCTATGTGTATGGTTTCAAACCATCTCATATTAGGAGTAATATTGGATTTATATGGGGTGTTTCTAACTATATCGTCCTAATATTATGAGGAATCTAGATTTCTTAGGGGTATGGTTGTTTTTTATTTATCATCCTCTCATACATATTTTTTGAGGAATCTTTTTTTCATTTCATATGTTCTGGATGCAATTTAACATTGTGCGCAGAGGATGTTGGGCATGGCAGTTTATAGTTTTGAAAGTCAGACTATAGGTAAAGCAAGTTTAAATACATACATACTGTAATGTGGTTACTGGTTTAAGGTCATATTTCTTTGACAAAAAATGGAGAAATTGGGGACCATAGGGTCTAGTGTGGAACAAAATAATAATGACTGAATGTGGAAGGAGGGTTATAGGGGCACCCTATAATATAAATCATAATTGATAGTTCCTATAGTCAACCCTATTCTACCAGATAAGAGGAGGCCCTATAATGTTTCGAGGATATAGATTGTCCCAAGATGAAATATATGAGCATGTACACATATCCCACCAAAATTGGAATCAATAAATACATAGTTTTGGTACACATTGTGGTAAGAAACCAATATCATTTATGGGTATTTCTATCACATGAGCATACATAATCATCTCATTATTGGATATGAGGAATCCAAAATTTACAAGGCAAGGATATAGTTTAACATTGTGTGCTTAATAATTTGGTGCCTTTTCGTCCCATATTTTCTATTTTGGGAATTTTAGATTGATATAAGATAAGTAATCTCACATCAAAATGCATCTTGTTTTTAAACAACAAATAACATTGTTCACTAAGGATTTAATCATTACTTGTGTATTGAGTTACCCAACATTTTACTCCCCATGTTAGAATATTAGGGAATACTTACCCTCATATTGGTATAGGAAAATGAATAAATATTATTACTAAAAAGGAGGACCATAAGGGAGTTTTGGAGTGACCTAACCACAGGTAATGGATGGTTTTTCTATGAATCTAGGACTAGACCAATAGAAATGGTGTATATGGATTACTATGTATCCCATGATATGTAAGTCTAGAAACATGTACTTATGGAGGTATAAGATTTATAGTATTTCAAAAACACTATGAATGAAGAAAACCATGATAAGGAGGGATGAGTGAACTTATTTTAGGGCATAATTCTTGGACAATGGCTACTAGTTTCCATACATAGAGCTTGGACCAATTGAAATTTCATTCACAACATTATTTATATACTATATAAGCTTATTTGATGATGTCTTGGGGTTAAAAAGTGTTAAAACCTAATGTGAAGGGATCCAAGGAGTCCATGAACCACATGAATCAATCCAGAAGTTGGATTCACACATTTTGGTTTGTACGACCTCGACTATGGAAAATAGTTTAATGTCATGAATCTTGATCAATTCAAGAACAGTTTAAATCCATGATTCATGGAATAGGAGAATTTTTTGTTTTATTGTATTCATGTGGAAGGAAAGAGGATTAAAACAACATAAATGGGTGGAATATTGGACCATGTACCATAAAAATTCCCATGAACAAACAAAACATAGTTTACTGTCATAATTCATGGATCGGGGTGAGGTTGGAGAATAGTTTAAAGTAAGTATTGTTGTAATAAGATGATTTTTATATCAAGGGTACCTTTGTGGCACAGAAGTGTTAACACTCAACAATATGGGATCAAAGGAGGATTCTGTACCACACACACACCTTGAGAGAGACTATGCATAGTTTAATGTTATAATTATTGGACCATAAATGGGGACATAGGGCCCAAGGGTTGATAATTTTGTAGGTGGGACAAGATACAAGGGGATGAGGCATTTTTACATATCCCATGGGGATTTAAATCAAGAAACATATAGTTATGGAATATTTTATGGTAGTAGACCAATACCATAAGTTGGGAAATCCACTCCGATGAGGGAATCCAATGTTCATGACATTGGTTAAGGATATAGTTTTACATCATGTACTGAGGACATTGGTTTTGGTTCATCTAATCTCATATGATGAATCCTAATTCCATTTTGGATAAGGTGTTTTTCATATATCATACTTATATTATTAGGAATCACATATTTATACATGATAGGTCTTTTGGATTATCTGATACATATATAATGAGACATCACAGCTTTATGTCGGGTAAGATCATTGATTAACAAAATTCACGATGGTCATTGATATTTTTAGTTTAATGTCATAAAACCTTGACTATGGATACTGGTATATTAAATTCATCAATTTCATAATATAATGGGGGGAAATAGTTTTAGGTCCTAATGCTTGGACCAATAGTAAAATTTTTATGGTTGAATTTATTTTTCCATGTAAAATAGTTTAAGTTCATACTTCTTAGACCAGGGAGAATAGTTTAAGGTTATAATTCATAGACCACATCAAATAGAATATAGTTTTACTACTTAGACCTCTTTAAAATAGTTAATGGTCCTACTTCATAGACCATTGCAAATAGTATATGATCATACTTAATGGACCCATGGGAACAATTTAAGGTACTTTTTCATGGATAACATGAAATTATTTTATGGCCATTATTCCTAAAACCATGGAAACTAATTTAAGGAAATTTTTCATGGACTACATTCACATAGTTTATGTTCATGATTCTTGTACACTAGTTTTCATATTTTTTATGGTCGTAATTCTTGGACCTGATTATTTTTTTCTCGACCACATCAGTAAACTTCTTAATAATACATCAAACCACACATGAGTCATGCATATAGAGGGAGAACAATAATGGTTATGGGATTTCAATGACACATGGATGAACGTTGCTGAGAAATATGATTTGTCATCGGGAATGTCCCAAGGACATTGACATTATTACCCAACATACAATGATACACATAGGGTAACACAAAGGGTGATATTACTCCACTAGAACATAGGGAAGTGTAAATGAGGTTAATCATGTCTTTCAATATTCGGAACATGAATAGAGGGACCAATTGGAATGGATCACTATTTACCTCTCTCAAAACAAAGGATCCAAAACTACACAAGTCAATTATGGGGGTAACAAATTTAGGATATACCACTGATCATGTTTGGAACACAAGAACTATTATTTTCCACTAGGTATCCTTCAAATCATGTTCCAAGGGTGATGTATGATTCATTTTGGGATGGAAATTTTACGATTGTTAGGAAAATTTGGACTTGAAGGATGATACTTTTGTAATTAAAGGAATAATGAAGGTGTGGAGATGTAAAAGAGGAATTTCTATGTGGAACTCAACAATAAAGGTTATATGAAACATTACATTTGATAAAGTCAATGGGGACTATACGATAGAGGGAGGGGAACCTTTTCTCATGGATGGGGTTCCTGATGTTGGATAAAGACTAGGCTAGACCCAAGGTGCATGGATTGGGTGTCTCTATATATCTAATGACATTGGTAATCAAGCTATACCATGGCATTGAATGAGGAATAGTTGCAATCAAAAATGAATATTGGGAGCTCTATTATGCGGGGGATCATGTATTCCCATATTTTTACATTAGGATATAGGTATTTGGATTCATATCATTCTTTAAACCTAAGGCATCCAATGTTTTCCAAGTAGGGCAAGGCTATAGTTTATCATCATTTTATAAGGATGTTGGTTTTTTATTTTAAATACATATAACATAAACTATGGAGCTACATCATGTTTAGGATTATATCACCTGGACCAATTGCATATATTTTATGTTTGTGATTCATGGACTAGTGTGTTTTTTTCAAGTTTACATTGAAGATTATGAATCAAATATGTTCCTTTTAAGGTGACACAAATAGGACCAATGATGCTACCTAGATTAACTTCATGTTTCATAGATATGGCTATTTCGGTCATTCAAACATGACCAATAATTCAAAATAGTTTTACATCAATACGAAGGAGTAAATATGAAATTATAATTCATGAGAAAATGATTTTATCATGAAATTTTATATCATCTGACTTGGATGTATAGTTGCAGTATTTTATTATCCCATATCATTCATTAAAACACCGTATAATTTAACATCATGTGACAAATTTTGTTCCTCAAAATTTAATGGCATGTGATGTAGATGATTGTGGTTATGTAGTTTAATGACACGTAACAATGATTTAGGGAGAAATATTCCCACATACTGCATCCATCTCAGATTTTATCATACTAGAATAACCAATGACATTAAAAATAATTGTTCTGGATATCCGAGAAAGAGATCACTTGAATATTTTGTAGATATATCCATAAAGATCATGGTGGTATTGGAATGGAAAAATATTCCACATCATGATGGTTTGGCTTAATTCAGAAAAATGGGGGAATCCTACCAAGGGATTTCCGAAAAATTCCCCAAGTGTTTGAGAATATGTCATCCAAGAATGAGAAGGAAAATATCACAATAATATTTATATGGGTTGATTTTGGGTCCATAGAGAGACCACTATGGTTCTATTTTATCATGATGATGATCTCCATGATGGTTAATAATGGAACATGTATTAGGGAGAGTCAACTTGACTTTCCAGACAGATGATTGGGATCTTTATCCCTCTTAGGTGAATACACATCTGAATCAAGACTCTTTGGATGTTTGGGGTGGCAATGATTGAGATTCAAAAATCCTATATCATTATATTTATGTCGGTGTAGATCATAGGAGGCATGGATTCATGGATCATAAGATTTATTTGCTGATGTCACCCAAGAGCATAGAAGCTTTGATCTTCAGTTCGATAGTGCGATGGTTCCCTAGAAGCACTAAAGTCTAGATAATTAGTTCAATGGGAAAATAGAACCTAGGAGGCAACAATTCCTAGATCATCAATTTGATCAGCCGATGTTTCCCAGTAGGCATGGGGGCGTGGATCGTCTGTACAATGTCTTGATGGCGCCATAGAGGTATAGAAGCCTAGATCATTAGTTTGATGGGGGAAATGGTGCATGGGAGGTTTGGAATCCTAGATCATCTACTCGATGAGGATATTTCATATTATAGGCATAGAATCATGGAATGTTATCTCAATGGGGTGATGGATCCTAAGAGGCATGAAATGTAGGATTTTCATTTTGATGGCCAATGGTTCTTAGGAGACTTGGAAGGTTTGATCATGCTCTATATGGGGTGAGGAAAACAAAACTCTTGTGGCAATATCTTAACATGGATTATTTTATACATATCTAACTGGATGGATTTATCATGAAATACATTGGAAATGTATTTATTAAGGTACTGTCATCATGGTCAACTAGGCCTGATATATATTACTTCCTCAACTCTGAAGTGACAAATTCTTCAATAACCATACAAAAAATGTCATAAAACCAATGACACACCCAAAAAATCTACCTCACCATGATTTCATTATAATGGAATTTTATTTAAATAGATGTATGTAATCAAATGGAAAACATTGAATGTGATATCAAGTAAGTTGACAAAAACACAAGTTTGTAGATAGGAACAACCAATGAGACCTGAATCAAGATGTGTCCCTATTGTTGTTTCTATCCTTATAATTATATCTTATAGAAATCAAAATGTGTGAAATTATTGATATGACGTCTCTATGCATATGATCCCTTAAAATTATACATTTATACATCTACTTTGTCCAGTTAAAATTATGTATTTATACCACAAGATGTATATTTAATATTAATGTCATGGGATATCATGGTACATAATATCACCTGAGATATTCTGTAATCTTTTTATATAAAAAATAATTTGTTGATATTACCATAAAATAGTTGATGTATAAATTTCAATATAATAACATTATTTGTACATCAGGAATATCTCACTACAAACATGAATTGGAAATCCTAAAGTATTGTTTAGTAGGTTATAGGGAACTAACAATTATAAAAAAATAAAATGTTTCTTTAATTAAATAAATTATTCAATACATATTGATTGTTTTGGACATGTATACATAGGTGGGCCTAGTTAAAATTTATGTCTTGATGCATCTATAGCTCTAATGAGACAAAATAGTTAGCTATATCTGATGTGTTTTTACCCAATTGTTTTAAATTTTATTGAAGATGGATCTTGACAGTACATGTATCTTGTTCATCAAACATGATGTTTGATAATTAATTATTTACATCATTTAGAATTGAATTATATTATTATAAATTAGAATTTTTCCGTCATATTTCCAATTCATAAATTTTATTCTTAATTTATTGATAAATTCCCATGTATTTCCAGTTATATAAATTTTCATATTGAATATATTTATTGATTTGTGTTATTTTATTATATACAGATCCACTTCTCATTATTCTATCTCACTCATATTTTTTTTCCTTTCTAGGGACATTAAGAAAAATTCATGAATTCATTTTTCAAGTAAATTGTTTAATTGATTTTGTGTGGTATTATGTTTAATTTTATATTCCCAATATAAAATGAGAATATTTTATATATATGGTTCTCTAAAAGATATATATTTATTGTCCATTTAGTATCTAACCCATTTTATTTATTCCAATTTCATAAAATATACATTTTCTCTAGGTATCTGGGGATTGGGGTGTCACAATCTTCTAACTAGAAAGTAATTCTAATCGATTCATCATTGGATTAAAACCATGTCTCTAGAAACATTTACTTATAAGAAGCATCAGTATAATGAATGGATTTTTTAGTCTTCAATCATTATGAAAATGGAGGTTTGAGTTACTTATATATATATATATATCATGGTTTGAATTATTCGTGAACAATCAAATGTTTCAAAGAAATGGTGTATGGGCACTATGATAACTAGTAACCAATATGAATGTTAATTATAATGATTCATGATAGTAAACTCTTAATATAATTGGTAAAATTTTATGATATAATTATTTATAAAAACGGGTGTGATAATGATGTCGTGAAAGGTATCTTTACAATCCACTCTAAAACATTGAATATCTTGTTTGACTCAAGATTTTCCCATTATTTATTTTCTGTAAACATTTCAATGAGAATCAATATACCACCCAAATAATATTCTGTATAATTAACAGTGAAAACCAATAATGGTATGATTATTACATTTCAAGTATATGATTCCAATATAGTTGAAATTTATGGAGATGTGGATCCGAAATGTATTTTCATTATTCCTCTATTTCAATTTTATGTTATATTTAGACTGAATTGGATTTATCTACTTAAATACAACATAAACCATCAAGGAATACAATTAATATTTTAATATATCAAACCAAAATATTGTTTTCTAGCAGCGTGATGATATGTAAAATTATTCAATGGAGGTCGAATCCATTTTATGGGTATTCATTTTTATTCATTGGGGGTGTTTATCTCTAATGGTTGGGGATTAACATGGAAATCATGTTATTCCTAATGTGATGAAATTTATTAATGTATTCTTATAAGAGATTCCTTGAATAACACTAAATAGTGAATTTGGGTTTCCAAAATGACTAATATCTATTTCCACACCAATTTTATAGACTCCCAATACAATATCCCTAATTGCATTGAAGGAATTGATGAATTAACACCATGAAAAAATTGACAACAGTTTAGTTTGTATACGTGTGTCACCTTGGGGGGCACTTGATGTGTTTCAAATAAATATTGATTGATCGGTGAAATTTTGTATTGATTATAAGGAGATGACTATAATCATGATAAAGAACAAGTATCATGTACCATGTATTTTAGACCCATTTGAATAACTTTTTGTTTCTTAATGATTTTCCAAGTTCAACCTTCATTATATATATCATCAATTGAGGGTCAATAATGAGGATATATCCATGATATCTTTATGTAAAAGGTATAGACACTACGGATACATAATAATTTCACTTGGTCATATTAATTAAATATGTATTTTTAGGCATTTAATGAATTTAGTTTTTAGATATTATCTTAATTTGTTTGTGGTTGTATTTATAAAGGATATTCTTAAATATTTAAATAGAAAGTAAGAAAATGATGATTAATTGAAAATTTTACTCAAGGCCCTAAGAATTTATAATCATTATGATAATATTTACAATTATTTTTGTGTCAAATGGTAACATTTTGTTACCATATAATCTCAATATAGGGTATATCGATAGATCCATCAATGACAATGGCTATTGAATGTTGGCCCAGGCCAACCATGGATACTGAGAACCATAGTTTTACTATCTTCTGAATACACTATTTTTATATTGTGGAGAATATTTCAGGATGATATAATCCACTCATTGTGTTATCTCAGAAGGGATCCAAGATCTCTTAGGTAGATTAATATGAGGAGAATTTCAATGAACTGAAGAGAAGAATAGTTAGGGAACTTGTGATTACATTACCTAGTAGTGGTAATGATTATTAATCTATAGTGATAATTACAATTGGGGGTTGGGAGTGTTCTCAAGCATAATAACAAGGTTATAGGATAATTATCATGATAGTTTAATGTTGAAGATAAAAAATCCGCAAATTCTAATTTAGAGTTATGTATGGAATTTTTTTTATTGGTGATATTAAGGGATTATCATTTTTGTTGAAAAGTGTGATTTATATATCGATCAAGATAATTATTGTATATTATAAACAAATGAGTTGAATATTTTCCATAGAATATGGTTATAGGTGACCAGTAATAATGACTACTCAATATGTAACCTCCTAAGGAAATAGAACAATTTGGATGATGGAAAGAGTAAAAACAATCACACCAAATTACCCCTGATGATGATCACAAAAGGTAAAATATTTCATTATTTTAAAAGGATAAATTTGGAAATCGAGAATTAATGGGATATAACATATCATTCTCAATTGAATGTTCGACCATCTATCCCATTGAATATTAAATATTCAAAAAATATGATGGTGTCCTGTAAAAGAGGGATAGAAACATTAATGATTTTCAAATTGATCATAATGAAATGATAAAGTTCATGAACCCTATAGGTGATCTATCAATACCATATTTGAAGAACATGTTATTAGAGGAAGCTCATGGTTCATCATGCTCTATCTTCCATGGAAGAATGAAGATAAACAGTCATTTAAAAGAATGATTTTTGTGGGATGGAGAAAATAATGGTATTAAAAAGGTATTATCTTGATGATTTATGTGTCATAAATTTATGGAAGAGAGAAAATTTTCATTGGTTTTGTCACTTCCATTACCCATAACAGAATGCACTTGGGAAAACAACACCATGGATTTTATTGTAGTACTCCCCATAACATTTAAAGGGAATCATGATATTTGTGTTTTAGTATATTTCCTTACAAATTCATCACACTCCATTTTATAGAGAATAATTCTATCTATATTATATTTCTTTGATATAAAGTAATGAATTTTTAATGTTTTATGTTGTTCGGCATTTCATTGTGTTTAATACGCTTATGATGTTGACCATAATGTTCTAGTGAATTATTCAGCATGTTTTTTATACAGAGTTGAGTTTCAGCACTGCTAATCATCCTAAAAATGTATTCGTTCTAAGAGAACAAGTAAAACCCCTAAACAAATGTTGAGATATATTTCATTGTACTTCATATCAGGTTGGGAACAACACATTATATTAAATGTGTTTTCATTTAACAATACCGTTCACAAAAGAAATTATATAGATCCTTATAAATACAAATATTTAAATTAATGATGATCTACAAAGTGATATAATGTCATTAGAGAAAAAAATTTAATAAGGCCTATGATAGATGAAGAATCACTAGAGAATTTTCGATCCATTTAGAAACATAATAAGGCACATATGAGTAGAAAAAAAATTTACGCACACAAACACCAATATGATCTGGAATTTCATATTAGTGACATGATTGTTCAATGAGATCCTGTAATGAATATGGTTATGATATTTGAGAATAATATAAAAGTATGGTCTATTTATATTGGTCACTTTTGAAGTCTTCATCGAATCAGAGTGATAGTCTATCATTTCGTGCCTCCACCCAACCACTCTCAAATCCACAATGTGTTCATTGTATTTAAATAGGGTAAGTACATACCTGAACATTTAAATATATTTAGATCATAGGTAATACCATTATATAATGTGATTTCTTATGATAAATGACAAATAGAGATTTTAGATCATAAATAGAGTGTTCTATAAAACAAAACCACTCCCCTGGTCAATGATTTTTTGGGTGAAATGATTAGTTTTAGGATGTTATGTGGGAACCTTAAAAAGTGATGAGCAATAAATATCATCATTTTTCATGAATCAATATGAATAATTTTGGAGGATAAATTAATTATACGGGTTTATAATATATCATCATGTGTTTCTTGGGATTTCTTTTCAAATAAATTAAATTTCGATGATAGTTTTTATTACATGCATGACCGAGTTTTAACAATACCTGGATATATTATTTATATGAATAAAACATAGAAATTAAATACTATCATTAAAAATATTGATATGAAGAGTGATAAATACTTTTTAAATAGTAATTTTTATTATTTTAAGTAAATAATACATGTTGTTAAAAATTTACTTAATTTTTCGTTAATATCTGTCTAACATTTTGAAAATATTATTTTCTCAAAAAGATGTTTTTTAATTTATTTTTTGGAAATTTTATAAACTATATTTTTTTAAATTATTATACATATTATTTCATAAAATAATTTTTATTTTTAAAATCATATTTTCAAAATAATTTTAGGGTTAATTTATTATGAATTTTTTTAAAATATTAATTTTGTGATGAATTGTGAAAAATAAAATGTTTTAATTTTAATGTTTTATTTTATTTTAAAGTATTTATAAAGTTAAAATTTTATGTTAATTTGGTTTAAGAGTAATTATAGGTAATTTATATGTCTATTAGTTCAAATTTTTCTATCAAAATCCTTTTAATAGTTAATTTCAAGATATAAAAAAATTGATTTTAGAACTTTTTCTCCTTGAAAACCCACTTTCTCATCACGTTAATGATATTTATTTTAAATTAAAAATTTACAATTCTGTTAATATAAATTGGAAGAATTTATTCCACCTTTGGAATCATCAAAATATATTTTATAATATAACATAAAATTAATTTATGAACAAAATATTTAGAGAAAACAATAACAATTAATTATTGTGGTTATGGTAAAATTTAGTTTACCTAGGGGTTAATAAATAATTTATTCAAGTTAAAATGATATAAAAACTACACAAAACCCAATTTATAGCCATATATTGATTAAAAAAAGTTTATTTATCTACTAAATTCCATTTACTAGGCCTATTGAATGAGAAAAATGCAGATACACATTTTTCATTTAAAAAAACTAGAAGTGTCCCATGTACCATACTTATAAAAGGTCGTCCCTCTCCACAATTATTAAAAAATTCATGAACATTTGGTTTTGGAATTATCTAAACAATAAACATTTCCAAATCCATAATCTCACTCATAAAGACTTATTTTTCTCCCTAAATACAACTTTTTAATGCTTTTGGTGAAATCCTAAGAAGGTTACCATTGAAAGAGGTTACTTTATTTATCAAGTGTTTTTATAATATTTCTTATTAAGAATACGTCAAGATTTATTAAACCATGATTAAAAAATAAACAATTTATCTTCCTTATAATGATATTTTTTTGTTAATATGATTATCTACAACCATATCCTCTTCCATCAAACTGCTTAGCAAATAAACATTTTTGTGTAAGTAGGATTATCACCTCATAAATCAATGTCATTTATTTTTCCTACACCACCTATGAAGTCTTGTTATAATAATGGATTATATTATTATATGTTAGATTTAGTATTTTATTATACTATTGGAATTATTATATAACACATAACATCATAATTTATATTCCAAGGGAATATGGCAGTGTCTCCCCTGTGTATGAGAGACAACCACCTCCCGAAGTGATGTTATTCATGTATTCAATAAATTGAATTCAATAACTACCATTTTAATGATCTTATGTGATATATAATACATATAAATCATTATCTAATGTTAATATATTATGATTATTTCTTTCTTTCAGTTCTTCTATAGCATCTAAATAGAATTTATGAGTGCGTATGACCTACCATCTAAATTAATATTGTGTTTTTTCTATATCTAACATTTATGGATTACTATAAAAACAAATATACTAACTATATAAAAACATTATATAACTTTTTACAATTCTTATATAATGTAATCATGATCATTTAGTTTACAATTGGTTATTAACAGTTTTAAATCTCTTTATTTTGATAAATTACACATTCCTAACATTTAATTAAATATGATTTTTAAAAAGAAATATTATTTCTTAGTATCATGGATGAATACATTAAATTGATATTTGGTTTTTCTTTTATATATTAATTTTTTTATGAAAATTATTGTGGTATACACAATCAACCAAGCCAAACCTCAACCACTTTTATGGGGACCCAAAGAACTACCCTAATGGGAGGTCTAGCATTTGAGTCTCACCGAGAGCCTAGTTCTAGTATATTACATGAACCATGTCGTTGGGATCATTTAAAGGGTATATAGAGTGAACCTAAAAAAATTTGGCATAGTTTATCTACAAGAACATAGGTCGATTGAGTTTGTGTTTTTTTGGATTTATGACCAGTGTTCAATGTGTCTCATATTATATATTGGTAATTTAAATTATGTTAAAATGAATAGAAGGAAGATGTATGAAACTAATATTAAATCTTGACCATCATATCTCCTCTATTTTTTTCCATTCTTCCAATCTGTCATATATTCCAATAACTCTATTTTGATCTCACATATATTCTGATATTAGAAAATTTGTCATCATATTCAATCAATAACCATATTTCATTTATATTGATGTATTTCTTTTCTACTCATCTAGGATACATGAACTGGTATTACTCCATCCTAACATGTTTTCTTTCTTTAATATCCTTTATTTTCTTCATAAATATGTTTTGGTTTAATTGTATCTTCATGATATCTACTACTTGTGGTCTCCATGAAGCTTTAGTATTTATTTAGCATACAATATTATAACTTTTGTTCTTTTAGTTTCACCCTTAGATGATATATTGTTTCTTCATTTCATATGGGAGTCAACATTATCTCAATTTTCCACATTTTTTATTTGTCTAGTTTTTCACAAATATAGTACCTTCTTCTAAACGTCTTCATATTAATGTTTCCTTTTGGTTATGTTTTTCATAGCATTCTTCTACTATTTAATTGTCACTTCTCTTTGATTTCCCATATTTTTCGAGTCCCCATTGCTATTTATCAACTGTTCATCATTTATGTCAGCATTGGAAAATTTACAATGGATAAAAATTGTACTCACCATTGGAACCAAAATGTGGGTTACTAACCCACTGTTATGATATCAACAGTGGCTAAATCCACTCACTGTAGCACCTCATGGTAGGAAAAAGTACCAACCATTAAATGTCTACATGGGGATTTTTGTCACTCAATGTTTCTTTCTTTTATAAAAAATGTCATTACAACCATAGCCTTGTGATTCAAAATGAATTTTCTCCACTTCTATAGAAATTTAATGTTCAATTAGAAAGTTATTGATGTATTTTAAATATGTTTTATTAGTTTTATAATAAAGAATTATTTTTTATATCATTGTTACTAGATGCTTATTTTTTACTTTTCTTCATCTAATTGTATTAAATTATGGATTTTTTTTTGTAATTTATTCTATTTTATTTTTATTATTAAATGGTTCATTGATAAATAATAGAAATGTTTCTAAACTTTAAATAAATTGTGATGTTTAGATCTGACCTATTTTTTTAACACAATAATAGTTAATATACACACCATTGAACATCCGATGGTAGATAATTTTTTATTGTTCTCATGAAACTATTTATTATTATAATGAATTGAATTGATTTTAGTTTTTTTAATAGATTTTATTTTTACATAAAATTTAAACTGTAAAAAATACTCTATTTACTCATCATTGAAATTATTCAATGGTATGTAATGTCTCACCATTCATTGTTTTCAATAGTAGTTCATGGACAACAATTAGTTCAAATTGATCTCTATTTTTTATATATTTTAATTATTTTTTTAAAAAAATTACATTGTTAAATGTTTATTATTTTGTGTTCTATTATATTTTCAACATTTTTTAATAATAATTGTTTCCTTTTTATTAACATTTTCTCATGAATATTTATTTTCATATAATATTTTTTTCTAAAATTCTACATTATAATTAACTTATAGAAATTTTTTATTTCAATTTTTTTATTTTTTTATTTTTTTAACAATTATCATTCTTTATATATGAAAATTTTCTTTTAATATTTCATAAATAAATTTTATCCTAATTGTGTTCAATATGACATCAAAAAAATTAGGTAAGGGTTATATTATATTATTATTATGTTTTAAAAATTTTCATTTGTACATTGTACATGGACACACTCCTGTAGATCTCTATGATAATGTTTGGAAAGTCTTACTCATGAATAATAAATCATATACAAGTACATATTATTTATTCTATAAGGATAAAACAATAATTTTTATAATATTATTGAATGGATCTAGAGACTTCATCAAATCCTATAATTATACTATGAGCACCGATGATCATTATTTCTTTTCATCCTCTTACAATAATGGCATCAATGAACATGACCTACAATGAATTTCTATATCATCTGTTTAATTTCTATTTCCATTGTTTTATACTATTTATCCATTGTAATACCTCCTAACATTTTTTCACTAGAGTTTTGGTTTAATATTCTTCTATAAAAAATATATCATTGAGTTGTAACCCTTATCTAAAAGAAAGTTTGGGTTTTTCCTCCAACTCAAAAGGAAGGTAGGTTGTGACTCCTTCAGAAGATAGTGATTGTATTACAAGGTGTGAAAAGGTATATTTATATTTTTATTTAATTCAAGCATCAATAAAATTAAAACGGGAGGATTTAGTGCATAATAATCTCTTTAATGTGTAGAATATATTTATGATATTATTAGGATCTTGGTGATCTAAACCCCTCTAAAAACAACCTATGTTATATGTTTCATTTTCTCTATAACTTTTAACATTGTTATAACTCTAACGTTTTTATTTTTTAAAATAATAAATCAAAAAGGACTATTGATTGACTCTATAGTCACTACTACCATACCAAGGGATAGACATATTGGTATCAAAGTGTGTCTACTTTTTCTGGATTAATTTTAAATTACCTAATTTTCTATTTTTGAACAAATAATTATAATGTAATTAAAAATTTAGGCAAATGATTAGTATCTTTTTTATGGAGACTCATGATTTCTAGATATAGAATCCCACTAGAAAACCTCAATTAAATGAAACTGAATATGTTTAATGGAGGAAAGTGAAGAGGTATTTTATAAACATATAGTTCTTGATTTTTGGGTTATAATTCCAAAACCATATAAATTTATTGAAGATGATTTAGAAACTCTACCTGGTAATGTTGTTTCAAAATGTGTTTGAAATTAAAAAGTTATGAATTACTTATACGACTCTCTAAGTAAAATATTTATAGTCATATTTCATCCTATAAAAATAATTCTGACATTTGTATGACTCTAAATGTTAATCATCAAGGGACTAAAAAGTTGTAGTGAACCATAATAGATATATATAAAGATATGTTTCAATAATTATGGATGACTGATCAATAAATCATAAATTAAATGTTCAATAGATTCATAAAAATTTTCAAAAACATGGTTTCTATTAGATATACCATGAATAATGAATATCACATCAAACGATTACATCAATATCTACCCATGAGATGGCATAAAAAGAAAGATTATATTGATGAAAGTAAGGATTTATTGAATATTCAATAGATGAGTTGACAAGATTACCACTTCAAAACATTTTGGTAATGAAGTAGGAATATACTGATGACCTTGATAAATTAATGGGATAATATCGAAATCAAATAAAAATTTTACTTCCAATTATTATTATTATAAACTACAAAAAACTAAGTTGGATGTAATTTAAAATTTCACCAAAGTATATTAAAAGTACATGAAGGATAAGAGAATAATTACGAAGAATAATATAAGAAATTTTCAGATATATTATAGAAAGGGTAGTAAAGTAGGTAAAATGAATAAATATGATGTTTCCAAATTAGTATTCTATGAGTGTAAGAAAAAGGGTAATATAAAGTCAGATCATCCCAGATTAAAACAAGACGGAAAGAACAAGTAAGACATGACAAAAAAATAATTTCATATCTTGAAGGATGGAGTTATACGGAAGATTCAGACTTATGTGATGATGGATCTGAAGGTGAAAAATAATATAAAAATATATTTTTTATTGATACTACAATAAATGAGTTGCATGTTGATTATAATTATAGTTTTGATTCTAAATATGATATTGATAATAAATTTAATGAATAATCTACTCAAAATAGAAAATCACATAGTGATATCATGAGAATATCTTTATTATATAGGGAACTGCAAATAAAAAAAATAACATTAATGTAGAAAATAAAAAATGAAATAGTTTGTTTGAACTAATATAGAAGAGTTAAACACTATAGATAAAATATTATTAAATATTATAGAATAGAATATAACAACAAAATATTTTTTTTCAAATGACGTGGAATTTAAAAATATAATATTTACATTAATTGTTCATTATTTAGATAAATTTTAAAAATAATGTAATAATTTTATACTAGAAAATAATTAACTAAAAATTCATTATCATGCTCGGATTTTAAATCATTTGATAACCTAGAAGTTATTAAAAAATAGAATCAAACCCGTAAAAAATGAAATTACTATTACAAATGAAAACATATCTATTATTTGAAAGTGAATATTTTTTTGATAAATTAATTCTAAGAAAAAACTAGAATTTTATAAAAAGGGGTGTGGATACAATAGTAATATTTATAATATGTATGGAACTATTTTTTTTAAATTCATAAATGGTAATAATTCAAATATTACCTAATTTAAATTTAACATAAAATGGAATTATGAAAAATAAAAATTATTTAAAGTCCACTCAATCATTAGTCCATACAAAAACTATAATTTATAAATATAAGCCTTTCATATTACCATAAAATAAATGTCTCACATATGTCTATGTAACTAAATCATTTTCTACTAATCATGTTTGACCAAAACTAGTTTGGGTATGAAAGAAACCATCTGCATGATCTATGTTTTTGGAAACCTGCCTAAAGAGTTCCAAAGTCAAATGATACGTGGAAAATGGTTGATAAATGCACTTTACGTGGGAAATTAAATTTTTTTTATCTTTTAAATCTTGTGAGGGAGTTATTATCACCGTCGATTATAACTCTAAAGGTATGGTAATTGGTTTTTTGAGTTGTAGGTATGTTATCTTTTGTTATAATTTATTTTTAATTTTTATTGGTAGATGAAAACAAAACAAAATAAGCATATCATAACTTTTTGTTGATATAATTAATGAAAAATTATAATATAATGAATTTATATTAATAAATACATTAAATATTTATTTTGTAACCATATTAATAAAAATATGTATTTTATTGAATTTTATTAACTGACCAAGTAGAATATAAAATGACTAAATGATGTATATATAGATTACAGTTTGTGGAATAGGTGGATAGGAAATGTTCATATTTTATAGTTTTACAAGATTTATAGACATGAATAGGTTCAGGAAAATCCATAATTCAGTACTTGTATGCATTATGTATGTGATTCTTATCTAAAAGGTAACAAGCACAAATAATATTATATAACTATAAATATTGTTAATACTACATGATTCCTAGAACTATTATATATTTATCTTTTTACAACTATTAGAGTTAAATGTTTTGGTTTTAAAATATATTACTTTTGTAATGGTTGATGATTTCAGTAGATTTACATGGACTATTTTCTTATCTCATAATAGTGAAATGTTAAATAATTTTTTTTCTTTCTTTAAACACATTCGAAATCATAATGGGTGCATGATTTTATCTATTATATGTTATAAAGTATAATAGTATTTAAAATTGATTATGAATTTTTTTAAAACTAATATATATTTTCGTAAATATTTGTCCCCCATTATAAAATAGTATATTGGTGTTATAGAGTGGAAAAAATACTATTTAATAAATGAAAAAAACAATTCTCAATTAATTCAAAATTAAATAAATTTTAGTCAAAATATGTTAAAACATCATTTTATATAGTAAATAAAGTTTACATTAGAACATTTTTAGAGAAAACTCCATATAAATTATTTAATAATAATAAACCCATAATTTTTTATTTAAATATTTTTGGATTTACAGTCTATATTTTTAATAATATTGATAATATTTTAAAGATGGATTTAAAAAGTGACAAAGGTATATTTTTGGATAATCTAATAATACTAAGACTTATAGGGTATATAATAAAATAACTATGAAAATTGTAGAATCTGTGAATGTTAAATTAATTGAAAATAATGATAAACAGAGTAATGATTCTCTTAAAAAGGCCCAAGATTTAAAGTATTAATTTTCGATGAAGAAAAACATAAAATTAATGATGCATATATTGATGGGGAAAATAACTCATCTCAACCTAATCCTTTAATTCTCAAAAAAATTACACTCTTTATAATATGTTATAGGAAATTTTGAATCTTGAATTATAACCAGAGATTATGTTTTAAATTTCTATGATAATTATGCCTTTATATATTATTTTGTAAATTTTAATATTAATGATTCATTGGATGATTCTAATTCATTTAATGTGTAGCATGATAAAATTTAAATGTTTGAGGAAAATAAAGTAGGGTATCTACATTAGTTCGCTAAGGATTTATTTTCTATACAAATGAAATATTATTATTGAAATAAATTTAATGAATATAGTAATATATTTAAAAATAATTTAAAATTAGTTTCCCAAGAATATCTTCAAGAAGAAGGTATAGATTTAGATTATTCATTTATACCAGTTTCTAGATTATGATCTCTTGATCTTTTATTATATTTTTTAATTTTTTAAAATTTTCATATTTTTCAAATGGATGTAAAATTTGAATTTTTAAATTGTGTTATTCCATAAGATATGTGTATTAAATAACCCCCTAGTTTCCAAAATTATAAGTTCAAAATCATGATTCCAAATATTCTAAAGATCATTATTTTCATAAGTAAGGTCTTCAATCTTGGTAAGAAGGACAAACTAAAATTTTATTAGAAATTATTTTTTAAAAGCTATTATTGATCTATCCGTATTTATAAAAAGTGTTTCAGATGATATATTGATTATAAATATCATTACTGAAAATATTATCTATGTATGTACAAATGAAGAAAAAAGTAATTTGTTTTAAAAGATAATGACATATGAATTGGATATGGGGCTATTTGGGGAATTAAATTTTTTTTTGTGTTTTTCATATTAATAAATGAATATATATTATATTTTCATAAATAAAGAAATGTATAAAAAATAACTTTTTCAAAATTTTTCACATGATTCTTATAAAACTATGAGAACCCCTATGAGGAAAAACCCTAAACTGGATGCAGATGAATCTGGGATGTTTGTCCGTGATAATTTTTTTATAGGCATGAAAAGAAGTATTTTGTACATTACTTATTTAATTCCATATATTATGTTTTTATGTGTTCTAGATATCAATAAAACCCCATATAAATTCTTTGTAAGTATTTAAAAAGAGTAATTACCTATACCAAAAACCCGAATATAAAATAACTTTAGGTATGTGACAATTTATAATAAAATGATTAATCTAATGGATCTGAATGAAATAACTATTAGTATAACTATCAAAAAATTATCTTCACAATATTGTTAATTCTATTTTTTCACAATTTATTTTGATAAATAAAACATTATATGATTTCAATATTAATTTTGATAAAATTTCTATTCTATATAATAACTCTAGTCAATTTCAATTTCAAAAAATCCTCTTCATCATTTTATAACTGAACACATTAGTGTTAGATTTTATATTTTAGGGATCATGTAGAAAAACGTGATATATGTTTATAATTGAATCTAACTAAGAATTAATTAGCTAAAATTTTTACTAAACCCTTTGAATCTGTTAACTTTAAGAAAACGATGTTTGAATTTGGTATGTAGGAAGATTATAATTTCCTTAGTATAATTTCTATTTTTACAAATCCATTAAATTTTTCATGTATGTATTATGTTATTTAAGGTTATTTATTACCCTATGATTAAGTTTTTAATAAATAACATTGTCTACATTATCACTACAACTATCTGTAGTTTTTGGTATCTCAATGTTATTTTCTACTATGATTAAAAAATAATTAGATCTTATTTTTTGAAAATTTAATTTTTAAATAATATCAAAGTATATTTGTTTTATTGTGTATAAATTTTATATTTTACTTATTTTCTTATTGTATTACAGATATTTTTTAAAAAAAATTATCTTTTAGATAAATTTTAAAAAGGGGGATAAATTGATTAGTGATTTACTTAGTTTTTTTAATATTATAAAAATATTTTTTTTTCTAATTTAAAAATGGTGGAGATTTTTTTCAATTGGGTATTAACAATATTTAATCTATCATTTCATTGATAAATTATACTTTCATAAATTTTAATTAAATATTATTTTTTAACAATATTATCTCATAATTGTATGGTTTAATAATTTATTATGATATTTGGTTTTTCTTTTATATAATTAATTTTTTAATGTTATTTTTTAAAAAAAATTATGGTTGTTTATTGAGAAATCCATCCATAATTCCAAACAGTTTTAAGGGGAATCTGAGTTCTACCTCTGTGAGAGGTCTAGCATTTTGAGTCTCTCACATAGCCTAAATAAATCATAGGGAATGCACCATGCGTGAGGGACCATGTATAATGTGAAAAGAGTGCATCTTAATATATTATTCATAGCTCACCCAAAATCACTCAAGTCTTGTGTGTACTGTGTACATTTTTGACTGGTTATGAAAACATGTCTAATTATATGATGATGAATCACTTTATGTTCAAATCGATGTGGGATGCATGTTTTAAATTATTATTGAATCTCGACCATCATATCTCCTCAGTTATCACTTCATTTATTTGATAAATCATCCCATCCCACATTTTAGTTTTGATCTCACTCATATTTTGATTTTAAAAAATCTATCATCCACTTATGTCAACATCCAATCCTTCTAACTTTTCGGCGTCCTTATTTTGTCCTCATCGATGATTTTTGTACTATTCTTTATTTTTTATATAAATTTGACTTTTATTTCACCTCTTTTATGTTATTCTTAAAATCAATTCTGTTTTTATTTTTTCTTTAATATTTATACCACTTGTGGTTGCTGTGTAGGTCCATTATTTCTTTAGCTTATAGTTTTATTTCATTTTTTCTTCTTGTTTCACCATTACATTAATTACGAGTTTTTTATATAATCTAGGATTAATTTTAATCACTTTTGGTCTCAATTTGTTCTATGTTTATTGTCTGATAAAGATTCATCCTTCTTCTATTTTTCATCACATTCATGTTTCCTTCAGAGTCTCTTTATCTTGGTATGATTTTAATGTTTCACTCTCTCTTTTGTTTGGTTTCTCAAAAATTTCAAGCCACCGTTTGTATTTACCAACATTGAGTCATTTATGTGACTATTTAAAATATTTACTAGTGAATAATATTACTTAATATTGGAACCCAATAGTGGGTCATTGGCCCACATCCAGGAAATAAATGGTGAGTAAATTAAATCATTTTTGTACCTCAATGGTAGGTAAATTTTCCCACAATTGAACATCATTGGAGATTTATATTTTTCCCTCCTAGTTTATATTGTCTTCTCTCCACCATGTTATGATACTCGTAACCTCATCATACAAAGGGTTTTTTTCCTCTTCTATTTATTTTAATTTTTTTCTTCTTAGTTGTTTCATGTATTTATAGTATATTATATTAGTATTTGTTTTTATAAAACACATATTATTTTTCTATTCTGAATACTAGGAGCTTCTTTGTATATGTCTTTATCCAAAAGTATTAGACAATTTATGTATATTTTCATTAAAGTTATTCTATTTTATTTTTATTATAACATACTTCTTTGATAATTTGTAGTAATGTTTTTCATCTTTAAATACATATCTGATGTGTTGATCCTAGCCACCATTGGAACCCAAAAGTTTGTAATTTACATATCATTGGACATCCAAAAATAGGTATTCTTTTGTTCGCATTAATCCATTATCTAGTAATATCCGTGAAATTTATTTATTTTTTTAATTTAATATATATTTAAATAAAATTGCAATGATAGATAATATTATATATCTCCCACCATTATACATTTCCAAATATAGGTAATGTCTCGCCGTTCTCTATTTTCAATGGTAGGACATGAAAAACCATTAGTTAAATTTTCATTTAATGTTTTTTATAATATTAGTTAATATTTTTAAAATAAATTACATTGCCAAATGATTAATAATTTATGTTTAAATATAATTGATACATTGATTAATAATAATGGCCGATTTGCTTAGCTAGAGATGTTCATAATGATTTATTTTTATACGAAACTCTATATTTCCAAAATTATATTATATTATTAATTAACATTATTATTTTATTATTTAAATAAATTTAATTTTTTATTTTTTTAATAATTATTATTCTTAATACAATATATTTTTATTTTAGTATATTTAAAAATTATTATTAGCCCAATTGTGTATTTTTCAGCCCAGTTTCAATAAAATATTGTAACAATCATATTATTTTGTTTTTATACTCTAACAAGCATCATGATAACATTTTATATAGACAAAATGATATAGATTTATATTTTAATGTTTCAAAAGTTTGTTTCAAGGATAAAAACTCGTGTACAGGTACATATGATTCATTCAAAAATGACTAGTTATTAATTTTCCCACTGTTATCAAGTTTCTCAAGTCCCTTCTTCAACATTTGATCACCTACTGTGATTACTTATGATCATCGTCACCTTTTATATTACTCCACTAATGTGATCAAAGAAAACAATATACAAAAAAATTATACATCATATTACCAAATGTTATTTCACTTTTTTTTCTATTAGTTCTCCATTTTTATACATTTGACTACCTATTTATACTCTAGATTATTTGTTTAGTCATTTCCCATCCAAAATTTTCCATTGGATTATTCCTCCCATGAATAACGATGATTGGGTCATTTCTCCTAGACAAATGGAATGTAGGTTATGAATCTATGAAAAAGTTAGGGGTTATACCAGCATGTGTGTATAGGTACATTTATATTTGTGTGTAACCGGGTTACCAATACCATTTAATAGTAAGGATTTAGTTCATGATAGTATCCTTGAGTAGTATAGGAGACTTATGATAGCATTTGAATCTTTTTTATCAGAAGCTCTAAAAAATCCTTTTGTATCTGTATTATTTCAATAACTATTTTTAACACTTTTTTTAACTCTGATAACATTAGTATTTGTAATAATATATCAAAAGTAATATTCACCCCTACTCACTACATCCAAACCAATGGAACAAAAAACTTATATGAACTAAAATAAAAAATCAAAACACACTAGAAAACTGAAGAAGTTATTACTTAAAATGTAACTCTAACATGGAATTTTCGATAAACAAGTAATAGAAGGTCATAAAATTTTCATATATGATATGGTATATAACAGTATTGTTCTTTAAAAGTTTTATAATAAATATATATTTATTTTATTGGAGGATCAAACATGTCTTATGGAATTTGAGAGTTATGTTATGGGATGTTTTTATCTATTTTAATTTCTTGAGACATATGTTTTGTTATACACCAATATTCTTTTATGAGATGTATATAAATACCCGTTGATATTTAATATCATAAATTTTTTATATAATCATGATATGTTAAGTTATCTTTATTTTCTTCCTTCATGTGGATTACAATTTAAAATTACTATAGTGGAAATTATTTTATGTTTCGTTCTCATATTTTATTAGGACTATTTATGATTATGTTTTAAATAATTAAATCAAATAATCCATTTCTTAGTAAATCCATGAATTATATTTATCTATATTAATGTAATTATAATATATTTTTCCTTTATTTTCCTCTATTTATGTACTCAAGAGATGATAATAATGTTTTTATGAAAAAAAACTTTATTTTTCTTGTAGTATGAAAACTCTTTTTATTCCAAAACCAAGCTTCTAAATATGTTTTTAAAATTTTTTGTCATTTTTCAAATTATTTATTTAATAAATTTTAGCCATTTATTTTATATTTAAAAAATATTATAATGTAATATTCATGAATGTTTCCAAACAATTCCCAAATATATTTTATCAAATATGTGAAAGGAATCATTTTTATAAAATGTACAACATGAATAGAAGTTCCAACCATCATGAAAATTATCTTCAATGGTAATCCCCTTATATGTTTTCATGTTTATTTTCAAATAATATGATTTCTCAAATTTATTATCAATTTCTAGTTTTAAAAAACATTTCATAAAAATATTATCTTCCTCATGAAGAAAATATTGTGCTTTATCATTCAAAATAATTCTTGATATATGATGAAATTACTTGATGTAATTAATTATTTAATGTATATATGAAAAAATAATACCATTAATATTCATTCATTGAATTTTTTTTGATCAAACAATGTTTTATAAATCCTTTTCTCATCCATGAGTTATACCATGATAAATATATTATGAAAACATATTATTTCTCCATGGTCTTTAAAATTATGAAATTATAAAATTATTACGAAACATATCCCTTTTACTATGTCCATGATATGAATAAATGATTACGAAACACATTTCATTTACTGGGATATTATATGAGGATTGTTTTATGATCTTGTGGAACACATATGTATGGTCTTAATTATTTGGTTGTATGGATGTATATATCCTAAAAATACATTGGGTAATGATTAATATCTCATGAGATATACTTGGATAGGAAGAGATTAAAACTAGTTTAGCAAAGCACATTGGTTGTTACAATGTTGTATGGATTGAACCAGGACAACAATGATTGTTTGGGGAGCAAGGAAATTTCACAATTATATCCTTTTATTTGTACCTTGACATTTATTGAAATTATATTTCAATGTATATGTGTGTTTATAAAACATATGTCTTATGCCAATGTTATTCTCTTATGGATCAAGTTTATTTGTGGCCATATGATTCATGTCTTGTGAACTCCCAAATTTATCCCATGACTCAATATTAATATCTTTGATATGAAATGTATTGTATATTATATTTCTAATATGGGTTCTAATTATCTAAAATGTAGTGATTGATGGTGCCGTTTAAAGATAAACCGTCTTTCTTTGATTCTATGTTTCCAAAACCACTATACTATAATGATCCTAAGTCTTTATTTTGTGTATTTTTATAAAAGTTCATACAAAAGGATATAAAATCTATGTATTCTATGTTTTTATTTATATTGTTGTTATTAGAGGATATTTTTCGTTAACCTTTTGAAGTAAGGAGGATAAAACATTAATTATTTACCTAAGGTCATATTAATGGATAAGTGTACATATGATTCAGTGTGTAGGAAAATGTCCTATAATTTTGTTAATGGATTGATCTAGTGGTTTCTATTAAATTTCATACATGTATATATATTATAAGTAGATGTGGCATGGGGATAGAGATATAAGGGGGAAATAAATATAAAAGTATTGCAATGTTATGGTCTCAATCATTATCTATTTCATGGGAACAAGCCTTAGCTCACACCATGTTTGACACTCTTGGGGGAAATTCTTTTGAAATTTATAAACAATTATTGAACTATTATGAGTGTCACGACCCATCCCATAGGGCTCGTGTCGTGACTACCCGAAGCCCGCCTTCTATAGTCTAGGAGCTAGCGACTAACACCGAATGGTGTAATCCCTAAAAATGGTAAGGTAGTGCCTTTATAACCTGTATGCACACAAAAAAAAAGAACACAACAAGATATGAACTCAAGTAAACTTAGTAGTAAATAGAGTGACTAAAATAAGTAAAAGGGTCCATAATACAAGACCAATCGGAAAGTACATGGAAAACTGGAAAGTACAAGATGGATGATAGGTGAAAAGAAGCTCATGGATCGTCCAACTTGATTCCTACATGAAGGGTAGGTACATATCACCTCTTCATCACTCCACGTACACTTGTCTCCTTTGTGAACCGACACGCTGTATGGTCCACCTTCGAGCATCGTCCAGTCCTGGTACCCTCGTCCTCAGTCAATGTTGTCCATCATCTGCATCCAACACAACAAGGTGCGGGCATAGCCCATACAGGGGTGAGTATAATGATACACAGTAGGGACCCTGAGACCCTAAAGGTCTCACAAAATCCACCAAGGATAAACCACAAATAATGAACTCAACAGATAACCCTACATAGGTATATGCCTGTACATATAAATGAGTTTTCTAGTAATCTTTCTCAATCATAAAAAAAACACAGATTTACTGACCCAGCTCACACCAGGTATATCTTTTGGTATGGTAGTAGATATGATTAGTTATAAATACTGAATCATATTATTCAGTTAAGCGGTTTTGTTGCTGACCTGCACAGAATCACTAGGAGCTAACCCACATAGGATCGCTTGGAGCTGACCCACACAGGATCTCTAGAGTTGACCCACACAGGATCTCTAGGACCTGACCCACATAGGATCGCTAGGATCTAACCCACACAGAATCACTCGAGCTTACCCACACAATATTTCTTGGATCTGACTGCACAGGATCTCTAGGAGCTGACCCACATAGGATCGCTGGAGCTGACCCACAGAGGATCGCTAGGAGATGACCCACACATGATCGCTAGGAGATGACCCACACAATATCTCTAGGTGATTACCAGCACAGGATTGATAGGTGCTAACCCGCACAGGTTCTCTAGGAGCACCTTTCTTGTCAGAACCAGCTACTGGGTTTCCGCACTAGGATTTCTCGTCTCCAGGAGTGTCTGTTCCCCAAGCCACTAGTCGATTATCCAACTACCAAGATGTTCCACAGAGATGTATTTCAATTTTTTTCCACGTCATAGGGGTCTCAACACAATATATGGTGTGCCAATCAGATGGCCAATCTGTGAGTAATTAGCCTTTCAGTCCCGGGGGCCCAGTTGGATTCGTTTTTGATCCAACCCGACCATACCCCATCTTAACATAATTCTCAACTGGATTATACTCAAAGGGGTCGTCTCACTACATGATTTTCAATGCCTCTAATGGTTTGTCAAATGGGAATCCAGTGCCAAAGTTATGGACAATAGAATGTAAATGGGTCATAGTGGACCCGTGTCTAGTCTGACATGGTCGAACCGACCTAGCCTGACCCGGCGTGGGCTGACCAGGTTAGGTTTGTCTTGGACAGACCCGCTGGGTCCGGCCCCTTGGGTTCGGTCTGGACCACTGGGTCCAGCCCCACAGGCCGCGAGGGGCCGCGAAGGGTCGTGGTGGCCGCTAGGCCGCGGAGGGTATCACGAGGCCGTGAAGCGGTTCAGCCAAAATGGTGTGGTGGCTCGAGCAGTGGCTCTACCAAGATGGAGGAGACGGCTCGTACGACGACTCGGCCCAATGGCAATGGCTCGGCAGCGGCTCTGACTGGACGATGGTGGCGGATCGGGTGGTGGCTCAGCCTGGATGGCGATAGTAGTGACACGGACCAGACGGCAGTGGTGGCTCGAACGGCGGCTTGGCCCGACGGTGGCTACTCAGCGTCAGAGGCTCGGACGGCGGCCCAGACGGCAGCCATGGCTCGTACGGTGATGATGACTTGGCATGGGTGATGACATCAGCTCGGACAGTGAAGGTCGCGGGGGGGTGGCTATCGACGATGGAGCATCGCGGGGTGCGGAGGTCGTAGGGCAGTGGGGCTCGGTGCCTTTGTCGGTGGTTCTTGAGTTCCACCGGTGCTGATCACCGGCACCCGTCACCGTCACAAAAGTCACCATCCTTCATCGTGAAGGATACACCATTCAAGAAGAATAGAAGAGGGGTCAGGCCATGTTTGTTTGGCCCGCACCCTCCGCATTAGAACAGTAGCAAATGACTCAACAAGAACTAGAACGTGTATGGAAGATATTTAAAAAAAATCAATCATCACATCCCTTTCCAATCTCTATTCCCAATCTCGCAAAATAATTATAAGGGGAGTACATGGGAAATGATAAACATATAGAATTAAACCCCTACCTCATTTGATTCATCGACGGAGTCTCGAAGAAGAAGATGAATCCTTGGGAAAAGACAGAAGTCAGTGTCGTCAACATTTTCCTTGATTGTCGGTTCGTGCGTTTTCCTCTTGGTTGATTCCAAATAAAATTCTTCGACGGTGTTATACATTTGTAGAAGAAGAGCTTTGTTGGCGTTTTTGGTTCGAATAAGAAGTTATTAAAGAGATCTCTCCTTTTCCAACCCAAATGACAATCAGTTCCAATATATTTTAATATAAGAAGAAAATTAAGTTGGCACGCAAACACAAGTTGGAAAAATTAATTTAAGGGATTGGCACAATTAATGTATAAAAATCTGAAGAGGCGCTTCCACATTAAAGAGGGAGTTGAGAGTTTCTTCCCTTATTAAGAGGGGAGTTCAAGAGGTTGGAACCTCAGGTGGTCCCCACCACCATAAACTCTCTTGGGAGGTTAGGCTTGGGTGGTCCCCAACACCATAACCTCTCATGGGAGGTTAATTCAGGTGTCCCCACCTATGAAACCATCACATGGGAGTTTAAAAATAAAATAAAATAAAATGTTACACACTTTATTTTATTTTATCCTTTTCATGAAAAACCCAAATAAATAACTTTCACCGTAGACCAACTGTCGTCGAGGTGAAAGTCTTCTTGATCGAATATCGGCGCTGCGAGATCATAGGTGCCCTCAGATTTCAATTTTTATTTAAAATTTAGAACAAACCACTCACACGTTTACTGAATTTACCTGAAGAAATAGTTTAGAAATTCATTTCGGGCACAAAGAGCCTCGTAATCACATGCCATCAATTTTCACGGACTCGTAAAATTCCCATATATTATAAAATATTACATAGAAATTTTAGGTCTTTATATTCTCCCCACCCCAGGGCTCTACATTCCCATAAGCCACATCACATAACTAGGAATCAAAGTGGGGGTACTGAGCATGAATCTGAGAATCCCACTCACATTTTCTCTCCTGGAAGTTCCTGTGTTGCCAGCGAACGTGCACCAGAGGTATCGACTATCCACGAAGGACCCACTCCTATCGATCCTCAATCTATAATAGAACCTTTGTAAATGTCACCCCATTGCTGATGTCCAGCACTCTATTATTGATGATGTGGGAAGTTTTGTTCACATATCTCCTTAGCTAGGAGACGTAGAGGACGTCATACACCCGGTGCAACTGAGGTGGAAGAGCTAAGTGGTAAGCCACATCGCCAACTCTACTAAGGACTTTAAAAGGTTTGATGAACCTCAGAGATAACTTCCCACCTCGGCCAAATATCCACAAACCTCATCGAGGTGATACCCTTAGAATGACATGGTCACCATCCTCGAACTCCAGAGGTCCCTGTCTCCTGTCGGCATAAGACATATGCCTTCTCGGTGCAGTCTTTATCCGCTCCTGGATGGTCTGCATTTTCTCTGTGGTAGACCATACCATCTCTGGTCCCACTTGTGCTGAGTCCCCTGGGTCAGTCCAGTACAAGGGTGATCTGCTAGGTCGCCCATATACCACTTCAAAATGTTTCATCCTAATGGTGGAGTGATAGATTTTGTTGTATAAAAACTCCACCAAAGGCAAGTGATCCCCCAAGTTGTGACTGATGTCTAGGACATAAGCATGCATCTTGTCCTTGAGGGTCTGAATAGTCTGCTCAATATGACCATCCATCTGAGGATGGAAGGTGGTGCTCAAACGAAGCTGCATCCCAAAAGCCTCCTACAACCCCTTCCATAGCTGGGAAGTAAAACGTGCATCACAATCGGAGACAATTGTCGAGGGTACTCCATGTAGCCATACAATCTATTGCACATAGAGGCGTCCCAATATCTCTATTGAACCCTACTCTCTGATCGGTAGGAAGTGGGATGACTTGATGAGTTGGTCGACGATCACCCAAATTGAGTCATGACCCCTGGATGTACATGGAAGTCCTGTCACAAAGCCCATGGACATCTCATCCCACTTTTACTCTCGAATCTCCAAAGGCTGAACCAATCCTATTGGTACCTAATGCTCCGCCTTCACTTGCTGACAAGTGAGGCACCGAGATACAAACTCTGCAACTTCTTTCTTCATTCCCAGCCACCAGTGCTGTTGTCATAGATCCGGGTACATCTTCTCCACTCCTAGATGTACCACTAGAGGGGATGTGTGGAACTCCCTCAACACTTCCTCCTGAAGCAACATGGGTACAATGGTACGTCCTCTGAAAATAATGACATGCTCACCACCTTCAGAAAATCTATCAGGTGCATGTGTTGTGGATATTTAAGCACATCGTACCTCGTAGTCAGCATCCCCATGATGCACCTCCATGAATCGCTGAAGAAGTGGGGGAGTGATTGTAAGAGATAGAAGGAAAGATGATCTATCTCTATCTACAAAGGATAGCTGCAAAGCATCCAGCTACTCCGTCACCTCGCCTAGAAGCTGTATACTAGACCTCTTGTTGAGGGCATCCGAAACAACATTCCCCTTCCCAAGAGTATAGACTATCTCAAAGTCATAGTCCTGGAGGAACTCAATTCAATGTAATTGTCCCAGGTTCAGGTCCTTCTGAGAGAAGATATACCATAGACTATTATGATCAGAATACACATTAAAGCGCTCACCCATCAAATAGTTCCACCACATCTTCAAGGTGAATACCAATACTGTTAACTCTAGGTCGTGGGTAACATAGTTTTATTCATGTTGTCTCAGATTTAAAGAACCATATGTGATTACTTATCTCTCGTACATCAGGACACATCCGAGTTATGTCCCTTATGTGTCGCAGTAGACTACATCCCCTACTCCCTTCTCTGGAAGCCTCAACATGGGTGCACTAGTCAGCCTTTGCCTCAGCTCCTGAAAACACTGTTGGCATTTCTCCAACCAAAGGAAGGGTTTCCCCTTCTTCTTCAATGCTGATAGTGGTGTTTAAACTCTGGATAAGTCTGTCAGAAACCTTCGGTTGTATCCATCCAAACCTAGGAAACTCTGCACCTCTATCACACTCCTAGATGGATCCCAAGAAAGTACGACCTCAATCTTCACTGGATCCACTGCAACTTCTGCCTCCGAGATGACATATCTTAGAAAATGAACCTCTTGGATCCAGGAATGGCACTTCAAGAGCTTACCATAAAGCTAGTTCTCTTGGAGTGTGTTAAAAACTATATGTAAATGATAGGCTTTCTCCTTCTATGTAGCTGAGTAGATCAGAATGTCATCGACAAAGACTACAATAAAGCGATCAAGGTATTGCTGAAAGATCTTGTTCATGAGTCCCATGAACAATGCCAAAACATTGGTTATACTGAATGGCATAACCAAGAACTCATAATGGTTGTACTGACACCTGAAGGCTGTCTTCTGCACATCCTCGTCTTGTACTATGAGCTTGTGATAGCCTGATCTGAGGTCTATCATTAAGAACCATTGTGTTCCCTTTAGCTGATCATAGAGGTCATCAATCCTCAAGAGTGGGTACTTGTTCTTCACAGTCACCTAGTTTAGCCAATGATAGTCAACACAAATACTCATGCTCCAATCCGACTTCATGGAAAATATAATTGGGGCTTCCCAAGGAGATACACTGGGTCAAATGAATCCCCTCTCCTCCAAGTCCTCAAGCTATACCCACGGCTCATTAAGCTCTGCGAGAACCATCTAATAAGATGGTTTAGATATCGGTGTCATATCAGGGTACAAGATAATGTAAAATTCCACCTCTCTGCAAGGAGGTAGACCCGAGACATCATCAAGGAATACATCCACCTACCGGTCCACCACTACCGGATAAATCAGACTCTCTACATCAACCGCACTGAGGGTAAGGATAGCCAACATATGAGTGATTGAGTGCACTCTCCTCTGAGTAAGTCCATCATGTGCTGCAAAGTCTCCCTTCTCACCGGTGAAGGTAAAACTGGTCCCATTCGTGCGGACACACCACACTTTGCGCCTAATACAGTCAATTTTATCATGGACTGTAGATAACCAGTCCATATCCAAGATGATGTCGTAAGGAATAGACACTGCTACTAAAAGATCCCAGCTGAAGCTCTCACCTCTTAGAGTAATCTGACAATACCGGCACCAGTACGTAATCATCGAATCCTCTCTCGTAAGAGTCTCTAGCCATAAGGATGGAGCCAACGGCTCCATCGGAATCTCCTAGATTCAAACGAGTGTAGTGGAAATAAATGAATGTCTAGAACCTGTGTTTATAAGAACTGCATCTAAAGAGGTTTAGACACTGATCATACCTCGTATCAACTCCGGAGCACCGTGATTCTAGGCCTCAGCTACCTTGAGTTGAGCTTACCCCTGTCCACCTACTCCCTGTGGTCGGGGTGGACCTCCTGGTGGTGGCGGTGGTACCATCTCAAAACGCCGCCCACCACCAGCTGCACGACCATCACCTCTCCCACATCCGCCTGCTCCTTGGGGACCTCCTCGGTTGAACATTTGTCTCTTCCTAGGCAGTACCTCAACCATCTGCTGATCATCTATATGGTGGGTCGGACAGTCATGAGCTATGTGACCCTGCCCGCCACATGTGTAATACTGCCCGCTCCTGGTATGACTGGATCCCCTCGGGTGCCCCGTAAAACCAATCCTGAATCATGCGGTCATCCAGATGTAGGTCGGATCCTCTTATAACTCCGAAACATCTATCTGCTACCAGCTGTAGAAGAATCTGTTACGTGATGACTGGTGGTGGGTCTCACTGTTGGTGACTGCTCAGCAAAGAAACTCTCCACTAGGAGGGCTCTCTCTAACCCCATTTTTTGTGTCAATATGCTGAGTGAGATCATCGAAGCCCTGATCCCCCGCCTATGTCCCTTCTCGAAGGTTCAGGCTCTGAAGAAAGGGTCTTGCACCATATCTATGGAGTAGCATGAGAGTTCATTGAACCTCGCTGAGTACTGAGCTATAGTCATGCTACCCTGCTGCAGATAAAGAAGCTCATGTATGCACACTGCATGAAGAGTCGCTGGGACAAACTCTGGCCGAAACAGGTTCTCAATGTCTTCCCAGAGAAGCTTCACCTTGTTGTGAACCTGGAGTATCAAGCTCCACCATCTGCCCGATGCTGCCAGTAGAAGGATGGAGGCAAGGACCACCATGAGATTAGCGGGTGTCCCTACCAGTCAGAAGAATCTCACTACATCCTCCAACCAATCCTCATCCGCATGTGGGTTCGTCTCTCCCCTAAAACCGGTTGGCCTCTGGTGCTATAACTTGTGAAACGTGCTCAAGCAGAATGAACCATTTCCTAATGGGGTTGGTGGCATCGGTGGAACAATGGTGATGGTACCACTGGTGCCTCTGCTGGTGCATCTACCAGAAAGGATCCCTACACCGAGGCCTCATCTAACGGTGGGCTATCAGTGCGTACTAATCTTGGAACCTTAGTTGGTTGTCTGTGTCATAATGCCCTCCCCACAATGTGTACCCCTCCTGGGCCGGCAATGTAAAAAGGGAAATAATGTCCCCCGAGTCCCGCCTCCAGTAGTCCCCGGGTTGGCGACTAGCACCGAGGGTATAATAAACACACATATAGGAGGCATTACCCTCTAAGAGAACACATGCGGAAGAGAGAGATAAGATAGACACCAACCAAATCCAACTCAGAACTAAAGTATAAAGGAAAACCCAAGTGCATATGTAATGTCATGCAAATGTACTACAACAAATAGGGGAAAACTGGAAGTACCCAAAGGAAAGTAAAAAAAGAAGCGACTACAAGCCCGAACAGCTCCTGCAACCATAAGCTAGTAGTAACCAGCCTGACTTACAACTTGCTCCAAGTAACCTGAAAAATAGTTTATATAAATGTTGTCTGAGTATAACAACATACTCAGTAATATCCTCCCCGAAGCCTCTCATGCAAAAGGAAGGAAAGCATGCTAAAGCACAGCAAACAACAGTGAAACTAAGTAGTCACTTAACAGGTATACAATGTTCCCAACTTCACCTTGGATGCTCTCACCAAGTAACGCATACAAGAGTATAGAATATAATAGAGAATATCAAGGGTACCCCTCTACTACTTCCCCAATGGTTTTCCGCATTTCCCCAATGACATACGTCATGTGCATATCTCTCTAAAGGCTTGCCCATATAAACTTGGCCTAAGCTCCACAATCTGCACCATGTGCATCACAAAGTCTTTCCCACAGACACCTGGGCTAAGCACCACACCATCATCACAACCAAAAGTAACCAAGTTGTTTCTGGAAGCCAACACAGCTCGCATAACATGTGTCATACGTCGGGTATTATACCTCAAGCCATTACAGCCCATACCCAGAGTAAGGATCCTCAAGCCATCACATCCCATACACATAACACCTATAGTAGTCCATAGGACATTATATCCAGAATATATGTCTCTGAAATAACCACAAGCCATTACATCCCTCTACAAAAATATATGGGGAAACTAAGCATTGATCAAATGTCACTATTATCTACCAAGAGGAGAGAGTAGGGAAATAGGGGGTAGTCATCCATTCATCCTCCCACCGGAATGTTGGAGAAAACACCCCCCAAGGATCAGAATCCTCGGGGTGTTAGTTTCCCTTACTAACAGGGTGGAGTAGCATATAGAAACACAAAAAGTACAGAATATACTATAACTCACAACCACACTATGGGCATAACCTAGTCTTAGACACAACTATAGCTGACGTATCTCAGACTCTGGCCTGCCACTTCTAAGACTAGGTATCCTATAAGCACACAACCGATTAAAGAACTTCATTAGATTACTTCATCCCTTTTTTTCATCAATTCAACTTTACATTAATTAATTCTTTACACATTAATTAACCAAGAAAAATTTCACATTAAACTTCATTGTTATCACATTCAAAAAACCATTGTCCCTTCAAAAGTTCTTAACCTCATCATTAAGTTTCAACGAACTCTAACCCCATGGGTTGATATCATTTATTCAAACATTCATTACAGAATTACATTCCCATATTCCCAGGCATTCTAGAAGAGAAACCTATGCTACTAAACACAAGGGGGCTCAACACGGTGAGTAGATATACTATTCATCAAGTCTTTTCCACCTATAGAAAGAGCGTAGACCCATTCTCCCTCGAGAGGAAAAACACGAAAAGCACGTGGCATACCCCGCGTTTCTTCACCCCTTTCATAAGAAGGGTAAGCAAAACCAGCTTCCTTGAGCAGTGGGGAAAAGTAAATCAGATAAATAACCAAACAAATCACCAACCATCAAACAACCACATCCATCCCATTCTATCATCCCTAGTGTCCTCTCCGACAGCCACATGCATAAACCGATGCATCTCGCCACTCTACGCATCATCTGATGCCACAACCACAAGGCCTCCCTGCCTCCACATATCACAACACCCCTCCAGGGTCACATCACAACACAAGATATCACAACACCCCTCCAGGGTCACATCACAACAAAAGATATCCCAACACCCCTCCAAGGTCACAACACAACATAGGATATCACAACACCCCTCATGGGTCACAGCACAACACAAGCAGCAGGAAAATAAACATCACATCAAATTGGGATCTTGTCCCTTTAACAAGGCATCTAGTCTTCATACAACAAGCACCAACAGATTTCAGGTTTACCAACCAACTATGTTAATCATGTACATCGGCATCAATTTGATTAACATCAATTTGGAACAGCATCCACAACAACAACAACCAGATTCATTTACACGCCTCTTTAGATTCTGACAATTAATTATCAATTAATTATGTCTTTATGTTCTTTATCAATTTCATCAAGAGAAACATGCTAACAAGAAAGGAATATATATCACACTATCTAGAAAATCAAGAGGCGAACCATTATCACGGTACAAATTAACAACATGCGATCACCAATTATTTTAATCCAGTTCAAGTATTTAATTAGGTCAATTCCATTGGGATCCATAGGACTAAATAATGATAACTCTACAATTGCACATAAATAATTAGAGAATCCACAAATCCCCTACCTCAAAGGTTTTTGAGGGAAACCACAACGGTCGATGAGCACCCAAGAAACTGGGTCGATTCTCCACGAATCCTCGTTAGATCTCCTCTCCTAACACAACCATGACCAAAGCTCATCATAAACGACATCCACATGCTTAGATCTACCCATAACGGGCATAGATCTAAGATCCCGAGAGAAGAGGAGGAGTAGATCTACTTGGATCTAAGAAACCTACAAAAGTATCACATACCTCAAGAAACCGTCTTCGATTCGCGAAGAGAATCTCCCCGGATCACCTCCAAAATGCTTGAGAGACATTCTTCTACCTCCATGTAAAGGTAATACAGAGTTATGGATGATTAGGGGATTAAATGAGGGGATTAAACGAGGTGATTAAAGGCAAAACAAGTTAGATCCACAATTTTAGGATCTAACATTAAGTGCCCGTATAGTTAGTCCGCACAGTTTAACAAACAGTGCACTAACCGTGCATTAGCTTCTACCTCGACAATCACTCCTCGCATGGTTAGTCCGCACTGTAAGACAAACCATGCACTAACCGTGTGTTAGCCACTTCCTCCAAGACCAGCCTTGTACAGTTTGGCCGCATGGTTTAGGAAAACCTTGCACCTCTCGTGCGAAGGTCATAACACTTTATATTTCCTTAAAAGTCCACCAAAACGCACCCCAAGTCACCTTGACCTCTCAGAACACCTCTAGCACCACATTTTCACATAGGAATGGACTGGAAAGGTCCGGTTCATTACATCAGATACCTCTCAAAACATTCTCATCCTTGAGAATCCAAAACCCACCGAAAGAGAAAACAAAACAGGGTCTGAACAACAACCCAATGAGATACCTATCAAAAGAGATCAAGCCACCAAAGCAACAAAAGATGCCATCTCATAAACATGAAAGTCCCACAACCACATAAGTTACAACGATACATGAAAAGAGTTAAACATCAATCAACTCTGGGTACTGATCATCTATCAGTGACTCACATTCTCAAGTACTCTCTTCCAAGCCGTCGTGTCGCCACAAGACATGAACTAAAGCGATGGATTGCCCGTGAAACACCTTCTACTTTCGGTCTGGGATATCCATAGGTCTTTCCTCAAAGTTTGTATCATCATCAACATCAATCTCTCTCCAATAAATGATGTGAGAGTTGTCATGAAGATAACGACGTAGCTGCGATACATGGAAAACATCATGTATTTCCCACATCTGTGGTGGAAGTACTACTTGATATGCCACAGCTCCAACATGATCTAACACCTCGAAAGGCCCAACAAAGCTGGTAGAAAGCTTACTCCCATGACCAAACCTTCGTTGCCCATGACGTGGAGTCTCCTTCAGAAACACATGATCCCCAACATTAAATTCTATGGGTCTCCTTCTTTGATCTTCATAGGATTTATGACGATCTCACGCTGCCTTCATCATCTCATGAATCACCTGAACCATCTCTGTTGTATTCTATACTAGTTATAGTCTCAAAATTGATGACTCTCCGACCCAGTCCAGCACAACAGATAACGGCAAGGCCGGCCATACAAGGATTCAACGGTGCCATACCGATGGTGGAGTGAAAACTATTATCGTAAGCGAACTCCACCAATGGTAAGTGCCTCATCCATGAACCTCCATAATCAAGAACACAAGATCGTAAACTGTCTTCAAGAGTCTGGATGGGTCGCTCTATCTGACCATCTGTTTGAGGGTGAAAAGCAGTGCTAAGGGATAGTTGAGAACCAAAAGCATGTTGGATACCCCTCCACACCCTAGATGTAAAACGAGGTTCTTGATCAGAAATTATAGTCCTTGGGAATCCATGAAGTCTCACCACCTCCTCCAGATATTTCCTTGACAAAAATTCCACTGAGCTTGACTCCTTGATCGCTATAAAGTGGGATGATTTTGTTAAACGATCCACTACCACCCAAATAGCATCATGTCCTCCCAGAGCTCAAGGTAAACCTGTAACAAAGTCCATTGAGATGTCCTCCCACTTCCACTGATGAGTCTCTAATGGCTGGAGAAGACCACCAGGAACATGGTGTTACGCCTTCACCTTCTGGCAGACTAAACATCGAGACAAAAACTCAGCAACCGTACGCTTCATCCCCGAACACCAAAACTGACTCTTCAAGGATCGGTAAATAATTTTCACACCAGAATGCACTGCTAAAGGAGAACCGTGGAACTCTCTGAGGACTATCTCTCGCATCTCAGAGGGATCAAAAAGCCTTCCATGATATAACACTCTGTGTTTTTCATCTTCAGACCAACCATAAGAAGCCTCACCACAAACAACTAGGTCTCTCCAGACCTTCACCTTAAGATCTCCCAACTAGGACTCTTCTACCTTCTGTATCAGGGATGACTGCACCGTCATATGAAAAAGAAAACCTCTACCTCCGACTTCTCCCATATCAAGATATAATGCCAACATTTCTTCCATTACCCTCCAGGAATCATAGGATTCATGCACAACATTTCTACATTACTTTCGGCTAAGAATCTCAGCTACAACATTCCATTTTCCACGTGTATACTATATTTCAAAGTCGTATTCCTGTAGGAACTCCATCCACCGATGCTGCTGTAAGGTCACGTCACGCTGGGAGAAGACATACCTCAAACTCTTATGATCTGTGAAAACCACAAAGCGCTCACCGATTAGGTAATGTCTCCACAACTTCATAGAAAACACCACGGCTGTCAACTCAAGATCATGGGTGGCATAGTTGCGTTCATGGGGGTGCAACTATCAGGGACCATAAGAAATAATTGACCTCTGATGCATGAGAACACAGCCTTACCCCAGATGTGAAGCATCACAGAAGACATAAAACTGAACTCCCTCAGCTAGAGGTCAAAGAACTGGAGCACTTACTAGATTCACCTTTAGATTCTCAAAAGCCGCCTGACACTAATCAGTCCATATGAATGGCTGGTCCTTCCTGGTCAAAGGTGTTAGAGGAGTTACAACCTATGATAAATTGGCTACGAACCTCCTGTAGTAGCCTACGAGATCAAGGAAACTTCGCACCTATGAAGCTGTCTTAGGGGATTCCCAAGACACAAATTCTTCTATCTTCGATGGATCCACAAAAACTTCCTATTAGGACACAACATTCCCAATGAAATGAACTTCTCGAGCCCAAAACGCACACTTTGATAACATCCCAAATAGCTAATGTTGGTGAAGAACTCCCAAAATAGCTCATAGATGCTCTGCATCCACCACTTCAAATGTGAAGTACACAAGGATTTCGTCGATGAAAACTACAAAAAACTTGTGTAGGAACTCATAGAACACAGTATTCATCAAACCCATGAATACTACTGGAACATTCGTCAAACAAAACGACATTACAACGAACTCATAATGCCCATGACGACAGTGTAAATCAGTCTTTAGGATATCATCATCCTTCACATGCATCTAATGATATCCTGACCGCAAGTTGATTTTTGAGAAGAAACTTTCACCTTTCAGTTGATCGAATAAATCATCGATCCATGGAAGAGGATAACAGTTCTTTATTGTCACTTTGTTTAAGCGGTGATAATCGACACACAACCGCAATCTATCATTGGCCTTTATCATGAACAGAACTGGTGCAACCCATGGTGACACACTTGGTCGAACAAAACCGCACTACAACAGATCATCAAGCTGTATACGTAGCTCTCGTAACTCAAAAGGGACCATCCTATACGGAGACATAGATATAGTAGAGGCTCATATCTATAGCTCTATCCCAAACACGATCTCTCGTCGTGGGGGTAAGGATACAACCTATTTTGGAAAAACATCAGGGTACTTCTCTATAACCCTGGGAAACACCAACTTTCGAACCTTTAAAGAACTCAGCATCATCTCAGATGCTGTGGTTGATAAGGATGGAACTCACCTATGACCCATCTGAGGATCTCTCTCACCAAAAAACCACTTTCTCTCGATCTGCATCAAAGAAAATGACCATCTTCCTTTAGCAATCTACAATAGACTACACCAAATACAACCAATCCATGCCGAGGATGACATCATATGGTTGTATTCGTAAACATAGGAAATCTCCCCAAGAGCAGTGCTTCCCCAACACTAGCTCACAATATCTACATACTTCAAACAAGTTATTTTGACCTCCAACTGGTGTAGTCAATGCCAAGGGCACTAGAAGCCTCTCTACCTCAAGTCCCAAGGCATGGACATGGGTATGTGATATGAAGGATTTCGTCGCTCCTGAATCAAACATGGCATACAGCATGGTAGAAAACAAGCAAAGGGTACCTCGAACGACGTCTGGCTCATCTGGAGATGGCAATGCTAGAGCATGAAGCTGACCACGGCCTCCTCCACGGCCTCTCTGACCCTGATGAAGACCACCACCATAGCCACTCTCTGCTCTTTGAGGACGGGGAGCATCATGGGACAGTCCTCTAGCCACCCTATATCCCCTCTGCTGATCGAAAGCCGGTGCAACCTGATACTGCTACCTCGGCTAGAACTGCCTCAATGGAGGAACCTGGAGCGGAGCGCACGGTGCACAATGACCTCTCTGAAAGGTCGGGCACTCCTATTGCTGATGACAATGACCACCACAAGAAAACAAGCGCATGATCCCTTGGCATAGTCCTGAGAGTTACTGCCTCCGTAGAAATGAGATGTGAATGGATGAGACCTACCCCCGGATGAACGGAAACTCTTCTACCCTAAAAACAGGGAACCCCGGACCGCAGCCTTGCTTCATGAGGAATCGTGCTGATTCCCCTCTCATGATGACCCGATCATGGCCAAAGTCCTCTCAACAACCTCTTCCCTTTCCAACACCTCAAGATATGTGTTTAACATAAATGGGGTGACCTGGCACTGGATCTCTGGACGCAAAGCCTCCTCGAAATACCTTTCCTAGGCCTCCTCATCTGGTAACAGGTCCGAAGCATGTCGTAAATGGTTCCTAAAATGGAATCCAATCTCTCGAATAGTAGAGCTCCCTTGTTGAAGGGTAAGAATCTCCTAGTGACTAGATGCCTTTGCATTCGAGGAAAGGAACTCGACTCTAGACTTGTCTCGAAACTCCTCCAATGGGATCAATGACTCCTCACATTCCCCGAGGAACCACAACCACCACTGCCTTGCTGATCCATGCATCATCGTCACATCCAAGGACACCCAGTGCTCCTTCTGGGCATGGATTGAACTAAATCCTATCTCAACCTCCTCCAACCAGTCTTCTATTACTGCATCTGAAACGGAGCCCTCATACTTTTGCCGACTCTGGCGCTGAAACTCTCAGAGTGTCTCCCTCCAAGTGTCGTCGTGTTCAACCTCTACCATGTGGTGACCTGCTGGAACAGCCTGCTGAATGTATTCTATGCAAACCAGACGAGGACGTAGACCTAGAGACATACCTACAAAATAAAAAACAATTCTAGCTCCTAATCCCGAAATATGGGAGACTGAACATTAATTATTTATTTATTTTATTTCATTTGTTATAGGTTAACCTATCCCAAGGTCTACCCATTCAAACACAAGCACAATGAAGAATGATGCATGATCCTTTCCTAGGCCTCTACCCTACAACCAGTATCACCCTGTTTAGTAGCCATTGTAAAATTAAAGGTCCATAAAACAAATCATAGGGAGCCCTAAAAGCCTATGTCTCAGCCGGTCTCTAGTGTTTACCTCAAATGATAAACATGAATGACATCATTACCCTACCAACCCATGCAACCTCACCTGTGCCTAACTCCAAACTCCATCCTATCCCTCAAGCTGCCTCTGATACCACTCTATCACGACCCCCTCCCCACAAAGTGTACACCTCCTAGGTCGGCAATGAGAAAAGGGAGATAATGACCCCCGAGTCCCGCATCCAATAGGCCCCGGGTTGGTGACTAGCACCGAGGGTATAATAAACACACAAATGGGAGGCATTACCCTCTAAGAGAACACACGCATAAGAGAGAGGTAATATAGACACCAACCAACTCAAACTCAGAACTAAAGTATAATGTAAAACCCAAGTGCATATGTAATGTCATGAAAAATTACTACAATAAAAAGGGTAAAACTGCAAGTACCCAAAATAAAGTAAAAACAGCAGCAACCACAAGCCCGAACAGCTCCTACAACCACAAGCTAGTAGTAACCAGCCCAACATCCAACCTGATCCATGTGACCTAAAAAACAGTTTATATAAATGTGGGGTGAGTATAACAACATACTCAGTAGGATCCTCCCCGAAGCCTCTCATGAAAAATTAAGGAAAGCATGCTAAAGAACTTTGAACAACAGTGATACTAACTCATCACCTAACAGGTATACTATGTTCCCAACCTCACTATGTCTAATCTCACTAAGAAACGCATAAAATTGTATATCATATAATAGAGAATATCAAAGGTACCCCACTACTACTTCCCCATTGATTTGCCGCTTTTCCCTAATGACATACGTCCTGTGCATCTCTCTCCAAAGGCTTTCCTGTATAAACTTGGGCTAAGCTCCACAATCTGCACCACATGCATCAAAAAAGGCTTGCCCACAGACACCTGGGCTAAGCACCACACCATCTTCACAACCAAAAGTAACCAGGTAGTTTCTGGGCTCCACCACATCTCACATAACGTGTATCATATGTCGGGTATTATACCTCAATTCATTACAGGCCATACACCAAGTAAGGATCCTCAAGCCATCATAGCCCATACACGTTACACCTATTGTAGTCCATAGGACACTATATCCAGAATATGTGTGTGTGAAATAACCACAAGCCATTACATCCCTCTACACACATATATGGGGAAACTAATCGTTGTGCCAATGGCACTAGTATCTACCAAGAGAAGAGAGAGGGTTATAGGGGGTAGTCAGCCATTCATCCTCCCACCGGAATGTTGGGGAAAACACCCTCCAAGGCTCAGAATCCCCAGGGTGTCAGTTTCCCTTACTGATAGGGTGGAGTAGTTTATAGAAACAGAAAAAGTACAGAATATACTATAACTCCCAACCACACTATGGGCATAACCTAGTCTTAGACCCAACTGCAGCTAATGTCTCTCAGACTCCGGGATGCCACTTCTAAAACTTGGTATCCTATATTCACACAACCGATTAAATAAATTCATTAGATTACTTCATCCCTTTTTTTCATCAATTCCACTTTATGTAAATTAATTCAATACACATTTATTAACCAAGAATAATTCCAGATTAAACTTCATTGGCATCACATTAAAAAAACCATTGTCCCTTCAAAAGTTCTCAACCTCATCATTAATTTTCAACAAACTCCAACCCCATGGGTTGACATCATTAATTCAAACATTCATTACAAAATTACTTTCCAATATTCCCAAGAATTCTAGAAAATCAACATATGATACTAAACACAAGGGGGATCAACACGGTGACTAGATATACTACCCGTCGAGTATGTGCCACCTATAGCAAGACCGTAGATCCATTCTCCCTCGAGAGGCTAAACACGAAAAGAATGTGGCATAGCCCACGTGTCTTTGCCCCTTTCGGAAGAAGGGTAAGAAAAACTAGCTTCCTTGAGTAGTGGGGAAAACTAAAGAAGATAAACAACCAAACAAAGAACCAAGCATCTAACAACCACATCCATCCCATTCCATCATCCCTGGTGTCCTCCCCGACACCCACATGCATAAATTGATGCATCTCACCACTCTAGGCGTCATCCACTACCACAACCACAAGGCCTCCCTACCTACACATATCACAACAACCCTACAGGGTCACATCACATCATAAGATATCACAACACCCCTCCAGGGTCACATCAAAACACAAGATATCACAACACCCCTCCAGGGTCACAACAGAGCAGAAGATATCACAGCACCCCTCTAGGGTCAAAGCACAGCACAAGCTGCAGGAAAACAAACATCACATAAAATTGGGATCATGGACCTTTAACAGGGAATCTTGCCTTCAAACAACAAGAACCAATAGATTTCAAGTTTACCAACCAACTAAGTTAATCACGTACATTGGCATGAATTTGATTAACATCAATTTAGAACAACATACACAACAACAAAAACAACTGGATTCATTTATATGCCTCTTTATCTTTTTCCAATTAATTATCAATTAATTTTGTCTTTACATTCTTTATCAATTTCATCAATACAAACATGATAACATGGAAGACATATATATCACACTATCTACCAAATCAAGAGGCGAACCGTTATCACGGTACAAAGCAACAACATGAGATCACCAATTATTTTAATCTGGTTAAAGTATTTAATTATGTCAATTCCATTGTGATCCAAAGGACTAAATCATACTAACTCTATGATTGCACATAAACAATTAGAGAATCCACGAATCCGCTACCTCAAAGGTTTTCAAGGGAAACTACAACAGTCGAGGAGTGCCCAGGAAACTGGGTCAATTCTCCATGAATCCTCCTTAGATCTCCTCTCCTAACACAACCAAGACTGAATATCATCATAAACGACATCCACATGCTTAGATCTACCCATAATGAGCATAGATCTAAGATCCCATGAGAAGATGAGGAGTAGATCTATGTAGATCTATGAAACCAACAAAAGGATCACATACCTCGAGAAAATAGCTTTGATTCGCGAAGAGAAGCCTCCGGATCGCCTCCAAAACACTTGGGAGAGGTTCTTCTACCTCTAAGGAAACGTAATCCCGAGTTATGGCCAATTAGAGGATTAAACGAGGTGATTAATGGGAAAATGAGTTAGATCAACAATTTTAGGATCTAAAATTAAGTGCCCGCATGGTTAGTCCGCACAGTTTAACAAACCGTGCACTAACCATGCATTGGATTCTGCCTTTACAATCACTCCTCGCACGGTTAGTCCACACGGTTAGACAAACTGTGTGCTAACTGTGCGTTAGCCACTGCCTCCAAGACCAACCTTGCATGTTTGGCCGCAAGGTTTAGGAAAACCGTGGGCCTCCCGTGCGAAGTCCATAACCATTTATATTTCCATTAAAGTCCACCCAAACACAGCCCCAAGTCACCTTGACCTCTCAGAACACCTCTAGCACCACATTTTCACAAAGAAATAGACCGTAGAGGTCCAGGACATTACAATATGCATGGAGGGATTCTGAAAAGAAACAGGTGCGCCAATGTTAATACGTTATACCTGGTGAGATGACTCAAAATATCATAATGAAAAATCTTCAAACCACACACTCAATTAGTGTTTTCGTACACTATGTCAGAAATCAGAAGTCAGGGTCCTGGTGTATGGATGCGTCGGCTTCCCCACTAACTCTGTATTCCCTAAAATGATAACCACACTCACTACACATAACACTACTAGCATTAAAAAATATTAGAGTCCTATGTTTAGTGGTAGAACCAACCCCATCTGATACCAATTTATCATGACCCGTCCCCTGGGGCTCGTGCTGTGACTACCCCAAGCATGTCTTCCATAGGCCAGCAGCTGGAAAGTTGCACCGAAAGGCGTAATCCCTAAAACTGGAAAGGCATTACCTTTATAAATAGTTATCACACAAAATCGAGCATACAAAAAGATATGAACTCATGTAAACTGAATAGTAAACAGAAGGAGTACAATAAGTAAAAGGGGCCAGAATACAAGCCCAACCGTAACGTACAAGGAAAAATAGAAAGTACAAGATGACTGATAAGTGAAAAGTAGCTCTTGGATTGTCCACCTTGATTCCTACCTTAAGTTTCTGTAATGATCGCCATGGTATCACTCCGCGTCCACTCATCTCCTCTGCAAACCGACATGTCGTATGGTTCACCTCTGAGCACCGTCCTATCTTGGTACCCTCATTCTCAATCAGCATTGTCTGTCGTCTGCATCCAACACAACAAGGTTCGGGCATATCCCATTCAGGAGTGAGTATAAAGATACTCAGTAGGGACCCTGAGACCTTCAAGATCTCAAAAAATCCACCAAGGATAAATCAAAAAGTACGAAATCAACAGATAACCCTACATTGGTATATGCCCATACATATACCTGAGTTTTCAAGTAATCCATCTCAATCATGAGGAAAGCACATAGGTACTGACTCAGATCACACCAGGTATAACGTTTGGTACGGTAGTAGTGATGATTAGTTATAAAAACAGAATCATCTTATTCCGTTAAGAGGATCTGCTGCTGACCTCCACAAAATCCCTATGATTTGACCCACACAGGATCACTTGAAGGTGACCCACATAGGATCGTTGGAGCTGACCCACACATGATCACTAGGAGATGACCCACAGATAATCACTAGGAGATGACCCAAACAGTATTGCTGGAGATGACACACACATGATCACTTGGATCTGACGCACACAAGATCGCTAGGAGCTGACCCACAGAGGATCGCTAAGAGCAGACCCAGACAAGATCACTGGAGCTGGCCCACACACTATCATTAGGAGCTGACCCACATAGAATCACTGGATCTGACCCACATTGGATCTATAGGAGCTGACCCACATAGGATCGATAAGATCTGACCCACACAGGATCGCTAGGAGTTGACCCGCACAAGTTCGATACGAGAACTCTTCTTGTCACAACCAGCTACTGGGTTTCCACACTAGGCTTTCTCATCTCTGGGAGAGTTTTTCCCCCAAGCCACTAGTCGATTATCTGGCTACCAAGATGTTCTATGAAGAAGTTTCTCAATGATTTTCCACGTTATAGGGGTCTCAACACAACAGAAGGTGTGTGAATCAAATGCGAGCTCTATGAGTTATTATCCTTTCAGTCCCGGGGTCTCGGTGGGATTCGTGTTGATCCAACCCAATCGTACCACATCTTAACCCAATTCTATAGTGGGGTATACGCAAAGGGACCATCTCACTCCATGATTTACAGAACCGCTGATGATTCTTCAAACGGATATCTAGTGCCAATGTTATGGCCAAAATAATGTAAATGGGTCGTAGTGGGATTGGGTCCAGTCTGACCTGGTCAAACCGACCCGACCCGACCCGGCCTGACCCGCAGAGTCCAGACCGGCCTACTTGGTGGCCCTGCCCAATAGGTTCATCATGGTTAGATGGGTCTAGCCCAACAAGCCGCGAGGTTCCGTAGAGGGTCGCGGGTGGCCGTGAGGCCTTGGAGTGTGCTGTTAGAGTGCGAGGTCGTGGGGCGGCTTGGACGAGGCAGTTCGGCCGGAAGGGTGGAGTTGGATTGAGAAGAGGCTCGGCCCGAACGGTGGTGGCATCTTGGGCTGGCGACGGCAGCGACTCTTCCCGGATGGCAGCTCAGCTCGGCAGCGACTCGGCCAGGAAGGCGGCAACAGATTGGCCCGAACAGCGGCGACTTCTCGGACGGCGGCAGCGACTCATCCCGGACGGCGGCGATGACTCGTTGGCAGTAGCTCGGATAGAGGTTTATCCCGGCTGTGGCGGCTTCGCAGTAGTGTCTCAGACAACGGCTCGGATGGCGGTGGCGGTGACACGGCCTGAATTATGATGGTGCCTCGGACGGCGAAGTCCACGGGGCGACGGTGGCCACGGATGGCAAAGCGCCGCGGGGTGAGGAGGCCACGGGGCTGTGGGGAGCCTTGACTTCATTGGTGGTTCTTGAGTACCACCGGTTTCGACCGCCGGCACCGGTCACCATCACAAAAGTCTCTTTCTTCCATTGCGAACGATACACCATTCATGAAGTACGACGGAGGGGTCGGGCCATGTTTGTTTTTCCCTCACCCTCTACATTAGAGTGGTATCAAGTGGATCAACAATAACAAGAATGTGTATGGAATATATTTTATAAAACATCAATCCCCACAACCCTCATCAATCTCTATTCCAAACCCCGCAAAAGAATTAGAACGGTAGTACCTGGGAAGTGATAAACATATAGAATTAAACCCCTACCTCAGTTGACTCTTCAGCAGAGTCGCGAGGAAAAAGATGAATCATTGGAAAAAATGGACACTGGTGTCTTTGGCGTTTTCCTCAATTTTTAGTTCTTGCGTTGTCCTCTAGCTTGATTATAAAGAATGTTCTTTGATGGAATTCTTCGTTTTGGAGAATAAGTTCTTCTTTGACATTATTCGTTCGAAGAATAAGTTCTTCGAGAGCTCTCACCTTTTCCAACCCAAAGGAAAAGTGGTGCCAATATATTTTAACATAGTAAAAACATTAAGTTGGCACACACACACAAGTTGGAAAAATTAACGTAAGGAATTGGCACAATTAATTTGGAGGAAGTTCAAGAGGCTCCTCCACATTAAAGAGTGCGTTGAGAGGTTTCTACCTCATTAAGAGGGGAGTTCAAAAAATTTAACCATCGGGTGGTCCCCACCACTGTAACCACTCATGGGTGGTTAGGCTCGAGTGGTCCCCACGACCATAACCTCTCATGGGAGGTTAATTCAGGTGGTCCCCACCTGTGAGACTTCCATATGGCAGATTCAAAACAAAATAAAATAAAATGTTACACACTTTATTTTATTTTATTCTTTTCACCAAAAACCCAAAAAAAATAACTTTCACCCTCAACCAACTGTCATCAAGGTGAAAGTATTCTTAAGTGAAAATCGGTGATGCGAGCTTAATGGTTCCCTAAGATTTCTATTTCGGCACTGGTTTAAAAGTTATAGAAACCCGCTCTCACGTTTAATGAACATACCCAAAAAAAGTTCAGAAATTCATTCCGGGAAAACCGGATTGCAGAATCACAAACCATCAATTTTTGTGAACTTGTAAAATTCATATATAATAAAAAACAATTATATGGAAATTCCGGGCCTTTACAATGAGGGATTTCAATAATGTCCCTATAGTAACTAGGTGAAACCTAAGGTGCTAAAGATTAAAAATAATGATTCATTGTTTACATTTCTTGTATGTAACTTATCTTGATTATATGGTAAACACTATGATTATTATTTCATAAATAATGGAATTTTGGTTTTAGTAAATTTATTAAACAATAAGGAACCATGCTATTGATGAGCACAAAAAACAATGAAATATTTTTTTTTTCCTTTCATTCAAATGTTATGTGAGTAGGAATGAAACATCATGTTGCAATGTTCATAGAAATTTTTAATACATTGAATCATGATGTAATTACAAATGATTAAAAAAAGGAATATAATTCAACTAATTCATTCATGAGGAAACATCCACATTCATTTAGTGGGTGACATGATCCAATAGTTGATGAATAGTGGATCAACACCACTAAAATGATACTTTCCATTCTCCAGTGTTGAGAATAGGAAAAATTTATATGCTTCATATTAGTTAATAGAGTCAATGAATTTTTTTATTAAAATTAATTACAAATTTAATTGTTTTAACATTTTTGTAAAGTAAAAATCGTATGTTTTGTTTACTATGGGTAAATAGGCAGAACACGTTGTTAACGTGTTTAAAAATGTAGTGTTTATTTGTGCCTTAGGAAAACCACAACCCCTTTGCAAAATTGTATCATTACTATCCATTTATCATGTAGTAAAGTATATTAATTATTTAAATTCAAATTCAATTTACAATACGAACCCTATCTACAATTATAAAATGGTAACACTTATGCCAATTACTTACTCACCTCTCTTTAAAATTCCTCCTTAAAAATCAACAAATATTGACTCCCTTGAACCCAATGTCGTAAAAAATCCATTTTTTAATAATAATTATCCTAATATCTTGTCATTCAATGTGACTTCCAAGGAAAGAACATGTCCAAAACATATTATTTACCTTATCTTCAGTTTTAATGGTAACAATAAAAATAGAAATAACTTATTACCATAAAAATATGAGTACTTTATAATCATTATTTTAATAATATGAATTAATAACACTAGTATGTCTTTTGTTTATTCATTTCAATACAGTGTAAAAAACAAAGTAACATCAATTATGTGTGTGTGTGTGGACTAATGCCTCCATGAAGAATCTTTTTTCTTGTTTTTCATCATGTATTTCATTCAATATCTAAATATCATAAAATAATGAAATTTTTAATAAAAAATAAAAAATTATATACATAATAATTTATTATAAATGGGTAATATAATATATAATAGATATTAATTGGTTTACTAAATATATTATTTGTAATAATATAATTCTTTAACACGAAGTTATAGTGTCATTAATAGTGAAATAAAATAATGTAAGGTTTTTTCATATTAAACTATCATTATTGATACACATTATTATTTCATGCATCAATTTTTTATTTATATAATATATACCCATCATTGAAATGTATTTTTGAGTATTTCAGAACATAAATCATGTTCTTTATATAATCATATGATTTTTAATCTTTTAACCCTTTTAATAGATAAATTAAAAAATTAATAAGGGGTTTCCATATCCTAGTCACTTCCTTGATTCAAAATCACTCTTCATTGACTATTATATTTCATGATTAATATATTACTTCCTATATTTGCTTCTGGATTTATTTTGACCCAAATTTCTTGGGAAATCATGTTTTACACAAAGGTATTCATGGATGTAGATTATAATATATCATTTAATTTTAATTTTTCTAAGAATAAAACCCATTTATTGTAATTAATTTTCCACAATATCCATGTTTTTTCATCTCACCAAAGATATACTTTCTATAGTAAAAAATAAAATTAATTATATCTCATGTTATCATTTTTATCACTTTACTCATTTTGATAAAATGTTTTCATCATCCTTTTAATGATATTGTTTTTCAACAATGTTATTTCAAAATGTCTATAAGTTCTTTTTTTACATAAACAAATTATTACCAACTCCTCATTTTCCTTAGATAACATTTATGTATTGTTAGAGGTTCCATTATTAATGATATAAAATAAAGATAAAATGTTCTTAAATTATTTTCACATACTCTATAATATATATACATTCAAATAAAATTTATCAAGAACAATTGTTTTAAAAAAATTAAAAAAAATTCTTTATCCCTCCTAAAATGTTAAATGTACTTTTTACATAATATTTAACAACAATTTTTAAAAGGTTTTAAGAAACAATTTATATAATTTATTCTATTTTCTAATTATTTAGCTCTTTGATGTGATTTTTTTATAATATTTTATATCTTTTCATGTTATGAATCATTTTTTAAAATGGGAGATGTATTTATTATAAATTTTCATGTTAGATTTATGTGACAATTTTATAAAACAATTCTTTTTCCATTGGATAATTAATATATGATGATAATTTATTTTATGTGGACATGTATATATGGATGATGAATTTTGGTGTCATATATCACCCTAAAATTCAATATTTTATGTTATTACATGTGATATATTCAAGTTAGTACATAATGTGTTTATTCATAATGACATGGGCATGGTGGAATTTGTTAAACTTCTTATCATAGAGAAAATGAGCTTATTCAAACATGAGTGGGAAAATGAATTTTCTCAAACAAGTTTTCTAGAGCTTAAGGTTATTAAACATATTCTTGTTTTTCAGAACGTTATATAATATTATTAATATGTATTTTATTTCCAAAATATTACTTGAATTCAATAATATAATTTATTTTTTTTATATCAATCATCAAGGTTCTAACCACATGTTATATGGATATTGTGATATGTCTTGGGAAACATCATATAATTATAGGATCCATAATGATCATTTAATGATATTATATGACTCTGTCACATTTTTTGTTTTTAATATACTGATTTTTTGACAATTAAAAAATATATTTATTTCTCCCTAATGTTTTACTCCTATTTATGGGGTTACCCTTACAAAGAATTTAAGATTACCCTTTTCCTAGGTTTCATATCCCTAGTTACTAGAGATGATTATACCATATTATAAATATGGATAAGGGTCCATATAATATTGAATATGGATATATCATTACAAGTGAAATAAAATAATGTGGTTTTATAGTAATATTCTATGAAACATTATCATTAGGTTGTATAGTTTGGAAACGCTTCTCAAATGACTCTTCAAATGATGAAATTAATGTATTATTGAATTTAAGCATTATAATTAGTCATTATAGTTGGTATAAAAGTATGATTTAGTTATTTTGGTGAACTTTTTAGTTATTTTTTGATGTTATTTTAGTAACCATTGTTAATTGAGTAGTGTAGTGTGTAAAAACACATGAGTGGATTCATTGTATTGGTTAATATATTGGAATATTTTTAGTGCCATGAGTAGATTTTTTTCAATGTAGTTACTTCAATTTATATATAAAAAATTAGGATATAGGTTCTATCATGGACATTTATATGGCTAATAACTCATAATATTTTGTGTTGGTTATCAAATCAGTCATCAATTGATGCATAACAAAGAGACATAATTCCACACGTTGTTTGAAACTATATAGGTATATTGAATGGTTGTTCATTGTATATGTGTGAACACATATGATGGATTGATTTCATAGTCTTATTAGATAGTGTAATATAATAGAACATAATGTAACTGAGTTTAGATATGAATGATATAGATTTCACTAATTGATTAATCAAACAACATAAAAATTTAAGTGATCATGATTTTTTTGACTGAATTACTTTTTATGATTATAAAATTATTATTTATGGTTATTTTTTAATAAATCATGTCAACCAATTGGGTGTTAATAATGGATCTAATAAGAGGGAACCATGGATGTGAGAGACAATACAGTATTTTCCTCAATAAAAACTTTTCATAATGGGAGTTTCAATGAGACAACTCATCACTATGTCAAACATTATATCATGAAATATGATTAATACTGTGAAAATAATCCATGTCCCAAAAATGCACATGTTTAGAATGATGGACAACCATGAAAGATCATGTAATAATTATTATGGGGTCAAAAATGTTAAATTTGTAATGATAAAAAATCATTGAAGAAGCAAAAAGGTAAAGTCCATAAGGGGACCATATAATAATTTTCATGTAGAGGATGGGTCATTGAGAATCCAATTTTCTTATGATAATGAAACTGTTTATTTACATAGTTGGAATGGAAAATATATATCCAAAGGAACCACTAGTGGTATGACTCTATTTTTAGTCAATGGACTTCACATTACCAAACTCATTATTATTAATATATATAGAATAATAATGATTTTCATGATTAACCACCACAACCAAGTGAACATGGTTGGTATTATTTTACTAGGTATTATGTGATATGTTTTAATAACTAAATACTATATTTTATAATTTTTAACAATTAATCATTATTTATGAAACTCAATAGTACATGTGTTTTTTTCGGTGGGTACCACCTAGGTGTTTTTCAATCACAAAAAAGTAGTTTATATTATGATTAATTTTTGAGTTATGAAATTGTGAGAATAAGAAAAGATATTATAGTTATTTTATAAAGATTTAACATAATGGAATAAATATTTCATCAGAGACTATATATTCTCTACTTATAAATAGATTACCCAAAAAATCATTAGAATATTTTTGGTTGTGGAAATGTTTACCAGTAGGAATTATTGAGTTATCATAATGTCTATTGGATAATAGATGACACTAAAAACTTCCCTTATAATAATCCGCTAGTAAACTACTGATGCATGTATTCCATAATGTATATATAGATTCTTAAAGAACAATATTGACATATTAATTTGAATAAAATCCAAAACAAAAACAACATGTTCCACATGACTTGGTGGACAATAATATCAGAGGTGACCATGTGATAAAATGTTTGGCAGTGGGTTATGAATCATGTTAAATACCATAGATATTTTGTGTTGATGCGTCATTAAAAACCCCAAGAATTTATAAATATATTTATTATAGAATTCAAAGAACACTGAGAATATACAAACACCACTTTGTTATATCCTAACCAAGTAAACATAATATTTCCATCTCTATGATTTGATTTTTGAAGAATTAAAATACATGGTTGTGTTCTATAAGATATATAGATTCATGTAAGAAAATTTTGTTTTTGGTGAATAGTAAATACCCTTATGAATAGTAACATAACCGGATGAATAGTTATTAATAGTAAATCATATAAAAAATTGAAACATCACACATGAATGTATAAATACAATTTACACATCAAAAATTGGAAACACAATCATAATATAAGTATTTGTATTTTTGTACGATAATAATATTTAAATTACAATTTTATGAATAATTTAATAACATAAAATGTAAATGTATTTTCATAAAATGTAATCACAAATTTTTATTTTATTTTAATATTATTATAAGATAATTTAATGGGAACTTTTATTAATTTCTCATGGTGTTATAAAATGAGTCATAGTTTTGAAGTTCTGTTTTTGAATAAATTAGGTTTTTATTTAAAAATTAAATTAAAAAAATTTCAAAAAAAAATTTCCAAAAAAATTGAGTTCATTTTTTAATTATACACATCACAAAATGTTTAGTGAGAATTTTTTAGGATTTTTCTAAAATACTCGAATTTTTTATGAATAGTGAAATACAGTAAAATACCATATATACAATTTATGAGTTAAATACACTATTTATGACATCATGATTGAATTAAGGCAACTTGGTTCAAACTCACATGCACTTATCACTATTATGGGTCACATGAAACCATACTATTGATCGTCTTTATGGATATAACAAAATAACGAATAAAACATTCAAAATTCTCTACTCTCCTCCATTATAAACCCCCCTCACATCCTCTTCTCTTCCCTCCACTCAATCCTTGTGAAGTTTCTATGATCTACGAAAATACACTTATATAGTCATTCCCCCACTTCCAAGAGATCATTGTATTACCAAATAGCCAAAACCTCTCCCCTAAAAAGGCTCTCAAGGAAGATTACTTCCAGAGGTAAACACCTCTTTTAATTTCTTTATATTCAAGTTCTCTTTTATGTGGTATGTATTTCATGTTTTCATACCATGTTCTTATTTTCATATTATTCAGTCCATATACTACTTTATGGGTATTTAATGAATGGGTTTCCCTTGTCCCCTATCTGCTTAATGTTTTCCAAAACCATGTTGTATAGCCATTATGCTGCAGAATTTTCATCTCAAAATCACTCTCTTTTTCAAGCACTATTATTAGGTTATTGTATTTTCATTTAAATTTTTATTTGTTGAGATATATCTTTCCATACCCCCCTTAGTTCCCATATTATGTAATAATTATGGAATACCCTTTTTATCACATGAAAATAATTTATGAAATTTTATGTGATGTCGTTAGGCTGCCGAATTTTCATAACGGATTTATCAATTTTTTTTATTTTGAGTTCCTTTATTTTCATTTTCATTCCTCACCTAGTTTCATCCAAATAATGTGATGAATTCACTTTCTTACATATATGGTAACATTTTCATGATAAAATAATAATTCTTCATCATCTATCCTTTCATATCCTTTTATACAAAAAATGAAAAAACCATCTGAGATGTGAAAATTTACCACATTGAAGGATGATGGGATTGAATTTTTATTAATGTATACAATTATGGACATCAAATAATTCATATAGTTTAACCAGACTATAATATATGTATTATGTGTTATATATCGTTCTTTAATCATTTTGTAAATGTGGTTTTTATTTATAACGAAAAATGAGTTCGTGGGGTTCAAAAACCGCAAATCAACCCAAACAGTTATCATTAAATATTTTATATATTGATTCATATTTACTCCAAGTAACGAAATGAAATTTACAACCATTTAACCTTCAGGATGTTCACGAATAAAATATAACTTCAATTCTTGAAAAATGTCCTCATTTTACATGATTCTCCATTCATGTATATAAGTATATCGATTATGAAACAAACTGACCCAAACATTGAAATTGAACTTCTTAACCCATCAAAAACACTATTAATGAACTTAATAATGTTATAATAAATAGGTTACATGTTAGAGATGTTATGTAAATCATATTTAATCAATTTAATTTGGTTATCTAGGTTACTACGACCATGTGAATAACACCATCAGACTTAAGGTAAGGATTTCTTCGTCTCACTTCCATTTTTGTCAGAAATTCTATAATCACCACTATTAAATGTGTATGTTTTATGAAAACTACACATTGATGTTTTGTATCACTATTACATTTATTTTCATGATATTAAATTTATCATATAATGATTATTAATTTTGGGGCCTATGATTCAATTTATTTCAATGTTACAACGAACCTTTAATTTCATTGGGGTTGCTCTTATTCTCTACTCACCACAATGGTATTATTTTTATTCTTATGTACACCTAAAAAATTATATTTTAATTTTATATATATATGTAACAATTAAAATCCTTCTTTCATTTATGGGGAGTTACATGATTTAAAATGATCTTTCAAAACAATTCTTCCTGAAATACAAGCTCTATTCAAGGAAATTCTCGGATTCATACCTATTTTTAAGATCACCCTATAATATGTTTTAAGGCATATTTATATCTCTAAAGTCACAAATTTTAAAATGAAAAAGTCATATATTTTATTCATTTATGGTTTTCTAAAAGAAAACATGCCATTTCATTTTAAATCTCTTTAATGAATTTCATAAACCGTACTAAAATGATTTATTTCTAAAGCTTCTTTAAAAACAATATTTACATGATTTCACTTCAGTGGGACATCACATGTGCCTAAAATGTAATAACAATTTCCATCCATTTTATTGGGATATATATGTTTAAATCCAGGTTTATGAAAATTATAAATTATTTTCAAAAAGAATTCCAAATTAAAATGGATTTTTCTCATATCACATAAACTTTTATGAGATATATATCTTGTTCACTACATATTCCTTGTATGGGGTGTATGTACTTAATTTTGGAATATGATATAAAGTTTCTCCTTATTCTAATAAAAATATAAGGTATTAATATTTGAATTTTATAAGGTTTTATAGGATAGTTAGTAATTATTAAGGATTATTTCCTTAAAGATTTTTCAATGGTCTCATTTAAAAGTATCTTCATATATGTCAATGTCCTTTGTTTAATATTTTACATCATTGAGTTTTATATTTTATGATATCATCTACCATATTTAAATGAATGGTTTATTATTATATTGACTGTGGATGTGTTCTCTTAAAACCATTCACCAATTTACTCTGAATAGTTAATGATTATGTTTAATGTTAGAGGAATGTTATTAACAGTTCATATGTTATTTTGAATATGAATGTATATGTTTTTTATGTTTATCCCCATTCATATGGGGAATGATTTGGGCATATTAAGTGTATGTTTAGGCCCTCTATAGACCCTCGGTGCATCAGTAGGTCTCAAGAGACAAACTATGGTCTTGGCATGAGGCATTAACAAAATGAATATTTATGGTTTTGGGCGAGGGATTATTCATTTTTTGATGTCTTGGATGAGGCATTGATGGTATATTTTATAATGTTTTCAATATTAATTTCCCTTATTTTGAAGATATTTATTGACAGTTCATCTGGTTATTCGACTAGTCGAATACCCATGGTTTTATTTTGTTATGGAATTATTTAATCAGCTAATATTCCCTCCATAAAGTGTTCAAGTTTAGAGGCATGTGTTTTCAATTATTCACCATGCCTATTGTTTATGATTAGGAAAACTTTCATTGTTTTAAATACCCTTACTAAGCATTTGAGCTCACCCATTTCTTATATTTCATTTTCTTCAAACCTGAAGATGTTTATTATGAATGACCTCCAGGGATAATCATAGAGTTGTAGATATTATAAATAAAACTTTAATGTTGTTTTTTCTTTTAAGGTGTAATTTTGAAACTATGTATGTATCTAGTTTTTCAATATTACTAGACTACTCAGTGCTTCAGGAATTATTCCATATATTCATTCCAATGCAATAAAATAAATCATCGTATCTTGGTTTCTGGGGTAAGGGCGATACATTTGGTATCAAAGGAAGTTTAGTAGAAACCTTGGGAACTAGATTTACAAAATGAAGGTTAGAGAAAAAATCCCTAAGATGGCCTTTAAAGATAAAAAGACAATATCCTAGAATTTTCTTAAGGAATTGGTTTTGTAGATATTTATAGAAAATACATCTCTGTATAGATATAAACAAGTAGTGGTGGCTTTGGAACCAATATACGTAGCAGTGAAAACTCTGAAAAGGAGTTTCATGATTGAACTAGAGTATCCTCGTACATGACAATGTGCCTTGCTACACACTTGGTTTGACACTCCTGGGGGATATTATTAGGTTTACTCACATTTTATTTACCCACCATTATGAAGGACTTATGCCCCCAAAGTAACAAAAAGTATATGGTTTTAGGATTTACGATGCATTAATTTATGCTTTGTTTTATACCATGGTTAGAGTTATAGGGAGTTCATAATTTTATAAGCTAATATATAATATGGAATTGATTATAAATGGCGCTGTGTATATGGAATGAGAACATCACCAATGCACGTGATGCAAATAGGCAGACCGATCATATCTCTAATGGTCTTAAGGCAACTTTTCAAAGGATGATTGTTTCCCAAGTATCCACATCATATGATGAAATAATATCATCTGTTAACAAGGTATGTAAATAATTCTATGAGTCGTATGGCTTGGAAGGGAATAAAAAGAAGAGGATGGCAGGGGAAACATGGATAAAGGGAAGAAGGGAAATATGTATTTTATCAAATGTGATAATTGTGGAAGGAAACACCTTTGTATATTCTTGAGAGAAAAATAAGTTTTCTAAAAGTGTGGAGAAAAATGGAAACCATGCTCCTAATTTTATGAGAAGGAAATAATTTTTCTATATTCTATGTTTCAACTGCATGGGGATGGGAAACTTTGTGAATAAATATCCCAAGCATCAATGGAATACAATTCAAATGATGATTTTTGGATAATGATCAAGTTATGATGTTACCACAGTTAAAGTAGAATTATTAATATTCCTAGTCAAGAATTAAGCAATTTGAATATTATGTTAGTAATGTACTGGTTGTAAGAATTATGAAATATAGAAGAATTGTACGGAAGTACTATTTCATTAAGGATTTGAGGTCATATAATTAATTGTACAAAATAAATGTGATTGATTTCAAAGATAAAAGTTTTAGAAAAAACCTGATTGAGGGAAAGGGAACCCTTAATATAAATCTAATGTTTAGATAATGATAATGAAATGATTAATTCAGATAAGTACTAATTACCTTGGAGTTGATTATTAACTTTTCAAGAAGGGGCCTATGCATTCATCGATGGAGTTTGCAAAACTTTTTGATTTAATGAATATATATATAATAACAAGTATCTTACTTAAGGAATATTTAAGAATGAATCTTTACAATATATGTTTTATAGTAATTCATGTTATTACTGTATTTCAGGAGGATACATGATGAAGTTATTTAGATGTTTAGAATATGAATTTTAGAGCTGGTTCTTGTTGAATAAGGGTTAATGAGTAGTTCATCATGGAAATTTAGAGGCCTTCATTATAATGTGTTGAATAATTATATTTTTTATTTTATGACCATTTATTAAATGGTTTATATTGATTATTGTATGGGTTTTAGAGTTTAATGTCACTACATTATGGTCTCATTATTCTCTCATGACCATTTTTACAATTATAATGAGTTGTTTTTAGTAAATGATGCATTTATTTTTCCTATTATTAATAGGATATTTTATCCATAATCTTTATTTTGCTGTCCCAAAAGGTAATTTTCAAGTATTAACCATTAAATTTTGAAGATCAATTTCAAATTTTGAGGAAGATATTTGTGTAATGAGGGGATAATGTAACACCCCAAGAATTTACCAATAGATTTATTATAGAATTTATGGAACACTAAGTCTCTACAAACACCAATTTTTTATATCCTAGATCGGTAAACATAATTTTTCCACCATTGTAATTTGAATTTTGAAAAACTAACACACGCAATTGCGTTCAGTAAGATATTTAGATTCTGATAAGAAAATTTAATTTTCTGTGACTAGTAACATGCTATTATTAATATTAACATACCCTAATAAATAGTAATGAATATTAATGAATTTTAAATCATACACAAAAAGAGAAACTTCACCCATGAATGTATAAATATAATTTAGATATATTAAAAGTGGAAAAGCTATCACAGTATAAGTAATGGTATTTTTGTATGAAATAAATATTTAAATTAAAATTTTTTGATTGATTTAACAATTTAAAATCGAAAGGTATATTCATAAAATTTAATAAAAAATTATTACTTTATTATCTTATGATTTTATGATAATTTTATGGGGCGTTCATTAATTTCTCAAGGTGTTATAAAATGAGTTATAGTTTTATTGTTGTTTTTTTAATAAATTAGGTTTATATTTAAAATTTAAACTAAAAATAATTATAAAATTATTTTTACAAAATGGTGTTAATTTTTTAATTCTGCACATATAAAAATGGTTAAGGTGAATTTTTTGGATTTTTCTGAAATACTCAAATTGTTTATGAAAAGTGAAATATCGTAAAATACCGTATATATAAATTATCAATTAAACACACTATTTATGACATCATGAGTGGTGTAAGGCCACATGGTAAAAAATCACAAAAACATATCACTATTCAGGATCACATTAAATAACATTGTTGCTTGTATTGATATAAATAAAAAATAATGCATAAAATATTCCAAATTCACTCATCTCCTCTACAATAACCCCCCCCCCCCTCCTCTTCTCTTCAATACTACCAATCCTTGTGCCCAGTCAATGATCTACCCAAATACCCTTATTTAGTCATTATTTACTTCCACAATCATTTTTTCCTACCAATAGACCAAAACCTCCCCCTAAAGAAGCTCTGAAGGAAGATTACTTTCAAAGGTAAACACCTCTTTTGATTTCATTCCATTCAAGTTCTCTTTTATGTTGTATGTATTTCAAGTTTTTATAACATGTTCTTATTTTAATACTATTATGTCCCTATATGATTTTATGAGTCTTTTATGAATGGTTTTCCATTTTCCCCTCTATTTTTAATTTTTTCTATAATCATGTTGCATAGTCATTAGGCTGCATAATTTTCATCTCAAAATATATCTCTTTTTCAAGAACTATAATAATGTTATTATCCTTTAATTAAAATAATATTAAGTTTGGATATTTTATTAAAAATCCCCCTTTATTTAAATATTATATATTGGTGATGAGATACCCTTTTTATCAAATCAGAATATTTTATGAAATTTTATATGATGTCGTTAGGCTGCTGAATTTTCAGAAGGGATTTCTCAACTGTTCTTTATTTTGAGTTCCTTTATTTTATTTTCCTTTACTCTCATTATTTCATCCAAATTTTATGATGAATCTTGTATATTACATGTACTATAATGTTTTCATTATAATGGAATATTTTTTATCATCTCTCTTATCTTATTCTTTTATACAAAAAAATGAAAACACCATCCGAGATGTGCTAATTTACCACATTCATGGATGATAGACAATCAATTACTTTTACCTTATTCGATTATGTTTACAAAAAAAATACTATGGTTGAAATATAATTTAATATATGTATTATGTATCATCTATGGTCATGGAATCTTTTTGTACACATGGTTTTGATTTATAAAGCAAAATGATTTTGTGGTGTTCATAAACTGCCAATTAACCCAAACAGTTATCATAAAATAATTTATATAATGATTCATATTAACTCCAAGTAATGAAATTAAATTTAAAACCATGTAACCCTTTTTGTAAAATAATAAAATATAACTTCAATTATAGACAAAAACCTCATTTTACATGATTCACCATTCATGTATATAAGTATACTGATCATGAAATAAACAGACTGGAACAATGAAATTGAACTTCTTAAACCATAAAAAATCCCATGAATGAACTTAATATGGTTATAATAAAACAGTTACATGTATAATAGGTTCTGTAAATCATCAATAATTAATTAATAATTTTTTCCCCGGACACTATGACAAGTGAAGAACACAATTAGACTTAAGGTATGGGTTTCTTCGTCTCACTTCCATTTTTGTGAGATATTCGATATTCACTACTATTACTTGTGTATAGTGTATGTATATTTCCAATTGATGTTTCATATCATGATTAACTTCATTTTTATTATATTAAATATATCATTTAAGGATTATCATATTTGGGGCATTCAATTTTATTGATTAAAATGTTAAAGTTATTTTTTACCCGAACCTCCATTTTCATTCGGGTTGTTCTTATTCTCTACTCAACTAGATGATATTATTTTTATTCTTATATACTCCTAATAAATTGTATGTGAATTTTCTATATATGTGTACAAATAAGAATCCTATTATTATTTATGGGTATTTATATGTTTTAAAATGATCATTCAAAAAAATTCATCCCGAAATACAAGCTGGATTCAAGTAACTTCAAAGATAATTACCAATTTTGAAGTTCACCCTATACTCTATTTTATGACATATTTATCTTTCTATAGTAATAAATTTTACAATTAAAAAGATATGTTGGTTCATTTCTGGATTTATGAAATAAAACATTCCTTTTTGCATTAAAATCTCTTTAATAAATTTCTTAAACCAAACTAAAATGTTTTAATTCTAAAGATTCATTAAAAAAACTTTCTACACGATTTCACTTCTGTGGGACATCACTTGTCCCTCAAATGTAATATCAAAATCCTCCCATTTTCATTCCTAGGATATAAATTTTTAAAACTAGGTTTATGAAAAATTCAAATGATTTTCCAAAATAACTCTTCTTTCCAATGTAATATGAATTTTTCTCATCTCACTTAAACTTTTATGGGATATTTTCCTTGTTCACTACTTATTTTGTTCATGTTGTCTATGTACCACACCTTGTTATATCATATAAAGAGTATCCTAATTCTCATGATATTCTAAGGGATTATGATATGAATGTTTCAAGGTTCTATGGGACACTTAGGAATGGTTACGTATTTTATCTTAGAGGGTTTTACAATTGTTTCATTTAAAAGTATCTCCATATATGGAAACATCCTTTGTTGGATCTTCTACATCTTTCAGTTTTATCTCTTATGATATCATCTACCATATTTAGTTTAATGTTTTATTGTTTTCTTAACTATGGATATTATATCTTAAAACCCTTCACCAATTTACTTTGAATGGTTTGTGTTTATGTTTAATGTTTAAGGAATGTTATTTACATTTCAAATGTTAGTTGAAATATGAATGTATATATTGTTTATGTTTATAAAAATTCATATGAGGAATTAATTGGAAATTTTAATTATCACGTGGGGCCCCCTATATCCCCTCAGTGCATCGGTAGGTCTCATGAGACAAACTATAGTATTGGCACGAGGCCTTGAAAAAATAAATATTTATGGATTTGGCTGAGGCCTTAATCATTTTTAGACATCTTCACCGAGGCATTGATGGTATATTTTATAATGTTTGGAATATTAATTTCCATTAATATGAAGCTTGTAATTGAATGTTCATGTGGTTATTAGAATAGTATAATACCCTTGTTGTTGTTTTATTGTGGCATTATTTACTTAGATAATATTCCTTCCATAATATGTTCAATTTTAGAGGCATCTGATTTCAATTATTCACCATGTCTATTGTTTATTTTTATGATATCTTATCATGTGTTTCTTACCCTTAATAAGCATTTGAGCTCACACATTTCTTATATTCCATTTCCTTAGGACTTAAATGTGTTTATTAGTAATGACCTGCGGGGATAAACTTAGAGTTTTTGATGTTCTCAATAAAACTTTTATGTTGTTTTTTATATAAAGTTGTATTTTTGAACCTATGTATGTATTTGTTTTTAAAAAATTAATAAACTACTAGGTCCTTCATGTTTTGATTCCTTATAATCATGCTAATGTATAAACATAATGCACCGACACTGGTCTTTTGGGGTCGGGGTGTTATAGTTGGTATCAAAGAATGTTTAGTAGAATCCTTGGGAATGAGATTTAGAAGACGTAAGTTAGGGATAAAATACCTAAGATGGTATTGAGGATAAAAAAAAGAATATTCTATAATTTTATTAAAGAATTGATTATGTGGGTCTTTCTATAAAATTGATCCTTGTATGGATACAAACATGTAGGGGTGTCATTGGCACAGATTTACTTAGGAGTGAATACTATGAAAAAGAGTTCTGGGCTTGACCTAGGGTATACTGGTACATGACAACAGGCCATGTTTCACTCATGGTTGAAACTCCTAGGGGAAATTCTTAGGATAGTTCACATTTTATTTACCCACCAGTGTGAATGATTTATTCTACCATGGTAATCAAAGTATATGTTACTAGAATATACGATGCATAAATTTATTCTATATTCAATACTATGTTTAGAGTTATAGAGGGTTCATAAATTTATGAGGTAATATAAAATAAGGAATTGATTAGAAATGGAACCTAGAAAAAGTAAGGAGAACTACACCAATGCATGTGATATAAAGGGTAAGAAGGATCATATATCTAATGGTCTTAAGAAATATTTTCAAGGAAGAATGTATACCAAGTGTCCTCATCATATGATGAAATGATATCATGTGTTAACAAGGTATGTAATGTCTTGTCTGAGTCCTATGGCTTTGAAGGAACGAAAAATAATAAGAGGATGGCTGGGAAGAACGTGGATAAATGGATTAAGGGAAACATTTATTTTCCCACATGTTATAATTATTGAAGGAAACACCTCAGTATATGCATGAGGGGAAAAGGAGTTTTCTTCATGTGTGGAGAAAAAGGACACCATTCCCGTAACTGAAAAACAAATAAAGAATTTTTCTATATTAAATGCTTAAACTGCAAGGAGATGGGACACTATGAAAATTAGTATACCAAGTGTCAAATAAATATACCCTAAATGATTATTCTAGATAATGATCAAGTTATGATGCTACCGCAAATGAAGTTGAAGGATTAATATTCCTAGTCAAGAATCATGTCATTTGAATATTTTTTCAGTAATGTACTTGTTGTATGAATTGTTTGATATATAAGGATTGTACCGTATTACTATTTCATTAAGGATTTGAGGTTATATGATGAATGGTACAATGGAAAAGTGATTGAGTGTAAAGTTATTCTTTTTAGAAAAAAATTATTGAGGGAAAGACAACCCTTAATATATATCTAATGTTTAGATAATGTTGAAGAAATTATTGATTTGGATAATTAGTGACTACCTTGGAACAGATTATAACAGTTTCAAGATGTGGGTTATGCTATCATTGATGGAGTTTACAATACTTTTGGTTTTAATGATTATATCCATTAACATGTATCTTAAATAATTATTATGGAAGAATGCTTGTATACAATATTTTTTTATGGTAATTCATGTTATTACCATATTCTAATAGGATACATAATGATTTTATTAACATGTTTGGAATGTGAATTTTAAATCTTCTTCTTGTTGATTAAGGGTTAATGAAAATTTCATCAATGAAAATTAAATAAATTAAATATAATTTGATGAATCATAATATTCTGTAAATTTTAACCATTTTCTAAATGGTATAAGTTGGTCATTGTATGGGTTTTAGAGTTTAATGGTAGTACATGATGGTTTAATTATTCTCCCATGGACATGTTGTCTAATTAGAATGCATTTTTTATGAAATAATTCATTTACCTTTCCTCTTTTTAATAGGATATTTTAACCACACTCTTGATATTGGTTTCCAAAAATGGAATTTTCAAGTATCAACCATTTGCATTCGAAGTTCAATTTCAAATTTCATGGATGAAATTTTTGTAAGGAGGGGATAATGTAACACCCTAAGAAATTAAAATATAGATAAATTTTAGAATTTATAGAACATTGACCATATACAAACACCACTTTGTTATAACCTAGACAAGTAAACATTATTTTTCCACCTTCCTGATTTGAATTTCAAAACCCTAAAATACATGATTGGGTTTAGTAAGATATTTATATTTTCATAAAAAAAATTAAATTTTTGGTGAATATTAAAATACACTAATTAATAGTAAATCATAAAAATAAATAATTTAAATGTCACCCATGAATGTATAAATACAATTTAGACATCTTAAATGTGTAAAAACGGTCATAGTATAAGTATTGTTCTTTTTATACGACATAAATATTTAAATTAAAATTTACTGATTAAATTAATAATATAAAATGAAACATTATTTTCATAAAATGTAATCAAAAATTGTTACTTTAATTTCTTATTATAATAATTTAATTTTATGGTACATTGATTAATTACTCAAGGTGTTGTAAAACGAGTTATAATTTTAAAGTTGTTTTTTGGAATAAATTTTGTTTTTATTTAAAATTTAAATTAAAAGTATTCAGAAACTTATTGTCAAAATATATAGTTTAGATTTTAATTATAAACATTGAAAAAAAATTGGTTGATTTTTTTGGATTTTTCTCCAATACTCGAATTTTGGACGAATAGTTAAATGCAATAAAATATCAAATATAAAAATTATCAGTTAAATACACTATTTATGACATCATGAGTGATATAAGGCAACATGGATTGAAATAACATGAACTTATCACTATTAGGGGACACGTGAAATTACACTATTGGTTGTCTTGATGTAAGTAATAAAATAATGAATATAATATTCGAAATTCACTCCTCTCCTTCATTATAACCCCCCCCCCCCCCCCTCACTTCCTCTTCTCTTCGCTCCTCTGAAGCCTTTTGACTTGTTTAGTATCTACCCAAAAACCCTTTATTAGTAATTACCCATGTCCAAGAGCTCTTGGTCTCCCCAAATTACGAAAACCTGTCCCCTAAAGAGGCTCTTAAGGAAGATTACATCCATAGGTAAATACCTCTTTCATTTCATTCCATACATGTTCTCTTTTATGTACTATGTATTTCATGTTTTTATATCATGTTCTTATTTCCATATAATTAATTCCATATAATATTTTATTAGTCTTTTATGAATTGTTTTCCCTCTCCCATCTCTTTTTAATTTTTTCTAAAAAAATGTTGCATAGCTGTTATACTGCAGAATTTTCGTCTCAAAATATCTCTCATTTTCAAGCACTGTTATTATGTTATTGTAATTACATTTAAATTGGTTTATGTTGTGATATTTCATTACATATACCTCTTACTGTCTATATTATGTAATAATGATTTCATACCCATTTTCTCATATCACAATTTTGTATGAAATTTTATGTGACGTTGTTAGGCTGCTGAATTTTGATAAGGGATTTCCCAACTATTCTATTATTTCGAGTTCCATTACTAAATTTGTCATTACTTACATAGTTTTATATAAAATTTGTGATGAATCCAGTATCTTACATGTATAGGAATTTTTTCAGGATAATGTAATAATTTTTCATCATCTCCCATTTCCTATTCTTTTATAAAGACAACAAAAACACTAACCGAGATGTGCTAATTTACCACAATAAAGAAAGATGGGATTTCAATTTCTATTACTATATTATATTATGGTAATGAAAACATTCTTCTAGATGAACAAGAATATTATATATTTATTATGTATCATCTATGGTTTTGGAATGTTTTTCTTAACTTGGTTTTGATTTATAAAGAAAAAAGAGTTCGTGGTGTTGAAAACCGCCAATTAACCCAAACAATTATAATTAAATAATATATATTATTATTCCTCATCACTCAAAGTAAAAAAATGAAATTTACAACCATGTAATCATATGGATGTTCACTAATAAATTATAACTTCAATTCTAGGCAACAATCCCCATTTTACATGATTCTCCATTCATTTATATAAGTATATCGATCATGAAACAAACAGACCCAAACAATGAAACTGAACATCTTAACCCATCAAAAAAGGAATGAGTGAAAATAATAAGGTCATAATAAATAATTTAAATGTATTAATGGTTATCTAAATCTTAATTAATGAATTTAATTTGGTTATCCATGTCACTAATACCAAGTTAATAACACCATCAAACATAAGGTACGAGTTTCTTCGTCTCACTTCCTTTTTTGTGAGATATTTTGTATTCAATATTATTAGTTGTGTATGGTTTATGTATACTACCCATTTATGTTTCACATAATTATTCTATTTATTTTAAATATAATTAATGTATCATTTAATTATTATAAATTTTGGTCAAAAGATTTAATTTATTACAAAGTTACAAATATTTTCTGCATGAACCTCTATTTTCATTTAGGTTGCTCTTATTCTATACTCACCTCAATGATATTATTTTTATTCATATATAATAATAATAAATTATATTTTAATATTATATATATTTCTACTAATCAAAATCCTACTTTTATTCATGGGGTGTTATACATTTTAAAATAATATTTCAAAAAAACATTAATCCTGAAATACAAGCTTGATTCAAGGAACATCTCGAATTCTTAGCTATATTGAAGTTAAAACTATAATATATTTTAAGACATTTTTATCATTATAATGTTAGAAATTTTTCAATGATAGAGGTAAAGAGAATAAAATCACAATTGACAGGGATAGTGGTGTCTCAAGTCGAGACACGGGAGTGAGGGAGGATGAGGTAAGGGACTGTTTGAAACTCATCATTCACTCCAAGGAAGAAATGATGGAAAAAGTCATTAGACTGAATGCCTCATAGGGGTATATTTTAAAAATTTATGAAAGACAGGTCTAGGGGGAGGTCTCTGATGAGATATATGAGTGGATTGACAAGCAAGACCGAATTGTTGCTTAGGGTTTCAACCGCGGCATAATCACAATGGAAGAGTTCATCCAGACAATAGATAGGATGGTCTCCCACCTCGAAGTCCTTATCAGGGAGAATCCAGAAACTCATGTAGGTAACATGCACTGGGAATTATATAAAGTGTATAACTCAAGCCATCTTAGTCTTGTTTTTTGTAATTTTGTGAGCTCTTTTAGCACATAGTGTTTTTCCCTGTGAACTTGGTTTCCCACTTCCCCTTAAAGTGGCCTTTTTAATAAAAATATATATTTGGATGGATATAACGTCTTTTAAAACACCTTTTACAAAAATTCACTTCAGTAGGATATCAAATGTGACTAAAATTTAATATCAATTTATTTCCCTTTTATTAATGGGATATAAATGTTGAAAACCATGTTTATGGAAAATACAAATGATTTTTTAAAAGAACTATTTTTTCCAATGTAAAATGAATTTTTCTCATATCACTTAACCTTTTATGAGATATAAGCCTTGTTCACTACTTATTAATTTCATGTGGTGTATGTACTACCCTTTAGTATATCATATTAATAGTATAATAATTATCATGATATTTTAAGGGATTAGGATCTGAATGTTCCATGGTGGTATGGGACACTTAAAAGTGTTTTAGGATTATTTCTTCAAGGATTTTTCAATGGTATAATTTATATGTATCTTTAACTATGTCAGCATCCTTTGTTGATTGTTGTACTTCATTGAGTATTATCTCCTATGATATCATATACCATATTTATTTGAATGTTTTATGATTAGTTTGACTGTGGATGTGATATCATAAAACCATTCACTAATTTACTCTGAATGGTTAGTTGTTATGTTTAATGTTTGTGAAATTTATTTACATTTTATGTGTTAGTTGTAATATGAATATATATGTTGTTTATGTTTATCCCCATTAATATGAGGAATTAATTGGACATATTAATTTTCAGGTGGGGCCTGCTATATCCCCTCAGTTCATTGGTAGGTCTCATGAGACAAACTATTATTTTGCACAAGGCCTTAACAAAATGAATATTTATGGTTTTGGATGAGGAGTTAATCATTTTTATATGTCTGGGTCGGGCCCTTGATGGTATATTTTATAATGTATTTCCTATGAATTTTCCTCATTATGAAGCTCGTAATTTAAATTTCATGTGTTTATTAGACTGTTAGAATACCCATAGTTATGTTTTATTATGGAATTATTTACTCATCTAATATTTATTCCATAATGCGTTCAAGTTTAAAGTCATGTGTTTTAAATTATTAACCATGCATATTGTTTGTGTTTATAATATCTTCTGTTGTATTTCTTAGACTTACTGAGTGTTTAATCTCACCTCTTTATTATGCATCATTTTCATAGGACATGAATAATTTTATTATGAGTGACCACAAGGGATAGAATTAGTCTTTTGGATATTCTCAATAAAACATTAATGTTGTTTTTTTTTCATTCATGTTTTAATGTCGAACCTATGTATGTATCTGGTTTTAAAAAACTACTAAACTACTTAGTCTTTTCATATTTTATTCATTGTAATCATGAAAATATATTAAAGTAATCCACCGGCTCTAGGTTTCTTGGGATGGGGTATTGAATATCATATGTGGGGAAATTTTTCAGTTTTATAAAAAAATCATTAGGCACATGAAATTTTACACATTGTGGGTGGAGTGAGTGATTCATCCCCTCCCAAATATATCAAAGAGGATTCATGGGGATATATATGGTAAGAAATGTGAATCATAAAGGAAACAAGATGGGTTCTTATCAGCTGAAGATTGAATTGCATGAAAGTGATAAGATGGAGATCATATAGGAATATGAATTTGGGATAAATACTCTAGAAAGTGTTAGGAGGGGATTTTGTATTGATCTTAGTGATCCACATTAGATAGGGATGAGTTATTTATAAAAATTATCTTTCTTAAAAAATATTTGTCCTCCACTATGAGAGAAAAAACTATTGATGAAAATAGATAGGCCTTTGTGGTATTTATAATATAATAATAGTGAATCAATTTTTTCTCATAAAAGAAATTAATAATAATTTTTATGTATAGATATGAACTTGGAACACAAATTTAAATAATAATTTTTATAACACAAAACCATTTGGATATTTTAATCTATTGGTTTGGAAGATATAAACTATTCTGATTTTTCATGATCTAAATAAATCAATGTGATCGATAACTCATTAGAAAAATAAATGTTGATTCATCTTATAATTATTATTAGATATAGTTGGTAGTATGTAATGATTTCAATTAAAAGGGAATAATTTATTTAAATGTGTAGAATATAATTACGTGATATTTCATTAAATATTTCCCTTGAATAAATATTTTCTTAAAAGAAATTTTCATATGAAAACTCAAAATGATGTAAAAAATCATGATACATTTTGAATATTATGTATGAATGATATAACATTTTCATTACATTACCATTTATAAATTAAATAAATATTACTACAAAACTGAAAATGGATTAAAGAATAAATGACATTCAAAATATGAAGTATACTTGTTGATGACCATTAATATAAACTATGAATGTATATAACTTCATTAGGTTTTTACCATGATCAGGAAAAATCCAAAGAATAATTATGACTTTAAAAAACTGTATATAACAGAAGATCAAGATTGTGGTGATTGACACAATATCTATGCTAGGTTAATCGTAATCCAAAATGACAAACATATATTATTAGATGTTTATTCCTTACTTTGAGATCATAAGGTTTTGTATATGTATAATTTTTTTTATTAATATATTATAAAATATTTATATATATAGATATGTGATGAATTTATATACTTTCTGAAAGTCATTATTCATAAATACACACTATGATTACAAATTATTATTTTTGGAATTCAAATTTTATTTCAAGTTAAAAATATTATTTAAAATAAATCATGAATATTATAACACAATAATAAAAATTAAATTATCAAAATATATATGTAATAGTCAAAAAGTCAGTAATCTATAAAAATTATTATCAGAGAATTTTATTTTTTACAATAAATCAATAATAAAATATTTTTATAATAGTTTTTAATAATTATTTTTGGATATATTATGATTTTATATTGATAAATTGAATTTCTCAAAATTTTCTAAATTGGTCCCTTTATACTGAAAAATTGTGAGTTTTATGAAAATAATAAAATACATGATTTATTAATATGTAATGGTATCCATGAATAATAAAAAATAATTTAAGAAATAATATATGAAATTAACATATAAAAGATTTAATTTTTAAATATTCCTTATTCATAGAAAACATATGACAAAAATTTTTCAAATAAATTAATATTATACATTAAAATAAAAAACTATTTTTCATTTTATCATTAAAAAATGTATTTTCAAGTAGTAGAACAAATTTTGTTTTCATTAGAATAATCACACCTTTTATAAAATTTTAATTTATCATGTTAATGTTTGGAAATATTTAATAATGATAAATTTATAATAGATAAATATAATAACATAATGAAGAATTTTATAAAATTAGTTTTATGTGTTTATGTGAATTTATTTTAAAATTACCATATCATTACTCAAAATATTAAATTTTATAATATTAATTTCAATTTATAAATTAAATTGATAAAATTAATAAATGCTACCAATTTTAATTTTTTCCATGAAAATTAATTATTATGAGTAAAAAGTAGTTACGCTGAAAGAAAAAGACAAAAAACATGAATATTTTACTAAAGGAAAATGTCAAAATGATTAAAAATTAATTATTGTGGTTTATAATGATAAAAAATAACCCATATTTGTCATTTAACCCTTTATTAAGCACTTAAATATTTACTAGTGAAATTATATTTTTTAAAATTCATTTGGTACTTCCAAAACAACCTCTATCTTCACCTATAAAAAGGTAATTATTAGACCACATCAAGTCTCACATTTCATTCAAATTCACTCTTTAAATTATCCATTTATATCTCCATATATCCATATCCCTGGAACATAACACCTTAATATCCCATTTATATATTAGTCTTTTATATATCAATTATACTTCTAAATAATGGTCAAATATCCAACTCAGGTATTTTTTTCCTTTTTATGTTTTCTTCATAATCTAACTCTTTCAAATACAATATAAAAGTAATAATATGACGGATTTTATGTGATTAATAAAATGGTATTTTTTATATGAAATAAAAACCCTTTATTTATTCACTACCATTGATATCAAAAAATAATGTAAAACCAATTATTCATGTCAACATACTACCTTCTCCCTAAAGAATTGTTTTTCATTTTACTCATAGTTTTTCATACCATTGAAAAAAAATCATTAACCACCATTCATTATCATAAAAATAATAAATTATATATTCCTTCTAATTTTAAAATGAAATTATGTCAAATGAAAAGAACCCATAACTATACTCACCAACTGAGATAAATCATTTTCATTTTTGTGTCTGTTTAATCACTGAGATAAATGATGAAATATCATTTAATGAAGGAAGATTATGGGAAAATGAAAGATAATGTTACTAAAAAATATAATAGAGTCATGATTTACAAATTTTTATAGACATATTTTATTTTCTATTAGAAAATTATTGATATATCTTTTCCATTTTTAAAATTCCACATTACAATCAAACAGCAATTCTATTTTATCATATCATAACTATGAGACTTATGGAATGATATAAGGGTATTATAAATAAAAATTTCATTACAATAAATGATTTATTAATGATGAAAATTTATTCAATAGATGTTTAATTACATCAATGTTATGATACATAGAAAAAAAATCATTGATATTAACACTAAATAGTTGAATTAAGTTATAAATAACCAAAATATATATAATATATAATACTAGTACTAGCATGTGCTATTGCACGACATATTCGATTACTGGTTTTTCTTTTGATAGGTGATTAATATTTATAAAAGTTGAGAAGAAAAAGTAATGTTGAATAAATTTTAATTAGAAAGTAATTGTGTATGATAATGGAATAAGAGTGCATAGAATATGAAGACACCATTTTAATAGTTTCCAAAGAAAAAAGATAAGAGAAAAAGTATATGAATTTTTAAATTTTGAGGAAGTATATTTTAATTCATTTTCAATTTTGATCACAATATCTGTAATGTGGTCACTGAAAGAAAAACTAAAACATAAATCTTCTATAAAATAGAGGTTGTAATAATAAAAATGAAAAATGTGAAAATAAATGAAATAATAATAATTTGAATGAGTGGGATGTTCAGGAAAAAAGAAAATAGAGTGAAACTATTCAACATGTTTATGGAACAATATGGAATAACTAATGTTGAGATCAAAGAAAAAGATAAAATAGAAGATGAAATTGAATAAATGCTCATAGAAGGCTTGAAAAATATCACTCAATGGACATTTCCCACTTCCAAATAACAATATTAAAGTAATAATGGGATACAATAAAGATGAAGTGACTGTTACATAACAAATCCATGGTGATTTAGTGAGGAAAGTGTGGAAACTAAATAAATAAACATAACTCTAGTAGAGATGCCCATGAGCTGGAAGAGGCGGTTTCCCCGCTAACTCCAATGTCCAAGATCGAGTACCTGTTGCCTCCTTACTGATAACCCCCATGAAACTAATACCCCTGGTAGCCACCAACATATCTACCTTGTTGAAGATGATAATGATATGGATACTGCACAAACATAGAAAATGGAGTAGGGGTTGGACATCATCATATGGTGGCTACACAAACACAGTAGCTGGAGTAGTGCTGGGACATCCTCAAATGGATGTTGCACAAACACTAGAGCTGGGGCATGGGTTTTACATCATCTTATGGAAGATGCACAAACACAGGGGCTGAAGTAGAGGATGGACATCATCATATAGCAGCTGCACAAGCACAGTAGCTGGAGAAGGGGCTGGATCCGTAGTGAGACATCCAATTATCACCTTTTGTCATCTCTGCCTGGTTAATCATTAAAATGGTGAATGAAATTAGAACCATAACCACACTAAAACTCCCCAATCTCACTAATTCTTGAAAATTAATCACAACCCTATATCCCTCACTGTACTGAAACTCCACAATCTAACCATTGTTGAAGCCTCGTTACCTGTCTCCCATTTATAGTTGAGAGATAGATATGGATTAAAACATCAAACATAAAATCAACTGAATTATCAAAAATTGTAATGTAAAATGTTACTTATAAACAAAAAATGGGTTTATTTCTAAATGATTACATATTTTTAACAATAGAAATGAATAACATAAATAATGCACACCTGAAGTGAGGGGTGATCCATCCTTTACACTTAATTGTATGTATGATAAAGACTAATTTAACTATAGTGTTGTGTGAACATAAATAATGCATACCTGATGTTATTTTTGAACATAAATAATACATTTTGAGCATGCAGAGTAGCCCAATGGGATGTAGGCGGAGGCGGAGTATCCTGATAGTGAGTAGGCGGAGGTGGAATAGCCGGTGTGGTGGAGGGAGTGGAGAGGGAGGACGACGAAGGTAGGTTGACTGGCAGAGGGAGGACGACATAGGAAGGGTTTGGAGGGCAGTCCGAGCATGATAGAATACAATAAATCCAAGAGGAGGATGACATTGTCGTGGGGAGTTTTCAGGAACCCTAGGTCGCAAAGAGCATAATCCTGACCGCGACCGGGTAAAGGAAAAATGCGAAGACTCTAGTGGAAACTGAGAGAATAAACTGGTAAGAGACAGAGGCTTACGAGCGACTGGTAGATCGGGAGAGGTAGGATGAAAGAGGTGGGCATTCAAGGGCTCTCTAGGTCAAGACCCACGACAATCTTAGCGGGAGTGGGAGAGGTAGGCGGGGAAAAATGAGATATCATGAGGTGTCGTGACATAGAGATATGGAGGAGCGACACGTCTAGAAGAAATGATGTGTAAGAACATGGTATTGACACGTGGAAGTTGGATAATCCATGAATAATATATATTATAGATTCATAATTAATCAATAAAATGGTCAAAACATTATGGTGGCTTCATAAAGGGGACAATTAAAGGAAATTGTATACTCGATCATCAGTAGGAACCATATCAATATGAAAAAGTTGTGTACTATGAGTTTATCCTCTCTAAACCCCTGAAGAAATTGATTCCTGATTAGTAAAAAAATTATAACTATCAAGAAAAAAATTTAAATACATGCTCTTTTATATATTTTTTTTTTGGATTTAATGCAATTGATGTTAATTTGGGATTAACTGGAATTTGATGTAGCCCAAAAAAAATAGATAAAAATATAACTGCTTATAAATAGAACAGTATAAATATAATGTAAAAGAGAAGCTTTAGAAGGGAGAGGAGGAAAAGAGAAATGAGAAGTTTACCAGGAGGTAAAATATTACTCCGTTATAGTTAATTGGAAACCCAAAAAACATTAAAAAAAAACTGATTGAAAAATAACTGTAATACAACTAAGAATATAAAAAAATAGACATATTTGAGAAACTTATATGTCAAATCTGGAACCTTTTTAACCACAAAAGGAAAACTTAAATGTTTCAACATTACCTTAACTGTCAAATCTAGAACCCTTGTGACAACCATAGTGAAACACACATGTCTCAATTCTGTTCATACTTCCCAAATAACAGAAATTATCAATCACCCAAAATAGAAATTGTCAATCATTATGAACATAATTTTTCAATCATCCATATCCTCTTAAAGTGAGTTTTCAATCAGTCTGAACAGAAATAAGGTTTTGTATCGTGCCATTAACTAATTCGGTTGCATACCCGATCATGGTAAGATAATGTAACCTGTAAGATAAGTCCATTATAATAATTCTGATACCCTAAAAACAGTCAAAAAATTAGATTTACATGTCAGTGTAATACCAAACCAATTATAACAAAAAACATACCAGTTTCGTGAACTTAAGGTATATTTTTTGACCCAATCCTGGTTGTTTTTATAATGTATGTTTTTCAAAACATAATTGATTCTGGAACATTAATGCAGTGGAGTGATTATTTGTCATCTGTAAAGATCTATTATAGTAGCATGTGATTGAGGTTATTGTGATTCAATGAATATGTTACTGATGAGTTCTAGGAAAATAATTCAGAATCAGAGAATATATAACATTATGTTAATCGAATATATTGAAAAAAAAAAGATAAATGTGTCCCTTAAGTATCAGTTGAACTGGTAACATTGAGCATAAGCCCCTTAAACTCTGTTTAACTAGTCTTAACATAATTTGGGATGAAAATGGTATCATTTCCATTAATTACAAGAAATTACATGCCCTGTGATTATTTAACACATATGCTCAATTTGATTCACTATTGTGTTATGGTGCATAGAAGAAAAACTCAACTACAATTATTTTCCAAGTACAAGTTGATGACTGACACATATGTCGGTGTTTTTTATGGGTAGAATTTAGCACTTGATATATAAACTTTAGATAAATTATAAAACCATACCATATAATTTACTAAATTGTAAAAACATTTATATGATATTTTCATTATATAAACATGAAAACAATGTTCTGTAAGAAAAAACTTGAAGTAATGTATGGGAAGCCTTTGAGTGTGAGTAGAATTCTTGGTATTGTATTGAATACCTGGTCCTCTTCCAGGCTTGGGAAAATCACATGCTGAACATAATGCAACCTAAAAAATTAATAGATCGAGTGGGATCATGAAAATTAATAATCATGTTTTTCAAGGAACATTAGAATAAATAAGTTTCATTATCAATGATGATCATATACCTTGCATCAAATTTCATTATCACTATATCTACCAAATTCAATTCACTAGAAATTGAATACCTAGATGAATCACATATAGAGAAGTCCACAGGTTCCTTATTAACATCCTATTTGTGAATTAAATGCATAAATTCCAACAAACAGGATGGGAAATTAAGAAAAAAAACTTGTAATTTCATTGAAGAAATGCCACTTTTACTTCTTCTACTTCGTGGCTCACATAAACAAATACAGTACCTGCATCAAATAAAAAAACCCCTGAATTAAACACTTTCACTCTTCTTCTCAAATGTTCAATGACATGAGGAAAATGGGTATCAGTTCATTTATAACACATCAAATTTTATATTAAAATATTTCTAGTTATAAATATAAATAATTCTAAATTCGATTCTTAAAAATAACCAGATTCATAGTGAAGTAATGAGGTCAAATATCAAGAATGGACATTAATTAACAGATTAAATTTAAAAAATAATCAGAGGATATCCCTGCTGAAATCCATCAAATATCAAAATTAAAGAAGAATAAATCAACAAGGGATAAATCCAGTGTTATGAAAACAATACCTCTTTGCATAATTCGATCTATTCCATCCCTCGTGACTATGTTAAGAATATAAGTTTCAACACTCAGAAGGGAATAATTGTGATTTGTGACCGCCAACACCGATTTCATAATATCTATAGAACCCATTTGGAAGGTTGTGAACGAATCATAATTTAAAAAACAAAATCACATAATGATTCATACATATCTAAAAACCTGTTTGTAGTTTTTTCTTTAGTAATCTCCACTCGTATCAATTTATGGTGAAATATTCAGAAAAAAACTCTTGGAAGCTCATAAATAATTCAATAATATTAAAGTGAAATGTTCTATTTATAAAATACTGACATGTACTTCAGGGAATAACAGTACAGTCAAGCATGGAAATTAATTTATAGATGAAATGTCAAAATTAATTAGAGGATCTCCCTGCTGAAATCCATCAAATATCAAAATGAATGAAGAATAAATCATCGAGTTATAAATCCAGTGTTATGGAAACAATACCTCTAAGCTGATTTCCATTTATTCCAGCCCCCGTGACTAAGTTAATAATTGATGTTTCAACACTGGGAAGGGAAGAATTTTGATTTGTGACCGCCAACACCGATTTCTTAATTTCTGTAGAACCCATTTGGAAGGTAGTGAATGAATCATAATTTACAAAACAAAATCACATAATGATTAATACATATCTGAAAACCTATTTGTAATTTTTTCCTTAGTAATCTTCACTCCTATCAATTGATGGTGAAATTTTCAGCAAAAAAGTCCTTAAAGATCATAAAGAAGTTATTAATACTAAAGTGAAATGTTATTTTTAGAAAATACTAACATGAAATTCTGGGAATAAAAGTACAATAAAATTAACAAAAAAATCAAGTAACTATTAATACGTATCAAGCAGCCTATTTGTATTTATTTCCTTGGTAGTCTCCACTGAAACACTTGTCAATTCATGGTGACAATTATAGCAATAATGTTCTATAAAATCATAAATAAGTGAATAATGTTAAAGTTAAATGATATTTTTATATATTAATGACAAGTAATTTAACAGTACAATGAAATTAACCATTTACAAAGATTTATTTAAATTTAAAATGTTAGTTATATGATGAAATGTATGTTTAAATGGTTTAGATATGACTCCCAAAGAACTTTGTATTTGGGTAGTCATGAAAAAAATAGGTTAAAGTGCTAGTGTATAAAAATTTGTAATGGAATCTACTGGAATGTTGGTAATAAAACCTATTTCCAATTCATGTTTATGTATTCAAATACACAGAGAAAAAAAACAAAAATGAATCAAATAAAACTGGAAATATTTACTTATGAATATAAGGTATATTTTTCATGAAATGAGGATGGAATTACATTTTTGAAGATAGTGTAACAAAATATAGGTAGTGTTATAGTTATAGTGGTAGAACAAACTTAGTGGATCCCTAATAACTGAAATGTGAAAGCAGTAATATTTCATTAGATTGTGGATGCATTATATGAATAGGTTTTAATGTATAATTTTCTGCACAAAACAGCACAGTCACATAAGTAGACATCTATAATAGAAAATAAAATAGAGAAAATTACATAAATTCATCCCAAAATAGAAAACAATATAGAATAAGAATGCTAAAACAAGACAATGAGTAAAAACATTAAAACATACAAGCAGAAAGATTAATATCATAACCTAAAATCAAACACACTAAATAGGAATATTATATTTTTGAAAAATGGTTGAGAACTAAAATCAAAAAAACTATTGCCAATGGAAATTTAAATAAACTATAAGCAAAGAGAAACTGAAATCAAAGGAAAATTTGATAAAAAATGAGAATAACAATTGATACCAACAAATCGTAGACCATGGAGTAGCCGCTAATGTGCACCTAAATGGAGTTTCTAATGATGTAATGAGTATGCCGGAGTTTGTAGAAGTGGATGAGTGTGGGTAATAGTTAGAGGTGATGAGGGATTCAGGGACAAGGATTTGGTATGGATGGATATTCGGTGTTAGAATGTTTTCAGAGTAATACTGCAACTTAGGGGAAGCTGGGGTTCAACTTTAGTAGTAGACGAAGAATAACTTTAGTAGGAGGTGGTTGTCGATTTGTGGGGTACCATGGATTATTTCAAGGAAATCGAGAGCCAAAAACAATGGGGGTCTGGTTGGAAGTGGAAAGATGATTATAATTTTTGATGGTATATGAGATTGGGTAGATATCAATGTATTGGAGGAAGAATGAAATCGGGATTCGTAGTTTGGTGAAGTTGTGGAGGAGACAAAGGTGTAATGGATGAGAAGATGGAGGCGAAATCATATGAACCTCGAAGAATAACGAGTGTAAGAAATCCAGGTTCCCTATGTGTCGGAGGTACAAGGTAGATAGAGGGGAGAGTAGATACCAGGATATAGAGGACGTCGGAGTCGTTGGTCGACTGAGTGTGGGTTGACCGGGAAATCCAGGATGATAGAATCGAGGGATTGAGATAATGCTTGATAAACTCAGTGAGAGCAGAAGAGGGAGTCACAGACACTGAGAGATACCGTGTAGAGGGGCAATGTGGAGAAATGGAGGGAGTCCATGTAGGGAAAAATGATGTGGAAGAACGTGAGTTTGACACGTTGCAGTTGGAAAGCCAGGATCCGTATATATAGTACATTATATTTTTCATATAAGAGGTAAGATATATTAAAAATGTTATGAAATAGATAATAATGGTGGATATGTTTTTTAATCAAAGATAGTGTATCATAATATATTCAAGGAATCATAGTATATTCTATCTCAATATCTATTCATGGAGACATGTTTTAATGTCATGCATTATTTTCAAATTTCTATGTCACATATATGTTCCTATAATAAATTTAATAATAATTAACTACTTCATTAAATTAATTTAAAAAATCATATAATATTAAGTCATCCATTATTTTTTTAATGAAAATTTGATAATTTCATAAGGGGATTTAATGAATCAATTCTCTTATTTGGGTAATAATAACTCTTCCTTTTCTATTATCTTTCATGATTAATCAATAATTTGAATTTATTATTATACGATGTATTTTGACATTATTTTGTGGTTATATCATGTTTTATGTAAAATTATTCTTCCCCTATGATTCTAATGTGTCTTAAAAATTAATTTCTATTATGAATATGTGTCATTTATTTTAATGGAATTTTACTTTATATCCATGTTTCAACATCCCTATAATATTACTCTTCCTCTAGTGGAAATTAAAATTGATATATATTCAGTTGTCCTTTCCACATTTTATTAATTTTATTAATAAGACTCCATCATCCTTTTATAAATTTTGGTTTTCAAGAATTATAATTAAATTTGTTCAAAGTTTTTTTCCCTCATTCCAAGATACAAAATGTTATCATCAACTCCAAATATGATTTTGAAAACCTGTATTTATCTTTGAAGGATTCATTTTTTAATATTATTTATAATGTAATACATTTAAATTTATTTTAAAATATCATTTTTATACATTTAACTATATTATTATAAATTTTACTTGGATATCTTTAAAATAATGTTTTCAAAATACTTCTCTTTCCTCTAACAAAAATGATACTAAATGAAATTTTAATTTCATATTTTTTTAAAAAATATGAAACTTTTCGTGGATACTTTTATATCATCACTTTTATTTATCTTCTATGGTTTATAACTTATAAAGATATGTTTTGATCATCCTATATATGTTATTATCTTAGAGTCCATTTTACAACATGTTATTTTTATTGCCTATATTTTCTTATGTTCTTCGTATGTCATTTTTTTAAGAAACTCATTCTTTTTCCACTATCTATTTAATATTTATCAATGATTATCCTCATGAGGTATGTATATGTATGGATGATGAAAGTTTATTTCCTATATTCCCCTCCAATGTATTGGTTTATTCTAATACCTCATATGATACAAATAATTTATGTAATGAGTTTGATCACGTATATATGGTAATGGAAGGATTGCTCACATTTTCACCCATTTTCACAATGTTTTGGATCATATAAACAAGTAAGAATTAGTTTTATCACATTGGGATTCTTATGGTTATAGTTGAGAAACATTTACATGTTGTTCATAAAGATATATTAACTGTTAAATATTAAATTTATTTATAAGATATTTATTAATTTCATGATTATGCATTATTTTTTATGTATTATATACTTTTAGGTTGTTAAATACATATTATATTATTACTCAGAAATTTTTTTTCCATGGTATAAATATTATTACTTCTCAATTATCTTGTTATGATTATATGACACTCTATAATGTATTATAATTATCATATAAGGTCATTAGAACATTTATTATGAAATTTATGTCACCATAATGTTATATATCATGTTATGATACGTTTTCCCCCTATGTAGTGTTTGAGAATATCCATTTATTATGATTTTAAAACATAGGAGATGAAGTTGATTATAATTTATTGGAAATATAGATATCTTTCTAGTGGAGTGTAAATATTGAATAATGAGTGTAAGAGTATTAAAATAATATTTTTATATAGAAAACATCCAAGACAATAAACCTTTATGTACTTAGGTTATGGGATTGCTCTAAGATGTAATATTTTAATCATGTGGTTAATGTATTAATTATATCATGATTATTATGGTTGGATATTATATCACACTATTTATTCTCTAGGGTATTCATATGTAGTGGCCAACATTGATTAGATTCAACTTCTTGATGATAAATATTAATACTTTACTTATGACGATCTGAAAAACATAAAATATGAAATATCATTTCTCATGTATTTTTATATCTATTAGATTTCAATAGTTAATAGGTCCCCCAATATTAAAATACGTTTTTAAAAGATAGTTTTCAATATTTATTTATTCATTTTTAGAGAAATGTCTCAGTTCATTGAATGGGTAGAACCATTGATATAAAATTTTAATTTATCTAAAAAACTAAATAAAATTATTTTCACTAATTTCATTTACTTTAAGATGTTGATTCCATATAGTATTATCATCATATTATTCTCTATAATCAACCCTATTATATATAAAGAGAATAAATCTAAAATATAATACAATTAAATGAGGGTACATTATAATTATCATCAATAAATTATTGAAATCAGTCTCATATTAATTAAAATATTTTTAAATATCTTATCCTTTTATGAACCTATATGTTATTATAATTAAATAATTCTCTTAATGATTCATATCAAATATCCATACAAATAAATTTTTATAAATTTTTCTCTAATGAAATATATATATATATTATTACATAATCATTAACAAATTCCATTATTTTTTATAAAAAATACAATGCTCACATTTCTAACAACATCAGTTTTGTAGTTTTAGATAATTATAATGTTATCCATTGCTAATATATGAAAATAACCACTCCTCTAGAATTTTTTAATATTAGTTTATTCTATAAAATATTTACTATAATATTTTTCTTTAATCAGTCAAGAATAATGTCAAAAATTACCATTTTAATTTCATATTTATTCATAATCATCCTTAAGTAATAAAAAATTCAATTGAAAACATATTATGGGAATATATAACTTTGTACGGTTCATAAAATGATAAAAAACATTTGGATATAAGATACAAGAAAACTAACAATGTTAGTGTAGGATCGTAAGATTAACATAGATGTATATACATATATAAGGGTGTGAATTGTAATTTAAACCCCAGTTAAACTAAACAAATCAAAAAACCTACCAATGGAAATTTATCAGACTCAAAGTCGATCTAATTATCTTTGTGAAGAATCTAAATCACAGTTGATATGATTAATATAAATGTTTTTTATTGTCATATTCTCATTAATATGCATAAAAAATAGAATAGAAAGATATGTAAGATCACAATATTTTTATTACATGCATAGTGGCATTGAATTGTACAAACAAGTAAAAATAAAATTAATAAATTTAAAAATGAAATTAAATATATTTTAAATGAATGAAATCTTTTAACATTAAGAGTATGTTTGTAAATAATCTTGACAAAATGTATCTATAGTTTTATATTCATTATAATGTCTATAATTAAATATTAACAAAGCCCTTGATACGTTGATCTAAACAAACCCTGTCTTTATATCCTCAAAATCCATATCTGTGATGATCTACACCAATATTCATATCCTAGTAAGCCCTTGATCCAATGGATCAGATTCACCATCTTTCTATCCATGAAATTCCATGATCGTTACAACGATCAGATATTATTACAAAAAAATAGTATTAAAGGAAACAAACCTAGTAAAGATTACTTAAAACTAAAACTCTCTAAACTATTACACTGACTAAGAATAATATGCTCACACAAAAATATAGACAGATTGGGTTGTGAATTTGACTAACTTCAAACTCTTCAAATGACTTGCTATTTTTTGGTGAAGCTCTAATGGTCATATTTATGAGTTTCTTACAATGAACCTGTATAGATAGTTCATTGGAATCTTATAATATAATTGAATAACTAGATATCTAATGTCCTTTTTTTCACGCTATTAAAATTATTTAATTATTTTATATCATATAATCAGATATTATACATTTATATGATTAACATATGATAGTACGGTGGAATTATTTATCATTTATTAATAATATAATCTTTATGGGGACTAGTCTGATTGTATCAGTACTAGAATTATTCTAATGATGATGATATTTTTCAGTTTGAAACACAAGTTAAAGGTCTAACTCCAATTATGATTAAATCTAAGTCATATTTATCAAATGTATACTCAATATGATGACCACAGTAAAGAATGATATGTTTAGGTTCTTGATACATTTGTACATTTTATATGTATTGTGTAATAAATTTTTTTAAACAAAACACTTGGAACATTAAAAGTTAATAAACATGTTTTAAGAAAGTTTTAGTTATATCCAAAACTAAAGGCATGGAAATGTAAAAAGTAAGAATTATTAATCAACAATAACACCCTTTTTTGAAAGAAAATCCACAAAATTAAATAAAAATCAAATTAAAAAAACATACAACCCCTTGATATTTTAAGAAATTTTAAATTAGTTTGCAAAACATAAATCTCCCTGAGCATGTAAATCTTATTAATATGATAGAGATTATTATAATAATTATTCCTTAAATAATAATTCTCCCCATTAAAGAATACCTTCCCCCCTTAGTATAACATATCTCCATATATAAAACATTCACCCATTAATATAATATTTTTCCCCTTTGTGATTTTAAAAAACTAATTGGAAAGAATATGATGATTCCTAAAATATTTGAAAAATAAAATAAGGAACAAAATTTAACTTCTTAATCATCCATATATGTATGAAATAGTATATAAGCAGTTGGATTTGGAAATTTTTCATGAAAAATATAATTAGATGAAATATAATTCACTATAAATAGTCAATGTTTTATGAAACATTTATCAAATCTTCAAAGATTAGGGAAATACAGTCAGGAGGGTCGGAAGGATTATTCCTATTTTCACCTTCTAATGGAGAAAATACCATTCAAGTGTAAGATAGTCAAAGAGAGGTTAGTTATTCCCAAATACCCTAGCTCCCCTATCATAGTGGAGAAAAAAACCTATGATGGATGTCCTCTTAAATAAATTAATGATGGTCGACAATGAGGAAATCTATTGTTTCATAACATAATATATAAATGAATGTGCATAAAGGTAATGAAATTATGGAGGTATGATTGTTGATTAATTCCCCAAATGAAGATTCTAAATAAATTATAGGAAGACTATTACGAGTGGTCACTATTACTGAACAAGGTGATTGGAATAGAAAACAAGATCATATTTTGATATGAAGATTAAATTTTAATTAGATCAAGAAGGAGGGATATATGCATGATTGGTAATAGTTAGCGTATATTTTTGAAGACCTTCTATAGGATGATCCAGTTACACATGAAACCTCTATTTTATGAAGTTATGATAATCCATTTACAGATTCTCATATATTTCATTATGAGCGGCCTATTTCCTATAATTAATTTTGGGAGTTTTAATTTCCTTATATAATTATTTATTATGATCACTCATTATGGTAAATTAATTTTCATAAGAGATGATTCTACTCTTCTCCAACTACATATCTCAAATTGTTTCTATCAAAATATCCACATCCACAATTCGGTCATCTATACCGTATTTTACTTCATCAAAAAACATAATTATGTCTTCCATGTGTGATGATAACATTGTCAAAGAATTATATGATTATAATAAAAATTATGAATTAAAAAAACCAATCATCATGATATGATTTATTATTATCAATTTTTTGGGAAAATTTCAACATCTAATTATATGAGAAATGTTTAGTTTTGAACTTATCTTGAAAAAATTCAAATCAGTCTCTATTATTATACCTTTTTATGTCAAAACCTTGAGTGTCTCTAATATTTCATTCATCGATTCTTGAAGTAACTTACACCTTGATTCAATTTTGGGAAAATATAGATCATGATCTATTAAACTTTTAAAAACCAAATAAAAAAATGCCAACTACATTCAATGCAATAGTATCTTCTCAGTCTGATTGATTATTTTCAATATGAGGAGTTTTCTACCTACTTATTTTGAAATCCACATCATTTCCTTTCTTATTATGTTTATTTGAAACATTATTATCATTTTATTTTTCTTGAATTTTAGAAAAGTTATCAGTTTATCCTTTTTCATCATCTTTTTTCTAGGGATTTTGATATTTCACTTCTTTATTAAAGGATAACATTGATTTCTTTTTTGATAAAGACATTCCTTCCTGATTATATATTAATTATTTATCCATATGACACTAAGAGGGTAAATCTGATAAAAATTATTATTCTAATGGTTCTTTATCTGATTATGTTATTTCAAATTAACCCACTTTCTAATTCTCCTCTTTTGATTCCCCCTCCTCCACTTCTTATTCAACAAATATTCAACTTATTACTTTTTTAAATATTCATATTATTATTATTTTACTATTTATTATTCTCTATTTTTATTATAAACTTCATTATAATTCTCTTAATATAATTTCCGTCCTCTTATTAAACATCCATTTTCAACTAACTCAGGTTCTGATTATTTCTCATAAACATTTGGAAATGATTCTTCATCAAAAACTTTTCTATTTACCTTATCTCCCATTTAATGGATATTGATAAGAAAAAATTATTCTTAAAAAGATTATATATTGTTAGGGATGATTTGATCACTGTGGGATACCAGAAGTACTATATTCTCAAAATCTCATTCTACACCTTTTAATAAACATTCCACAATATTAGCTTCTTGCAACCACTTTTTTTCTTTCATAGTTATTTCTTCTTCTTAAATATGTTCACCAGTTTGAAAATTTAATTTGATGTCCCTTTTTGGGAAAATTCAAAATTAATAATCCCCTTTATTCTATTGACTTTTATGTTCTATAATATTCCCAATAAAATATATGATGTATTCTATTCATTCTTTTGTTTTAAAAAAGGTAAATTTTTAGCCTTTATATTTTTCTTTTCAACTTCCTCAAATGTTATTGATGGTTTATCATTAACGGAAACTTTATCTTCCTTTCAAAAAAAAATTGATTTAGAATTAGGGACAATCTTCATTCTAGTCATATTATCTTTATGTATTAAGGAAATATTATATATCATGGGATATGATTTATTTTCTACATTTAAAAAATCCATTCACATCACTTTCAACATTATGATAAAAGTTGAAAACATATTAATCCTTAAATTGAATGATTAATTTTTTATATTCTACATCATAAGGATGATGAATTTCAAAAAATAATCTTCCTCATATTCACAAGGATGTCAAGTACAAAATCATTAGAAACCATCAGTGTATCTTTGTACCCCTTCTATGGGATCAGATATCATTGCATCTAAAGAAAATGAATATACTGTTTAGAGATACATAAGAAACATTCCTTACTTTTCAAAATAAATAAAAAGGATAATCATTAGCATTATTTTTATAAAATGTTATGATAATTTTTGGTACCTTATGAGTAGGTAAATATGCTTATCCTTCTGAAGGGACCCCAAATAATTCCATTACTCTTCTATATGAAATATTGTATCACATTCCATTCATGGTTAAGAATACTTTATTTTTTTACAAATTCATTCATAAACTCTATAGAGGAATAAAATTTTCAAACTACACTCAGGACAATATTAATCAAAATCCTTATTTGTATTCTGTAAAAAAATAGATTCCCATACCTTAAAAGGAATATCCTTTTTGATTGTTTAATAACCCACAATCATTAAATTATCCTATCTCAGAAAAAATCCACTTTTGATAGTCTTCTTTTGTTACCAACGTAATGATATCTGAGACCTGGTGAAAAAAATGTAAATAAAGAAAAACAAATGAATGGCTTTGAGTGGTGCATGATTTTGGGTAAAACAATTTGATGATCAATGTGGAACAACATAGTGAACAACCCTAATATAGGTAATAGAGGTGACAGTTCATCTTCCACAATTTATCCAATGGTTGAGATTAAAACCATTCATATCTGGCTAGTAATATTTATCTAAAGAATTATGTAATAGTAAATTTAAACTCTTAAAGATTTAATGTAGTGACCCAAAATTTTTGAATGTTAATTACTTCAAGAAATGTTTGTAATATTTTATTACTCAAAAAATATAACTTTTTCAATGACGTGAGTATAAATTGTAATGTGACTATTATGTTTCGATCATTATGTGGTCATTGTTCATTTAAAAAAGTTGGTCAATATGACTATTGGGTACTATATAAAAACTTTAACGTTATAATTAGTGTTTATATATAGAAATGACAATGTATTGTTAATATTTAAAGGATAAATGATTTCTTGAACCAGTAGAGTCATGTCATACGTAGCCCATTTTTTTAGAACTTGGGAGGCATAACGGATAATTGGGCTTCACTCTTATCCAAGCCCAAGCTCAAAATCAACATGTGTAGATTGAATGGAATCACTTATAAGAGATGTTCAATTTAACATAAATTACAACTCGAGGGATATTAGCCAAACCACCCCTTATGTCTACCACTGTCACACACCACAACCTGAGGTCGTATGTGGGTGTCATAAGGGGTTACATGTTGATACTTTAGTTACTTAAAATATAATACATCTGTATCAACAAAATTGATATTCCATTAATTCCATTTTGAGAATAGTTTTTCATAACAATATGATGAATTTGATAAAAAAAAATTTAGAATGAAATATCACTTTTCAGAAAAGATATAATTATTATAATAAACTTGGGTATTATGAATAATATTTATTGTAATGAAATTGTATGATTAAATCACTATTATTATAATATAATTGATCATTTTTGTTCAAGTGTCATAGATATCACTATACACTTTATATCCACTGTTGTTTTTAATAAATAAGGTTTTTTATATTTAAATATTATACTATAAAAGGCATGCTTCCATATTTAATATTTTATTCGAGTGAAAATCATTCCTATGTGGAATAGTTTTTTTATTTTTGAAACAATTAAATGTTTTTATATAACTAAAAGTTTGACAAAAAATATAAACTATGATAATGGAATAGTGAAAAAAAGAATAGAATATTACCTTTCATATTATAGTGAATCATCTGTATGAATATACCAAGGAAGCATAGTCAGAGGCTAAGCCACAGACTATTTATTAAAATAACAAAAAAAGTACATCAGCAAACATTACAAGACAAGAAAAATATCTACATATCATAAAATTCATACCCATCACCACATCCATGATAGATTGATTCAACCGCAGTAGATGACTCCCACACCGAACTTTCATAGTCCCTCAGGACCTTGGAATATTTCCTTCTAAGATGCAACTTCTTCAATGAAATGAACTCCTAAGTAGTCCGCATGTTCTTTTTCACGCCAGAGGCCTCCCCACATTCCTTCCCAATAGTATACCTGGTAGACATCGGCTTAGGCAGATATGAATAATCTTTCCTCGACCTTCTTCGTGTTGGGGGAGACATGGATCCTTCACTCCTAGACATCTTCTTCTTCCCACCATGAACAATGTCACTATAGGAGGGCCAGATCAAGCTACCGACATTCTCCTTGCCACTATCAGAGAGGTCCCCCCATTTCCCAGTAATGCGCATGTCTTGATATCCCTCATTTTCTCCCTACTCCTACTGAGAAAGGCTATTAACATCAATAATATCCAAACAATGTGGTTGTATTACAAATTCCAAAGTGTCATGAGTCCCCTTCTCCATTGCAGTTCACCAGAAAATGTATCCTTACTGCCCCTTTTAATCAGTGAAATAATTCCCTCAGCATTATCAGCCTTCCCATACACCAATTCTTGAAAGGAATTACCAGTGGGAACACTAAAAACCACACCTCCAACACCATATTCCTTCCCTTTAAAATCCTCAATAGAGGAATCCAAAACTCCTAGAGTTGCGCTATCCCTAGAAGTAGCGGGGTCCAAATCTGGTTGATTAACAGATTCTAACCGCGAAGAACAAATAGAGACTTCAACTGAGAGAGACTTCTCAAAACCAAGATCACGACGTAAAGTATTGAAAACCTAATTCACCATAGGATTTTGTGGCCTCTGCTCCTTCTCCTTCTGAACATAACCACCATTGATCTCTGAAGGACCAGGCTACCCCACAACATAAACTTCTTTCACCACAGGTTTCATCTCATCTACTATCTTCCTAATGGACTTCCATTCCACACAAACTCCCTTCTTCTGAGAGCCTTCTATAGAATCATTCCTTGATGGAATTCTTTCTAGTGGAACCTTCAGCAACGGAACAGCCAGGTCAGGCGCATCACTGCCACGGTTACCCTTCTTCATCGCCCATTACGAAACCCCAGAAAATCTATTACTACAACAGACCATGTCCACATGTCCAAACCGACCACAAGAAGAACAATGAAGCATTCAGGATTCAAATCTTACTTCCTGCTTCCACAGAAATTTCGTCCCATCGGTGATCCAAACCCATGTCACGGGCGGTCATGCAACATCGATCTCAACACACATACGTGGACATATGGGATGAAATATCACCTCCATTCGACGATCAGAACACATATATCTACCTATCATGTTCCCAATAGCACATAGAATGGATGGATTTTGGAATGATAGAGGAAGGCCAGGAAGACTCACCCACATTTCCATCATCGAGGTATTACACAACATGTGGAAATCGAGACTCCATCGAAACAGGAAAAACAAGTCTCCATTGCATCGTCGAGGGGCTCTGGAACAGGCAGTAAACATACTATCCTCTATCTCAAACCAAATCATCAGATTTCGTCTATCTATTAAACTGACTACCACATACTCTTTAAGATCCCAATATTTGAAAACAAACCAGCCAAATGCATGAAATAAAGGTCATTGATGTCGAAATCGAGCCACCAACCCGAGATTGCAAAGATCTGTGGCACGATTGAGCTCCGTTGGGGAGAGAAGGAGTTGTGGTGCTCCCTGGAAGAGGTCATGACCTTTTGGGGAAAGTCGGATCGATGGTAAAGAAGGGAGATACTCGAGATTAGAGAATAAAAAAAATGTATTCCTTCCATGACGTTAATAACGCGGATCTCCCCACTCCGATCGAGAGGGGGGAGAAATGCTCCATGACATCAGTCTAGGTCATCACCGCAAGGTATTTCTGCAAGGGCTCGCCACCTCCATCATTCATCTGTATGAATATAATGTTCATCTGGGTATTTCTGAAATGATTACAATTTATGTGAAATGAAAATTGAATAATATAGTTTTAAAAAAACTTTGTTTGATAGATTCTATATCCAAAAAATTTTGTAAAAAATTTAGTCTGGAAATTTTATTACAATTTAGGCATGTGGAAAACATTTTTAGAATTCGATATCCAATTTTTTTTTTACAATTATAGTTTAGAAAACTAATTATGATAAAACATTTTAAGAAAAAAAACTATTATTTTTTATAACTAAATGATTTAATAAAATCTAAAAATTTTGAAAAGAAGAAAAAATAGATACTTCCGTGTGAAGAGGATTTTATAAATGTAATGATATGGGTCAAAAATAAGTAGATATGAATGATAAATTTTCATTAATAATTCCTAGATTCGTTTTAATGTATACACTTCGATTGTAACAGTGGGGTTTTTAAAAACATAATCATGTTGTTCTTAGATTCGGATGAATGATAATTTATATCCCCTTTAAGTGTTTGATACCAAATGAAATGGTGTCTTATATCTCTGTTTTTAGCACATTCTTGATGTGATTTATTTTTATTTAAATAAATGGAACTTTTTATGTCATACATAATTTTATACTTATTAAAATCATGCCACAGTCTATGATTTTGTGTTGTATCCACAACACATGACCACAACAACATCCAACTACAATATTTTCAACATTGTTAGTGTAAGGTGATACTGATTGTTGTTTTATAGAAGACCAAGAAACTAAAATATCTACTTATAAAAGAACAGTTCTTGATATAATTTTTCTATTCTTTATACATCAACCAAAGTCAGCAACTAAAAAAATTATTTTATAAACATTTCCAAATAAATAGAATATGCACAATTCCATTATTAAATTAAGACAATGATTTTTTTTACTTCTTTAAAATGTGATTCAATTATATTGGCATGATATCTAGAATATAAGCATATTCAAAACATAAAATCATGAGAACAAGAAATTCTGTAATTTAAAACTCTATTTATACATCTAAAGTTTATACTATCAATAGGTTTCCCATCCTCATCATGATTTAATGTATTGGATATACCAATGGGAGTACTAATGATTTTAGTTTTTTCATAAATCAATTTAGTAAGAATATATTTTTTATAGTTATGTTGAAATATAAAATCCAATTCTAGTTTTTTGGAAATTTTAAATCCAAGATAATATGTTAACTCACCCTTCATACTCATATGAAAACATATTTCATAAGATTCACAAATCAATATGTTAAATATTATTGAGTAAAAAATAATATAATTTCATTAAAATGATTTTGAATAAACATAGTGTTTTAATTATCATCATTTAAAAAAGATTTGGATATGAAACTCCATTAAAAAATTGTTATTTATGAAAGATCTATCTGATTTATCTTACCATGATCTAGGATATTTTTTAAGACCATATAGTGATTTTTTATGCTTATAAAAATATTTTGGATGTTTTTTATTTTCTAAACCAGATTTTTATTTAACATAAACACCCTCATGAACATATCTGTTAAGAAAATCACACTTCGCATCCATTTGAAATAGTTTGAAATTAAATATCTTTATATGTGGTAGTAGTATTCAAATTGCTTCAAATAATACTACACGGGCATAATTTATTTAAAAATATACTCCCACATTTTTTTTGTATCACTTAGAAATAAATACAGATTTTTTTAATATCTATTATACCATTTTTATTACATTTATCTTGAAACCCCATTTTACTCCAATTATAGATGTTTTTGTAGGTTTTTCAACTATAGCCCATTATTTTTTCCTTTAAAATTCCTTTCTTTCACATTATATAGTCTTAATACAATATTAATCACCTAAAGACTAATCAAGATTCGTAGATTCAAATTGGAATAATAAATCTAGATGTTCAATTTCATTTCATACAGAACTTCTAGTCCTAATTGGTCTATCTATATCATTAATGGTAATTTAACTAGGATAATTTATAATAAACACCTAACTTATTTTGATTTAAAATGTATATTCTTCAAATGTAGGTAGAGAATCTTCCTAATTTATTTATTAATAAAGTAATTCTTCAATTTTTTCATATGTGAATTTTTTTCTAAAAAAGGATGATAATCAGTTTTAGAACTGTCATTTGAGGATCTAGTTTGAGGTTTTTTGAAAATAAAGGGGTCAATTTTATCATACATAACATGATATGTTTCCTCAACAACAAAATAAATTATATTAAAAAAAATTTAAGACCTACTAGTGGTGGAATAATAATAAAATACTCCTTCAATAGATTTTTTTGAACATTTATGTAAGTTATATTTATTATTAATAATGAATACATTGCAACCAAAAACAAAATAATAATAATAAAATTTTTTAATTCATCATGTCACAACTCATATGGTTTTTTATAATAATAAATCTTAATTAATATGCAATTTGTTGTATAGATGGAAGTACTAACCGATTCTACCCAAAAATGTTTAGAAATATAGTATTCACTCATCCTGGTTATAGAAATATATTGATGAATTATATTTCTTCATTCATCTACACCATTTATCTAGGGAGTCTTAGGTGATGAAAAGTGATGTTCTATATCATTCCTAAAAAAAATTCAAAATTTCAATATTCAAATTCTCCAGCATGGTCACTATGAATAGTTGTTAAGGTGCTGCTTTTCTCATATTTAAATCTGACTACAAATTTTGCAATATAAATAATTTTTTTTATTTTTTTTAGAAAATGAACCCTTGTGTGACTAGTTTAATCATTAACTAACACATATCAATTTTCTTTTAACCAATACATCTAGTTTTTGTCGGAACAAATAAGTCCATGTGTAGATACTATAATGAAATAGAAGTGGATACTTCACTAATGGATTTAAGACAAGACCTATGTTTCTTACCTTATTAACAATTGTCACATACTTTAAAAATATCAAACATATATTCTGGTATATCCTTAATAAGTCCTTTCTTAGTCAACTGAGATATATTTTTTTTGTTATAATGTCCTAACATTCTATATTATAAACAAGATTGATTTTCCATTTCACCATGGAATTCTATGTCTTGGAAATTATGGTATTCTATTTTATGTGTGTAAACATTATCATGTCGATTAGAAGGAAGAATAAATCCATCCTTGGATCTATGTACTTTATATTTATCATCCATAAAGTTCACAACATAACATTTATCACAAAATTTACATTTTATTATATGGTTGTTCTTAATTCCTAAAAAAATAAAACAATTGAAATAAGATCTCTTCTAAGAAGACAAATGTTTCATATACTAAGGATTTCTCCTTGAGCAGTATATATTAAAGTTACTTTTACACCTTAAATATTTATTTTCTTATTGGAGAAATATTTATATCTAGTCATATTCTTAGAACATACCTGATCCATTTACTAATTTTTTAATCGTATTATAATTTATTTCATACAAATGATTTAATTTGTTTTTGAGAACCCATACCTTCTTTGGTCTTGTAATTTTAGAAAACAATATCATATGTAAGTAAATTTTTCTAAAAAATAATCCATATAAAAACCTAAATATTATACTCTTTTTATGTAAATTTTTTTCTTCCACTAACAACCACATTGAAACATGATGAAATAAAATTAAATTTAGGTAAAAAATAATTGTTACTAAATATATATTTTTTATATGAATGAAACATTACATTATTATCACTACAAGGATTATATTTCTGACACATTTTCTTGATGTTTTTCTTACGAGTGGGTAACATGGATTAATGTATATTTAAGATATTTTTTTTCGTTATAAAACAAAATGCATATCCTCATTGGTAATGGTTTTGGAAATATGTTTTCCAAAATTAGTTTTGAAACTATTTATCACCGAGAAAACATTTCAAAATCATTTGAAATAATTTTTTTTGAAATTAGTTTTATCAAGATCATTAGAATAATCTAATACTTCCTATGTTAAAAATTTTATTTCCGAATAACCATTATCATGTTTACCTTTGGAATTATATTAATTTTTACAAGTCATAAAACTTTGTTGTCTAATTGTTTATCAAATATTGAAAGTACATCAAAACATGTTAGTGTATTACATTTTTCTATGGAATATTCTTCAATAAAAGTTGCATAATTTTTATCATCGGGATAATTTTCATTGGAAGACATATTTGTATGATATTCAACTGTATGAACCTTTTCCAATAAAAATTGATTTTCCATGGGAATATTTTGAAAATTACCAATGTTTCTATATCCATATCATTCATTATGCCAAGAATTTAAAAAATAATATTCACCATCAGAACTCCACGTGTTTGATGATTTCAGAACATTCTTTCATTTAGAATAAAACTTTATCATGGAATTTGTTTTCTGAATTTATTTTTTTTCTATCATTCTTTTTCAACATTAGACAATCACAACAGATAATTAATACTTTTTTACATTCATAACAATTGACTTAAGAATCCTTCTTATCACCATTATCCTTATGAAAATTTTATATCTATATTAAAAATCATTCTTCATAACTATATTGTGCATTCATCACGAAATGTTATCCATCTCATTCTATGAATTGTTTTATGTAATAGAATCTAATTGAAAAATAACTTTCTTATTCCTTGAGTATTATACAAAACTATTATGTGATTTCACTTTTGTAGGTGAAGAAGATGTTGTAGAAAAAGAAACAAAACAATTTTTCATCTATGGGTTTTTCATCATATCTCTTTAATAATACATCATTATGAAAGAGGGTTCTAATATAATTATCATGATTGAGATTAGTAATATTTTATTTTTTATCCACAACTGTTCTTTAATATGTCCAACTCATTGGGAATTTTATCAATAATACTTTGACCCAGAATCTCATTATCAAGGACTATTACTTCCATCATACTAAAAATTATATTAATATATATATAATATGATATCTGACTATATATATTCATTATCATATGAAGTAATATATTATTTCAGTATTTTCTGTTCATATGACTTTCTGACATCTTATAATTTTTTAAGTAGATGATTGCTTATAAAATATATTGTATTTTAAAGTCAAATTTAATATAGTATCAAAATTTGTATTAATCATAATGTTTTTCATTCTATCTCTCCAGTAATTATATTAATTCCCATTAAAGATAAGTGGTCAACTAAGATTCACATTTTCAAGAGATCCAATATTCATACCTTCCATCTTAAAAGAACTGAAAAATATTTTGAACATGTACACATTAGTGTAACAGTGTTTATAAATAGTAATTTTTTATCAAAACATAAAAATAACCTGAAGTAAGTAATGAATTTAAAAAGTAATATATTATATAAAGAGTATAAAAATACTCTGATACCAATTTTAGGATCTTATTATTATATTATTTGGCTAAAATTATAATAGGGGGATTAATTGTAGTATTAAATACCATTAAACTAAACAAAACACAAAAACACTAAATTTAATCTTACCTAACTAAGACTTAGTTGGATTATAAGAGTGAAGAATCAGAATCTTAGTTCATCGAATTAATGTAAAATTATATGATTATAATATTCAAATTAATACAAATTAATCAAATAATATATAAAGATAAGAATGATGGTTGACTTTCCATTACATGCACAATAGAATAGGCTTGAGAAAAAAAGTAAAACAATAACTAGTAAAACTAATAATTACATATAATAAATTTTTAAAAATTAAACTCTATAAAAAATTAATAGTAATTTAGTCAATAAACACATTTTAAGGTATCCATATTTTTATACTTACTAGAAATTATATCTTTCCATATGAGTAATTATATTGGTATGATGATCGGAATAAGATATTACCTCATATCCTAGGAAGCCTATGATAAGATGAACGAAATTTTTCTTATTATCATCAGATTCCATTGATCTATTGGATTAGATTCACCATATTCCAATCCATGGAATCCCTCTATCATAACACTGATCAAGAATGAACAAAAAAGAAAATGTTATAAAGAAAATAACCATGAAATATATTCATTAAAACTAAAACTATATAAGGTTTTACAAAAACTAAGAATAATATTTTATATATATACATCATTATATAGATTTATTTTGAATGTGGTCATATAAAAAATAAGAAAAAGACCATATATTTATAGTTGAAGCTCTAACGGCCATATTTCTGAGTATATTACACCGACCTTGGATAGACGATTCTTTAATTTATCACAATGTTCTTACCTAACTGAATGTCTAATATCATTATTTTAGAATAATTTCAATTAAAAAATTATTACATACAATATAAAAATTTTTATATATTCCGATTATAAAAATAGGATTTTCAGATGTAGTTATTTATAATTTTTGAATACGATAATCCTTATGAGGGAATGTCTGATTGTGATGGAATTATAAACAGTCTGATGGTCATGAGTTTGTTCAGAATTATAGACATGAAAAATTTCTAACTACTGATCTGATTAAAGGTAAATCTTATTTATAAGATTCATACTCAATGTGATGATTATAATGACGAATGATATGTTTAAATTCGTAATAAATTAGAAAATTTTATTCTATAAGATAAAAGATAATTTTATCTACAAAAACATAGCAAAACACTAGGGACATAAAATTTTAGTAAAATTATTTTAAAAAAGATTTTGAGATTTTCAAAACTAAGTAATGGAAAAGTATAAAGTAAAACATCTCACTCAACATTTGGCATAATTCAATTAGTTGAAAACTAAAATCTTATGAAATCATAGATACATGTATTCAATCATAATTTCAACTATGATACTCAATACAATATAATTCATATAATATCAAATTTCATTCAAATTTACACTAGTGATGTGAATAAATAATAAATATTTTTTCATAGCGCATCATATTAATATAACCCATTTTTATATGTGATGGAATAACCTAACTGATAATTTCCAACAAAATTTATTCTGGGAATAAATCATTTAACAATTCATTATGAGTCTATATCCCTACCCCTATATATATGAACTATAATATCCATTAAAAATAATGTATATATGAAAATATGATCTTCCATTACAAGAAACAAGCACAAATAACAATGTTAACCTTATTGATATTAACTAAATAGGTTAAAAACATCCTAGTTTAGAAATTAATATGAATAATATAATATAAACGAAAAATAGAATTAGAATAGTATGAAAATTCATAAATATAATGAATTTTTATATATAAAAACCCACTAATATAATATAATAAATTGAATTCAAATTTGAGATAAAATATTTAATATATTTTCATTCCATTAAAATAAATAAATTATTATTATATGGAATACAATGGGATGCGAAAACAAATATACTATATTTTAGTAAAATAACATGAATACAGATATTATAATCCAAATAAACATAATTGGATAATGAAATGATATATGGAGACTATATTTAAAACCATAGAGAAGAGAAATAAATTATTCCCATCCAAAAACACCCATAATTTTAAATCACTAGAAAAATACAATTTATTACCATTTATTTTATTAAGGGTATGTAATTAGATTAAACATATCATTATTTGAAGGTAAAAAATTTCAAACAATAGAAATTGATAGAATAAAAAAATTCTTAGGAGTAGTTTTTTATCACATAATATTTCTTATAAATTCTGAAATATTGAAATTTTATTTATTATTTTTTATATTTAAATGCATTATCTTTATTAATATTTTTATTATATTATATAATATTACTCATTTATTTGAATTTATTATTAATTTTGGGGATTATGTTATCTTATTTTGTTGTTATTCCTGTTTTTCATATCATTATTTTAATCCATAATTTGTTTTAGAGTAGCATTCATAAATCCTTTTCAAATACCCAAGAATATCCATACATCTAAAGGTATATTTTTATGTCATTCCAAAAGAAATTAAGTTTAATAGTTTTTTCATATTTAATATTTACCAAATCAACGTCAAAAACATTTTTTATGATTCTTTAAAACAAAATTGACATTATACTATCAATATTCTTTTATCATTACTATTTCATTATTATTAAATAATTAAATATAGATTATTTGATTACTCAACTTATCTTTATTAAATAGTTTAATAATTATTAGAATCTTTGAAGGGAATAATTGAAAACATTATCATTTTCTATTTATTTAAGATATTAGTATAATAAGTTTAAACAAAGTTTTATAAACAAATGAGATTCTAGTGAGGGGAAAATAATATTATCAATTTTATAAAATATTTTTGAATATTTTTGATACTATTTTAAAATTAAATTTAAAGGATATCCATAATATATAAATGGTATTAATATAATAAAAAAATTAAATTTTCTGATTTTAAAACCCTAACATTGATATTGTGATAATTTATGGAAAAATATTCAATTAGAGTTAAATGTCAAATATCTCAACAATAATGGATCATAATGTATTTATTACATACAAGTAAAATCATTGTAGAGAAATAATAGGTGGTTTTAATGAATTTTATAAATGTGGAATATTAAATGATGAGTAATAAAGGATAAGGAAGGCCTTAACTTTCTCTTGAAGTATTATCCTTTTTAATTTAGACTAATGTCTTTAGAGGAGTAAAATTAGACTTTTCTAGAGGAATTAGAATATGTATATAGAAAATTATATAGTAATATTGGAAAAATATATAGATAAAACATAACATTATATGTGTTTTATAATGGTAACATTGAGTCCACTTTATAGACATGATATGTTAGATCTTTTAAAAATATGAAATCAATCTGGGATAAAAGTATGAATATGAAATTTCAATTGTATGTCAAATATATTATAGATGATATCATATATAAGTTCATATTAAAATATGAATCATCATATGTTCTTATTATTTGATGTTAATTTATAAATTTCTTGTACAAAAATACTATTTAAATTGATTTTCATGGTGTATAAAAAACAAGTTTTGAATATATAAATAAAATCTAATAAATCAAGAAATTGTTTTTTACCATTTACTAATAAAATTATTTATATTTTAAAGTTACTAAAATTCTATATCTTCTAAAACAATTCATGTTGTTATCATTTTTATTTCCATAGCTATGCAAGAAATATTTGGGCATTAATATGTAATTTCATTTCAAACTGAAACAATAATTTTTAAGAGGATTTCACATATTTTAATCAAGTTCTTATGAACTAAAAAATAACTTCTAAAAAAAATATTTTTTTTCTTGAAATTGTATTTATCTTAACATATTCCTATTATTACATATGTTCTCTATAATAGTCAATACATATATTTATTAATTTTTTAATGAATATTTTTAACTTGGTGACCAAAATTTTAAAAATGCAATTAATATTTTATACTCATCCTGAAATGATATTTATTTTATGTATTTAACTATTAAATAATAATTTTTATAAATATAATAATAAATTATATTCCATCTATTTCAACGTTGTTGTAAAATATTCTTGAATCTCAAAAAATATTAAGTAATAAAAAACTATTTGAATGGAAACATTTAAAATTTCTGATTGATTTAAAAAATATATATATATCATCCAACACTTAACAAATTTGAATTCAGTTGTATAAATTAAAACATTAAAAATTATAAAAATAAAATTTAGTTATATTTTATATAATTTGTATTTTTTTTATCAAACAATATGATTATACATCATAATTATTATATAATATCATATATGTTTGTTATAATGTTTTATAAAAATATTTGTTTTTTTCTTGAGGTCTTAAAATATTATATTAATTATATTAACACAAATATATAATTTTTAAGGATCATTATTTCATATAAAAACATATAAGATAGTAAAAAAGATATATATATTTGGATGTTAAATTTTTTCTTTGAAAAGTAAATATTCTATTTTCTACAATTCCATATTTATTAATATGACTACATTAATAAAAAACAAAAATATCCTATTTTTGAAATTTATATATATATATCCATCTAAATAATATTATCATTAATTAATTCATCTAATTAATCAATATAACTTATCTTTTTTAATAAATATACCTAACTATAAAATAATACATATTTTTTGACACATAATAATCGTAATTACTATTTTAAATATTTGATTTTTATCATATTGATCATATTATATAATCAGATTATATAATGTTAATCATGCCTTGTAATATAATAATCACATAAGAAAAAAAATATTTATACAACAGTTACACATAACTTTTAGAAAAATTTATATGTAATTTCTTCAAAAATAAAATTACATTTTCTTGAAATTATGACTCATACTTGTGAAAATTTCATTCATTTTTTTTTATTTATATTCATAATTTCAATCATATTTTTTATCAATATTTATGAAATTTAATTTTTTTTATGATTCCCAGTGGAACCACAATTATCAATTAATCAACATTATGGTATTATTCAATTATATTGTGTTCTTATTATTCATTTATTTTGTCATGACCCGTCCCCTGGGGCCCGTGACGTGACTACCCCAAGCCTGCCTTCCAAAGGCCAAGGGCGGGCGATTAGCACCAAAGGCGTAAATCCCTAAGACTAGGAAGGCATTGCCTTTATAAATTGTAAATAAACACAACAGAGTACGAGTTGGAAGTAAAAAAATAAGCAAAACTGTATAAAAAGGAGTGCTGAAAGGTAAAAGGGGATGGAAATACAACCCAAACTGTAAAGTACAAATACAACTGAAAAAAAGTACAAGTGAAAAAAAACTAAAACAAAAGAAAAGTAAAACAGCTGTCGGAACATCCTTCGGGGAATCCTACCTAAGGGGTAGGTGGAGATAGCCACCACTGTGCTCCACATTCATCTGTATCCTTCGTGTACTATCTCACCGTATGGTCCACCTTCGAATTTCGTCCGGTACTACTACTCTTGGCCTTAGTCAGCAATGTATGTCGTCTGCAACCAACACAACGAGGTGTGGGCATAGCTCGTGCAGGGTTGAGTATAACGATACTCAGTAGGGACCCCAAGACCCTCAAGGTCTCACAAAATCCAACAAGGATAAACCAAAATGTATTAAATCAACAGATGAGCCCACTTTGCTATATTCCCATATATATACCAAAGTTATCATTTAATCCATCTCAATCATGAGGTAAACACAAAAGTTACTGACTCAGCTCAACCAGGATTTTTATTAACATTTTCGAAACCATGGCTGCTAAAAAACTCCTTCTCTGTCGAGTACAGTAGGCCTGCCGCCAACTACCAGGTGTTTCCCACTAACCTTGAATGCTTGTGTTACTCCACTTGTCGAGTACCGTGGGTTTGACGTGCTCACACAGAGGCGCTCCCCCCCTGTGGGTCTGCCGCCAACTACTAGGCGCTACCCCTAAAAGCCTGCAAAGGTACTCCTCCTGTTGAGTACGGTGGGTCTACCACTAACTACCAGGCACTCATCCACCATGGGTCTGCCGCCAAATTCTAGGCTCTCCCCACTGGGCGAGTCGAATCACTCCGAGTCGAATCTGTCAAGCAGTCATCAGGTCTCACCTAGCTACTAGGTATCCATACATCACTCGCTCATCTATGAGAGGGTCCACTCCATGAGCTACAGGCAATACTCCAACTATCACGAAGTCCCATGTAGAAGTATCATAAAGGTCAGCCTCATCATAGGGGTGTCAACGCAACTGACGACGCATCAATCGGATGCCCGGTCTGTGAGTTTTAAGCTTTTTAGTCCTAGGGGCCTGGTTTGATTCTTGTACGATCCAGCCAGACCGTATCACACCATTACCCCTAACTCCAGTGGTGTATACTCAAAGGGACCATCATGCTCTACGAAAACCAGTGCCACTAACGGTTCGTCAAACAGTCGTCTGGTGCCAAAGATACGGCCAAAGGAAGTAACATGGTCGGTAATTGGTCGGGGCCCGGTCTGACCCGGTTGGACCGACTCGGCCCCACCCAGAATGGGCTGACCCAGTCTTGGTCTAACCTGGCCCATTGGGCGGGTCAACCCGCTAGGTTCGGCATGAAGGTCACAGTTTAGGCGGCTCGGCCTAGAGGCCCAGGCCGGTTTGGCCAGCACCACGTGGGGCACGGCTCGAGTTGCTCGGCCCGGAAAGCCGAGCCGGTTCGTCCAGCGATATCGTGAATGACGTCGTGGGTCGGCTCGTGATGCCATCGTAGCTCGGCCGGTTCTCCTAGGATCTAGGGCACAGGCAGGCCACGCGGGGCGCCAGGCAGGGCGCGGGAAGGCCGCACAGGATGCGGGCAGGCCGCACGGGGCGCAAGCAGGTCGGCAGGTCACCGGGCAGGGTACGGGCAGGCCTTGCAGATCATGGGCCACATGCGAGCAGACCGACGGAGCTCATGGGTAGGACACGGGGCACTGGGCAGGGTGCAGTTAGGCCGGTGGGGCGCGGGCAGCGTGCAGCCAGATCGGCGGGGCATGCGGGCAGCTCGCGGTTAGGCTGGCAGCGCACGGGCAAGGCGTGGGCAGACCATTGGGGCATGCGAGGAGCGCGTGGGCAGGCCGCAGGGTGCGCGGGCAGTGTGCGGGTAGGTTAGTAGGGTGCGGACAGCGCGTGGGCGTGGCTGGAGGTGGTGTGGGACGTTGCGGGGGCAGCACAGTTCACAGAGGTCGCGAGTAGTGTGGCCTTTGGCATTGTCGTCTCCATCGCCTCGTTGTTGTTACGTCACCATGCTGAAGAACACTACAAGAAGGAAAAACAATGGAGGATGTCGGGCTACGTTAGGTTGGCCCGCACCCTCTATGTTTTGTGAGGTATCAATTACCTCAACAGAATAAGCAATTGATCATTAACACGTACACAACAAACCCTTTATATCAGATGAAGATGATAAGAAAAGGTATAACATCATCAATAAATAAACCCTCGACCTTTTGATTGTCAATCGCCGTTCAATGACGATGTCGTGAAAAGGGAACAAAGTAGTTCATCGTTCGTCGCGTTCATCACGCACTCCCAATCCCAGGCTATATCGGTTGTGGAAGACACTCCACCTCGGTAGGATCCAAGGGAGGAAGTCAAAGAAGGTTTTTTCTGGCATTCTTCATTGGAATAACTTTTCTCTCAAGCTCCTCTCTTACCAAGCTCCACGAAAAGAGAAAATTCCAACCAAAGAGTTATGTCCCAACAAAAATAATAGTTTGTCTATTATTTTAGAACTTTGGATTTAAAATTCAAAAGATAGAATTAATTAATTAACTCAGCTCCCCTAATTAAGGCTTGAGAGGTGGAAAGAATTAAATTAATGTGGAGTTGGCTCCATTAAGGTAGAGATGGTCAATGGGTTTCCCCCCATTTAATGGGTAGTTGAGGAGGTTTTACCCTCCTCCATTAATAGGGGGTTAAGCCTCGTGTAGTCCTCATGTCACAACCTCTCACCTAAGGTTATGCACGGGTGGTCCCCACCACCATACCCTCCCAAGGGAGGTCTAGGTGTGGTGGTCCCACCCCCAACTCCCATGAGGAGGTTTTAACCACCCAACCTCCACATGGCCGTTAAAAATAAAATAAAGTGAGCTTAATTTATTTTATTACTTCACACGAAAACCCAAAAACTAACTTTTATCCTCGACTCTCTGACATCGAAGTGAAAGACTTCTGAAGATAATATCGGCACTACGTGTTCAACAGTTCTCTCAGATTTCAATTTCGAGCACTGGTTCAAATGTTATAAAAACTCACTCATACATTATCTAAAAGTACCTGAACAAAACCTAAAAAATTGATTTCATGCACACCAGGTCTCAGAATCAAGATCTGTAAACTTTTGCAAGCTCGTAAAAATCCCAAATATTAAAAAAATAATTTCCATGGGATTTCCATGTCTTTACATTCTCCCCACCTCATGTATTTACATCCCTGTAAACTACAACACGATCTATGGGAACAAATGGTGGTATTGGGAATGCATATGAGCCTCCCACTCCCATGTGTTGTCCTGGACATTCCCGTGCCTCCAGCGAACACGCGCCAGAGGTATCAACCATCCACAGAGGACCCACTCATATTGATCCTTAATCTCCACTGGAACCTCCCTGAAAGTATCCTTGTCATCAATGTATAACTCACCATGGTCTATGATGTGAGTAGGGTCGTGCACATATCTCCTCGGCTCATATACGTGGAAGACGTTGTGCACCCAGTTCAATCGAGGTGGAAGATCTAAACGGTAAGGCACCTCACCAACTCTGCTGAGGACTTAGAAAGATCCAATGAATCTCGGAGATAACTTTCCACCTCAGCCAAATCTCCGTACACCTCGTCGAGGTGAGACCAATAGAATGACATGGTCACTATGCTTCAAATCCATAGTTCTTCATCTCCTGTTGGCATATGACTTATGCCTGCTCTGTGTATTCTTCATCTGCTCCTGGATGATCTGCATCTTCTCCGTGGTAGCACATAAAATTTTTGATCCCACTAGTGCTGACTCCCCTGGGTCTATCCAGCACAGAGGAGATCTGTAAGGTCGACCATTCAAGGCCTCAAAATGTGTCATCCCAATGGTGGAGTAATAGCTATTATTATAGTCAAACTCCACCAAAGGTAAGTGGTCCTCTTAATTGTGACTGAAGTCAAGGACACAAGTACGTAGCATGTCCTCGAGGGTCTGAATGGTATGCTCCGTCTGACCATCTGTCTGAGGATGGAAGGCAGTGCTCAAGCGAAGCTGTGTCCCAAAATCCTCCTGCGACCCCTTCCATAGCTGGGAATTAAATTGTGTGTCATGATCAGAGACAATATAAGAAGTTACTCATTGTAGCCTCACAATCTCTTGCAAATAGAGGCATTCCTTTCTCTCTACTGAACCTTGCTCTCTGATCGGTAGAATGTGGGCCGACATGGTGAGTCGGTTGACGATCACCCTAATCGAGTCAAGACCCATGGATGTACATGGAAGACCCCTCATGAAGTCCATGGATATCGCATCCCACTTCCACTCTGTGACCTCTAAAGGTTGTACCAAGCCTACTGGTACCCGGTGCTCTACCTTCACTTGCTGACAAGTGAGGCATCGAGAGACAAACTCTGCTACAACCTTCTTCATAACTGGCCACTAGTGTTTTCGCCAAAGGTCTCGGTATATCTTTTCCACACATGGATGTACCACTAGAGGAGATGTGTGTAACTCCTTAAACACTTCCTCCTGATTTGACACTGGCACTATAGTACATCCTCTGAAAAGGATGACGTGCTCCCCACCTTCAAGGAATCTATTAGGTGCCTGCCCTGTGAATATCTGAGCACGTCGTGCCTCAAAGTTAGTGTCCCCATACTGTACCTCTCTAACTTTATGAAGAAGTGGAGGAGTGACTGTAAGAGACTGAAGGAAGGCTACTCCATATCTATCCACAAATGATATATATAAAGTAGTTTGTTGCTCTTTTGCCCCTCCTCGCAGTTGTATACCAGATCTTCTGCTGAGCGAATATGCAACAATGTTCCTCTTCCCAAGAGTATAGATTATCTCGAAGTCATAGCCCAGGAAGAACTCAAGCGAATGTCACTGTCTTAGATTAAGGTCCTTATAAGAGAAGATATACCTGAGACACTTGTGATCGGAGTACATGATAAAACGTTTGCCCATCATATAGTGACGCCACATCTTCAAGGAGAAGGCCATTACTGCTAACTCAAGATCATGGGTGGCGTAGTTCTGCTCATGTTGTCTCTACTCTGAGAACCATATTTGATCACTGCTCTCTCCTACATCAGGACACATATGAGTCCATTCCTTGATGCATTACAGTAAACTACATACCCAATGCCTTCCTCTGGAAGGCTTAAGGTGGGGGAACTAGTCAGCCTCTTCCTCATCTCTTGGAAGCTCTGCTGGCATCTCTCTGACCAGCCAAAGGGTTTCCTCTTCTTCATTAAGGATGATAGTGGTGATAAAAATCTAGAAACGTTTGGTATGAACCTTTAGTAGTAACCAGCCAAACCCAGGAAACTTCATACCTCTGTCAAACTCTTGGGTGGCTCCGAAAAAAGTATCAACTCAATCTTCACTTGAACCACTACAACTCCAGCCTCTGAGATGACATGACCCAGAATGTGAACCTCTCGGATCCAAAATTGGCACTTCAAGAGCTTACCAAAAATCTGGTGCTCTCGTAGTGTGTCCATTACTACCCGTAAATGGTAGGAATGCTCCTCCTCAGTAGTAGAGAAGATCAAAATGTCGTCAATGAAGACTATGAAAAAGACATTGAGGTCTGGCTGGAAGATCATGTTCATGAGTCCTATGAACATTTTTGGAGCATGAGTTATTCCAAAAGGTATAACCAAGAACTCGTAGTGGTCGTACCGACATCAGAATATCATCTTCTGCACATCCTCATCTCGAACTCTGAGCTGGTGATAGCCTGATATGAGGTCTATCTTCGAGAACCATCATGCTCCATTCAGCTAATCGAAGAGGTCATCAATCCTTAGGAGTGGGTACATGTTCTTATTGGTTACCTAGTTCAGGAAACGGTAGTCAACACAAAGCCTAAATCTCCCATTCACCATATTGGCGAACGGAATCGGGGCTGCCCAGGGAGAAACACTAGGCTGGATGAATCCCTTCAACTACAAGTCCTCTAGCTGTACCCGTAGTTCAAGAAGCTCAGCGGGAGCCATCCGATATGTTGGAGTAGATATCTGTGTAGTCCCGAGTTATAGGTCAGTGTAGAATATCACCTATATAATAGGAGTTAGTGATAGAACATCATCATGGAAAACATCCGCATATTGGTCCACCGCTACAGGATTTCTCGGACTCTCCACATCTACTACTCTAAGGGTAAGGTAGGCCAACTGATGAGTGATCAATTGCACCCTCCTCCGAGTATGTCCATCCTGGCCAGGACAGGATCCCTTCTCGCCCGTGAAGGTGAGCCTGGTCCCATTCGCGCGGACACACCGCATTTTTCTCCTAATACAGTCATTCTAAGCATGGACTTTAGATAACCAGTTCATACCCAATATGAAGTTGTAAGGCCTCTACAACACTACGAGGAGATCCCTACCTCAGATCTCACCTCCTATAGTAAGATTAGACTGTCGGAACTAGTGCGTAATTGTTGAGTATTCTCCCATAGAAGTATCTGTCCGTAGGGATCGAGTCAATGGCTCTGTCGGAATCTTTAAGCTCTGAATGAGGGTAGTGGAAATGAAATAGTGACTGGCACCTGTGTTTATAAGAACTAAAGCTATGGTGTAGTAGACAATAATCGTACCACGAATCATCTCCGTAGAGCCATGATCGTAAGCCTCAGCTTCATGGAGCTGAGCTCTCCCCTTTCCACCTACTCCCTGTGGTCGGGGTGGACCTCTGGGTGGTGGTGGCGATAACACCTCGAATCGTCTCCCACCACCTGCTACATGACCAGCTCCTCTACCACGTCTGCCTACTCCCTGCGGACCGCATCGATCGAATCTCTATCTCTTCCTAGGTGGTCCTTCAAACATTTTCTGATCATCTGAATGGCGGTTCGGACAGTCACGAGACATGTGACCGTGCCCGCCGCATGAGTAACAATGTCTGCTCCCAGCATGTCTGGCACTGTCTCCACTATGGGTGCCCCGCACACCCGGTTATGAGTCTTGCGGTCATCCACCTGTAGGTCGGGTCCTCTTGGACCTCTATGACATCGATCTCCTTCCAGATTCAGAAGACACGACTGCATGTTGACTAGTGGTGGGTCTTGCTGCAAGAGACTGCTCAGTAAAGAAGATCTCCACTTAGATTGCTCGCTCCAACACCCCTGCCTGCATTGAGATGCTGAGGGAGATCATCCAATACCTAATATCCTGAACGAGTCCATGTAAGAAGGTATGGGCCCTAAAGAATGGGTCTTGTACCATATCAGTGGAGTAGAATGAGATGTCTATAAACCTCGCTGAGTATTGAGCTAAATTCATGATGCCTTGCTACAGATGAAGTAGCTCCTATATACGCACTGCGCAGAGAGTGGCTAGGAAAAACTCCTCCTAAAACAGGCTCTCAAAGTCTTCACAGAGTAGTGTCACCTAATCATGCACCTGGATCATTAGGCTCCACCATCTACATGCTCCTTCATGTAGAAGGCTGGCAGCAAGAATCACCATGAATTCTGCTGGGGTGCATACCAGTTGGAGAAATCTCACCACAACCTACTGCCAATCCTCAGCCGCCTGCGGGTCCATCTCTCCCCTGAACATAAGTGGCCTCTGTCACTAGAACTCATGCAGCACACTCAAGTAGCATGCATCGTCTGCTGCTGGGGTTGGGGCCATCGGTGGCCCAACGGGTAGTGGTAATGTCGGTTCCTCTACTGGAAGAGGGCCCTACACCGATGCCTTGCCACTCGGTGGGCTATCTGTATGTACAACTCTCAAGGCTCTAGCTGGTCGTCCAAAGAGAGGCATCCTGAAAGAAACAGATGCGACATAGTCAAAATATTATACATGGTGAGCTGACCTAGTTGCTCTAACTTAAATAGAAACATTTTAAAACACATACGCAATCAGTGTTTTCGTTCACTAAGTTGGAAATCAGAATTCATGGTCCTGGTGTTTGGATACATCGACCACCACAGCAACACGGAATTCCCTGAATTTAAAACCACACTTTGTACCATTAACACTATTACTTCATAGAAAATAATGATCATAGTCTTAATTTCTACTATATAACCTCCCTTTGATACCAATTTGTCACGACCCGTCCCCCGGGGCCCATGACGTGACTACCCCAAGCCCGCCTTCCCAAGGCCAGGGGATGGCGACTGGCACCAAAGGCGTAAATCCCTAAAACTGGGAAGGCATTTCCATTATTAAGTGTAAACACACACAACAGAGTATGAGTTGGTAGTAAAACAATAAGAAAAACTATATAGAAAGGAGTGCTGAAAAGTAAAAGGGGCCATAAATACAATCCAAACTGTAACGTACAAGTACAAATGATAAACAGATACAACTGAAAAACAAGTAAAACTAAAGAAAAGTAAAACAGTTGTCAGAATGTCCTCTAGGGAATCCTAAATGAAGGGTAGGTACATATAGCATCCACAGTGCTCCATGTCCATTCGTCTACTCCATATACTGTCACACAATGTTGTCCACCTCCGGGTGTCGTCTAGTACTACTAATCTCACCCTCAGTTAGCGTTGTCCATCATTTCCAACCAACACAACGTGGTGCGGGCATAGCCCGTGGGGGGTGAGTATAACGATACTCAGTAGGGACCCTGAGACCCTCATGATCTCAGAAAATCAAACAAGGATAAACCACAAAGTATTAAATCAACAGATGAACCAACTTAGATATATTACCATACATATACCTAAGTAATCAAGTAATACATCTCAATCATGAGCTAAAAACAAAAGTTACTGACTCAGCTCAACCAGGATTTTTAATCACATTGTCGAAACCATGGCTCCTAGATAACTCCTCCTCTGTCGAGTACATTTTTCCTGCCGCAAACTACCAGTCGCTTCCAACTAACCTTGGACTACTAAGATACTCCTCCTGTTGAGTACCATGGGTCTGCTGCGCTCACACATAGGTGCTCCCAACTATGGGTCTGCCGCCAAATACCAAGTGCTCCCCCTAATAGCCTCCAGTGGTACTACTCCTGTCGAGTACCGCGGGTCTGCCACAGACTACCAGGCACTCTTCTGCTGTAGTTCTGCCGCCAACTACCAGGCTCTCACCACTAGGCTAGTCAAATCACTCCATGTCGAATCGGTCAAGCAGTCGTCAGGTCTCAGTCAGCTACTAAGTCTTCGCTCGCTCATCTCTAAGAGGGTCTGCTCCACAAGCTACAGGTAGATACACTAACAATCACAAAATCTCAGGTAGAAGTATCACAAAGGTCTGTCTTGTCATAGGAGTCTCAACGCAACTAAAAGTGCATCAATCAGATGCCTGGTCTGTCAGTTATAAACTTTTTAGTACCGGGGGCCCGGTTGGATTCGTGTACGATCCAACCTGACCATATCTCAACATTACCCCAAACTCTAGGGTGTATACTCAACAGGGACCTCCATGCTCCAAGAAAACTAGCACCACTAACGGTTTGTCAAACGGTCATCCGGTGCCAAAGATACAGCCAAAGAAAGTAACAGGGTCGATAATGGGCCTGGGCCCGGCCCGACCCGGTTGGACCGACTCGGTCCAACCCAGACTGGGCCAACCCAGTCTGGGTTGACCTGGTCGGACCCGCTGGGTCTCACCCGAACCATTTGGTGGGTCAGTCCACTAGGTTCGGCTTGGTCCGATTGGCCCAGCCGAGCGGACAGCAGGGGTGGTTCGACCCGAATGACACCGCGTAGGCAACTCAGCCCGGATGTTAGGGACGGTTTGGCTAGCACCACATGGGGTGTGGCTCGGGTGGCTTGACTGAGAAAGCCGAGCCGGTTGGCCAGCGATGCTGCGAATGATGTCGCGGGCCGGCTCGTATGTCCAGCGCGGCTCGGCCGGTTCGGCCAGGATTCGGGGCGCGGGCTGGCCTCGCGGGGCACCGGGTAGGCAGAGCGGGGTGCAGGCATGGTGCGGGCTGGCTACGAGGGGAGCGGGCAGGGCGACAGGGCACCAGGAAGGGCTTGGGCAGGCCACACAGGCTTGCCAGCGGGGCATGCGTGTAGCGTGCGAGCAAGACACGGGGCACTAGGCAGGGTGTGGTTAGGCCAGTGGGGTGCGGGTAGCGCATGGGCAGGCCGCTCGGGGTGCGGGCAGCGCACGAGCAGGCCGGTGTGGAGCGCGGGTAGCACGTGGGCAGGTCGCAGGGCGCCGAGTAGGGTGCAGTTAGGCCGTAAAAATGCGGGAAGCACGTGGGCAGGCCAGCGGGGCGCATGCGGTAAGGGTTGTGGGGTGCGCGGGGGGTGTGCGGGCATGCCGCAGGGCGCACGGGCAGAGTGCGGGTAGGCCGAAAGGGTGCGGGAAGCACCCGGGCTCGGTCAGAGGTGGTTCCAGATGCTGTGGGGGCGACACGGTTCATAGAGGCCATGGGTAGCGCAGATTTTGTCCTTGTCGTCTCTGTCACCTCGTCGTTGTTACGTCGCCATGCCAAAGAACGCCACAAGAATGAAAAAAATGATAGAGGATGTCTTTCCATGTTAGGTTGGCATGCACCCTCCGCGTTTAGGGATGTATCAATTGGCTCAAAAAAATTAGCTGTTGACCATTAACATGTCTGTGACAAACCCTTTCTATCCCATGAAGAAGATAAGAAAAGTTATAACATCGTCAAGAAATAAACCCCTTACCTTTTGATTTCCAGTCGTTGTTCATTGACGGTGTCACGGAAAGGGAATGAAAGAGTTCATCATTCATCGCATTCATCATGCACTCCCAATTCCGGGATGCGTCGGCTATGGAAGACACTCCACGTCGGTTGGATCTGAGGGAGGAAGTCGAAGAAGGTTGTTGTCGGCATTCTTCGTTGGAAGAAATTTTGTCTCAAGCTCCTCTCTTTCCAAGCTCTACCAAAAGAGAAAATGGAAACCAAAGAGTTATGTCCCACAAAAATAATAGTATGCCTATTATTTTCATAACGTTGGATATAAAATTCAAAAGAGAGAATTAATTAATTAAATCCGCCCCCATAATTAAAGATTGAGAGGTTGCACAAATTAAATTAAATGGGAGTTGGCTCCATTAAGGTGGAGAAGGTCAAGGGGTTTCTCCCCATTTAATGGGTAGTTGAGGAGGTTTTACCCTCATCCATTAATAGGGGATAAGCCTCGTGTGGTCCCCACGTCGTAACCACTCACAGGAGGTTATGCTCTGGTGGGCCTCCCCACCATAACCTCCCAAGGGAGGTTCACGTGGGGTGGTCCCACCTCCAACTCCCATGAAGAGTTTTTAACCACCCAACCTCCACATGGTGTTTAAAAATAAAATAAAGTGAGATTACTTTATTTTATTACTTCACACGAAAACCAAAAAATTAACTTTTATCCTCGACTCACTATCGTCGAAGTGAAAGTCTTCTTAAGAGAATATTGGCGTTGTGAGTTCAACTATACTCTCGGATTTCAATTTTGAGCACCGATTCAAAAGTTATAAAAACCCGCTCATGCGTTTACAGAATATTCTGGAACAAAACATCAAACATTGATTCCGGGCATAGCGAGTCTCGGAATCAAGCGCCGTAAAATTTTGGGGACTCATAAAAATCCCATATATTAAAAAAATCCACGGGATTTCTGGGTATTTACATATTTATTTAATGTACTTTATTGATTATTTATATGTAATGAGATATTTTACTTAAAATAATGACCAACTATTTCATTTCATTCTCATGTACAATTATTGAAACGACCCAGGTATTTATAGAATAATTCTTTTCTATATCTATTAATTTTTATAAATAACATATTAATTTTATGTTCAATATTAACCTTTGTTTAATAATGTACTCAATAGGAAACAATATTTTTCTTTGAAATCTTATGTTGCACACAACATTTAGTTATACTGAAAAATAAAATAATAAAAATATTATTTTAAATGGTAGTTAAAATATAGACATTTTATTTCAGGGAATGAACTTAACGAACTACATTTGTGTTACACATGTTTTTTAAATGTCTTTACTTTTATCCAATAAATTTTAGAGGCTTAAAATAACAATGAATTTGATATTGAGCATGAAATTCTCTAGTATTCTTTAGAAGATCGATTTACCGCCTTTTGTTGGTGAACCCAATATTAATCTATTCCTTTCACTTTTATATGTTCCATTTAAAAAAACCTTCTCCATTATATTCCAGGCAAAAAAATTCAATTTGATATATTTTTTTTGTATTTTTATGATAAAGTTCATTTTTTCATGAATTTTGAAAAATAAGGCATCTTAAGTCAAAACTATCTTTTCATATGAATTATTTATGGAGTTATATTACCTTTTTAATTGGTTTTAATATTTAATTAGATTATTATTAAACATTTAATACAATTTTGGTCATTATATGTAATTTCACTTTTTAATTAGACATAAACACATGTCAATCTTTTGATAGTTATTATATAATAAAAACACTCTTTTTAGTCTTAACAACGAGAATAAATTTTAAATTAATTTATGAAAATTAGGTGCTTTCAATTTGGAAAAATGGATTCCATATTTGGAATCCAGAGGTCCAAATTTTTTATATAGGATCCTTTTATTTTTAGACATTATAAATAGTAATTTCAGAAAAATATTTATTTACCATAGATAAAGGGTAAATATAGTAAATAAGGGTAAAAAATAATTTTATAATAATATTAAATTACCCAAACATGTGTCCTAATACTATTAGATAAGATATTTCTCACCATGGGCATCAATGAGTCAATTTTAGGACCCTGTGGAGCCAGTTGTGTGTGAAAATGACATTTATTTTCTTCTAATTTAAAGTTAAGGAAAATATAACATAAACATGTATATTTTAATAAAAAAAATTTGTATCAGGTTATATAATTTATCTTTTACATTATTAATGGTAATTAGATAGATAAAAATATTTCCAACATCATGGTATTTTAATTATAATTTTTAGAGATTAAATAAATAAATATATTTATGGCACAATGGTGATGTAGTGATTACCTTATTTATGAATAATTTAAATAAATGAATTATAAATAATAAAATGGATATATTTTGAGACTTTATATGCCATAAAAAAATTTGGATGATTTTTACTTTTTATCTTTTATTAATGATGTTTTTTTGAATAGTGTGTTTTTCAAAAGTCATGATATGAGGAGTATATATATTGACATAGATGAGTATTTTTTAAAAATACTATTGTATTGAATGATATAATAGTACTAAAAATCTCATATTCAGAAAAATGACTTATATGAAGTTCTACATGTTATTAATGAATCACTTGAGGTTCTATTGGGATTTTATAATAACTTTATTAAACATATAGTATGAATATACAAGAGGACATGGTTAAAGTTAAATTAGTTAACTAAGAGTAAAATATAAAAGATAATGTTATGTTTATGAACTAAAATTGTATAAAATACGTTATATGGGAGTATTTTTACCCATCCTCACCTGATATTCGAAATATATCGCTTTGGTGTTATTAGAAATCTAAAATCAATTAATAATAATACAATACTTTCGATCATTCATAAAGTGCCCCTCCTACCTCTTATAAAAGGATACCACCTCTAACCCTTACTTTCACACCTCAAGCGCCCATGGATATTCCAAAATCAACCCAAACAATATCCTAACATCTATATATTCCTCCTATAAGCCTTCCCCTAGGAATAAGGGAATTCAAGAAAGCCCTGTGGCACAAATCAAAAGAAGTTACCTGATTTGAGGTAATGTTTTCTCTCAAGTTCTGTTCAATTAAATTTCATTCTCTAATACCTATGCTCTTCGTATTCATTGTTTACATAACAACACCAGTATACTCAATATGCTAGGTTGATTTAGGATAAGTATTCTAACTTCACTTACACACACCTCCATCTAATTGATATGAACATATAGTTTCAATGTGCGGCGAACTACTGCCTCATGAAACAATGATTATTAAATTTTCCCCTACCAACTCTCATGGTGGCCATTACGATAGAACATAAATTATATATTATATTTATTTTATATGAATGTTTCTTTATTTATAATTTTCAATTTACCTTTATGATTTTATGTTGTATAAATAAGATAATTTCATTTGATCAAGTACGGACTACCGCCCCCTCAAAGTGAAATGAATCATTCTTGCTATACATAGAACATATAAATGATTGAATTAACAAACATATGAAACATATAAAACAAATATATTATACATTAATTATAAAAAACCTTTGTATCATTTAGTTTTTGTTCCATTAAATATAAAAAAGAAATGAATGTAGCGTTCATGCATACGTACGACTTACTGTCTCCATGATTGGTGCAGTTCAATTCTTATATCCAAATGCTATGGAATATTCAAAATAAATATATATAGAAAATATATGATATATATGATATATAAATCATGAATATAATTTTGGAGATAATTTAATTTTGTTCAGATGGAAAAATTGTAATTATAACAAGTTCATTTTTTACTCAAGTACCGAACGTCGACATAATGACCGATACGAACATAAATAATTATATGATTTTTATAGCAAGGTAATAAGTGATATACAGGGAATAATAAACTTGAAAAATTTTCTAAATCAAGTAGAAATTAACTAATTTTTATTATTCATTAACATCAAGGAACATACATGACGATTCAGACTCAAGGTAAGGGAACCTTTCACCCTCATATTTTAGTCAATGTATTATTTTATGTTATATATTTCAATTTCAATTTTTAAATCATGGATTATTTTATTTTATATTTTTATTTGTGTCCTTTTATGTCCAAATTAAGAGATTCCCTTATCGCTATCATGAACTCGTTTTCTGAATTTTTATGTGACCCCGTCATGGTGCTGAATTTTCGTAAGGGGATTTCTAAACTCAATTTCCACTCATTGGGTTTCACGCATACATCGTTTATTATATAATGAAAAGATTAAGTACGGAATAAATATTCATTTATTTATTTTTTTTCACTTGAATTTATGTGGATATACTATTTCTACACATAGTCACCCCATTGATAAATTCTTACGTCATTTATATGAACATTGTAAGGGAAATATTAACTCGATCTATATTCATTGAGTTAAATATCTATGTCATTGGTTTTGTTTTTACAATAATATGTGTGATTGAAATATAATTGTTTTACACATAATTTCCACAATTTTTCGGTGTATTTATATATTTCACACATAAATATGTCATTTATTTATCCTTAATCTAATTCTACAATCATTTTAATGGATTTCATTTCAATCTTCTTTCATTGAGGCATACCTTACTGTCAAGCACATTTATTACCATAAAATGTGTATATAAAACTTTTTAGACTTTATATATCATGAATTAGTATATTCTCATGATATTCAACATTTTTTTCCTTAATAATTTTTATTCATGTTTTTCTTAAGTGGTAAGGAACTCATTAACAAAAACATTGTTTTAAAAGTGTTATAGATTTATTCATTTAAAAACATCTATTTCATGTCCATGATTTCAAATTTGTTTTTATGAATTTATTTATATGGACATCAAATTTTTTAAATGCTAATTTATTTCAAGAGTTTCAATGTTTTATGGGACACATTTATTTAATATTCATTTTATTAAATACATTAAATGGTTTTTGAAATGGGTTAAATATTTCTATATCATAAAATGAACTCTTATGTTTATAATGTGGAAATGATATTTTTCCTTTGTTTTATGTTTTATGATTATTAAATTGTACTTGGACATTTGACGGGTGGTTATGTGATATATCAAGATGGGTGGTTACATGATAACCCAATTGACGGGTGGTTTCATGATAAACCAAGGATGGTTGGTTACATTATAACCTCCAATGCATTGGGTATGTAAGTAGGCCGTGTGGATATTCTGTATAGTGATATGTGTGGAAGTCAACCGTATGGTTATTCTATTTATGTATGTTTATATCCCAAGTTACATTAATATGTTATATGTTGTTTTTATGGCCTTTATGGTAATATTTGTTTTATAAAAAGGGTAAGTAAGGAGATTATATTCTCTGAAGTCTTTTTTCCACTTATATAAGGTTAAATGTATCACTACATGATAATGTATTCATGGTTTACATTTTTTGGAAAAATAAAATTTTTCTTTTATTCAGGATCCATTTTCTTTTTATGCTCATCCCAAGTTTTTGAAATGTTTATCAAGGGACATAAAGCAAAATAGAGTCAAGGATCGGATCAAAGAAAATTAATGCTATTTAAAACATAGATCTAAAAATGTTTTACTTTTTTGAGAGTTTTTATTTTATGAAAGAAATCGATACTGAGTAGAAGTTTCTACATATAATATTCATATTATATGTAGAAAATATGACCTAATTATCTATTGAACTAAACCTAAAAAGATCCTTAATATGAATTACTAACTTAATTCAGGATTATTTAATGTTAAAGGATGGGGCCTTATAGTTGGTATCATTGGTCGGTTTAGATAACATTAGAGGTTATGGTTTTATTTAAGAGTACATGAAAAAACCATAATGGTTAGCATATTAGAAAGATTCATAGTTATTTTATATAAATTGAATGAGTTTAGGATAACATGAATAAATATATCTTAGTGTTTACCCTGTACATAAGATATTATATGATTATTTTACTGATAGACTCACACAGGCCATTTTTGTTTTAGTAAATGGATGGATCTAGAAGGCACCAAAGTAACAATGGATGTGATGAAAATTGTGATGGTTTTCTAATTAAGAAACTGAATGAAATGGGAGATTCAATGAGAACTATTGTGGTTATTCTCAACAAACTATATGGAGTCATGATTTACCACCTAAACCTTAGTGGTTTTTATAAGGCATCGTATATGAGAGAAAAAAATCTCTATTTATGTTCATGTAATAATCATAAAGGTAAGTATATTCAAAAACCAATGTGTCAAGGATGTGGAATGAAACACCTAAGAAAATTCTTCAAATGGATGGGAAGATTCTATATATGAGGTAATTAAGGTCCTAATGAAATAACTTTCCATGGAAAAATAATGTTTCCAATTGACTCCAAGAAATGGAAAGATGTTATTTATGAGGGATCAATTGAATGTTTTAAATGCAGTGTGCATGGTCATTACACAAAGAGATGTCCTACGAAGATGGTTTGGGAATGGGATCAGTAGTACTGTACAAATTTATATTTACCAATACCTAATTCCATTCCTAGTAAGGATGAGAAAACTGACAATGATCAATGAAAAGTATGGATTATTATTTAGTTGATTTTTTGACATTATTGAATCTTAGGATATGATTCATGATTTTGTTTATAAGAAATAATTATTACAGAATAATTTGGAAAATAATGGTTCATGTAACATTAATAAGGTTTAATGAGTATGAAGTCTACATATAATGGATTCAAGAGGTTTGGTAGATTTTATGATGATTAAATTATTAAAAGTATTAAGTCTCTTTTAATGATGTGATTACTTTGAAGACTTTTTTTTGTATGTGTAACCTTGAAGATTGATTTGTGAAAATGTTATTCAAGAACAAATTATCTTTTCTTATGTGATCTTAATATATAACCTAAGGGGTTCATATGATATTTTGTTTTGAGGTGACAAATGGTTATTACATTTTGGGATGAAAAATGAATGGTATTAGATAACCTCTGAGGGTAAAATAGGATATGGTTATTTTTTAGGAAAGTATCTTATTTTTTATAATGTTATAAGAATGATATGGTTTTAGAAAAAGTATAAACCTCATGATGGGTGACAACCCATCGCGTCTAGAAAATCCATGAGAATAGAATTCATTACTAAAGGGCGACAAAGGGTCATGACCTACCACTGGCAAGGTGAAGTTCCTCATTAGTATGACCTATTCTTTTAAGTGAAATGATTTTATAGATCAAGAATGTGTTTATGTTGGGAACAATTTTTTTTTAAAAATGGATATCATTTTTTTAGGAAAATTATTTTTTGATTAAGTCATAAAGGTTATTTTGGAATACGTTCTCTATTTTGGGAACACAATATGCTGAGGGAAAATAGAATACTATGATATTTTATTTGTGGAGTAGTTGTTGAAATTTTATTTTGGAAGAAACTATATTTTTAATGTGGACATATGGAAATTTGGGTTATTTGTGAAAATGGTTAACCTATCATAGAGAATATTTGATTATGTTAATTACACTTCAGTATGAGACATTAAGAGTCGTCAATGTTATTTAGAGGTAAATGTTAAAATTTACTATGAAATACTATGTGATAAAATTTATCAGAGTTTTGGTTTCAATAATATTTTGGGTTGTTTTAAATTGTTTTAGGGACAATTGTGTATTGAATGTTCTTTGTTGAACATTGGTTAATGTTTATTGAATTTTAGAGATTAAGAGTAGTATTTATTTTCTTAAAGGATTATCCTTTTAGGGATTATTTGACCCGTACAAACCTTTTTTGGATAATATATAGATCATCATATATCGATTATTTGATTCTATAGAAGTTGATTCTATCACTTTTTATGTGACAAATTCATCTTTGATACTCATCATTTTAAGAGAAGATGAGTTTGAGGTAGCTATTTAGTAAAATAAGAAAGGCAACATGAAAAGTAAGTATGTTTCTTTATGTTCTTAATCAAGATCATAAATAAATTCCTAAAAATAATGATGAGGAATATAAAACAAAAACTTTGTCCATTTAATTTTACTACTGGGGAATCAATGACCGTTTAACCCATCACATGCTTGTGATATTCTGGTGGTTAACTTTCTCATAATCATGTTTTCTATCACTCTCCATCAGAACATGATTGTTAGTTTCTTATCCATATCCATGTTTTCATACATGTAATCTCAGTATTGGTTATCTTGAGTGAAATTTGTACTTATATTTATTTCTTTTAAAGTGATAATTTTATTGACTCCTATTTGGATTTGGGACTTTCAATTAAGTTTCTAAGACAATTTTTAAAATTGCAACGACACAATTTCCAAAAGGGGTAAGGATGTAACGTCCTCGGTATTTAATGGATAATAATTTTTCATTTCTATTAAAATTTATGAATAATCTATTAATTTCATGTTAAAGAAGACACTTTCTTTGATATCATACTCAACACGCAATAACCAGTTTCTTTGAAATCTTATTTTTCACACAACATTGATTTATACCGAAAAATAATATAATAATATTATTATTCTAAATGGTAGATAACAAAAAGCTATTGTATTGAGGGGAAAGAAAATAACAAACTAAATTATGATTAAACTTGTTTTTTCAATGTCTTTACATTTATCTATTAAATTTTAGAGGCTAAAAATAAGAATTAATTCATTTTTAAGCGTAAAATTCTCTAATATTATTTAAAAGGTCGATTTATCGACTTTTGATGAAAACCCTTTTTAAAAATATTTTTTGTCACTTTTATATGGTCTATTTAAAAAGTTAAAATGTTTCTTTAGAATCAGGAAATCAACATTTACGTGGGGTAAATGTTTGGTATTTTTCTGATAAATGTTATTTTTTAATGAATATTAATAAATATCATATTTTAAGACAAAAATATCATTTCATTTGATTTTCTTATTTGGTTAGAATATGTTTTTAATTGGTTTTAATATGTAATTAGATAATGTTTTTTCTATTTAATCTTATTTTGTCCATTAGATGTAATTTCACTTTTTAATGTGACATAAACACATGTCAATCTTTTGATAGTTATTATTTCTTCAAAACACGCTTTTTGGTTTTAACAACAGGAATTAATTTTAAATTAATTTCAGAATAATTTGGGTTTTTAATTTGGAAAATTATATTCCATATTTGGAATATTGAGGTCCAAAATGTGTATATATATGAAGCTTTTTTTAGACATTACGAATAGTAATTTCAATAAATATTTTATTTACCATGGTTAAAGGGTAAATCTTGTACATAAGGGTAAAAATACTAATATAATAATATTAAATTACCATAACATGTGTCCTAAGACTATTGGAAAAGATATTTCCAGCCATAGCCATCCATGGGTCGATTTTTGGACCCCCTGGAACCACTTTTGTGTGAAATTGTCATTTATTTTCTTTTAATTTAATGTTTAGAATAATATATATCCTCAAAATGTATCTTTCAGTAGGAAATTTTTTATATATGGTTATATAATTTATCTATTCATATATAAATAGAAATTATAAAGCTAAAAATATTTCTTACATCATGGTATTTTTTTATAATTTTTTTTTATTTAATAAATAAATTTATTTATGACACAATAGTGATATAGTGATTACCTTATTAATGAATCATTTAAATAAATGAGATTATAAATATTAAAATAAATTATTTTTTGAGACATTTTATGTCATCAAATAATTTTGAAGGATAATTATTAATTGTTATCATTGAATTAATGAATTATTTTCGAAATAATCAAGTTGTTGTAGATTTCTTTATAAGTCATGATATAAATAGTATATAAATTGACATAAATGGATTTTTTAATACTATTTTATTAAATGTTTTAATAGTTATAAAAGTATAATATTTCGAAAAATGACTTATATATGGTTTTAAATGTCATTAATTAATAACTTGAGGTTCTATTGGAATTTTAGAGTAACTACATTGACCATATATTATGAATAAACAAGAGGACAGAGTAAAAGTTAGATTAGTTAACTAAGAGTTAAAGCTAAAGGATAAGGTTACTTTTATAAAATAAAAATTTATAAAAAAACATTGTTTGAGAGGATTTATACCCATCCCCATATTATATTCGAAATATATCACCTTGGTGTTATTAGAAATAAAAAATCAAGTAATAATAAAATTATACTTTCAAACATTTTTAAAGTGCCCGTCCTCCCTCTTATAAAAGGACACCACCTCTAACCCTTACTCACACCCCTATATCCCCCTTGGATTGTCCAAAATCTTCCCAAATAAGCTCCTAACATAACTTTGTTCTTTATAGAATTATTCCATTAGAAATAAGGGAATTTAAGAAATCTCATTGGCTCAAATCAAAAGAAGTTACCCTATTTGAAGTAATGTCTTCTCTAAAGTTATTTCCATTATTTTTCCATCTCCACTCCCAATTATATTCTTATTCATTAATTACATAACAATAATAGTATCCTAAATGTACTAGGATGTTTTTATGAGAATTATTCTATCTTCACTTACACACACATCCATCTAATGGATACAAACATATTGTTTCTGTGTACAGTGAAATGTTGCCTCGTGAAACGATGATTGTTCGATTTTCCCTTACCACCTCACATGGTGGACATTATGATGGAACTGAAATTTTTTATGATATATATGATATTTATTTTATCTCATTGATTATTTAATTACCATTTATAACATACCCTTATACTTTTAATGTTTTATTATTAAGATAATTTCATTTGAGGAAGTGCGGACTACCGCCCCTCAAAGTGACACGACTCATTCATGCTATACATAGAACATATAAAGGATGTAATTAATGAACTTATGTAATATATAAAACATATATATTATACTAGAATTAAAATATACCTATATATCATTTAATTTTCATTCCTTTAAATATGAAAATTAAATTAATATAGCGTTCATGCGCACGTATGACTTATCATCTCCAAGAACGTTTCATTTCATTACTTATGTCAAATTGATATGGAATATTATAAATAAAAATATAATGGATATATATAATATATATTATATATAAATAATTAATATCATTATTGATATAATGTAATTATGATCACCTGAACAATTTGTAATTATGAAAAGTTTATTTTTGACTCAAGTACTGAACATCGACAAAAAGATCGATATGAACTCGAATAATTATATGATAATTATAGCAAGGTAATAAGTGATACAAATGAATAATAAAATTGAAAAATGTTCTTAATCAAGTATAAATTAAATTATTTTATTTTTCCGGAAGAACAAGGAACAAGTGTGACAATTCAGCCTCTATTTAGTGGAACCTTCCACCCTCAACTTTTAGTGAAATACTTATTTTATGTTATGTCTTTTAATATCAATTTTTAAATGTTGGGATATGTTATTATATATCCATATTGCTATAAATATTATTTCCAAATTATGAGATACCCTTACAGATTTCATAAACTCAATTTATAATTTTATATGTGATGACGTTAGGCTGCCGAATTTTACTAAGTGGATTTCTAAACTAAATTTCCACTAATTGGGTATCACGCATACTTAGTTTATTATATTAAGACATGATTATGTGTGAAATCAATATTTATTTATTTATTTATTTATTTTCACTTCCTTATATGTGGATATACTATTTATACACACATTCACCGTGTTGATAAATACTTACATCATTTAAACAAACTTTTTAAGGGAAATATTTACTAAATCTCTATTTATGGAGTTCAATATCCATGTTATTGGTTTTGTTTTTCAAATAATATGTTTGAATGACCTTTAATTGTTTTAAAAATAATATCTAAATATATTGGGTGTATATAAATTTTTCACACATAATTATGTCATTTATTTATCTTTAATTTAATGTTACGATATTTGTAAGGTATTTCATCTCAATATCCTTTCGTTGAGGAATATATTGTTTTCATGAAAATTTATTATACTATCATGTCTATATACAACCATTTTTACTCTTTATATCGTGAATTGTTATATTCTCAGGATATTTAAAGTTATGTTCCTTAATGATTTTTATTCAAGTGTTTCATACGTGGTAAGGTAATATTTAACTAAAACATTATTTTAAATGTTTTAAAGATTTATTCATTTAAATCCTTCAATTCCATGTCCATGTTTTGAAAGTAATTTTTAGGAATTTATTTATATGGAATTGAATGTTTTCAAGTGATAACATATTTCAATAGTTTCAAAGTGTTATGGGATACTTTGATTATAAATTATCGTTATTAAATGTTTTAAGGAGTTTTGTAAATGGGTTAAATATTTATATATCATAAATTGATCTCTTATGGTTAAAGTGTGGTAATGTTTTTTTACTTTATAATTGTGTTATTTTTTATGATTATTAAATAATACTTAGACATTTTACAAGTGGTTATGTGACTATCCAAGATGGGTGGTTATGTGATAAACCAAATGACGGGTGGTTCCGTGATAAAAAATGATGGGTGGTTACTTTATAACCTCTCATGCATTGGGTATGGAATTATGCCATATGACTATACCATTTAGTGATATGTGCGGAAGTTTACCATATGACTATTCTATTTAAGTATGTTTATTTCATATGTTACCTTTATACTATATACTTTATTTTCTATGGGATATATGGTAATATTTTGGTTAGAAAAAGGGTAAGCAATGAGCATATATTAAGTGATGAGTTTCTACTACTTCTATATGGTGAAAAGTATTATTTTATGATAAATTATTCATGTTTTACATGTTTTTTAAAAAAAATAAGAGTTTTCCTTATTTATATATCCCTTAATAATCTTTTTATTCTCATCCCAAGTTTTTGAAATGATTATGATAGGACTAAAATTAGAATAGGGTCAATATTGGGATCAATGGAAAGTCATGCTATTTAAAATATGGAACTAAACATGTTTTATTTTATAAGAATTTTACTTTATGAAAAAAATGGATTCTAAGTAAAAGTGTTTACGTGTAATATACAAGTTGTACGTATATGTTATAACCTAATTCTCTAAAGCTATAAACTTGACAAGATCCTAAATGTGAATTATTAAATTAATACAATATTCTATATTGTTTAAGGATGGGTTCATATAGTAATATTTATTTAATTTTACATGATAATGAAATAATTTAATAAAAGAGTGTGCATACAATATATAGATTATTACACTATGTATAAGATACGTCTTGGTATTGATTAAAATGAGGATTATTCATGAGAGGCCTATAATCCATATATACCCATGTGGTAAAACTATATTGTTAATGAGAACTAAATGAAATTAAGATGATAAATTCAAAGGATGTTGGAGTGATATTCATTCCTAAAAACCATAACTAATGGTAGGTAATTTTAGTATGGATGATAAAATCCAAATAAAAAGGAATTATCTTATTATTGGGAATCCGACAAGAACATCTCAGTAGGGAATGTATGTTATGTGAAGCCATAGGTATGATGTTCAAGGATATTTGTAGCATACAAAAATGGAGACCATAAATATCAAATAAAAAAATTTTAATAAGGAAAACCCGCAAAATCATTAAGGGGTTTTGTGAGTACTGTATTCTTTATGAATATGTGAAAATCCTGTAAATATAATTACATCTTGAGGGATGGAATGAAAGGTCTAACAAAAATTAAATATATTCATGACATTAACCCTTAACATATAAAATAATATGTTTTAGATTTCTTGAAATATAAAAAAATTTCAATAATACAATTTACATTAGGGGAATAATATGAGGTAGTTCACAATAAAATTTCATTTTCTATTATGATTTTCTCTAGTGGTAGTTTAGTTTTATATAAGGAAACATTAATTTAATTATCATATTGTATAATTTTAATTTGGATTCTTATATTTTTTATATAAATATTTTCTATCCTATATATTTGTACTAAAATTATTAATGATTGTTTTGACCTTTAAATTCATAGTATCATTGGAAACATAATAGTGGAATGTCTTTATAAAATATTGGAATGTTGGTTATGTGAAATTTTGAAAATGGGACATCCAAAATCAGTTTCCAAAAATATATATATTCCTATAATTTATTATATATCAATATTAGATAAGTGTAAGGTAAATTTTAGGATCATAAAATCCCCCATAGTTTTATATTACAAAATATGAATCATAAAATTATATAGAAAAAAAGATTATATAAAATATCTTATTTTTAGAATTTGTTTTGAAACATTCAATGGAAACATAGTTAATCTATGATATAAAAAAATTAAAAATGTTAACAATCAAATAATATCTTTTAGTGGAAGTAAATCGTATGGCCATCATTTTCAACTATTAGATTATATTTCAAAAACTGTTTATAAATAGCATTATATATTATATTTTTTCAGACTTATATGATTAAATTTTCATTTAATGATTTATAAGAACATTTAATTCTTTTTAATCATTCATAAATTTGTATATAATAAAAAAATTCTATATTTTCCCCATTAATTTCAATTTTATTAAATTATATCTTTTTCCTAAAATTACTGAGTCTATTATAAATTTTATATAAAAATTATTCCCTTTAGAAAATGTGTTTATAACCCATCCTAGAATTGATTTTCAAAGTCATCAATCATCAATTGATATGGTCATGTATATAATTGATAATATTAATAACACAATTCATTGAATGATCACTCCAAAAAAATTCCTTTTAATAATTCATGCAAAGATTATTCCTAATATTTTGTGCCATTAAACCCAATAGACTAACACAACACATTTACCATAGTAAGTGTTACCAATTATCATTTTTTAAACATAATAGTAGTGATCCCAATCATGTTACACATTCAAAATGAGTTTATCCTTCCATATATTACAATATATGATGTATAAACATATCCTATAGTTGGTATTTACAATTTCTTGTATGGAATATATGTCAATTGAACAGTTCTTGAATTGAACATACACAATTGATTCATACCCATCCATACCAATCATTATCTAGGTCTATATTATCCCACTATGGACATAAAAAATTATATGATGAGTAAATTTGGATAAAAATCCTTTAGGTCATGGTGAACCGATAAATAATAAGGTCCTATAAAATATTTAATAGAAGCTATACTGAACTAGTTTAACACATGTATCTTAGGGTAAACACAAAAACTTTTTCTTTAGATCAAGGAAACCATGATGTAATATTGTTAACCTAGAATTGTAAATCATACCAATTATTTACATGTGTTGAGGCAAACACATTTATAAATTCCATTATCTGATATCATTACAATATTATGAATTTTATATGCATATGTTGGAGTCCATCATTAATATTATATTTTCTATACTCTTATATATATACATATATATATTTCACTATTTAATTCATCGTAGTTAAAAATAAATGTGAATATTAATTATAATAATGTCACTATTACCTTAGTGTTTAACACAATTTTTGTTTTATCTCATATGATATTTACACGAAAATGATTATTAACCATGTATATGGTGGATATAATTAATAATACCATATTATATATTTTGGGATGGGGTGGTGGTTGAAATTTTTGAATTGGAAATGATAATTTATCATTAAGCCCAAAATTATTGTAGATCATGTTTTCTTATCTATAAAAACTAGTTTTACTACATTATTGTACATTTATCCATGAAAAGCAGAAAATGATCATATACATATTTTCGATAACATTGGATCATTATTATATTATTGTTCATATCACTCTTCCATTTATTTATTTTTTGATTAGGTTATTTTTAATGTATTTAAATTCATGGATATGTTTATTTCTCATGACATACCGACGTATTGATTGATCTAGAATTGATAGTTTTGAAATATAAAATGATAACATGTGGATGATTACCCAATAGTTAAGAAGACAATATACCCATTAAAAATGTACATAATTTATACAACATAGGAGGAGAATCAACCATATAATCATCTGAGGATGCAGGACATGGATCACTCTATATCATTTAAAACATCACCGTTAACTTATTTAATAAGGAAACAATCACATTTTTAATGAAAATATGGGATTACATTTTGAAATTCCTCTCTAAATATAGATATTGATAATTATATAAATTATTATTAATAATATAGTAATTTTTTATTCCAAAAATATGAAGGATGTGGGGTTATGAAATTAAATCAAAAAATTTAAAGAATATATAAAATACAATGATTCATTGAACAGATCAATTGACAGCTATGGAATCCACTCATATCATATTACAAAACACATTTAAATTTATTTATTAGAGACTAATTAACTAAAAATGGTGGAAATGTTTTTGATGGAGAAAAATGAGATATAATACTTGAAAATTATGATTTGTAAAAAAACTAAATGATATCATAAAATAAACTAACATATTCCGCTAAAATAGTAATCTATATTTTAATTATTAGTCAACTAATTATTTAGTTTTATTAAGATAACAATTTTTTATACAGTCGATTGCATTCTCTATGATTAATATTCAAGATATTCGGAGGCTCGGGATTTATTTGATATATATAATGATGGTGATGAAACTCCCTTCTATGTAATAATAATATATATAAAGATTTGGATGAAAAATTCCCTTGTAGAGGATTCAGTTAAACTGTTAATGACAGCAACCATATAAACCCTACATAGTGACACTAATAATAGGGAAAAGAAGGGAAATAAAATTCTACTGTGAGAGCTAGTATGTTTGGGGGGATCTTCACTTTCCTTTACTAAAAAAATATCTCCAATAATTTTAATATGGTAGATAACTCAATTTATTTTTTTTAAAACAGCCCTCTCATCCTTCGATATGAGTATCTGTTTACTATAACATAATTATTATTGATGATAAATGAGGATTTTATGTGATAAAAATCATATCTCCTACTATAAATGAACTTTATATAATTTATATAATTCTATACATATTTCAAATTTATTATATTATAACATTTTTTAAGATTAATCATGCATAAAATTCAATGATGAAATAGTAAACAATGAAAATTTGATATAAATTAGATAAATACCAAGTTTTATGGATTTTCTAGAAATAGAGTATCTAATTTTTCATGTTATTAGTATTTTATTTGATTTTAATGTCTAAAAATAATAGTTACACATGATTAAATCATTGTTACTACTTAAGAATTGAAGGGATTCATTAGTGTATAATGTGACACATCTTCTATAATTAGTGGGTATAATAAAGATTTTAATCACCTATAATTATAAAAAAGAATTTATTCCTCTCATATAGGTAGTCACAACTATAAAAATTAACATTGAGGCTAATTTTAATTATCAATGTAGTATTTGGGTAGATGTAAAATCTAAAAATTCTTTCTTATAATTAACAATATTTTGACCTATAAATGATCAATTAAACTATTATTTTATAGTGGTTCTTTCAACTATAACTTCAACCAAGTTTCATATATTGTAAACCCAAAACCAATACCTGAAACTATAAACATGTAAGAGTGGATAACTCAATATCCTTGTCATCATGGATTGAATAGATTCGCTCTATATTTACATATCATTAATTGTGATTTAATTTTAATTTATAATTTATATTTACATATATATTATATCAATAAAAACATGATGATTATGTTGAAGGCTTAGGTAAACCTATATGAATTAATTTCATTAATACATCTTAGTGTGATAATAAACTAGATTGGTCACATACATAAACTATTCATCTTTCATAGTGTTTTGGGTATGATTAATAAGCCATTTTTTACTACAGTTTGAGACATTATTATTTCATAAACCATCAAGCATTTTAAGGGTTCCACCTCACCACTTGAATGGTGGATTCTCAAAAAATAATAAAAAATGAATTCCATCAGTCCATATTGTCCAAGACATTATTAATTCTTAATAATTATTTTTGATAAGGTTTATAAAATTTATGGTGTTATAAATTATTGGAGATAATAATATATTACATAGAATATTTGTGGAATTAGATTTCAAAAACCCATTACCTAATCAATTGATAGACATATAATATAGAATAACTTTTTTTTCAAAAAATAATAATTTTCATGTGTGACTTTGTACAAGAATTTAAAATAATATAAAATATCTTGTAATGGATATAGGGATTAGAATATCAACCACAAAAATACATTAGAGGGATATAAAAATTAGATTTATGTATAATAATATAATATAAAACCATAATTTCCCTTAATATATTAAATATATGAAAATAATAAGAATTTTTTCATTCATTAATATGTATCAAAATGTTTTTTTGGGAATCCATTTTGATGTTCTATTTCAACCTAGATTTTATTCATTTCTTATACTATTGAGGTATGTTTTATGGATATAGTCTGGTATATTACATAATATAGTGTATTTCGACTAGAATTAACATTCATTCCATCCCAAATCTATTTTAGATAAATAATTTAATGTAAATAAGAAAAATAATACAATGTTAAGCCCATTCATTAAAAATGGAAACTTCTATTATAAAGCCTTGTTTAATATAAGAAAAATATATTTTAGGAAAACATGATTTTTTTAATGTAAAATTATTAAAATGTTCATCTTAACATCATCTTTTTCACAACTCTTAAATGAAACCATGTGAAAAATATTTTAAAATGTTATGAGGATGAAAGTCTCAGTAAGGGACATAAAACAATGGATGAAGTAATTATTCCATGAATACATATAATAATTCCCCCATAAAATACATCATTAGAAATCGTTTAGGAAAAATATAATCATAAAGGTTTAAATGAAAATTTAAATATTAATAGATTTTATTTCCATAAAGATGTAATTTTAACGCAGTCATATGAAATAATCACCACATTTATAAATGGATTAACCATCGTAGTTATACAAGGAATAAATATCACTATTAATAATTTAGTAACCATCATACTTATAGTTTCATTAACCATCATGGTTAAATTTTGATTAACCATTACATGTACTAATAGAATATGTTAATGTTTTACTTTCAAAAATTATGTTACTGTAACCATCATTGCTAGTCATTTATTAACATTGTAGTTAATCTTTGAATAACTATTATGGTCAACATATAAACATTACCCAATCCAATACAAAGATATAATGTGGAAAACTATACATATAAATTATATCGGTCTCACCTTTATGTAATAGTGGGGATCAAACACTAATAAATAATTTCAAAAGAATATATATTGAATAAAATCCTTGAAAACCCATTAAAACTAGTATAATAAACACATTCAAGAATCAAAAAACATTTTTTAACTCATTTAAAATATAAAAATTGCATACATAATAACCAATCAATAAAATAATATGAAAAAATATAACAGAAACTTAAAATAATTAAGTAGTCATGACTATGGAAAACCTCTCTCATGCACTTTATGTTAAAAATATTCCATTAGTAATTTTTTTGGTGAAGTCACAATTTATATCATTTCAAAAATGAAAGAAAAATTCATTATAAATTGTTTTGTAAAAAAATCAAAAAATCATTTAAAATGAATATAAAACTTTATAGGTTAATATTATTAATATATTATAAAACATTTTTAGAGATTGAGTATATAATATAAATATCGAGATGTTAGTGAAAAATTAAATGATTATTTTTAAAATAACGTCACCTATAGCTTTAGAAACATTAGAATCATATTCCTCATAAAAGAGTAACATTAAAAAACAATAAATTTAATAATAATAGATACATTTAATTTGTGATCGGAAATGTGGTCTGTATATAAAACTTACAAAATAGTATAGGGAAAAACATTAAAATATACCTCAATGAATTGAAATTGAATGTTATTCCCTTACCTAGAGTCTAACTCATCACGCACAATATTTATATCCTAAATAACAATCATAGGAAAAATTATAATAGATTTATATAATATTTAATATTTAATATCACTTTAATCAATATTATTACCATATTAAAAAAGTTACATAATCATTTATTTTTACATCTTATGGTTTTGTGATATTTTTCACATAAGTCCAAAATGATGTTGGTAAGATGAATATGGGTAGAGAGGTAATTATTCCATCATTATCAGAATAATAAATATGAAATAATTTCCATTTCGATATATCAATTATATTTTTAAATACAACTATTATATATGGTCATGGAAAATGATATATGTTACAATCATGGTTATAGTATGTTGTTTGTATGCATGAATAATGTTCCAATTTTTAAACAAACAATACAGAAATAAAAAATATTTTATTATATTTTTCAGAATGATAATAATAAATAAATATTTTATTTCTTCATTATATATATATATATAAATCACTAATTTAATATGATGATGATAAATTAATCACATCATTTGGTGGTAGTCCAAATGTATGCATAAATGAAATAATCATTTTTCAATGAATGGAATGGTCAGAATGTAAATGATATATTATATTTTGATAATGATTCATATTCCATGAATATCATAGATAAAAAATAATAGTTTCATTATAATCCATCCATGGAATGTCAAGATGGAAATTGAATTACATCAGTCTATGAGGTGGTATTCTTCCGTAGAAAAAAATGATAGATTTGTTTCCCATTAGATGGAACAGAATATTGATAAAGGTAAAGATATAAAAAAAATATCTATATATTTAACATAGTATTATTATTTTTTAACATTATTTATGATGATTTAAATGAGGTGGGATAAGAAATATAACATAAATGATTGATGAAAACAATACCTCTTCTTCCAACAACCTACAATTATTAATATATTAAGTCCACTAAGATGGGTATGTTTCCACATAAAAATACACTATAATGAGGGTAATGAATATAAGAAGTAAATTTAATTTATTGGTCTAGAAAATTTGTTTTATGTTGGAGTGATTGAGTATACTTGGTTCCCTTTTATAAGAGAGTATATGGTCTCTCCTAGAATTTCTCAAAATATTAAACTACTATAAATTAATGTATAATTTCAAATGGATCCAAAATTATTTATTTTTAAATTAATATGAGAATGGTTATATATCCTCTTATATAATATTATTTTTATAATTTTTGGACGCATTTTTCCTTATAAAGTTATTCAACCCCACATTAACAATTTTAAAACATATTGTGACAGAAAAGTTTTTTACAATATGAGGTTGGATATATTCAAAATAATTAGAAAAATGAAAAAAAATTGAAATTGGATGATATTATAAACCATAAAATAATTTGTATTTTTAATATATTATTTTAATTAATTTTATATTATTTAATAATATATTATTTAATATAAACTATCAATAATGATAATTTCTAGATTTATTCATTACATTGACCATAATAATATCAATATAACAATTATAATTTGAACCATATATTTCATTATATCCTTAAATGGTCTTGGAAGGATATAAAATCCATGTATTATATTACTTAACTAAATTATAATACATTGAATATTTGTAATATTATTTTTTTGATTTTTACTTTTGTTAAATTATTACTACATCAACTTTGTCTAAAAATTAAATTAATTATATAGTAAATATTAATTAATAAAAAATTAAAATTATTAAGGTAAATATTTTTATTTAAAAACTATTTTTTGTCACACATATCCTCAATACAAAATCGTTTCAAAAATATTATATTTATTAAGAACAAGACTCTAAAATGTATGGATTTTCATGAAATAAAATACTATAAATAATATAATCTAATACAAATGGCCATAAAATTCCATGTTACTAAATATTAGATGGATATGGTTGAAATAATTTCCAGAAATAAAATTTAGTTATGTTTTGTGGTTTTTTATAGTAAAAATCATTTTTATCACTTAATTAATTGATTAACACTTCATAATGAAAAAGATTTTATAAGGTAAAAATTCATGTCTACAAAATATAAAATGGAATTATTTATAATATTTTACCCCATAATTTAATATATTTAATCCATTTTTAAACATTAAAATCATAGATGTTGTGTAAATTAATTGATAAGTAAAAAATTGCAAAGCAATGGAATACACTTTTTTAGAAAAATGGAATTTTTAAATATAATATCTATATATACTAACTTCAAGTATAAAATACATAAAAAGATAATTAAAAATAATAATAAAAATAAAAAACATAAATTTAATTTTTAAATTATTTAAAATTAAATAAATTTTTAATTTAAATTCTGTATTTTTCACTATTTATTCAAAAATCCATCTTTTATGAAAATAATCAAAACATAATTCAATGTTTATATTAAAATTATTATCTTAAAAAATAATCCCATTAAAAAAATAATTTTAATATTGTTACATAAAATAATTTTATTATTTTTTGAGAAAAAAGTTTTTTTAAAAATATATTTTTGAAGAATAAAATGATATTACCAAAAATAATGTTCATATGTATAAATACATATTCAATAAAATTTATTTTATTTTAAATAATAAATATTTCAAAATTCAATGATTCTTATTCATACCCTCTAATTTAATTTCAAATAAATAATAGTAACATATAAATAATAATATTTTTGTTTATTTAATCTTGATGTTCCATATCATGTACACTATTGAATTTAATTTTTAAAATCTCATCGTTAAATTTCATCCCTCCATTTAATAAATTGTGTCATCATAATTTGATCAACTACATAGAAATTAATGTTATGAAATTTCATTTCACATTGTAAAAAGGGTTAATAAAACATACTATTGGAAAAGGTGAAAGGGAAGTATAATGTTCATTTGGGATAAAATATAAGAGGTGTCCCAATAGGGGAATAATAGTGGGATGTAAAGATATACAAATATAAGAGAAATAATTTTTGGAAATAATTGTCTAAAAATGAATATGATCCTGAGAAAGTTATAAATCACAAAACCATAAAACATAGATTTAGAAAAAGACTATAAATTCTTTGGAAATTGAATGTTATAGGAGAATTTTTTTTATAGTGATATTTCCCTACATGTAACGCTTTACATTACCATATAGAATAAAAACATAAGAAAATATACCAATTTGACTAATATTATATCATTCATTAATACATTCCTACCCCAATATAATATTTTTCTCCAAATGATGAGCATTCAAAATTTATTTTTCATTCCAAAAGTAGTAGAATAAAATTTTAGTGGATCTAATAATTCTAAAAATAAAAAATATTATATACCCCACAATTTATAAATTTACCCCAATCAAAATCGTTAGCATGTGATAAGATTATTCCTAAAATGAATAAACATTTAAATGAAGAAAAAAATAGTAACCTCCAAAATTCAATATTAATACCCAAATGAAAACGTAGATAAGTCAATAAATATCTATCTTTAATATTCCTCAAACTATTTATCACAAATATTGAAACCCATGAATTAAAATGATTAGATGAAACATACTTCCATGATAAATTTTATATATGTCCCTAAATAACATCAATCACTCTTAATGCATAGTAAAGAAAATGTAATTTCCCAAATCACATTATCCCCTTGATATGAAAATCATTTCAATAAATAACTTGGATCACCATAAAACCCACAAAAAACCATTTATTCTTCAAAAAATATATTTCATCCATCATTAAATAAAAAATTCCATAATATTATATTTATATTAATAATTTGATGTTAACCAAAATTATATTGATCTTATTCTAAAATAAAATTTATCAGAAAAACTTTTTAACAGAACATTTAATCATATATTTTAGAAACCCTAAATTAAAATAAAACAATATATAATCTACACCATATAGTTTAAATGTATATAAAATCATATGGTCACTAAAAGTAAAATAATTTTTAATCATTTATCATTTTCACATAATAATCACAATGGTTACATATACTTTAAACATCAATCAAAAAATAATAAATGTATCCTAGAAATTATCACCTTTTAACTATTTCCTTTTTAATGTTATCAATTCTAAATAATATATGTATGAAAATTTTGAAAAATAATCGTACTTGGAATAATTTTAAGGGTTTAATTGGTCAAAAAATATGTAAAACTTATTAATATGAAATTATTTTGAAAAAAACTATGAAAGAACACATTATTAAATAGTTAAAAATTAATATTTTCCTTTTTCCTCAAAAAGGTATCTCTATAATGAATAATTTTAAATATATAATTATGATTCATCAATGTGAATCCAGAAAATCTATATACCTAGAACATAAGAAAATAATCATTCCCTAAATCTAGATTTTCAGATTTCATTGATATACCATTTATCTTATTATATGACTCCAAAAATCCATAATTTAAATGGAAAGGTCCTTTTTAGATTTTTTTTCATTAAAGGTAGTAAAGTTGATATTTTTAAATCAAGTGATACATATTCCACAATCCTTAAAACATTTAGATAAATGAAAACTTGTTAAATAAGTCCAATAGTTTATTTCATGAGATATGAATACCTAGAAAGCTTTTAAACTAATTTGAAATATATTTTATAATAATTTTGATAATAAAATCACTCATAAGGTATTATAAGGCTATGTAAGATAACTATCCTACCATATTGATAATTTTTCATTATTCTATAGAAAATAACATAATTAATACATGAAGTAAATTATTACAGGTTAAAATTAAAAATTCCTTCATAAATATAATATAATAAAAAATTATATATTACTTTATCCATAAAGTTATTTATACAACAGTTGATTACCCATTAAACTTTAATAAACCAAAATATTATATACCAACTAAATATCCATTTGCATAAATCTTCAAAAGGAATTCCTTACAATTTTGACTTATAATCTGCCTAAAACTTTTAAACCCATGATGGTATCCATAACAAATAGGAAATCATATCATGAAATAATCCTAAACATTATAAATGGATAATAATTTCTCTTATACCATTGGTAAGGACCATTCATTAAAAAATAAAAAATATAGTGTCCTTAAACTAGAATTCAGTTTTTTTCTTTCCCAACGATCTATTAGTTTTTTTTGTTTTATACAATTTGGACAGATAATTTCAGATTAAAGCAATATAATATAATTAAACACTACTACTCAGTGTCTATTGTTTTCATAAAACAAAAAACCATTAAAATTAATCAGGGTTTGTTTTCATGATTGATATTTATAATTTTCATCTTGAACTCATCTTTTTCCTTACTATTCTATAAAATGTTATGGAAAATACGTTAACACACTACAAGAGAAGAAAAATCATAGTAAATGACATAAAAATGAATTAAACAACTATTAAATGAATACATATAAATTTTTTACTTTTTTTTAAATTTAAATTTAGACTAACAAATAATTTCCTTACCAAAAAAAAATTCTATACCAAAAACTATTCATAAAAAAATACACACAAAATAATTATGGAAAAAATTCATAATTTTTTTTCAAATTTTCAAATCACATGAATATATCTTTACAATTTTATTTTGTTAATGCTTATATATAAAATAACCATCATTGTTATAAAGGGAGTAAACATCACAGTTACACATGGTCTAACCATCACATTTTAAATGAATTAACCATAAATAAAATCATGATATAACAATCATGGATAAATTTATAGTAACCATAATATAACCTCATGTAATACCTTCCTAGTTAACCTCAGAAAATAAAATTAGAGTAACCAACATAACTACTCAGGGTTTATCCATTATAATTAATCTTTGAATAATCACCACATTCAAATTATAAACATTACCAAATGAATAGGAGAGATATAATGTTGCTAATAATATATATATTTCACAATGGGACTCATTTATTCATAAATGACTTTTAAGTACAATATAGTTGTTAAAACCTTTGAAAACTCATTTAACCCAATTTTAATGATACGTTGGGATAATAAAATACTTTTCTTTTAAAAAATTCTCCTTCAAAATAAGAAAACATTCACACAAAATAAAGAAAATATTTTCATTGATATTTTCATTGAAAAACATATAATGTATACATAAATTCATTAATTAATAATTATTTTAGGAATATATTCTTGTTCATAATAATATTAAAGGACCATTCCTTCCATATTTTTATCAAAAAGGGCATAATGTACCTTTTTCAAAGTGAAAAAAATATTTTTTCAAAAAAAATGAAAAAAATATAAACATGGGTAAAAATAACTTTCAAAATTCATTAGGTAATATTAAACACCATTAATATTTTTAGATAAAATATTTAATGGATGAAAAATATAATATTAAGGGAAACATTAAGATATAATTTTTAAAAGAATCTCTCATACCACCATTGAAAAATATCAACTGTAAACACCATGAAATAATAAAATTATACAAAACATTAAATTTCATTAAAATAATGAAACTTTTTATATAACATGTCAATTGGGATGTATATACACCTAAAAAAGATAATATTGGTGTATAACATCAAAATATTCTTTAACTAATGGAAATTAAGATTAAAGTCCTTACATTGAATCTAACTCATAACATATGTTCTTTACTTAATTAACAATAAAATTTGTTTATCTTTAACAATCTTTATATCATTTTTAAATTTCATTATTTTTTTTATCTATCATATTGAAAAATTATTATATTTATTTAATCATTTACTTTTACATCAGATGTTTTTGTGATATTGTTTACATAATTAAAAAATTAATTTGGTTAGTTGAATGTAATAAATGTGTTCAATAATCCATCATCACCAGAATAACAAAAAAGAAATAATTATCATTTTATAATTTAAAAAAAAATTAATACTCAATTAAATATGGTTATGAAAAATTATCTAGTGTATAATCGTGGAGATTGTAGGTCATGCATAGGAATGAGTAATGATTCAATTTAGAAACCATTATTATAAAAGTAAATAATATACTATTTAATCATTCTATAGTTTTCATAATATAATAAATTTAAGACTACTATTTTTAATATTCTTATATATATCATACATGTTATGTGGTGATTAAAAATGAATCAAATCACTTTTTGGATGTGGTATTCCACACGTATGCACAAACAACATTATCATTTTTCAGTTAATGGAAATATAAGAAGGTAAATGATATATTAAATTTTCATAATTATTAATATATCAAGAATATCATATATAGAAATTAATTGCATCATTATAATATATCCTTCATAGATCATGATAAAAAATTATTTAAATCATTCTATGAGGTAGATGTTTTTCAAACACACAAATGATTCTTTTGTTTCCCATTTAATGGTTGTGGAAATTGATATATGATATGATATTTAAATTATAACTTATAAATATAATGGATATACCTATGTTATTATTTTTTCATGGTTTGAGAATATTTTATGGATATTTATGAATAAATAAAATGTAAAAATTCAATTAAAATGATACAACTTCTTTAAACTACCTCTTATTTGTAACGCATTAAGACTAATAAATATTGAGTTATGCCTAAATAAATGGCTCTATAATTATGGTAGGGACAAATTAAATTAATTTGGGTGGTTATTGGCTATTAAAAATTTTAATTTAAGTTTGAATTATTGAAAATAAGTTTTGCTATATTATATGAAAGGTGAGGGGAACTGTTGTATTTTTCTCAAAATATTAAATTAATATAAATTAATTTTTTATTTCAAATATCTTCTAAATTATATATTTCAATTAATATTTGAGTAAGGGTTAAATTACTGTCTTCTAGTAATTTTTGGATATCTTTATTTCATATTTTTTCCTTAAATTTTATTTTAACTAATCATAACCCACTATAAATCATACACTGCAAAAAGTATTTTTACTCATAGGGGGTTAATATTGAAACTATAAAATAAAAAGAGGCCCATAAATGTACCATGGTGGATATAATCAACCATATTATAATCACATGGATGGTTATAATATTTTTAAAAAAATTATACAATTTAGGTAAATAATATTTATTATAAAATATCAACAAATTTATTTTTTAGAATTATTCCTTAAATTGACATTAATAAAATCCAAAAATCACATAAAACTAAAAAAAAGTAAATAGATACTGAATAGATCATAGATATAATGACCCAAACCATTATGAATAGAATTTATCCATCCTTGATATAATTTAATATAGTATAAATCACATAAATCACATAGTGCCCACAATAAAATATTTGTAAATTTTAAATTATTGCAATAAGAATTATTTCTAAAATTTAAGGAACCTATACTGATGAAATATTTTCTTGACCTTAAAAATAGAAATATTAACCTTATGAATAGTAAATTGGCTAAATTAATAGTAACTTGACCCATTAAGTTATAAATAAAATTTAAGTATCAAATAAGTAATTATATGATATAATTATATCATTGTATAAATAAGTAAATATGTTCATATTTATTAATTAAGTGTAGGTATATTTTTAATTCATAAATTTTTTGTTACAATTTTTTGATTAATTTAAGAATTCAAATTAAAATTTATTTTTATAAAATCTGTTTCAAAATTAATATTTTTATGTCTTCTGATTTTATGGTAATTACATAAGCTTAATTAATTTTTCAAAAGGTTATAAAATCATATTTAATATTATAAACTATATTTTCCACGTCAATGATGATTTTAATTAAAAATTGAATCAATCATAATTAGGAAATTATTTTCAAAAAATAGGGATCGTTTTTTAATTCTACACGTAAAATATGGTTGGGTTGAAATTTTAGGAATTTTCTAAAATACTTTAATTTTTGGTAAATAGTAAAATATATTATTTTACGATTAATGCTAAGTACATGAATTTATTGAGTCATAGTTGATGTAATGTTTATTTAAGCCCATAATCTCAAAATATCCTTAAATAATTTAATATATTTAGTGATAATTATACAACTATTCATAGTGAAGATCCGTACTAGTAAACGAATTATTAAGATAATGGGAAAACACCAATCCCACACACTATAAATACAACCCATCACTCCCTCTTCCCCTTGCACCTCTCAAGTCTTGGGACTTGTCCGCGTTCTACTCAATACTCTTCTATATCCCCTCCCCCATTTCTATGATCTCTTGGTCTCATAAAAATACAAAATCTCATTCCCTATGGACCTTCTCAATGAATATAAATTTAAGAGGTAAACTCCTCTCTATTTTCCTTTAAATTTCCATTCAATTTCATTTATTTTATTATTCTATCCTCACCTCCATTCATCAAAAGAAAATGATAATTAAAGTAAATGTAAAATATTAAAATTATATCATGTTAATGTAAGATATATATTTAAACTCATCTCTCTCTCTCTATCTTAATCTAAAAATGAAATCATCATCCCTGATTTATTAATTTACCCACATCGTGGGTTATGGAAATTCATTTTCCTCTAAATAAATAAAGGTACTTAATAAAACCTTTAAATGGTTTAAAAATGATTTTAAAATATATTTTTAAACCCTTTTTATGTTCTAGAACTAACTTATATACATAATACTATATGATAAAACAAAAAAAAAGTTCTTTGGGATCGAAAAACCATCATAATTAACCTAAAACGATCATCATTATGTTTTATTTAATAATTCATCCTTATACCATATAAAATAATTATTTATAAGATCATTTAAACTTATAAATTATCATTAATGAAATAAAATAACAATTTTGGATATTTATACGCATGTTACATGAACTTCCATTCAGGTGTACAAGTGAATCAATCATGAAAACATAGAAAACCAATTCTCCCAAACAATTAAATTAAACGCTATAACTGATATAAAATCCCATAAATGAACATAATAAATAAATAATGAATCAAATTCATGTATAAAATGTTATATATTTGTTAATTAATGAATTTAATGTGATTATACAGTATATTAAATTGAGGGAATTATCTAGACACAGGGTAAGGGGAATTATCAAACCCAACTTTCTTTTTTGGGGTTTTCACAACACCACCCCATATTTAGAATGGATTTTACATTAATGTTAATTATATATATTATTCATTATTATATTATAATTTCTAGTATATACATATTACCTCTACGGTTTTATGAAAATTTAAAGTATTTTTTTAAAATGATCTCTTCATTCCAAAAAAAACATATTTTACTTATCGGGAGATTTTTTCTTCTTCCCTTAAAATCTATGATTCTTATACCAAGTATGATATAACCTATTAAATTTGGGATCCAAATTTTTATAAATAATTTATTTATGAAATATAACCCATTCCTTTCCCTGGGTTGTTTTATGTCCAAGATTGATATATGTTTTATATGGAAAGTGTGATAATGTAAATGTTATGATGTGACAGGTAAAGCCATAATTATATCATATAATGTGAAGTCATGATGTAAAGGGTTCACCTTGAATTATATAGAAATCTAATGAATTGGATAATTTTATTTTTCTAATGAGTTAATGTTAAATATTCTTGAACATGATGGTATATTTGTTCACAACTATTTGTGGTATTTGACCACTAAGACATGATGTTTCATTTTATGAATTTCTACATTCCATGACTTTATCTAATGCTTAATCTCATGATTTCTAAAGATATTATAAATATTCTCTCTAAATTTATAATATTATATGTCTCTATCGATCCTATGACTGGGATTTTAGATCACCCCATTTTTATGTACATCCCGAGGTGACTACTTCTACTAAGGAGAGTTTAATTGCCAATAAGAAGCTAGAGAAGAAGAGATTAAATTTTTTTTGTTATGTTTTTTAAATGTAATTTATGGTTCTAGTATTCTAATTACACTAAATCTTGGGATCCAAGTCACTAAATGCTTTTATTTTGTTTATCATTGATATTATGTAATATTAATTTAAATAAAATAAGGGTATTTATTGTTGGTGTTAGAGATTATTTTTGTTAATTTGGTAATTAAGATTAGAGAACCATTGTGAAAACCCTTAATATGAGACTAAGTATATGTAATAACATAAGAATATTTTCAAAACATAGGGATCTTGTAAAATATTTTTTTAGAGTTAATTTTACAAAGGAAAAATTATTAATTCATGAATTATTGACTTCTATTTTATTCTAACATTTTTTATTTTAGAAAATGGTGGGGATAATGAGAAACTATGAAAAAAACCCGTGTAATGGAGTGATTTCCTGAATGACATCCCAAATTATTTTGGAGGATGAGTTCAAAATTTCATGGGGATGCCTATGCAAATATCTTAGTATATATTCTGTAACCTATATAAGATGGAACTTCAACCTACATCTAAGAGGGAGAAACTAGCTATCGACCATTTTTTGTGGAAACATCCTCTAACCATTAGTGGATCATATGATCTATAAGTTGTGGAACAGTGGGTCAAATCGATGTAGAAGGTATTTTTTTTACTTCCCTATTTAGAGATAGATAATGTGATTTTGGCTATTTATTTTCTAGATAGGGAGGACAACCAATGGTGGACAATGATGAGTAATACCACACAGAGAATTTAATTTTTTGAGATGGAGTGGGAAACCATTAAGATAATGTTTCGTAAAATGTATTTACCATGAAAACTTTATACAATAATAGATAGAGAATTCATAGAGATGAAGAAAAAGGAAGGTGAATCTACGATGGCTTATGAAGAAAATTTCATAATGCATGCAAGGTAGGTTTCAAGATTTGTTGTCAACAATGATAGAAGAATTTCTAGATTATTTTCTTGATTAAAACAACACATTAAAAATGCTCCTGAAATTCAAGACTTTCTGAGTTATGAAGAAGATTTTCTATGTTCTCTTAATGTGGAGATGGTGTTTTGGTAGTGTTTCTATGGATATGGTGAAATGAAATAATAGAAGGTGTTTAAAGATAGAGGATATAATGAGAATGGTGGACAAAAATATCTATCATACACATGTCAAAAATATGGGATGAATCATCATGGGAACTTCTTCAATATGATGGGTAAATTCTTTATGTGTCGGATAGAAGGCCATCTAGCTCATGATTGTCTAAAAGACCTGAGGAAACAAGAAAATGTTGTGGAGGAAGGAAGATCACCACCCATGTTCCAATACCACAAATGTATGGAGAAAGGGAATGATGCATGACACTGTGATAAACCTCGAGTCGTTGAGGATAATCAGCATCAACATACACCCAAGAAAAAGTATCAAGGCAAGACTCATTTCATCACTAATGTATAAGTGTGATAAAGAAAATAATACGTAAAAGTTACACATCCTATTAATTAAAGAATGGAAAAATTATTTTTTGATTCTGGTTCTACACATTCATTTATATCTTGGAAGCTTTCTAGAATTGTTGAATCAATGCCCTAAAACATTGATGTGGAGATATTTCTAAAGAAACCAAGTGGAAAAATCATTGAAACAAATGTTTTAGACTCCTATCCTATTGTAATATGTGGGATAATTTTTCAATAAAATTTCACTATACTTAACATGGTAGAATTCGATGCTATAATGGGAATCGATTGGATCTCATTATATAGAGCTGATATAAACTGTTGAGAAAATGAAATATCAGGTCATATTCAAAATTATACCATGATCCTCTACAAATTATAGGAAGATTTTGAATTCAATTTGAGAAATCCTCCAACAGTGTGGTTATTGTATCTTTATGAATAATCATAACTTGGTCAAATTATTGAGTCAAAGTAAGGTATCAACATAAGGGAAATTCCCATTGTGAGGGAATACAATAACACATTTCCTAATGATTTACTAAGACACCCCTCGAATCATAAGGTATATTTTTCAAATTAATTTAAACATGGAGATACTAAAATCTCCCAGTGTCCCTTTAGGATGGCTACTGTCAAACTAAAGGATTTAAAGAAGCACCTACAAGAGAATTTAGAAAAAATGTTCATATTCCCTAATGCATCACCTTGGGTTGAACCAATAATACTTGTGAAAAATAGTTATGGAACAATGCAGATGTGTTTCAATTATCAAGAACTCAACAAGATCACAATAAAAAACAATTATCATATTCCAAGGATTGATGACTTGATTGATCAGTTGCAAGGATCTCATTACATCACAATGGTGGATATCCATTCCGGATATCATCATCTAAATATAATGAAATGATGTATTTGGAAGACATTCTTCCATACAAGGTATGGGCATTATGAGTTTTTGGTGATGCCATTTAGACTTAGTAATTCCACATCAATCTTCATGGATTTGATGAATATAGTATTTAGACTTCATCTTGAAAAATTAATTGTAGGTTTTATCGATGATATTATCATATAATATAAGATAAAGGATGAACATCAAGAACATTAAAGGATTGCTTCGGAAAAATTGTGAAATGAATAGTTTTACTTCATGTTTTGGAAGTGAATTTTGGGTAAATCAAGTCACATTCTTGGGACATTTGATCATATGTGAGGTAATTTATGGGGAAACTTAAAAAACAATGGAATTTTAGGAATTACCCAGAACCTCTAGTGTCATAGAAATATGTGGTTTTCATTTATTTTTAGGGTATTTCCATCATTTATTGAAAATTTTATCAGAACTGTCTATCCCAACAAACTATTTTAATAGGAAATGGGTAATGTATTTTTGGATTGAAGAATGTGATGAATTCATCAAAGAGATAATTAGAAGGATGACCACTACATATGTTATCACATTAACATAAAGTGGAGAATTTCTTGTGATATATAGTGATGGGTAAAAGAATGTATTGGGCTATTTACACAGGTAAAATGATAATGCTATAGCCTACGCATCACATAAGTTGAAGATCCTTGAGCAGAACTACTAGACTCATGATCTATAGTTATCAACTATGATGGATACCTTGAAAGTAGGGCGGAACTACCTATATGGTGAGAAGTCTAAAATATATAAAAATTACAAGAACATAGTGTATATATTCACACAAAAAGAGCTCAACATGTGACAAAGGATATGTTTTAAGCTAATCATGGACTATGATGGCTCTATTCACTATCATCCCAGAAAGGCAAACAAGGTAGCCGATGCTTTGAGAAGTAAAAACATACTACTCTACCCATGTGGTGGATTGTGAAAGATCGTATCTTCATAGACATAAAAAATATGATTTTGGAATTCATAATTGAAGGAAATATATCCTACCTTACCTAAATTATTTACCAACCATCTATCAAAGATAATATTAAGTAGGCACAAATGGATGATCTAGTTTTACAAAATAAGGTGAGTTCAATAAAGGAAGGGAAGTTGCTAGAGTTCCATATCGATCATGATAGTATGATTTGGTTTTGAATGCGGATTTGTGTGCCTTCATTGACTGGGATAAACATGGGGATATTGGATAATACACATAGCTCAAATTTATATATCCATCATGGGAGTACCAAGATGTATCGTTATACTTGAGAACACTTCTGGTGGGACACCATGAAGGGGATTTCATATAATATCTCTAGGTTCTTGATATGAAAGCATGATAAAATAGTGTGATAGGAGTCCAAATGGATGTTGAAAATATTTTATATACCCATTTGGAAATGCGATAATGTCACCATGGAATTTGGCATGGTTATCCCAAATACAACTAATGGGAATAATGTGATATGGGTTACGGTGGACTGACTCACGAAGATTTCCCACTTTATCTCTATTCAAGAGGATCTCCCTCTAGAAAAACATGCACATATATATATGTTAAGGATGTTGTTTGAATGAATGGATTTTCACTTTTGATTATACCTTATCTTGATCCTAGGTTCAAATATAAATTATTGAGGAGTCTTTATCATTATTTGAGTAATTAATTGAATTTCAGCATATCCTATCACCCCCAAACTGATGGCCAATCTGAAAGGACTATTCAGATGATCAAATATATACTAAGTGTATACTCATTTGAATTCAAAGGTTTGTGGGATTAGAATATACCATTGGTTGTGTTCTCATACAATATTCCCTTCAACTCAATTATTCATATGGATCCATATAATGATCTGTATGAAAAAGGATGTATAACACCAGCATATTGGGATGAAGTTGTCAAAGGAGAGCTACATGGACTAGATCCTATGAAAGATATAATAGGGAAGGTTCAATTCATCCCACAACATATCAATAATTCTCATATTTTGAAAAAAAATATATGCCGACAGCCATCAATGGGACTTGGAGTTTGACATTGGAGATAATATCTTCCTTCTAATATCACCCTGGAAAAGACTCACATGGTTTTGAAAGAAAGGGAAGATAATCATAAGGTATATTGGCCCCTTTGATATCATTAATCACGTAATAGATGTCGTCAATCAGCTTTCACTTCCACCAAATATGGTTCATGTTCATGATGTATTTCAAGTATCACTCTTGAATAATTACATACTAGATCTCTCACTTGTACTGAAATATGATACTGTATAACCAGAAGATGATCTCTCTTATGAGGAGAATCCAATAAAGATTATATACTGGAGAGATAAGGTTCTCCATAAAGGGATAACCCACCATGTCAATGTTTTTTAGAGGAAGCATAAGTATGAATAAGAGACTCCAAAACTCGATGAGGTGATGAAGGATAAGTATCATCACCTGTTTATGTAAAACAAAATTTCAAGGTAGAAATTTAAAAAGGGGGAAGAATGTAATGACCCAAACTTTTATTAATGTATTTTATCCATTCTTAAAGTAATTTATTATATTATAAATCACATAAAATCTCGTAGTGAACATAAAAAAATCTTTTTAAATGCAGAATTAATTCAATAAGATGTATTAATAGAAGTTAAACAACCTATTTCGATGAAATATTAATCTTACCATAAGAATTGTCATATAAACCTTATGAATAGTAAACCAACCAAATGAAAAGTCACCTCACCCATTAATTTATAAATAAAATTTAGGAATCTTATAAGTGAAAATATGATATAATTATATCATAGTATAAGGAAGTAAATACTGTAAAACTTATTAATTAAGTATTGTCATTCTTGTTTGTCAGAAATATTAAATTAAAATTTTATGATAAATTTAAAAATATATATAAAATATATTTTCATAAATTATATTTAAAAATTAATATATTTATTTATTAAGATTTTAAAATATTTTTATGATACATTATATAGTCATTCAAAATGTTAAAAAATCAGTTTTAATTTTAAAATCCGTATTTTCCAAGTAAATGATGACTTTTATATAAAATAAATTAAAAATATTTTCTAAAATATATTCATAAAATTGAGTTAATTTATTAAATTCTGTATGTCATAAAATTATTAGGGTGAATTTTTGGGATTTTTTTAAAATACATAAATTTTTTGTGAATAGTAAAATATGATTATTTACGATAAATGACAAATAGAAGAATTTATTGATTAATAGTTGATGTAATTCTAATTAAATCCCATAATATCTAACCAACTTTCATTTTTATATATATTTAGTGACAATTCTAAAACTATTCATAATGGAGAGCCAAAATAATAATCTAATGATTAAAATAATGGGAAACCACCCCACTCCTCTACTACAAATACAACAACTCACCCGCTATTCTAGTCAAACCTATAAGGATTTGAGCATTATATGTTTTATTCCCAATACTATTCCCAAGAAACACTCCCATTTCTAAGATATCTTGGTCTTAACAAAATACCAAAACTCTTTCCCTCTGTAATTTCTCACTTAGGAGAGATTAAATAGGTAAAATGCTCTCCCTTTTTAATTTAATTTTCATTCAATTTCATTTAATTTATTATTCTATTATCACCTCCCATTATCCAAGTGGAATTATATTTATAGAAAATTAAATATACTATAATTATATCATGTTAATAAAATATACATATTTAAAATCCTCCGTAATTCTCATTTATTCTGAAAATGAAATCATCAACCATGATGTGTCAATTTATAAACATCATACGTCATTCACTTTCATTTAACTTTAATTCCTTAAAGGTTGTTAATAAAATAATTAAATTGTTGAAAATAGATTCCAAATTTTATTTGATAACTATTTTCTTTATTGTAGAACTAACTTATATACATAATAATAAATGATAAAACAAAACATGTTCATTGTGATCGAAAAACTAAAACAACTAAGCTAAAATGATCATCATTAACTTTAATCTAATGGTTAATCCTCTCAAAATATAGCAAAATTCATTCTAAAACCATTTAAATTTACAGATGATAATTAGTAAAATAAAAAAATTCTGGATATTTATATGCATGTTACGTGAACTTCCATTCAATTATACAAGTGAAACGATCCTGAAAACCAAGAAAACAAACGCTCCAGAACAATTAAATTAGACTCTATAAATCATCCAAAATCCCATAAATGAACAAAAAATACCATAATAAATAAAAATAATTTATAAAAGGTTAATTATATTATAATTATAAATCTAATTTGATTATATTGGATATTAATGTGAAGGAACCATTCAGACACAAGGTAAGGGTAATTCTCGAAGCCAACTCTCTTATTTTATGTCATCACTCATTTAACCCATTTTCAGTATGGATATTCCATTAATTTTCCACATATATGAATTATTCATAATTAAAATATATTTTATGGAATATTCATGTTACATGTCTTATTTTATAAAAAAGTAACAGATTTTTACAAAATAAATCTTCTTTCCAAAACAACATTTTTTAATTCCCATGAGATAGTTTCTTCTTCAGTTGAGATTGATGACTATTATACCAGGTAAGTTATTCCTTATTTCATTTGTGAAGAAAACTTTTATCAATATATTATTTATGAAAAGATTACAATAATTTATGTGGGGTTTTATGTCTAGGATTGATCTACATTCTATTTAGAATGAATGATAATGTAAATGTTATGATATGATGGGTGCACCCGGAATTATATAGTGCAATGTGAATGTTATGATGTGATAGGTGAACTTAGAATTATATAGAGCTCAAATTAATTGGGTAATGATATTAATATAATTATTTAATGTGAAATATGTGTAAACCTGATTCTATATTTGTTAACAACTATGTGTGGTAGTTGACCAATAAGACATGATGTTTCATTTTTTGCATTGCCACATTCCATGACATCATCTAATGCTTCTTATCCAGATTATGATGATGATGTTGTGAATATTCTATCCCAATGTAATATTGTATTATTTTATTATCTAACCTCTTACATGGATATTAGATCACACCTTTCTTATCTATATCTTTTGGTGACTTCTTGTTACAAGTAGTGTTCAAGGGCCAATAGATGCTATTGAAGAATAGATGAAATAAATTTTTATGTTTCTTAAAAATTAATGAATGGTCCTAGTTTTACCGAGACACTAAAAATTCATATCATATACATATAATACTTTTATACTGTTTATAATTAAAATGATGTAATAGTAATGTATCAAAAAGAAGGGTCTCTATAATGAAAATCTAAAAAATTCATAGATGACATTATTTATCTAAAATTATATTATGTTTACTATTTTTTATATCATTTATTTTAATTATCTATTAATTAAATAATTTCTCCATCAGTGTTGGGTAAGCATTTGAGAAAATTAATTAATACATAGAATTAAAAATAAATTTCTATGATGAAGTAAAAGTATTATCATTAAAAATCATATTTATATTCAAACAAATCCTTATATTATAATCATATTAAAAATATTATAATTATTAAAAACAAGAGTGTGGTAGGTATGCATTTTAATGAAATAAAATATTATATATGTAAAAATAACATTAAAATGGTAATGAAATTACTTATATATTAATATAGAATGTGTATGTATGATGTGAAATAATAAAATAAAATTTATATCGGTGTAGGGGTTATTATACTTTGATTATTATTTTATTTCTAATCCATAATTATCTACTTTACCATGTACCATGGTAAATAGATAATGTTACTAATAAATTTGACCAAAAATAGAAGGGACCTGTTTAGTATATTTTGAACTCGTTATTTAAAATATTTAATCCATTTTTAAAAATCACAAAAACAATTTGTAGAATGTAATGTAATATTAAACCATAAATATTCAACGTATTCCAATTTTTATAAGAAATCCATTTTTTAATATTAAATATATTTAGGATAAATTCACATATAAAATCTATTTAATAAATGAAATTAATTTAAATGTAACTAATTATAATTTAAAACTAATAAAAAAATTATATTATATTTTTAAAAACATTAATACAAATTACAATTTCCAATAAAAATGAGTCTTTTACCCAATTCATTATTAAATACAATTTTTATAAAATTCATAAAACAAATACATATAAAATTTAAAATTTATGATTTCAAAAATATTGTTAATTATTCTTTTTACATTTTCTAAAATGTTAATAAATAAATTATATTATTTTTTCCTAAATCTTATTATATAAAAAATTATACTTTTAAGAAATCGAATTTAATAAAAATAAAGTCCTTATTTATAATTAAATAGATAATAAATTATAAAAAATTATAATAATTATATATTTCATTAAATAGTTATTCCTATTCATACCATAAAATTTAATGGCCAGTATATAGCTTTCACATTTAAATAATAATATTTTCTCATTTGTTTAAGAATAATGTGGCATTTTTTATACGACTTAGACATTATTTTTAAAATAATGAGATATTGCTAATTTTTAATAGACAAGTGGAGTCATAAAGGGAATTCATAAAGATAAAGAGGAATATGGATGTCATTAAATAAATAATACATTTTACTGTAGGTTCAATATTATCATATATTTGATCGATGTATGAATATTTTTTTTGAAAGACCAAAAGAATAATTCAGAATGATTCTATTGGATAAATATTTTTAACATTACAATTCATAGTATTAAGTGAACAATAATAATAAATTTCACGGAAAATTTTATTCCTGACATGATATATTTTCTCTATGAGTTTTGAGAAAAATTATTAATATAATTTAATAATATTATGGCATTAAAATGTATCCAAGAATGTTTTAAGACATTTGAGAAAAATAGAGTAAAGTATATAAAAGATAGAGTTGGGTAAGATTAAATATATTTTTTTAATGTCTTCATATGAGTAAAATGAAAATCATTCTGTTTTGTACGAGGTAATTGTTTTTGGGGATATGAAATATCTTCGAAGTGAAAATATACTGGATACACAACGATACATGTTTTTTGAAGTTATGAGATGATAAATATGATATTTTAATTGTTGTGTAATTGAATGAGACTTATAGAGGAGTTGATATGGGGTTTATTAGAATGAATTTTTATTTTTGAAGTTTTATATTCTTATGGATAAAATGTATGGATTATTTGTTTAGGCATAATGGTGATTCATGATGTTTCTTTAAAATAGTATTATGGATGAAATGAATTTCAGAATAAATTAACTCACATATCAATGTAAATTGGGATTATACAATTCTTACAAATGGGTATGAAAAATATCTTGTATGATTGAAAAATAATTTTAATGATTATGTAACATTAAATCCAATGTTTCATGGAAAATATATGAAAAAACAAGATATAATATAAGAATAATATTGTGGTTGAATATGTAATTTGTGAGGATAATTAATTTCTAAAATTCTCCATAAGATAAAGTTAAATTTTATATCAAATTCGTGTAATGGTCTATAGATGCTTATTTTTGGTTTAGTGTATCTCATAAGAAATATATCACTTCATCAGTGATTATGAATATGGATAACCTAATTATGTTATATTTTGTGATTTATGTGAGTATTTCTGTAAATATTTCTATAATAAATTAAATTGTGATTTTTATGGAGATTTAAATGTATAATATCGATTTAAAAAGAGAAAAAATAAGTATTTTTTAGTTCCCTCTCCCCTGTATTTTGGATCTTGTGTCGACTTGTTACATTTGAATAAGATACAGTGATTCATATCTCAAAAGGCCAGATATTTTTTAGTCGTTGTAAACTATATATATGCATGAAATTGTTATAAGTATTGAAATCATAAAATACAAAATGTATTCTCTACGAGATCATCATTATTCCTATTATCTTATCCCTGTATATTAATAAAAAAACTCTTCTTAGAATCCTATGGAAATGAAATATAATAAATGGGTGATATTAGATGCTTAGTATTGGTTAATGTACAATAGAATATATGAATAAATACTGAATAGCCAATATATAAAGGTAAATAACTGAAACAACTACCATTTAACAACTAATTTGAGCATAATGTTGTATTAAAAATGGAGATTAAATAATTCAATGTAAATAATAACATGATCATGAGAACCTAATAATGGATATTCTAAAAAAACTAAATAATCAAATGGAATAGAAATAACTAAATTCCTAAAGATGGAAGTTGTAATGTTGGAAATCCAAGGCATACTATCAATGACTTTTTCCAAGACATCTAATATCATCCCGTCCTTGGGCCAATAAATCTATATAAATGGGTAAAGAATATACTAAAACCCATTCTTGTTTGTCTCTTAAGATACAATTATCCATCTATGGTATTTTTGTGTCACCACTCATCTCCCACAAAGTATATGTAATTCCTTATATTATGGGGTGACACAAAATGAATATAATCATTGTTATTAGAATCATGTCTTATCAAATGTAAAAACATTACGTAATCAAAAAACATATTTATAAACCATCCAATATAATATGGTGAAGGATAATAAAATTGTAATCTTTATTCAAAATGATCATCAATCATCCATAAAATCAATAATGATGATACAAAACCACATGTCTAAATTGGAAAATTATTTTAATAAAGGGTTGATGTCATTGATCGGTATAAATTATATAAAATGATAATTAAATACATTTTTTAGAGAATATATTTTTAACATTGAAACTATTATTAAATATAAATGTTTCCAAAATATTTTGAAAACCCAATTATTTAAAAATAGCTGATAAAAACCTATAAAATAATAATTAAAACATTTATTGGTCATGAAATCATAAAATTACATTCAAGACATACACGATAAAACAATCATACCATTATGATTTCTAGTAAAATCCAAAATGAGATTTTTGTTTTTTGAAAACAAAAAAAATATTCATTTTAAACAAAAATTAGAAAATGAAAAAATGTATAAATTTTTCATTAATAATTCATTTTGTAAATGTAAAAACATTTTTGAATTTTATTTATAAAATATATGTTCAGATGAAAACTTTTTTCTGACTGGAATGAAAAATAAATATATATTTTTTTTAAAAAAATGACTTATTTTATGTCCCAAACAATAAAAAATTGTACTATAAATTAAAAAATATCATTATTAACTAGAGGATAGTAAAATATATTTATTTTAAGATATAAATTTCGATTAATTCCCCAATAGTAGATGAAAAAATACTATCACAAATAATTATATGATTATAAATCAATCCCTTACCAATTTTGTAATGTTGCATTCATAAATACCATGGAAGAAATAACATTAAATAAAAAAATTGAATATCATTAATCTAATTGAATTAAATACAGAACAAAAAAATGTAGTATATAATCCACACCAAAGAAATATGTTTTGAATATGGTGTATGTTATACGAGTGTAAAAGTGAGATGAGAAACCATTACCATGTGTCTGACTCGTTGTGTACATTCTTTCATATATGATATCAACCAAAACCTGATGATTATGTTTAAGGCTTATGTAAAACTATATGAATTAATTTCATTAATACTTCTTAGTGTGATAATAAACTAGATTGGTCACATACAAAAACTATTCATCTTTCATTGTGTTTTGGGTAAGATTAATAAACCATTTTTACTATAGTTTGAGACATTATTATTTCTTAATCCATCAAGAATTTTAAGGGTTCCACCTCACCACATGAATGGTGGATTATTAAAAAATAATAAAAAATGAATGCCATCAGTCCATTCTTTCCAAGACATTATTATTTCTTAATAATTATTGTTGATAAGGTTTATAAAAATTATGATGTTCTAAATTAGTGGAGATAATAATATATTATATAGAATATTGTTGGAATTAGATTTCAAAAACACATTACCTAATCAATTGTCAGACATCTAATATAGAATAACTTCTGTTTCAAAAAATAATAATTTTCATGTGTGACGTAGTCCAAGAATTTAAAATAATATAAAATATCATGTAATGGATATAGGGATTAGAATATCAACCTTAAAAATACATTAGAGGGATATAAAAATAAGATTTATGTATAAGAATATAGTAGAAGACCATATTTTCCCTTCATATATTAAATATATAAAAATAATATGAATTTAGTTCATTCATTAATATGTAATAAAATGTTTTTTGGAATCCATGTTGAAGTTATATTTCAACCTAGAGTTCATTCATTGTGTTTTTTATACTACTGAGGGATATTTTATGGATATTGTCTTGTACATTACATAATATAGTGTATTTTGACTAGAATTAACATTCATTCCATCCGAAATATATTTTAGTTAAATAATTTAATGTAAATAATAAAAATAATAAAATGTTAAACCCATTCATTAAAAATGGATACTTCTATTATAAATCCATGTTTACAATAATAAATATATATTTTAGGAAAACATGATTTTTTTTAATGTAAAATAATCAAAAAGTTCATCTTAACATTATCATTTTCACAACTCTTCCATCAAACCATTTGAAAAATATTTTAAAATGTTATGAGGATGAAAATCTCAGTAAGGGACATAATACAATGGATGAAATAATTATTCCATGAATACATATAAAATTTCCCCCATTGGAAAATTTACATTGGGTGTAAAAAAAACTTTTTCCTACCCAATAAAAAAACTTATCCTCCTAAAACATATCATAAAATACATCATTAGAAATAGTTTTGGTAAAATATACTCATAATGGTTTAAATGAAAATTTAAATATTAATAGATTTTATTTCCATTAAGATATACATTTAACTCATTCATATGAAATAATCACCACATTTATAAATGGAGTAACCATCATAGTTACACATGGAATATATATCACAATTAGTAATTTAGTAACCATCATAGTTATATTTGCATTAACTATTATGGTTGAATTTTGATTAATCATCCCATGTACTCATATAAGATTTTAATGTTTCACTTTAAAAAATTATATTAGTGTAACCATCATCGCTAGTCATATATTACCATCATAATTAATCTTGGAATATATGTTATGGTCAACGTATAAACATACCCAATCCACTAAAACGATATAATGGGGAAAACTATACATATAAGCTATATCAATCTCACCTTTATGTAATGGTGGGGATCAAACAATAATAAATAATTTCAAAGCACTATATCATGAATAAAATCCTTGAAAACACATTAAAACCAATGTAATAAACACATTCAATAATCAAAAAACATTTTTTAACTCATTTAAAATATAAAAATTACAGACATAATAAAAAATAATTAAAAAAATATTAAAAAATATAATTGAAACATAAAATAATTAGGTAGTCATGACTGTGGAAAACTCCTCACATGCACTTTATGTTAAAAATATTCCATTACTAATTTTATTGGTAAAGTCACAATTTATATCATTTCAAAAATGAAAGAAAAGTCATTAGAAATTATTTTGTAAAAAATGAAAAAATGGTTTAAAATGAATATAAAACTTTATAGGTTAATATTATAAATATACTCTAAAAAAAATTTAGCTAATGAGTATATAATATAAATACAGACATGTTAGTGAAAAATTAAATTATTATTTTTAAAATAATGTCACCTATAGCTTTAGAAACATTAGAATCATATTCCTCATAAAAGAGTAACATTAAAAAACAATAAATTTATTAATAATAGATAAATTTAATTTATAATCTAAAATGTGGTATATATATATACAACATAAAAAATAGTATAGGGAAAAATATTAAAATATACCTCAATGAATTGAAATTGAACGTTATTCCCTTACCTTGAGTCTGACTCATCACGTACAATATATATATCCCAGATAATAATCATGGGAAAATTTTAATAGATTTATATCATATTTAATATTTAAAATCACTTTAATCAATCTTATTACCATATTCAAAAAATTATATTATCATTTATTTTTACAACTTATGTTTTTGTGATATTTTTCACATAAGTCGAAAATGACTTTGGTAAGTTGACTATGGGTAGATAGGTAATTTTCCCATCATTATCAGAATAATAAATATGAAATAATTTCCATTTCAATATATCAATTATATTTTTAAATACAACTATTATATATGCTCATGGAAAATGATCTATGTAACAATCATGGTGATAGTAGGTCGTATGTATGCATGAATAATGTTCCAATTTTTAAACAAACAATACAGAAATAAAAAATATTTTATTATATTTTTCAGAATGATAATAATAAATAAATATTTTATTTCTTTATTATATATATATCACTAATTTATTATGATGATTATAAATTAATCACATCGTTTCATGGACATGGTAGTCCATATGTATGCATAAACGAAATAATCATTTTTTAATGAATGGAATTTTCAGAAGGTAAATGATATATTATATTTTGATAATGATACATATTCCATGAATATCATGAATAAACATTAATCTTTTCATTATAATCTATCCATGGAATGTCAATATGGATATTGAATTACATCGGTCTGTGAGGTGGTATTCTTCCATAGACAAAAATGATAGATTTGTTTCCCATTAGATGGAGTAGAATATTGATAAAGGTAAATATATTAACAAAAAAATATCTATATTTTTAACATAGTATTTTTATAATGTTAACATTATTTATGATGATTTAAATGAGGTGGGGTAAGAAATATAACTAAAATGATCGATGAAAACAATACCTATTCTTCCAACAACAAACATTTCTTAATAGATTAAGTCCACTAAGAATGGTATGTGTCCACATAAAAATACTCTATAATGAGGGTAATGAATATAAGAAGTAAATTTTATGTTATTGGTTGTGAAAATTTGTTTTATGTTGGAATTATTGAGTAAACTTGGTTCCCTTTTATGAGAGAGTATATGGACTCTCTTATAATTTCTCAAAATATTAAACTATTATAAATTAATGATTAATTTTAAATGGATCCAAAATTATTTATTTTTAAATTAAGATGATTATGGTTATATATCCTCTCATATAATATTATTTTTATAATTTTAGGACACTTTTTTCCATATAAAGTTTTTCAACCCCACATTAACCATTTTAAAACATACCGTGACAACAATGTTTTTTACAATATGAGGTTGGATATATTCAAAATAAGTTTAAAAAAGAAAAATAAATTGAAAATGGATGATATTATAAACCATAAATTAATTATTTTTGTTAATACATTATTTCAATTAATTTTATATTATTTAATAAAATATTATTTAATATAAACCATCAATAATAATAATTTCTAGATTTATTCATTACATTGACCATTATAATATCAATATAACAATTATAATTTGAACCATATATTTCATTATATCTCTAAATGTTCTTGGAAAGATATAAAATCCATGTATTATATTATTTATCTAAATTATAATACATTGAATATTTGTAAAACTAGTTTTTTGATTTTTACTTTTGTTAAATTAATTCTTCGTCAACATTGTCTAAAAATTAAAATAATTATATATTATATATTAATTAATTTAAAATTAAAATTATTAAATTAAATATTTTTATTTAAAAACTATTTAATGTCGCACATATCCTCAAGACAAACTCGTTTCAAAAATATTATATTTATTAAGAACCAGACTCTAAAATGTATGCATTTTTATGAAATAAAATACTATAAATAATATAATCTAATCCAAATGGACATAAAATTCCATGTTACTAAATATTAGATGGATATGGTTGAAATAATTTCCTGAAATAAAATTTATTTATGTTTTGTGGTTTTTTATTGTAAACATCATTTTTATCACTTAATTAACTAATTAACCCTTCATAATGAATAAGATTTTATAAGGTAACAATTCAAGTCTATAAAATATAAAATGGAATTATTTAAACATTTTACCTCATAATTAAATATATTTAATCTATTTCTAAACATTAAAATCATAGATGTTGTGTAAATTAATTGACAAGTAAAAAATCACAAAGCAATGGAATACACTTTTATAGAAAAATGGAATTTTTAAATATAATATATATATATACTAATTTCAAGTATAAAATACATATAAAGATAATTAAAAAAATAAAAAAAATTAATTTTAATAAAAATAAAATAATAAATTTTATTTTTAATTTATTTCAAATTAAATAAATTTTTAATTAAAATTCTGTATTTATCACTATTTATTGAAAAATACTTCTTTTATGAAAATAATCAAAATATAATTCAATGTTTATATTAAAATTATTATCTTAAAAAATAATCCCATTAAATAAAATACATTTTAATAATATTACATGAAATAATTTTATTATTTTTTGATAAAAATCTTCTTAAAAAATATACATTTTTGAAGAATAAAATGACATTACCAAAAATCATGTGCATATTTAAAAATACATATTCAATAAAATTTATTTTATTTTAAATAATAAATATTTCATAATTCAGTGATTTTTATTCATACCCTCTAATTTAATTTCAAATAAATAATAGTAACATATAAATAATAATATTTTTGTTTATTTAATCTTGATTTTCCATATCATTTACACTATTGAATTTAATTTTTAAAATCTCATCGTTCAATTTTATCCCTCCATTTAATAAATTGTGTCATCATATTTTTATCAACTACTTTGAAATTAATGTTTTGAAATTTCATCCCACATTGTAAAAAGGGTTAATAAAAATACTATTGGAAAAGGGGAAAGGGAAGTAAAATGTTCATTTGGGATAAAATCTAATAGGTGTCCCAATAGGAGAATACTAGTGGGATGTAAAGATATATAAATATAATAGAAATAATTTTCAGAAATAATTTTCTAAAAAATTAATATGATCATGAGAAAGTTAACAATCACAAAACCATAAATTATTGATTTAGAAAAGACTATCAATTATTTTGAAATTTAATCTTATAAGAGAATTTTTTTTATAGTGATATTTCCCTACATGTAATGCTTTATATTACCATATAGAATAAGAACATAAGAAAATATACCTATTGGACTGATAGTATATCATTCATTAATACATTCCTACCACAATATAATATTTTTCTCCAAATGATGAGCATTCAAAATTTATTTTTCATTCCAAAAGTATTAGAATAAAATTTAAGTGGATCTAATAATTCTAAAAATAAAATATATTATATACCCCACAATTTATAAATTTACCCCAACCAAAATGGTTAGCATGTGATAAGATGATTCCTAAAATTAATAAACATTTAAATGAAGAAAAAAACAGTAACCTCCAAAATTAAATATTAATACCCAAATAAAAAGGTAGATAACTCAATAAATATCTATCTTTAATATTCCTCAAACTATTGATCCCAAATATTGAAACCTATGAATTAAAATGATTATATCAAACATACTTCCATGAAAATTTTAATATTTTTCCCTAAATAACATCAATCGATCTTAATGCATCATAAGGAAAATGTAATTTCCCAAATCACATTATCCACTTGATATGAAAATCATTTCAATAAATAACTTGAATCACCATAAATCCCACAAAAAACCATTTATTCTTCAAAAAATATATTTCATCCATTATTGAATAAAAAATACCATAATATTATATTTACATTAATAATTTGATGTTACCCAAAATTATATTGATCTTATTCTATAATAAAAATTATCACCAAATCAATTTTCCACAGTCCATGTAATTTTATATTTTAGAAACCCTAAATTAATATAAAATCATATATAATATAAACCATATATTTTTCATGTATATAAAATCATATGGTCACTAAAAGTAAAATAATTGTTAATCATTAATCGTTTTCACATAATAATCACAATGGTTGCGTATATTTTAAACATCTATCAAAAAATAATAATTGTTTCCTAGAAATTATCACCTTTAGCTATTCCCTTTTTAATGTTGTCAATTCCAAATAATATATGTTTAAAATTTTTGAAAAATAATCCAAATTAGAATAATTTTAAGGGTTTCATTGGTCAAAAAATATTTTAACATTTTGAATATGTAATTATTTTGAAAAAACTATAAAGGAACACATCATTAAATAGTTAAAAATTAATATTTTCCTTATTCCTCAAAAAGGTATCTCTATAATGAATAATTTTAAATATATAATTATGATTCATCAACGTGAATCCAAATAAGCTATATACCTAGAACATAAGAAAATAATCATTCCCTAAATCTAGATGTTCAGATTTCATTGATATACCATTTATCTTATTATATGACTCCAAAAATCCATAATGTAAATGGAAAGGTCCTTTTTATTTTTTTCATTAAAGGTAGTATAGTTGATATTTTTAAATCAAGTGAAACATACACCACAATCCTTAAATCATTCAGATAAATGAAAACTTGTTAGATATGTCCAATAGTTTATTTCATGAGATATGAATACCTAGAAAGCTGTCAAGATAATTTGAAATATATTTTATAATAATTTTGATAATAAAATAACTCATAAGGGGTCATAAGGTTGTGTAAGATCACTATCCTACCATATTGATAATTGTTCATTATTCTATAGAAAATAACATAATTAATACATGAAGTAAATTATTAAATGTTAAAATTAAAATTTCCTTCATAAATATAATATAATAAAAAATTATATATTACATTAACCATAATTTTATTTATACATCAGTTGATTTCCCATTAAACTTTTATATACCAAAATATTATATACCACCTAAAAATCTATTTGCATAAATCTTCAAAAGGAATTCCTTAAAATTTTAACTTATAATAGACCTAAAATTTTTAAACCCTTGATGGTATCCATAAAACATAATAAATCATATCATGAAATCATCCAAAACATTATAAATGGATAATCATTTCTCTTGTACCATTGGTATGGGCCATTCATTAAAAAATAAATAATATAGTGTCCTTAAACTAGAATTCACTTTTTTCATTCCCAACGATCTATTAGTTTTATTATTTTATACAATTTGGACAAATAATTCCAGATTTAAGAAATATAATATAATTAGACACTACCACTCAGTATCTATTGTTTTCCTAAAACAAAAAACCATTAAAATTAATCAAGGTTTTTTTTCATGATTAATATTTACAATTTTCATCTTAAACTCATCTTTTTCCTTACTATTCTATAAAATGTTATAGAAAATACGTTTACACACTATAAGAGAATAAATATCATAGTAAATTACATACAAAATGAATTAAGCCACTCTTAAATGAATACAAATTAATTTTTTACTTTTTTTAAAATTAAAATTTAGACTAACAAATCATTTCCTTACCAAAAAAATAATATTCTATACCAAAAACTATTCATAAAAAAATCCACACAAAATACTTATGTAAAAAAGTCATATTTTTTTTTAAATTTTCAAATCACATAAATATATCTTTATAATTTTATTTTGTTAATGCTTATGTATGGAATAACCATCATTGTTATAATGGGAGTTAACATCATAGTTACACATGGACTAACCATCACATTTATAAATGAATTAACCATAAAAGAAAACATGATATAACAATCATGGATAAATTTATAGAAACCACAATATAACCTCATGTAATAACTTCCTAGTTAACCTTAGAAAATTAAATTAGAGTAACCATCATAACTACTCAGGGTTTATCCATTATAATTAATCATTGAATAATCACCAAATTCAAATTATAAACATTACCAAATGAATAGGAGATCTATAATGTTGCTAATAATATGTATATTGCACAATGGGATTCATCTATTCATTAATGACTTTTAAGTATAATATAGTTGTTAAAACCTTTGAAAACCTATTTAAGCCAATTTTAATGACACATTAGGATAACAAAATACTTTTCTTTCAAAAAATTCTCCTTCAAAATAAGAAAACATTCAAACATAATAATGAAAACATTTTCATTGATATTTTCATTGAAAAACATATAATGTATACATAAAGTCACTAATAAATAATTATTTTAGGAATATATTCTTGTTCATAATAAGATTAGATGACCATTCCTTCCATATTTTTATCAAAAAAGGCATATTTTACCTTTTTACAAAGCGAAAAAACTATTTTTTTTTCAAAACAAAATGTAAAAAATATAAACATGGGTAAAAATAACTTTCAAAATTCATTGGATAATATTATACACCATTTTTATTTTTATATAAAATATTTATTTGATGAAAAATATAATATTAAGGGAAATATTAAGATATAATTTTTAAAGGAACTTCTCTTACCACCATTAAAAAATATCAACTGTAAACACCATGAAATAATAAAATTATACACAACATTAAATTTCATTAAAATAATGAAACTCGTTATATAACATGTCAAATGGGATGTATATACTCCTAAAAAAGATAATATTGGTGTATAAAATTCAAATATTATTTAACTAATGGAAATTATGATTAAATTCCTTACATTGAATCTGACTCGTAACATACGTTCTTTAATTATTTAACAATAAATTTTTTTTATCTTTTACAATCTGGATATCATTTTTATCAATGTTATTGAAAAATTATTATATTTATTTAATTATTTACGTTTACATCAGATGTTTTTGTGATATTTATTTCATAATTAAAAAATTAATTTAGTTAGTCGAATGTAATAAATGTGTTCAATACTCTATCATCACCAGAATGATAAACAAGAAATAATTATCATTTTATAATTTAAAAAAAATTAAATACTTTATTAAATCTGGTTATGAAAAATGATCTATGTTATAATCATGGAGATTGTAGGTCATGCGTAGGAATCAATAATGATTCAATTTATAAACCATTATTATAAAAGTAAATTATATACTATTTAATCATTATATAGATTTCATAATATAATAAATATTAGACTACTATTTTTAATATTCTTATATATATCATACATGTTATGTCGTGATTAGAAATGAATCACATTGATTTTTGGATGTGGTATTCCACATGTATGCATAAACAACATTATCAATTTTCAGTTAATGGAAATATAAGAAGGTAAATGATATATTAAATTTTCATAATTATTAATATATTAGGAATATCATATATAGAAATTAATTACATAATTATTATATATCCTTCATAGATCATGATAAAAAATGTTTTAAATCATTCTATGAGGTGGAAGTTTTTCATACTCACGAATGATTCTTTTGTTTCCCATTTAATTGTTGTGGAAATTGATATATGATATAATATTTAAATTATAACTTATAAGTATAATGGATATACCGGTGTTATTATTTTTTCATGGTTTGACAATATTTTATGGATATTGATGAATTAATAAAACATAAAAATTCAATTAAAATGATACCTCTTATTTAAACTACCACTTTTTTGTAACGCATTAAGACTAATAAATATGGAGTTATGCCTAAATCAATGGCTCAATAATTATGGTAGGGACTAATTAAATGAATTTGGGTGGTTATTGGACATTAAAAATTTTAATTTATGTTTGAATTATTGAAAATAAGTTGTGCTATTTTATAAGATAGGTGAGGGGAACTCTTGGATTTTTCTCAAAATATTAAATTAATATAAATTAATTTTTTAGTTCAAATATCTCCTAAATTATATATTTAAATGAATATATGAGTAAGGGTTAAAATACTATCTTTTAGTAATTTTTTGATATTTTTATTTCATATTTGTTTAATTACATTTGATTTTAACTACTGATTAACCATATTAAATCATATAATGACAAAAAGTATTTTTACTCATATGGGGTTAATATTATAAATATAAAATAAAAAGAGGCCCATAAATGTACCACTTATTTAAATGACCTATTTTGTTTAATGCATTAAGACTAATAAATATGGAGTTATGCCTAAATCAATGGCTCTATAATTATGGTAGGGACTAATTAAATGAATTTGGATGGTTATTGGCCATTAAAAATTGTAATTTATGTTTGAATTATTGAAAATAAGTTGTGCTATTTTATAAGAGAGGTGAGGGGAGCTCTTGGATTTTTATCAAAATATAAAATTAATATAAATTTATTTTTTATTGCAAATATCTCCTATATTATATATTGCATGAATATTTGAGTAAGGGTTAAAATAATATCTTCTAGTAATTTTTGGATATGTTTCTTTCATATTTTTTTTCCATACATTTGATTTTAACAACTCATTAACCACATTAAATCATACAATGAAAAAAATTATTTTGACTCATAGGGGGTTAATATTATATATATAAAATAAAAAGAGGCCCATAAATGTACCATTATTCTTAAAATGAATAAACATTTAAATGAAGAAAAAAACAGTAACCTCTAAAATTCAATATTAATACCCAAATGAAAATTTAGATAAATCAATAAATATATATCTTTAATATTCCTCAAACTATTGATCAAAAATATTAAAACCCATGAATTAAAATTATTGAATCAATCATAATTCCATGAAAAATTCAATATCTACCTCAAAATAACATCATTAATTCTTAATGCATCACAAGGAAAATGTAATTTCCCAAATCACATTATCCCCTTGATATGAAAATAATTTCAATAAATAACTTGAATAACTATAAATCCCACAAAAACCATTTATTCTTCAAAAAATATATTGCATCCATCATTGAATAAAAAATACCATAATATTATGTTTACATTAATAATTTCATGTCACCCAAAATTATATTGATTTTATTATAAAATAAAATCTATCACCAAATCAATTTTCCACAAACCATGTAATCCTATATTTTAGAATCCCTAAATTTCTATAAAATCATATATCATCTGATCCATATATTTTACATGTATATAAAATCATATGGTCACTAAAAATAAAATAATTTTTAATCATTTATCATTTTCACATAATAATCATAATGGTTACATATACTTTAAACATAAATCAAAGATTAATAAATGTATCCTAGAAATTATCACCTTTTAATTGTTTCCTTTTTAATGTTATCAATTCCAAATAATATATGTATGAAAATTTTGAAAAATAATCCTACTATAGAATAATTTTAACGGTTTCATTAGTCAAAAAATATTTAAAATTTATTAATATGTAATTATTTTGAAAAAACTATAAAAGAACACTTCATTAAATAGTTAAAAATTAATATTTTCCTTATTCTTCAAAAATTTATTTCAATAATGAATAATTTGAAATATATAATTATGATTCATCAATTTGAATCCAGAAAAGATTTATACCTAGAACATAAGAAAATAATCATTCCCTAAATCTAGATATTCAGATTTACTTTATATACAATTTATCTTATTATATGGCTCCAAAAATCTATAATGTAAATGGAAAGGTACTTTTTAGAATTTTTTTCATTAAAGGTAGTATAGTTGATATTTTTAAATCAAGTGACAAATACACCACAATCCTTAAAACATTCAGATAAATGAAAACTTCTTAGATAAGTCCAAAAGTTTATTTCATGAGATATGATACCTAGAAAGATGTCAAACTAATTTGAAATATATTTTATAATAATTGTGACAATAAAATCACTCATAAGGGATCATAAGATTTTTTAATATCACTATCCTACCATATTAATAATTGTTAATTATTCTATTGAAAAGAATATAATTAATACATGGCGTAAATTATTACATGTTAAAATTAAAAATGACTTAATAAATATAATATAATAAAATATTATGTATTAAATTAACCATAAAGTTACTTGTACATAACTTGATTACCCATTAAACTTTAATGTACCAAAATATTATATACCACCTAAAAATCCATTTTCATAAATCTTCAAAAGGGATTCCTTAAAATTTTAACTTATAATCAACCTAAAACTTTTAAACCCAAGATGGTATCCATAACACATAATAAATCATATCATGAAATCATCATAAACATTATAAATGGATATTCAATTCTCTTATACCATTGGTATAAACCATTCATTAAAAAATACCAAATATAGTGTCCTTAAACTGGAATTCACTTTTTTTCTTTCCTAATGATCTATTAGTTTTATTTTTTTATACAATTTGGACAGATAATTCCAGATTAAAACCATATAATATAATTAGACACTACTACTCAGTATCTATTGTTTTCATAAAAAGAATTTAAAATTAATCAAGGTTTTTTTTCATGATTAATATTTACAATTTTCATCTTCAACTCATCTTTCCATACTATTCTATATAATGTTATGGAAAATACATTTACACACTATATGAAAAGAAAAATCATAGTAAATGACATACAAAATTAATTAAACCACTGTTAAATGAATACATATAGATTTTTTACTCTTTTTAAAATTAACATTTAGACTAACAAATCATTTCTTTACACAAAAAATAATATTCTATGCCAAAAACTATTCATAAAAAATCAACTCAAAATAAATATGGAAAAAAGTCATAATTTTTTTCATATTTTCAAATCACTTGAATATATCATTATAATTTTATTCTGTTAATGCTTATATATGAAAAACCGATCATTTTTATAATGGGAGTAAACATCACAGTTACATATGGACTAACCATCACATTTATATATGAATTAATCATAAAAGAATACATGAATTAAAAATAATGGATAAATTTATAGTAACCATAATATAACCTCATGTAATACTGTCTTGGTTAACCTTCGAAAATTAAATTAGAGTAACCATCATAACTACTTAGGGTTTATCCATTATAATTAATCTTTGAATAATCACCGCATTTAAATTATAAACATTACAAAATAAATAGGAGAGCTAGAATGTTGCTAATAATATGTATATTGAAAAATTGGACACATCCATTCATAAATGACTCTTAAGTATCATATAGTTATTAAAACCTTTAAAAACTCATTTAAACCAATTTTAATAACACGTTAGGATAATAAAATACTTTTCTTTTAAAAAAATCTCCATCAAAATAAGAAAACATTCACACATAATAAAGAAAACATTTTCATTGATATTTTCATTTAAATCATATAATGTATTCATAAAATCATTAATTAATAATTATTTTAGGAAGATATTCTTTTTTATAATAAGATTAGATGGCCATTCCATCTATATTTTTATCAGAAAATGAACAATGTGCCTTTTTTCAAAGCGAAAAAAAATTCAAAAAAATGTAAAAAAAATATAAACATGGGTAAAAATAACTTTAAACTTTCATTGGATAATATTAAACACCAGTTTTATTTTTATATAAAATATTTAATGGATGAATAAAATAATATAAAGGTAAACATTAAGATATAATTTTTAAAAGAATGTCCCTTACCACCATTGAAAAATATCAACTGTAAACACCATGAAATAATAAAATTATACAAAATATTAAATTTCATTAAAATAATGAAAATCATTATATAACATGTTAATTGGGATGTATATACACCTAAATAAGATAATGTTGGTGAATAACATCCAAATATTCTTTAATGAATGGAAATTATTATTAAATTCCTTACATTGAATCTAATTCAAAAAATATGTTCTTTACTTATTTAATAATAAAATTAGTTAATATTTTACAATCTGGATATCATTATTAAATTTAATTATTATTTTTATCTATCTTATTGAAAAATTATTATATTTATTTAATCTTTTACGTTTACATCAGTTGTTTTTGTGATATTTTTAACATAATTCAAAAAATTAATTTAGTTAGTTTAATTTAATAAATGTGTTCAATACTCCATCATCACCAGAATAGTAAACAAGAAATAATTATCAATTTATAATTTTAATAAAATATTAAATGATCAATTAAATATGGTTATGAAAAATGATATATGTTATAATCGTGAAGATTGTAGCTCATGCATAGGAATGAGTAATGATTCAATTTATAATCCATTATTATAAAAGTAAATTATATACTATTTAATAATTCTTTATTTTTCATAATATAATAAACATAAGACAACTATTTTTAATATTCTTATATATGTCATACATGTGATGTGGTGATTGAAAATGAATCACATCGCTTTGTGGATGTGGTATTCCACACGTATGCACAAACAACATTATCGTTTTTCAATTAATGGAAATATAAGAAAGTAAATGATATATTAAATTTTTATAATTGTTAATATGTAAGTAATATCATATATAGAAATTAATTACATCATTATTATATATCCTTCATAGATCATGATAAAAAATGATTTAAATCATTCTATGAGGTGGATGTTTTTCATACACACGAATGATTCTTTTGTTTCTCATTTAATGTTTGTGGAAATGGATATATGATAATATATTTAAATTATAACTTATAAATACAATAGATATAATGATGTTATTATTTTTTCAGGGTTTGAGAATATTTAATGGATATGGATGAATAAATAAAACATGAAAATTCAATTAAAATGATTCATCTTCTTTAAACTACCTCTTTTTTGTAACGCATTAAGACAAATAAGGATGGAGTTATGCCTAAATAAATGGATCTATAATTATGTTAGGGACTATTGAAATGAATTTGGGTGGTTATTGGACATTAAAAATTTTATTTTAAGTTTGAATTATTGAAAATAAGTTTTGCTATTTTATAAGAGAGGTGAGGGGAACTCTTGGATTTTTCTCAAAATATTAAATTAATATAAATTAATTTTTTATTGCAAATATCTCATAAATTATATATTTCAATTAATATATGAGTAAGGGTTATAATATTATCTTCTAGTAATTTTTGGATATTTTTATTTCATATTTTTTCCTTACATTTTATTTTAACTACTCATTAACCACATTAAATCATAAAATGAAAAAATTTATTTTTACTCATAGGGGATTAATAATATAAATTTAAAATAACTAGAGGCCCATAAATGTACCATGGTTGATATAATCAACCATATTCTAATCACATGAATGGTTATAATATTTTTAATATTTTTATACAGTTTAGGTAAATGTTATTTATTATAAAATATCAACAAATTTATTTTTTATAAATATTCCTTATATTGACATTAATAAAATCCAAAGATCACATAAAAATAAAAAAAGTAATCAAATACCTAAAAGAACATATATATAATAAATCGAACCTTTATTAATAGAATTTATCCATCCTTGATATAATTTCATATAGTATAAATCACATAAATTACTTAGTGGCCCCAATAAAATATTTTTAAATTATGAATTAATGCAATAAGAAGTATTTACAAAATTTAAGGAACCTATACTGATGAAATAGTATCTTGACCATAAAAATAGAAATATGAACCTTATGAATAGTAACCTGGCCAAATGAATAGTAACCTAACCCATTAAATTATAAATAAAATTTAAGCATCAATTAAGTAAATATGTGATATAATTATATCATTGTATAAATAAGTAAATATTTTAATATTTATTAATTAAGTGTAGGTATATCTGTAATTTATAAATTATTAATTAAAATTTTATGATTAATTTAATAATTTAAATGAAAATGTATTTTTATAAAATGAGTTTTAAAATTAATATTTTTATGTCCTCAGATTTTATGATAATTATATGAGCTTAATTAATTTTTCAAAAGGTTATAAAATCATATTTAATATTATAAACTATATTTTCCAAGTCAATGATGATTTTAATTAAAAATTAACTCAATCGTAATTATGAATTATTTTTTAAAAATAGGGATCATTTTTGGATTCTGTACATAAAAAATTGTTGGGTTGATATTTTGGGATATTTCTAAAATACTTGAATTTGTGGTCAATAGTAAAATATATTATTTTACGATAAATGCTATGTACATGAATTTATTGATTCATAGTTACTGTAATGTTTATTTAAGCCCATAATCTCAAAATATCCTTAATTATTTTAATAATTTTAGTGGTAATTATAAAACTATTCATAGTGCAGATTCGTACTAGTGAACTAATTATTAAAATAATGAGAAAACACACATCCCCTACACTATAAATACAACCCATCACTCCATCTTCTCCTCGCACCTCTCAAGTATTGGGACTTGTCCACGTTCATCCTAATACCATTCCACATCCCCTCACCCATTTCTATTATCTCTTGGTCTCATAAAAATACAAAATCCCATTTCTTATGGAGTTTCTCAACGAATAGAAATTTAAGAGGTAAACTCCTCTCTATTTTCTTTTAAATTTCCATTCAATTTAATTTCTTTTATTATTCAATCCAAACCTCCATTCATAAAAATAAAATGATAATTAAAGTAAATTAAAAATATTAAAATTATATAATGTTAATATAAGATATATATTTAAACTCCTCTCTCTCTCTCTCTCTTATACTAAAAATTAAGTCATCACCCGTGATGTATTAACTTGCCCCCATCATGGGATTTGAAAATTCATTTTCCTCTAATTAAATAGAGGCACTTAATAAAGACATTAAATGTTTGAAAAACAATTTTATAATACATTTTGAAACCATTTTTATGTTCTGGAACTAATTTATATACATAAAACTATATGATAAAAAATTTCTTTGTGATCTAAAAACCATCATAATTAACCTGAAACGATCATCATTAAGTTTTATTTAATGATTCATCCTTATAACATATAAGATAATTATTTATAAAATCATTTAAACTTATATATTATCATTAATGGAATAAAATAACAATTTTAAATATTTATACGTAGGTTACATGAACTTTCATTAATGTATACAAGTGAATCGATCATGAAAACATAGAAAACTAATTCTCCCAAACAATTAAATTAAACACTACAACTGATCTAAATGCCCATAATTGAACATAATAAATCCATAATGTATCAAATTCATGTATAAAAGGTTATATATTTGTTAATTAATGAATTTAATGTGATTATACAATATATTAAATTGAGGGAATCATTCAGACATAGGGTAAGGGGAATTATCGAACCCGACTCTCTTTTATGGGTTTTCACAACACCACCCCATCTTTAGAATGGATGTTACATTAATGTTAATTATATATATTATTCATTATTATATTATCATTTCTGGTATATATATATATTACCTTTATGGTTTTATGAAAATTTAAAGTATTTTTTTCAAATGAACTCTTTATTCCAAAAACACATATTTTACTTCTCGAGAGATTTTTTATTCTCCCCTAAAAATTTATGATTCTTATACCATGTATGTTATAACGTATTACATTTTGGATCCAAATTTTTATGAAAAATTTATTTATGAAATATAACCCACTCCTTTCCCTAGGTTGTTTTATGTCCAAGATTGATATACGTTTTATGTGGCAAGTTTGATAATGTAAAAGTGATGATGTGACAGGTAACCCCATAATTATATCATATAATGTGAAGTTATGATGTAAAGGGTACACCTTGAATTATAAAGCACTCCAATGAATTGGATAATTTTATTTGTCTAATGAGTTAATGTGAAATATTCTTGAACATGATGGTATATTTTCTCACAACAATGTGTGGTATTTGACCACTAAGACATGATGTTTCATTTTATGAATTTCCATGTTCCATGACATTATCTAATGCTTACTCTCATGATTTATAAAGATATTATGAATATTCCCTCTAGATGTTATAATATTATATGTCCCTATCGATCCTCTTACTGGGATTTTAGATCACCCCATTTTTATGTAAATACCGAGGTGACTACTTCTACTAAGGAGAGTTTAATGGCCAATAAGAATCTAGAGAAGAAGGGATTAAATATTTTTTTGTTATGTTTTGTAAATTTAATTTATTGTTCTAGCATTCTAATGACACTAAATCTTGGGATCCAAGTCACTAAAAGCATTTTTTTTATCATTGATATTATGTAATATTAAATTAAGGAAAATAAAGGTATCTATTGTTGGTATCACAGATTATTGTACTTAATTTGGGAATTAGGATTAGAGAACCATTGTGTAAACCCTTAGTATGAGACTAAGTATATGTAAGAAAATAAGAAGATTTTTAAAACATAGGGATCCTGTAAAATATTCTTTTAGAGTTAATTTTACAAAGTAAAAATAATTAATTCATGAATTGTTGACTTCTGTTTTGTTCTAAAAATTTTTATTTTAGAAAATGGTGGGGATGAGGGGAAACTAGGATAACAACACATGTAATGCAGTGATTTTCTGAATGACATCCCCAATTATTTGGGAGGATGGGTTCAAAATTTCATGGGGATGCCTACCCAAATATCTCAGTATATATTCAGTAACCTATATAAGATGGAACTTCAACCTACATCTAAGAGGGAGAAACTAGTTATCGACCGTTTTTTCTGGAAACTACCTCCAACCATTAGTGGATCATCTAATCCACAAGTCATGGAATAGTGAGTCAAATCAATGTAGAAGGCATGGTTTTTACTTCCCTATTTAGAGACAGAGAAAGTGACTTTGGCTATTTATTGTCTAGATAGTGAGGTCGACCAATGGTAGACCATGATGAGGAATACCACACTGAGGGTTTGTTTTTTTGAGATGGAGTGGGAAGACATCAAGAAAATTTTTCATAAAATGTATTTACCAAGAAAACATTATACAAAGATAGATAGAGAATTCATAGATATGATGAAAAAGGAAGGGGAATCTATGATGGCTTATAAAAAAATTTCATAAGGCATGCAAGGTAGGTTTCAAGATTTGTTGTCAACAATAATAGAAAAATTTCTAGATTATTTTCTCGATTAAAACGACACATTCAAAATGATCTTGAAATTCCAGACATTGTGAGTTATGAAGAGGATGTTCTATGTGCTCTCAATGTGGATATAGTGTTTTGGTATTGTTTCTATGGATATGGTGATATGAAATAATAGAATGAGTTTAAATATATAGGATATAAGGATAATGGTGGACAAAAATATCTATCATACACATGTCAGAAATGTGGGAAGAATCCTCATGGGAACTTACTCAATGTGATGGGAAAATTATTCATGTGTGGGAAAGAAGTAAATCAAGCTCATGAATGTCTAAAAGACATGAGGAAACAAGAAAATGTTGTGGAGGAAGGGAGAGCACCACCCATGTTCAAATACCAAATTTTATGGAGAAAGGGAACGATGCATGACACTATAAAAAACCTCAAGTCCTCGAGGGTAATCAGCATCAACATACACCCAAGACAAAGTAGAAAAGCATGACTTATTACAACACTAATGTATAACTGTGATAAAGAAATTAATACATAAAAGATACACATCCTACTCATTAAAGAATGGAATAATTATTTTTTGATTCTTTTTTTACACATTCATTTATATCTTGGATGCTTTCAAGAATTGTTGAATCAATGCCCTAAAACATTGAAGTGGAGATATTTCTAAAGAAACCAAGTGGTAAATTCATTGAAACAAATGTTTTAGACTCTTATCCTATTGTAATATGTGGGATGATTTTTCAATCGAATGTCACGATACTTAAATTGGTGAAATTCGATGTTATAATGGGAATCGATTAGATCTCATTATATAGAGCTCATATAAACTGTCGGGAAAACGAAATATCATTTCATATTCAAAACTATACCATGATCCTCTACAAATTCTAGGAATATTTTGAATTCCATTGGAAAAATACTTCAATGGTGTGGTTATTGATTCTTTTTGAATATTCATAACATGGTCAAATGATTGAGTCAAAGTAAGGTATCAATATAGGGGAAATTACAATTGTCAGGGAAAATAGTGACATATTTCCTGAAGATTTACCAAGACACCCCTCATATCGTAAGTGATATTTTTCAAATGAATTTATACATGGTGATACTCAAATCTCACAGTGTCCCTTTATGATGGCTACTGTCAAACTAAAGGAGTTAAAGAAGAACCTGTAAAAGAATTCAGAAAAAAAAGGTTCATATTCCCTAGTGCATCACCTTGGGGTGAACCAATGATATTTTTGAAAAATAATGATGGAAGAATGTAGTTGTGTTTCAATTATCAAGAACTCAACAATATCACAATAAAAACAATTATCATATTCCAAGGATTGATGACTTGTTTGATCAGTTGCAAGGAGCTTAGTACATCAAAATGGAGGATCTCCATTCAGGATATCATGATCTAAAGGTGATGAATGATTGTATTTTGAAGACATTCTTCCATAAAAAGTATGGGAATTATGAGTTTATGGTGATTCTATTCAGACTTAGTAATTCCACTTCAATCTTCATAGATTTGAGGAATAGAGTATTTAGACTTCATCTTAAAAAATTAATTGTTGGGTTTATTGATGATATTCTCATATAATATAATAAAAAGAATTAACATGAAGAACATTAAAGGATTTCATTGGAAAAATTGTAAAAGGAATAGTTGTGCGTCATGTTTTGGTAGTGAATTTTGGGTAAATCAAGCCACATTCGTGATACATTTGATCATATGTGAGGGAATTTCTGGGGACACTTAAAAAACAATGGCATTTGAGGAACGACCCAGAACCTCTAGTGTCATAGAAATATGTGGAATTCATTTCTTTTTAGTGTATTACCATCATTATTTGAAAAATTTATCATAACATTCTATCCCAAAAACTATTTTAATTGGAAATGGGTAGTGTATTTTTGGATTAAAGAATGTGAGGAATTCATCAAGGAGATAAGGAAAAGGATGATCATTTAACATGTTATCATATTACCAAAAAGTGGAGAATGTTTTTTGATATATAGTGATGGGTAAAAGAATTTATTGGGCTATTTACACAGGAAAAATGATAATGTTATAGCCAATGCATCACAACAGTTGAAGATCCTTGAGCAGAACTACCAGATGCATGATCTAGAGTTATGAACTATGATGGTTACCTTGAATGTAGGGTGGAACTATCTATATGGTGAGAAGTCTAAAATATATAAAAATTACAAGAACATAGTGTATTTATTCACACAAAAAGAGATAAACATGTGACAAAGGATATAGTTTAAGCTAATCATGGACTATGATGGCTCTATTCACTATCATCCCAGAAAGGCAAACACGGTAGTTGATGCTCTGAGAAGAAAAGAACATGCTACTCTATCCATGTTGTGGATTTTGAAAGATATTATCTTCATGGATATAAAAATGAAGATTTTGGAAATCATAATGGAAAGAAATAAATCCTAACTTTCAAAAATTATTTCCCAACCATCTGTCCAATATAATATTAAGGAGGCACAAATAGATGATCTAGTTTTAAAAAATAAGGTGATTTCAATAAAGGAAGGGAAGTTTATAGAGTACTATATCGATCGTGATAGAGTGATTTGGTTTGGAATGATTATTTATGTGCCTTCATTGACTGGGATAAATATGGGGATATTGGATAATACACATAGCTGAACTTTATATATCCATCATGGGAGTACCAAGATTTATCATTATATTTAAGAACACTTCTGGTGGGACAACATGAAAAGGATTTATGAGCATATCTATTGGTTTTTAATATGTAATCATGATAAAATAGTGTGATATGAGTCCAAAGGGATATTTAAACAATTTTCTATACCAATTTAGAAATGCGATAATGTCACTAGGGAATTTGGAATTGTTATCCCAAATACAACTAAAGGGAATAATGTAATATGGGTTATGGTGGACCGGATCACCAAGATTTCCCACTTTATATCTATTCAAGAGGATCTCACTCTTGAAAAAAATCAAAAAATATATGTTAAGTATGTTTTTAGAATGCATGGAGATTCAAAATTGATTATACCTTATCTTGATCATAGGTCCAAATATAAATTCTAGAGGAGTCTTTATCCTTCTTTGAGTAATAAATTGAATTTCAGCAGGTCCTCTCACCCCCAAACTGATGGCCAATCTGAATGGACTATTCATATGATCAAATATATACTAAGTGTATACTCATTTGAATTCAAACGTTCATGGGATCAGCATATACCATTGGTTGTGTTCTCATACAATATTCTCTTCAACTCAATTATTCATATGGCTCCATATAATGATCTATATGAAAAATGATGTATAACTCCAGCCAATTGGGATGAATTTGTTGAAGGAGAGTTAAATCGACTAGATCCTATGAAATAGATACTAGGTAAGGTTCAAGTCATCCCACAACATATCAATAATTCTCATATTTTGAAAAATATCTATGCTGACAGCCATCAATGGGACTTGGAGTTTGACATTGGAGATAATATCTTTCTTCTAATATCACCCTGGATAAGACTCACACAGTTTTGAAAGAAAGGGAATGTAATCCTATGGTATATTGGACCATTTTATATCATTAATCACATAGGAGATGTGGCCAATCAGCTTTCACTTCCACCAAATATGGATCATGTTCATGATGTATTTCAAGTATCACTCTTGAAGTAGTACTTACCAGATCCCCCACTTTTACTAAAATCTGATAAAGTACAACCAGATGATGTTCTCTCTTATGAGAAGAATCTAATAAAGATTATATACTGGAGAGATAAGGTTCTATGTAAAAATATAACCCACCATGTCAATGATTTTTAGAGGAATCATAAGTATGAAGAAGAGACTCCAAAATTAGATGAGGTAATGAAGGATAAGTATCATCACCTGTTTATGTAAAACAAAATTTCAAGGGAGAAATTTCAAAAGGGGTGAAGAATGTAATGACCCAAACTGTTATTAATGGATTTTATCCATTCTTAATGTAATTTCATATATTATAAATCACATAAAATCACATAGTGAACATAAAAAAAATCTTTTTGAATACAGAATTAATGAAATAAGATTTATTTATAGAAGTTAAAGAACCTATACTGATGAAATATTAATCTTACCATAAGAATAGTCATATAAACCTTATGAATAGTAAACCAACCAAATGAATAGTCATCTCACCCATTAATATATAAATAAAATTTAGGAATCTTATAAGTGAAAATATGATATAATTATATCATAGTATAAGTAAGTAAATATTGTAAAACTTATTAATTAAGTATTGTTATTCTTGTTTGTCAGAAATATTAAATTAAAATTTTATCATAAATTTTAAAAAATATATAAAATTTATTTTAATAAATTATATTTTAAAATTAATATATTTATTTATTAGTATATTTATATATTTTTATGAGACATTATGTAATCTTTCAAAATGTTAAAAAATCAGTTTTAATTTTAAAATCCATATTTTCCATATAAATGATGATTTTATTATAAAATAAATTACTAATATTTTGAAAATTATTTTCATAAAATTGAGTTCATTTATTGAATTTTATATGTCATAAAACTATTAGGGTGAATTTTTGGGATTTTTCTAAAATACATGAATTTTTTGTAAATAGTAATATATGATTATTTATGACAAATGCTAAATACAAGAATTTATTGATTCATAGTTGATGTAATTCTAATTCAGGCCCATAATATCAACCCATATTTCATTGTTTTAATATATTTAGTGATAATTCTCAAACTATTCATAATGAAGAGCCAAAATAATAATATAATGATTAAAATAATGGGAAACCACCCCTCCCCTCCACTACAAATACAACAACTCACCCGCTATCCTAGTCAAACCTATAAATATTTTAGCATTATACATTTTCTTCCCCATACTATTCCCTAGAACCACTCTCATTTCTAAATGATCTTGTTCTTATCAAAATACCAAAACTCTTTCCCTGTGGAATTTCTCACTTAGGAGAGACTAAAGAGGTAAAATTATCTCCCTTTTTTATTTAATTTTCATTCAATTTCAATTCATTTATTATTCTATTATCACCTAACATTGTCCAAGTGGAATGATATTTACAGAACATTAAATATACTATAATTATATCATGTTAATGGAATATAAATCATTAAACTCCTCCGTCATTCTCATTTATTCTAAAAATGAAATTATCTCCCGTGATGTTTCAATTCATAGACATCATCGGTCATTCAATTTCATTTAACTCTATTGTCTTAAAGGTTGTTAATAAAACAATTAAATGGTTGAAAACGGATTCCAAATTGTATTTGATAACTATTTTCTTTGTTCTAGAACTATCTTATATATATAATAACAAATGATAAACAAAACATGTTCATTGTGATCGAAAAACCAATACAACTAAGCTAAAATGATCATCATTAACTTTAATATGATGGTTATTCCTCACATAATATAACCAAATTCATTCTAAAACCTTTTAAAATTACGGATGATAATTAGTAAAATAAAAAAAATCTGGATATTTATTTGCATGTTACATGAACTTCCACTCATGTATACAATTGAAATGATCATGAAAACCAAGAAAACAAACACTCTCGAATAATGAAATTAGACTCTATAAATCATCCAAAATCCCATAAATGAACAAAAAATAACATAATAAATCAAAATAATTTATAAAAGTTTAATGATATTTTAATTAAAAAATATAATTTGATTATATTGGATATTAATGTGAAGGAACCATTTAGACACAATGTAAGGGGAATTCTCAAACCCAACTCTCTTATTTTGTGTCATCACTCATTTACCCCATTTTCAGTATGGATATTCTATTAATCTTCCACATATATGAAGTCTTCATCATTAACATATATTTTATGGGATATTCATGTTACATGTCTAGTTTTATGAAAAATTAGTTGATTTTTACAAAATAAATCTTCTTTCCAAAACAACATCTTTTATTTCTCATGAGATAGTTTCTTATTCAGTTGAAATTGATGATTATTATACCATATAAGTTATTCCCTATTTCATTTGTGAAGACAAATTTTATGAATGTATTATTTATGAAAATATTCCATTACTTTCTCTGTGGTTTTATGTCTAGGACTGATCTATATTCTATTTGGAATGAATGGTAATGTTAATGTTATGATATGATGGGTTCCCCCAGAATTATATAGGGCAATGTGAATGTTATGATGTGACAGGTGAACTCAGAATTATATAGAGCTCAAATTCATTGGGTAATGAAATTAATATAATGAGTTAATGTGAAATATGGGTAAACATGATGTTAGATATGTTAACAACTATGTGTGGTATTTGACCAATAAGACATAATGTTTCATTTTATGCATTGCCACATTCATTGACATCATCTAATGCTTCTTATCCAGATTATGATGATGATGTGGTTAATATTCTATCCCAATGTAATGTTGTTTTATTTTCTTATCTAACCAATTACATGGATTTTAGATCACCCCTTTTTGATCTATACCCTCTGGTGACTACTTGTTACAAGTAGTATTCAAGCGCCAATAGAAGCTAGAGAATAATGGATTAAATAAATTTTTATGTATCTTAAATCTTAATGAATAGTCCTAGTTTTACCAAGACACTAAAAATTCATATCCTAGACATATAATGATTTTATGTTGTTTATCATTAAAATGATGTAATAGTAATGTATCAAAAAGCAAGGTCTCTATAATGGAAATCTAAAAAATTCATAGATGACATTATTTATCTAAAATTATATTATGTTTAAAATTTTTAATATCATTTATTTGAATTTTCTATTAATTAAATAATTTCTACATCAGTGTTGGGTAATCATTTGAGAAAATTAATTACAAAATAGAATTAAAAATACATTTCAATGATGAAGTTAAAAGTTTTATCATTCAAAATTATATTTATATTCAAACAAATCCTCAGATTATAATCATATTAAAAATATTATAATTATTAAAAACAAGAGTGTGGTAGGTATGAATTTTAATGAAATAAATTATTATATATGTCAAAATAACATTAAAATAGAAGTTAAATTACTTATAAATTAATATCAAATGTTTATGTATGACGTGAAATCATAAAATAAAATTTATATTGGTGTTGGGGTTATTATACTTTGCTTATTATTTTATTTATAATCCATCATTATCTAATTTACCATGTACCATGGTAGAAAAATAATGTTACTAATAAATTTGACCTAAAATAGAATGGACCTGTTTTTTATATTTTAAACTCATGATTTAAAATATTTAATCCGTTTTTAAAAATCTCAAAAACAATTTATATAATCTAATGTAATATTAAACCATAAATATTCAATGTATTCTAATTTTTATAGGAAATCCATTTTTAAATATTAAATGTATTTAGGATAAATTCACATATAAAATCCATTTAATAAATGAAAAAAAATTAAAAGTAACTAATTATAATTTAAAACTAATAAAAAAAATTCGATTATATTTTTAAAAACATTAATATAAACTACAATTTCCAATAAAAATGATTCTTTTTCACAATTCATTGTACAATCAAATATTTATAGAATTCATAAAACAAACCCATATAAAATTTCAAATTTATGATTTCAAAAATGTTCTTAATTATTCTTGTTACATTTTCTAAAATGTTCATAAATAAATTATATTATTTTTTCTAAGAATTATTTTGTATAAAATTATACTTTTAAAAAATTTAATTTAATAAAAATGTTGTCCTTATTTATAATGAAATAATTAATAAATTAGAAAGGATTAGAATAATAATATATTTCATTAATTAGCTATTCCTATTCATACCATCAAATTTAATAGCTAGTATATAAATTTCACATTAAAATAATAATATTTCTTCATTTGATTAGGAATGAGGTGGCATTTTTTATACGACTTAGACATTATTTTTAAAATAATGGGATATTGCTAATTTTTAATAGACCAGAGGAGTCATAATGTGAAATCATAAGGATAAAGAGGAATATGGTTGTCATTAAATAAATAATACATTTTATTGTAGGTTAAATATTATCATATATTTGATCGATGTATGAATATTTTTTTGAAAGACTAGAAGAATTATTCAGAATTATTCTATGGGATAAATATTGTTAGCATTATAATTCATAGTATGAAGTGAACAATAATTATAAATTTCAGGTAAAATTTTATTCCTGACATGATATATTGTCTCTATGAGTTTTGATAAAAATTATTTATATAATTTAGTAATATTATGGCATTAAAATGTATCCAAGAATGTTTTATTAAATTTAAGAAAAAATAGAGTAATGTATATAAAAAATAGAGTTGGGTAAGAATAAATATATTTTTTTAATGTCTTCATATGAGTAAAATGAAAATCATAGTGTTTTTTAAGAGGTAATTGTTTTTGGGGATATGAAGTATTTTCAAAGTGAAAATATACTGTATACACATCAGTACAAGTTTTATGAAGTTATGGGATGATAAATATGATATTTTAATTGTTTTGTGATTGAATGAGACTTATATATGAGTTGATATGGGGTTCATTAGAATGAATTGTTATTTTAGAAGTTTTGTATTCTTATGGAAAAAATGTATGGAATATTTTTTTTAGTCATAATGGCAATTCATGATGTTTCTTTAAAATAGTATTATAGAATAAATGAATGTCAAAATAAATTAACTCACATATCAATGTAAATTGGGATTATCCAATGTTTACAAATGGGTATGAAAAATATCATGTATGATTGAAAAATAATTTCAATGATCATGTAACATTAAATCCAATTTTTCAAGGAAAATATATGAAAAACAAGATATATTATAAGAATAAAATTTTGGTTGAACATGTAATGTGTGAGGATAATTAATTGCTAAAATTATCCATAAGATCAAGTGATATTTTATATCAAATTCATGTAATGGTCTATAAATGCTTCTTTTTGGTTTAGTGTATCTCATAAGAAATATATCACTTTATCAGTGATTATGAATAAGGAGAACCTAATTGTCTTATATTTTGTGATTTATGTGAGTATTTCTATAAATATTTATATAATAAATTAAATTGTGATTTTCATGGAGATTTAAATGTATAATATCTATTTAAAAGGAGAAAAATGAGTATTTTGTAGTTCCCTCTCCCCAGTATTTTTGATCAAGTGTCTACTTGTTACATTTGAATAAGATACAGTGAATCATATCTCGAAAGGGTAGATATTTTTTAGTCTTTGTTAACTATATATATACATTAAATTATTATAATGATTAAAATCATAAAATACACAATTTATTTTCTATGTGATCATCATTATTCATATTATCATACCCATGTACATTAAAAAAACACTTCTTGGAATCCTATGGAAAATGAAATATAATAAATGGGTGATATCAGATTCTTGGTATGGGTAAGCTTACAATAGAATATATAAATAAATACAGAATAGTCAATATATAAAGGTAAATAACTAAAACAACTACCATTTAACAACTAATTTGAGCATAATGTTGTATAAAAAATGGAGATTAAATAATTACATGTAAATAATAACATGATATTGAGAACCTAACAATGGATATTCAAAAAAAAGAATAATCAAATGTAATAGAAATAACTAAATTCATAAATATGGAAGGTGTAATGTTAGAAATCTAAGGCATACTATCAATGACTTTTTCCAAGACATCTAATATCATCTGGTCCTTGGGCCAAGAAATCTATATAAATGGGTAAAGAATCTACTAAAACTCATTCTTTTTTGTCTCTTAAGATACAATTATCCATTGATGGTATTTATGTGTCCCCACTCATCCCCCACAAATTATATGTAATTCCTCATATTATGGGGTGACACAAAATCACTATAATCATTTTTATTGGAAAAATATCTTATCAAATGTAAAAACATTACATAATCAAAAAACCTATTTATTAACCATCCAATATAATATGGAAAAGGATAATAAAATTGTAATCCTTATTCAAAATTATCATCAATCATCCATAAAATCAATAATGATGATACAAAACCACATGTCCATATTGGATAATTATTTGAATAAAGGGTTGATTTCATTGATCAATATGAATTCTATAAAATGATAATTAAATAAATTTTTTAGAGAATATCTTTTTAACATTGAAACTATTATTAAATATAAATGTTTCCAAAATATTTTGAAAACTTCAATTATTTAAAAATAGCTGATAAATACAGCTAAAATAATCATTAAATCATTTATTGGCCATGAAATCATAAAATTGCATTCAGGACATACATTATAAAACAACGATACCATTAATATTTCCAATAAAATCCAAAATGAGATTTTTGTTTTTTGAAAACAATAGAAAGATACATTTTAAAAAAATTGGCAAAAGAAAAAATGTGTAAATTTTTCATTAATAATTCATTTTGAAAATGTAAAAAACATTTTTGAATTTTTTTTATAAAATATATGTTCTGATGAAAAAAACTTTCCAACTGGAATGAAAAATAAATCTATATTTCATTAAAAAATGAATTATTTTATGTCCAAAACAATACAAAACTATTCTATTAATTAAAAAACATAATTATTAACTAGAGGTTAGTAAAATATATTTATTTTAAGATATAAATTTTGATTAATTCCCCAAAGATAGATGCAAACATAAACTATCCTGTATAATTATATGATTATAAATCAAACCCTTACCACTTTTGTAATATTTGATTCATAAATACCATGGAAGAAATAACATTAAATAAAAAATTTAATACCATGAATCTAATTGAATTAAATATATAACAAAAAAATTGTAGCATATAAGCCACACTAAAGAAATATTTTTTGAATATGGTGTATGTCCCATGAGTGTAAAAGTGAGATGAGAAACCATTACCATGTGTCTGACTCATCATGTGCATTCTTTCATAATCATGTGTAATAATATTACAATAATTATTTTTCTTTATTATTTATCTTATTCCTGGTCATTATTTTTATTTTCAAAAATTTATATGTTATATATGGTTATTTAGTCAATTAAAATTACATGATATCTTTCGCTGATATTTGGATTACATTTCTAAAATGAAATTGATTTGTTTAATATGGACATGTAAGACATTATATTAACATATGAAGAATAATAATTACAAAATAACTAGAATATTTGTCATTAAAAATTAATTTTATGACCAATCATGAGTCATGGTTTTGAGAATTGAAATACATTACGATCAATGATACGGTAGGCCATATGTACACATCAGTAAATTTTCCATTTCCAAAGACCATTTTATAAAGGTGGGGATAATATTTTATCTTGAAAAATGGTAAAAATATAATAAATAAAATATGTATCCATTAAATACACTTACATAAATCATTCCTTTGATGTTTTGATGAGAAAGGAGTCACATAGTTTCATGAAGTTAGTAGTCCACATATACCGGAACAACGTTATCATATTTCAATGAGTGAAAATATGGAATGAGTATACTTTTTATGTTATTTATATAAATATATTAACTAAATTTATCCTTATTACCTTCCATGTAAAGTATTTGTGAAAGTTGAGTCACATCACATTGTGAGGAAGTAGTCCACCATAAACTTGAGTAATGTTATCATATAACTAACATAATAGAAATTAAAAAATGTATGTATGATATAAATCATAATGTACTATAAATTTATTATGAATATCATATATATACATTATATCCCTCATCATTATCAACCAATAAAGATTTTAATGAAAAAAACAATGGCATTAGTTCGCAAGGCGGTAGTCCGTCGTACACAAGAATTATGAATTCATAACCCATTTCATTGAGCTGGGGAATTTTTGTGGTCATTATGATATGTTGGAAACATTTAAAATTTTGGAATATTATAAATATATTATCAAATAATGTTTTAATAATAATTTAAGAAGTTTGAGGGAGAAATAAATAAAAATTACATAGTTAATAATTTTAACTGTTGTCAGAAAACCTCTTTATAATTATACCTAAATTATTTTTATAATGGATTTTTTATAATAAAATTATATTTGGATGAGTTAATTGATATTTTTATGTGATTATATTGTATTTTTAGGGACAAAAATGGATTTATGGTTGGAATTTGTGAGAATAATGGGTGTCCTTTTATTGGTGAGGTGAGAGACACAATTGTAATTATTAAAACGAAAAAGGTATTACCACATTTTTTGTAACAACCTGAGATTTTATGAGAATTATTCTTTTTAATTTCCTTGATGTCTTATGTTGTACACTACACCAAAATTAGCTTGCACTATATTAAACATCGTATTAGCTTGTAACACTATTCTTGGCTATTGTTACACATAATTTCAAGTTCGTTTTGTGGAAATTATTTTACGCAACATTAAGTATAGATGTCGTATAATGTATAAATAAAATATGTTTTGATTATGTTATACGCAACACCAAACAGATCATTCACTACATGCATTTTTACTTCGCTTGCATTACACTCAATCAAGACCTTCCTTGATAGTGTGTGTAGTACGCAATACCGAGTTTCACTAAATGATATATTATTATAATATTATTATGAACTAGCTGTTATGAATAGTAATACACACTTTTTTGAAATTTTATAAATTTTATCTTTCAAAATGGACTTCATTTTTGGATTCAGAATATCAAAATTAGCCTAGGGTGAATTTTTGGTATTTTTCTGAAAACTTTTAATTTTTGATGAATAGTGAAAACACTGGGTTACTATTTAAAAACCGACTTTTTATTTAAATAATAATTTATTTTATTTAAATTTAGTTTTAGGTAAAAATTGATACATAATACCTATATAAGTTCAATGTAATTAATTGGAGTCATTTTATAATAATTTTAGATATATAAAAATTTTATTGAACTTTTCACCGTCTTTTACCCACCTCCTAGGAGAGTTTGAAAATTTACATAAAACCTAATTTTACCACTTCTGTGAGTGGAATATCTAAACTCCGAGAGTCACGGTTAATATCAAGGAGTAAAATTTGGTTCAATAAGATAAATATAATTTTTGGTGAAGAGTAACTTTATACTTTTATTTACCATGGTTAAAAATAAATAGGTTAATTAAGGGTAAAAATGATATTATTATTACCCTAAAACATGTCCTAACTCTAGTTGATAAGTGTAATTTGACCAGAAACAACCTTAGGGATAAAATATTACCCTTTCGGTCCACTTGGATTAGATTAGGACACTTATTATTATTTTATTTAAAGAAGAGTTAAAAGAGATAAAATCAATGTTTAATAACTAAAACATTTTTTATATAGGGTTATAAAGAAGATAAATTTGACTATAAATATTCATTATAAATATAAAAATATTTCCTACATAATGGTATTTTATTTATAATTTTTAGACTTTAAATGATTTAATTTATTTAAGACACAATTATGATGCAGTAATTACCTTATTAAGGAAATATTAACATAATTGATATTATAAATACCCAAATAAATGTAATTTGAGACATTTTAAGAATTACACTAATTTTATAGGTTAATATGCCATATTAGTATTGATTTAATTAATGTTTTTCGAACTAAAAATGTTTTTATGATTTTCACAAAAATCAATTACCAAATAGTGTCAAAATTGACATAAAATAGTTTTTAAAACAAATATTATATTATTAATTGTTATTTTATTCCTAAAAAATCTATGGTTAGGAAAAATGACTTAGATAAGGATATATATATTAATAATGAACCACTTGGTGTTTTTTTGTCTTATTATAGTAATTTTATTAACCATATAGTGTAAGAAAACAAAAAGATATGGTAAAATTTAAATTATTTAACTTAGAGTTAAAACTAAATGATAAGGTTAAAATAGTAAACTAAACTTATCTAAAATATATTGGTTGAGAGTATTGCGACCCATCCCCACTATATATTTGAAATAAGTCACATTGGATCCATTATAAACCGAATATGGCTTTATTATAAAATAATATTTTATGTTTTTTCTAAAGTGCCCCTCTCCTCCCTTATAAAAGGGAACCTCCTCCCTCTCCTCCTCACACCAATTTGAGCCTTAAAGCTCAGCCAACCCCTGAAAATTTCCCTTCTCAACTTCCCTAGAATCCTCATAGAGGTCCTGGCCTTCAATGACCATCTTTACTCCCCTCAGAGGTGGTTAAGAAGAGGTGCTTCAAAGAAAAGGTCATGTTCGTTACCGATTCTTTCAACTTTATTTCTTCTTCTACTTCTTCTTCTTTAGTTGTTTAATTATGAAGTAATAAAATCAGTATCACTAATATACTGATATTTTATTATAAATATGAAACAAATCCATTTCACCTTCTATCCATCCTACGGAAAATGAAATCACGGCGCGTGCGTACGTACGAAATATCATCTCGACGCCGTGGTGTAATATGTTTTTCCACCACCACCTTACTTGGATGGGTATAATGCTGTAAAGAATAACTATATATTATTATAACATCATACTTATTCGAATATATTATATCATCCACTACAATTCCATTTAATAAATATAGGAATGATATCATCGCTCGTGCGTACGTACGGATTATCGTCTCCACGACTCGATGAGATTCCTTTTCCTTGTTAACAATTCAAGAATGATTATAAATTATATATAATAAGTAATAATGAAATATATGACATAATGATGATACTGGATTTATGTATATATATATATTTCATCTACTTAATTCCATTCTATTCAATAAGGAAACAAAAAACAGCGTCCATGCGTACGTATGGCCTACAGTCTCCATGAACGGTATATTTCTTTCCATTTATAAATCTATTATATATATATGTATATTCTAAATATATATTATATATAAATCATGTTTTATATTCTATAATTAAGTAATCATTATCTAAGTAATCATATTAATAATTACAAGTCAAAACACATATGATAAATGAAACGGTTTTACACAAAACGCTGCTTTAACATGGAATTGACAAATGAACAGATAATATAAAGTCGTAAGTGAATAATATATGATATCATAAATATTATTATAGTTATTTTACAAGTTAATAATATGTTTAAAACAACTATACAAGATTCTCAGACACATACTAAATAAATTGGACATAAGGTAATGGATAACTATTCCAATCTCGTTCTTATCTAAGATTGTTATTCGTAAGTATTTACTGGGGTTATATTTATTATACATGTAACTGTTTTCTAAAAATGGTTTCATGTATGTTTAAAGTCTTTTTTACCCATTTTTTACTTTTACTACATGGTATGTAAGGAATATTTCTTTTGATTACCATACGAGGTACTTTTTAACTTTTTCTGGAAAAAGTAAGAGAAGAATGTTTTTTTAACTTATACAGTATGAACGGATTTTTTTTACGGTTTCATAACGCCTAATTTTCATGAAGCTTCTTTTAAAAATTTTAATTGTTTTTTTCAATAAAATCCTTTTCTTTTAAAATTGCATTGCATTTTCTGAAAAGAAAATTATTTTGAAGATGAAATTATATTTTCCTCAAGAATTCCTTTCAAGTGTTTTATCAAAACCATTTTCCATATAAGATGGAATTATTTCATATGTGTATGTTTCAAGTATAATGTCTCTATGATTTACATGGTTTCACTTTTCTTATGATGAAATATCTATTTTTTTTATATAGATTATGTGATGATGGGATAATGTTTATGAAACCCATTTTATTATTTGAGTAATGATGAATGTTTTAAGTTTATTTTGTAGCACAAGTAAGAATGATTTTATTATAAGATGGGTGGGACCTATATATCCCTCCAATGCATTGGTAAAGATTAATATCTCATGATATAGACATGTCTAGAATGGTAAGTTAATCCGGTTCAGTGTTACAGGACTGAAATGAGTAGTGAAATCAATTTAGAAAGGGATTTGTCCACTAAGATGGTCTTGGCAGCAATGCCTTGGCTACTATTGAAATAATATCATGTGATTAATGGTTTTCCACAATTAAATGTTTTATTCCAAAGCTATTTTATCATGATTGTTGTTCCTTTATGATATATGCCTTACATACTTCCAAGATTTATGCCTTTTATCAATTTATTGATGTTTATATTTTCTGTTCAAGTTTTATCATTCAAATGTCTATGGATTGTTTTATGTTCTCTATGTTTACCCTTACTGAGCATTTGAACTCACCCTTTTGTATGTTTTCTTTTCCCCAGGTCAAGAAGAAGGGTATTAAGTAAGATATGCCCAATGGGACTCTATATATGATAAAATAAAAGGGAGACTGTGTAGATGATTTATGAACCAGTTGTTTATGTTTCCCAGTTTCTAAAGACAATATACCTATACGGTCCTTTCATGGTTTTGTTATATGTTGTAATAAGTGTGCTTCAATTTTGATTTAATAACAATGTTTGTAAATTATGGTTCGTTATAGTTGGTATCAAATGAAAGGTTTAGTCAACCTTTGGAAACTTGGATCCGAAAACTTTAGTGAGATTCCTAGAGGTATTTCTAAGGTATGTCTAGGGATGTATCTAAGGTTAAGTATAAGTATATGTTATAGTCCTAGAATTACAGTAACTATATTATAATTAAACCTAAGATGTTCGATATTGAAGTTACTCCCCATTGATTATGATTTTGGCCTCTCACAATATTCTTTTTGGGTTTTAGAAAATGGTTGGAAATAGGAAGATTCACGGTAATAGAGGATATGATGGACAATGTAATAATATTTGTAATGAGAAACCAAATGAATTTGGATCTGGAAGTCCACATATCATTATTATTCCTGATCATAAATTTTATAATATGATCAATAATCTCAACTTTGGTAAGTTTCCCGACTCAGCTAATAAGAGAAAGATGGAGTTTCATGATGATCATAGAGGAAAGAAAGTTCAATTTTCCTCATGTAAATCACGTGGGAAGAGGCATCAGGGATAATGTTTCAAAGGAACTGGAAGAAGCTTTGGGTGTGAAAAAGAAGGACACAAAGCTAGTAATTGCAAAGGAAAAGGTTCGGTTAACACCATGGACAAGGATAATGGTATTTTTAAGACATCAACAATGTTTAAGTGTTTTAAATGTGGAATGTATGGGCATTATGAAAACCAATGCCCTAAGGGAAAATCTCATAAAGAAAATCAGAATAGTCATATGGGTAGTATTTATGTGGATGATGATGAAGAAACTACAAATGATATATGAGATGGAAGAAATGGTGATTCTCAGTCAGCGGTATAAGAAGGTAGTGTAATGATTGTATGTTTATCAAGAATAATGTATGGTACTATGGAATAAAGAAAAATCTAAGGATTGTTACACTGTTTCCTTTTCTTGAGTTTTGAAATTTTATGTTGAATGGTACTGGTAACCATGAAAGGTTATTCAAATATTTTTGGAAAGAACCTAATATGTGCATAAAGAAGAGATAATGAAGATAATCAAATGTTTGATAGTATTAATGATCTCATGACTAATATAAGGAAAAAATGATATCATGGTTTGAGTATATAGAAATTTTGGGATTTTGGTATATGGAAAGAGTTACCTTGTGAAAGAATTCATGATTTCACTATGGTTCAAGAGAATACATGATTAAGGTATTCACATGTTTGGAATGTGACCAACAAGATATATTGTATGATATATGGGGGATAAATGATTGTATTCATATGCTCGGTAGATTACATTTCTAGTAATTTTTTTCTTTATACTATGATCTTGGACAAAATTATTTTGGATAAGCCCAAAGATTGGAATGAATTAAGACGTAAGATAGTATTGTTTAAGGGTAGAACTTTTTTCTATTTTATTACATGAATGTTATTATAATGTAGTTTTAGAAAAAGGGACAACCTGTAGGATGAGCGATAACCCGTCGCGTCGGACAAGGCTGTGGGAATTGAACCCACAACCGAAGTGCGATAGTACTTTATTTCCTACCACTGGCCTCCAGGAAGTCCTTGTATGTAGAAACTAGTTTTATTAAGCAGTATGATAGATGAAGTATAAGTCCATTTCTGGAATCATATACGATTAAACTCACCATAGATGGGCTTATGTATATTTGATAACTTTTTCTAACCTTTTGTTTGAGACATACGTAATGACCCATCATTCTATCACATGATCTGCTAACACTTCACGAATGACAAATTCAACTTCATTACTTTTTAGAGATGAAGTGGAAATTGTTCAAGGAATGAACAACGGTGAGATTATAACGAAATAAAGTAAGTATTTCTTCTATTTTGAATTTTTCAACTTTAGGAAAATGATCTTGAAAACCAAAAATTTTGTCCTAGTGCCCTTATATCTGATGAATCAGATGGTACCTTAGATCATCACAAATTTATGGCTTTGTGATTGTTGGATTTTTCATATCCATGTTCTCTACAACTCTCCATCAGAACATGATGGTTAGATTTTTCTTCCATATCCATATTTTCACCTATGTCCTCCTATGTGGAAACCCATGATTAGTTAATTTGGGTAACCGTTACTTTTCATAATTTAGTTTTTAAAGTTAATTTTTTTATTCCTTTTTACGATGTGGGTTTCAATGAATGAAACATTCAAGTAGTAAACCATTTATAGCTCGGACGAATTTCGAGGGATAAATTTATTTTAAGGGGGGTAGAATGTAACAACCGGAGATTTTATGAGAAATATTATTTTTAATTTCATTGATGTCTTGTGTTGTATGCTACACCAAAATTAGCTTGCACTATACGCAACATCGTATTAGCTTGCAACACTATTCGTGGCTCTTGTTACACACAATTTCAAGTTCGTTTTGTGGAAATTATTTTACATAACATTAAGTATAGATTTTGTTTAATGTATAAATAAAATATGTTTTGATTATGTTATATGCAACACCAAATATATCTTTTACTACACGAATCCCTAACTTGTCTTGCATTACACTCAATCAAGACCTTCCTCGATAGCGTGTGTAGTACGCAATACCGAGTTTCACTAAACGATATATTACTATAATATTATTATGAACTAGCCATTATGAATAGTAATAACCACTTTTTGAAATTTTATAAATTTTATCTTTCAAAATGGACTTCATTTTTAGATTCAGAGTATTGAAATTATCCTAGGTTTTTGTTATTTTTCTGAAAACATTCAATTTTTGATGAATAGTGAAAACACTGGGTTACTATTTAAAAAACTGACTTTTTATTTAAATAATAATTTATTTTATTTAAATTTATTTCAGGTCAAAATTTATACATAATACCTATATAAGTTCAAAGTAATTCATTGGAGTCATTTTATAATAATTGTAGATATATAAAAAATTTATTGAACTTTTCACCATCTTTTACCCACCTCCTAGGAGAGTTTGAAAATTTACATAAAACATAAATTTACCGCATCTATGAGTGGAATTTTGAAAATCCGAGAGACACGGTTAATATCAATGAGTAAAATGTGGTTCAATAAGATAAAATTAATTTTTGGTGATTAGTAACTTTTTACTTTTATTTACCATGGTTAAAATTAAATAGTGTAATTAAGGGTAAAAATGATATTATAATTACCCTAAAAAATGTCCTAATTTGATTGGATAAGTGTAATTAGACCAAAAACAACCTTAGGGATAAAATATTACCCTTTAGGTCCACTAGGATTGGATTAGGACATGTATTATTATTTTATTTAAAGAAGAGTTAAAATAGTTAAAATCAATGTTTAATAACTAAAACATTTTTTATATAGGGTTATAAATAAGATAAATTAGACTATAAATATTCATTAGATATATAAAAAGATTTCTTACATAATTATATTTTCTTTATAATTTTTAGACCATAAATTATTTTAATTTATTTATGACACAATGATAATGTAGTAATTACCTTATTAAGGTAATATTGACATAATTGATATGATAAATACCCAAATAAATGTAATTTGAGACTTTATAAGAATTAAAATAATTTTATAGGATAATATGACATATTAGTATTGATTTAATTAACTTTTTTAGAACTAATTAAGTTTTTATGATTTTCACATAAATCAATAACCAAATAGTGTCAAAATTGACATAAAATAGTTTTTAAAACAAATATTATATTATTAATTGATATTTTATTCCTAAAAAATATAAGGTTTGGCCAAATGACTTATATAAGGATATATATATATATTAATAATGAACCACTTGGGGTTCGTTTGGCATGTTATAGTATGTTTATTAACCATATAGTGTAAGAAAACAAAAAGACATGGTAAAAGTTAAATTATTTAACTTAGAGTTAAACCTAAATGATATGGTTAAAATAGTAAACTAAACTTGTCTAAAATCTATTGGTTGAGAAGCTTTAGACCCATACCCACTTTATCTTCGAAATAAGTCACATTGGAGCCATTATAAACTGAATATTACTTTATTATAAAATAATATTTTAAGTTTTTTCTAAAGTGCCCCTCTACTCCGTTATAAAAGGGCACCTCCTCCCTCTCCTCCTCACACCACTTTGAGCATTAAAGATCGGCCAAACCCTGCCTATTTCCCTTCTCAACTTCCCTAGAAACATCCTAGAGGGACTGGTCTTCTTCAAAGACCATCTTTAGTGCCCTAAGTGGAGGGTAAGAAGAGGCGCTTCAATGAAGAGGTAATGTCAATTACCGATTCTTTCAACTTTATTTCTTCTTCTAATTCTTCTTATTTAGTTGTTTCATTATGAAGTAATAAAATCAGTATCACTAATATACTGATATGTTATTATAAATATTAAACAACAACATTTCACCTTCTATCCATCCTTCGGAAAATGAAATCATCGCGCGTGCGTACGTACGGAATACCGTCTCCACGCCGTGGTGTAATCTGTTTTTCCGCCACCACCATACTTGGATGGTTATAATGGTGTAAAGACAAACTATATATGGTTATTATAAAATAATAATGATTCTAAGATATTATATCATCCACTACAATTCCATTCAATAAATATGGGAATGATATCATCGCTCGTGCGTACGTACGGATTACCGTCTCCACGATGCGATGAGATTCCTTTTACATGTTAACAATTCAAGAATGATTTTAAAGTATATATAATAAGTAATAATTAAATAAATGACATAATGAAGCTAATGAATTTATTTATATATATATATGTATGTATGTCATCTACTTAATTCCATTCAATTCAATATGGAAATGAAAAACAACATTCATGCATACGTTCGGCCTACTGTCTCCATGAATGGTGTATTTCGTTCCATTTATCAATCTGTTATATATATGTATATTCTGAATATATATTATATATAAATCATGTTTTATATTCTGTAATTAAGTAATCATGATCAAAGTAATCATATTAACAATTACAAGTCAAGACACGGACGATAAATGAAACGATTTTACCCAAAACGTTGCTTTAACATGGAATTTAAAAATGAATGAATAATATAAAGTCTTAAGTGAATCATATATGATAACATAAATATTATTATGGTTCTATTAAAAGTTTATAATATGTTTAAAACCACTATATAGGAGTCTCGGACACATACAGAAGAAATTGGACATAAGGTAAGGGATAACTATTCCAATCTCGTTCTTATCTGAGATTGTTATTCGTAAGTATTTGTTGGGGTTATATTTATTATCCATGTACCTGTTTTATAAAAATGTTTTCATGTATGTTTAAAGTCTTTTTACCTTTTTTTACTTTTACTACATGGTATGTAAGGAATCTTTCTTTTGATTACCATACGAGGTACTGTTTGACTTTTCTGGAAAAAGTACGAGAAGAATGTTTTTTTACTTATACGGAATGAACGGATTTTTTTATGGTTTCATAACGCCTAATTTTAGTGAAGCTTCTTATAAAAAATTTTAATGGTTATTTTCAATAAAATATTTTTCTTTTAAAATTGCGTGGCATTTTTTGAAAAGAAAATGATTTTGGAGAAGAAAGTATAATTTCCTCAAGAATTCATTTCAAGTGTTTTATCAAAAGCATTTTCAATAAAAGATGGAATTATTTCATATGTGTGTGTTTCAAGTATAATGTCTCTATGATTTACATGGTTTAACTTTTCTTATGATGAAATATCCATTTGTTTTATATAGATTATGTGATGATGGGATGATGTTTATGAAACCCATTTTATTCTTTGGGTTATGATGAATGTTTTAAGTTTATTTTATGGAACAAGTAGGAATGATTTCATTATGAGATGGGTGGGACCTATATCTCCCTCCAATGCATTGGGTAAATATTTATATCTCTTGAGAGAGACATGGCTGGAATGGTAAGTTAATCTGGTTCAGTGTTACAGAACTGAAACAAGGAGTGAACTCGATTCAGAAAGGGACTTTGTCCACTAAGATGGTCTTGGAAGCAATGCCTTGGCTAATATGGAAATCATATCATGTGCTTAATGTTTTTCAACAATTAAATTTTTTATTACCAAGATATTTTATCATGATTTATGTTCCTTTATGATATATTCCTTACGTACTTCCAAGATATATGTCTTTGCACAAGATTTTGATGTTTAGATTTTATGTTCAATTTTTTCATTCAAATGTTTATGGATTGTTTTATGTTCTCTATGTTTACCATTACTGAGCATTTGAGCTCACCCTTTTGTATGTTTTCTTTTCCCCAGGTCAGGTAGAAGGTTATTAAGTAATATATTCCAAAAGGGACTCTAGATACGATAAAATAAAAGGGAGACTGTGTAGATGATTTATGAACTAGTTGTTTATGTTTCCCAGTTTCTAAAGACACTATACAATGATGGTATTTTCATGGTTTTGTTATATGTTGTAATAAGTGTGCCTCAATTTTTAAGTAATAACAATGTATGTAAATTATGGGTCATTATATTTTTTACATGACAAAAGGGTATAAAAGTGATTATTATAGAGCCTCAAACATGATTTAGTTGATATATTTCAATAAAATCGGTCTTCATAATATTTAGGTCATTTTAACCCTTATCCTTTATGTTTCACAACTATGAAAACATAATTTTTCCTTATCCATGTTAAATAAAATTTTCTATATTTTCTAATGATCATAGTAAATAAGTAAAGTTGAACAATTGAGATAATATAAATTACTCAAATTAAAAATTTGTAATAATTTTTTCTTAATTACATTTATTGAAATGGGAAAATTAAAATTAAAATTAATCCCTCAAATTCGATTAGAACGTCAGTTTTTTTAAAAAGGAAATGATGAAATGTTTACATGTTTTTAATGTAAACAATCTACATGAAAACGATTCCAATGAGAAAAAAATTTGATTTATTGATATATAATTGAAATAAATTTTCTATAAAAACAATTCAAAACATAATTCAACAGTATAAATAATTTAAATAAAATGGTAGTCTTTAATTAAAATTATTCATTTATCACTATTCATCAAAATTAAAATATTTATGAAAAATATCAAAACATTATCCTAACATATTTTTGATATAGTTATTTAAAAAATGATGTTTATTTTTTTAGTTAAATTTTATCAATTTGGGAAAATTAATTATAAATTATGTTTATAATGTGAAACTATTCTACCATATAAAAAATATAATTTTTCCAAAAAAAAATATTTTCAAGAAATGGATGTATCTATATCTATAATCAATATATATCAATTTTTTATGTTTTATATGTGTAATCTATATAACAATCATAATTCATATATTAATATTCATACTAACATATTTAACGACTATATTATTAAGGTAAGTATTAAATAAAAATATTTTAACAGGGTATCATGTTTCTATAAAACCTAGTGTTCTGTGCATTAAGACATATCAACATTATTGAAATTATATAAAAAGAATTATCATAAAGTATTAGGTGGTAAAACTTAAATTTACCATAGGTTTTTCATGTCATATATTATTTCGAATATGCATATCATCTTTTATAACCTATAGGTTTTAATTTCTAAACCACTTAAATAAATTACACCATCTCAATATAATATTAATTTAGGTAATAAAGTGTTAAAAACATGAAATTTATTTGTTTAAAATCCACATCATAAAAAGAGTTAATAAAACGCCCCATTAATAACATAGACATGTATGTAGAAAGGTAATATGTAATAAAATATAAATAGGATTATATATAGGGGAACAATGGTGGTATGAAAAGATATAGAAATTTAATAAAAACATAAATAATTTTAGAGAGTGATAGAGTTCATTGATCCCAATAAATTGAATGATTTATTTAATTTTAAGTACCTCATAACCAAAAATATATGATGATTTAAAAGTTTATCAGTTCAACCTAAATGAAGGTATTAAACTAATTTTTTTCCTCAATAAATGTCATTATGAGTTGAGGAATTAATTTAATATCATGATTAGGAAGATATGAAAATAAACTAGCTTGATAACTTTCTATTTCATATACAAAATCTCAACTTTTTGTTGTGCACAAGTAAATTTCTACTCCATTTCTTACTCTAATGACTGAATATCCAAAAATAAATTTTTATATCCTAAATCCCTAAAATTAACTTTTATTGGATCGAAATAGCTCTAATATAATGATAATTATTTCCTGCTATATAATTTTATTATTATAAAATAATAGATTGTATAGGGAATCAAATAATAATAAATCTTCTTATGGTGAAGTAACACATTAATCTCAAAATAATAACACATATTCCAACAAAAAAACTTCATTAATGGTTTATATTATGGACCATCCAAATGATTGTGATCTAAAACATTAGAAATAAGGTTAATAAATATCTTTAATTTGTTTACTATTATTCCCCCACATGACATGATGTAGCTTTCAATACTCACATACCAATCATGTCAATTTCTTCATCATATATTCAATTAAAACATGGTAATAAAATTAATTTCCATAAAACAAATATTGAAAAAATGCATGATTCACTTTTCCATAAATAATTCATAGAACATTGGATATATGATTTAAATAAAAATATGATGTTAACTCTGTCAATGACATAATAATCCACTCTATCAAGAAATCATTAATCAGTTCCAATCTAGTTAGTACTATCCAATTTAAATTTTCCACATTAAACAATTATTCATAACAACATCATTATATCAACATTGGAAACATGTTGTTGGATATCTTTACATCAATAATATGTTGTACAAGAATATCAACCTTACACTGAATCATTTTTTTGTTCATTTTGTTAGTTAAACTCATGCTTTCAGATCATTAATAATAAGGTAAAAAAATAAAATATTTATAATTTTAATATTTTTTAACCATGATAAAATTGGAATATTACTAAAATAAAATAATTATTTAATAAAATAATGTTAACATTAATCATTACAATTTTGCTTTTTCAATATCAAAATATTTACAATAATCTAGTAGCTTCATTTAATGTATATTTCTTTGACAAATGTTGTATTTAGTTTTTAGTGACCAAGCTCAATACATTTGAAGAATTGATAATAATAAATATTTTTTGTAAGCATAAAATCATGATAATGGTGGCCTTTATCTCGAAAAATGATGAACACTCTCTTTCCATTTATGTGAATACATGGTTGTTTATGTAAAAAATTATCACATGTGTGAAAATAATTATTTCTGTTACACCTCTTATCTATGATTTCTCTATTTTCTAATTATTCCCTTTGATCCCTTTCAAATATCAATTCTTATTGTATTACTTCACTGTCATTATAGGATGTGATTCAATGTCCTTATATTATGAGAATATTTGAGATACTAGTTCCTTTAAAATATTTCCTTAAGCACGTCATGGAATTTATAATTCTTACTCTTTAGACTATACACGTTGATATAGTTCCAATTCCTTATAATACGTAGCATTTTTAAATTATTTAATATGCATTATTAGTTAATGTCAATGTGAAATATATTTTATAATCTCATAAAAGGGGAAATACATAACATAAATTAAATAGTGTAAGAAAACATAATATCATAATCATAATCATGGATTTCTTGTGGATATTATTATTTTTAACTCATTTATAATGGTTTTTAAATAAAATATAATTTTTATTAAACATATCCCTTAGAATAATAAAACTATGTGTGTGTTAAGGCCAATTTTCATTCAAAATGTGACAATTTGTTCATACCAAATACACACTTTTCAGAGTTATTATCCATGGGTAAATATCTTCCAAAACAACGTCTACATGTTGTAACCAATCTGAAATGTATTTCCTAGAAAAAACTAGATAACATCTTCCTTACCAAAATATGTGTTTGTTCTTTTATACATTTCTGAAGATTATATCATAGGGTTTTTTCCCTTATTCTATCATTTCCTCAAACTAGATCCTAGGGATTATACTAAAATTCTTATGAGAAAAACCATAGTGACTATAACGACCCATACTTTACAAACATTGTTAGTAATTCAAAATTGAAGTACACTTATTACAGCATATAACAAATCCATGAAAGGACCATATAGGTATAGTGTCTTTAGAAACTGGGAAACATAAACAACTGGTTCATAAAGTGTCTACATTGTCTCCCATTTATTTCATCATATCTATAGTCCCTTTTGGCATATCATACTTAATAACCTTTTTCCTGACCTAGGGAAAGAAAACATACAAAAGGGTGAGCTCAAATGCTTAGTAAGGGTAAACAAAAGAAATATCAATCACATCATATTCATAAGAACATAATATTTTCGAAATCTTACCCTAAAAAAGAGATAAACATTTCATAACATGGTATAAATCAAGGTATTGAAATGTAATCACAATAATAATAACTTAAAAAATGATGCTTTGTAGCATACACACATAATCATAGAGAATCATTTCTTATTAGTCAGGACTCATTACCAAGACTATCTTAGTGGACAGATTTCCATTTCTGAACCGAGTTCATTCCTCATTTCAGTCCTATTTTACTAAATCGGTTTAACCTACCATTCCATCCATGTCTATCTCATGAGATATAAAATCTTTACCCAATGAATTAGAGGGAGATATAGGTCCCAAAAATCTCATAATGATACCATTCTTATGTGTGCCACAAAATCATAAACCATACATCATAGCATAACCCATGTAATAAAAATTGGAATCTTAAACATCGTGAAATCATAAAACAATTCATATAAGATAAAGTAATTCATAAAAATATTTCCATCACAACATAATCAAATCAATGTAACAATAGGGATAGAAACATAACCCTTTATTATCTTAGATGCAAAATAATTTTGATAAAACACTTGAACTCCATTCTTGAGGAAAATATCATTTCTACTTCAAAAACACTTTTCCTTTCTTAAAATGTCATACAATGGTAAACTAAAAGAAGTTGATTAAAAATAAACATAAAAACTTGTAAAGGAATCTTCTTGGAAATAATGTTTTAAAAATCCATTCATGCCGTATAAGTTAAAAAAACATTCTTCTCGTACTTTTGTCAGAAAAGTCAAAAAGTACCTCGTACGAAAAACGACAAAAGATTCATTTCATATCTTTTACTAAAAACTCACCAAAGGGTAAAATTGGATTTAAACCATTTTAGGTGGATGTAAATAATATTACATATTGAGGAAACATGTATGTGGATGATAAAATACAACACAGTAATTTTCCAAGTATAAACAATCTTGGATAAAAATGACATTGTGATATTTCCCTTACCTTAGGTCCGATTTGCTTCGTAAGTGTACGAAACTCCTGTATAATGATTTAAATAATGTCATTGACTTATTCCAGAATCATACTCGTTGTTATTATATCATATATATGGTAATATTCTTATCTTATTATTAGTAATATTTCATTGCTACTTGTTATTCGAGTGTTTATTACTTTTTGTTCTTATACGTATTTTATCGAATAAATTCTTATTATTATTTTTATGTTATAGATACCTCATTTACAGAATGGTATTAGTGTAATATATATAATATTTATTCACTAAATTAATTTATGTAATAATTATGTAATGAAAATCATATAGAATGAGTCGCATCACATCATGGAGACGGTATTCCGTACCTACGCACGCGCAATGATATCGTTCCCATGATCTTGGAATTGTATTGGAGTGTATGTCTACTATTTTAGAATCAATATCACTTTACAATAATCATATATATTCATTCTTTACACCATTATACCCATCCAAGTAAGGTGGTGGTGGAAGATAGATTACACCACGGCGTGGAGACGGTATTCCGTACGTACGCACGCGTGGTGATTTCGTTTTCTGTAGGATGGATAGATGGTAAAATTGGGTTGTTTCATACTTATAATAAAATATCGGTATATGAGTGATACGGATGTTATTAATTCAAGATGAAATAACTAAAGAAGAAGAAGTGGAAGAAGAAATAAAGTTGAAAGAATCAGTAACGGACATTACCTCTTCTTTGAAGCGCATCTTTGAGACCTCCTTTTAGGGCACTACAATTGGTCTTTGAAGAAGACCAGGACCTCTAGGATGTTTCTAGGGAAGTGGAGAGGAGAAATTGGCAGGGTTTGTCTGAGCTTGAAGTCTTAAAGTGGTGTGAGGAAGAGAGGGAGGAGGTTCCCTTTTATAAGGGAGGAGAGGGGCACCTTTGGAAAAACTAAAACTATTATTTTATTATAAATCCATATTCGGTTATAAATAGCTCCAAATTAATTTATTTCAAAGCTAAGGTGGGGATGGGTCGAAATCCTCTCATAAAATAGAATTTTGACAAGTTTAGTTTACTATTTTAACCTTATCATTTATATTTAACTTTAAGTTATATAATTTTACTTTTACCGTGTCTTTTTGTGTTCTTAAACTATAAGGTTAATAAACTTACTACAACAAGCCAAAAAACCCCAAGTTGTTTATAATTAATATATATAACCTTATATAAGTCATTTGGCTGAACCTTAGATTTTTATGAATATAATAACAATTAATAATATAATATATGTTTTAAAAACTATTTTATGCCAATTTTGACACTATTTAGTCATTTATTTTTGTAAAATTTATAACAAAATGATTAGTTCGAACAAAGTAAATTAAATAAATACTAACATGTTATATTACCCTAGAAAATTAGTTGAATTCATAAAAAGTCTCAAATTACATTTGTTTGGGTATTTATAACATCAATTATGTCAATATTTCATTAATAAGATAATTACTGCATCATCATTGTGTCATATATAAATTAAATTATTTAATGTCTAAAAATTAAAAATAAAATATCATTATATAGGAAATCGTTCTATCTTTCTAATGAATATTTATAGTTGAATTTATCTTATGTATAACCCTATATTAAAAATTATTTACTTATTAAACTTTGATTTTAACTATTTTAACCCTTCTTTAAATAAATTAATAATAAATGTCCTAATCTAATCCAAGTGGGCCTAAATGGTCATAATTTATTCCTAAGGATGTTTTTGGTCGAATTACACTTATCCAATAGAATTATGACATATTTTAGGGTAATAATAATATCATGTTTACCCATAATTACCCTATTTAATTTTAACAGTGGTAAATAAAAGTAAAAAGTTACTATTCACCAAAAATTATTTTCATCTCATTGATCCAAATTTTACTTACTAACATCAACCGTGTCTCTCGGATTTTTGAAATTCCACTCACAGAAGCGGTAATATTATGTTTTATGTAAAAATTTGAAAATTCTCCTAGGAGGTGGGTAAAAGAAGGTGAAAAGTTCAATAAAATGTTTATATATCTAAAATTATTATAAAATTACTCCAATGAATTAAATTAAACTTATATAGGTATTATGTATCAATTTTTACCTAAAATAAATTTAAATAAAATAAATAATTATTTAAATAAGAAGTCGGTTTTTAAATTGTAACCTAGTGTTTTCACTATTCATCAAAAATTGAATGTTTCCAGAAAAATACCAAAATTTCACCCTTAGATAATTTCAATATTCCGAATCCAAAAATGAAGTCTATTTTGAAAAATAAAATTTACAAAATTTCAAAAAGTGGTAATTACTATTCATAACGGCTAGTTTTAATAATATTTTAAAAACACATCATTGTTTAGTGAAAATCGGTATTGCGTATGATGCAAGCTATCAAGGAAGGTCGCGATTGCATGTGAAGCAAGCCAAGCTAGTGTTGTGTGTAGTGAAAGATTCCTTTGATGATTTATATAAAATAAAAACAAAATATTTCTTATAAAAGTCTCGGGTGTTACATTCTACTCCCCTAAAAATGAATTTCACCCTCGAAATTCGTCACTTGTAACAAACAGAAGAGGATAATTCTCCCTCATCATATCCTCAAGATCCCATGTAGCTTCTTCTAATTGGTGGTTCCCCCATAAAACTTTCACCAAGTGAGTGGTCTTGTTCCGTAGGACTTTTTCACTAAAATCGAGAATCTCTATCGGTTGTTCTTCATAAGAAAGATCTTGTTCCAGCGGTACAACTTCTGAGGTGAGTACATTTGAAGGATCAGGTATGTACATTCTTAGGAGAGATAAATGGAACACATCGTGAACTTGAGAGAGATTCGGTGGAAGCGCCAATCGGTAATCTACCTTCCCAACACGATCCAGTATTTCGAAAGGACAGATATACCTAGGGCTCAGCTTTCCCTTATTTCCAAATATCATTACTCTCTTCCAAGGAGATATTCGTAAGAACATTTTATCACCCACTTCAAACTCTAAGTCTTTTCTTCAGTTGTTGGCATAACTTTTTTGTCGACTCTGAACTGCTCTTATGTGTTGTTGAATAGATCGGACCTTTTCTGCCATCTCATCGTCAAGATCAGGTCCTAATAGCTTTATTTCCCCAACTTCATCCCAGCAAGTTGGAGTCCTGCATTTAATTCCATAGAGAGCTTCATAAGGAGCCATATGAGTACTGGAGTGAAATCTATTATTATAAGAAAATTCCACCAAAGGTAGTTGTTGATCCCAACCACCTTTGAAATCCATAGATCAAGCTCTCAACATATCTTCTAGAGTTTGAATTGTCCTCTCAGACTGACCGTCTGTCTGAGGATGATAAGAAGTGCTGAAACTCAACTCTGTATCCAGATTATGTTGAAGACTTCACCATAACATTGAGGTAAACCTCGGATCCCAATCAGATATAATAGAAAGTGGTAATCCATGAAATCTTACCACTTCCTTTATATATATATTAGAAAGCTGATCCAGAGAGAAATCATCTCTAGTAGCAATGAAGTGTGCAGACTTTGTAAGACGATCAACTATGACCCAGATAGCATTATTGCCTTTGGATGTTTTTGGAAGTCCTGTGACAAAGTCCATAGTGATGTTTTCCCATTTCCATTCAGTTATGGGTAATGGTTGTAACATCCCCTTAGACTTCTGTCTCTCATCTTTAACTTGCTGACAAACCAAGCATCGAGAGACATATTCAGCAACATCTCTTTACATGCCATCCCACCAGAAGTACTCTTTTAGGTCCCTATACATATTCGTGCTTCCAGTATGTATAGAGAATGAAGAACTATGAGCCTCATCCAGTAGCTCCTTCTTTAATTAGGGGATAGGAGGAACAAAAACCCGATTCCTGAACTTTATTATCCCATCACAATCAAGGTTGAATTCTGGAACATTTCTCACCTTCTTTTGTAACTCTACATCTTCTTTTTCTACCTCTTTAATCTTAACATGTATAGATGGTTGAACATTCATTTGAGAAAGATACGATTTTCCCCTTTAATTATAATTCCAAGATCCATCCTTTGTAAATCCATAAATATTGGATCTTTTGTGATCCTCATCATGGATAAACTGGCATGGTCTTGTCGACTTAATGCATCTTCCACCTTGTTTGCTTTCCCAGGGTGGTAATGAATTGAGCAGACGTAATCCTTGATCAGCTCCAACCATCTTCTTTGGCGAATATTCATCTCCTTTTGTGTGAAAATATACTTTAAACTTTTATGATCAGTATAAATGTCACACCTTTCTCCATAAAGATAATGCCTCCAAATCTTTAATGTAAAGATTACCGCAGCTAACTCCAAATCACGAGTTGGGTAATTTTGCTCATGGATTTTCAACTGTCGTGAGGCATAAGCTGTCACCATATCATTTTACATAAGAACACACCCCAATCCCTTCTTGGATGCATCACTGTAGATCACAAACCGTTCTCCAATACAAGCCAGTGTGACCACAAGTGCACTGGATAACCTTCTTTTCAACTCCTTGAAATTCTCTTCACATTCCTCCATCCAAACAAACTTAAATCCGTTCCGAGTCATCCTGGTGAGTGGATTAGATAATCGTGAAAAATCTTTCACAAAATGTCGATAATATCCATCCAAACCAAGAAAACATTGGATCTTAGTTACTTTTGTTGGTCTCGAACATCTTTCGATAACCTCTGTTTTTGCTGGATCCACAGATATCCCCTCTTTTGAGATTATGTGACCCAAAAATGAAACTTTTTTAAGCCAAAATCCACACTTACTAAATTTGGCATAAAGCTTCTCCTTTCTCAGGGTCTTCAATATAATTCTCAAGTGATCTTGATTTACTTCCTTGATCTTTGAATATACAAGAATATCATCTATAAAGACTACCACAAACTAATCAAGATATTCTCTAAAGACTCTATTCATCGGCTCCATGAAGATAGCAGGGGCATTAGTAATACCAAATGGAATCACTATAAATTCATAGTGTCCATATCTTGTACGGAAAGCCATCTTTGGTATATCCTCCCTTTTGACCCTTAATTGATGATACCCTGAACGATGATCAATCTTGGAAAAGTATTGAGCTCCGTGTAGTTGGTCAAATAAGTCATCAATGCGCGGGAGAGGATATTTTTTCTTGATAGTGATCTTGTTATGTTCTCGATAATCAATTCAGAGTGTCATTGATCCATCATTCTTCTTAATAAACAGAACAGGTGCTCCCCAAGGTGACGCACTAGGGCGTACGAACCCTTTATCAAGATTCTCTTGGAGTTGCTTCTTCAATTCCTGCAACTCAATTGGGGCCATTCTATAAGGTGTCGTTGAAATAGGTAAAGCAACTGGTATGAGTTCTATTGAAAACTCAACTTCACGATTTGGTGGAAGAGCTGGAAATTCCTCCGGAAAGACATCATCAAACTCCCGTACAATGGGCATATTCTTAATCATGAGTTTCTCACAAACCATTTGAGATAAATAACCTTCATTTAGTGGAATCAAGACCCATAAGATGGATGAAATTTCCACTGAAAGTTTATGTTCATCCTTGCATCGATAGACGATCAAATATTGATTGGGAATATGAAATGTGACTTCTCTTCTTTGGAAATTGATATGAGCTCCATATAGAGAAAGCCAATCCATGCCAAGAATCACATCAAATTCCACTATAGAGAGGATCACAAGATTTGTAGGAAGCACATTCCCACAAACTTCAATCAGAGAAGAATTATAAACTTTTGATTCGACTGTCGTGCCATTAGGGGTTGTCACAGCTAACTCAACATCTAATTGTTGAGGTAATACGGTGATACCCTTAGAAACTTTTTCAGAAATAAAGGAGTCGGTGGATCCATAATCAAATAAAACATTTGCTACTTTAGAGTGGATGGTAAGTGTACCTTTCACCACTTCATTATCGTACTCCACATCGCTAATAGAAATGGAATGTGACTTTACATTTTCTTTAGCCTTAAGAGTTTGTTGACATCAATCATCATCAATAACCCTTGGATTAGGGCATTGATTGGAATAATTCCCCATTTACTTGCACTTGTAACATTGAAGTGTAGGAGGTGCACTCTGTGTAGCCTTTTCATTGTTCGCATCACTAGACATCTTCTTCCCATCATTGTAGTATTCAAATGCCTGATAACCTTACTTTCCACATTTGAAACATTTACTTATCCCTTTAAGACAACTCCCACCATGTTTCTTTCCACACTTTGAGAATAAGGGAAAACTCATCTTCTTTTCAGTGTGCTCTTTAGATTTTCCTTTGAATTCCATTTTCCTCTTCTTATCAAACCCATATGACTGATGGGTTACTCCAATCTCCATCTCAACTTTGAGAGAACATCGAACAATTTCCTTGTATCTATTGAAGTCCCTTATGGATAACGCCCTTCGAAGACTTGGTTTTAAGCCACTAAAGAATTGACCGATCTTACTCTCAGGTTGGATAATAATACCAGAAGTGTACCTTTAAAGTCTTGTAAAATTTGCTTCATAGGTGCCAACAGATTCATCATCCTTTTTCTTTAGTTCAATAAACTCCTTCTCCATCTTTGTTCGGAGAATACAAGGTAAATACTTATTGAAAAATAAGTTCTTGAACTTGTCCCATTCTATGGACTCAATTTCATCTCTTGGCCTCATATTCTTGATAAGATTCCACCATTGATCAGCATCACCTTCCAAACGATACACTGCTAAGATGACTTTATCATGTTCAGAACATTGAAGAACTGAAAATATCTTTTCAGTAGTACTGGTCCATTGTTCAGCAACTAATGGATCAGTAGACCCGCTGAATGTAGGTGGACGCTGTCTAATGAAGGATTCAATAGAATATTGCTCCTTCCTTTGCTCGTTTGAAAGTCCTGCGTGATTCATATCTTGAGAAAGTTATGTGAGCATGGCTAAAAGATTTTTCATTCCACCTCCCATAACATTTGGTTTCTTAGGGGGACAATCATTGCATTGCCCGTCGCATTCTGCATTAACACGCTTCCTTCAGGTTCCATCCATTGACTTAAACCAAGAAGAATAGTGTGAGAAACACTAATTATAATATGAAAACCACATAATCAAGAATAAAATTTCACACTTAAGGTCTTATCCTAGTTTATTCATGGTCATTTCTAAAATACTAAGATTTTGTTCTATGCATAGACTTATCCTTAGGATTCTTACTAAGGCTTTCACATCCTAGTTTCCAAAGGTTGACTATACCTTTACTCTGATACCAACTATAACGACCCATACTTTACATACATTGTTAGTACTTAAAAATTGAAGTACACTTATTACAATATATTACAAAACCATGAAAGGACCGTATAGGTATAGTGTCTTTAGAAACTGGGAAACATAAACAACTGGTTCATAAAGTGTCTACATTGTCTCCCATTTATTTCATCATATCTATAGTCCCTTTTGGAATATCTTACTTAATAACCTTCTTCCTGGACTGGGGAAAGAAAACATACAAAAGGGTGAGCTAAAATGCTCAGTAATGGTAAACAAAAGAAATATCAATCACATCATATTCATAAGAACATAACATTTTGGAAATCTTACCCTGAAAAAGAGATCAAAATTTCATAACATGGGATAAATCAAGGTAGTGAAATGTAATGACAATAATCATAACTTAAAAAATTAAGCTTTTTGGCATACATAAATAATCATATAGAATCATTTCTTATTATTCAACACTCATTTCCAAGACTATCTTAGTGGACAAAGTCCATTTCTGAACTGAGTTCATTCCTCGTTTCAGTCCTGTTTCACTTAACCGTTTTAACCTGTCGTTCTAGCCATGTCTATCTCATGAGATATAAAATCAATACCCAATGCATTGGAGGTAGATATTGGTCCCACCCACCTCATAATGATACCATTCTTATGTGTGCCACAAAATCATAAACCATACATCATAGCATAACAAATGTAATAAAAATGGGAATCTTAAACATCGTGACATCATAAAATAATTCTTATAAGATAAAGTAATTCATGAGAATATTTCCATCACAACATAATCAAATAAATTTAATAATAGGGATAGAAATAGAACCCTTTATTATCTTAGATGGAAAATAATTTTGATAAAACACTTGAACTTCATTCTTGAGGAAAATATCCTTTCTACTTCAAAAATTGTTTTCCTTTCTTAACATGTCATAAAATTCTAAACTAAAAGAAGTTGATTAAAAATAAACATGAAAACTTGTAAAGGAAGCCTCTTGGAAATAATGTTTTAAAAATCCATTCATGTTGTATAAGTTAAAAAAACATTCTTCTCGTACTTTTGTTAGAAAAGTCAAAAAGTACCTCGTACGAAAAACGACAAAAGATTCCTTTCATATCTTTTACTAAAAACTCACTGAAGGGTAAAATTGGATTTAAAAAATTTTAGGTGGATGGAAATAATATTACATATTGAGGAAACATGGATTTGGATGATAAAATACACCCCAGTAATTTCCAAAGTATAAACAATCTCGGATAAAAATGTTATTGTGATATTTCCCTTACCTTAGGTCCGATTTGCTTCGTAAGTGTCCGAACATCCTGTATAATGATTTTAATAATGTCATTGACTTATTATAGAATCATACTCATTGTTATGATATCATATATAGTCATATTATTAGCTTATTATTAGTAATATTTCATTGTTACTTGTTATTCGGGTGTTTATAACTTTTTGTTCTTATGCGTGTTTTGTCGAATAAATTCTTATTCTTCTTTTTAGGTTATAGATACCTCATTTACAAAATGGTATTAGTGTAATATATATCATATTTATTCACTCAATTCATTTATGTAATCATTATGCAATGACAATCATGTAGAATGAGTTGCATCACATCGTGGAGACGGTATTCTGTACGTACGCACGCGCGATGATATCGTTCCCATGATCGTGGAATTGTATTGGAGTGTATGTATACTATTTTAGAATCAATATCACTTTAAAATAATCATATATATTCATTCTTTACACCATCATATCCATCCAAGTAATGTGGTGGTGGAAAATAGATTACACCACGGCGTGGAGATGGTATTCCGTACGTACGCATGTGCGGTGATTTCATTTTATGTAGGATGGATAGATAGTGAAATAGGGTTGTTTCATACTTATAATAACATATCATTATATGATTGATACTGATGTTATTAATTCATAATGAAACAACTAAAGAATATGAAGTGGAAAAGAAATAAAGTTGAAAGAATCGGTAACGGACATTACCTCTTCTTTGAAGCGCCTCTTTGAGACCTCCTTTTAGGGCACTAAAATTGGTCTTTGAAGAAGACCAGGACCTCTAGAATGGTTCTAGGGAAGTGGAGAGGAGAAATTGGCAGGGTTTGGATGAGCGTGAAGGCTCAAAGTGGTGTTAGGAAGAGAGGTAGGAGGTTCCCTTTTATAAAGGAGGAGAGGGGCACCTTTGGAAAAAAATTATTATTTTATTATAAAGCCATATTCGGTTTTAAATAGCTCCAAATTGATTTATTTAGAAGCTAAGGTGGGGATGGGTCGAAATCCTATCATCCAATAGAATTTGGAAAAGTTTAGTTTACTATTGTAACCTTATCATTTATATTTATCTTTAAGTTAGATAATTTTACTTTTAATGTGTCTTTTTGTGTTCTTACATTATAAGGTTAATAAACTTACTATAACAAGCCAAAAGAACCCCAAGTTGTTTATTATTAATATATATAACCTTATCTAAGTCATTTGGCCGAACCATAGATTTCTAGGAATAAATTAACAATTAATAATATAATATTTGTTTTAAAAACTATTTTATGTCAATTTTGACACTATTTAGTAATTCATTTTTGTGAAACTCATAACAGAATGATTAGTTCAAAAAATGTTAATTAAATCAATAATAACATGTCATATAAACCTAGAAAATTAGTGGAATTCATAAAAAGTATCAAATTTCATTTATTTGGGTATTTATAACATCAATTATGTCAATATTTCATTAACAAGATAATTACTGCATCATCTTTGTGTCATTAATAAATTAAATTATTTAATTTCTAAAAATTAAAAATAAAATACCATTATGTAGGAAATAGTTTTATCTTTCTAATTAATATATATTTTCTAATTTATCTTATGTTTAACCCTATATTAAAAATTATTTACTTATTAAACATTGATTTTAACTATTTTAACCCTTCTTTAAATAAATTAAAAATAAATGTCCTACTCTAATCCAAGTGGGACTAAATGGTCATAGTTTATTCCTAAGGTTGTTTTTGGTTGAATGGCACTTATCCAATAGAATTAGGACATGTTTTAGGGTAATAATAATATCATTTTTACCCTTAATTACCCTATTTACTTTTAACCGTGGTAAATAAAAGTAAAAATGTATTATTCACCAAAAATTATTTTCATCTCATTGAACCACATTTTACTTACTGACATCAATTGTGTCTCTCGGATTTTTGAAATTCCACTCACAGAAGTGGTAAAATTAGGTTTTATGTAAATTTTCAAATTATCCTAGGATGTGGGTAAAAGACGGTGAAAAGTTCAATAAACTTTTTATATATCTAAAATTATTATAAAATTACTCCAATGAAATACATTGAAATTATATAGGTATTATGTATCAATTTTGACCTAAAATAAATTTAAATAAAATAAATAATTATTTAAATAAAAAGTCGGTTTTTAAATAGTAACCTAGTGTTTTCACTATTCATCAAAAATTGAAGGTTTCCAGAAAAATACCAAAATTTCACCCTAGGCTAATTTTGATATTCCAAATCCAAAAATGAAGTCCATTTTGAAAAATAAAATTTACAAAATTTCAAAAAGTGGTTATTACTATTAATAATGGCTAGTTTTAATAATATTTTAATAGTATATCGTTGTTTAGTGAAACTCGGTATTGCGTACGACGCAAGCTATCAAGGAAGGCCACGATTGCGTGTAAAGCAAACCAAGCTAATGTTTTGTGTAGTGAAATATTCCTTTGATGATTTATATAAAATAAAAACAAAATATTTCTTATAAAAGTCTTGGGTGTTAGAGTGACCTGACAACATTATACCAGATTCAATGTCTATAGTAACATTCATATAAAATACATGATCTCACATACCCTAGTACGAAATTGTGTTTCACTCTTGGTAAACTAGATACATAATTGATGTTATTTATATAATTGAAAACAAAAATTGTAAAATTTATTTTCTCTTATAACACAAATATTGAAATTACTGTATCAATTCTTACAATCTCAAAACATTTCCTATTATCATTCTGATAATAAAAACTAAAAAATTGGTTATCTAAAATTCTCATTAAGGGTATGAATATAATAGATGCATTGAATTTTTAAGGGAAAATCAATATGTAAGGGTTAATAATTGAAAGAATTCCCATTTTACCAATTACATTTTCAAAATATGGTGGGAGAAAATGATGAGAAATTAATTCCAAATATATAATACCATGAGCATGAAAACAAAACCACAGGTTTTCTAAAAAATTGGATAATAACATGGAATATCAATAAATTATTTATTTATTATGGAATATGGTTTTTTGGTGTGATAAATTATGATTATGGTGGCCTTTTAATGGTGAGGTGAGTGGCATAGTTGTTATTTCGGAAAAGAAAAAGATGTGCCCACATTTTTCACTTGCCACAAGGGTCCAAAACTAATTATTATCTAGACTAAGACATTATAATTTTTAATATATTTCTTTAAATTATGTTTTAGACATGTTTTTTTGTTTTAACAATTATACTTTTAGTTTAACCCCATATGAACCGATTTCTACCTTAACCGCATTAAATAATTTTTAGTGTTTTAACATTTTATTATAGTAAAAAATTAAACATTAATTATTTAATAATATAAATAATGAAGATTTCAAATAAGTAAATAGTTTTTTAAAATTACATTCACATAATTTGAAAATTTTAATTTAAAATTAATCCTGTAAACGTGATGAGTAAGTTGGTTTTCAACGAGAAAATGATCAAAAGTTAACAAATTTATTATATCATATTTCCATATTAAGATGACTCAAATGGCCTAAATTTGAGTAATGGATATATATTTGATCTAATTTTTCTTTCAAAAAATTATAAATATAATTTATCATTATAAATAATTTAAGAAGATGTGGTTTTTAATTAAATATTATTATTTTCACTATTCATCAAAAAATGAAAATTTTCAAAAAAAACCTAAACAATCACCCAAAGATAATTTTAATATTAATATTTCAAAAATAAAGTTCACTTTTTAAAATACCTTTTTTAAAGGTGGTAAAAATAATTATAAATTTTGATTAGAAAGCGTGATGATACAACTTTTTTGAGAATCAACGTTTTTGTTAAACATTTATTTATTGTGGAAAAGGTTATAATTTTATCACTAATATACAAGTATACAGATTATTTATTCTATACATTTTAAAACCATATAAATTTCATTATCTATATTTAAGTGTTAATACATGTGAATTTAAAAAATTTGTAATAATGGTAATGCTTAAATAGTAATATTTAAAAGTTTATCCTTCCTTTTTCAAACCAGATGTTTCGTGAATTGAAATCATTCAATAATTTTGAATTTATTTAAAAATAAATATATCAAAAATACCTAGATATTATATTCGATTCTAATCATTATATTATGTGTCATACATGCTATTTAATATGATGTTCATATTTTAAAATAATTAGTTCTACATATATTGAAGAAATAGAAATCAGTAATCAAAGGATTGAATTTTTATTATTGAAATTATTAGAGGAATCAATATACAATGAGAATTTGACATCCTCATAGAATAAAATAGATTTTAAATTACTATTTTTTTTGATATTTTAAATTTTATATAAATATATTTTTTAATATATTTCCAAGATTTGAATAAGATTTTAAAAAATATATTATTAAAAATACTTTGATTATGGAAACATGAAATAATCAATAAGCATTTAATAGAATCAAATTGACCGCCAAAATTTTAAAACTTATTTCCCATATTAGAGATAAATAAAAACATCCTATAGTATTTTTTTCAAAATAGATAATCAATGACATATGTAAAAATATGGTATAAAAATAGTTTAAAAGAAAAAATAATGAAATTATATTAATCCCAATGAGTTTAAGTTAATAATGATTAATTGAAAATATGTATTTCCATTGACATATATTTTATCTAGAGAGGATGAGAGATTACAAATATACTATTCTAGTATCAAGTAATCATCAAATAATATTTTTAATGATATTATTCTGTCTATTCATGAAGGGAACAGGTCAATCAACATATTAATAGGATACTCTAATATCGATTTGAAAGAAAATTATTCAATATTCATGTTGAATTGTTGATATAATTTGGCATTGTATTTTTCAAATCATAATGAAGTAGATATGAATAGATAATATTTTTATAGTGGATAACTCATGGGGATTCAAAAATCTTTTTATACATATAATGGAGGTTCTTATCTAATAAATGAAGATTAAACCAAAATTTTAACAAATATACCAATCCATTGTAATCATTGAAAAAGGTACGGGAAGATAGATTGATCCTCAATTTAATTTTTCATCATTCCTACATAAGGTTATGGTTATGAACATTTCATTGTTTGACCACACTGAACATGTTGAGTAGTTTATTATTAACATCGACACATCATCTATGGGTGATCCTTAGAGAAATCCCTATATAGAAAACTATGTAATATACTATATTTTTAAATATTAACTACATTTCTTTATATGTGTTGAATTATTCAGGAGGAACACCATTGGGGGAGTATGAGATTTTTCATGTACCAACAATAGTGGGATAAAGGTAAAAACTAGTTGAATTCAGAAAAATGGAATGTTTTAATCTAAAAACAACAAAATTCAACCCCCTTAAATATGCACACACACACTCTCTCTCTTGCTTGGATTCTAATAGTTAATTATTTATAAAAAATATGAATCAATATAAAAGGGTTTAGGTTTGAGGTTCATGAATTAAAATTATTATTTTTTGATTTATTCCACCAATAGATTCAATGAAAATTATTATTTATTTCATTTCCAAAAACACTTATGTATGTAAAGATATTTTTTATGTTTCTACAATCCAATAGTGACCCAATAATGGAATATGTTAATTGTGAATTAGAATTAATAATATTCAATGACATAGAATACAATATAAGGAAATATAAAAGTTTAAATCCATGTATAATTAATAATATATAAATAATAACTATTAAATAGGAATATAATTTAATATTTTTGTGATAGTTGATTGAATTAATACAAAATTAGTTGATTCTAATGTAGTTTTTTGAATATATCTCAAGAGGGGAGTTATAATATGGATTTAATGAAACAATAATGATAATATTTGGAAATTGTTTATAATATTATAAGAAAAAAAAAAAGAAAATTAATAGTAATGGTAAAAAATACACTCAGAATGAGATATAAATGAGAGATATAAAATAAAAATTTATCTCTGATAATTTTCATGATGCTTTATCCGGAATGAAAAATCTGTATTCTCTAATATAATATAGTGTGGGTGGTGCTACTAAAAATGGATTTATAATGAAATCAAATCATTAATTTAGATAGTATTCCATAAGAAATTATGTTGAGATGAAATCTAGGTATGTAGAGGTGGAAATACTAGTTATTATACACATTCCAAAATATTTATTTATGATATATTTTGATTTATTGAAAAAAAAATACTGATTTTAAAAGGAGTTTAAAGAGTTAAAAACATTAAAAATGGGTTCAATATTTAATAAATAAAGAGATATAAATAGATAACTCTTAAATGATCTATAATGACACGTGTTGATGAAGTTGCAGATAATTTTGAAAATTATTTCTCTTAAATCTCTAATTTATTATATCAAAATATTTTAAAACAATACAAATTATAGTTAGTGAAATTTTAACCAAAATTGTTTGAGATTAAATGGAATGTCAAAGACATTGAATTAAATATCAAATCATTAATGGAAGAAGTTCAAATGGATACTTCTTCCATATAATCCAAAAAATGTTAATTACATTAATCAAAAACATCTTGAACATGGAATAAATATTTAGAAATCCAGGTAAATTAAAAATTTAAGAAACTCAAATTAAGTTTCATTTTATGTGTAACTATTAAAAAATAATTGGTCATACTATGTCTAGGTGTATATAAGTCTATCTTCTATAATTTTTAAAAATATATTATATATACACATCAATGAAAAATTAATTTTATATTGAAGGATGGGATAAAAGAAACCCATCAAGTTACAAAAGGGGAAACTCAAGGAGGTATGAAGTGATGAGGTCCATGGGAATACACTTGTATGAAAATCCTACATTAAAGAGGGTGAAAACCCAAACTGTAATAATGAGTTAAAATTACACAATCCAAACCCCAGGAGAAAGAACATCATAAACATAATTGTCTTCTCTCCAAGTATGATGAAACTTGTACCCAAGATTAGTCTCCAAAGAACAACTTCTAATCAGATAGATCAAATTCCATGGTGGAATAGATATCCCATGAAAGAACCGCACTAAGATCTCGTAATCTAATTCAAACTAAAAAATCATCCATACATAACTATTGAAAAGCATGAATCTATTGTGCAATGATCTCACCTCCATACCCAAGGAGCTCCCTAGACCATAAAATGATCTGAAGGTAATAATAATCAACCCATTAGAATCCTAGAGAGGACTAACCCCTCTTATATTCCCATTTATGCAGGATCCATCAACATTAATATTTTTACCATTCCAGGATGGGATCCATCTAACCCAATGACCTTGTGAACTCTAAGTAGAAAATCACCTATTAGGAAAACTATATAGAAAGTGGGACTTATATCCTCATTTAATAATTGAGAAAAAATCATAAATGTGTTCCATTATTGTCATCTAGAGATAAGAAATTGAGAGTCGGTTACCCATTCACCCTCCGTTTCTTGCATCCCAGATAGTCTAGAAAATGGTTATAAAAATGGTTTCACTGATCATGATCAATATATCTCAATATTCCGAACCCAAAAACCATTTGGTGAAGAAATACTTCATGGAGACACTTTCTCTATTGGAGCACCCTCGTTGAACCATAGTAGTCAACAGACTAACCACCCAATCACTCTTGATAAATAGATGAAAAACTAACTCCATTTGAAGATTATCACAATAGTAACATCAAGAAGAAAAGGAAATACCTTTATTTTAATATTACAATCCATCAAAATTGATTGATTCATCACCATCCAATCCAAGAAGTTTGACATCATTGGTATCTAAATGCACCATAACCAAGAATCCCACCCATCACAAACAATAGTATCATGGAGAAAATAACTATAATCATGTCCATTAAAAATACATGAACTCAACCTGTTAGAACAACTATCCATCTCATTATTTAAAGAAATAACTTTGAATGTTTCAAGATGTTTTTTGTTTAAAGTATCCTCTAACAAATTGGGGTATCTACATGCATTATTAGTTAACATATTGGGCATGAGACAACCCTAGTGATAAATCTTTTCACCAACCTAGTTATCCCACCATAAGGTGATATCTCCTCTCCTAAACAACCAACATGTATCATCCTAGAGGACTTTAAGATGTTGCATAATACATTTTCCATCTTTGAGATCTTTGAACCGCCCCAATCCTCCCTATTCTTACCATATTTATTTTGGATAATGGTGGACCATAACGAGTCCCCCACAATAAAATCACATGAAATTCATGTCTTAATGGCATGCAAGGATACTATCTGGTCCCTTAATCTAATACCTAACTCCTCAATTAGATTATCAAAATGGGTCGAAGATTCCCAATGATACATACCCATGGATTTGGAATCCCATAATAATCTATTCCTAATATTTCCATTTTAGAGATAGTACCTTTAGGGGGGATAATGGTTGAGAGAACATGAATCAGAATAGATGTCAATACATTATTGGTTAAATAAACATGACCACCAAAGAATAAAAATATGTTCTCCCAATTTGAGAATCCTCCCCATCATTCTGTTAGTGATATCATCAAATAAAACCTTTTTGATGTGACCATTAGGGATTGGAGCAATGATATAAATCAATGGAAGATGCTTCCTCTAGATTCAAAGAATATATTGGATATCCCTAGTTCTTCTTTCTGGGAATTTTTTATAGATAAAAACATTTATCTTACTCAAATTATTTTATTGATCACTCAAATCATTATAGACCTATATAAACTTCATAAATTTTGGTGTGAAATCCATTTTCCATCAATGAAGATAATAATATCATCGGTGAATATGATTTGAGATATGATATCATCCACAGCTTGAATATGATACAGAAGAATCCTTCTTTCTCCCATGCACCTATGTAGGTTATCATAAAGGGAATCCTATGAAATTATGAAAAATAATGGGGGAAATAGGGTCCCCTTACTACACTCCCCGCACACATTTATAGAAGCCAAATCCTATACCCTTATGGAAGATGTAGATCCATGGATATGAGTAACATCAGAAGAAATGATCGCAAATCTATTCATGAAAACTGGGTTTCCTCATAGTTCGAATGATGAAACTCTATTCCAACATATCATATGATTTATCCATATCAATTTGGATAATGACATTAAAGATGATCACTCTTCTATTTATATCTTCTACTTATTTCTTAGTAATTCCGATCACCACTTGAATACTTCTAGCTTTATCAAAGCCATTTTGTTCCAAAGATAATATGTAGAATTACTTAATTAATTATCATTGTAAGAAAACTCTCCACAGCCTTATAAATGACATTGCACAAAGATAATGGCCTATAATAATTAATGGATGATGGGTACTTTACTTTTGGGATAAGAATAAATATATATTAACATGTACTTCTGTTGATAGAGCCCCATAAGAAATGTCCAGAATCAATTCAGCATCGTGATCCCCCACAAAGTCCCAAGCGGACAGATAGAAATCCCCTAGAAAACCATATTTCCAAGAGCACTCTCCCTAGATATGATGCGATCTATTTCCCATATCACCTATATAGATGGAGTAATCATTAAAGACTCATTATTAGAATCATAAATCACCCAACATTTAGACCCCATAATAACCTCTTCTTCCTTAGAGGGACCAGAATCCCCAATGCTCCCCGGAGATGTTTTTGGCAAAATATTTCTAAAATGTTTCAAAGCCAAATTACCTACCTCATTCACATCGGAATAATAAGATCAATATCCATGCTTGATATTGACATTAATATTTTCAACCCGCTTTAAATTTTCCTAAAAATTTTCATTGGTACGATCTCCCACTTTTTTCCATCTAATTCAAAATATTTTCGTGTAAACCCTTTCGATCTCCAGAAACCGCTCAGCTAGAAAAATATGTTTGTCATATAAAATCATGAATATTAACTCATCGAATCTATTATAAATATCCTCATACAACCTATCAATGTTATATTATAAGGTTTCCATAGAATTATCAATAACCTAATAATCAAGAAACCCCTTTGATATGTCAAATTTAACACAACTTATCTAGCACGATAGACCAACCTACACCCTCCAAGGCTCCTCCTACACCCATAAACTATTAATAATTTTCATAAAACCATAAAACTAATTCCATTTTGAAGAGTTCTTGAAAGTTAAACTATCACATTCACATCTTTTCAATTAAACCAGTAGCTGAGCATGGTAAGAATAGGTACTAGTTAAAAGAGATACAATACTCTGTTAAATGAAATATAATCCTTGAGGAATAGAAATATATCTATCTAGGATACTCGTAAAATGGTTGCAACCCTTGTGTTTATTAAACAATATATATTTAGAACCGCTAAATCCAAAATCTAGGACACCCTTTCTAGAGATGAAGTTTAATTTCCAACATATCATTTCTATAATGAAGTGTATATTTGTAATGTCACCTTAATAAGAACCAATTTAAATCCATGGATGGAAATTATAAGTATAGATTTGGTAAAACAAGGAAAACAACATTTTTCAACATATGTATTTATAATAATTTACCTTTTCTAGATGGACATTAATTATTCTCTAATTTATATAATAGATTAAATTTAATGGGAAGATGAAATCAAGGGAATTTATATAACCAACAAAAATAAATTGTACATGTGTTGTTAGAGAAAGAACAAATGGAATTAAGTATTAATATAAATCATAATTCTTTTTATAGTGAACACTATGGATATAAAATCATAATTATGTATTATTTTATGAAAAGATGAAATATAAGTTATATATAACCTAATCTGGATTTTAATTTACATTAAATCCCAATCATAGTTTCAATGTAATATCAGGCTGAATTTAGTAGCTAAAAATTATGTCAGTAAAAATACTTATAGAATTAGTCCATAAATAAGAAGGAAGACAGCTAATACTCGATGAATTATTATAAAAATAAAAATAAATTTATTTTTGAATGTTTTAATATATTTTTTTATTTTTATATATGTATTTTTATCATGTAAATGCATCCATGATTATAAGATATTAACATTTTCATTGATATGATATCTTTGTGGGTGAAAAATGAAAATGTCTTTCTATTTTTATTTATTTGGGGTGAGAATTTTGAGATTAATTTTTCTATAGTATATGATCTGAATTTTATTGGGTATGTTAAAATTTAAGTACATGATATTTTAGAAAAATATAACAATTAAGTGGAATTATCATGTGATGTGGTAAATATGAAATTTTATTTAAGGAATATTTTTCAATAATATTGTTTAAATGTGATTTATTTCTTAAGGATAAATGTTTGAAGGATTGGGTAATTAGATTTCATTGAATTTAATGAAGCATGTGAGTGACATGGAAAGTAGTAATTTTATTTAGATAAACACTTTGATCCTACCTAGATTTCCCACAATGTTGGATAAGAATATTGGTTGATGACTCAATACTATAAGCTACATTCACTCACAAAATTTATTAAAAATTTGATATATAATATGAATCATCAATGATTTAAAGATAGATCTGAAATTCATATTCAATATGTTAATAGACCATGATAGTTTTGGAGGGTAAAAAAAGAAGTTCCACTATTGATTAATGGGGAAAAATAAATATTCTGAAAAAAACATTGTTGATTTAAAGATAATTTGTGCTAATGTAATTTTATAATATTTTTGAAGAGAACTAGTATTATTAATGTGGTGTTTTTTTATAATGAAAAAACATATTTTCTTAGATTTAAAGTTTTTTATCCATAGTGTTAAGAAAGAAGTTTTCAAAACATCATGATTATTTTATCTCTCTAAATCTGTTTTTTTATTAGTATTGGAAATTGAAATTGATGGAGATAAAAATTGTATTAAAAATAGTAATATATAAATTTCATATACTATTCATATTTTACTGTAATAATATATTATTAAGAAACAATTATAGAATTTTAGTAATATTTGGTGGGGAATAGATTGTATAATAGGCTAACAAAATCATTCTACTAGTGTTTTTGTGGGATGTATGGAGTGAACAATAAATTCATAAATTTAATTAGAATTGAATTGTTATGGTGGAGTTATGGTAGAATTGATAACCAATTACAAATGAGGATAATAATTCGACCAATACAATATTATATATTTGTTTCCAATTATTTATAGATTTTTTTACTGAAATAAGGAGTCGTGATATTCAATAAACTAAATAAAGAAGTGAAAAAATTTCATTAAATAGATAACATACATTGTTTTTTCTAAAAAATATTTTCAAATAATGTATTGGTTTTAGGGGGTGTTATTAGAAAAAAATTAGATGAATTCTCAGTCTTAATAGAATGAATATACATATCATTGATGTAGTCCACTTTGGGAGAACAATTTTAGCATAGGGATTGAAAAGACGGAACTATGAATTGAAATCTACCTCCAATGGATACATGATGAAAATTAAGGAAAATTTATAAAATTATTCTCATTTTGGACGAAATATATATGTGTTTGATGTCATTTAATTTGAAATATTGAAAATAAATATAGACATGGGAATCAGTAATTATATTTTTTATGGACCTTGTATGAAAAGAATATAAATTAAGGACTTATATAGAAAAAATACGGTAATTGGGAATAAGTAATATTAACTTAATGAATAATAGGTTAGACATTATATGATATAGGTATTCAATGTTTGTGTTTGTTTAATTATGATATTTTGTATTTTTTTAGACTAAATATGCTTTTCATGGAAGTATATAATTTCAACATATGATTTATATGATCTTTTGAAACAAGAGTATGAATAACATGAAAGATTCTAGAACATATCTGTGATTATTTAAATTTTTATTGTATATATATAATAAGAGAAGTGTTAAAAATTCAACAAATTATAATAAATCATCCCATATGTTAGATTAAAATGGTTTTTTAAATGTCTGTGTAAGTGTATGCTAAATAGAACATAACTATAATTTAGTAATACTTCTCTCATGTGTGATTAAGCATAAAGGAACAAGTCATATATATATAGACATTATCTTTCATTAAATTAAGATTGAGGCATAATATATTATATAATAGTAAATTTATTTTTTGAAATGATGTATAATAATAACCTATTGTTTATTAAAAATGTTTGAAATAATGATATATTTTACTGAAATTATTTTATTTTTTTCATGATTATTTTATCATGAATTAATTAAATATATATGTGATTATTTTAATGGGGAAATATAATGAAATTTTAATGGATAAAATATATCCATTATTTGGGGATTAAAAAAATAATTTTATTGCATAATTACATCACGATGAAAATGGAATTTAAGGGGTTATTCAATATGAATATCTGATTTTTAATTATGTAAATAATATAATTATATTATTTTTGATAATTATGTGTATTTAAAAAAAATTGACCAAATACCACACTATATTCATATAAAATAAGAATCGAGACATGTATTTGATGTGAAATCTCACCATTCTCAAGATAATTATTCCATGTTGAAGAATAAAAAACAGTTAAAAGAAAACATATCCTTAATTGAAAAAAATGGTTTTATAAAATTATTTTATGTAATTTACAAGGACTTGAATTCAAATATTATAAAAAATTATTGGATGATCTAAATGATCATTGAGAATTTATGATAATGAAATTATTTTCAACCAATAATCAATGGGATTGATACTAGGAAGATATATAAAAACATCATACAATAGTTCTATCAAATGGGGATCCTCAATGATATTAATAAATCTAGTACATGAAAAAATAGTGATCGAAGTATTATAAAAACATGAATCCCTAACATATGGTTCACATTAACAAGTCATCAAAAAAGAACAATTTCTTTTGACACACATTCTATTGATGCATAAATATTCTGAAATATGATTTTATAAAGGGGGTCAAAATTTATATTGGAAAAGTTATTGTTTTTCATCTTCTTTTACTAAAAGGCAAAGAGTTTATCCAAATTTTATGAGAACACTGGTATATAGATTTGGAGGAAAAATATTCATCTCTCACAACGAGGATTTAATCTCATCTGTCTATAATGGATTGTAAGTATGAAAATTTCTGTCTGAATGATGCATCAATTTTTAGGTGTGGATAAATAATATTTTAGTAACCTATACTGAAATATTAGGGCCTATAAGTATTATAAGATGAATAAGTGAAAATTAGGTCAATAATACATCAACTATTTATAAAATAATTTTTTGTGGGGAAAATGGACTAATATAATAGAGTGACCACATCACAAAATTGTTATCCATTGAACTAGTGTAGTAGTATATTTTTTCACCTAAACACAATATCATTGTTTTCTCCATGGATGTATAATTTCTTGGTTTACCAATTAAAAACCACATACAATATCAATTATTTTAAATTTTTTGTACTTATTATTTTATATTTTGAGAATTATATCAAGTGATTAAGATACTCAATAAGATTTTTCTCACATGGGAGCAACGATATTCAATGGGGGACATAATCAAATTAAATTTTTTTAATTAGTTAAAACACTGATTGAACATAACCATTATTATTCATTATATATTAATTATATTATTAATATGTTTTATCAAAGACTAAATGATCTTATATGTGGAGTATGTCCTTAAAGGAGAAGGATGTTTACTCATGATATATGAATTAAACCTTCAAAATCATCATGGGTTTTGAATTCTTTAGAGATATTATATTTTTATTATATGGGTTGTTATCACGTAAACTAGTTAATTATTTTTGGATACTAACTGTTTTTTTGAGATAATAACACATTGGTTGATGAATCTTCATGAAAAATTATTACATATTCATAGCGATTAGATTTAATGGGGGATTTTACTCGAACTAAAATATCAGAGCTAATTTTAATTATTTATTTATATACCTACATTTATTAACATTAAAAAATAATTATAAAGCATTGAAAATCTTTACTAACCATAAATAATTATATTCTTGTTTTATTTATTGATTTTCATGGGTATGGGAGATTTAGTTTAAAAGATTAAAATATAAAATATGGAAATTTTAAATGTTATATAGAACTTATAAGATATTGTTATTAGGACCAAAAAAATTATTTGACATATTGATTTGCTCCTTCAATATGTTTTAACATAGTAATCTTTTAGAATTTATTGATGAGTAATTCATTTTTGGCAAATTCACGAGCTATAATAATTTTATAAACAACAATGTTATTAACAGAAGGAGTTTCAATTAAAAAGAATATTATAAATCATAATTAAATAAAGGGATAAAATATATAGGTTTTACCTTTTATAAAATATTGATCCACTAATAAAAATTTTAAAAAATGGTTTACTCCAACATGTTGAGTCATTAAATTAGTAAGAAATGAAGTTTACAGTAATTTAAAAATAATGCGAAGAACATAAATATTCTAATAATAACTCCAATGTGGTTGATATAGGAACATTTATTCAATGTCAAAAAAATTTAACAAGACTTCTATGGTGGTTATTTTGAAGCTAATATGATTGTATTATATCTCTAAATGAAATTTTTAGGATATTGTTATTAAATTTAAAAATTAATGGAGAAAAGGATGGTAATACTAATTGTTAGTATATTTAAATCATTCCTACATAATATGAGGATATAGTTAAGATGATGATACACTTATATAATTTAAATTATAAATAGTGTATAAATTAAAAGAAAAATCAGCATAAGTAATCCATTTTAATTAATTACCAAATATAGATTGATAAGTGCACCATATTTTTATTTATGTTATTATATTTATATCATTAAAATGGATTTATACAGAAATTGTTAAAAAAATCAGAAGTGGTAGAAATAATCAACCATGATTATAATGGCCCGGACCTCTCCAGCCCAGTCCATTGTCAAAAAGAAGGCCATGAAGTGCTCTGGATGGTAAAATGGACTTTTCACACACTTTACATAATTTTGTAAGTACACACCGTGTAGTGTGAGTACACGCCTTGTACCACCTTGCCGGGTATACCTCGTGTTGGAGCCGTGTCTTTGCCGTGTGAAGTAAATGGGTACACGCCGTGTACCCTAAACTACACGCTGTGTAGTCCTTCCCCGCGTACGCGTTACCAGTCAACGGCCATGTTCCGTGTTGGAGCTGTGTCTTTTCCATGTGAAATAAATGGGTACACACCATGTGTCCAAACTACACGTCGTTTAGTCCTTCCCCGTGTATGTGTTACCCTCAAACCTTGTGTTGACTAGTCAACGGCCGCGGAGCCGTGTTGGAAGTCGTGTGGAGATCGTATGAAACGGCAGAGTACACGCCATGTACCATAAAGTACATGCCGTGTACTTTTGCTTTTCTTACCTATAAAAGGAGGGGTCCCCTCCTCCTTTTCAACTCACCCCTCACCTCCCCTTTCCTCTGAGCAGAGTTCTCCCAAGAGACTCGAAGGATCTTTCTTCCATAACTTCTTCATCCGAGCTCTGATTTACGATTCGTCAGCGGCCACGAGATCATAATGACGAGTCAGAACTTCTGAGCTTGGATCTGCTGTCTTTCCTTCGGCCATTCCTTTCCGATTTCCACCTGAGGAGGTTTTTCCGGGACCCGACAGAAGTGACGGACGCCGACGGACATCTTCCAAGGTTGATCCGGGGGGAGTGTTGCGATCGGAACCTGTTGAGGTAGGTATCTTACCTTCGTCTCTCTAGTTATGTGCATCATATGGGGTGGGTATCCCCTTGTATTCATGAGAAATGATTGAAGTAATAAATGAATATAATAACTGTTAAAGAACGGGGATGGGGAAGTTGTTATGTTTATCTTTATATCCTGTGATATTATGTTGTGAATTGAATAGGCTTATGCCTACTAAAAATCATGGTCGTTGGGGGCCTTTGATTGCGCAATTAATTGTTACCCTATCTTCTAGACTGATTATGTGAATGGAACTTTGTTGAATGTGGAATTTGGTTAATCACGTAAAGTTGGCCAATTAAAATCTGGAACCCTTGTGTGATCACCCCGGTTGAACAAAATGGAATAATGAACATGTGGGTGTTTCCTTGGGTACGTGGCATGTGATGGGGGTGTTTTCTAGGTTGTTGTGAATCGGATGAGAAGTGGGGCTGCAGTTGACTTGGTTGTGGGTTGGTGTGAATGCTATGATGGTGATGGGCAGTGGGGCTGCGATAAATGGTATTGAAGGGATAATGATGTATGGGTTTCGGTGTGTTTGTGGTTATTGTGGTTGGCAGCAGGGCTGCAGGGATGGGTTTGAATGTGAATGAACTATGGGTTGTGAATATTAAATAAGAAGTTGAAGAGTTAATAAATAGTGGGTCATGGTAGTGGAATGGGATAAAGAATCAATGAGTTGGTTGGTTAATAAGAAGGGTTTTGTTGTGCTTCTTGTGTTTTCCTAACATGATTTGTGGATGGCAGGGATATGTTTTACGAGCAATCGATTTGTTTGGTTGTGCATAGTTTCCCAGTAGTTAAAGAACTAATAAACTAATTCTGATGAAACGTGAAAACCTAAATGGGGTTGGGGTTGTTTGTTGTATGCATGCTTCGTGGTAGTAGTGCCGAGGCACGTGCTCAGTTTCTCTATTTAGAAGCCATTGGTTGGGCTGAGTGTTTGGTATATATATATATATCTATATCTTTGTCTTTTGACGCACCCCACCCTTGTTGAGCTCTTGGTGCCAAACACTCCCATTTCATGGGAGAGGGTGTTTTCCCCTTAGTTACTAGCTCCTTCCTACTCCTTCTTCCCTAGGCTGTGATGGCTTGAGGCGACCTTACACCTGAGACTCTTCGGTTAGGTTTCGATTGGGGTGGATTGGCCCAAGACTCTTCGGGCAGGCTTACTATTTCCCAAGAATCTTCGAGATAAGGCCCAGGTGTGTGCGGGCAGGATACATGGTGGTGAGGCCCAGGTGTGTGCGGGCGGGATACGTCATGGTGAGGCCCAGGTGTGTGCGGGTGGGATACGTGGTTGTGAGGCCCAGGTGTGTGTGGGCAGGGAGTGTGTGGCAACATCAGGACGTTCGCCGTTAGGAAAAGTAGTTATCTAATGGGGAATGGTGCGGGATACCCAATACTCTTGTTCTTATATACTACTACTTGTTGTGATTGTGTTTTTGGTTAGTGTGGCTGGTGAGGTTGGGTGGATAGAATTCCTTTCTAGGTTTCTTCTGTTGTTCTCACAGGACATAGGATGTCTCCCCACTTGTGCATGAGAGCTTTAGGTTTCCCTACTGAGTATACCTGTATGCTCACCCTATGTTTACTTTCAGGTTTCTAGGAGGACTACCAGGGCAGTGCGGGTCCCTACTAGTCGAACAGTTGGAGTTGTTGTTGTTGATGTACACTTTTTTCTTTTGGTATTGTACTTTTGAAATTTCTTGTACTTGTACCTTGTTATAAAATTGTTTAAACATGCAGGTGGTCTTGGTTTGGGTTTATTTATATACACTTGTTCTTTTCCTTTTTGGTGGTTGACTTGTCCTATTTCCTGATCATAAAATAATAAAAGGGTAATGCCTCCCATATTTGTGAAAACTCATACCCTTGGGGCTAGTCTCCAACCCGGGGCCTACGGGAGGCGGGACTCGGGGGTCATTATCTCCCTTTCACCATTTCCAGCTCAGGAGGGGCATCATTGGTGGAAGGGGGTCGTGACAGAATGGTATCAGAGGCGATGGTTGAGAGATAGGATGGATTCTAGAGTTAGGCACAGTGAGGATTGCATGGTATGGTAGGGCAACAGTGTTATTCAATCATGGTGCGTGACATAGGCCAGGGAAGACCGGCTAGGACATGGGATTTTAGGGCCCCCCGTGATCTGATGCAAGGTCTCTGAGCCTACCGGACGACCAAGTGATACTACATTGATTGAAGGGTAGAGACCCTAGGGAAGGTACATGCATCATCATTATTGTGTTTTACTTGATTTGGGTGTTCTGTGAAAGAAATTTAAATAATATGATTAAAAAACCTTGAGAAGTTTCCTTACTACTTGGTCTTAGGTGATCCTTGTTTACCGTACAGCTATGGCACCTAGACGTCAACAGAGAGGCAGAGGAGCTGGCCATGGACAGTTGCACGCAGCAGAGTTGACAGCTCCGGCAGGACCAGAGGTGGTACGAGGTATGATTTGTTTGTTCAGTACTCTTGTTTCTGCTTTGTTCGATTCAGGAGCTTCGCACTCCTTTGTTGCACCTGGTCTAGCCCACGCTCTGGGACTAGACGTTGAAAGACTTTCCGTACCACTGGTGTTGAGTACACCAGTTGGAGGCCACACTAGCATATCTTGTGTTTTCCGGGGATGTGGGCTGACGTTGGGACCACATCGATCTAGTGGGGACCTTCTTCTGTTACAGATGCAGCCATATGATGTCATCCTAGGCATCGATTGGTTGTTTTCTGTTAGTGTCGTTATCGACTGCTTCCGAAGAAGAGCCATGTTCTCCGACGTGGATGGGCAGCGAGTATCTTTTGTTGGATAGAGGAGCTATCAGGTAAGAAGCCGTCATGTAGATCCTCTACTTTCCTTGTTAGGCAGGTTATCAGTGGTTCCAGCTAATACAGAGATGGTGGAGGTCCCGGAGGTTGTTCGGAAGTTCCTAGATGTTTTTTCCGAAGAGGTTGTGACTCTACCCACCCCCCCCCCCCCCAAGTGATGTTGAGTTTGGGATAGACTTACATCCTGGTGCCCGTTTGATTTTGATGGGCCCTTATCGGATGGAACCTTCGGAGTTGCGGGAGTTGCGGATTCAGATTGATGATCTGATGGAGAATGGTTTTGTTTGACCCAGCATATTGCCATGGGGTGCTCCATTTTTTTTCGTGAAGATGGAAGATGGTGGTCTCAGGCTATGCATAGACTACCGAAGGTTGAACCAGGTAACGGTCAAGAACCGTTACCCCCTTCCAAGGATAGATGTTCTCTTCGACCAACTGAGGGGAGCAGGTTGGTTTTCTAAGATTGATCTATGATCAGGATATCATCAGCTGAAGGTAAAGGACAATGACATCTCGAAGACGTCTTTCAGGTGCAGATATGGGCACTTCGAGTTTGTAGCGATGTCGTTTGGAGTTATGAATTCACTAGTTGTGTTCATGGGACTTATGAACTTTGTCTTACGAGAGTTTCTAGACCGGTTCGTTGTTGTGTTTAACGATGACATCCTGATCTACTTAAGATCAGAGGAGGAGCACATTGAACATCTCAGGGAAGTCTTGGAAGTCCTTCAACACCACAAACTTTACGGGAAATTGCCGAAGTGTAAGTTCTTGATGCAAGAAGTACACTTCCTTGGACACGTGGTGTCTCAGCATGGAGTGTCAATGGACTCGTCAAATGTGGAGGCACTTGTTTCTTGGGTAGCACCCAAGAGCGTGGCAGAAGTTCGTAGTTTCTTTAGGGTTATTAGGTTACTATCGGAGGTTTTTTTCTGACTTCTCTCAAGTTTCTACTCCATTAACAGCTTTGACTAGGAAGAACCAGGTCTTCCTATGGAGCGAGCAGTGCCAGGAGGCTTTCAACTACCTGAAGGCGAAGTTGGTCAGTGCTCTCATACTCAGGTTTCCAGAGAAAGGGTTGTTGTATGAGGTGTTTTGTGATTCTTCTGGCCTTGGTTTGGGGTGCGTGCTGATGTAGAAGAAGGGAGTGATCTATTATGGGTCTAGGAATTTATTCCCTCACAAGCGTAACTATGGCACCCATAACCTAGAGCTTGCAGCAGTAGTGTTCGCACTGAAGTTGTGGCGACATTACCTCTTTGGGGAGAGCTTTTTGGTCTTATCAAGCACAAGATCCTGCATTATATCTTCTCCCAGTGTGACCTGAACTTACGGCAGCAGAGATGGGTTGAGTTTCTCCAATACTATGACTTTTAGATCTCTTACAATGAAGGTAAGGGAAACGTTGTGGCTGATTCCCTGAGCAGAAAGTTGCATAAGGAAGTGGTTCGGGAATCCGCTAATTCTTGGAAAGCGATGGGAGAGTTGGCTTCCTTGCACTTGGATGCAAGGGTTGAGGGTGTTAGAGGATATTTGTTTCAGATGACGGTGCAGTCCTCCTTGTTTCAGTAGGTGGAAGAGTCTCAGTGGGGGGACTCTGATGTGGAAGTAATGCGGGATCGTGTCGATCAGGGAAACGCTCCAGAGGGATGGTCAGAGGATAGCCGACATCAGATGATTTTCCATGGAAGGTTGTTTGTTCCGGAGGCGATGTGTGAGGGAGTTCTCCGTGAGTTCCATAGCTCATCCTTGGCGGTACATCAAGGAGTTTAAAAAATGTATCGAGGCCTGAGGGAACAGTTTTGGTGGCCCGGGGTGAAACGGGCAATGGCAGAGTTTGTGGCCAAATTCCTAGTGTGTCAGCAAGTGAAGGCTGAACACCGTGTTCCCTGGGGTTTGTTGAATCCTATAGATGTCCCCGTGTGGAAGTGGGATGACATCTCAATGGACTTCATCACAGGACTACCTAGAGCTCATGGTGTTTATGACGCTATCTTGGTAGTGGTGGATCGACTGACGAAATCAGCTCACTTCTTAGCAATTAAGGAGTCGGTCCAGGTGATTACCTTAGCACAGAGGTACGTAGACAAGGTGGTGTGGTTCCATGGAGTTATGAAGACTATCATATCAGACCGGGATACTTGGTTTACCTCATGAGTCTGGAGGGGGTTACAACATGATTTTGGCACCCAGCTATGCCTTAACACTACATTCCACCCCCAGAACGACGGGCAGACACAGCGGACTATCCAGACGTTGGAGGACATGCTGCGAGCATGCGTTCTGGATTTCAGAGGATCATGGGTATGACACTTGCCTTTAGTAGAGTTTTCCTAAAACAACAGATTCCACTCTACTATTGTCATGGCACCATTTGAGGCCATGTATGGAAAACCATGTCATTCACCCATTTTCTGGGTAGAGGTTGGTGAGACGGGCTCTCTTGGGCCAGAGGTAGTACAGAGATTCACAGAGAAAGTCCAGCTTGTATGTGAAAGGATGAAATCGGATCACGACTGACAGAAGTCTTATACTGATCATCGGAGGAGGCCCTTGGAGTTCGAGGTGGGAGATCATGTGTTCTTGAAGGTTTCCCCTTGACGGGGGCATAGGAGGTTTGGGAAAGGGAGAAAGCTCTCACCTAGGTTCATCGGACCTTTTGAGGTGCTGAGGAGAGTCGGCGAGGTGGCATATCATCTGGCCATACCACCTCAGTTGGAGAAGGTTCATGACATCTTCCAAGTCTTCCAGCTTCGTCAGTACTTACATGACGACTCTCACGTTATCGACTGGGGAGAGTTAGATATGGGGGATGACACGACCTTCGAGGAAAGACCAGTCAGAATCACAGATCGTAAAGAGAAGGTGCTTTGTGGATGAACCATTCCCATGGTTCGCGTGTTGTGGAGGCATGGAGGCTTCGAGGAGAGCACTTTGGAGTGGGAGACCCAGATGCACACTCAGTACCTGGAGTTGTTTTGGCTTGTGTTTGCTTTTTTCCTTCTGAGCTTTGTTTTGATGTTATACTTTGTACCTTTGATGTATGGAATTCTTGGCTTGTCGGTTATAAGACCTTTTGTTTCCTTGTTCTCTGGGAGTGTGTAACATGTCCAGGCATGTGGGGAAGGGAAAAACCTGATCCTTAATCGAGACACATTAATGTGGATGCGATTGAACCCGTGCAGGTGAGTCAGTGCCGCCTAAAGCGGAAAATATCTCGACATAGGTAAAGTAATTTTCCCCAAACCACCTGTTCGGGCAGTGTGTGGGTTGTGCGGTGTTAGGGGCAGTGTGAGTTGAAAAATCCTAATGTATGGAAGTGGGAAGACCCAATTCTTAATCGAGACGCATTAATGAGGATGGGATTAAACCCATGCAGGCAAGTCAGTGCCACCTAAAGCGGATAATATCTTGACATAGGAGAAGGAATTCCTAACACCTAAAATTAGGGTTGGTGGTTGGGTTTCTGTTATAAAAAGAGCCCTAAGAGGTGCCTTTTTGGGTTCCTATGGGATGGTTTTGAATTCTCGGGGATGAGAATGTTTTAATAGGTATCTGATGTAATGGCTCGGACCTCTTCGACCCATTCCTTTTCCAAAAAGAAGCCCATGAATTGTTCGGGAGGGTAAAATGGACTTTTCCCACACTTTCTAGAATTTTGTAAGTACACGCCGTGTAGTGTGAGTACACTCCATGTACCACCTTGCTGGGTATACCTCGTGTTGGAGCCATGTCTTTTCCGTGTGAAGTAAATGGGTACATGCCATGTACCCTAAACTACACGCCGTGTAGTCCTTCCCCGCGTACGCATTACCAGTCAACGACCATGTGTCATGTTGGATCCGTGTCCTTTCCATGTGAAATAAATGGGTACATGCTGGGTGTCCAAACTACACACCCTGTAGTCCTTCCTCGCGTATGTGTTACCCTCAAACTATGTGATGACCAGTCAACGGCCGCGGAGCCGTGATGGAAGCCGCGTGGAGACCGTGTGAAATGGTAGAGTACATGCCATGTACCATAAAGTACACGACATGTAATTTTTCTTTTCTCACCTATAAAAGGAGGGGTCCCCTCCTCCTTTTCAACTCACCCCTCACCTCCCCTTTCCTCTGAGCAGAGTTCTCCCAAGAGGCTCGAAGGTTCTTTCTTCCATAACTTCTTCGTCTGAGCTTCGATTTACGATATGTTAGCGGCCACGGGATCGTAACGACGAGGTGGAACTTCCGAGATTAGATCCACTATCTTTCTTTCGGCCTTTCCTTTCCTAATTCCACCCGAGGAGGTTTTTCCGGGACCCGACATATGTGACGGATGACGACAGACGTCTTCCAAGGTTGATCCGGGGGGAGCGTTGAGATCGGAACCTGTTGATGTATGGATCTTACCTTCTGTTAGGTCCACTAGGCTGGATACCCTGAGAGGGGGGGTGAATCAGGGTATGACTAATTAAAAATTAATGCCCGTTCTGATCTTGTTTCGTTGTTAAGCAAAACACTCTTCTCTCTTTTCCCTGTTGCATGATATAAACAGAAGGTAAAGCAAGCACAGGACACAGCAATTTTACTTGGTTCACCGCTAAGGGCTACGTCCAAGGAGCATACGCCGACAGGTTGCCGGTCGTACCAAATTCCACTAATCTTCACTAGCTGTGGATTACAAGATTCGGGCTAGATCACTTTTATGCCCAGGCTCACTGCCTTTACAATGTTTAGGGTCAGCTCACTGCTTTCCCAAGGGTCACTCCCTGTTTCTCTCTCTCTGGCTCACTACCGGTGGAGAGGATCACCTTCTTCCTCTTCCTGAGCTCACTGCTCTTGGATGGAATCCACTCACAGTTTATAGACCTGTAGGTCTCTTCATTTTCATGAAAGAATGCATCTTCTCTTGTATGTAGATGCTCTGTTGAAGGTTAACTTTCACCCGTTGATGAATATCTCTTTGCACCGAAGGTATCGGGCAAACTTCCAGCTTCCACACAGTCTGAAAATCACTGCGGGAACAAAACCTTACTTGGCGCGCAAGTCAACCTCGGCGCGCAAGTATCGGCGCGCAAGTCACAACGGGCGCGCAAGTCCTCCTCTGACACTTGCGCGACACAAGCTTCCTCAACTCCAAACTTGCGCGACTCTCTTCCCTTTACTCCCAAACCACCATTGGTGCGCAACTGCAAACCGGCGCGCAACTTCTAACACCGGCGCACAACTTCAACCACTGGCGCGCAATTCCCACCTGCGCGACCACACACACCACTTGCGCGACCACCACACCTGCGCGACGGGAGCTCTCGTCTTGAACTCCGGTAAGAAAAGAGGAGGGGTGGTCCGGTATTTATAGGCAATCTGACCACCCTGCGCGACGGCGCGCAAGTCACCTGCGCGACCCAGTTTCGACGCGCAAGTCTCCTCTCCTTTAGACACTTGCGCGACCAACTCCCAAACTTGCGCGATCCTATTTCCTTAGCCATATTTTGTTCTTCTGATCTTGAAAAACATGTGGCGCGCAAGTTTCCTGTACACCATGTTCGCGGCGCGCAAGTCCCTTTGCCAAAAACACTTTTCTTCATTTGCCGATTTTCAGGCCCAAAAATTTGGCAAACACTGGAAAACGGCGCCACCTTGTATCTGTTCTTTTGTACCGCCTCCAGATCATCCATTCCTTTTATCGACGTTCTTGAATAAAACATGGATCGTTGAACTCAGCTCTTGAACTCGACATTCAACCATGAAATCCTCTTTGTCAACAATCACAACGTAGATGTCCACTTTGTCAACAAACACAATCACCTCAAAAAGGCTTCAATGATACCTTGAGGGATTTTTGCCCAACAATCTCCCCCTTTGGGTTTGTTGACAACTCTTCCAAACAAAGATACGTCATTGATTCTTCAACCTCCATTCGCCTCATTGCGATTCTGATAGCGACCAAGGATTTACTCAACACATACTCTAAGCCCACATGAGCAATGCTCGGCGTGAGAAACAAGAGTAAATGAAAAGTTCATCAATGAATCACTTTGTCTCTGACATCCACTGTTGACACCAAACACTGTCCAACACCACTCTTCTGCTTTTATCACGATCCTCAGCTGTCGTGATATCTATTCTTTGATCGATCACTTCTAGCATCGTCAGATTTAATACGCTCCCCCTTTCTGCTCACAGCTTCAACACCTCTTTAGCCATATTTCATGTGTTGTCCAAGCTAAGCTCTGGCTAAGCACGTTCAACAAGCTTCAACTCCCCCTATCTGGCTGCTCCACCTGTCAGCATCTCCCCAGATCATTCATGATTTATCAAATCTCCGCACTGTCTCCCCCTTGAACAACCACTATTTTCTCCCCCTTTGGCAACGAACCCAAAGGTCACGCCTTTGAAGTCTGTAACAGAGTAGAGAACACATTAGCACAGTAGGGAAAACACAACATACCTCGGGGAGAGGGGGGGGTCCCACATCCACACTATTTTAAGTGCGGGGAATCGACTGAACTCCTAGAGCCAGTCGATGCCTCTCAAAAGCTTCCTTGGGTAAGGCCTTTGTCAGAATGTCTGCAACCTGTAGCTCTGTAGGCACATACTCCAACTTCACGATGCCCTGCTCAACCTTCTCCTTGATGAAATGATACTTGATCTCAATGTGCTTTGTCCTGGAATGATGGACAGGATTTTTGCTAAGATTTATAGCACTTGAGTTGTCACACTGGATTCCGATCGGAGACTTCACTTCAACTCCCATATCATCAAGCTGCTGCTTCATCCACAATAATTGTGTGCATGCTTGAGTGGCCGCTATATACTCAGCTTCTGCGGTGCTCAATGAAATGCAATCTTGTTTCTTGCTTAGCCAAGAAATACACAATCCACCAAGATAGAATGCACCACCTGACGTTGATTTTCTATCATCTGCTGAACCGGCCCAGTCTGCATCAGTATATCCCAATAACTCTTTCTGAGATTTGTCGTTGTATGTCAAACCGAAGTCCACCGTGCCCTTGATATACCGAAGTATTCTTTTCACTGCAAGCATGTGACTTTCCTTGGGATTGCATTGATATCTCGCTGCTTGGCATGTGGCGAAAACAATATCAGGCCTTGTTGCGGTTAAGTACAACAGACTTCCAATGATTTGCCTGTATTCTATGATATTAACTGCCTTGCCATCCTCATCTTTTGATAATTTCATCCGGGTAGCAACCGGAGTCTTCATTTCCTTGGAATTATCCATTCCAAACCTTCTTAGAACTTCCTTGGCATATTTGGATTGAGAAATGAAAGTTCCATTCCTTCCTTGTGTCACCTGTAGACCAAGGAAAAACGTTAGCTCTCCAATCATTGACATTTCAAACTCATTTTTCATGAATTCAGAAAATTGTCTGCACTGAGCTTCATCTGATCCGCCAAAAATTATGTCATCGACATACACTAGCACCATCATCCTTTGATTACTGTCATTGCTGAAATAGAGATTGTAATCAACTCCTCCACGCTGAAAACCAAGCTTCTTCAAGTACTGATCAAGCCTTGAGTACCACGCCCTTGGTGCTTGTTTCAGCCCATACAATGCCTTCTTCAGCCTGCAAACTTTGTTCTCATCCTCATGAATGAGAAAACCATCTGGCTGCTCAATATACACCTCCTCTTCCAGAACCCCATTCAAGAATGCGGATTTGACATCCATCTGGAACACTTTGAACTTCCTTTGCACTGCGATGGCTAGGAATAATCTTATTGTCTCCAGCCTTGCAACCGGTGCAAATGTCTCATCAACATCAATTCCCTCTATTTGGGAGTACCCCTTGCACACTAGACGTGCTTTGTTCCGAATCACTGTGCCATCTTCATTCATCTTGTTGCGATAGACCCATTTGGTCCCAATGACATTCTTGTCTGCTGGCCTCGAAACAATCTCCCATGTCTGGTTCTTCTCAATCTGATCAAGCTCTTCGTTCATGGCCTGAACCCAGTTTTCATCTTCAGCTGCATCAGAAAAACATTTCGGCTCTACTTGAGACAAAAACGATGCTTGCTGTGATGATTTCATTCTTCGAGTCTGAACTGGAGCTGTTTGATCACCAATGATATTCTGCCTATCAATCTCAGCTCGACTCTTTGGCTTCCTCGCAGACACCGACTTGACACTTTCCTCTTCATCATCAGTATCTTCTTCTGAATCAGCTTCTTCCACTTCTACTCCCCTTGGGTTGCTTATCTCATCATCACTTTCATCCAGGAACTGTTCACTGGGTCGTTGAGCAGTCTGTTCATTTTCGACTATAGTGACATCATTACTCTCAACAATTTTTCCCAGCCTCTTGTTGAAGCATTTATATGCTTTGCTTTTCCCTGAATAGCCAAGGAATATCCCTTCATCTCCTCGTGCCTCAAACTTCCTATGATGTTCTTTGTTGAGAATGAAACACTTACTTCCAAAGATTCGAAAGTATTTCAACGTTGGCTTCTTTCCGTACCACAGTTCATACGGAGTCTTCCCTTGCTTCGGACATAACAGGGACCTGTTTGAAACATAGACCGATGTCAAAACTGCTTCCTTCCAAAATTTCTCTGGTAGGTCCTTATCAATAAGCATTGTTCTGGCCATGTTGTTAATGATCCGATTCCTCCTTTCTACTACTCCATTCTGTTGGGGAGTTCTCACTGATGAAACTTGATGCCTTATCCCATGTTTCTCGAGATAGTTTTCAACCTGACTGTTTGTAAATTCCGTACCGTTATCAGTACGAAACTTCAGAATTTTCTGCCCAAGCATCTTTTCTGATTCCCTCCTGTACTGCTTTATGCAACTGAATACCTCTGTCTTATGGGTTATGATGAATACCTAGGCCATTCTGCTATAGTCATCAATGAAAAGAACATAGTACCTTTGCCCATTTATAGCTCGTGGTGAGATAGGTCCACATACATCAGCGTGCACCAATTCGAGCACTCTAGTTGATTTCTGTTCCTTTGGCCTGTATGTCTTTCTGATGATTTTCCCTTGCTGACAAGCATCACATGTATGAGTGCGATCACGTGATAGTTTGGGAAGGTCTCTAGCAGCATCACATTTAACGAGATCCTCCATAGATGGTTGGCATAGATGACCAAGTCGCTTGTGCCACAGCTGGTTTTCTTCTTCTCTGGATAAAAGACAAGTATCTTCTTCCCCACTTACAAGATAGAGATTTCCCTTTGACCTTTTTCCCTGCAGAACAGCTGCTCCATCTTTTCCTTTCACAATACACATCTTCTTGGTAAATTGGATAGAGTGCCCAGAGTCACATAGTTGACTGACACTGAGTAGATTATGACTGAGACCCTCTACTTCCAAGACATCAGCACGTTTCATCTCTTTGCCCCCAAACTTAGCTTTCCCTGAGACAACAATCTTCAGGCCTTCATCATTTCCAAATTTGACAACTCCTTCTTTGTCATATTTGATGCCTGTAACAAGATCCTTATTACCCGTCATGTGGGATGTGCAACCACTATCAAGGATCCAAACACCAGATCGATCTGATGCTTTAAGGGCAATCTCCGCCACCACAGCCTTCTCATTTTTCTTCTTCTTGGTCCATACTTTTTCTTTCACACTCGGCATGGATTGAGGCTTCTGTTCTTTCTCAGAGTATGATGGACCATCCTCATCTTGCAGAGCTGCAAATCTGTTCTGAACTTTTAGCTCACTTGTTGGTTTATTGATCTGCTGCTTGCGAACATTTTGATTATTCTTTGACACATTTCTCTGAATGATTGATGTGCAATACCTAGCCATGTGTCCAAATCCTCCGCACCAAAAACAGTGTCCTTCAAAATGTGTTCTGGAAAACCGTTCTCTGTTTGGCTGCCGTCTCTGCTCATGTTCCCTTCTGTATCTCTTGGCTATGGAACACACAAACTGTGAATGTCCCATTTTCCCACAGCAATAACACCTGATATAGGATGCATTCCCTCGTGATATTTCAGCACTATGATTTCCCCTTTGGGATCTCTGAATATTCTGATTCTGTTTTGTTCCCAAATCAACCTTCACTTTCGGGATGAGTGCTTGCGGTCTGACTGCAATTGTCGCCAATTTTTGTTCTTGACTAAGCCCAGAAACGACCTTAACATCTGAGCTCAATTGCTGTTTCTTTCCTACTGAACTGCTAGGCTCCGCTTTCATCTTCTCTGTCTTCTGAATAGACTGCTTTTCAGATATCACATTGGGGGTCAAGAGTTTATCTTGATCCTTGAGTTTTTGTCGCAGACTGACCACTTCTTCTTCAAGCTCTTTGATACATCTAACCTGCTCATTTCCTGTGTTTGTCAGACAATCAATTTCCTTCTTTTGTTCCTCAATTTTAAGCTTATACTCAACAATATTTTCTGAGCTCTCTGGTGTTGAGGATTTTAGTCTTTCAATTTCTTCTAACAGCTCAGACTTTTCTTCATCCTGTTGTTGCATGTAGAGTTTGGCATCACGAACCACTTTATTGGCTTTCTTCGTTTTGGCTCTCCAAACATCTATCTCCTCAAGAGTTGCTTCCAATTCGGCTTCCATATCAATTCTCCCTTCAATTTCTTCTTCTTCTTTAGTATCAGCTTCTTCTCCCTTTTGAGAACTACCAACAATTGCCACCAAGGCATTTACCCCACGATCTCTGCAATTTTCTATTTCCTCAACTTCTTCATCCTCAGACTCATCTGAACTTTCAAATTCTTGTGAGAGAAGATTCTTTTTCTTGAAGAAATTTCTCTTGAATTGCTTCTTCCCTTTCACAAAAGCTGAAGACTTCTTTTTGGGAATTTCAGCGTCATCATCATCATCATCATCTTGAAACTTCTTGGGGCATCTTGCCGCAAGATGACCAACCTTTCCACATCTAAAGCATGCTAGTGGAAGTTTACCTTTAAACTTTCCTCTTCCTCTTTGTAGATTCGAAGAAAGGAATGACATCACCTCATCTGTCTCTTCTTCTTCATTAGAATCTTCAATGGTGAGCTTCTTCATGGCCTTAAATGCCACCTCTTTAGACTTCCCCTTTTCCACAGCCTCATTATCATCGTTCCTCATTTCATATGCAACCAAGGTACTGTGCAAATTGTCCAATGTCAGCTCTTTTGGATCTTTATCTTCTAGTACTGAAACTTTCGGATTGAACCGAGGTGGAAGTTTCCTCAAGATGCGATTTACAATCTTTATGTCTTCAATGACTTCTCCAAGACCTCGCATATCTTCCACAACAATGTTTACCCTATCAAAGAATGCGTCAACAGACTCATTCGGGTTCATTTTCAGATCTTCATATTTGTTCCACAACACCTGCAGTTTTGCCTCTCTGACTTTTGTGTCCCCTTCATATATATTCAAAATCTTTTCCCACATGGAATGTGACGTTTTGCATGACATCACCTTTGTGTAGATGGGATTGGAAAGGGCTCCCCCTAAGGCATTGATTGCTTTGGAATCAGCATCCAACTCTCTATGCTCAGCTTCTGATAAGGCACCACTATTAATATCAGCTGTGATACCATGCATAGCTGCTGAAAACACATCCATTCCCAAGGATCAGAAATAGTGTTGCATCCGATTCTTCCATATCTGAAAATTATATCCGTCGAAGATCAGAATACCTTTATGATTGGTTACCTCCATTGAGAGAAGAACAACTTTCAACCTTTCCCTCTGATACCACTTGTTAGGTCCACTAGGCTGGATACCCTGAGAGGGGGGGTGAATCAGGGTATGACTAATTAAAAATTAATGCCCGTTCTGATCTTGTTTCGCTGTTAAGCAAAACACTCTTCTCTCTTTTCCCTGTTGCACGATATAAACAGAAGGTAAAGCAAGCACAGGACACAGCAATTTTACTTGGTTCACCGCTAAGGGCTACGTCCAAGGAGCATACGCCGACAGGTTGCCGGTCGTACCAAATTCCACTAATCTTCACTAGCTGTGGATTACAAGATTCGGGCTAGATCACTTTTATGCCCAGGCTCACTGCCTTTACAATGTTTAGGGTCAGCTCACTGCTTTCCCAAGGGTCACTCCCTGTTTCTCTCTCTCTGGCTCACTACCGGTGGAGAGGATCACCTTCTTCCTCTTCCTGAGCTCACTGCTCTTGGATGGAATCCACTCACAGTTTATAGACCTGTAGGTCTCTTCATTTTCATGAAAGAATGCATCTTCTCTTGTATGTAGATGCTCTGTTGAAGGTTAACTTTCACCCGTTGATGAATATCTCTTTGCACCGAAGGTATCGGGCAAACTTCCAGCTTCCACACAGTCTGAAAATCACTGCGGGAACAAAACCTTACTTGGCGCGCAAGTCAACCTCGGCGCGCAAGTATCGGCGCGCAAGTCACAACGGGCGCGCAAGTCCTCCTCTGACACTTGCGCGACACAAGCTTCCTCAACTCCAAACTTGCGCGACTCTCTTCCCTTTACTCCCAAACCACCATTGGTGCGCAACTGCAAACCGGCGCGCAACTTCTAACACCGGCGCACAACTTCAACCACTGGCGCGCAAGTCCCACCTGCGCGACCACACACACCACTTGCGCGACCACCACACCTGCGCGACGGGAGCTCTCGTCTTGAACTCCGGTAAGAAAAGAGGAGGGGTGGTCCGGTATTTATAGGCAATCTGACCACCCTGCGCGACGGCGCGCAAGTCACCTGCGCGACCCAGTTTCGGCGCGCAAGTCTCCTCTCCTTTAGACACTTGCGCGACCAACTCCCAAACTTGCGCGATCCTATTTCCTTAGCCATATTTTGTTCTTCTGATCTTGAAAAACATGTGGCACGCAAGTTTCCTGTACACCATGTTCGCGGCGTGCAAGTCCCTTTGCCAAAAACACTTTTCTTCATTTGCCGATTTTCAGGCCCAAAAATTTGGCAAACACTGGAAAACGGCGCCACCTTGTATCTGTTCTTTTGTACCGCCTCCAGATCATCCATTCCTTTTATCGACGTTCTTGAATCAAACATGGATCGTTGAACTCAGCTCTTGAACTCGACATTCAACCATGAAATCCTCTTTGTCAACAATCACAACGTAGATGTCCACTTTGTCAACAAACACAATCACCTCAAAAAGGCTTCAATGATACCTTGAGGGATTTTTGCCCAACACCTTCATCTCTATAATTTTGTACATCATATGGGGTGGGCATCCTCTTGTTTTCATGAGAAACGGTTGAACCAATAAATGAAGATAATAACTGGTTAAAGAATGGGGATGGGGAAGTTGTTATGTTTATCTTTATATCCAGTGATATTATGTTGTGAATTGAATAGGCTTATGCCTACTAAAAATCACGATCGTTGGGGGCCTGTCCTTGCGTAATTAAATGTCTCTTTATCTTCCAGACCGTTTTTGTGAATGGAACTTTGTTGAATGTGGAATTTTGTTAATCACGTAAATTTGGATAATTAAAATCTGGAACCCTTGTGTGATCACCCCGGTTGAACAAAATGGAATAATGAACATGTGGGTGTTGTCTTGGATATGTGGCATGTGATGGGGGTGTTTTGTGGGTTGTTGTGGATCGGGTGAGCAGCGTGGCTGTAGTTGACTTGGTTGTGGGTTGGTGTGAATGCTATGATGGTGATGGGCAGCGGGGCTGTGATAAATGGTATTAAAGGGATAATGATGTACGAGTTTCGGTGTGTTTGTGGTTATGGTGGTTGGAAGTAGGGCTGCAGTGATGGGTTTGAATGTGAATGAACTATGGGTTGTGAATATTAAATAAAATGTGGAAGAGTTAATAAATGGTGGGTCATGGTAGTGGAACCGGATAAAAAATCAATGAGTTAGTTGGTTAATAAGAAGGGTTTTGTTGTGCGGCTTGCGTTTTCCTAACTTGATTTGTGGATGGCAGGGATATGTTTTATGAACGATCAATGTGATTGGTTGTGGATAGTTTCCCAGTAGTTAAGGAACTAATAAACTAATTCTGCTGAAACGTGAAAACCTAAATGGGGTTGGGGTTGTTTGTTGTATGCATGCTTCGTGGTAGCAGTGTCGAGGCACGTGCTCAGTTTCTCTGTTTAGAAGTCATAGGTTGGGCTGAGTGTTTGGTGTATATATATATATCTGTATCTTTGTGTTTTGACACACCCCACCCATGTTGAGCACTTAGTGCCGAACACTCCCATTTCATGGAAGAGGGTTTTTCCCCTTAGTTACTAGCTCCTTCCTGCTCCTTCCTCCCTAGGCTTTGATGGCTTGAGGTGACCTTACACCTAAGACTCTTAGGGTAAGTTTCGATTGGGTTGGATTGGCCCAAGAATCTTCGGGCAGGCTTACTATTTCCCAAGAGTCTTCGGGATAAGGCCCAGGTGTGTGAGGGTGGGATACGTGGTGGTGAGGCCCATGTGTGTGTGGGCGGGATACGTGGTGGTGAGGCTCAGGTGTGTGTGGGTGGGATACGTGGTTGTGAGGCCCAGGTGTGTGCGGGTGGGGAGAGTGTGGCAGCGTCCGGACGTTCGCCGTTAGGAAGATCAGATAACTAATGGGGAATGGTGCGGGGTACCCAATACTCTTGTTCTTATATACTACTTCCCGTTGTGATTGTGTGTTTTGGTGAGTGTGGCCGGTGAGGTTGGGTGGATATAATTATTTGCTAGGTTTCTTCTGTTGTTATCATGGGAAATTAGGATGTATCCCCACTTATGCACGAGAACTTTACGTTTCCCTACTGAGTATACTTCTATGCTCACCCTACGTTTACATTCAGGTTTCCAGGAGGACTACCAGGGCCATGCAGGACCCTACTAGTCTGAAAGTTGGAGTTGTTGCTGTTGTTTTACACTTGTTTCTTTTGGTATTGTACTTTTGAGATTTCTTGTACTTGTAACATGTTATAAAATTGTTTAAATATGCATGTGGACTTGGTTTGGGTTTATTTCTATACACTTGTTATTTTCCTTTTTGGTGGTTGACTTGTCCTATTTCCTGATCTTAAAATAATAAAAGGGTAATGCCTCCCATATTTGTGGAAACTCATACCCTTGGTGCTAGTCGCCAACCCGAGGCCTACTGGAGGCAGGACTCGGGGGTCATTATCTCCCTTTCACCATTGCCAGCTCAGGAGGGGCATCTTTGGTGGGAGGGGGTCGTGACAATGATATTATTGACTTGATTTTATATCAATTATATGTATATTTTATTATATACAAGAGAATTCAAGATAATTAATTCCATGAAGAGAAAATATTATCATGACCCACATCATTAAAATTGGTTAAAAGGGGAAATTTTAATTTGTGGCCTTCAAATATGGTATTTTGTGGATTTGAAAATTAAATTGGGTTTTAGAGAGTTATATCATTTCTTAGTGTGGTTTTTGTATGTGATCGGAGGTCCATGAGCTCTCTAAAGCGATTGGATGTTTATTATTGCATGGTAGGGGTGTCCTATCTATAAACTATTATGGTATGTTTAACATTAAATAATGATATATAGGTAACATGGAGAAGTTGGTGGATTATTTAGGATACTTTCAAACCTAAAGTGAACTATAACAAGATGGATTTATTATAAATGTTAAAACCCCTATGGTAAGGTAATGTTTTTTAATTTTCATAAATTGGAAAATTGGTGGTTTTGGAGATGGTAGGGATGAAGAAATAAAAATTTATTTATTGGTTCTAAGTTGACTAAGAAAAAATTGAAATTCATATGTAACATATCAATTTTTCTTCCAAAAAAGTTGTAACTGACTGGTCCACATTGATACAAGAATGTACCACTAAATGGGCACTTTTAATGTAAGATTATCTCAACTGATATGATTGGGCATTATTTTCACAATGAAAATATATATTTATTATTATTTAAATTGTTACTTAATCATTGAGATGTAAAAATTCAACAATATGATATATACAAGTCTCTAAAAAATGCATATAGAAACTCAAATCAACTATAGTATTAAATAACATGATACATAATGTTTGATCTAAATGTTCTTAGTTTGACGAAATGTATATGATATTTAATTGAATCAAAATATTGTAAATTATCAAGGATTATTATAAAGTAAAACATAACATATCTCATATGGTATGTTTGATATTAATTTTGAAACATAAAATTTTTCATGTTCACTTGGGAAACTTTAGGATATTCATGAAAAAAACTGAAAAGGAATGTTTACAGTGTAAAATATAATATCCATTAATAAAAATGTATGAAAATTGATGATACGTAATTATATCATAAAATATATGGAATTTAAAATGTGACTATAAATTATATGGATGGGTATATATATGATATTTATGGGTTTGAAGATATGTAATGGTCATTAATTTATAATGTTTATAATACATATGATTTACTTTCTGATGTGACTAGGCTACTCTATTATGTAAGGGTCAATAAAATCTTAACATTTCTAAAGAAATAAATGTTACATTGATTTTAGGGGGATATTTATAAAAGTTACCAAATGTGAATGGGTTTTTAGACATTTCTAAATTCTTTTTTTGGAACTAGTTACTCATAATCTCATGGGAATTTAAATGAGTTCTCATCAAGGGTGATGGTTCATTCTATATGGATAAGATTCACTAATGGTGTCATTTGAATTTAATAACATCAGGAATATGTATTTTTTTATTCTAAATCAATGAATCAACCCTCAAATGGTCATATTATCAATTATCATTTTAACAATTCAAATAATGTTCTTATATACATTTAAATTAGAAAACCCTTTACAAGATTCTTTATTTTCTTAAATGTAGAATAATGAAATTTTGTGCTCTTGTTTCATTCACCTTATCCTCCCTATAATCCCTAATATATATCAATTTATAGAGGATTTACTCCTTACATAATATAATATTTTCTCCTCTATAATTTTTGTTCTCCATTATTGTCAACATGTAATTGGTTTATCTATATGATAGTGTATGGGTGATGATCCCACTAGCGCATAGTGGAATAATTTTAATATTTGGAAATTTTTCATTGATAGGATTAATGAAATTCTAGGAGTATGAGTATAACATCATTTTGTAGGATTCATTAATGTATGTTATAAATTTTATTTATCATTGTATTTAATGTATTTGAGTTTTTTTTGAATACTATATGATGAAATTGTAATGGTTTATTCCTTCTCAACCCCACACATTACTAGTTTTGGAGGATGGTGATGTTCGAGAAAGCGTTAGAGATTTTTAGTGGAGTCTAGAGGTGAAATAGTATGAAGGAAATACACATCGGTTAATGTTTACATGAAGTGATAGTTTGTTTGACAACATATCCAGTGATAGTATATGAATTTTAGATTTTTTGTGTTATAAAATATAAAGATGAAATATTTTTCATTGAAATGGAAACCCTATGGATCACAATATGTGATAGGGGATAACACATCGTGTAAATACTCAATGATAAGTAGTTATAATACTGTAGAGTGCTAGTTTTTTTCTTAAACATTAAACATTATCTTGTTCTAGGTGGTTGATGGTTCCCCCTTAAGGTGTTATAAGTTTTATTTAACTGAGGATTGATCTATGGATTCATTTCATCGATCTATGGTGAGTTCTCACTTCATTCTCATATATTTCCTTCTATTCATCATTATATATTCTCTATGGTGGCATAGTTTGGTTTTGGTTCTATTTTTGGGCATCATTTTGATGATCATTTGGTAAGGTGTAGGTTGATCTTTCATTTTCGAGTGCGTTTTTGGTTTAATTGTGGTTCTTTTTCTCTATACGGTGTGTAAAGAGTCTGCAATGCTTCTTTGGGGTTTTGAATCCCCTATTTCCCATTATTATATATCATATAGTATGGGTTTACTTTGGATATATATATGTTATGTTTTTTATATCTTAATCAAAGATAATGATTTATTGAAATTAAAATTGAAAGTGTTAAAAATATTTTAATGTCTTGTTTTTATAAAATTATAATTATTGTGATATTGAGGATTATACAAGCTTTATTTCCTAAGAAAATTTTGGGTTTTTGGGTATCTGTTTGTGTTGTATTTTTTTTACTGTTGGTTTTTTTGGGATTGTATTAATATTAGTATACAATTGAAATTATAAAACAAATTATATTTAATTAGTAAAATGGTTTCTCTAATTATTATTTTTTTTGTGATAACATCCCTAAAATATAATAGAATATGATAAAATCCCCTTTTCAAATCTATAAAATTGTTGTTGATGTTCTCTGATGTGTGGTTGTGCTATTAGGGAAACATTGTGTGGTTTTTGTGTTGTTGGTCAGTGTGGGAATGATGGTTTTACGGCGGTGCTATTTAGGGTAGTGTGGTGGTTTTTGGCACTGATTTTGGGGTGATGAGGAGGCATGTTGGTACCTATTTTTGGGAGATAAGGTGGTTTGTTGGTCTTGCTTTTGGGGGTGGAATAGTGGTTTCTTGTATATTATTTTAGCGTATAGATGTGGATTTTAGCAGAGTTTTTGTGGTGGTGAGGTGGTAGTGTGAAGGGGATGATGAGATGTATGTGATAAATGTATTCTATGCGCAAGACTCCAAGTTAGGGATGGGATAAATATCATGTTTAATAAAATTTAATATTTAATGGGTTGGTTTAGTTAATGGGTTTGAAATAGATAATGAACACATAAGTAATGGACTACATGGTTTAATGTGGTTGTTTCTAAAAAAAATTGAATTTGATTGATAATGGGAATTGGTTAGAAATGTGAAATGAGGATTATGGATTATTAGGTGGTGTTCTTTATTTAGAGATGGCATAAAAATGATGAATTTGTGAGTTGGTTAGTTTTTTTTTGTGAACCCATATGATGGTCATGTGTGTGTGGATATATGTTTATACCTTTATATTATTTATGAATTATATATTCACCCTACACAAATCATGAACTATTTATCGGTACTCACATAGACATGTGGGGGTGTTTTCCCTGACATCAGATGAGGAGGATGGATGGAAGATATCAACACTTCCCCATTCTAACATCCATACATGGTAGGTATTGAACATGTTATGATGGTCGAATGTTTGTTAGTTCATTTGATGGTGGTTGGGATATCCTTGGTTTTTTTGGGCAATATATGATCAAGCTTGTTGGGTGGTGGCCATGGTGTTTTCTAGTGAGGTGTGATAGGACTGTGATTGTTGGGAGGCTTCTTATGGATGTCGTGCATGTTTGGAGGTTGGAATGAGGTTTATTCCATAAATGTTCATGTTTCCATTCTACTCTGTTTATGGAAGTGGTTGATATATGATAACCTAGATGTTTTTGGGTGATACATGGCAATTCTTGTGGTGCTGGTGGCCCAAGTGTCTACGGGTGTGATGTGGTTTTACTATTATTGTGGGACAGTATGGTATACGAATGGATGGGAGCTCTAGGATGTACAACATTAGAGTATAATAATAGAAAACTACAAACAATGAAGTGTGGGGTACCCTATATTTATATTCTTCATGTCATATTATATTACATAGTTTGTGTAATTTACAGAGGGTGTCTTGGTGAGGTTTATATTGGATTGTTTACCTGTATTGGTGTTGTTTACTTATTCAATATTCTCACCGGTGCGTTAGTATGATCATTTAACATGTGTACGAGAGAATTTTGTTTTCATATTGAATATACATGTATCCCCATCCGATTTATATAATAATATTTTTGGGTTCCTAGGAGGATTATATGGACTGTGATGGACATTACGTTACTATATTTACCAACATTACTAGTGAAGTAGATGGAGGTTCTGATATCCCAAGGGTTTTCAGGTGAGATGTGATCTTTCTAGATGGGTGGTGGTCCAAGAGTTATTGGGAAAGGTGTGATATGACCCAGATTGTTGGGATAATTATTTTGGGGTATTTCATGGTAGGAGGAGGGAATGAAGTTGTTTTTCTTAAATGTTCATGAAACCCTACTATAATGGGTATGTTAGTGGTTTAGATGTGAGGGGACAAGTCTTTTTAGGTGATACATGACCGTGATTCTAGGGTGGTGGCCCTAGTGTTTATGAGTGTGATATGGTGTGATCGTGCTTGTCGGAAGTGTCATGTATTGATGAGATGGGAGCCCCAAGACATATGATGTTGGGGTTTGGGCGCATCATACTAGTTGTAAAGTGATGTAGTGTACCCTATATCGATAAGATTCAGAATCTAATATGTTATGTGGTTTTTATTATATGGTGAGTGATCCTTGGTGAGGTTTGGTTTGGTTAATACACATTTATAGGTGATGTTTAGATTTTTTTTATCACAAGTGAATTAGTATGATATATTCCCATCTGAATAAGATACATTGGTTTTCATAATTAGTATAATTGTATGATATCCCTACATATATAAAATGGTTTTCAGGTTTCTTGGAAGATTATGTGGTCCATGGTGGATACTAATATCCTTGACCATTCGATAGATGTTGTTTCACTGCTTTATCTTTACTTTTGGGTAATTACATTGGAGACATTTATCTATATCAGTTTCATTTATACATTTCTATTGAATGGTTTAATATTTATTATATATTAAGTCAGGTAGTTTTTTTGTGGTTGATTCAACTAATCACTTGATCATAACTTATTATAGAGGGTAATGCCTCCCATGTCATGATATTGTTATATCATCGGTGCTAGTCACCAACATGAGACCTACTAGAGGTGGGACTTAGTGGGTCATTATATCTCTCCCCTCCATGGGGTATCGTTGTAGGGAGGTTGTTGTTGTAGAAAATTTATAAATAGGTTTTCTAAAATTCGTTGTTGGCATAATTGGCCATGTACACAGATTAAATAATGATTCAGTCCAGAAGTTGTCACTTGGTGATTAATTCTTTGAATATTACAACCAAATTATTGATTAATAGATAATAAATTTTGATTTATTTTAATAGATAAATAAGATTTAATTTTTTTATGATTTATTCAGTGGGGAATGGTATAGTTAGTTTTCAAATTGAAACATGTTGTCTAATTAAGCATGGTAAAAATTACTAGTCAGCCATTACAAAAGTGAATAACTCTAAATCAGGAATGATTTCCCTGAATAAATCATTAATGATTATAAATTATTTTAGGTAATATGAGATATATGACAATGACACTTCCTTATAACTAACCATAATCTAAAACTAAATTCTTTCCTTTAAATATTCTTGTAAACAATACAACATTATTTGGCCATGAAGGACCCATGACCACTACCTATGATTTTTTGGTAATTAATGTTGGCCATATTGCCTATAAATATGTTCCATGTTATATATGGACCCTAAAAAGTTATAAAACCAATAAATACACATATTATAACAAAAACTATATTACATTAGTTCCCTATGAATAAGAGACAGTGCTAGATTTTGAATGACTGGGGTATGATTATAACATTGAGAGAATATGATGAATGAAAATAACTAAGATGATGCCTTATATGAATTTAGTTGTGGGTATTGTTTTTATCTTTAGAATACATCATATGAATAATATATTTGATTTTGTGTCTTTCCAACACATATTTATTTTGATAAATGATGTTTATATTAGAATGGTCCACTAGTCCCAAAAGTGATTATCATATTTTGTTTATCAAGAATATGTTTTCTAAAACATTGTGAAATTTTTTATATGTTGTAATATATTGTGTTTGATAGATATTCACCATAATGATTATGAAATATAGTGATATCTATTATAGGGACTCTAATCCCCCTAATGATTCAAAAAAAAATTGGTATATAAAGATGGTTCCTCAGTTTCCCTACTGATTATGATATACGTTGATAGAATGGGTGGGAACACTAATCCACTAAATTATAATTATATTTGATGATATAAGGGGTAGGTATGCCGATCCCCCGAATAAAGTTTATATATCATGGTATCTAGGGTGTGGAAACTAATAAACCTGATGGTTATGATATATAGTGATATTAATGTATGGCACCTATCCTTTTATGGTCTTTGATATATCAGGATAAATAGGAATGTAGTTTTTCCTCATTATTATGATGCTATAAGGTTATATTAGGTGATCCACTTATACCCCTGACAGTAATATATGTATATCATATGGTTATGTAGATAGTAATTATTCCCCCATGGATGTTGATGTATCTTGTTTTGAGACATTTGACACTGGCCAATACAAGTGTGGGCATGCCTAGGTGACAAGGATGGAAACTAAGTTTGTTACATTTTTATCAGTATTGTTTATTCATTTTTTTTTGAGCATTTCACATTTAATAGAAAATATATATTCGTTATGTTTGTGACACCATCATTTTTTCCATCGATTTATAGTCAAATCCTAATTCTGAATCCATATCACAGTGATACCAATATAGACATATTGATCCTAGGTAAGGGTAACGAAATCACTACTACTGTAAGGTTGATTTTGATTTCATGGATAGAATCAAGATATGGTCCTAGTTTTGGACTCATGACTAGGTATTATCTACCATTATGCAACAAGTATAATTTTATTTTTACCCATACAGAAAATAAAAAATAGTTATTGTTAAATTTATCTATTTTGTAAAATTTACATTCTAGCATCACAAATTAGGAATATAAACATTAGGTATAGATAAACATATAGAAATATATATCATACTTTGTCTCAATGTATTAATGATATATGGATTTCCTTTTTGAATACAACATATTTTTATTTATTTTTTACAGATTTTAAACATTATTATTATTATAAATAATCTATGTGCATTTTTTCTATGGTTTTAAATTGATTTATTAATCTTTAAAAACAATTTATTGATTATGTATCAACGTGATTCATGTATTTAGAAAATTCAATATATATTTTATCATCTGATTTCATTAATATTATTTATTCTAACTTCATGATTAACTATATAAAATATTTATAAACTTATTTTATTATTTTTAATGCGGATCATTGAATATTAACATTATAATTTATATTTTTTAATGAAATTATAAATTAAAAATTTGAGATATTATATTTTCAATAGTGTATGATTAATGTTTTTTCATTAAAATATTATTATAGAGATATGTTAAAACTATTATAACATTGACTAAATTTTGTAGGAATTGTTCACCATGATTCAAATTAAAATAATTATTTCCCCACCTCCCCCCCCCCCCATATATCTCCTAAATAGTATTATATTTTAAAATTTTAATATGGAATTATAATAATTTATTTTGAACTATTATTAAATGAATAAACATTTATATTTAATGGTTTTGAGGAATACATGGTGTTGTCATGTGGAATAATAATTTTGTAAAAAAATAATCAATTTTAAAAAAGAAGATAATATCAATTCATTAATTTTACATTCATTTAAGGGGATAAGAAATCATTTAAAAAAAGGAAGTAATTAATTTTATTTAATTCCAATTCATGTATATTTATAGGGCACCTAGAATTTATCATTCAAATCCATTTTTTATGGGAAATGGATTACTGTTCTACACTAGAATTTATTTCTTCAACGCTACTATAGTTATTTCATTTTTCAATAATATCTTCTTGGATTGTTTATAGTTGTCTACACATAATAATTTCACACAATAGAATATTCCAATTTTAACAGTAAGTCTATGGTTTCACTAACCTATATATAGCCATAAGGATTGGGTTCAAGCCCGTTTATTAAAAAAAGGAATAAAAAGACAACAGAAAGGCCTTTAAACTGTGTAAGGGAAATCCATTACATACCCATGGGGACAAAGGGATTATCCCCCTCATAAAATGCCTGAAGGTCAGAGATAAGTCAATAATCTGAGACCCAAGAGGGATAGAACCCAATACAAGACGTTGATCTAACTGTCACATCGGAAAACCTAGGAAACCCTAAAAAATCAGCTAGGCCCGCCGCCGGCGCCACAAACCCGCACAAGGTCGCTGCAGCAAAAGTTTTTGAAATCAAATAGCCAGAATCAAATCCAGATTTGTGAAGTGAGGCCACAAAGACCGGAGAACCAATCGTTCCACCTTCATCCACCATCATGCCACCATTGCCCCACCGTCGCGCCTCCAGTCGAGAAGCCACCGCCGCCTCCATGTGTCTCAAACCCAGACCCCCACCGACGGAACTCGACCGCGCAAGAGCCATGTGCCAGATATCTGGAAGAAACAGGACTACTGATGCACCAGATCGCTAGATTTGGGTAAGATCTGAAGCCGCAAGGCTGACCGTCACTGCCTGAGTCCGAGCTTGAAGCCACCGATGAGATCCCACATGGCCCGCTACGCCGCTGACTGAGACAAGCCCACACCTTCTTTGTAGCTTGGAACCCCACTTCGACTCCCCACCAAGGCAGACACCGCCTATCGCCAGCCGAAGAAGCCGAAGAAGCTGAAGAAGCCGAATCATGAAAAACCCTAATTATTGAGAGCTCTCGGCCGAATCCGAGAGCCCCTTCCTGTAGCACAAGGAATAATATTAGGGATTCACCATGAATAAAATCGTGGGTTATATATTCTAGCACAAAAGGATAGTTATTAGGACCCGACCTTATTACATTATATAATCTTTAATTTAGTCAATAATTCACATCCTTTCATATTTATTATCTTTTAATGTTTTGAGCTTTATAAAATTGGTACATAAAACTTTCATAAAATTACACATTATTACATAATGGATACCATAAAAATATTATTTCTTTCTTGAAAAATATAAAACATTAAACATAAAATATGATTTATTTAAAATTTATTCAAAATTTTAAAAGGGATTAATTATTTTTCTTGCACATCCTTATAACCTCTGAAAATCATTTAAAAACTTGGGATGATGACAAAATCATAGAATAGGATATAAAAAGAAAGAATGAGCACATTAGTCCATGAACCCTTTGAACTTATGAAATCATTTTCAAAAGACATAATTATCACTTATATATATACTTACATTGGGAAACATTAGATTTATAAAAGATTCCCACAATACATAGAAACAAAATTAGAATCATAAAGGTATCATTGGGAATTATCTACAAAATCTTGTAACCCTCTCGGCTACCTTATAATTTGTAACCCTCATAACAACCGTACAATTTATGTAACTATCGCAGTTACACTTGGAGTAACCATATGGTCGACCTCAAAAATTCAAATACACAATTAATTGGAGGGATATATAAGTCTCACACTTCATCATAAAAAATTCCCAAAAACAAAAACATAATCATACAACATGAATAATATCATAAAAACAATTCTTTTAAATTTTGTAATATAGAATTTTAAAAAAGGATTTTAAAAGGAAAGTCCCTAATAAATATTATACAATTAAAGGAAGACTTAATATAGTGGATGAAGTATGTATATACAATAGAAATACACATTATTAAAAATAATATAAATAGAACCCATCAAACAAACAAATCTAATACTACAGAAATAATGAATTAAAAGGTTAACCCCAAGAATGGAAATGAGGTTAAAAATTCTCTTACCTTGGGTTTTTCTTAGATAAAAATTGTTTAAAATTCATGTATAATGGCATAGATAGTGTTATATGAATTTTATAGAAAACTTTTCTTGTTTATAAAATCTTATATGACCATTTCATAACCTCATTTCTCCCATTAATTGTTGGTATTTTGTTCCTTGCATTGTTTAGGGATCGTTATTTACAAGATTTCTATGGTTGGTTCATGTCGGATGTTATTTTCGATTGGAAGTGAAACTCCAGAATTGGAATGGAAAGGTATTTACATATTTAGAGTACCATAATTTATACCATTTATCATTTTGATGTTTTATATGAGGGTGATTCATATGTTAAAACGTTAATGATGTTCGTTTATATCATTTTAGTGGTTCTTTGATAATAACGACCTCATTTTGTATTATAAATTAAAACCATGTATAAAAAATTATTCCAGAACCATGGATGAGACATATTACATATATTATAACCTTTTCAACCATAAAACGTTTTTCATGACCAAACTGGAAGGAATTAAGGAAAATTGCAATCACATTGTCCTTGACGTCGGTAATTCGACAAATCACAGACAATGTTTTTAATTCCTTTAATAAGTGGGAGAGGAGAAGATGAATGGTGATGAATATTACATGAACATGAGAACATATAGAATATACATAATTTTTTTTCCTTCATGCCTCTTGGGTAAAAGTATATGATGAATGAATAAGAAAATAAAAGAACTCGAAATAAAAGAATAGTTGATAAATCCCTTACAAATATTCAGCAGCCTAACGGCTATGCAACATGGTTTTAGAAAACATAAAAAAGGGAAATTGGTCACCCATCTAGAAATGGATCATAATAAATAATATATAAAGAATAATATTAAAAAATGAACATGGTATGGATTCATGAATTCTATACCACATAAAAGAGAACTTGAATAGAAAAAGAAAGAAGTTGATAATTGTCTTAACTTGTCGAGTAACTCCTAGAACATGAAGTATGGGACCTTGGGGGCATGAAAAACCATGGGAGGACTAATATAGAGGTAAGGAGGCCAGAGAATTGTTTATGAGGAATTTGGAATTATGTTAATGAAGGAATGGGTTGATATTTATAACAAAAGTGAGGGAATATTTTAATAACATCCAATGGACACCTTATAAGTGGAATTTCCAAAACCATGGGCTTGACCATTGTATATTCCCATGGTACAAGCCACTTGGAAACCTAATAACTTATTTTACTGTATATAGGCCTACCATATTTATTACATCATTATTACATCATTAATGATGTCATTAACACATCAAAATTAAAAACATTTTTTTTACTATTCTCCGAAAATTCAACTGTTTTAAAAAAATCCAAAAAAATTACCCTTGCCATTTTTTGACATGTAGAATCAAAAAATGAAGTTAAATATTTGAAAATAATTTTCTAAATATTATTAATTTATTTTATAAATAAAATCATTCTTAATTCATTAATTAATAATTTAAAAACGATAATTGCTTTTATATAACATAAAACAATTATTCAAGATTCCATTATCTTAAAGCCTTAAAAAATAAAATAATAAAACAATTTAATATTCATTATAGTCATATTTCTATTTATATTTCTATTCATAACTGTATGTTAATATTGACCAAAAAAACAAGTTGGTTCTATTAGGATCCAAATAACATACTGAACACAATTGTAGATGAACATTTTTCAAAATTCAAAACATAGAAGTAGAGAAATTATTTTTTAAAGGCTAATTATAAATATCTACATAAAACAGAGTTTCATTAATTTCCATTTATTTTTTAAAACCTTGGGTTGTTACATTATCCCCAACTTCTGGAAATTGTGTCCTCACAATTTTATTTACTTATTAAACTAGTGATGGTACCTATCCCTCATAACATTTTCAGACTCCTATGTTGCTTCTTCTATCATGTGGTTTCTCAACAAAACCATTACCAGGTGGATTACCTTATTCTTCAATACTTGTTCTCTTCGATCAAGAATATGAACTAGTTTCTCTTCATAAGAAAGGTTCTCTTCCATTTGAACTACTTCTAGGCTCAAAACATGAGTCGAATCTGGCACATATTTTCATAACATCGAATCATGGAAAACATTGTGTACCTAAGAAAAACTCAGTGGAAAATATAATTTTTATGCAAATGGTCCAACATTTTCCAGGATTACAAAAGGATCAATGAACCGTGGACTTAGCTTCCCCTTATTTCCGAAACACATCACACTTTTCCAAGAATAGATTTTAAGGAAAACATGGACACATACCTCAAAAGAGAAGTCTTTTATTCTATTATTTGCATAACCTTTCTTATAGTCCATTGAACAAGCTTGAAGAATATCCTACAATATCTGAATCGTTCATTCTGATTGCCCATTTGATTGAAGATGGAAAGTTGTACGAAAATTTAACTCTGTTCCCAACAACTTTTGAAGACCCTCCCGAAAATTAGAAGTGAACATGGGATCCCGGTAAGATACAATGGAAAGTGGAACTCCATATAACCTGTCAATCTCCTTGTGGTACAGTGGAGAAATATAATCCAAAGACACTGTATCTTGAATAGAAAGAAAAGGTGAAGATTTTTTCAGCCGATCAACTATAACCAAAATCAAAGTGTTACCTCAAGATGTCATAGGTAGTCCAGCCCTGATGTCCATGTATAAAATATCTTTTTTCCTCTATGGAATTGGAAATATTTGAAGCATCCCCTTTGTTAATTGTCACTCTAATTTAATATTTTGACATTTTAAACATTTCATTGTAAATTCTGAAATATCCATTTTCATTATATCCCACCAGTAATACTCCTGAAGGTCTCTATACATCTTATTACACCCAGGATGAACTGAAATTGGAGAACTATGAGCTTCACCCAAAAAATCATTCTTCAACTGAGAATAACAAGGCCCACACAACCTTTTACCAAATAATAAAACACGATCTTTATCAAGGTTAAATTCTAGAAACATACCCATTTTAACCAATTTTACCTTTTTCTGTAGCTCACAGTCTCCCTTCTGAAATTTCTTAATTCTATCTAATAACAATGATTGCACTGATACTTGAGAAAAAATAGAGATATTTCCTTCACCAACAACTTCTAATCCAAAATTCATCAAATAATTAATCAGGGGATCATGTTCCAAATGTAACATGGTTAATGATGCATGTTATTTTCGACTCAAGGCACCCACCACTTTTTTTTCTTTTCTAGGATGGAAATTTATCATGAAATCATAATCCTTTATCAGTTGAATCCATATTCTATACCTCATGTTTAATTCCTTTTGAGTGAATATATTCTTCAGACTTTTATGGTCAGTATATATTTGACATTTGGCTCCGTATAAATGATGCCTCCAAATTTTCGATGCAATAAACACAACTTCTAATTCCAAATCAGGTGTGAGATAATTTAACTTAGGAGGTTTTAGTTGTCTTGAATAATAATAAATTTCCTGATCATTCTGCATCAAAAAACAACCATGTCCCTTCAATGAAGCATCACTATAGATGACAAAATAACTATTTCGGGAAGAAAATTCTAAAACTAGAGCATTCACGAATCTATTCTTTAGTTCCCAAAAACAAACATCACATTCTTCAGTCTGAAAAATTATAACCCTTTTTGTGTTAACATAGTTATCGAGCTAGATAACCGTGAAAAGTTCATAACAAACCGTTGGTAATAACCTACTAACTCAAAAAAACTACGAATCTTTGTGAAATTTGTGGGTCTTTCCATTCATTGACCAATTTTGTTTTGGTGGGATCAAATATTATTCCATCATTACTTACAATGTTCCCAAGAAAATAAATATGTTGCAACCAAAAATCACACTTTCTGAATTTTCCATACAGTTTATTTTCATTTAAGGTTTGTAAAACAACCCTTAGATGTTTTTTATGATTCTCTTTATTTTTAGAAAATACCAGAATGTCATCAATAACACAGCCACAAACTTATCCAAGAACTCATTAAATATTTTATTCATAATATTCATGAAGACATCAGGTGCATTAGTTTTCCCAAAATGAATAAACACAAATTCATAATTCCCATATATAGTATAAAAGGCTACTTTCTAGATGTCATCCTCCATCACCATCAGCTGATGGTATCCCGATCTCAATTCAAACTTGAAAAGTACTGAGATCCCTAGAGTTGATAAAAAAAGTCTTCGATATGAGGCAAAGGATACTTGTTTTTAACAATTATTTTATTAAAAGCTCTATAATCAAGAAAAGTCTCATAGAACCATATTTCTTTTTAAGAAACAAAACAGAAGCACCCCTAGGTGAAGTGCTAGGATGAATGAAGACTTTATCAAGAAAATCATGAAACTGATATTTAAATTCAATATGTTCTATTTGAGACATACGATATGGGGGTTTTGAAATTGTATTAGCATTATGAACTATGTCAATTGTGAATTCAATTTCTCGATAAGGTCTAACACCGGGTAACTCATCAGGAAAAACCTCAACGTATTCATTTACCATCGGCACATCATTAATCTAAATAGTTCCATTGTTTTCAAAAATATGAGCAAGATAGATTTCATTTCCATCATTAAATAGTTTCTAGACTTCCTGATATTTTATCAGTTTTATGGGTTTATTCTTATATACAAATTGAAACTCTTTCTAAAAAATAACTTATTTAGCTCTACAGTCAATCTTAGCATGATAAATTGGAAGCCAATCTATTCCTAGAATAACTTCAAACTCGACTATGGAAAAAACAATAGTGTTCGCAGGTAATGTCTTTCCACATTCCATAATATAAATATTCTTATAATTCCCCTTTTCTATATTATTTCCTCTTGGTGTTTTAAAAACATGTTCTGGCCTGATTTTTTGAGGAGATATTTTCAATTTACCAGAAAAGTTTTTAGAAATGAAGGAATGTGTAGACCCAATATCAAAAAAAATGTTAGAAAAATATTATTAAACGAATAGATTACCTAATGCCACTGAATTGGATGGATCGACATTTGTTGACGTAGTCAAAAAATATCTCACTACACATTTTTTATTATAGTCTAGCTTCTTTGCATCATTTGAATCTCACTTTGGGTAGGCATTTTCATAATGACCAATCTCATGACATTTGAAACACATTATAGTTTTCTTATCAGGATTAGTATTAGGAACATTTCCATTACCATCTCGGGCCATATGTTAAACCTTACCACATTGAAAACACATCCCAGTTTTGATATGACATTCTCCAGGGTTATTCATCGAACAATTTTTACAAACTGGAAACCGGATTTTCTTACCATAAAATTTAATTTGATGATTCTTACCCATAGCTTTCCATCTGGACCTCTTATTCTCATAGTTTATAAAATGTATGAAATCATCAGCAAACACCATCTCTACCCTCTCATCACATCGAAAAAGATTCTCATAACTTTTTAATTCATGGGAGGCCAACGCCCTTTGATGCCTTGGATTTAGCCCTGAGTAAAAGTGGTTGATTTTTCAATCATGATACAGAATATGATTTGGAGCATACCTTGCTAGTCGGGTGATGTTTTCTTCATACAAAACCACTAAATCCTCCTTCATTTTCTTCAATTCAAGGAATTTATTCTCCATCCAATGTCTCTCCATGTTTGGAAAATAGTTTTCAAGGAAATGACATTTAAATTCCACCCACTCTATAGAATAAAAATCATATATATCCATAATATTAATTACCCTTGACCACCACTAATCAGCTTCACCTTCAAAAAAATAAATGTAAAGACTTACCTTTTGATTGTATGAACATCCAATAACATTGAATATCTTTTCATGGGATTTAATCTATCATTCATCCGCAACTGGGTCAGAAGATCCATTGAAAGTAGGAGGGTGTTGTTTATTAAAATCTTCCACTACTTCCTTGTGATGTTCTGGTACCTTTAGTTTTTCCCTTTCATGGATTCCAGCACCATTTATGTCATGTGTCAGCTGAGCCATTACTGTCACAAACTACTCAGTTCCAATCTCTACCATTCCAGGCTACAGATTTAGAAGGATGTCGTTCTGTATGTGCCTTTCCTCTTCAGTATCCCTGTTTCTTCTGGAGACAACCATTCTGAACAAACATAACTTAGATGAAGAAACATGTTAATCTTTAAATTCTATAACATTTCAAATTAATCATAGAAAAAAATCATTTATGTTATTCTTTTATTATCATCATAACCCCTAAAGATATATATACCATTATCTAATACCAACTATAGGGACTCGACCTTATTACATTATAAAATCTTGAATTTAGTCATTAATTAATATCCTTTTAGATTGATGATCATATCAGGTTTATATATTTTGGGTGTTGGGACATAAAACATTCATAAAATTACACATTATTACAGAGTGGATGCCACAAAAACAATATTCTTTTCTTACAGAATATAAAACTTTTCATATAAAACATGATTTCATGACCATTCATCAAACATTTAACATGTCTTAATTATTTGTCTTACAAATCCTTATAACCTAGGAGAATCATTTAAAAACATGGTATTATTACAAAATCTCATTAAGGGATATATAAATAAGGAATGAACATAATAGTCCCTGAACACTTGTAACGTATGAAATCATTTTCAAATGTCATAATTATCACCTATATATATATTCTTACTTTATGAAACATGATATTTCTACAATATTCCCAAAATACATAAGAACATAAGAAGAATCATACAGTTATCTTAGAGAATTACCTACACAATCTTGTAACCCTCTTGGCAACTATATAATTTTTAACCCTCACAGCTACCTTACAATTTGTGTAACCATCACAGTTACACATGGAGTAACCATACAGCTGACCTCCAACATACATATATCCAATTCATTGGAGGGATTTATAGGTCAAAAACTTCATTATAAAAAATTCCTAAGAACCAGAACATAATCATACAACATGAATAATAGCATAAAAACATTGCTTTTCAATTCAATAAAATGGAATTCTAAAAGAGGTTTTTAAAAGGAATATCCCTTATAAATATCATAAAATTGTAGAGAGATTTAATAGAGTGGATGGATTATGTATATGCACTGTAAATAAACATAATAAAACATAATATAAACAATAAATATCACACAAACAATTCTAATACTGCATAAATAACGAATTAGAAGGTTAACCAAAATAATGGAAATCGGGTTAATAATTCCCTTACCTTGGTATTGTATTAATTAGAACATGTTTAAATATCATTTATAATTGTTAAAAGAGTGTTATTAGTATTTCAAATAAACATTCTCATGTTTATAAAATCTTATATGATCATTTCATAACCTCATTTAACCCTTTAATTGTTGGTATTTTGTTCTATGCATTGTTTAGGGATCGTTGTTTACATGAATTCCATGATTGGTTCATGATGGATGTTCTTGTCGATTGGAAGTGAAACACTATAATTGGAATGGAAAGGAATTTAAAAATTTATAGTACAATAATTTATACCATTTATCATTTTGATTTTTGATATGAGGTTGATTTATATGTTAAAACATTAATGATGTTTGTTTAGATTATTTTAGTGGTTCTTTGATAATAATGACCTCATTTTGTCTTAATAATTAAAATGATGTATTCCAAATAATTCCAGAACCATATATGAGAAATAATACATATATTAAAACCTGTTTGAACCATAAAAATGGTTTCATGTCCAGACCTAAAGGAATTAATGCAAAGTGAAATCAAATCATCCATGATGTCGGTAATTCGACACATCACCAGCAATGTTGTTAATTCCTTAAATAAGTGGTAGAGGATGAAAATAATGGTGATGAATATTACATGAACATGAGAACATAAAGAATATATATTATTTCTGGAGCTTTCATTCATATTGTGTAAGAGAAGATGAGGAAATAATAAGAAAAGAAAAGAACTCAAAATATAATAATAGTTGAGAAATCCCTTACAAATATTCGACAGCCTAACAGCTATGCCACATGATTTTAAAAAACATTAAAAAAATGGGCCAAGAGTCACCCATACAAAAATGGATCATAATAAATATTCTATCAAGAATAAGATAAAAATATTAACATGTTAAGGATTCTTTAATTCTATACCACATAAAAGATAACTTGAATGGAAAAAGAAAGAAGTTGAGAATTTTCTTACCTTGTAGAGTAACTCATAGAACATGAAGGTTGGGACCATGGGTGCTTGAGGAAACCTTGAGAGTACTAATATAGAGGTATAGAGGCCATAAGTTCGTTGATGAGTGTTTTAGAATGAAGTTAATGAAGCTATGGGTTGGTATTAATAGCAAATGTGAGGGAATATTTTAATAATTTTCAAGGGACATCTCATTTGTGGTATTTTCAAAACCATTCACTTGACCATGGTATCTTCCCATGGTGTTAGCCAAATGGGACACCTGATGAAATATTGTAATGTACATAAGTTGAATATATTTATTACATCATTATTACATCATTAATGATTTAATTAACACAACGAAACTCAAAACTGTAGTTTTAATATTCACCGAAAATTCAACTGTTTCAGAAAAATCCTAAAAATTTACCCATACCATTTTTTAACGTGTAGAATCTAAAAATAAAGTCCACTTTTTTGAAAATAATTTTCTAAATATTAATAATTTTATTTTTATATAAAATTGTACTTAATTCAAGAATTAATAATTTAAAAACTATAATTTTTTTATATCACATTGGAAAATTCTTCAGGATGTCATTATCTTAAAGCCTTAAAAAATAATACAATTTACTATTCATTAGGGTCATATTACTATTCATAAGCGTATGTTAATATTCCCCAAGAAAACTAGTTAGTTCCATTAGAATCCATATAACATATTGAACACAATTATAGATAACCATTTATCGAAATGCAATCCATATAAGTAGAAATATTATTTTTTAAAATCTTGTTATAAATATCTACTTAAAACAAAATTTCATGGATTTCCATTTAATTTTTTAAAACATGGGGTGTTACAAAAGTTATGTTAGGTTTACCCTTGTTTTAATTCCATTAGATGGTATTATTTCCATTGTAAAATTATGGGTCTCAATTGATCTAATTGAAAATGTCGATATCCCTATTTATTTTGATTTTTGTACTCCAGAATGCTAGGTGTGAAGAGTGGACTAAATCAACATGACTCAAAAAATATAAATATTATTTATATTCATATCATTTAATTTTTCCATTAACACTTTAATATTCAACTATTTTAATCTAAAAAACTATTAAATTTTTTTATTCCACAAAATTCTGTAATTATTTTTTAATTTCTCAAATAATTTAAAAAAAAACAAAATCCAGGCCCCTCAAATTATATGTCTCCATTAAACATTCATACCTAACACTTGGTATCAAAAATTGACCTTATAATGAATTATATAGAACTGTTATTATTTATACTATTACGTAATAATTATTATTATAGGATAACTATAAGAGATTAATTTTTTATATATTTTTTTTATTTAAGATAACATTTATTGAAATATTTACAAAGCCTGAAGGATATATCATTTTCTATGATCAGTACCAAGAAAAAATAATATCATATTGAAGAAACATAATATCGGTAGTGTGATAAAATCTTCTAATATATACATGTATTCTAGAAATTTATTTATTATGATTGAAAGCGTTAGGATATTTCCTCTAAATAGTATCTTTTTAAAAATAGAGTTTTTTATGATCTTCAAAATAAATATCATGATAAAAATCATAAAATAATGGATATCCATTTATCTATTGAGTTATAATGTATGAGTGTATTTGAAAAAAAATTATTTTATCCCTCAAAGTTGAAAGGTAATTAAATTTTTATCTATAAATATTAATGTATATATATATATATGAGAATGATAATTTTAATGATTTTACATATAAAAGTATTATAGATGTTGAAAAGAAGTTTAATTTTTTATATGATGATTTTACTCAAGATTATGAATAATTTATAATGTGTAAGATATTAAATGGCATGATGAGAAATAGTAATTATTGTATTAATTATATTTTTTTATTGATATTTATATAAAATATGACTTATTTAAATTTATGAAAAGAGGGATTTGTTAGAGGAATCCTATTTTGGAAAATAATGTTTAAAAAACATACCATGTTATTCTAATTAATTTTAAAAATTATGATTTAAAAAATTATTTGTAAACCTTTATTTATCTATAATAAATTTGGATTTCATTAAAAATATTATAACAATTTCACTGGATGATTTAGGTAGACATTTTGTGACCAAAAAAACATTTTCACCAACTCAAAATAATTCCAATGTTCCAAGAATTAAAAATTGATTGGTGGAAAAATGTATATTTATAAATATTATTGGACCAATCCAAGTATGTTCTCAAAATCATGTAACATATTTAGTATATTTTAGTATCATATTCATATTTTTTATCATACTAAATCTTGGATTTTCCATTACAATTTACTTAAATATTGCTAATTATCAAGTATTATATGCATTATATTTTTTCTTAAACGTGAAAAATATTTTTTTTAAAAAAACATATAATTTTAAAATTCCATGAAACTCATTTAATTTAGTTATGTAAAAATAATAAAAAGGTATTTTATATAATGAATTAATTCATGGGAATTTATTGTCATGTAATTATCGAATTTGGTGTTATATTTTTCAAATTATGAATTTTTATTATTTATGGAGATAAAGTGGGTCAACAAATTTCATTGTTCATATTGTTTCATGAAATGGGGGAGAAACTGGTCTAAAAATATTTGATCTTTGTCTTAATTTATAAAAGTGAGATATTTTTTTAACTATATTATTTTTTATTTTCTAAAAAATAAGGGATAATGTTAGTGTTTATTTTTTCCAGTGTGATTATTTTATGATATGATATTTATAGTATCTCTTAATTTAATTTTTTTTATATACATATAATTTATGTATTGATTTTTATCTAAAATAACTATTAGTGAATTGTTATATATTTATTATTCCTTGATTCGTATGATTTATATTTTTATATATAATATACTTTTGATAAATATTTTAAAAAATAATAATTTCATGTGTATTGATTCACCATTATGAATCATGTTTTGTTATTTCTATACTATAATAGATGACTGATTTTTAACATTTTAAATTTCCATTTTTACCTTTATGTGATCATTTTATATTTTTCATTACCATTTGTGAAATATTTTATGTAACCACACATGATTTTTAGAATATAAAATTTACCCTTACAAATATTATATTTAACTTTATAAATTTCATATAATATGTTTACCATTATTTATGGATTCATCTACCCTTAAATACGCTATATAATATTTCTGTTACCTTAAAAAAGTGTAAGTCAATTTTTGTTACACTAATGAAGATATATATAATACCCTTACACATCATATATAAACTATAAGATAACCATATGTAAAAGTATAATTCATTTTTTCCCATACCCAACCTATGAGAATTTTTTCTTAGTTGTACATGTTTTTGAAAATTAATTGTAACATTTATGATTGAATTTAATAAAACATCATATTGTGATTTAGATATGGAAATATAAATTTTACTACATTTCTTAATTTTCAATATGTATTGAATTTTTTCATGAAAAATATAATCTTTTTTAATGAATATATAATATATTATTAATTATATATATTCAATGGGTAGTTTTTATAATGTTTCACATTAATTTAAATGGAGATCCAAGTGAAAATTAATTTAGAAATTAATTTTATTTAAGTCATTTAGAAATTATAATGTTTTATATATGTGTTTTTTTCATTGATTTTACTAATTCAATATTCATGTTTAAGAATAAAAAAATTATATTTTTTTAATATTTTTTAATTTATATTTTAATATTATATCATATAGAAAATATTTTTGCAATGAAATTTGGAATTAAAATTTTGGATATTATAGATTCAAACATTGTTTGAGTTGTGTTTTTCATGAACCTATTGCTATATATCATTATTCCAAATATTTCAACATTGATTTAAATTAGAATGAATTTTTCTAATGGTTTTAACTTCAAATGATAATTTTTCCTCTCCCACTTTCTCTCCTAAATAATTCTGTATTTATTTTTTGTAATTTTGAAAAATTATTTTGGATTCTAAAATAATATTTGTTGTGTATAAATTTTTATCTTGTGGGGATAAAGAACACGTGGAATATGAGTGTGGAAATATTCATTTTTTATCTTACTCTATAATTTGATAAAAGAAGTGCAGTGACACTACCTGAATTATAGAGTATTATGAAGTAGTAAAAGAAAAATTTAAAATAGAACAACATTTTCATTCTTTATCAATCACTGAATTACATTTCTACAACACATGTACATCATAATTAAAATATATATTGAAGGTCTATAATGAAATTTTCTAAAAAGAAATTATATCGACAACTCTACCATTTTTTGTATCATTGTTTTTTATTTTGGGTTTAGTAGAGTTTACGTCATATAATAATTTCACATATTAAGGTTTACCACATATAAGATTTATTTATTTTTTATCCCCAATATCTTATTGGAAGAACACCTAGGTTTGGTATTCTCTTAATGTAAAATCATATATTTTGTTTTCTCTTGTAGAAGGATAGTAATGTCTAGGATTGCTACCATGTAGATTTTCAAGGTTTGGATTCATGCCGTTTTGTATAATCTTTGTTTATACTGCTCAAATTATATAATATGTTCCATATCCATCTTAAAAGTGGGTTCTATTCTCCATCATTTGGGAAATGAATAGTGGATTAAGGTTATTTGATTAAACATCAATAAAAATTACTTATGTTCATATCGTTAATTTTTTTGTTCACATAATTCGCCCTAATAATATTTTAAATCTTTTTAGAATTAATTTGTTTATATTTTTAGACTATAAAATTATGAAAATATTTTTTTCTAACTCTCATAATGTATAAGAAAAAGTAATTGATCCTTATATTATTTCCATTCAACTTTATAACATTAAACTAGGAAAAATATTACTAGGAAAGTCAGGATAGAAGAAAATGATTCTAACCATTTACTAAAAGAAGTAATACTTGACAAAGAAAGCATTGGGGGAAGAAAACATTTTCCCGCATCCTTTAGAAGCAATGATATAAATCATAAATTGAAAAATATTTTCCATAACCATAATCATCGTCAGTTTTTTCATTCATATTGATAATTACAATGAATTAAAATCTTGAGGATATAAAACATTACCATTCATGGAACCATATATGATGATCTTGTAGACATGGCCATTGGTATATTGGAGTTGTCCTTCTTTAGACTTCTCTTTAGGGAGGTAGTGGTGGGGGTTGGGGGTAGAGATGAATCTATCACTATAAATTAGCTTTTTTATTTCCATGTGTAACAATATCATTGAATATGGATTTACTATAACCCAATTCATTGAGGCAGGGGACTGCATTGAACTTTAATGATTATTAACAATCCCCCATTTATCATTTATTCATGAAGAGTTATAAATTTTCTAAATCTCTTACTGAAACATAATATTTTATGAACCAGTACTAAAATCACTCTCCATTGGATTCTTTATGGACATATCAGAGTCTCTCGGTTCTATGAATCCTCACTCAATAAACTGATACTACTTATTAATGTCCTGAAAAACCATAAACTAGGTATCCTAACATGATTTTTGATCATCAATAGCTTCATCTTTCTACTAATATTCCTTAAATTGAATAAATGAAATCTGGTGCATGTCCATATCAACATCCAAAGAGGCACGCTCCCCAAATCTGACACAATCATACATAGACACCCCCTTTACCATAACACACGATTTATCCTCTATTTATTACTCATTGAAGGCTGAATATAATTCATTAAATTAATATAAGATAATCCTTAATGACCACTGCCCATTTCTATTAAAAGAACATGATTCATTATTTTCCCTAGACAAAACACCCCACCAGATATTATTTCATCCTAAAACAGATAACAATAACTTTTTTGATCAAAAGGCAGAACCTTTGTTTGTTCCTAAGTCTCATTGACTACTTCTCATGTGATCATAGGACCAGTAGACTCCGATCAAACACTAAATCTCTCAACCTTCTTGTGATCCATTAAAATCCACATCCACAAAACTACCTCGATCCAAAAACACCCCACCTGAAACATGATTCATATGATTTGAACACGAACCATATTCTTTCCACCATAGCTTCCCTTGGCTTCATACCACCATCTCATTTCCAAATTTCATTCATAGAGAGTATATATCACACCATGACTCAAGAAAAACTGATTTTTTATAGAGGAAATCTTCACTGATAGCAATCTATAAAGACTAAACCAGCGATTTGGCTACCTACACTCACTCACTCAATTTTTTTTATAATCCATCACTTTAAAGAAGAAGTGAGAAAACGTAGTTCACACCCAAGAGGAAATAACCAATACATTAAATTTTAATTTCAACCTACCAGTATCAATAGCCCTAAAAAGAATCCATGAGATAGAGCTTACTAGAGGGTCAGGTTCGCCTATCAGAAGATCATCACATAGATATAGTCCTACTATCCACATGGTGATAACTTCCTATTTTATTTATTATCATAAAAATAATCAAGGGGGTTAGAAAATGAATTTTTATTTATGGGAGTCTAACACATACTGCGATGGTTGGAATGGCATGCTTCATGTGAAAGTCATATGTCCACTTGAATAGAAGAAATTGGGATCTGTTGCAGGTACGAGGAACACTTGATAATGCCAAGACAATATCTTCTTCTAAAAAACCATTATAATTATATTCTTTGAATCGAGAAGCCCTATAGTTGTTCAATCCTGTAAACCCCATGATCGAAAGATGAGATTATCTAAGGAATTATCATATAGTTGATGTTTTTTGAACCACAAGATTAGCGTTATATTAAAAAAATGGAGCATCATTGAATACCAATGATGTAACCATCAGTTAAAGGGATCCACTTTAGTATTGAATGTGTCTTCTTGACACATATTTTAATTTGGATATAACATTCAGTTATATAATGGTTTTCATTTATACTATTTTTATCATATATGTTAATTAATTTGAAATTAATGTTATTAGATATAATGAATAATGTTTTTGAAATTATGATGACTATTTTATTATAATATAAAATGATGTTGTATTTTCCATATAGGGACACTATAGACAATTATTTATATAAAATACATTTATATAATCGTGGTTGTGTAATTGAGGTAACATGAAACTCAAATCCTTGGGAATCTGACAAATATGGATATAAAAATGATAGGATTTAATCAATGAATAATAGAATATATGTTACTTTTATTAATTATGGAAACATTATCAATTATCTCTTATAAGCTGAGAGTTTTCAAAAATAAATATATATAAACATGGAGGAAAAGGTAAAAAATGTTATAAATATATACGACTCATAGAATAATATGAGCTTCTAATCCTTCGAATTTCATATAATTACATATAAGGGAAAAATCTTCTTGACTCCCCATAGTGTATATAGTGATTCAAGTGTATCTATGAACTCATGTTACATACTAATCATGAATACAATCATCCAAAAATGCTAAATGATGTTTCATTTTTTTTCTTACACTATAATGAGTTATTGATTACCATTTTCCTCAGTGAGACTTTCTATAGACAATAGTAATGATCACATATATATTTACATTGTAGATGTTGGAACCATGGTCATCTATGCATGAATTGGAGCATGGTTTGTGTTTGTTGTCAATCCTTAGAGGAAGTTCAGAATGTGTGCCAGCAGAGTACTCATACTGGTCAAGCAGATTACAATATTGAAGGTGGAACCATTTTCCAGTGTTTTCCAAATTTCTGGACCTCAAAATTGACAAAGGGGGAAAACAGTGTTTTTTGGGAAAAGGGACTTGTGCGCCTGATATGTGTCGCGTAAGTGACTTGCGTGCCAAGAAATGACTTGCGCGCCAGTGCCTAGGAGTATTAGAATGTTGTGCGCCATATTTTTTTCAAGATCAGAACTTCAAAATATGGAAAAGGAAAGATGGTCGTGCAAGTATTGGTTTGGTCGTGCAAGTGAGTAGCACGACAGAGGCAAGGGAGGTTACAGTTGAACACCAGAAATTGTGCACCAAGAGGAGGCTTGCACTCCACCACGCAGGGTGTCCAGTTTTCCTATAAATAGAGGACCACCCTCCTCATTTCATGTGGAGTTCAAGACTTATATATTTTTTGATCTCCCATCGCACAAGTGTTGTAGTCACACAAGTTGTAGTTTGGTCGCGCAAGTAGAAGTTGTGTGCCAATTGATGGATGTGCATTCAAGGTGGTTTGGGCACAAAATACGGTGAGTCACGCAAGTTTGGAGTGGAAGAAGTAGGTGTTGTGCAAGTGGTTTGGTGGAACATGCATGCCAAATTTGCGTCTCAAAAGTGACTTGCATTCCAGGTAGTAAATAAGTGCGACACTGTTTTTGAGTTGTGAGAAAGTTGGGAGATTGTCCGGTACCTTAGGTGAAAAGTGAGATCATCAATGGGTGAAAGTTGGACTTCAACAAAGAATCTACATACAACAGAGGATGAATTATTTTTCAATGATGCAGAGACCTTCATGTATATAAATTGAGTGGTACTTCACCAAGGGTAGTGAGTTAGGGGGAGTCAACGGGAGTGACACGAGGGATGCAGTGAGCTATCCTTGAACTTTTGTAAAGGCAGTGAGCCAGGGATAGAGTAATTGTGCCCAAACCGTTATAATCCACATCAAGTAAATTTTAGAGGAATTTCGTATGACCGACCACCTGTTGGCGTGTGCTCCTTGGACGTAACACTTAGTGGTGAACCAAGTAAAAAGTGGTGTGTCGTCTCTCTGCATGTGAATGTTTTCTTTCTGATCATATTCATCATAAAGTTTTAACAAGTTCTTACCAACTTGGGAACAAGATCCATCACATTGAAAGAAAATTTTTTCACCCTGATTCACCCCTCCCCTCTCAGGGTGTCCTGGGGTCCTACAAGTGGTATCATAGGGTAAAGGTTGCTGTTGTTGAATCTGCCCTTTTTCTTCATGGAGAATTCAGTCCATGTCTGGGGTGTCCCTCTCTTCGATGGAATCAATTTCCAGATCTTGAAGAATAGAATGAGATCTCATCTAGTATCCCTTGGAATGGATATCCTTTTTTCCACCATCCAAAGTATTCAGGTTACTCATCCAACAGGGATGGCTAAGATTGATGCCGATAGGAAAATTCTTGATGTTGATGCTAAAGTACAGAATGCTCTCACTGTAGCCCTTTCTGATCAGATCTATCTAAAGGTAATGAGTTTCACCTCAGCAAAGTCCATGTGTGATAAACATGAATATATTTATTAAGGAGATACACAATTGGATGAGGTCAAACTACAAGTCTTACACAATAGGTTTGATGATCTGAAGATGCATCCTGATGAGAATTCATACTCCTTCTTCAATTGAATTACTGAAGTGGTTGGAGAAATTCGGGTCTAGGTGAAGAAATCAAAGATGTTGAAATTGTAAATAAAATATAAAGAAGACTTCCACCCCTGTACAATGAAAATTCATCATCCCTTGAGGAAAGAAATCTTTTCAAAAATTCTTTAGATGATCAATTGAGAAGCCTAGTGGCATATGAAATGAGAGTCAAACCAGAAGATGCTACTACACAAGTAAGCATGGAAATGGCGTTCAAATCCATGGAGAAATTGAAAATATCAAAATATAGTAGTGCAGAATATTATGAGGAAAAATAATTTCTTTCCCCCATTGCCAAGAAGTTCTAGAACGGAAAATTGAAATTGAAAGGGAAGTTACCTCTAGCATTCTTTCGTTGTGGAAAAGTCGGGCACATTGCTTCTCAGTGCTTAAGAAAGATCGATGATGATGATAGTGATGATAAAAACATAAAGAAGCCTCAGAAAAGGTTTTTCAAAAAGGGAGACTTCAAATCTGGAAAGAAAATACAGAGGAAGAGTTTTGTTTGTGAAGAGGAATATGAGGATACTGAATTTTGTGAAGAAGAAAAACCCGAATTTAAAACAGGAAACCATGCTTCCATGATGGCTACCATTGAAAAGTCAGAACCCTCGATCAATAAAGGCAGAGATAATCAGATAACTCAAAATGGTGATTAAAATACTCGAATTTAGTATGCCTTTTCCAAGATTGCGAATAAATGTAAGAGATGTAATAAGTGGAAGGAAATGGTGGAAGAATCATCAGAATATTTTTATGAGATTGAAGCAGAAATTGAACAATTAGAAGAACTAGTGAGAGTTCGGTCTTCAATCCTTAAAAGCACAGATGATGTTGTGGAACTAAAGCTAATAATTGAAGAACATGCAATGGTCATAAATGATCTTTCATCCAAACTAGAAGAGAAGTCCAAGACTATTGAGGGACTTGAAGAAGAAGTTCTTACTCTTAGAAGTAAAATTGAATGTCAATCAACCACAAATGAGGGAAAGAAGAAAATTTATTTTGGTAGATTCTCAGATGCAGAATTACTAGCAAGTGCCAAGTGTAGTTCAGATGGGGTTGGAAAAATCTTTAGTGATCAAAGACCCACTTGCATGGGAAAGAGCAGAATTGGCTGTGAAGCTGAGACATCAACTGCTGGAAGTAAAGAGAGCCAAAAGAAAGACAAGATGAAAATTGGACATGTTGAAACATTACCTAAAGTGATGAAAAAGAAACCCTCAATCCAAACTAAAATAAGAACTAAAAATTATCCCCAAACTTTCAGAGATGATAGGCAGTTCAACTATTCTCTCAAGGAAGAAGGCATGAGGAGAAATTCAAGTGAGAAGACATTTCCTCTCCTGAAGTGTTAGTTCTGTGGCTATCTGGGCCATACCATGTCGTACTGCGAAGAGGCAAGAAGCTACTTGAATGGAGAAGATCTGGGATGACAAAAAAGAAGACTGACTGCATATCTTCCATATTATAGAAGAAATAGTTTCTATGGATACTATTTTCATTGTTCTAAGTTTGGCCATAAGGCAATGTATTGCAGGTAGAGATTCAATAGGATAGATTCATACAACTCTCAAAGACATGAAAATACTCACCCGCCTGATGGTGTTGATCTCACAAATAGGTTTTCTCCTCTGGAAGAATATTATGGGTATGAAGAATCTGATTATGTGGAAGAAATAATTAGAAGGCCATCAATATCTTATACGCAATCTATTATCTCTTGTAAAGAAAAGAAGAACATCGAGAAATCCAATCTTGCAGAGGTTACCCTTAAAGATACAAAAAGCAATAGCACCTGGATTCTAGATAGCAGTTGATTTTCCCATATGACAGGTAATTCATGCCTTTTAACAAACATTAAAAGGAAGTTTGATGGTACAGTACGATTTGGTAATGATGGTGCTCTGAAAATCATAGGCAGTGCAAGTACTGAATTAGCTAATGGAGAACTAAAGAAGACTGAAGTCCTTATGATGATGGCCTATTTCATAATCTACTCAACGTGAGTCAAATCTGTGACCCGGTACTTATATTTAATTTTAATCAGAAAGGATGCACTATCAAGGGGAATACAAGGAATTCACTTATGAAGGGATGCGGAATAGAAGGCAACTTGTATCAAGTTGATAGTAAAGAAAATGTTTGTTATGTAACTGTTGAAGAAGAAAATAGTTTGTTTCATTAGAGACTAGGACACATCAATTAACAAGAAATGGATATAATACCAAAATTGAGTATTTTCATGTACATTCCCATCCTAAAGTGTGAGCATGAAAAGTCTTGTGATGCTTGCATTCGTAGAAAGCTGGTCTATAGTTTATATCAGCCAAAGAAGAAAAGAGCTTTTCATCTTCTTGATCTAATTCATACAGATGTATTCGGGCCGATTAATGTTGCCGGAACTCATGGAGAAATATACTGTTTCCTTTTTATAGATGATTACAGTAGAATTGAATGTGTAATGGTCATTCACAGGAAACGAAAAGTACTTGACTTCATGAAAACATATCGGCGAATCACCGAGAATTATACTGTACGAACAATCAAAGTGTTGTGATCTGAAAACGGAGGGGAATACACATCCATTGAATTTGAAAGTTACCTAGAGAAGCTTGGGATAAAACATGAGGTAGTTGCTATAATAAATCCACAACAAAATGGATTTTTTGAATGTAGGAATTGACAGGTGAACAACATGGCACGAACTATGTTGATTGAGAGTCGTATTTCATGACATTACTAGAAAGAGGTTTTTCAAAATACAATATATATTCAAAATATAATAGGACATTATATGGGTTATATGAAGACACCATATAAATTGTGGCATGGATGGAAAACATCTTTGAAATACTTTCATGTTTTTAGAAGTAAATGCTTCATTAGGAACAAAGAAATAAAACAGGGAAAGTATGGTGACAATGCAGATTAAGGAATTTTCCTTTGATACTCAACGAACAGCAAAGACTACAAGTGTTTCAATAAGCATTTGGGAAGGATTTTGGAAAGAATTGATGTTAAGATAATTGAAGAGAAAACCACAAATGCTTCAAAGACGTCATATGCTGATATGATAGAAAGTGAAGAAGAAAGTGAACATGGAGAAAATACAAATATAGAAATAGAGGAAGTTGTACAAAATACTTAGTAGTCACATCATGATGTTGAGTCAGAATAATAATCTGAAGAAGAAACTATGGATAGAGAGAATGAAACTGAACCTCATAGGAGAAATTAAAGAGCTGAGATTGATCCATCTAACATAATTGGGGATAGGAGTGCACCCACTCAAACAAGGAGGATGATGAATAACATGCAATCTACATTTCTGTCAGTTGTGGAGCCATCCTCATTTAAAGAAGATACAAAGGCTGAATCATGGGTGAAATCCATGAATGAAGAGTTAGATCAGATTGACAAGAATCAGACATGTGATCTTGTCCAGATACCTGAAGGTCACAATTTGATTTGTAACAAATGGATCTTCAAGAACATGTTTTATGAACATGGAAGTGTTATTAGAATCAAGGCATGACTGGTATATAAAGGATACTCCCATATTCAAGGTGTTGATGTTGAAGAAACCTTTGCTTTAGTAGCTAGAATAGAGTCAATCAGGCCTTTCCTTTCCATAGAAATTCAAATAGAATATAAAGTATATCAAATGTATGTCAAGACTACATTCTTGAATGGTGTACTCGAAAACGAAGTCTACATTAAACAACCAGTGGGTTTTGTTCTTAGTACTGATGAAATAAAGGTCTACAAACTGAAGAAAGCTCTATATGGTTTGAAGTAGGCACCACGAGCATGGTATTCCCGGCTGGACTCATATCTCAAAAAGCTGGAATTCAAAAGAGGAGGAGTATACCACAATTTATATGTGATGAATTATCCAAAAGATCAGTTCATAGTTCTAGTCTACATTGATGATATAATATTTGGCGGAAGCAATCATAAATCAGTGGAGTAATTTTCCAATAACATGAAATCAGAATTTTAAATGTCTATGATTAGAGAGATCACATATTTCATGGGGCTACAGGTGATTCAAAGGCAGGATTACACTTTCATTTCTTAAGAAAATTATGCAAGTGAGCCGCTGAAGAAGTTTAATATGCAAGACTCTAAACTAATATCAACTCCAGTTGGAATTTGAACTAAACTTGGAAAGCATTTGGATGGGGAATCTGTAGACCCCACTATATACAGGAGGATAATTGGGAGCCTACTGTACCTAACAACGACACAGACAGATACTGTCTTTGCCACATGTCTTGCAGCCCGCTTTTAGAGTAATCCAAAGGAGGAACATATGACAGTAGTAAAAAGAATCATGAGGTATATTCAAGGTACTCACAATTGTTGATTATACTTTTCTGTAGGAAGAGACAATGAATTATTATAATTTTTTTATGCTGACCGGGCTGGAGATGTAGTGGACAGAAAGTCTACCAGTGGTGGATCATTTTACATTGTGAATAAATGTGTTTTCTAGTTGAGAAAAAAATAAGAAAATACTTCTCTTAGTACTGTTGAAGCTGAGTATATCTCTGCCACAAAGGAATGCACTCAACTACTATGGATAAAGCAACAACTAACAGATATTAGTGATGTGGTAAAACTAACAATGGTGATTAACTATGATAACAAGAGTTCAATTGATCTTACAAAGAATTCTTTTCATCATTATCTTATGAAACATATTGAATCTAGTTTCACTTTATCAAATAGAAAGTTGAAAAATACGTGATTAGAATGGACCATGTGGGAACTGATGAGCAAGTGGATGATATCCTGACTAAGCCGTTGTTAGTGGTTGTGTTTGAGAAACATCAGTTGAACCTCGTGTTTAGCCACCTCCCAGTGCATAAGGTGGTTACACATTTTCCCTCTACCTAGTTATGCTAATTGTTTTTAATCTGTTTATGGATGCGATGTAGGTTTGTGGGGGAAATACTATCCAGGGGGAGTGTGCTTTGAGATGAACAATGAACAATTACGGATCTTTGGGTTTATTGTTAATAGGGAAGAATGGAATTAATTCAGGCATGTAATGCTTTTGTGGCACATTGATAATTCAGTGCCAGTGATAGGATGGGAAGGAATTCATTGGATGGGAACCCAATTCAAGCTTTCTATATTGTTTTCTACACCGAGCATTGCTCGTGTAGACATAGTGTGTTGGATGAGTTGATTCTTGCATTTTTTTTGGATGTGGATGGTGATCTATTGAATTTATTTACTGATTTCCAACAAACCCAAAGGGGGAGACTGTTGGAGCCATGGTTATTTATTCATGAATTGGAGTTTGGTTTATGTTTGTTTTCAATCCTCAGAGGAAGTTCAGAATATGTGCCAACAGAGTACTCATACAGGTCAAGCAGATAACAGTATTGAAGGTGGCACCATTTTCCAGTGTTTTCCAGATTTCTTGACCTCAAAATTGACAAAGGGGGAAAATAGTGTTTTTTGGGAAAGGGACTTGTGCGCCGGATATGTGTCACGCAAGTGACTTGCATGCCGAGAAAGGACTTGCGCGCTGGTGCCTAGGAGGATTGGAATTTTTCGCGCCATATGTTTTTCAAGATAAGCTATTCAATATATGTAAAATGAAAGAGGGTCGCGCAATTATTGGTTTGGTCGCGCAAGTGAGTAGCGCGATAGAGGCTAGGGCGGTTGGAGTTGTGCGCCAGAACTTTCTCGCCGAGAAGAGGCTTGTGCACCACTGCGCAGGGTGTCTAGTTTGCCTATAAATAGAGGACCACCCCTCCTCAGTTCATGTGGAGTTCAAGACTTAGAGATTTTCTGAGCTACCATCGTGCAAGTGTTGTAGTCGTGCAAGTGGTAGTTTGGTCGCTCAAGTAGAAGTTGTGAGCCAATTGATGGCTACACGTTCAAGGTGGTTTGGGAACAAAAGATGATGAGTCGTGCATGTTTGGAGTTGAAGAAGGAGGTGTCACGCAAGTGGTTTGGTGACACTTTCATGCCGAATTTTTGTCGCGCAAGTGACTTGTGCGCCAGGCAGTAAAGAAGCGCGACAATGTTTTTAAGCTGTGAGAAAGTTGGGATATTTCCCGGTACCCTCGGTACAAAGTGAGATTCGTCTACAGGTGAAAGTTGGACTTCAAGAGAGCATCTATATAAAACAGAGGATACCTTATTTTTCAATGAGGAAGAGACCTTAATTTCTATAAACTGAGTGGGACTTCACCAAGGGCATTGAGCCAGGGGGAGTCAATGGGAGTGACCCGAGGGATGCATTGAGCTACCCCTGAACTTTTGTAAAGGTTGTGAGCTAGGGATAGAGTTACTGTGTGTGAACCTTTGTAATCCACATCTAGTGAAGTTTAGTGGAATTTTTTACGACCGACAACCTGTCGGCATATGCTCCTTGGATGTAGCCCTTAGTGGTGAACCAAGTAAAAATTATTATGTCATCTCTCTGCATGTGAATGTTTGTTTTCTGATCATATTCATCATATAGGTTTAACAAGTTCCTACCAATGTGGGAACAAGATCCATCATATTAAAAGAAAAATTTGTCACCCTGATTCACCCCTCCCCCCTCAGGGTGTCCTGGGGTCCTACAGTAGAATATATATGAACAGCCTTATTTTTTTTAAAAATCAATTGAGTGACAATCCCAAAAAACTACGTATGTAATCTTCATATTCTTTTGAGAACCTTTCATAGCATACATGTATTCTTCTACTAGTCCTATAAAATTATTTTTATGAACTCTTTTCAATTTAGTAATATATACTAAGAGATTATACTATCTATTTTGAATTTTATTTTCATCTTCTATTTCAATATATCGACTAATTTCATTATATATTCTACTACACCTCTATCCTTGTAAGATTATCATACTTTCATAACATCATAGTCAAAATTGTAGGGGAAATATTATTTAGATATCGAGTAATATTATACATTACAACATCTATTAATCCTTGTCATTAGATCCCCAAATAAATTTCTACTCTCAACTTAACAATGTTTGATCATTCTTCTATACAACCTATCGTACACCATTCTGAGTCTCTTCATTAGAAATGTATTTCACCATAGTTTTGTGTACACAATTTTATTCCAATAAAAATGAACAAATTTTTATTCACATCAAGTACCTAATACTCAAAAATGTATTCATAAATTTATATTTCATATTTTAATATTTTTATCACACAGTAGATTGTGAAATTGAATGGGACCTCATGTTTTGAAATATATACAATTTCAATACCATATCACCACTCTTAGAGCATTCTTACATAAAAATTAATGGAAATATAAATATTTATAACTATTTATACAACCATGTGTTATTCAAATATTACTACTAAAAATTTTATAATTTATTTTATATATAATATTAGAGAAGGAATTATTTTTCATTCCATGAATTAAGCCATTATGAAAAATCAAAACTCACATGTGCGACCATGAGTTCATCCAAATTGTGTATAAGTACATTAATTTCCCATAGTTGAACTAATAAACAAAATAATTTTATAAAATTATAATTTCTATGTTTCTATCCTTTTGAAATTTTTATTAAAATTTCATATTATACCTTTATGTAGTCAAATCACCATCATTAGACCATTGTTTACCAAAGCACCCATGTTCCATATATCCAGTCAAAATTACATTGACAAAGCATCTAAATGATTGATTTATATATGATAATGATGTAGAGATTCCACCTATACTTCATGAATCTATCTTTATTAAGATTCTAAGAAATCTTGTGTTTATTGGAAGTTATATAAGTAATATTTACCTAGTGAAAACCACAATCCCAAGAGGATTATTTATAGATCATGGAGTATATAATGATATGAATAATTTTATCCCTACTAATAATACTATGTCAACATTAATATCATAAAAACAGAATGGAAATGACACATAAAACATTAGACATATGAATATACATACATATAATTAAAAGAAACAACATTTTATTTCATGGGGTTTAATCAATAATATTATATGTCCTAAGGAAAAAAACATTTCCATTTTCATTAATACCATACAAAAATGTGGTTAAAAAAATAAAAAAAAATCAACAGATATTATTTTGTCATTTTTTAATTTAGAATCATGTCATCTATATATTTTTTCTGACCTCCCCTAAATACAAGATTCACATCGTATTATTCTATTTAACTGACATCCAATGTCCATAGACAATCCAATTTAATATTGGTGACTTTTTATGGACTATAGTATTTGGAACATGACTCTTAATTTCTACAATTGAATTATATATTAATTAGTTTGTTTCATTAAAGATGTGTAACCAACAAATAACATTTTTTGATCATCATCCATTGTAGGATGACAACTGATCATGTCGATCATATAATGTCATTATTTGATTAACCTAACATCTATGGATGAACTATTTTATACTCTTTAGATTTAAAGAACATGCTTTATTCCTTTTTTTTTCTACATCTAGAAGAATAATTTTGTAACTTGAACATGATTCACATGAAAGAAATATTTTTTATAATGAGTACATTAAGGAACTCTGTGGAAAATATCATACTCTTTATCAAAATAAAATCCTATATAAATTTCATCCAATTCTTTCAATATTCATCAATTTAACCAATCCCTAAAAAAGAAAAATATTTTCCGAATCATTATTGGACTGAAGTCTTGGTGAAAAAATATATTATATTATCCTTTCAAAATATATTTGATATTACAATTTTATTTTCCACCAGCAACGTTTTTTATGAAGTGTTATTTTTAGTCGATGTACATCATCCATGAGTTGAAAAAAATATTTTACCCCAAGTGTCATTCACATTGATTTCCAAATATGAGTAATCCACTCTCCTATATACTTCCATGATCATCCAAACGATAACTCAAAAATATTAGTTATTTTCATAATTATGTATCTTCCAAATACTTTTCTTCATTTATTGAAAATATTACCACCAACAAAATCAGTGAATTTCAACTCAATATCCTTCCCCCATAAGTGAACACTGAAATTGTTACACTCTTAAAGGTTTATAAATAGTCCCCCAAATTCTTTATAAACATACGAAAACAATGGAATATTCAACCAAGAAAATAAGTATTGAACAACATTCCCATTGAGATAATAGATGTTCAATTTTTGAGCCTTTGGGTTCACCTTTGTTTGATATCACATAAACAATTAATAATTACAACAAAAAATGCAATATAATATATATAAAGGAGCATAGACCACCCTGAGAGGGGGTGTGAATCAGGCTGTCCAATTTTTCTGTCATTTAAATGAACTGGTTACCATGTTGGTAGGAACCCTATTTAAAACGTGTATGATGGATATTATAATTAATTAAAAAATTCACATACAGAAGTATAATAGATCACTTTTTACTTGGTTCACTACTAAGGGCTACAACCAAAGAGCATACACCGATAATTTTATGGTCATACCAAATTCCACTAATCTTCTGTGGATATGGATTATAATTGTTTGGGCACAATCACTCTGTCCCAGGCACACTGCCTTTACAAAGGTTAATGGATAGACAACTGATTCCCTCATATCACTTCTGTTGACTCCCCCTGCTCACTGCCTTGGGAGAGATATCAATTAGTTTATCGACATAAAGGTCACTTCAATAGAATGTCATGAAAAATCATTGACTATATTCAGCATGAGACACTTCTTGCATCAATGTCTGGAATTGATTCTCTTTTATATTCAGTTTTCCCCTTTAGTGAAATTATTGAAATCTCTAAAACTTATTCTTATTTTCTCTAAAATCACAAAATCACTTTATGGTTTTTTTGTTTCTGAAAACTTTCCATGACTATGTTGACTGTCTCTGATCTGTGTACCATACCTCTTCTACATAGAACTCATGTTCTGCATAACATGCATGTTCTTCATACCCCACCTGTTCTGTGTATCGTTCATTTTCTACATACCGCACTTGTTTTGTGTACCATTCCCATTTTGTTTATCATGACTATTATGCATACTACACATACTCCAAGTACCACGCTTTTTGGCATATCAGGCCAGCTCCGTGTACTGCCCCTGCTCTGCTTATCGTTTCTACTCTACGCACATACCATCTCTGCGTATCGCGCCTGCTTCGCGTAGCATGCCTACTCTGCATACCACCCCAGCTCCGCATACTATGATTTCTCTGCCTGCCCTGCTAGCTCCATGTACCTCCCATGTCCCATGTACAACACCTGCTCCACGTACTGCGCCTTCTCCAAGTACCATACCTCCGCGTACTATCTTTGTGTACCACCTCGGTGTACCCCTTCTTCCTTCCACAGAAATTATTCTTCATACTCTGTAAATTATTTCATCTCTTGCATACCACTTTTTCTTATGTAAAATCTCTTCCATATACTACCTATTCCAATTTCACAAACTATTTTCTATTTTGTGTAACAATTCATCCTACGCAGAATCTCTCCTGCATACCACTTTCAGACATAGGCGGGTTATTCCACAGTGATGATATTTTCTTATCAAATTCACCTTACCATAATAATGGGATTATCAATCCTTATATAGGAAAATAACTCATAGAATTTATAGAATCTATTTTACCCAAATGTTTAATGTGGGAAAAACAACAGCGCATACTGAACTCCATCGACGTATTGTATGCCTCCACTATGTACTACGACCCTCCTACGAACTCGGAACCTTCACCGCATAATGTGAGTTTTTTGATCCATATATTATATATCTTCCACCAACGACGATCCGTTCAACATAACAAATCTCATTCTATAGAAAACCATAAGCATTCCATGTACCACACGCCTTCACTGCATACCATCACTTGAACCATTTTCAGTAGTATTGCGCATACTGCATGCCTTCACCGCGTACAGTTCTGCATACCACATGCCTTCCCCGTGTACCATTACTGCAAACCATTTTTAGTTCTGCACAATGCTCTGCATAACTTTTATGTTTCCTGGTAGTGGTCTCAAACTGTTTCCCATATATGGTATGTGGTCCAAGCTTTAAGGTACATGGTTTACATACTTTTCCAATTTCCTTTGTCGTTCCACATCTTGTTCACTCCTATATATAAATCCTTCTATTTTAAAAAACAGAATCTTGATTTTGAGGTCAAACAATTTAGAAAACACTCATAAATGACATTTATCAAGAACACCCATGCTAATTAACAATCATCTTTCTTCTTTAACAATCATCTTCTTTATTTATGAACCTTACCTATCATGAAGCCCTTAAAAATCATTTGTCTTCCTGCAACATCAGACCTTCTATTCAACATGAATATGAATGGAATCATTTTCTCAAATTTGAATAATCATATTATATCTTTAAATCTCCAAATGATCTCTCTTTAAATTATGTATGTCTCTTCAGGTAACTCTCTGATATGGTTTCATGGTTATATACTATGTATCACCTTTGGTACGTGTATTTTGAATTTAAGATCAGTTCAACAATCATCTAAATTCCTACTCTCCATAACATTGATGTTCTTTGTCATCTCTTTCTTCATTTTTATCTTCATTGACAACCATTAACAACAAATAAAACCTTATACAGAAATTTTTCCCAACAATATCTCCTTTTTTATTTTTTTTCAATACGGTAATGTCCTCCTTGAATGACTGTGTCAATATCAAAATGAGAATATTCTTTCTATCCTTTTTCTTTTTCATTGTCTATCACTTTTTGAACATTCATTTCACTTTCTCTCCCCCTTATTGAAAAGAAATAAAAAAACTCATGAGAAAAGGGTATAATTTATTTCTTTTGAAATGTTCCATCATGATTTTCCAAATATGTTTACTTGAGAAATTCTCATTATAGAAAACAAGAGGATTTGAATTAGACAAAAAGGTAGTCCATTATTCACTGATCATGATACCTAATGAGATTAGAACTCATGTACTTTATCCTCAAGGGTTTTCCACCAACATTCAAGGCTGAAGAAATTGAGTGTCATATGGAATAATCAACCAAAAACTCATATACTCACATCAGCAAATAGGTCAAAAATTGTAAAGTGAAATTGTCATGATAAGTAGTCTTGGGGACATCTATTATTCTTATGTAACTGATTAATTCAGTTACACCCCCTTTGTAAATTTATCTTCATTCGGAGTAACCAAGGATGGTAGATTGATAAATGACATAGATTTTCCCATGAAATGTTCTTCAAGAAATTTCCAAAGTAATAGAATTTAATACCAACAGATGTTGATACTGATTAAAATAATAATTCCAGAAGCTTCTTCATTTTTCTCCCCTTCAAGGGAATCACTTCTCATCATCCTCAAAAAGGGTGATCCATCATCCTTTTAATATTTGAATGTCAATTGAATATTATTCTAGGGATGGAAAATTGTTTATCTTACCTATCAACAGTTGACATCATTCACTACCTCTTAGATTTTACCCATGAGAGTATGCATTACAATCAATTCCCTAAACTATCCGCACAAATACAATACACAAATGATTAAGTGAATAATTCTATTCCTCCTTTCTTCTTTAATGTGATAAGAAAGGATGAGATGGTTTTCTCATCCAAGATGTTCCATTCTTAATGCTTCCACATCTGAACATATGTTTTGATCCTGTATTGATGTGGCATGGATCGCTTCACATTATCTTCTTCTTTTTATGGAGTATTGTTCTTCATAAGATCCATCACTAATGATACATTATTACTCTTCTTATGGTATGCTTCATGATATGGTATTAAGGTTAGACAAACATTTTCAATGTGACCATATTTCATACATCCCTCACATAGAACTTATTTAGCACATGTGAAACTATTGGTTTGCAATATCTTATGCACTTCAACTTCATCAATTGAATGTTTTTCTTTTCCTTTACCAATATCCTTTCCCTGTTCATTTTCAAGTTTTCTTATTCATTCCTACCCTTCTTTTCAGATGTCCATCATGTCATTTGGAACTATTGTAGTATGTCTGGATCTTCCACATGGCTTCATCTATGTTTTATTCCTATTAGTTACTATTTTGGGTGAATTTACCTTTAGTTTCATGGATCTAAAAAATAGGGTCTTCTTAGTTTCCCTACTTGAGATCTTCATCAGAAAATTTTTGTTCACAATATTTTTCGAATTTCTTTCCAAGGTTTCTATTTCATTCATAGTCAGCTTTTGTGTTCTTCTCTTCTTATCATCTTTTGATGCACTTTGATATGATCACATACAAACCTTTTGACCACTGCCATTGCATACATCATAGAAGTTATCAAGAATTTTAAATCTGTTTGCAGTATAAATATGCTTCTGAATCTGTAGACGTGGATTCTTCCTCTCTGGTTTGCTCCTTCTTGTGTTGGGCTTCCTTTGTAATTTTTCATTTTGAGGATTGTAACAAAAATCTATTTCACAATGCCCAAACCAATTTCAGTTCCAAAAGTAGGACACAAATCTTTAATTCTTGATATCTTCTGGATAAGTTTGTTGGGTCTTCTTATTGATTTGTTGTGATCTTTGTGTGGAACCATCTCCCAAAGCTTTATTATTATTATCCACCTTATTCATGGTGGTAGGTAACTAATAACCTTTCCTTATTCATAATGGTTTTGAATTTCTCTTCCATCCTTCCTTGCGTGTGAAAACATATTTAGAAACATGAGTACATGATGGTTTGGATGGTAAATTATTCATCTCATCTTATTGTGGTATATAACCTAAATATATCATGATATTTTTATAACATGTTGGAGATCTTTCAATTTTACGTTCCTACAATAAGCATTGAGTAGTGGCATCAATAAAAGTCATGATCTTCTTGCCACAGTTTGAAGGTATTTCAACTTTAGAATCCTCTAGTGGGCACTGAGTACTGGTAGAAACTATTTCCTTCTTTTTTAAAGTATAAATATGTGTCTTCTCAAGATTGGTCAACTGAGCTACCAATATTAGACTTTCTATATTGAGGATTATCATTTAATCTTCATTAATGATCATATTCTTCTTAAACATATTCTTCAATCTTTCAACCTCATCTTCATGAATCTTAGCATTGTTTTGCAAAGAATATTAGAGTTCATTGATCTTCATTGTAGTTTAATTCAAATATAATCCTTTTTCATTATTTCTTTTCTTCATCTCATCTTCATGTGTGTGGATCCTTTCATCTAGAGTATTATTGAATCCTTCTTTATTTTCATAGGATTCAGTCTGTCTGGAGAGCTTATAACATTTTGAAATTTTTAATTCAAAGAACTTTTTATATTATCAAATTATATTCCCAATCAGGCGTTCTCAGCTTGCATACATTGAAAAATTCTACAAATAGATTCTAATATTTCTTTTGTAATATCCTGTCTATAGTCTCTTAATTTCTCCAGATCACTTGAAAATGAAAAAAAAAGTGTCTTAATTACCTATAGTAGAGACTTGAGCCACATGATATTTACTTTCCAAGAACATAATTTCTTTATTATTGGAATGCAATAAAGAACCATACACTACATCCCCTTTAGAAATGAGGGACTTCTTCAACTGTTTATCCTCTTTTGTTTTCCTATTTATCATGGTCTGGATGGATGTAAACATCTGCTCAGAGGTGACTAAATCTTCATCAAGACTTTACTTCATTAATGGCATAGGGAAGATGACTCATCTTCACTTCTGAATGGAGTTACATTATAGTATCCAATATATGTAATCCTTTTCACTCTAATACCAATTGAAGGATGCTAGACCACCCTGATAGGGGGTGAATCAGGGTGTCAACTTTTTCTCTTCTTTACTAGATATTGTTCCCACATTGGTATAAACCATTTTTAAAACCTGCATAATGGATATGTGTAGTAATTAAAACATTCAAATGTATAAGGACAACACATCACTTTTTACTTGGGTCACCACTAAGGGCTACGTCAAAGGATCATACACCGACAGGTTGTTGGTCATACCAAATTCAACTAATCTTCACTGGCTATCGATTAAAATTGTTCGAACAAAATCAATATGTCTTAGGAACACTTCCATTACAAAGGATCATGGATACACCACTACTTCCCTCGGATCACTTCTATTGAGTCCCTCTGGCTGACTACCTTGGGAGAGATCTAACTCAGTTTATCGTCTTGAAGGTCACATCAATAGATTGGAATGAAAAGTCATTATCTCTATTCAGTACGAGACACTACTTGCGTCGATGAACCAAATTGATGCTCTTTTATATTCAGTTTTATCCTTTAATTAAATTAATTAATTCACTAAACTTCTGATTATTTTCACTAGAATGAAAAACTTCTTTTTGTGATGTTTTCGTTTTTGAGAACTATCCGAGATTCTATCAATTATCTATGATCTGTATACCACCTATGTTCTACGTACCACACCTGTTTTGTATACCATGCCTATTCTGTGTACCGTTCCTATTCGGTGTACCACGCCTATTCTGTGTACCATGCTTTTTTTCACACCATTCTCATTCTGCATACCTTGCTTGTTCGGCATACTGTGCCTGCTCTACATACTATGCCTGATTTGCATATCATGCATGTTCTGCATAACAAACCTGTTCTATGTATCGCACCTCCTCTTCATACCACACCTATTCAACGTACCATGCCTACTCTGCATACTGCGCCTGCTCTGCATACTACGTCTTCTCTGCGCACCATGCCTACTCCGCGTACCACTCCTTCTCTGAGTACCGTGCCTTAGCGTACCGCCTCTGTGTACTGCCTCTGAGTACCACTTCTTCCTTCTGTTGACTTCTAATTTAAATTTTGTGATTTATTTCATCTCTCTCATAACACATTTTCTAACAAAAATCTCTTACACAGACTACCTCTTCAAATTTTGAAAACTATTTTGTATTTCACATACCACTTTCATACTTTGACAAGTCCTTCTACAGTGATGATATTATCTTATCAAATTATATCTCCTATAATGATGGGATTATAAATCCTTATATAATAAAATAACTCTTAAAATTTATCAAATCCATTTTACCTAAATTTTCAATGTGGGAGAAACTTCATCGCATACTAAACTCCATCCACATACTTTATTCCTCCACTGCATACTGCGACCCTCGTACGAACTGTGAACCTTCACAGCATACCGTGTGCCGGCCGGTCTACATACTGCATCATTTCTACAATAAACGATCCATTCTGTGTACCACAACTCCTTCTATGGTGAACCATCAGCATTCCACATACCACACGCCTTCACTAAATACCATTGATGCGAACCATTTTCAATATTATTATGTGTATCGCATTCCTTCACTGCGTACCTTTCTGTGTACCTCATGCCTTCACCACATACCATCTCTACGAACAGTTTTCGGTTCTAGTCACCGCTCCCCTTACTGTTTTCGTTCCCAGGTACGAGGTCATGAACAATCTCCCATACATGGTATGGGGTCCATTCTCCATGGAACATGGTTTTCTTCTATTGTAAATTTCCTTCATCATTCCACATCTCGTTCACTCATATACAAAAATCCTTCAACTACCAAAAATAGAATCCCTATTTTGATGTCCAAAAATTTGGAATACAGTGTGAGAAAACATTCAGAAAGAACACCAATTCTAATTCACTATCATCATTCTTCTTCAACCATCATATGATTTCTTGACAAACAATATCTGTCATGAAGCGCTTCAATTATCATATGTCTTCCAGCAATATCAGTCTTTCCAGTCAACATTGAATATGATTGGCATCATCTTCTCATATTTTTATGACAATTCTTAAATCTTTAAATATACATATGATCCCTCATGAAATGTTTTATGTCTCTTCAGGTAACTTTCTGAGATGGTTTCATTGTTGCATATAATGTATCACTTTTGAAACAAATATTTTCTACTTATGATTAGTTCACCAATCGTCTAAATTACCATTATCCATAGCTTTGCGATTATTCATCATCTATTTCTTCATTTTGATCATCATTGAAAACTATTGATAACAAATACAACCTTATACACAATGTGGTCCCAACAATATAGTGCACACCCATGATAAATTATACTTCTTATAACTAATGAAAAAGGAATATTCTCTATTCACCACACATCATCCTCTATGTTTGGTGACTTCACCTTGGATTATTCTATGTTTCAAAACAAAGTAGTTATGGAAAACCCAAATTTTGATATAGTGATACTATTAATAATATTTAATACATAATAACATTGATAACACTTTCAATATCTATGTTTTGTGTGTCATTCATTCATAATACCAAATATTTCTTATTATATACAAGTTTCATCCATCTCAAATTATAAGGGAAACAATTTATTCATCTCTAGAATGAATATATTATTCATGTGAACTATATGTGTTCCATATATATACAAGAGAAGTGTAACACCCCAGGTAAATAATGAATATGGAATTTTCATATTTATCCATATTTGTGAATAAAATATTAATATGACTTTAAAGGGGACGCTATGCTCGATGGCGTACCCAACACGCAACAACGAGTTTCTTGGGAATCTTACGTTGCACTCTAATAATAAAATAATATTAATTCAAATGGTAGTTAACATGTAGCCGTTGTATTGGCGGGAATGGATAGAAATAACTAAATATGATTATATATGTTTTTTAAATTTTTTTACATTTATCCAATAAAATCTAAAGGCTTAAAATACGGAAAGAATTCAATTTTAGGCGTATATGCCCTAGTTTTCACTAAAGGTTCACTTATCGCATTTTAATGGAGAACTGTCATTAAATATAGTTTTTTTCACTCTTAAACATTCTTTTGGACCAAATAAAACTCTTATTAAGAATCGGGACATCAAATTTTACTTTGTGTATTTTTTTGGTATTTTTCCGATAAAGTTCATTTTTTTAATGAATAGTGTAAAATGTTGTATTTTAATTCAAAACCTCTTTTTAATCTAATTTATTTATATGATTAGATTATATTTTGAATTGGTTTTAAAGGTAAATTAGAAAATATTTTTACCATTAAATCCAATAGTGGTCGTTGGAATTAATTTCACTTTGAAATCAGACTTAAACTAGTGTCAATCTTTTGATACTTATTGTTTTATAAAAACACGCTATTTGCTCTGACAGCGGGAATTAATTATTAAATTAATTAATGTGACTAATATGTTCTGAATTTTGTAAAACGGACTTCATTTTTGAATTCAGAATATCAAATATAGCTTAGGGTGAATTTTTGGGATTTTTCTGAAAAACTTCAATTTTTGATGAATAGTGAAACCACTAAGTGGTACTTATAAAAACTGATTTTTTGTTTAAATGAAATTTTGCCATCATTGTGTTTTGATTTTCAAAAATCCGACATACATGGTTGTCATTAAGAAGTAAAATGTGGTTCAATGAGATTATAATAATTTTTTGGCGAATAGTAACTTATTAAGTTCTTAATCGCGATTAGAGGTAATTAGTGTAATTTAAGGTAAAAATGATATTATAAGAATGTGAAAACACCATGACACTTGTCCTACACCTATTGGGTGAGTCATGGACGACCAAGACAAGCCATGGGCCAACTTGGGGACCCCATGGAGACACTTTGGTTGGGAAATGACATAAATAACTTTTTATTTAATGTTAAAATTAAATTGACACAAACATGAGTTGTTTTACTAAAACAATTTTTAAGTAGGGTTACACAGGTCCAAATTTTGATTATAAATAGTCATTGGAAAGATAAAAAGATTTCATACATCATAGTAATTATTTTATAATTTTTAGACATTAAATAAATTAAATTATTTATGACATAATAATGATGCAGCGATGACATCATTATTTGACGATTTAAATAAAATGGAAAGATAATGTAAAATCTATGAACTACACATGTCCAAAACCAATTGGATGAGTGTATTTCGAAGACTTATCACCTTATCCACGAATTATATCAATATGGGACCTTTTGAAAACGAAACACATTTTCAATTAAAGTAATATTTCTTTACTTTCCAAAAGTGCCCCTCCTCTCCTCTTATAAAAGGCCCCCACCTCTACCTCATTTAACACACTCCTCAAGCCTTTGGATCGGCCAAACCCTGCCCATTTACTCTCTCAACATCCCTCTCCTCATCCTAGAGGATTCCCTTTGGGCAGAATCCTTTCAAAGGAATCCTTTAGGCTCAAATCAAAAGGAGTTACACTTTTAAAGGTAATTCACTCTCTCATGTTCATTTGTTTTATTTTGCTTCTCCAACCCCCTAAACTCTTTTTATTTACTTCTTTTGTAACAACACCAGTGTCTTAAATATACTAGGATGTTGTTATAAGATTTATTCGAGCTACACTCTCACACAACTACATCAAATGGTTAAAGAACATACGGTTTCCGTGGATGGTGAAATTCTGCCTCCCGAAATGATGATTGTTCAATACTCATTTAACACCTTCAAAGGTGGCCATTATGATGTCACTATTTTTATATATGATATATAATATGTTTATGTTTTATTTATGATTCTGTATTTTTCATTTTTGTCTTACCTTTATGGCTTCCATTATGGGTATACGCGATATCTTCATTTAAGGAAGTGCGGACTACCGCCCCCTCAAAGTGATTTGATTCGTTAAATACCATATGTGGGATGTATAAAGTATGGAAATATGATATTATATATGATATTATACTGTAATTATAATATAACTTTATATAATTATTATTCTATTCTATAAAATACGAAATAGAAATGAAAGTAGCGTTCATGCGTACGTACGGCTTACCGTCTCCATGAACGGTGCATTTCATTTCTTACCTCTAAATGATTATGTAATGTTATAAATGCATGAATGTACTGGATATATATGATATATATGATATCTACATAATGAATACAATTCTGGATATAATAAACATTTGGCCACACGAACAACATGTAATTGTAAGAAGTCCACTTTCGACTTAAGAACCAAATATCGGCAAAACAAATATTATTAACTTAAATGATTACATAATGTTTATGACATGGTAATAAGTGGTATAAAAGTACTAATGAACTTGAAAAAGGTTCTTAAGGAATTAGAAATTAACTCAAGTTTATTATTCAGGAGATTAAAGAATGATCGAGTCAAGTCGGACCCGAGGTAAGGGATCCTACAACTCTCTTTCTTTTTAAGTACACTCTTTTATGTCTTTTCTTTTAAGCTCATCTTTCTTATGATTGGAATGTTCTTTTATATTAATCCTACTGTAATTTTTATGTTCATGTGATGAGAGACCCTATTCTCTCTCATCAATCCATTTTGTAAGTTTTGAGTGGCGCCGTTAGGCTGCCGAACTTTCGTAAGAGATCTAACCTCTCTCTTTCTTTTTAAGTACTCTCCTTTATGTCACTTCTTTTAAACTGCTCATTGCAATGTTGGGGGATTTTCTTTTATATTCCACTTGCTGTAAATTCTTTTGTAATATGATGGGATACTCTATTTGATCTCATCAATCCATATTCGGAAGTTTTATGTGGCGCCGTTAGGCTGCTGAGTTTTCGTAAGGGATTTTTCATCTCACTTTTATTCCCGTGAGATTTATGCTACATTTGCCACAAATTCCATTGAGTGGTGTATGTACTGCACATTATTCTACTCTTTGTGTAATATACTTTCATTTATGAGTATTTACATCAATGACCTATTGTCTTTCTTCATGGGGTGTATGTTTTGAAAGATACCCAAGTCGGTAAGGGAACCTTTCACCCTCCTCTTTTTTAAAAGACTTATTTTATTGGGTCTTTTAATTTACATATTTTTATGTTGGGATATGTTCTCATACATCCTTATTGAAGTAAATTTTATGTCCAAGTGATGAGATACACTTTTTATCTCTCATCAACTCATTTTGTTGTGATGCCGTTAGGCTGTCAAGGGAACTTTTTAACCCAATTTCGATTTCTTTGGGTTCAACTTGTAGTCATTGATTATGTCATCCATTGAATATGTGTGAATGAACTTTTATTGTTTTACACTTAATATCCACTTATATTGGGTGTATATATATTTTTCACACATATTTTTTTGAGATTTATTTGTCCTTAATTTAAGGATACCTTCTTTATAAGGGATTTCATCACATTTGACATTACTATTGAGGGTTCATTGTTGTTATGCACCAATTCACTCTTATATGGTGTATATACTGTCCTTTGGAGTATTATATCATGAATCCTTTTATTCTCATGATATTATAAAGTTCTGACTAAATGTTATTCCTTGATTATTGTATTCAAGTGTCTCTAATTTTGGTAAAACCCCTTTAACCAAAATATCATTTTAAATGTTTTAATTATTTGTTATTATTAATATCCATGTTTTCAAAATGGTTTTAAGGATTTATTTATATGGATATTAATTGTTTAAAATGTTAAAAGCTTCAAGGTGGTATGGGACACTTTGATTCAAAAATCTCTTTATTAAATGTTTTAAATGGTTTTGGAAATGGTTTCTTTTTGAATGGATTCATTGTTTCAATATACTAAAATGTTATATTGTGATTGAAATGTGGAAATGTTATGTTTCCTTTATTCATGTTTATGTGATACGATTATGTTATGGTTCTTGGGCATTGTTATGAAGAACGGGTGGTTCCGTGATAAACTAAGGGCGGGTGAGCCCGATATAGCTCTCCAATGCATTGGGTAACGCGAAGGAGTGAAACGTTAATGTTTCTCCGAAGAGATTTAGGGAATATACTGTGATGGGTATTCCAAACGTAACCAAGAGGGTTACTCCCTACGTAAGAATGTTATGAATGCCTCAAGTTACCTTTATGTCTTATGTTTTCTATGATTTATTCATGATTTGATATGCCTATATTTTATGGGTAAAGTATGATTTCATTCTTATGTATATACGAACTCATGTTTCCTTTCCATATTTTCATAACCCTTACTGAGCTTTTTATGATCATCCCAAGTTTTTGAAATGTTTTTCACAGGTCAAGGGAAATGTACATGATGTGATGATAGTGTCGATGATGTGTCAAGAAAGAATCCATGTTTCATTTTAAATATGTTTCCGTTGATGGGAAGAATGAATACTGTCTTCTATGTAACCACTTTGTTTAAATGTGGAATGTAATGCAAGTTTCATGATCTAATTCTCTAAAACTCTAAACCTGAAAAGATCCTCAATGTGTAATCTTGTAATAACTCAAGATTAAGTAAGGTTTAAGGCTGGGGCCTTATAGTTGGTATCAAAGGTCGGTTTAGATAACTTTAGAGGTTAGGGTATTCTTTAAGCATAAGTGACATTACCATAATGGTTAGGATTTCAGAAAGAGTCCTAGTTTTAGATAAAGTGAATGAGTAAGTATATCTTAGTGTTTATCTTACTCATTAGTACATGATGGTTTTGTTGATATACTCACACTGACATTTCTGTTTTTAGTGAATGGCTGGATCTCGCAGGCACCAAAGTGACAATTGGATTGAAGGAAACTGTGGTGGATCTATGATTAAGATACTAGGTAAAATGGAGGATTCAATGAGGAAACTCATGGTTGTTCTAAACCAACTATCACAGAGTCATGATCAACCACTTCAACCTTGGTGAGTTCTCTAGTGCATCATGTACGAGATGGCCAACTCGATGTGGAAATTCAGGTAATAATTATTAAGGTAACCATTAGGGTTTATATGATCCTTACTTTTGAGGTAATTATGGGTTGTTATATGTTCTGATGGAAAATTAAAGGCATGAGATAAACTTGAGGTTAAAATATGTTATGATCATCTTTGAAGATTTTATCTCTTTTTGGGGAATGTTTTAAGAATTATATAGTTTTGAAAAAAGGACAACACGCAGACCGTGTGACAACCCGTCGCGTCGGACAAAGCTGCAGGAATCGAACCCACAACCAAAGTGCGACTGGTATTTATCGCCTACCACTGGACTACATGAAGTCCCTGGTTAGTTTGACTGATTCTTTTTAGTTATATGATTTTATGAATTAAGAGTAAGTTGATTTTGGAGGATATGTGATTAGGATAATTACTTTTCAATGTGAGGCTTTAGGAGCGACTGATGTTGTTTGGAGATAAATGTTACGATTTAACTTGGAAGACTATGTGACTAAATCCTTCAAATATTTGGGTTTCAATCTTATATTGGTTTACTTTGAAGAATTTTATGTACAAATTGTTTATCGGATGGTCCTCGTTGAACTTTGGGTTTTGTTGGACAAATTTTGGAGATTAAGAATAGATTTTCTTTTTTTTATAAGGGGTTATCCTTTTCTGGATTATCTGATCTTGTACTAACCTTTTTGGTTTTGGTTTTGGTTAAAGCCTAAATACATGGGATGTATATAGTTCTCTTTTGGGGATTAGGTGATTCTCTAGAAGTTGATTATAGTACTCTTGATGCGAACAAGTCTCCCTAAATACTCATCTTTTGGAAAAAATATGAGTTTGACTAAGGAATCTAGTAAAAGTTGAAAGTCAACATGATAAGTGATTATGATTCCTGATGAATAAATTCCTCAATAAAAAGTAACTTAAAACAAAAATGTTGTCTATTAACTTTTCCTACTGGGGAATCGAATACCGTTTAACCCATCACAAGTTTGTGATTTTCTCATGGTTAACTTTCTCCTAAACATGTTTTCTATCACTCTCCATGAGAACATGAACCTATGTTTTCTCCTCCATGTCCATATTTTCATACTTGGAATCCTTGTATGGGTTAACTCGGGTGACCTTTGTACTTATCTTTTTTTATTTTATTTTTTTTACCGACTTTTGTTCCGATGTGGGACTTTCAAGGATGTTTCCAAGCGCAATTTTAAAATTGCGAGGACGCAATTCCCAAAAGGGGGGAAGGATGTAACACCCCAGGTAAATAATGAATATGGAATTTTCATATTTATCCATATTTGTGAATAAAATATTAATATGACTTTAAAGGGGACGCTATGCTCGATGGCGTACCCAACACGCACCAACGAGTTTCTTGGGAATCTTACGTTGCACTCTAATAATAAAATAATATTAATTCAAATGGTAGTTAACATGTAGCCATTGTATTGGCGGGAATGGATAGAAATAACTAAATATGATTATATATGTTTTTTAAATGTTTTTACATTTATCCAATAAAAGATAAAGGCTTAAAATACGGAAAGAATTCAATTTTAGGCGTATATGCCCTAGTTTTCACTAAAGGTTCACTTATCGCCTTTTAATGGAGAACTGTCATTAAATATAGTTTTTTTCACTCTTAAACATTATTTTGGACCAAATAAAACTTTTATTAAGAATCAGGACATCAAATTTTACTTTGTGTATTTTTTTGGTATTTTTCTGATAAAGTTCATTTTTTTAATGAATAGTGTAAAATGTTGTATTTTAATTCAAAACCTCTTTTTAATCTAATTTATTTATATGATTAGATTATATTTTGAATTGGTTTTAAAGGGAAATTAGAAAATATTTTTACCATTAAATCCAATAGTGGTTGTTGGAATTAATTTCACTTTGAAATCAGACTTAAACTAGTGTTAATCTTTTGATACTTATTGTTTTATAAAAACACGCTATTTGCTCTGACAGCGGGAATTAATTATTAAATTAATTAATGTGACTAATATGTTCTGAATTTTGTAAAACGGACTTCATTTTTGAATTCAGAATATCAAATATATCTTAGGGTGAATTTTTGGGATTTTTCTGAAAAACTTCAATTTTTGATGAATAGTGAAACCACTAAGTGGTACTTATAAAAACTGATTTTCCGTTTAAATGAAATTTTGCCATCATTGTGTTTTGATTTTCAAAAATCCGACATACATGGTTGTCATTAAGATGTAAAATGTGGTTCAATGAGATTATAATAATTTTTTGGTGAATAGTAACTTATTAAGTTCTTAATCGCGATTAGAGGTAATTAGTGTAATTTAAGGTAAAAATGATATTATAAGAATGTGAAAACACCATGACACTTGTCCTACACCTATTGGGTGAGTCATGGCCGACCAAGACAAGCCATGGGCCAACTTGGGGACCCCATGGAGACACTTTGGTTGGGAAATGACATAAATAACTTTTTATTTAATGTTAAAATTAAATTGACACAAACATGAGTTGTTTTACTAAACAAATTTTTAAGTAGGGTTACACAGGTCCAAATTTTGATTATAAATAGTAATTGGAAAGATAAAAATATTTCCTACATCATAGGATTTGTTTTATAATTTTTAGACATTAAATAAATTAAATTATTTATGACATAATAATGATGCAGCGATGACATCATTATTTGACGATTTAAATAAAATGGAAAGATAATGTAAAATATATGAACTACACATGTCCAAAACCAATTGGATGAGTTGATTTCGAAGACTTATCACCTTATCCACGAATTATATCAATGTGGGAACTTTTGAAACCGAAAAACATTTTCAAATAAAGTAATATTTCTTTACTTTCCAAAAGTGCCCCTCCTCTCCTCTTATAAAAGGCCCCCACCTCTACCTCATTTAACACACTCCTCAAGCCTTTGGCTCGGCCAACCCCTGACCATTTACTCTCTCCACATCCCTATCCTCATCCTAGAGGATTCCATTTTGGCATAATCCTTTCAAAGGAAGCCTTTAGGCTCAAATCAAAAGGAGTTACACTTTTAAAGGTAATTCACTCTCTCATGTTCATTTGTTTTATTTTGCTTCTCCAAACCCCTAAAATCTTTTTATTTACTTCTTTTGTAACAACACCAGTATATTCAATATACTAGGATGTTGTTATAAGATTTATTCGAGCTACACTCTCACACAACTACATCAAATGGTTAAAGAACATACGGTTTCTGTGGATGGTGAAATTCTGCCTCCCGAAATGATGATTGTTCAATACTCATTTAACACCTTAAAAGGTGGCCATTATGATGTCACTATTTTTATATATGATATATAATATGTTTATGTTTTATTTATGATTCTGTATTTTTCATTTTTGTCTTACCTTTATGGCTTCCATTATGGGTATACGCGATATCTTCATTTAAGGAAGTGCGGACTACCGCCCCCTCAAAGTGATTTAATTCGTTAAATACCATATGTGGAATGTATAAAGGATGGAAATATGATATTATATATGATATTATACTGTAATTATAATATACCTTTATATAATTATTATTCCATTTTATAAAATACGAAATAGAAATGAAAGTAGCGTTCATGCGTACGTACGGCTTACCGTCTCCATGAACGGTGCATTTCATTTCTTACCTCTAAATGATTATGTAATGTTATAAATGCATGCATGTACTGGATATATATGATATATATGATATCTACATAATGAATACAATTCTGGATATAATAAACATTTGGCCACACGAACAACATGTAATTGTAAGAAGTCCACTTTCGACTTAAGAACCAAATATCGGCAAAACAAATATTATTAAGTTAAATGATTACATAATGTTTATGACATGGTAATAAGTGGTATAAAAGTACTAATGAACTTGAAAAAGGTTCTTAAGTAATTAGAAATTAACTCAAGTTTATTATTCAGGAGATTAAAGAACGATCGAGTCAAGTCGGACCCGAGGTAAGGGATCCTACAACTCTCTTTCTTTTTAAGTACACTCTTTTATGTCATTTCTTTTAAGCTCATCTTTCTTATGATTGGGATGTTCTTTTATATTACTCCTACTGTAATTTTTATTTTCATGTCATGAGAGACCCTATTCTCTCTCATCAATCCATTTTGGAAGTTTTGAGTGGCGCCATTAGGCTGCCGAACTTTCGTAAGAGATCTAACCTCTCTCTTTCTTTTTAAGTACTCTCCTTTATGTCACTTATTTTAAACTCCTCCTTGCAATGTTGGGGGATTTTATTTTATATTCCACTTGCTGTAAATTCTATTTTAATATGATGGGATACTCTATTTGATCTCATCAATCCATATTCGGAAGTTTTATGTGGCGCCGTTAGGCTGCTGAGTTTTCGTAAGGGATTTTTCATCTCACTTTTATTCCTGTGAGATTTATGCTACATTTGCCACAAATTCCATTGAGTGGTGTATGTACTGCCCATTATTCTACTCTTTGTGTAATATACTTTCGTTTTTGAGTATTTACATCAATGACCTATTGTCTTTCTTCATGGGGTGTATGTTTTGAAAGATACCCAAGTCGGTAAGGGAACCTTTCACCCTCCTCTTTTTTAAAAGACTTATTTTATTGGGTATTTTAATTTACATATTTTTATGTTGGGATATGTTCTCATACATCCTTATTGAAGTAAATTTTATGTCCAAGTGATGAGATACACTTTTTATCTCTCATCAACTCATTTTGTTGTGATGCCGTTAGGCTATCAGGGGAACTTTTTAACCCAATTTCGATTTCTTTGGGTTCAACTTGTAGTCATTGATTATGTCATCCATTGAATATGTGTGAATGAACTTTTATTATTTTACACTTAATATCCACTTATATTGGGTGTATATATATTTTTCACACATTTTTTTTTGAGATTTATTTGTCCTTAATTTAAGGATACCTTCTTTATAAGGGATTTCATCACATTTGACATTACTATTGAGGGTTCATTGTTGTTATGCACCAATTCACTCTTATATGGTGTATATACTGTCCTTTGAAGTATTATATCATGAATCCTTTTATTCTCATGATATTATAAAGTTCTGACTAAATGTTATTCCTTGATTATTGTATTCAAGTGTCTAATTTTGGTAAAACCCCTTTAACCAAAATATCGTTTTAAATGTTTTAATTATTTGTTATTATTAGTATCCATGTTTTCAAAATGGTTTTAAGGATTTATTTATATGGATATTAATGGTTTAAAATGTTAAAAGATTCAAGGTGGTATGGGACACTTTGATTCAAAAATCTCTTTATTAAATGTTTTAAATGGTTTTGGAAATGGTTTCTTTTTGAATGGATTCATTGTTTCAATATCCTAAAATGTTATATTGTGATTGAAATGTGGAAATGTTATGTTTCCTTTATTCATGTTTATGTGATACGATTATGTTATGGTTCTTGGGCATTGTTATGAAGAACGGGTGGTTCCGTGATAAACTAAGGGCGGGTGAGCCCGATATAGCTCTCCAATGCATTGGGTAACGCGAAGGAGTGAAACGTTAATGTTTCTCCGAAGATATTTAGGGAATATACTGTGATGGGTATTCCAAACGTAACCAAGAGGGTTACTCCCTACGTAAGAATGTTATGAATGCCTCAAGTTACCTTTATGTCTTACGTTTTCTATGATTTATTCATGATTTGATATGCCTATATTTTATGGGTAAAGTATGATTTCATTCTTATGTATATACGAACTCATGTTTCCTTTCCATATTTTTATAACCCTTACTGAGCTTTTTATTCTCATCCCAAGTTTTTGAAATGTTTTTCACAGGTCAAGGGAAAGGTACATGATGTGATGATAGTGTCGACGATGTGTCAAGAAAGAATCCATGTTTCATTTTAAATATGTTTCCGTTGATGGGAAGAATGAATACTGTCTTCTATGTAACCACTTTGTTTAAATGTGGAATGTAATGCAAGTTTCATGATCTAATTCTCTAAAACTCTAAACCTGAAAAGATCCTCAATGTGTAATCTTGTAATAACGCAAGATTATGTAAGGTTTAAGGCTGGGGCCTTATAAGAAGTGTGACGAAACTCTCACCTTCAAATTCATATATATAAAAGTTGTAGACCATGGTGTTCCCTCTAAAACCCATCAAAAAAATTATTGTTATATTTAATCAGTTCCTAGTTTACTCTGTAATGAATTCTACATAGTTTACAAAAAATCCCACATTCATAAGATTTTAAAAAACTAGTTAGATACCATATTAAAATTTCATCCTCCAAATACCTTTGAGATATTTGATATATATATATCTATTTTCTAATGGATAAAATTATCAAAGACATCCATTCTTAAAAAAATATGGAATATAGTTTATCATTCATATAGTGGTCACATTATGGATTAGGTTATTAATTTTATATACTAAACCCATGCTAGGTCTAACTGTATATTTTACCACTTCATCCCATTACAATTTTTTATTTAACAATAAAACCCATATTATATTTACTGGAATCATCCACCATATAAATTTCATTATCTCCAATGATTTATTCACATATAGAATATCCAAATTATCATTCATAGATATAACCAAAATTTTGTAACCATTATCTCTTACTTCATATATAGAGATACATGGTTCCCATTTATCCCATAAAAATAAGATGTGAATGTCCTCTCTACACCTTTAAAATGGTATTTTTACCACTATTCATCTATAAAACAATACATGTGACTTAGGTATGTCTTGAACAAAAACTTTTGGAATTTAAACATTTTTTTTCTTTATCATGATCCCCTATATCCCTTTAGGTCTCTATGAAACCATTTTTGGACTAATCCTTATTCTATTCTTTATTTCATTCTATATTCATTGAAAAATGGTTTACTCTAGAGTAAAAATCCATACATAAATGAATTTTTCCATTTTAATAATTGAATTCATGTTTATTTCCCACCATATATTTGTAATATTAGAAAACCATCTTATTAATGTTACGGTTTTGGCTTCTTTTGACTAGTATTTTATCATTATCCTAATGTAAAAACCCAATGTTTTTATATCAATAATCAACCTAGAATCCTTCTTCATATTTTCCCTAATTTTATCATGATCCTTAACACCTAACTTGAAAAATAAATAACACAAAAAATAATTGAGATTGTGGTTTTCTATTATATTTTTATGATATAGTTCTTCTAAAATTTCATACCCATTGGTTCAAGGGAACTTTTTCTAATTATTTATTCAGTATAGTCGACCATTTCTCCATAAATTTCCTTTAAATGTCAGATTATAACCTATTAATCTAAATATTTTCAATTAATGGTTAGTTACATCATTATTCCATGAAAATTTACATAGATGAGTTTTGAATATTCATATCAGGTTTTATCCCTATAAGCATTAAGATTATTTTTTAGATCAATCCACTATACTAACAAATTTTTTCAAATTGTATGAATTTTAGAAATGTTCGAGTTTCATTCAAAATAATTTCTTTATGTAAAAATAATAATTCTAGAATATAAAATTTGGGTTTTAGAATCTGAACCCCTAACATACATGTATTGTCACAGATTAATGTCATAATGAGTTGTCACCCTCTATGAGTTAAAATTAATAAAGTTCCTCAAATGATAATGTGAACAAGTCCCAACAAACAAATCAAAGTTTCTCATCACCTAAAATTTGTAAATTCCTTAAATTATTTTATATATAAGAATTTATAATGACATATTAATATTATATGATATATCTTCTAGCATACCCTCCCTCACTACTACAAATATGGCTTTTATCTGCACTAAAAATGGCCATTAATAGATCTAGAAAAAGCGTTACTAATGTTGGCGAAGATAAAGGGGGGTCCCCTTTATCAGCGCTCCAAAAAGCGCTGATAAAGACCCCTTTTATCAGTGCTAAAAAAAGCACTGATAAAAGACAACTTTTATCAGTGCTTTTTTTAGCGCTGATAAAAATAAATAAAATAAATATAAATAAAAAAATATAAAAAAATATTTCCAATCTCGGGTGGTCTTTTTATAGCGCTTGAGCCCCCCTTTATCAGCGCTTTCCTCCACCGCCTACACCCTTTATTAGTTCTATCCATTTAAATCAACCTTGCATGCGCACCCATGCCTCCACCCGGATTTGATCTCGAGACCTCCCCCCTGCGCACCTAAATCCTTTGCCACTACCTTATATTGATTTTTTCTCTTATTCAAGATATATCTATTTATTTATATATATATAGTTATATTTATTTGTATAGTAATATATATATTAATATATATATTCATATTAATATATATATAGTTATATTAATATATACATATAGTTATATTAATATATACATATAGTTATATTAATATATATATATATAGTTATATTAATATATGTATAGTTATATTAATATATAGTAGTTATATAAATATTCATATATCGGTATTTTAAATAAAATTGATATTATTTATTATTTAGATAATGCTAATATATTTTATATGTAAATATGTTTAATTATTTATTTACAAAATTTAATTTTTAAGTGTGAATATATAAAAAATATGTACATATAGATATATATTTGATTATAAATAGCAGTGCATTATAAAAAAGGATGAAATTTCAAAGACATAATATCAATATGAATGTAATACCTTGGAATAAATTCAGTCCCCACCAAAAAAAATTCAATAATACCCCCTTAAACGAGGCTCAAAATCCACAAAATGTTAAAAAATCTGGGTACCTCGATTAAAAACTCATTTTTGGAGGCCTTTTGTGCCTCTTTTGGCCTCAGAAAAAGCTTTAACGGGATACCCCCTAGTAATAGATACATAGAGCTCGTTGCATGCTTCGATTTGATATGTGGTACAGCTCAAACAGACACCCGGATCAAAATTTATGGCCATTTGAAGTTCAAGTTGCGTTTTTAACATATTTTTGATCTTTTTTTTAATTTTTTAATTTTTTAGTCTTCAAATTGTTATTAAATGACTATTACTCCATAATAATTAGCAAATTAATAATTAAAAATATTTTTTAAATTTTTTAAGAATCCATTTTCACTAAATATCTTATATATTAAGTATAATAAGTGTAAATGTACATTTATACTTATCTAAAATATATTTAAAAATTATATATTATATTTATATCAATATAACTATATAACTATATTTATATATTAAAAAAATTAATTTTTTTTGAAGTCGACCCTTTATCAGCGCTACTAAACAAGCGCTGATAAAGGGGGTCCCTTTATTAGCCCTAAAAAAGCGCTGATAAAGGTGGGGGGCCTTTATCACCACTAAAAAAAAGCGCCGCTAAAGGGGTACTTTTATCAGCACTTTTTTAGGGCTGATAAAGGCACCCTTTATCAGCGCTTTTTTGAGCGCTGATAAAGCCCCCCCCCCTTTATCAGCACTTTTTCGTTACTGCTGATAAAGGGGTGGCACTGGCCTTGCCCAGTTTTGTGGTAGTGCCTATAATATCCTTCATGTTATTCTCACTAAGTTATCGGAAATTAAACATCCTTGGATATGAACTTCTAGTATTTATTTTTTTAGTATTTTTCACTATATTTGATCTTCATTTAAATTACATGGTTCAATCATTTATGCATCAAGCCATGTCCATTAATATGTGAGTGATCTTCCGTAATCCATTGGAGAAACATGTTTTAGAAACCATATCATAAAAAATTAATACATAAATGACATGTTTCTAAAAGAATTATATGTTTCAAACATTCTTATGATTAAGGTTTGTTCCATTCTTATACATGAATATAATATAACATTTATCAATGATATATAGAGATTAATTATTGGTTATTGGAACCAATTCAAATTTACAGAATACTTAAATGAATATAAATCCATTTCCTATATTGGAGTGGAATGATTATCTATAGTCAATGATATGTGATTCTATTGAATCATGCACACTGGGTAGTAATTTTATGAAAATGAAACAAATATATAATGAATAGAACATGTTCATAAACATATATCCCAATGTGATGTTACCCTTATTTTAAAATAATATTTATAATCATTCATTCTCATACTGCAGTTATAACATTTTGGGTTAACAAAAGAAAATTTACTGCATATCATATCATGTGATTTATCATTAATTTTCCCCAAATACATTTATGTGGGGACCTAACTCATCAACATGTATAAATTATTAATCCAAATAATTATTGGAATTCCTAATATCTATGAGTTTTATCAATTAATTTCCTAATAATATCCTTTATGACCTAGTCAGGTTTACCAGAAGAATATATCATTATAGTTTCCATTAATTCACAGTATTTCAAAATAAATGATAACAATAAAAATTCCATCACACCATATATGAATTTTCAATTAATAGGATCAACATGATATTTATTCTTATCAAATTCCTTGAAATTTTCAATTTTAGATCAATCATATCAAAATCTATTTACAAGAATTCTTGAAATCACTAAAACCTTGTTTATCATTAAGGGGTTATTATACATATTCTCTAGTGTCTTCAATATCCCAAAAATTTTCATCACTCAGAAGATGATAAAAGTTATATTCTATGAAAGGAAAATCTAAATGAAACTAATCTCATTACTACCCATTCTTAGTCAATTTTCATTGTATAACTTGTCTATGTTGACTCTAGTCAATGGAACATTTTGGGAATTTTTAATGATATAATCTTCCCTGAACATTCCATATAATACATTGTATTTACTCTAAAAAATTATTATCCGTATATAAAATTTTCGATCATTAAGTTGGATATAGGTAAACTCCCAATAATTCATAAAACAACTTACAAAGTAAAATATTACATGAGTCTATATCCATGTTTTACTTTTATATATCTATTCCATTAAATGATTCTACTTGATTAGAGTACCGGAAAATGTTAAATTCATATTTTCTATATCCATGAATCATATTGTTGATATACCACGAATCAGATGAAATCCAATCCCACTTTTTTAATAAAGGATGATTGATACATGATGCACCATACACAGTACACCATGTCATTAATTCTCAAACATAAATACCCAAGGACAATACACCCAATATCAACCAAACAATGAAAATAAAAGTTAATATAATGAAATGAACAAACATTTCAAATTTACATGGTATTGTAAATTTAATACTATGTACAAGGAATAATAATCATTTTAGTTTCATTAATATTAGAAAAAATAAATTATATTGACACAGTTGTAAAATAACATTGATAATTGTTTAACATTATTCCCACATATTAATAATGTAATTTGAACAATTAATCCTACAAATCATAAATAAATGATGTTCATCTAATTATTCAGTAATAATTCCATACAATGATCTGGGATGACTCGTCATCGATTCTATTGATATTAAATATCTTTTTGAAATTGAAACATGAAAATTAATTTCTATTTATTAGAGAAATATTGCTTATTATTTTATGAAAAAATTAATTTCAAAAAATTAAATTTCAATATAAAAATGTATATTGATGTAAAACCACTACACATGTACATTGAATTATAATATTACTTAATCATCTTCTAATTTACTAAAGAAACCCATAACACTACTTGTCCGTCATAATTGGGTTGTCTTTTATTGTTTCTCCTTTTGGATGATTGAGTCCATTACATAAATAATCTTTACATTCCCACACAATTAAAAATCAAAACATCATCCCATATATTAAATTCCTTCTAGACTCCTAGAATGAAATGTATCGTCATAGATTCACTAAGAAAAATATTATTTATAAAAATATTTATTTATCAAATATAAAAAAATCACATTAATAATATTTAAATATTAATATTCTAAAAAAATTGACTTGGGTAACAAAAATATACCCATGGAAACAACAACTATTTGTCTTAGTAGTGTCATCATTAATGAGAAGAAAAATATACCACATTAGATAGATTAAAACCTCCAATAATAATTTTTTTTAAAACTAAACATGTTTAGTGATGAACTGTTATTTAGTAATTCGAAACATACATGACATAGTTTTGTTCTCCAACTAATAACATTGAAGGATAATATTTTGTTATCCATTTAAATAACTTAAATACCCTATATTATATCTATTTATACAACCTGATAATAAAATCATTGTATATAATGTCTTTTTTCTTGTGACAACATTATTCCATAAAATCATATTATAATCATTTTTAAATATATTCAAATAATACATGTTATAATAGTTTAAACCAAATAATAACAAAAATATTACCTTTTTTAAATGTAATATAATTATATTATACCACAATTTATAATATCTCATCCACACAAGATTAAATACATATATTTTTCCTCTACTGGAATCTTTATTTTCTTTCATTTTAGAAACATATAAATGACTAATTATAAAGTTGATTATGTTTTCTTTATCTCCCTATAGTAATAATAATCCAAAAAAACTTCTGATGGAGGGGAATATTTTTTTTATTCTTTAGTTTTGGACACTAAAACACTATAATATTTATCTCTGGTCGTTCTGTTATCCTCATTCCTTAAATTTCATCTTTCTAATGAGGGTGGCCTCCACCACTATAGATGAATATGTTGAATCTATGTTAAAATGGGATGAATGGATATATTTATTCCTATCATGTATTTTTTCAATGATTTTTTTCCTTATCTGTGTCTCCATTATAAATATTATAAATTTTCATGAATTTCCCTACCAGTACCATATTCTAGTAGACACCAATTAATTAAACAACATTATACCATGATAGGACAACTATCTATGTTTGTATATGATAGAAACACTAAAAATAAATGGAATATATAACAATATTCTTAATTTAAAATTGTGATAGAATCATATTCTCAAAACATTAGGAATCTACTTTTTCAATACTAATGTAGCTCATAATCATCATTTGGAAACTTAAATTTATCACATAAGGCATTTCAGGCTCAGCGCCTCCAGCATCGTTGGTATGTATAACATGGTGAACCGTATGCATCATGTGAGGTTTATAACAAATGTTACACTATAGAACATAGGATAAAAATACATGGTTTCCATGGATAATCATCATGTAATCCCATACTCATCGCCCCAAGTAAGAAAAAATTTCAAAAAATTAAAAAAATTAATGAAGTCTTATGATCATCAAATTGTAACTTTTTATAATCATCATATATGACATATCATTGTTGTAATATTTGATTGAATCCCATGTTCGTCACCTTGGAGATGAAAAAGATATAATATTCTCATTAAATATGAAAATACGGGTTATCACATAAGCCATCTCATACTGTTACACATGGTATAAAATCAAGATCATCACTTCATTATGGAAGAAAATATAGTATATTTTTTACATATACGTCCTAGTATTTCTAAATAATGTATCTCATTTTCTTTAGATGAGGTAGGAGCATTATCATGCCACTAGATTGGGGAATAATATATTTAATTCTCATATAATTTTCTTAATAGTCTCAGCATCTAAGGTTCCATAGGATCACTTTATTGGGATATAATTCTAATTCATTTAGATGGTTGACAAATTTATAGTCATGTGAAGGTGCTAAAAAATTTAAAGCCTAGTGGGGGACACCCCCAATATGCTCATTCAATGCTGGAATAAGAAAATTTTAACTACTAAGTGAGGGTACTCATTGAATAATTCCTAGGTGGAACACTTACCATGTTTAATAGTCATGTATTGTATCAAGTTCTGGTTATCTCCATATGGTTATGTGAAAATGAAAGGGGGTTTGAACTTATTAGTTGTTTGTTGTAATCTATTAAATTGATCAGTATTCAATGTTGTTGGAACCATAGGATAATGGTAAATGGGTAAGATATTATCATTTTTGTGATATTGATTTAATATATAACCTTCCAATAGTATAAGGGATATAGGTTTAACAAGATATGAGGATTTTACCATAGAGAGGAGTCATGTAAATGTGATCTGTGGCCATGGATTCAGACCAATGTAGTTCTAAAACATAGTTTAAATTTTGGTGATAGAACCATACCATGTTGTTCAAAATTAGTGGTAAGTATTCTTATATCATGACATGATAAGATAAAATAAATGTTATGGGGTATATGGATAAAAAATTCATTGATTCTGTGGGAATTTTCTCATTCTCTTCACAAGACACATCACATGATCAACAAGTTTCCTATCTTGTACTTATCATATTGGTAATCTAATTCTCATCACATTGGGTATGGATTCTATTTAACATAATAAAAAATGGGTATTTTCAATTTTTTAATATCATATGACAAGGACGATGGTTGTATGGATTTCACCTTCATACATCACTGTTTTAGTTGGATATTACTTTTAAATATTCTCATATGCTGCTAAGGTGTACTGAAGATATATATAGAGATTAAGTAAATTTATTCCCTGGGTAGTTCATTAGAGAAGAAACATGTAGTTTAGAGATTACATGAGTGTACTGGTTGGGTGATTCTTAGGAGAAGTAATGGTATATAAGTAGATTTTTTGAGTTGTTTCCTATGCCATAATGAAAACTAATTTTATGAATAGGGCTTCCTGGAAAGTTCTCCATGGATTCAATTATGAAATAGAAACTATATGTGACATGGTTGTGTGATTTTGATGAAATTGTAAAACTAAAGATTAATAATGGTATAAATATGTATTAAGATAGTATACTTCCAAGGTACTTCAATGGGGTAACATTGGTTATTGTATAGCTTACATGAATGTGATCCTTTTATGTTTTGTTAAAACTCATGCTCATGACATAGACCATATTATGAAAGGAATCCATTTTTCATCATAGAAAGAGTCTTGAAATTTATACACAAAGAATAAAGTACTCATAATATAGTTATATCATTATTTTAACTTCATTCATTTCAAATATTATGGTTCATTGTTTAATGAAATGAAACTATGATATTTTTTTGTTGGTATTTATAATTGAGCATCACATTAATTCTTATGCATGGTTTACCATGAGTGAATCTTAAAATGTTGATGAATTAGGGATTATAATTGGTTCTAACACATGTGGAGGTGGTAATGGTTTTTTTCCTAATATAAATATAGAAATGTGATGGGAATTAATGCTTTTATTGTACATTTTTTCTTCCCCATGTCATGTCATGAGGTAATAATAGACTACTTATTGGTTAAATAATATGAATTGAGCTTGAAAAAGAGTCGAAGGACTATGGAGATGAAACATTGTGTCTATGAATATATATATATATATGGGGGGGATAGTTTTATGTGTTTTAGTTTAGGCCCATGATAGTATCTTCAAAAATATTATTATAATGGGAATCCAAACCAATGTTTTCTTATTCCACATATTGTGACACATCATAACATATATATTTATGCAACATTAAACATTTTGGGATATTATATTATCATACAACCATGAATTAAATAATGTTTTTCTTCTAGGACCTACTTTATTTGTTTTTTGGATTCATTCGAGGGGGAATGGGGGGACATCTCATGCTAGTAACATGATGAAACCATTGTTCGAAAGAGAAGGAATATCATTCATGTCACATAAGGACCCTAATGATCATAATATATTTTATAATATAGTTCAATATATAATTGTTAATATGATATGTGTAAGATGGCATGAAATGAATGGTGGGGGTACATACACCAAAGTAACCCATTTTGTTTATTTAGGAATATGAGTCTATTTTAGGGAATTCCAAAGAATCTTGGGGAAAATTTAGACTTAATATATTTAAGGAAACCAAAAGAATTATTTCAAATAATGAGACAATAATATAACCTCGATTAATATCAATATTCAAGTTGAATGAGGAATTATAGGGGACTTTATAGAATCATGGGATTATTGAATGGGGGTTTATGTTATAAATGTTGAAACACATAATGCCAATGACCTATCCTGAAAGATTCACCGTATAATTATTCATTTGTAATGAGGGTATGTGACAATAAATGAGGAACATCGAAGGATGCGCAAAAACACATCCAAGCACTAAACCAAGGTGGTGGTAATGAGTTGAATCCCTAATGGTATGGTCCATCATGCGGAAAATATGGAAAAATATTATTCAAAACAATACACTCTTTAACACAACACTTCATTTTGTCATGAAATATTGAAATATATCACACAATATAGGTGTTAATTGAAAAGAATTTTCCATGATTCTTGGGATAGTATAATTTTTTTACAAAAACTATGATATGCTACTTTTGTGTATAAAGAAAACTATTTTCCATGAATGTTTATACGTTTCAACATTTTTTTCACTATATAATGTTTCTTGGAAACACCTTATATAGATGTTAATACATTGATGGATTGTTTCAGGTAATGACATGCATATTTTTTTATTTTTGTGTACCAGGAATAGGTCTACCCTGATTTCTTGGGACAAATGATTTGAAACATTATTCTATGAGGCCCCACTAAATTAGGCTGGGGTTTGTCCCCATACATGTTGTAAGTTTTATTGTTTCACACAAATTTAATTTGTAACATGAGTAATTATTATTTAATAATAATACATTTATGTGAGTTATCACCTATATATATATATTTCTTGTACTATGTCCTGAAACATTAGAGTTTCAAGTAAATATTGTTTCATGAAAAATTATCTTCTATATGAAATTGCTTCCCCCTAAAAATGATCTGTGAAAATAATTTAGGAATAGGTCTATGCATTAAAATATTTTCATGGTTATATCATGTAAGATTGTTATGTTGGGGTTACATGACATGTGTATACCTATTTTGTGTGAAAGAAATCATTGATTCTCAAATGCCATATTCTATATTATATTACATGGATTGATGATGTATTAATTAGAATTATATTTTAGTATTATAACCTTGTTTATGACGTGAAACATTTAGATATGTAGAAAAATAAAAAGTTTCATAAAGTTTAATTAAATTTTTTATAAATTATAAATCACATATGTGAAGTGAGTCTGCACTTAACATCTCTTTTTTTATATACCTATGTTTTTTTAATTTTAATGTGATGTGAGAATTATTTGAAAATGTAATATAATTATATAATCTTCCCAAGAATCATCTCTTCTTGGTATTTTTAGATTGATTACATTGAATGATCATAAATATCAATATATATGTGTAAATTATTCTCAAATTATTATATTGTATATTACATTATAAATAAAAAAATATTATAGTTATTGATTTCCATTATTCATTAATTTGTTAGGCATTTTTCCACATAATATCGGATGGAAAACCATTCCTAATTCAATAATGTGGGAAGAATGATATTTTATCATAAGAAAATATTGTTATTTAAATCATATTATAAATGAAAAAATGTTTATATTTCATATTAGTCATCATATAAAATTTTATAATGGTTAAGAACATATCCTTATTTTATTCATTATTCTGACTAGATAATGACTCTTTATTCTTACTATTATTTTCATAATTGTTCCAGAAAAATCATAGTATTGTACCGAAATCGCATCACAATAATTATCAATCATTATAAGTTATTTTTTTCAATCTATAATTAATTTATGATTCTTTATAATTTGATTTTTTTCGACTCTTATGGGATTAAAAAAATTATTAGATACTTCCCAAAATCTTCCTTTTATTTTTATTATGGATATTATAATTGATTTTTATCATTTTATTTTTTCTAATATGACATAATGTAGGATTGTTTTATTGAATGAATAGTCAGGTAATTTTTTGAAATAATATTCAGTGATATAAAAATATCAATCACATCTCTTATATTCATCATTTATGTCTTAAAACAGTTCTTCATATTCAAACAATGTTTTGCATGAAATTATTTTTTAATTTATCTATCTTCAATACTTATATCCCACTATATATGTTTTGTATTGTAACACCCTGAGATTTTATGAAAAATATTCTTTTCATTAATGTCTTGTGTTTTATGCTACACCAAAAGGAGCTTGCACAATACGCATCATTGAATTGTCTTTCATTACATGCAATCGTGACCTTCCTCGATAGCGTGTGTAGTACGCAATACCGAGTTTCACTAAACAACGATATGCTATTAAAATTTTATTAAAACTAGCCATTATGAATAGTAATAACCACTTTTTGAAATTTTGTAAATTTTATTTTTCAAAATGGACTTCATTTTTGGATTCGGAATATCGAAATTAGCTTAGGGTGAAATTTTGGTACTTTTCGGATAACTTTCATATTCTGATGAATAGTGAAAATTACTAAATTTTAATTAAAAAAAACTTTTTTAATAGAAATAATTAATAGTTATAAATTATTAATTTGAGTGGTTTTAAAGTATATTTAGAATATATTTTTAGAATTTAATACAATGTTGGTAATTGGATGTAATTTCACATTTAAACCAGTTATAAACAAGTGTCAATCTTTTGATAGTTATTATCTCTTAAAAACACGCTATGTGTTTTGACGACGGGAACTAATTTTTAAATTAATTAATGCAACTGATATGTTCTGAATTTGGTAAAATAGACATCATTTTTGAATTCTTCATATCAATATATATCTTAGGCCTAATTTTTTGTATTTTTCTGAAAACTTTCAATTTTTGATGAATAGTGAAACCACTAAGTGGTAGTTAAAAAAACTGAATTTTTCATAAAACTTAATTTTACCGCTTCTGTGAGTGGAATTTTGAAAATCCGAGAGACACAGTTAATATCAAGGACTAAAATGTGGTTCAATGAGAAGAAAATAATTTTTGGTGAATAGTAACTTTTTACTTTTTTTACCACGGTTAAAAGTAAATAGGGTAATTAAGGGTAAAAATGATATTATTATTACCCTAACACATGTCCTAATTCTATTGGACAAGTGTAATTCGACCAAAAACAAACTTAGGAATAACATATGACCATTTAGGCCCACTTGGATTAGATTAGGACATTTATTATTAATTTATTTAAAGAAGGGTTAAAATAGTTAAAATCAAAGTTTAATAACTAAATCATTTTTAATATGGGGTTATACATAAGATCAATTCGACTATAAATATTCATTAGAAATCTAAAATATTTCCCACATAATGGTATTTTATTTTTAATTTTTAGACATTAAATAATTTAATTTATTTATGACACAACGATGATGCAGTAATTATCTTATTAATGAAATATTGACATAATTGATGTTATAAATACCCAAATAAATATAATTTGAGCCTTTTTATGAATTAAACTAATTTTCTAGGTTAATATGACATGTTAGTATTGATATAATTAACTTTTTTCGAACTTATCATTCTGTTATGATTTTCACAAAATTCAATTACTAAATAGTGTCAAAATTGACATAAAAACGTTTTTAAAACAAATATTATATTATTAATTGTTATTTTATTCCTAAAAATCTAAGGTTCGAAAAAATGACTTAGATAAGGTTATATATATTAATAATAAACAACTTGGGGTTCGTTTGGATTGATATAGTAAGTTTAATAACCTTATTGTATAAGAACCCAAGAAGACACGGTAAAAGTAAAATTATTTAACTTAATGTTAAATCTATATGATAAGGTTAAAATAGGAACCTAAACTTGTATAAATTCTATTGGATGAGAGGATTTCGACCCATCCCTACCTTATCCTCGAAATAAATCAATTTGGAGCTATTTAAAACCAAACTTGACTTTATAATAAAATAATATTTTTAGTTATTCCAAAGGTGCCCCTCTCCTCCCTTATAAAAGGGAACCTCCTCCCTCTCTTCCTCACACCACTTTGAGCCTTCAAGCTCGGAAAAACCCTGCCAATTTCTCTTCTCCACTTCCCTAGAGACATCCTAGAGGTCCTGGTCTTCTTCAAAGACAAATTGTAGTGCTCTAAAATAAGGTCTCAAAGAAGCACTTCAAAGAAGAGGTAATGTCCGTTACCGATTCTTTCATATTTATTTCTTTTTCCAATTCTTCTTATTTAGTTGTTTCATTATGAAGTAATAACATCAGTATCACTCATATACTGATATGTTATTATAAGTATTAAACAACCCTATTTCACCATCTATCCACCCTACGGAAAAAGAAATCACCGCGTGTGCGTACGTACGGAATACCGTCTCCACGCCGTGGTGTAATCTATTTTCCACCACCACCTTACTTGGATGGGTATAATGGTGTAAATAATGACTATATATGACTATTATAAAGTGATATTGATTCTGAAATAGTATACATACACTCCAATACAATTCCACGATCATGGGAACAATATCATCGCTCGTGCGTACGTACCGAATACCGTCTCCACGATGTGATGCGATTCGTTCTACATGATCTTCATTGCATAATGATTATATAAATGAATTTAGTGAATAAATATGATATATAGTACATTAATACCATTCTGTAAATTATGTATCTATAACCTAAAGAGAATAATAAGAATTTATTCGACAAAACACGCATAAGAACAAAAAGTTATAAACACCCGAATAACAAGTAGCAATGAAATATTACTACCAAGAAACTAAGAATATGACCATATATGATATCATAACAATAATTATGATTCTGTAATAAGCCAATAACATTATTTAAATAATTATATAGGAGGTTCGGACACTTACGAGGCAAATCGGACCTAAGGTAAGGGAAAATATCACAATCTCATTTTATCCGAGATTGTTTATACTTTAGTATTTACTGGGGTGTATTTTATCATCCAAATCCATGTTTCCTCAATATGTAATATTATTTCCATCCACCTACAATTGTTTAAATCCAATTTTACCCTTCGGTGAGTTTTTAGTAAAAGATAAGAAAGAAATCTTTTGTCGTTTTTCATACGAGGTACTTTTTGAATTTTCCGAAAAAAGTATGAAGAATGTTTTTTTAAACTTATACGGCATGAATGTATTTTTAAAACATTATTTCCAAGAAGCTTCCTTTAAAAGTTTTCATGTTTATTTTTAATCAACTTCTTTTAGTTTAAAATTGTATGACATGTTAATAAAGGAAAAATGTTTTTGAAGTAGAAAGGATATTTTCCTCAAGAATGGAGTTCAAGTGTTTTATCAAAATTATTTTCCATCTAAGATAATATAGGGTTCTGTTTCTATCCCTATTATTACATTGATTTGATTATGTTGTGATGAAATTACATTTATGAATTCCTTTATCTTATATGAATTGTTTTATGATGTCATGTTGTTTAAGAATCCCATTTTTATTACATGGGTTATGTAATGATGTATGATTTTTGATTTTTGGCACACATAAGAATGGTATCATTATGAGATGGGTGGGACCTATATCTCCCTCCAATGCATTGGGTAAATATTTTATATCTCATGAGATAGACATGGCTGGAACGGTAGGTTATACCGGTTGAGTGAAACAGGACTGAAATGAGGAGTGACCTCGGTTCAAGAAGGGACTTTGTCCACTAAGATAGTCTTGGCAATGAGTATTGACTAATAAGAAATGATTATCTATGATTATGTGTGTATGACACAAGGTTTCATGTTTTAAGTTATGATTTTTGGGATTACATTTCACTACAATGATTTATCCCATGTTATGAAATCATGATCTCTTTTGCAGGTTAAGATTTCCAAAAGATATGTTCTTATGAATATGATGTGATTGATATTTCTTTTGTTTACCCTTACTGAGCATTTGAGCTCACCCTTTTATGTTTTCTTTTCCCCAGGATATAAAGAAAGGTTTTAGGTAAGAAAAAAAAAGGGAAGATCTTTATTGGGAGATGTTGAAGATCTTTCACCACGATTAGAAGATTTTATTCCGAGTTTCCAAACACACTAAACTATTACGGTCCTTGTGTGTTTGTTTTTCTTATGTATTAAGTATTCCACAAAACTAATGTAATATTCATGTACTTCAAGATTTGGGTCTCTAAATTTGGTATCAGAGGAAAGGTTTAGTCAACCTTTGGAAACTAGGATGCAAAAACATTAGTGAGATCCCTAGAGATATTTCTAAGGTATGTCTAGGGATGTCCCTAAGGATAAGTATACGTATAGGATATAGTCCCAGAACTACGGTAACGATCATAGAATTTAACCTAAGATGTTAGATATTGAGGATACTCCCCCTTTATTATGTTGTTTTCCCTAGTATGATTTTTGCCTCTCACACTATTCTTTTTGGGTTTTAGACGATAGCTGGAACCTGAAGGAACCGTGTTGATCAATGCAATGTACAATGCAATGATTTTCCTCTTGAACAAAAAAATGTTATGGGAGATGGAGTGCAAAATTTTATTGCTATACTTACACAAGCTATGAATCATTCTGGACTTTGAAATGAGAAGAGAAGGGAACAATATTCTATTGAGTCATTCATGAGGCAACGTCCACCTTATTTCAGTGGGTCTACTGATCCATTAGTTGCTGAACAATGGATTAGTACTACTGAAAAGTTATTTTCAGTTCTTCAATGTTCTGAACATGATAAAGTCATCTTAGCAGTGTATCATTTGGAAGGTGATGCTGATCAATGGTGGAATCTTATTAAGAATACGAGGCAAAGGGATGAAATTGAGTCCATGGAATGGGATGAGTTCAAGAACTTATTTTTCAATAAGTACTTCCCTCGTATTCTTCAAACAAAGATGGAGAAGGAGTTTCTTGAACTAAAGCAAAAGGATGATGAATCTGTTGGTGTATACGAAGTGAATTTTACAAGGCTTGCAAGGTATGCATCTAGCTTTATCATCCAACCTCAAAGTAAATTTGATCGATTCTTCAGTGGCTTAAAACCAAATCTTCGAAAGGCATTAGCTATAAGAGACTTCAGTAGCTATGAAGAAATTGTGCGTTGTGCTATCAAGGTATAAATGGAAGTTGGTGTTACTTACCCATCTAGTAGTTTTGACAAGAAACGAAAAATGGAGTTCAAGGAGAAATATCAGAATAATGGTGAAAATAATATGAATGTTTACTTATGCTCAAAGTGTGGAAAGAAGCATGGTGGAGATTGTCTTAAAGGGACAAGTAAATGTTTCAAATTTGTAAAGGAAGGTCATCGGGCGTTTGAATGCCGCAATGATGGGAAGAAGATGTCTAATGATGCAAACAAAGGAAGGGATGCACAGAATGAACCTATTGCACTTCAATGTTTCAAGTGCAATGAGATTGGACATTATGCCAATAAATTCCCTAATCCAAGGGTTAGTGATGATCGACATGAGCAACCACTTAGTCAAAGGACAGAGGGAAGTCACATGCGATCACCATTGGTGATGTTGAATATGACAACGATGTGGTGGAATGATTAAGTGTTTATGTAATGGGATTCCAAAATAATGTTGAGTATTGGAATATTTATGTATTGGTCTATTGTGGTCTTCAATAATTTTATACCGGTAACCATGGAAAGTGATTGAGATATTTTTGGAAAAAAAGTTGATATGCGCATAATGAAGGGAAAACGAGAAAATGACATATTTGACAGTATTCATGAGCTCATGATTGATATAAGGACTAAGTGATATCATGGTTTGAGTATATAGAATTTTGAGGATTTTGGTATATGGAAAGTGTTAACTTTTAACTGCATTAATGCTTTCACTAAGGTTCAATGGGTATTCATTTTTCAAGAGAATACATGATTAAGGCCTTCGAATGTTTGTAATGTGACCAACAAGACATATCTCATGATATACGGGGATCAATGATGGTATTAACATGATTTTTATATGAACTCGTTGGTAATCGTTTTCACTATAATATGAGATTGGACAGCAGTATTATGGATAAGACTAAAGATTGGAATGGACTATGTTGGACATAAGTTAGTATTGTTTAAGGATAAAAGTTTTTTCGATATTATTGATGGGATGTTATAGTAAGGTAGTTTTAGAAAAAGGACAACCTGCAGGACGGGCGACAACCCATCGCGTCAGAAAAGGCTGTGGGAATCAAACCCACAACCGAAGTGTGACTGGCCTTTATCGCCTACCACTGGCCTACAGGAAGTCCCTGGTTAGTAGAAACTAGTTTTATTTTATTACACGGTATGATATATGAAGTATAAGTTCATTTTTGGAATCGTATACGATTAACTTCACCATAGATGGTCTTATGTATTTTTGATAACTTTTGTAACCTTTTGTTTGAGACAGATGGAATGACCCATCATTCTATCACATGATCTGCTAACACTTCACGAATGACAAATCCAACTTCATTTCTTTAAGATTTGAAGTGGAAATTGTCCAAAGAATGACCAACGGTGACATAGTACCAAAATCACGAAAGTATTTCTTCTAATTCCAATTTCATCAACTTTAGGGAAATGATCTTGAAAACAAAAAATGTTGTCCTAGTGCTCTTATATGTGATGAATTAGATGGTACCTTAGATCGTCACAAATTTATGGCTTTTTGATTGCTGGCTTTTCCATCGCCATGTTCTCTACCACTCTCCATCAGAACATGATGGTTAGATTTCTCTTCCATATCCATATTTTCACCTATGTGGAAACCCAATGATTAGTTTATTTGGGTAACCGTTACGTTTCATAATTTTGTTTTTAAAGAATGGTTTTGGTATTCCTTTTTACTATGTGGGTTTCTATTAAATAAACTTTCAAGTAGTAGACCATTTATAACCCCGACTAATTTCGAGGGCAAAATTCATTTTATGGGTGGTAGAATGTAACACCCTGAGATTTTATGAAAAATATTCTTTTCATTAATGTCTTGTGTTGTACGCTATACTAAAAGGATCTTACACAACACACATCATTAACTTGCCTTGCATTATATGCAATCGCGACCTTCCTCGATAGCGTGTGTAGTACCCAATACCGAGTTTCACTAAACAACGATATGCTATTAAAATATTATTAAAACTAGCCGTTATGAATAGTAATAACCACTTTTTGAAATTTTGTAAATTTTATTTTTCAAAATGGACTTCATTTTTGGATTCGGAATATCGAAATTAGCTTAGGGTGAAATTTTGGTACTTTTCGGATAACTTTCATATTCTGATGAATAGTGAAAATTACTAAATTTTAATTAAAAAGAACTTTTTTAATAGAAATAATTAATAGTGATAAATTATTAATTTGAGTGGTTTTGAATTATATTTAGAATATATTTTTACAATTTAATACAATTTTGTTCATTGGATGTAATTTCACATTTAAACCAGTTATAAACAAGTGTCAATCTTTTGATAGTTATTATCTCTTAAAAACACGCTATGTGTTTTGACGACGGGAACTAATTTTTAAATTAATTAATGAAACTGATATGTTCTGAATTTGGTAAAATAGACATCATTTTTGAATTCTTAATATCAAATATATCTTAGGCCTAATATTTTGTATTTTTCTGAAAACTTTCAATTTTTGATGAATAGTGAAACCACTAAGTGGTAGTTAAAAAAACTGAATTTTTCATAAAACTAAATTTTACCGCTTCTGTAAGTGGAATTTAGAAAATCCGAGAGACACGGTTAATATGAAGGACTAAAATGTGATTCAATGAGATGGAAATAATTTTTGGTGAATAGTAACTTTTTACTTTTTTACCACGGTTAAAAGTAAATAGGGTAATTAAGGGTAAAAATGATAATATTATTACCCTAACACATGTCCTAATTCTATTGGACAAGTGTAATTCGACCAAAAACAAACTTAGAAATAAAATATGACCATTTAGTCCCACATAGATTAGATTAGGACATTTATTATTAATTTATTTAAAGAAGGGTTAAAATAGTTAAAATCAAAGTTTAATAACTAAATCATTCTTAATATGGGGTTATACATAAGATAAATTCGACTATAAATATTCATTAGAAATATAAAAAGATTTCCTACATAATAGTAGTTTATTTGTAATTTTTAGACATTAAATAATTTAATTTATTTATGACACAACGATGATGCAGTAATTATCTTATTAATGAAATATTGACATAATTGATGTTATAAATACCCAAATAAATATAATTTGAGACTTTTTATGAATTACACTAATTTTATAGGTTAATATGACATGTTAGTATTGATTTAATTAATTTTTTTAGAACTTATCATTCTGTTATGATTTTCACAAAAGTCAATTACTAAATAGTGTCAAAATTGACATAAAATAGTTTTTAAAACAAATATTATATTATTAATTTTATTTTATTCCTAAAAATCTAATTTTCGGCCAAATGACTTAGATAAGGTTATATATATTAAAAGTAAACAACTTGGGGTTCGTTTGTCTTGATATAGTAAGTTTAATAACCTTATAGTATAAGAACACAAGAAGACACGGTAAAAGTAAAATTATTTAACTTAATGTTAAATATACATGATAAGGTTAACATATGAACCTAAACTTGTCTAAATTATATTGGATGAGAGGATTTCGACCCATCCCCACATTAGCCTCAAAATAAATCAATTTGGAGCTATTTAAAACCGAACTTGACTTTATAATAAAATAATATTTTTAGTTATTCCAAAGGTGCCCCTCTCCTCCCTTATAAAAGGGCACCTCCTCCCTCTCTTCCTCACACCACTTTGAGCCTCCAAGATCAGCCAACCCCTGCCACTTTCTCCTCTCCACTTCCCTAGAGACATCCTAGAGGTCTTGGGATTCTTAAAAGACCAATTTTAGTGCCATAAAAGAAGGTCTCAATGAAGCACTTCAAAGAAGAGGTAATGTCTGTTACCGATTATTTCATCTTTATTTCTTCTTCCACTTGTTCTTCTTTAGTTGTTTAATTATGAAGTAATAACATCAGTATCAATAATATACTGATATGTTATTATAAGTATGAAACAACCCTATTTCACCATCTATCCATCCTACAGAAAAAGAAATCACCGCGCGTGCGTACGTACGGAATACCGTCTCCACGTCGTGGTGTAATCTATTTTCCACCACCACCTTACTTGGATGGGTATAATGGTGTAAATAATGACTATATATGACTATTATAAAGTGATATTGATTCTGAAATAGTATCTATACACTCCAATACAATTCCACGATCATGGGAACAATATTATCGCTCGTGCGTACGTACGGAATATCGTCTCCACGATGTGATGCGATTCGTTCTACATGATCTTCATTGCATAATGATTATATAAATGAATTTAATGAATAAATATGATATATAGTACATTAATACCATTCTGTAAATGATTTATCTATAACCTAAAGAGAATAATAAGAATTTATTCGACAAAACACGCATAAGAACAAAAAGTTATAAACACCCGAATAACAAGTAGCAATGAAATATTACTACCAAAAAACTAAGAATATGACCATATATGATATCATAACAATCATTACGATTCTTTAATAAGTCAATAACATTATTTAAATCATTATACAGGAGGTTCGGACACTTACGAGGCAAATCGGACCTAAGGTAAGGGAAAATATCACAATCTCATTTTATCCGAGATTGTTTATACTTTGGAATTTACTGGGGTGTATTTTATCATCCACATACATGTTTCCTCAATATGTAATATTATTTCCATCCACCTACAATTGTTTAAATCCAATTTTACCCTTCAGTGAGTTTTTAGTAAAAGATAAGAAAGGAATCTTTTGTCATTTTTCGTACGAGGTACTTTTTGACTTTTTCGACAAAAGTACGAAGAATGTTTTTTTAACTTATACGGCATGAATGGATTTTTAAAAAATTATTTCCAAGAAGATTCCTTTACAAGTTTTAAATTTTATTTTTAATCAACTTCTTTTAGTTTAAAATAGTATGACATGTTAAGAAAGGAAAAATGTTTTTGAAGTAGAAAGGATATTTTCCTCAAGAATGGAGTTCAAGTGTTTTATCAAAATTATTTTCCATCTAAGATAATATAGGGTTCTGTTTCTATCCCTATTATTACATTAATTTTATTATGTTGTGATGGAATTATTTTTATGAATTCCTTTATCTTATATGAATTGTTTTATGATGTCATGTTGTTTAAGAATCCCATTTTTATTACCTGGGTTACGTAATGGTGTATGATTTATGATTTTGTGGCACACATAAGAATGGTATCATTATGAGATGGGTGGGACCTATATCTCCCTCCAATGCATTGGGTAAAGATTTTATATCTCATGAGATAGACATGGATGGAACGATAGGTTATATCGGTTTAGTGAAACAGGACTGAAACGAGGAGTGAACTCGGTTCAGAAAGGGACTTTGTCCACTAAGATAGTCTTGGCAATGAGTCTTGACTACTAAGAAATGATTCTCTATGATTATGTGTGTATGCCAAAAAGTTTCATGTTTTAAGTTATGATTATTGGGATTACATTTCACTACTATGATTTATCACATGTTATGAAATCATGATCTCTTTTGCAGGTTAAGATTTCCAAAAGATATGTTCTTATGAATATGATGTGATTGATATTTCTTTTGTTTACCCTTACTGAGCATTTAAGCTCACCCTTTTATGTTTTCTTTTCCCCAGGATATAAAGAAAGGTTTTAGGTAAGAAAAAAAAGGGAAGATCTTTATTGGGAGATGTTGAAGATCTTTCACCACGATTAGATGATTTTATTCTGAGTTTCCAAAGACACTAAACTATTACGGTCCTTGTGTGTTTGTTTTTCTTATGTATTAAGTATTCCACAAAAGTAATGTAATATTCATGTACGTAAAGATTCGGGTCTCTACATGTATATAAATATTTATATAATAATATGTGACAACTCATAATGAGATACACTTCATCATATTTCTATAGCCATTATAAAATTATCAACGATCATAAAATCTCAAACTTTATCCAAAACTACTATCATTTCATACCATTTTCCATTTGGAAAATGTCTCATTGTGAAAGAATTAATGGAATTTTGTTAATGATCCATAAATTATGATGATTTTATACATATTCATATTCGTTGTTAATTTTTTTTCAAATAATTTTTCATAACAAACACTGTCATTGAATCATTCATTGTTATAACTTCTAGATGAAACTAAATTAGGAATATTCCCCTCCTTTATTCTTCTTATTGCATCTCTCAACCCCAATTAGACATTAAACATTCCTCCAATGATACCAAGATCATTATAATTCATTTTTTATTTTCCCTTTAGCTAATAAAATAATTTATATCTCACATCATACATAGCACAATTTTTTTCCTTCAACATTCCCCCACATGATGCATCAAATTTTAAAAACCATATAAGATATTTTTTATATTATTTTAATTATACAAAATGTTCATATTGATATATTCATTATTTTCATTATATATATGGAACTTATATTCACCAAGATATTATTATTCTTAGTAGTGAGTAATTCATTTACCTCTATAAAAAATTGGATCAATATAGATTCAATATTTTTAAATAAATTCATATAAAATTCAACTTTACTATATAAAATTTTCATTATGATATTTTCAATTTAATGCCAATAATCATGTATATTATTTTATATAATTTACGTTATAAATAATATTGATTTTATATTCATGTAAATCAAATTTATTTCATATGAAAGAAATTATACATAATTTTTTGGGTAAACATTCATGTTGAACCCTTTGGTATACATTATTGTCCTGAATGTTTCATTAACTCTTGAATTTTCCAGTAGCATTTATAACAATCATAAATTGATTTTTGATCTTTCATTGATAAAAAAATATTCCATTTCAATAATGAAGAGATATTTTATGAAGTAAATGATTAAAATATATAAATATTTTATATAATAATATTCTTCCAAAATTATCATGGGATGACTCCTCTTCATCATAAATATCATTTAATTTTAAAAATGAAATTATTTTAGAAACATTTCTAATAACAACTAATTTGGAATATGTAAAATCCATATTACAATGAAATTTAACATTACCTATTGAAAAACATATTGATATGAGTTACATGAGTTCAATTAATATCACATTATCCTAAAAAATTTATAGTAAACATCAAACATAATTTTAATCATTTTTTTTAATTTTTAATGAGGTTCTTTTAGTTTTCATGGATTTGAATGAAACCCCATGTTCATCCAAATTCATAATAATTATAGAGATGTCTATTCTATTCCCATGTTTAACAAAAATTACTCAAAATTTATCCAAAGGAAAAAATGTGTTATAATGATATAGTACAACTGATTTCTTAGTGATAGAGTTATCTAGTAAGATAATATATATATTCATAACCACTGTTAAATCCTTAATAATATCACAGAATCCAATATTGGTATTCAATAACCATTTATCATTTTAAAAAATCTTCAATATATTCACCTTTATTAATATACATATCAATGTACTTCAACAACTAATTTTTTTTATTTTAACCCATTTAACATTGATGAATCATATTATAATATTTTTATACTATTCAAAATTCATTTTAAAGTATTGATTTCTATAATATTATAAAATTTCATTATTACTATGGGGAATAATTTTTAATTTTTTACATTTACATGAATGTCATTAAAATATCTATCATCTTGATTCAATGATAATCCTTTTGAAAAAGGTGTAAATATATATGTAAAAATACCTATAACAAACCTACCAAATGTTTGTGTGTTGGTTAGTATTATTTCCTTCTACACATTTTATTTTCTATAATTAATTATTGGAACTCCATTAGTATTATTTTAATTAATATTATCCATGAAATATATAAATTTTTATAAAATGAAATGGAATTAACTAAAGACATTTAACAAAAATACTTGGATACTATAATAATTATGAACGAGTAAGAACTACTCCAATAACTGTTGAGTATAACAATCCCTAATTAATAGAAACTATAAAGCATTTTATATTCAGATGAAACTATCAATATTTTAATACCACTTCTGATCACCTTGTATAATGTAAGCTCAATGGGGATGAATTAGAAAATAATATCCCATATTTATATTTTTTTATTTCATTAAAAATAATCATCTAATATTTGTTAGAGTGATAAGTATCACTTTATAATTAACACCAAGCATGTCAACGAAACAAGTTATGAAACATTATAAAATTTTAACTATTAAAAACAATAATATTTTACCAGAGAAGATCATAAATCTCTCAAGATCAAATGATCCACTATAATCACCATTCCTAATATAGTTAGTATTATTAATCAATTAAGTTTTTTTAGAATATAATAAATAATATTTACTTTTAAAAAGCCTCATGAGATGTTTTATTTATCTATTTCTCTAAAATGATGTAGTAATTATAATTTTCATTTAATTTATTATTCTCTAATCATTCAATTATCCAACACATCCCCAGATAATAGAAAATCTATAATCATCCTTTTTCATCAGCATACATCATATATGGGTCAATCACAAAAAATTGAGTGTTTATATATTTTTCACCTATTGAATAATTCCTCAATACAGACTTTATATTATTTTCATTCACATTTATTCATCGTAAGAAATCTTTTAATTTTACTATTACAAAACTAGAAAAAAATACTCTATATTTCAATTTCATCTAAAAACTCAAATTCAAACATTCTAATTCTCTAAAACACTTTTCAAAAATATAAAATTAAATATTTTACTTTGGATAATTCAATAATTCCAAACCAACATTGATTAAATTAAAAACATAAAATTTTGAGTATTGTTATCCCTTGAGTGATATGTTTATACATAACACCAAATCCACCAATAATACGAAACCCTATTTTTTCCAAAACATGATAATTATTTGTCATTTCCTATTTTAATCTATTTCTATATCTCTTTATTGAAAAAATAATTCAGAATAATAGGCTTTTCACTGTTCTAGAATAACCACATGAAAACCCTTTTTTCTCATTTCATGAAACTTTGTAATATGGCATGTTATCTCTTTAATGTTTTATGAGAGATTATTTTTCTAAAACCCTAGTTTGTTCCATTTTGTGGAAGATAATATTTTTATCCTCTAGAAAACATCTTTTCATTTCACTTATATATGACAAAATGAAATCAATATATCAGGGAAATAACCAAATGACCTTGAATTGTGTACCACAATTTTTTCCTTGTATTTTTATTTAGAAAAAAATACAAAATCTTTGTAAACCTAAATTATATGATTTACAAAATATAGTGAGTTGGACATATAGATCTTTATTGGGATAATTTTCAAAAATTAAAATTTAAAAAATGATATAACATTACTATATATATATAGTTTATGATTATCACTATTCCATAGATAAAATATTCTCAACAAACACACTCTCTAAAACACCCATTTTAAATTTCATCTCCAAATTTCATTTTATGCTACATTTTTCATTTCACAAATGAAATGTTGAAATAAGATCCTAAATATGTATCTTACCCAAATAATTGTCTCATGAGAATAAATTTTTTTACCACTTCTAAGACCATCTCTATAAATTTTTCATATATGACCACAATGTAGTGATTTCACATTAACTTTAACAATCACTCTTAAAACTCAACACATCATCCATGTTTTTTCATACAAACCAATAGAATTTAATGAACATTATACAAAATGAAATTTCCCTAATAACCATAGTTTTAAAATTATTTATATATTATAAACAAAACAAAACACTGAAATCCTTTTAACATAATTAGTATATCAACCCATATAACTCCTCATGAGCCTCCGAAAAATCATCTAGGATATAATAACTATTCCTATCACCAAATTATTCTTTTATAGATTCAAAAATAAATTTACAATTGGGTATTCTAGGTTAGGTAGTCAAGAAGTTGCATCACATACTTTTTTATTTCATATATTATTTCAGTTATTAGATACATTAAATAATACTACTGAAACATGGTATGAATTCATTACCATTTTATTATCAAACATCTGAATTGGATATTTTATTAGTTCACATGGAGTAAAGATTTTTTATACTTCATTTTAGATGATATATTTGGTTTCATTCCTTTAAATTATGTGATTTTTAATTTATTAATATTTAATTTTAACATTGGATTTATGTGTATTGATTGTGGGTTATCTTAAATCAATTTCTGAATATGTTCATATGAAAAGGGTATGGCTATTATCAGTTGGTATACATGTTGCTTAAAAGAAAATAGGGTTTATTCATTTAAGTGATCAATAATAACTATTTCTTACTTACAAAATTTTGATGGATGTATAAATATCCAAATCACATAGCTATTATTTTATTAATGGGGATGTTTATATAACAATGGTGTTATATATGGTGATTTCAATGGATTTTTATAGGATTTTTAGTATGTGATTTCTCAATATGGGTTTTAACCTTAGAATAGGTACATGATATGAGTATTAGAAGACTGATATATATATATATTATATATATTCTAATAGATTATTCATGGTCCTTTGATTATTTGGGTTGTCTCAATGATGGAATAATGGATTTTTATCTTTGATATATAACCCATTGGGGTCTTATTATGGGATATTTGGTAACCCCTAATTACATCTACATGTGGAAAAATATAATGGTGAACCAATGTTATAATATGGTCACTCGAAATTTTTTATATTATAGTCAATGGTATTTCACGTCATATGTGGTTTACCAGGGAGATGGGGTAGCTTATGCTTGTTAGTTCCTTGATAATTTTAATCATGTGTTGAGTTTTTTGTTTTATATTATTGCATGATAGGGTCTATATAAAATTGGATATATGTTTTAGGATTCTATAGTTATTTTTAATGTAAAATAATTTGTAGAGTATGTGTTCTTCTAGGTCATACTTGAATAAGAAACATGATTATACCAGTAAATTGCATAATAAAACTATATTTGATGAGATATGAACATGAATGATGCATGATTAGTAAGTAGACTGGGAATTAATTTACATGAATAAAACATGGTTCGTATCAATTGGTGTAGTTTTTCAAAATTGAGTGGATAAAAATATAGTGTTTTTTAGGCCAAATAAAAATTGGGGTGAGGTCACTGTGAAAAATCTATTTACATTCTGCCTATCTGTGACCACTTCCAAGTGAATGGATTGGTATTTTTTATATATTAGGCTACTAACTTAAGAACCATATGGTTGTAGGATCCAATGTAGTTAAAATGTGTTCTGATAGGGTCCATGATTCCTTTTTATTGAAATTCATGTAGTTTGGAAATGTTTTGTTAATCGGTCCATTGAATGATAATGTGTGGTTAATAATTGGATCTGAGATGATCATGGAATGGTTTGAGTCATTGTGTTGAAATAGATGAAGGGTAAAATTGTGTGGCTAACCAGAATTATACTAAATATTTTGTCTATATAAATTTCATATAATTATTATAATCATGTGTTTGTTGAACCAGTTGTGAAGGGGCATCAAGGTATTATATTTGCGTGAGACAACACCTCAACAGTTATATAGTGCAATATCTAAGAGGATATGCTATTGTGGATTTTTTAAGAGATTTATATTAGTTCATTAATAAATTTTAAAAATATTTTAAAATTAAAATTCATTGTGATGGTCTTTTGTTCTTATGAAATCCATAGAACGCCTAGGAATAGCTGGGATGGATTGGAAAAAATTTAGTGACATAACATTTTTTTCTACCAGTATGATTATTAGTTCTTATCGAGGCTATATTGAGGTCCTAGAATGATAGATAGGGGACACCCATACTAGTGATCATGTTTATGAATCAAGAGTAAGAAATATTGGGGCCATGGGTAATATCACATAATGATGGTGGTATTTAAGAGTACTTATGATGTTTACTAAAATATTATTGTATCCTAGAGAAGATCCCTATAAGTAGAACTATTTTTCAATTATGAGTAGGAATTTGTTTTTCATAACTTTTCATGAGATTGATATATGATATGTATATCAATTTGTTTTGAATATGAGATATATTCTCTGGTGGGGGATGGATTTTATAAAAATAAATAACTCATTTTGAATAATTCTCTATATAGGAAAATTTGAAGGTGGTAATGGACCCAAACACATACGTGTATATTGTTTTGTGATGTTCCATGAATGAATGAGATGATATATGTATTTTAATAAAATAATGATAATATATTTGTTTTGGTATAATGGAATATAGTTTATTCAACAAGTTCTATAATAGAAAGACCTTTTATATGATATGATGGATTAGTGGTATGGTCATTGTGGTAATATTTAAAAACTCATTAGTAGGGTCACTAGGTTTGTGGATTTCAAATACATATGGTGAGCTATAATGTTTTTTGATCTATAGTAGGTATTGAATTTATATATATTTTCTAGCGAGAGAGGAGTAAGGTTCTAAAAAGGATAGTCTATTGATACTTGGGTGACACATTGAGAGAGTAATGGTAAGATGTAGAATAGTGATAATAGGAATTTTACTATGATTTTTTGGTTTGACAATTCCTAAATTCCTTGAGGATTTGGAAATAAAAATGGATTTATAGGAAATAATTTTTTTAAATAATCACATGAGTTAATTGTTTTTATTTGACGGTGAAATGGGGTAAAAACTATGGAAATCATTCATTATTTAGTGTTCATGATACAGGAGAGTCGAGAAATATCATTTTTGCAAAATTTATTTTTTAAAATTCATATCACATTAGAAATAAACAATACTAATTAGTGTGAATTAGTGTTTCTAATATCTAAATAATTAATTTTTATAATATTTCCCTATCAACAAATGATTAATTTATTGGCCACTTACTATAACTATTATCTTTGTATTGGAGTAAATTACATAAGCATGAAATCACACAAAAACATAAATAACAGGTTTTCAACAATGTCATCCTCTAATTTTGATAGATATATCATTAGTCTAACATGGTTTTTATCCCTTACACACAAAAATTTATTCTTCTATTCATGATGTTTATTGAGAGATAGTATATCTGTGAAATGGTAATCCTTGAACCATCTATGTATAGTTAATGAAAAACATTAATAATTAATACAATGTAAAATAATTAGAATTTCATAGTAGAATATAGGATTTTTATTATCCCACATAATGTGTGTTATGTATTACAAAAAAACTCTCCTTCTAATATGTAAATAAATCATATTACCATCAACAAAAAAATCAAAATCACAATTTCCACCTCAAAATTAGTTAGGAAGTAAATTATTCTAATATTGTAAAAAGGGATCATATACAACATCATTAATGATAATGAATTATATCATTATGATCAAACTCCATCTTCTTCATATCCTCATACAATACACAAGTATTCTATCATTTATCATATAAATACATATATTCATGTATTCAATAAGAAATATATTATTTTTATTTGAATTACCATGTTTTATACATCGCGGTATCATAAATTAAAAAACAATAAATAAGAATAAGTTATAAGATTTTATTTTTTTTATATCACAGAATATATATTCTAGGAAATTGAGAATAATTTTCCAATAATAACTATAATATAAAATATTTCATATTATTCGTTGAATGCCATAAGTATTAAACGTAAATAATATTTACTTTTTCCAAATTAAAACATGGTGTTATAACATTCACATGATTCCAAAAATAAGTCATGGTTATTTATCATTTTAATCTAATAATTAAATATGATTATTTCTTTCAACCTACATGTATGTTTTCAATGAAATTAGATTGGTCATGGTACATTTTATTATAATATAAAAACCTCCTCCAATTTTCATTCATCATGATTCACTATTTCATGGAAATATTATCATGTTGTGGATTGATCATGAGTTTTATATCCTTTATCATATTATCTTTTATTCTTAGAAATAAACTTAGAATGGATCATTTATCTACATCATGTAAATTTTCATTCTCAACTTACACATTCTTTACCTTTGATTTCCTTTTTGTGAGTCACGTTTATAACATTTAATCATTATCTCAAATCACTGAATAATATCTCGAAATATCCTGATTTATTTTAAATTTTTGATGATTAAGATCTGAATCACTCGACCAGTTTCTATAACCCTCCCAGAATAAGATAATTGATTACACGTATGAAATTTATTCAGATTATTTCGATATTGTATTTTTATATTATAAAATACAAGTAGTTTTTTATGAAATTCAAGTATTTTTTTACAAATTAATATCTCTTATATAAGTGAATGATTTCTCTAATGTTCCCACCATATTCTATATTATTAGTTAATAACATCATATTTTTTTAAATAACATTTATTAAATTCATATTCATTTCAAAAATATATATTCGTATATTTTTCTTAATACTTATCATAATGATGTCTATTATTTGTGATCCTAATAGAATTTTTTTCATTTTATTGATATTTTTATCTGTCTAATGACGTTCAGATAAACCCTTAGACAATTTTAAAATAGTTATTGACTTTCAATCAAGATATTAGAATACATCAATATCATATGATATTATGAGTTACCTGTATATGCCACCGAAACTTCTTCCCTTTCAAAATATTACTTGATTAGTTACCCTTGTGGACATCACTGTTTCCTTTATGAAATTTACTAGTTCACATCCAAGTTTTAATTATAAATTCTATCTAATTAGAGTAATCCTTAAATACTTCATGGTAAACACTTAAGGAATTTTTCTTTATTCGACACTATAAAAAATTCCAAAACTAAACTAAAAATAATAAAATTAATTTAAAATCAATTTAAACATACTTCAATAAATGAAATTTTAATTCCAATACATAAACCATCAAATTAATATTTCATTGAATATTTTCATGAAATGTTCAAATCCTTAATTAATAATTAATTCTTTAATAATTATTGATGACTGTTTCATTATATAATATATACCTTCACATCAATATACATTGGACATATTGGTGTGTAGTAAAATTACTCATAGGGATATAAAATACATCCAACATAACTCTCCATTGAACAAAATATAAAATGTTATATTTTTAAATACTGTTGAACAAAATATACATGTGAAATACAATTCACCATTATCACTCCTTCTTATGAGAATAGATCACTAATAACAATTAACAAAATTATTTCCCTTATATATATTTTTATTGAAAAAAATCATAATTCAATTCATTTTCATATAAATAGAGATGGATGGAACTGACGTCTACATTTCATAGCATGTCCATAATCCTTGTTCAATTAATATAATGTGACAATGTTAATGATATCTCTTTATCACAATAACAATATTCAGATTATCATATTACTTCCAAATTATAATTCTTAATGACATGATTTTGTCTTTCCCATTAAATTAAAATCTATTTAAAATTATTAAAAACTAAGGAGACATACCAAAAAAGTGGGCTTAATAATTTCCCCATTTGAATTTTATTAAATATCAGGTTTTAAAAATTCATGTGAATATTATATTTTTCAAGAGAAAATATTTATCACTACAAGATCCTATGGAATTTGAGAATATACACTTCAATATTTTAATCTATTAATAATAAATTTTCTTCGCATCCTTTTTTCCATTCAATTATACTCTCCCCCTCTAATGATTATAATTATAAACATATGAGACTGGATGATATAAATTCACTTACTAAATGATCTTTCAATTACTAAACTCCGAATCTATTCAATATAAGAGTGTTGTATGAAAGGAATAATATAATCTAGAAATAAATATTTCAATAAACCAACAGTATTTTAAACCAAGTTAAAAAATTCATATCTTATTCAGAAAACAACAAACTCATGTAAGTGCATAATAAAAAATTTAACATGTATTTTCGTGAATGATTTAAGCTTTATTTTGAACCCTCATCTCAAAAAAAAATATTTGTAACATTCAAAAAAATTGAGACCCATTAAATTAAGTGATCAAAATTAAATTTATTTTTTGTTTCTTAATATTGATAAAATCAAACACTCCTTGTAATCATTATATTTTAGTATTACAACAAAAATATGTGTGACAATAAAACCATACTATGTAATGGAAATATTATTAACAAGATTATTGATTTCAACATTTTAATGAAATAAATAATACATTCTACATACAAAAAAACAATAAGGTATATTTCTTAATATAAACTCATAGTAATTGACTCCCATGTCTATTTGTACCACATTATATTTAATATTGTATCATTCCAATGAATTACACATTCACCCAATTTTATAGACATAAAAATATAATTGTTTTTAGAATGGTTGATCGATTGTTTTCCTAACATAGACTCCATGATAGAAAATGGTGTATCATTTTGATATGGTTAATTCATATATATATTTTGGATTTTACAATATAAATATCTTTTAATTATTTTGCATAAACATGTTTATCAACAATAATTCACTATATTAAAAGTAAAAATACAATATAATGGATATCAGAATATGGTGAAACTACTTTTGTAAGAGTAATAATGCTGAAAATATATTAATAACCAAGTTACTGTTTTCCATTTAAAACTTTATATGTTAGAATTCTTAAATAATTATTATTATTTTCATCCCATTTTAAATGTTCTTGGGTAGAAGGTATGCCATATTTTTTATCATCCATGTTTTTTTTCCTTTATATTAGACATCATGTTGTTTGATTCTTATTGGGATTTATTCAACTTATTCAGTATATCAGTATATGATAGTAGTAGAATTTTTTCTATATAGGCCATGTTTCATTTAGCTAGGTTTAAATGACCATTTTATTACGTTGGAACTATATACAATAGATCACATCCCTAAGTAATAAATAGATTTGTATTACTGGAAATGAAGATACATACATGAATTTGACATTATATTTGAAAAGTTAAAATACAATACTGTATTTTATATTATAAAATAGTTATTCCATTCGTTATATCCCTACGTATCAATCATACAACACATCATGGTATCCTAGGGAAACAAAACTTAAGAATGTAGTGAGCTTAAATGCTAAAAAATGGTATGTGTATAAAGGAAGATAAGGAATCGTAATAATATAACAAGGATGAATTTAGAACAAATAAATATATAAAAATAATCACACAAGCTATATAGTAGATCCATGGATATTATACCAAAAAAATCATCACATAGACATCAACAACTAAATTCATAACGATAGAATAAATAATGCCAAACATCATAAGTTTATCATTCTATCCTTGTTCCAAGACTTTATTTAGAAATTTGTATTTCATTTCCAAAAAACCAAATACATGTTTTATTTTGATACATATTTGATTAATATAATAATATATGTAGATATATTACCCCACACATCACCTAGTATGTGTAACACATTCATCAATAATTTCCCCAGTTATGCTGATCATAAACATTCAAGATCAATATTTTTTATGGTATAATAATATTTTAACATCAAAAAATAATAATATGTGATAATATATTTTTATATATATATAAATACTTTAAAAATGATAGTATAAAATTTCTTGTGGAAAATTACACTTTTAACATTCAAATCACTTACTTAAAAGAAAAATATTTACAAAATATTAATGTATCTATATTTTAAAATAAAATTTTAAACATGTAATGTTATAAATAGTGCAATTATTATTCATAATGGCATGAAATTATATTCATTCCTTAAATGTTATAAAAATTTCATTTCGTATTTTTTGTAAAAATGAAAAAAAAGCTAATTTAGAAAAAAAAATGGATTCCTTTAAAACCATTTGGAAAACATAAAACATGGATAAAAAAAAAAAATTCATAAAAAAAATTTAAACACATCGTTTTTGTTTCTATGTAAAATATGGACATCGAACAGAAGTATTCATGACTGAGAAGAAAAACATGGTCTTTTTTCCCAAAATACATTATTTCATAATCTTGTGTAGATAAATATATGATGTTTACTAGATGAAATGAAATTTAAATGAATTAACATAGGATAAGAAATATCATTTGGTTTAATAAATAAATGTCAAATAAAACCCTCAGCGATGACTTGATCATAATCAATCTTGAATAATGATGAGATTTTGAAATACACCCTTACCTATTGTTCAATATCACTCATATATGTCTAAATATATTTTATAATAAATATATATTTATTATATATATTATAGAAAAATAAACATATATATATATTACCATATTTTTTGTTTTCTTATAATCTTTTACCTCTCTCTTTTTAGAAATTCTATAATAATATCACTATTATGTGTAATAATTTGTTCATTGTTAAAGTATAGTTTGGTTTAGTTGTTTTGATCATTATATATATATATAATGAATCCAAAAAATCTATAATTATTACCAATTTATAAATTTCATATATATTTCATCAATATGTTTCTAGATAATTCAATAAAAATATAGAGATAGAAAAATTAATTATACCATTCATATAGATGATAGGTCTTACGTATGCTTGAATGTTCCTATTAGTTTTCAACATATGAAATGAAATAAAAGTAAATAATATTTAACCATTAAAGAATATTTATTATATCAAATATATATTATATATCTATGAAATATTACCTTATTACTATTAATGTAAATTTAAATTAAAAAAATTACATACCTTTTTCGAGGTGGTAGTCTAAAGGTATGCCCAAGAAAAATTATCATTTTAGGTTTGATGGAAAATAGGGTGGATAATGGAGGTTTAATAATCATAATAAAATTTAAGTATTTTGGAATACATATTTTTCTAATTTAAATTTGATAACAAATATATAGATTATGTAAAAGAATAAGAATAAAAAGTAATGAGATCTTGTAAATCGACCACCTCTTCATTGAAATAACTCATTTTCATCTTCTATTAAGGTATATAGGAATGATATTTTAGGGATAATAGTACCCATATATCATGTATGAGGATATTAATTAGTTAAATTGGATTGTATTGTTTCTGTTGTTTTCTAAAAGTGGTGATTGGAAGAGAAATAGGGGTTCCCATTTATAAGGGATTTAATCTTCAAACTTGAAATTTCAAAAATTGTTAAGTTATAACAAATTAATTCTCATGAATTGTTTTCAATGTTTATATATATAAAAATATATGATACATTATTTATTATATTTCTACAGAATATAATATTTTGATAGGTTTAATAATTATTTTAAACCATATAACTTGTTTTAACCTCTTATTTATCCTATTTTAACCTTTAACATAATAAAAAAAATTTCAATCACAATTGGTTATTTTTTTATAAACAAGGTTACAATTGTTTCATAAATTGAAATGTTATGAAATTTTAGAACATATAATATCCTCCCTTTTCTCATTTAGGATATTTATGATTTTAAATAAATTTACTAAAATACTTTTCACATAAAATATCATTATTTTCATTTTAGAAGTTATTCATTTAATATAAATTAAAATACATGAAAATAATGAAGGAATTAGAATATAATCCATTTAAACATAAAAAATATGTTTTATTAACAGAAATATTCATTTAACACTACATATTAATAAAATAATATTACTTTTAATATTCACGAATCATTTCAACTATTTTTTTTAATAGTTAGATTCATGTTGAGTCAAGATTATATAATAATTTTATTTATTTATTTAATAACTAAATATTTGAAATAAATTTAAATCATGAAAATAATTCCATTATTTTTAAAATAATCATTATAATTATTTAAAAACATGAATTTATCCAAATGTGAACACATAATATACATTTAGAAGTATAAGAGCGTCATTTTGTATTTTACTTTGATTAAAATATTATATAAATAATTTTCATGGGCGTGAGTCGCTTAAATAAATAAATATAAAAAATATGCTAATAATTTTATAAATAAATACATAAAAGAACATGATTAAAATTTATAGAGTGAGTTTAAATTCTTCTCAAATTCGTTTTTAACCATAATTAACTGATTTTTTTATGCTCGACTGATAAATGTTACCATAATTATTGTAACACCGTGAGATTTTAAAATTGTAAAATTATGTTCGATAGAATATGGGACATGAAAAAACAATAATACAATAAAATATAACTCCATGATACTTTATAATGTATTTCTTTTTAAATAAATTCACAATCCTTAATAGCTTGCGATGCACACAACACTTGTTATAAACCAAATATGATAATATATTAAAATATTAGTATTTAAATCTATCCATTTTAACCGTGCCATTATGTTTAATGTAAGAACATTAATAATGAAATAATAAAATTAAATGTAAAAAAATATTAAATGGATAACTCTAGAGATAATATTAAATAATAATTTTTTTAAAACTAAAATAAATGTTTTTAAAAAACTAGTATTTTTATAAAAGGTTATTTAAACATTCTTTGAACACAAATTTATAATTAATTATCAAAACATTTAGATAATTTCATTCACACTATAAAATTTATTTTTTAAATTAGAATATCAAAATAATATTTCAGTGATGTTTGAGTATTTTTCAAAAAAATTTACTAATTAATGAAGACTGAAAAATAATTAATTTAAAATGAAAACATCTTTTTCATATAAATTTATTACAGAATAAAATTATATTTGAAATTTTATAAATTAAAATTAGTTTAATTATATTTCAATTTAATAAATATAGATCATTTTTAATAAATTTAATTTTAATTATTGATATTAAAACCTTATATAATTATAATAATTTAACATTCAAATACAGCTTTTTCATCACATTCCTATGTATAATTTAAAATGGAATTATACCACTTCTATGAATTAATTTTTTAAAACTTTATGGAATATAAGGAATGATAATTATATATATATTCATATAATTTAAAATTAATATTTTACCAATATGATTATTGAAAGCATAAAAAATTAATTACTTTGTGAAATGTAAAAAGTGGTTTATCACCTGTGAAATATAGAAAATAACTGTAAAAAACAATCCAAATATGTCCAAAAACCATTTTAATAAAGTATATCGATATTAAAATTAATAATTATCGATAATAATCTATTTTTGGATTAAGTATCATGTTGAAAACATTGGTACAATTTTTATTTTTATAAATTATAGGTGTGAAACTCATATCACTTATAAGAAGAAACCACCTATATTATCTTCATAATAGCTTCATCCACTTTTGATTCCTCCAAGTCCTATGAAATTTAAATCAAAACATCCATTCACTAATCCTATAATAAATTTTTTGTCATAAATATAATATAATAATACCATTGGTAAAATATTAAAGAGGTGGTCCAGTAAGAGGTAAAATTACAAATTAAATTTTTTTATTTTAATTATTCTTCCTCCATGATCAAATGTTCATCATTTATGATTGTATAAAAAAAATAGTACATAACAAATACCTATATGTTATTATTTTTTGTTCATGGCCATTATCCACCAACACATCACTCAAATGGGATAAGATAATGTCGCTCATGTGTACGGAGGAATACTGCCTCATGAAATGATATGAAATATTTTACATCAACACTTTTTAATATGACGTATAATAAAATATTTCAATTTTATTTGAAATATTTATAAAATAATTACCCATTCTGATTCATTATTTCATATCTGAAAATTTACCTTCATTTCATTGTCAATATGATAATGCCATTCACGTGTACTCCAGACAACCACCTCATTCAGTGATGAAATTTTTTTTCACATAAAATTTACATTGATGGTAGTAAGGATATATTTTATTAACTATATGTGATATTTAAGATATATTCATACTTATCTAAATATAATATCAAATATAACATTTTACCTTCTAATCCATTGGAAAAAAATAACATCACCTGTTTGTATATATGGACTACCACCTCCACGTTGCGATGTGAAATATTTTTCATTTACATTCTACATGGATGATAGTAATGATATATTTTAATAATATATATTTTATATATAACATATTAATTATTATTTAATTTATAAATACAATTTATTTTCCTTTCATTTTATCTTTTTGAGAAAAATTGAACTGGTGTTAATGTGTGCGTACAATGTACTTTCTCCATGAAATTGTAATCCATTTTCTATTTTTAACTGTTATATATTAACCTAAATAAATATATAATTATTAATTAATATATTTATATTATTGTTAACATTTTTAATATAATATATTAATTACTAAATTAAAATGACTATAATTAATGAATAAAAACATATATTAAAAATGATGCAATTATCACAAAAAGCATAGATATTAAAAAATATTTTCTAATAAACCTTTGGTAAAATGTTATAATTTGGTCATATATTATATTATAAATATTATTATGTTTATAATATAAATTAAAATAATTATTAGACCAATTATATATGAGGTATAGACAGTTAAATTGGAAATCATACCCAAGGTAATGGTTTCTTGCCAAACTTTTGCTTCTGTAATACATATTCCAGATTTACAAAAAAAATCCTTTTTATAGTGTTCATACTGCCCCATTAATATTTTATATCACAAATAAAATTATCAACATAGTATTTAATATTTCATTTAATGTCATTTTTGTGACGCACCGACCCAGGATACATATGTTGGTTCCCTGAGATGATTGGCCCGATGTCCTTAAGTGTGCCTCCCTATATGCCAAAGGCTGCTGACTAACAACGATGGTCTAATATCAATCATGGGGAGACTATAATATCCATATCAAATTAGAAAAAATGGATATAAATAAAAAAACACCCAAATGTATAAACAAACTGAATACCATAACTAAAACATCCCAGTATCACATGCTAAACAAAAATAGAAATAAAATATCCAAACTAAAAAAATAGACATGTTATTCCATTATAAGTGTAAATTATATAATTCCAAACCAAAATAATGAAATAATAAATTTCCCTATAAGTACAAACATGATGTCTGGATCCCTCATCCATTCTTTATCCTGACTCTGTCGTCAAACATATGGAACTTTCCCTTATGTTGTCCTTCAAATCTGATCTCTTTGAGTGTACTGAAAATGTAGCCTGAGTTCGGTGTGTGTAAAACATAGTAGGGCACCGCCAATAAAATGTGAAGCAATATATAGTAAATAATAGTTTAAGAAATTAAATAAATAATAATTTAAAATGGATAATAATAAAATTTATCACATTTCAATATTCATTAATTAACAATATAAAATCCCCACATTCACGATGCCACTCATTCTATCTGTAACTTAATAAGCTTGTGATAGAGTCTTAACTTTATTTAAGGGAAATCACATATCACAATACCATGATTTTCATTTTCTATTTTATTTCAATTCATATTATTTCTAGATTGATCCATAGTCTACTTCCATTATCAGGGGAGTTAAACATTATGTCTAGCACCCCATGGGTATTTAGAGAATCAATATCTATACCACACCCTAAGTATATTGGAAGAATTAGTCTTAATACAATAAAATAAAAATAACATGCAATTATTTATGCATTGAATTTCATGGTTAGTACTAAATTTTTCGGAGCATCAGTCCGTGCCCCACAATCTATTTTTCAATCATTCACATTTATAATATTCAATGAGGTTAATTAACATAAATCCTCTCATAAAAATTTCACATCATGGTATACTATATCAACTATCAAATGAATTATAATTTTTTACATTAATCACATGGAATAATATGAAAAAATCACCATTAAATATTGAATGAATAGTTAATCAAAAAAAATTCACTGTTCAAGGATATTTAAAATATCCATAAATTACCATTATAAATCAATTAAATATTCCATCAATTAACTAATTACAAAATCCCATTAATCCATCATGCTCCTGAAAACAATCCAATAAATTTCAATATCCACATGTTTAAACTATTTCATTATAACATGGAAATTAAATTTAATCATTTCATTATTTGATACAATTTCCCAATATTGGAAAATGAAATTTCACATTTATATAAATTTAATTAAATCAAGAATATGAGTTTTAAATTTATACCACATGCCTCCATGTCATTGATGGAGGATCACTAGTAGTAATCCTCAATTTTAAAAGGATAGATCAATTTCACAATCAATAATGAGATCTAGATAAAAAACATAGAGAAAAAATTGAATTAATTATGATCAATAATAACCTATTTATATATCCATTAATAGTGGAGGAAACAATCCCTTCATAAAAATAGAATAATATGGGAGAGAGGGAGGAAACTAATAAAGAGGATATATCTTACTAGGAGAGGTCTAGATACGTCAAACATATATTCAATTACCAAATAATGTATTTTGGAATCCCTTATAATATTTATGAGAGCCTCCAAAAATGAGGAAACATGTTAGGGTCATGTTAGGTCAAATGATGGGCAAGGTTGATGGATATAGAAATTTTAAAAATAAAATTTTATAGGATCATATCCCACATGCCTTATTTCTAGGTGGGGGTGAACATTTTCCCAAACTATGTGCCATAATCGTGCGCCTCTCTTTTGGGGATGCAATGTTAATCAAAATAGGCTAAAGAGTTTGAAAAACCTTGTTCCAAATAAGAAATCCTTTTCTGTCTTGGGTTTCATGGTTTTTTGGGAAAGGGCTCATAGTTTGGGAAAATGACATACCAACCACGAACTACCCAAACACCCTAAAAAACATCCATATTTTACCCAAACACACCCATGAAAAGTATAAACCAAAATATAAAAATACAAGGAAAATCATAACTATAAAAAAAGTTTTAGACATCGTCATAAAATTTTGGGATCATCCAATATCCCCACCTTATAATATCCCTTTCTTGATATGTACTACCAGTCATCTCAAAGATTCAAGGATAATATGATTTGGATACATACCTCAAATCTACACTTCACTCTCCCATGTTTCCTTCTGAACGCACTTGTGCTTCCACAATATACAGACTATCAACACATTATTTTCCAATAACAGATTCTCATTATGATCCAAAACACATATCAGATGATCCTTAATAGAAGAATCAGTCTCAAGCTCAACATTATCCACATTGACCCCATTATAAGGGTCAAGGTGATACCACAAATGTTGTGACACATGGAATGAATCATCTGTAGAATTATATCTATATTGAAGGTCCAAAAGGTGCATTACCACCCCAATTCTCTCTGCAACTTCAAATAGTATAACATACATGGGCACCAACAAACCCTACCTTTGAATCCTACGGTGACCCAATCTAGGAACACACAAAAAAAACACAAATTAACCCTATGTAAAATCAAGTGGACATCAACTTCTATCATCATACGACATATTTCTACTCTGATTTGTAGTCATATGTTTCTTAATAAACTAAACCTATTACGACATCACCTTTACGAGACTCAATACCAACAGTTATTACTCACCTGCCTCTATCCTACATAGTTTTTATATGCATAGCCTACCATATTGAGCCTCATATGGTTCCATATGTATAGTTTTATAATGATTTTTTTTATAATTGGACTCCATATGTACTAAGTGATTCACTAATGAACCACTAAAAGAAAGAACACTTTCCCAAAGCATATACATAAGTACTTGTATACTACGCTCTGACTGCCTATCTATCTATTAGTGTAAATCTATAATCAGAAATAAATTAATACTAAGAACCTTCTACATGCCTTTCTAGAATCCCAATATGAAATTTGAGTCACAGTCTGAAACTATACATCATGGAACCCCATGAATATAAACTATCTTGCAAATGTACATGTCTCCCAACAGATCCACTGATAAATTCACATGTATAGTCAGGAAATGTTCTACTTCCACAAATTAATCCACAATCTACCAAATAGAATAATTATATAGAAGAATCCTTGGGATACCCATAAGTAAATACAATATAGTATCATCCCAATACTTATCTAGAATGGGAAATGACTCTAGTAAACGACTGACTCATTGATGATCTGACTTCACCTATTAATAGGTGTATCATTGTGTCATGAACCTTACAATGACATTTTACATGTTGTCCCACCAATACTATCGATGTAGTTTATGGTGATTTTTTGTTAAAAATGCATTCACATCCCATTTCAAGGCATGAAATTTATTCATTAGCTCCTTCCACATAATTGCATGAATAATAACTCAATTCCTGACATAAATGATCATCCTCTAATTTATGGTCCTATATGGTGGTGAATCCCCACCTAAAGGATTTCTATTAAGAAAAAACCATCAAGATTATCCTATTTACTTTAACTGACAAGACTATAAAATATATAATCTAATAAATTAACATGATATTAATCGACCTATATCCCTCATGAACCACAACATGTGTCTTACCTAGTAAAGTCATTATCTTCTACTCAGAGTTAGACTCATGAACTATATATGTATGTTTTTTCTACATAGATCTCTAGGAACACGATTTATTTTCCTGAGCATATATTCCATCTAAAAATAAAATTACATAATAATCTCAACCTACATATGATTTCAAATATTTAAATCTTATTGAAAATAGTTATACCATTTTCATCTGTGATGATTATTCAATGTAAAATTTTCAACCTATTAAAATTTCATCCTATACTTCTAGGGTAACTGAAGGTCTTGCATAGGGTATTTATGTTCTTGTGGCCTCAAATTATATGAACCATATTTCACTATTAAATATCCATACATCCAAACTTTTCCATCTCTTGTCCAAGATTTTTTTAAAAATCTAACACACCTCATCCAACTCATGTATGATCATATTGTTGTGGTTGAAAAACAATTATTTCGCTTCTAGAAAGCAAGCTCACAATCTAGACACCATGACAGCACTATAACCATATTTATAGTTCCAAAAAGAGGTGTTTCCACATGGTAAAATACTTGGATGAGTGTCTGATAATATCCTACTAACACCATAAAATACATAAATCAAAAACATTATTAGGATACTCCAAAGAAAAAACAGCCATAACATTCTATGGGTCCACTGAATCACTTTCCTATGAGATGATTTTACCCCTGAAATGTATTAAATATATCTATAATTTTCACATAGATTACTTTTAGTGTAGCATATCCTTGATTGGTTCACTCATAACAATTCCAGGATTATTGGAATGATCATCATAAGTCTTATAGTACACAAAGATTTCATCTATACATAATACCACAAACTGACCCATGTATAGTTGGATGATTTGTTACATCGTGTAAATAAACCATAGATAGAATTTATGATCCCAAAAAACATCACATAAAACTAATTTATGCCATACCATCTTCTGAAATATGTCTGAGGTACAATATAATGTAAAACTCTCAACTAGTGATACCTTGATCTTATGTTGGTCCTATATAAAACACAAGATAACCTCAACATGTAAAATTGGTATCTAATACAAAGAAGTGGATAAAAGTTTATTATGACTATTTGGATTAATATCTATTAATAAACACAAAATCACAATCATTTTTCATCTTTTTTTTTTCGAAAAAATGAACAACCCCATGTCAACATACTAGGACACAAGCGTAATCTTTCATTAAATAAGGAACTAGAAAGTATATAATCTACAAGAATAATACCTCTAACTATTGGCGGTCCAATGATTCTATCCACAAGTGTAAGATGAACTATATGATACTACCAAGAACCTATTCTATGTCATTCATTTTGAGCTACATTACACTATTGAAAGGGGAAGTCTTTCCCATAATTAAAACACACTCTACCTTTTCCGCCATAAATAGTAGAACTCCTGCTTCCATACTGATCGGTGTATAAGATTCCCTTCCCACACTCTATTTTTTCTTATTTTTTTCATCACTACCTATCTATTATGGGATCCTCTAGAAACATTATAGATGTAAAATCTTGCAACAAGATTTGAACTCGACGCTTGGTTTGGGGAAATATCTACGAGAGTGACATGTCCTACCATTGTGGTAGAAGATAATTTATGTAAGGGATTTAGTAACTTATCCTTCACACTAAGAACTATTATTCCTATCACAACTATAACACTGGACTATTTAAATGTTGAAAAAATAGGAAATAGGGCCCAAAACGATGGTTATAGCCTTTGGCCATGGTTTTCCAAAACTATGGTCATTATAGTCGTCGTAGTAGCATCTTTCTTATGGCCACGGTTTTGAGAAACATATAAACATGTTTAATTGTTTCCCATTATGTATTTTGATCTATGATCATAGTTTAAACCATGGCCCTAGGTGTTATTTTTATTGATGAAAATTGTGGCTATAACCAAAATATAATATGTCCCTAGATGGATTCAATCTCTATACCTCACCTAGAGTTTTTAGACACATAACCACTTAACCAAGAATAGATTCAGATATATATATATATATATATTATATTATATTATATATATTTTTAAATACCATGGTGGTATCATAAAAACAATGGCAATAGAGATTCTCATGGTATTTTAAGGGGAAATGTTTTCTCTCGTACTAGGGTGGGAGGCCTACAACTATAATTTTGAAAATCATAGCCATAGGTATGGGGAATAGCTTCGGTTTAACGAAAACTATGGATATAGACCTTAGTAAATTGTCTATATAGATAGTTTTTAAAATTGTGTCTATAGACCCCAGCTATGGCCATGTTTTTATTAAAATCATCGCCATAGGTCCTTGGAATAGTCCAATTTTCTAGATGTGTATCCCCATGGATGAAATTATCATAACAAAACTTCCTAAAATCATAATTCATACTTCATGATCATCCTATGGAAACCAAAATTCATTCATAGGAATCATATTTCTGTTTCCCATATAAATGATAGCTTGATTCAACACTTTAGATTACATTTTCTAGTGAATGATATTCTCCCTGCACTTGATCTCACATTTAAGCCCATCCTGAAGCTATTTTATTATCATGACTTCATCTCCCTCCATATCTATAGAAAAGCATAGTATATCTATAATGTGTCTAGTATAGTCCATAACAAACATACTCCCCTAACCCAACCTCAGAAACCCATTTTCTCTCACCTACCTAAGAAACTCAAACTTAATGTTCTACAACAACTTCTACTGAATGTTATTCCACTCCAGATTCTCTAATTGTGTATTCCAAGTATGGATTCCCCTCCAACAATTTTTTTGAGAACGTAACTTGGAAGCATTGAATTTGACTATTTCTATAGTAAGAGTCTGAATTTTTTCAAGAATCTTTTAGATATACTCAATCCATAACACAATTGCCTTAGGTCCACCCTATTCAGTAATCATCAAATGGTGCTCAAATTGAAATAATCATGTCATTAATGACATACTATTCACAACCCTCCGTGGGAATTGTTCAATAAACTGCATGGAGTGTGAAATGTTCTAACATAACTACTCACTATCTCCCTCACCCAGAAGTATCACTACCTCATGTCCCACTACAGAAGTTACATTTCCACCCATGTACTCTTATCGTCCTATCAACAATAATTTTCATGGAATAAATTATCTATAATTCTTGAATAATTTCTTACGACCTATAGAACATCATTAAAAAAATTTGTAATAGGTATTCTCATAATCCATAACAATTCATCATTATTCACCGTAACACTTTAAAAAACAAGGCCCAATGACTACCATTAAACAACCCTCATATATGTTTTCCATAACAATTCTAAACATTTTCACTTTTTATGTTTCCCATTATACATAATTTTATCTATTTGTATCTTCCACATTCCATATCATTTAAAATTTCCAATATCATATTAGGAATTCTTTTCATTTATGTAAAATATGAAGAAAAATACTTTCATTTAATCATCATTCCTTGAAAACTAATTTTTTGGGAATTCCTAAAATAAAGCATGCCCCAATAATTCCTATGTTCCTGGAATAATGAATACATACTAATATCTTCTTGTATACTATTCCATTAAAAAAATATAATAATATTTCAAAAATAATTATCAAATCATAAAACATGTGAATAACACATGGGGATATGACATCCAACAATAACAAAAATCACCAATAATAATAATACCTCCCTCAGTACCAGGGCTTTCCCCCATACATTTGTTAACTACTCTCATGAACAAGCTCATTTACAATGCCTAAATCTTACTAGTCTCCAATCTACCTTTTCCAATATTATGGAAAATAAATAAACTAATAGAAAATAATTTTCATGCAACTTTTTGACGCCCCAGCCCGGGTGCCACATGTCGTTGCTATAGAAGGTCAGCAATATGATCTCTGGTGCACTTCCTTGAACACCATATGTGTGTAAAGATTAGAGAGGTTCTAATATGGATCGTTTGGAGGCTATACTATCTTTATCAAATAATCAAAAAAATATAAATAAATAAATAATAGGATATGAAAAAAAATCCAAAAAAAATAGACAAGTATCACATGGTGAATCAAAATAGTAATACAATATCCAATATAAAATACTAGATAGTTTATTCAACAATAAGTGTCAGGTTTATAATGAAAATTATAAATAAATACACACTGAATAATCCTATTGGCTCTTAAAAACATGTGAGGTTCCCTCATCCATGCTCTATTCTAACACAGTGATCTAACATAGGGATCTTTATATTATCTTGTATTGTTAAAATTAATTCAATTTAGGTAATGATCAGGAATCATGGGTAGGGTGTGAGTACTAAAAACATAGGACACTATGAGAGATGTCTAAAACAATATCCAATAAATAATAGTGTATGAAGTTGTATATAGAATAATATACAATGCATAATGTAAAAAATTATGAAATTTAATTATTCATTAATTAACCATAAAAATGATCGGGTTAACGATGATACCCATATTATCAGTACATGCTTTAGATAGTGTCAGATTCTGAATTATCCCCAAGTAATATCACATATCACAATACCATCGTTATAATTTATTATTTCATTTCATATCATATCACAGCTATTTGGAACCATAGTCTAATGCCAATATCATGGTTATTGAACGTTGTGCCTAGCACCCCATGTGTATTAAGGTCATCAATCCATGGACCACAACCCATGAATATTTATAACATCAGTCCTTATCCAATAAAATAATAGTAACATTCAATTGTTTTGGTCTATAACAACATGTATAGAAACTCATGGGTATTTAGAACATTAGTTTTTGTCCCACACCCCATTTCTAAATCATTCACATTTATCTCATATATAAAATTCAACAAGGTTAATCAATATTAACTATTCTATCAATATATCAAATTATGGTATACCATTTCAACTTTTAAATCAATCATAATTTTTTACTTTAATCACATACAATAAAATGAATAACTCACCACTAAATCATCTACCAATATTTTTTCAAACCCCATTATCTCTTATATTTTATAACAATCACCTCTAAATTCTGAATATCATCCAATTCAATATTCCATCAATTAAAAAATTATACAATATAATTATCCCATGAATTTAATGATCACTATACATAAAATTTCAATTTCCTCATCTTTAACCATGTTTATTATCACAACAAAAAGAATTTTAATCAATTCAATCTCAAATGGAGTTCCCAACAATGGAAAATAAAATTTCCAAATTTAATAAATGTATGAAAATAAATCCGATGAAATTTTTAGTTCCAAACACCTACCTAAAGACCATTGACATATGCGAGCTAACTGAAATCCCCAAATTAATGTGGAACACCCAGTTGAACAATGAAAAATAATATCTACAACAATTAAAAAATATATACATGAACGGATTAAGATCATTCAAAAACTATATTTATATTCATTACCAATAGTTGGAAAACCCCATAAAAATAATAGATAAATACATGAGAGATGGATAAAAATAATCTGGATGTGATCTCTTCCTATAAAAGGTGTATATTTGACAAAGAGATTATTGATTTCCCAAGAATAGAGTTTGTAAGACCTTGAAATCTCTCTAGGAGAATTAAAAAACGGGATAAAACATTTAGAGATGAGTTTGGTTGAATGAGGGTAATTTATTGTGGGTTCGTGTAATTTTAAATCAATTTTAGGAGGATTAAATCTAGGTTTCAGGGTTTTGTAGTCTACGACACATAGTTATTGAAACCATGTGCCTTAATTTTGTGCCCCTCCTATGGTGGTGAATGGTTACTCTTAAGAGGGAAACCCATTTTAAAAACCATGAACAATTTTTTAAATCATTTTATGTATGATGTTGAACAATTTTTTGGTGCATGAGACACAATTTTGGCAAACATCGTTCAAAACATGCATTAACCAAAACCCCACAAAAAATATCCAAATTTTACCCAGACAGACTCAAGACATGACTCAACCAATGTATAAAAAAAGGTAAAATTCTACCTCTAAATGAAATAAATACATCTCTAGAAAAAACTAGGATATTAAAATTTTTGGGAGCTTATGATTTAGAATATAACAATGTTGTAATGGTTAATTTAACAATGTCATCATAATTATTGATTGTATATATTTACATCTTCATTATAGGAATTAATTGATATTTATATGTTAAAATCAATAAAATTTTTCAATTTTGGTTACTCATGAACTTTTTCAGGTAATATTAACTTATTTTCAATCACATCTACATAAAATTATTTCAAAAATGTTTTTAAGAAAATCAAACATTATTTCTCTTTTGGATGGTAATATTTTTTCACCAAACCCCATGTTTCCTAAAAAAATTAAAAATGGTTCTTAACATTTATAAATTGATTTATTAATTTAATTTTACCCATTTTTATTTATTAAGAATAATTTTCAGATGAATTTTCATGTTGTTTTAAAAACAGTTCCCATTTTTATTTTTGAAAAAAATGCTAATGAAATCGTTGTTTTAACATGTATGCAATGAACCAAAAGATTCCATAGTCATTACCAATAATATTTTTAGATCTTTTTTTACAATATTTAAAATATTAATTTAAAAATAAAATTATTTTTAAAATTAATTGTGTTCATTTGTGTTCAACAATTTTTTTTAAATTAAATGTTTATTTCCATCAAGAATTATTTTAAGGATATTTTCTTCTTATTTATAATAATTAATTTCATAAACCATTAATTTTACTTATGATTCACCAGGAATTTTTTTTACTGAAATAATCTTTATTAATTCAGAATATGATTTGAGATCAATTTGATGGAATTTGTAAGATTTTATTACCAGGAACAATACAGCTTCTTCATGGTTCATGATTATGTTCATTTTATTATTAATAATATTGATAAATCATATATAACCATTTCAATATTAATTTTATATTGATTATGATTTAAATAATTCATAAGAGTAAATAATTTGATTTAATATGTGACAAGTGGGGTCTAATTATAGAAATCCCCTTGATGCATCAATAATTCTAATGAGGAAAACTATATTGGGTTTTGGAAGAGGACATACCCATTTATTCTGATGTCAATGAACATGGCCTAATCTATATATTGAATATGTTTTTAATTATAATTATTATAATTATGTATTCAATTATTTATATTCTTTTGATTATTTGATTAGTTACAATGTATATGTTTTAGTTTTCAAGCTCATGTGATTATTTATATAGAATAAGTAGTTCAATATTTGTCTGTTCCAACCTATAATTAATTTGGTTATTAAGTTTATTTAGTATTTGTTATTTACCTTTTCATATTGATTATAACTTATTTATTCATATCATGTGTTGTACGATTTACCTTTATAATCATATGTTTTTTTTTTCAATTTCATATTTTTTATCCCCCCATTATACTATGATTTTTTATAATATTTATGTAGATGTATATGATATAAATATTCATGCCATTCTCAATGTTTTTTAAAAAAATTATGCTTTCATTTGTAATAATATTTCCATTGATGCGTCCATTTTACAAATACTAATATACCATTTGGTTATTGTGGATATGATTCCTTATATCTTATACTAATGTAATAATTTAGACATTGGCTCTGGGGTACTGGGAGTGGGGTTAACATAGTTGGTAATAGAGGATGTATGTTATAAACCATGGGAAAATGATTTATTAAAACAAAAATTAGGGATCATAACATTATGATTGACATAGAGGATAAGTGTAGAAGAGCATCCCAATTTTTTGTAATGAAGAGATTATTTAGGTTTTACTAGTAAAAACATCCCTTTCAAGATACTACGAGTTATATTGGATTATGAATATATGTACCTAGAGATAATAACACCAAAGTTGGGGGAATTTTTATTGAACTAATAAAAACTTGGTGGAAAATAGTGGGACTTACTACACAATTATGTTTACACTGTCAGGGAATATTCATAGGATAAATCACATTTTCATTAAAAAAAATTATGAATGAGTTAAAAAAATACACCCCCAAAGAAACAATATTTGTTATTATAAAATTGGATATGGGTAAATTTTAAAATTAATGTTTATTGTAGAACTAGTTTTGGGATTATAATTTTTTTTCATAATTTTATGATCTCATATAGTTTATAAATCCATTTTGAAATATCACCTAGATGATTGATTAGGAACCGTATAAATGTCTTTAATAAAAAGTGTACTAATGATCCATTAATTGATGATCTTAAGACAATATTAAGAAGGAAAATATTATCTAAATCAGTCTTGTCGTATTAGGACATATCATCCCAAGCGATCAATTCTGAGAAATAATTCTTTATGTATTATTTCTTCTAAGGGAATCTATTTATGAATATGTGTAACCATACTTATTAATTCCCCATGAATCAAGGGAATACTACTTAATATATCTTAAGAGGGAAATGAAATTTTTATTTTATTTCCCATGAATTACTGGTATGATTAATTTTATTGAGTTTGGATTCGATAACTACATTATAATAGTGTTTTATCAATCATATTATGGTCATTTAAATTCTTAAATTTATAAGGATTTTACAACAAAACTATTTCCTTGAGGATTTTGTAGAGTATGATGAATGGTATCAATGTCGAGGAAAATAGATTTAGTGGAATATTTAATATCCTGGAAAGAACATGATTGAGGTAATATATTATTTACTATATGCTCTTCAATGATATAAAAATGATGATGAGATATATCTATAAGAGTATTCATGATCACAATATTTGTTAGTGATGTTTTGGTTTATGTTATATTTTTTGGAGTTTAATTCAAGATAGACTGTAAGGAATATATATAAATACCATAGATTTTTTATTTGTAAGAATTCAATTTTTCATAATGGTTTTATATTCATCATGGTATTCTCATATTTGGAATGTTAAATTAAGAGTGTATAGAATCAGAGATAATCATTACAAATTCTATTTTTTAACTAGAATTCACATTATTATATTCCCAATGATATTTAAGGTTTATAGAATTTTATAATTTGGAAAAAAATTAGAATGTAAACTAAGACAATAGAACTATACACTTGTATATACAATCCACTTTTCCTATAAAAGATAAATCATAAAAAATCATTTTTCCCTTTATGAAAAAAAATAAAAAAATTGCATTAACCTCTCAGATCTCCCAATATATCCTTAAATAGTGTCAAAAACATTTTAAGACTATATATTATCAAAAAAAGATTATTATGGGACATGAAATAATAAAATCATTTTTTACTGAAATAAATAGTTTCCCAATAAAAAGAATTTCATAACAACTATTTAGTACGAAATGAAAAATCATTTAGGTTACTTTGGAAATAATTACCACAAAACTCTAACATTCACCCTTACAAATGGAGTAACCTTTTATTCATGTTCAATGTATAAGGTTCTTAATGAATAATTGAGTAATAATATATCTAACTAACCATATTTTGTCATGTAATAGGGATTAACAAGTCATATATTGACTTATAATTATTCTCAAAACATCATATCTTGATATATAATGGTATAAAACCATCAGAAAAAATTTCCATGAACAATATCATGAATGAGTCCATTTAAAAATATTTAAACCCATGTTCAACACAGTTTTATATATCTTAATAACTTTTTTTTCTAAAAAAATAACTTGTAAAATAAAAATATTGCACACATAATAATGAAACAATATACATTGAAAATAAATTTATAATTTTATTATGGAAACATTAAATAATTAAATAATACTCAAGGAAGGTAAATTTGTTCATTATGTATAAGTTAGAAGAACAATTATCTTGTCTTTTTAAAATGAGTAGAAAAAGTAAAATTAAATGATGATCTTTTTACCCTCAGTCCAAGTCATCATGTAAAATATTTATATTGATGAATAATATACCCAAGATAATATATAATTTCATAAAAAACAATTTCATTTAAATATTTTTTTATACAATGTTTATTATTTTATAACAATTACATTCTTATTTAAGTTTACGTCACATATTTTGATGATATTTGGTACTTGAGTCCAAAATGACTTGGTTGTGATGTATATAGTCAAAGTGTTAATTATTAAATTACATCTAGAATAGTATTAATTAAAAAATTATCATTTATATACATTAATTATTCATTTAATTCCATATATAAAACATGTATATGAAAAATAAATTGCATTACAATCATAGGGATGGTAAGTAGTATGTACGTACGAGTAAACTTTTCATTTTGAAATGATCATAATGTAAAGAAGGAAAGTAACATTTCATATTTACATAGTTTTCATAATATTAAATATATAAATTTTAAATTTTAAATATAAATATATAGATCTTCCATGTGATGTGGTGACATAAAACGAATCATATCACTTCATGACGGTGATAATTCACACATACACCCCAACATCAAAATATTTTTTATGTGCATGGAATGATATGAACAAAATGATATATTATTTTTAGTGATAATTATTTAATTAATATCATATATAATAATTTTTTACATCATTAAAAGTAGTCATGATAGATGATGATGTATAATAGATTTTCTCTATTCGCGAAGTGGTAACCCGCCATACCGATGAATGATAACTAATTTTTCCATTTGATGGAATTAGATATGGATTTAGGTGCAGATATTAAAATAATTAAATATAGGTTTATGTAATATAATAGAGTTATTATTTAGTCATTTTTGAATAATATTTTATGTAGGTGGAACAATAAACAAAACATACACTCTTAATAAAAAATGCCACCTCTTCTTCGGACGATCTCAATTTCATAACACGTTAGGACACATAAGGGTCGTATTATTCATAAAATAATGACTCTAGAATGAGGGGAGGTATTATAGAAATGTATTTGGGTTGTTATTTTACAAACTAAAAAGGTTTTTAGGTGTGGTGAAATTTGAATAATGGGTCCCTTTTATAGGAGCAATGAGAAGCACTATTGAAATTTCCCATAATATTAAATTAAAATAAATTAATGAATAATTCCAAATTTCTCCATGTCAATTTATATAAAATATATTTTTTAAATATAAATCATCTAATATAATAAAATTTATATCTTATTTGACAATATTTCAACCCTTATGTTTTGGTTTTATGCTGCATTTTAAAGTTTTAAGTCTTACTGTGAAAATATAGAATTTTTGTTTTAAATGGATAATATAAACAATAAAAAATATTAGATGACACATAAATTGATGATTATTAAAAAAAATATCACCATTTGTTTTCATTTTTTTAATGAATTTAAAATCAATTATTAATATATAAAGTATTTTAAATTACCATTAATGTAAATTTTTACATACTTCATTACATTGACTTTTTAAAAATATCAATATAAAAAAATAACATAAAGAAAATTTACGTCTTTAATATTTCAAGGTCACCTATAAATTTATGATGTACATTAATTGTCTATAATTATATTTATATTAATATTTTTGATAACATTTATTTTATATTCCCATTTGAAAAAAAATAATCGGATCATAGTTCTGTTTGACATTAAGGTAAATATTTATTAAAGAATATTATATATAAATTATCATGTTGTATATAAAATTTTGGTCTTTAAAAATATTATTTATGATATTGTATATATTCAATTTATCAATATATTAAAAATATTATTCTTACAAAAATTAAGACTGTCACATTTTGTCACATTCATTGATTTTAATGATATCAATTTCATTTACATGTAAAAGTGTCCATTAAAAGTTTAAATATTGGAAAATAGCTTTTAATGTTTGAATTTAATTCTTCCAATAATGTTTCAGGAATTCTTTGTTATCATTTTTAGTACTTATCATATTATTTTTACACTTAATTTGGCAATTTTCCCTTAAATGTTGTAATAAAAATTTATAAAGGTGAATATTCAAATTTAAAAAAAAATCTAAATGGGATATATTTAAAGAATTTGGACCTGATGAATCCAAATATAATGTCAATTTTTCAAAATTTAACCCCCATAAGTGGATGAATTTAATTTAAATTTGATCTAGAAAAATGAAAAGAAATAATATTTTTTGCAACAAATCTATTTCAAAATATAAGTCATTTTTATAAAATATTATACTATAAATTACCTTTAATAATTACTAAATAGATTAATTTAAGTAAAAACTAACTAATAAAAATTTTAAACTAATCCAAAAAATAATTTTGGCCTTGTAAATACTAAGAAAATATAAATTTAAATAAAAAATGACATTATTCACTATTCATTAAAGAAAATAATTTTTTTAGAAAATTATCAAAAAATCATCCTATGATATTTTTGAAATGGTGAATCCAAAATTGAAATTTAATTTTTCTAATTAAAATTATGTAATTCAATAAAATATTTTAATAAAATAACTACAAATTCAAGAAAACAATTTTATTTTAAAATTTTTTTATTCTATTATTACTCGAGTCATTAAATTCTCCCCACCTAGAAATTTCATCATCATAATTTTAATCACATATTATACAAGTGGTGATACCATTCCTTCATAGAATTTTCAGATTCAAATGTGTCTTCATAAACCATAGTGTTTCGTATAAATAACTTATCTTGGGGAATTACTATGCTCTACAATACATTAGTCAAGAAGCTAAACATGTTTTTTCTTATATGGAAGGTTATCTTCCAGCTAAACTAATTCAGGGATCAATTAATGAGAGGAATCTAGAACATATATTAATAATATAAAAACATGAAAAATATTTTGTACTATGGATAATGTTGGAGGTTAAACCACTCATTAGGCAGTTGAACCAACATTCTCTAGTATTTCATATATACCAATAAACAATGTAAAAAATATTAACTTCTTACTAAAACTCACAAATATCTTTAGTGGTGAAATATTATTAAATGTATTATCACCTTCCTAGAATGAATAATCATTCCAATGATTATCTATAAATATTTTCTTCCTTCTCTACAATATCTTCATATATTGATGGATAATCATAACATTCTTATATATTTACTTTACTAAATCGGGTCTCATAGAAAACAATTTTCCAACCTCATCTCAATAAGAAGGCGTCCAACACCACTTTCTATATAATACCACCAAAGTCCCCATCTGTATACCATAATGAAGAATATTATTTTAAGAAAACTCAACTAATGAAATATTTTGATATCAAACTCCCATTAAATCCATTGAACAAGATAAAATCATATAATCAAATTAGTGAATTGTTCTTTTTGACTACCTATCATACTGAGTGTGGAAATAACTGCTAATATTTTACTTAGTTACCAATTATTTATGTAGTCTTTTACAAATGTTAGATATGAATTTGGTACCACGATCAAATAAAACAAATATATGGACTCCATGTAATCTAATTATCTTTTTAATATAATTTTGAGAATGTTGGTATAATGATAGTGTATGTAGAATTAGAAGTAAATGTGCATATTTTGTAAGTCGGTCATAAATAACCCAATTGAATTGATACCTATAGGTTTATTTGGAAATGCCACTACCAAATCCATGGATATATTTTTTAATTTACACTCTATAAATTTAAAAATGATAATGAATTCATTTGGAAATTTTTTATTTTGATATAACATATTGGTAATTTTAACATTTCATGGTAAAGTCAGCAATAAATCATTTCATTTGATCCCACTAGTAATAATAATAAATTTATCTATACATATATCTTATGGATGGATGCGAATAAGGTGGATAACTATGACCTTTAGTAAAAAAATTACCTCTTTATCAAGGAACCACAAAGAACCCATAATATCATTCCAAATATAAAAATATATTCTTTATAAACATTAATTTAATGGAACTTACCATTCATAAAAAATTATACCACTCTCTATTACTCATGGTTTTCCATACAATCTTTCATAATTTTGTCTGATTGAAACTATTACATAGATACGGGAACAAAATAGAGGTTATTCCAGCATCCAAACCTTCTAGGATAAAATTCGCTAAATAATTAATCAAAGGGTTATGTTCCGAATATAACAAAGTTAATGTTGTATTATTTTTCATACTCAATGTATTTACCACTTTTATTTCCTTTCAAGTATGATGATGAATCTTTAAATAATAATTATTTATCAGTTCTATATGTCCCCACTTTCTCATGTTCAAATCACACTATGTAAATATATATTTCTATAATTTATTATCATTAAATATTTCACATTTGGCCCCAAATAAATGATGTCTCTAAATTTTTAAATAAATACCCAATAAAATATCCATTCCATGTGTAGAATATTTTAACTCAATAGGTGCCTATTTTTGTAAAGCATAAATAATTTCCTGATCATTCTTCACTAGAAAAAACCATGTGATTTCAAATAATAATCATTATAGATAAATAATTCATAATTTCTCAATAGTAGGGACAAAAATGTACTGTTCACCAATATTTTTTTATTTTCCTAAAAAAATAATAACATTTTTCCCCAAAAAAATAGAACTCCTTTCATGTTTACTTGGTTAGTGGGAAGAAAATCATGAATTTTTTAACTAATATCAATGAATAACCTTATATTCCAAGAAACTTACATATCTCATAATCATTTTTGGACCTTGGACATTCATCAACCACTTTAGTTTTTGTGGGATCAACTATATAGCCATATTTTTTTAAAATGTTTCTATGGCATAAAATTTATTTTATGAATAATTTACATTTTATAACATTTCCATAGAAGTTAATTTTTATGGTTTATAGAACAATAATTTCCTTATCTTCATGATGCTAATAAAATTTTGAATAAACAAAAATTTTATAAAAACAATTAAAAAACTGTTAAGTTATACATTGAATACTCCATTCATAATATCAATAAATTCATCAAGTGAATTTTTTAAACCATAGGGTTTAACTAAAAACCCATAATGTCTGTATCTAGTATGAAATGTTGTTTTTATAATGTAATAATCATTCTATTTCAACTGATGGTACCCTAACCTGAGATCAATATTTGAAAAGTATTGTTCTCCCTTGAGATTACGAAACATGTCCTATATAGAAGGTAATGAATAATTGTTCTTATTAGTGATGTTTATAAAAGATCTACAATCAATAAAAACCCTCTTGAAACCATATTTCCTTTTGAAAAAAATAAGATGAGATTACCCCATAATGATGTTCTATGGAGAATGAAACCGCTATAAAATTAATCATGTAACTAATTTTTCAAATCCAAATATTCTACATGATCCATTTGATAAGGGGTTATGAAATTTTCTTAGCATCAGGAACTAATTCAATAGTAAATTCAAATTCTTGATCATAGATAACACCTAAAACCTCATTAGGGAAAAATCCAGATATTCATTCACTATTTGTATATATCTAATCTATATAGTTTATCTCTTTTCAAAAACATGTGATATATAACTATCATATTCAACATTTAATAGTTTCTCGGCAACAGGATAAGTAATCAAAGTAATGTTTCATAGCATATTTAAAATAGCGCCAATACATACCAAGAATAACATCAAACTCTAATAAGGGTAACACAATAGGATTTCTAGGTAATACCTTTCCATAAACAAATACCAGAAGATCCTTATAATTGTTTTTTGCTTTAACCCTCCCCCAATGATTTTTTACCATATGTTATAGATTTATTTAATAAGGTGATATTCAAAAATTTACCCAAATTGTTGTCATAAATAAATGAATTCATACACCAAAATCAAAAAAACATTGGAATAATATAAATAAACAATCTATGTACTCGATATAAAGTCAAATGATGGTCCAATATCCACTGAGGTTTTTTCAATGGAATTTTCCACACCCTTCAGTTTCTAATCTTGTTGTTTTTCTCCCTGAGTGACTATCTTCTAAAAGAAAATAGAAAAATAAACCAACCCTTTATAGTTATAGAATCAAACCATAGATTTCTCATTATCTTTCAAATCATTTTCTTTGAAATCAGGATCCACATGTCCAAACATTCAACATGAGTATAAAATCCAATAATTTTTAAGACATTTTATAGGATTCTTATTATGACATTTATCATAAGATGGGAATTATTTTTTCATACCTCAATGTTTTTTTGATAAATTATTAACTAATATTTTATGACCTAAAATCTAATTATTCTTGTATTCATAAGTCACATATGAGTCAACATATTGAATTTCAAATTTTGCAGCAAAATTAACTAGTTTCACATTGACTTTAGACTCTAGTGAAGCCCGTTCTATTAATAAAATTGGTTTCAAACCATAATAAAAATATATTATTTTTACTATCAATGTCTTGAAAACATTTTTGTATATACAGAGAAAGTATTGTAAAATTAGTATCATATGCAGCTACATAAATGTTTTCTTTCAACCTTAATACTAAGAAATATTTCTTCATTCTGTATTGAATAGCCTTCTGAAAATATTATTCCTACAAAATGACCTTAGAATCATACCACTATATATAATAAAAATCATCAATCTCTATGGTATTATAAAATATAAACCATATTCAACTATATTAACCTTCAAAATGATACAAAACTAAGCTTTCCTTTTAGAATTATGAATATACCATGACATCGAGTATCCTTTCAAGAGAGTTGAAACATCTTTAGGCTACCACTGGATACAAGGTTATATTTAATGATTGATGATGTTGCCTCATAAAATGCTCCACTAATAAAATATTCCATGGTAGTGGATCTGACTAATCCATTACATGGATACCACCACCATTTACTTCTTATTCTAACTAATCCATCACTATGGAAAAAGAACTTTCCTCCAATTCAAAATATATAGAAAATGAAATTTAGAAATACATTTTATTATGGAATCCTTCCCACCACATATAACATTTTTATAATGTGGAAATCCATTTTGACATTAATATCGTAGATTTAAAAACATGAAAATATTCAAATGATATATATTTTCAACATAACTGTAAAGTAAAAAGTAATTTATTATTATTATATTAACATTATCCTAACCCATAAATATATCTAAACCCTTCTCTAAAACCAATTTATTAGAACCAGGTATAATCATTACAAAATATAGAGTTCTCTAACTAGAATTTAAATTCACAAATCCAAAATATTTTTTTATGTATAATGTTTTATAGAAAAATGAAAAACTCTTACAAAGTGAACCCATAAATTACAAGGGAACAAATATTCTTATTATACATTTTCAAATAAAACAAAAGATATTAAAAATAAATGGTTTATCATTATGAAAATGCTTCAAAGTTTTCCCATGATCTCACCCATTTATAAACTCTCTCTTTTACCATATGAAAAACATTTTTAAACATTGTATTAGTATAACAATCTCATTATAGGAAATAAAAAATAAAATCCGAAGTCCATTGGAAACCCTATAAACCCATTGAAATTCCTTTCATAAAACATTAACAACTAAAATAGAAAAAAAAATCTTGTAGGTTCTTTGGGAAATCAATAACATGTATGTATTACAACCACCTTTACAAATAGAATAATGATATGGTCAACTTCCATCTCCTGAGTACCCAATGCATTGGAGAGATGACATGGGATCATCCATTAAATATTTAACTACAATGACACTCAACCAAACATAACATGAACTATAATGGGACTCAACCTATCATATATTGAGATATAATGCATGGAACCAATCCTAAATAATGTAAAAGGACCATATCATCAATAAAAACATTGAAAAATCTCTTAACTCCCATGTGAACAAAATGTTTTTATGCCATAATACATTTTTTTAAAATAATATTTAAAATATAATCACCACAAACATAATAATGAACCCATTTTATTTGAAAATAACTATATAAGTTTATAAAGTAATCATTGATGAACAATGCCATAATAAAGGCAAAAAATTCATCCATTTCATATTATGTAATATTAATAAACCTTTTTACCTTGTAAAACGATAGGAATAATAAACTTTAAAAGATGAACATTTAAATAGTCCTTTATGTTGAGTCTCACACATCACATACAATATTTATATTCCTAAATAATAACCCCATGTTAATTTATATTGTATAGAGATCCTTTTTCAAGTTCATAATTCCTTTTATACCACTTATTACAATTTTATAACAATTACATAATTATTTAACAATATGTATAATGTTTTGATGATATTCTGCACTTGAGAACAAAATGAATTTGGTATAATGTATATAGTCAAAGTGATAGCTATTCCATCATATCCAGAATAATATTCATGAAAAAATTGTTATTATTATAAATAAATATTCTTTTAAAGCAATCCCTTAAATATGTATATGGAAAATGAACTATTTTTCAATCATGGAGACGGTAAGTTGTATGCATGCAAGATAATTGTTCACATTTTTCTATGATCATTATGGAAATATATTAATTAAAATTTTATCTATATATAATTATAATAATATAATATATATCCATTTAATCATTTAGATATACATTTATATATAATAAACATGATTTGGTGATGTAAAATGAATCACATCGCTTCGTGGAGGTGACAACTCACACATACGTAAGAACCACGATATAATTTTTCTATGAATGGAATGATAAGATTATAAATGATATATTATATATTAATAATTATAAATATATCATAAATTTAATATATGATCCTTAATTTTTTCCCTTTAAAAATTTTATAATGATAGTGATGGAAAAGAAATTTTATCGGTTTGTGACGTAGTCATCCAATATACTTGCGATTGAAAACACCATTACCCATTTGATGGAAGTGGAGATGGATTTAAGGGATAATATTAACATAATAAAATATTAATATATGTAATATATTATATTTATTATTACACCATGTATTATGAATATTTTTGGAGGAGTAAGAATAAAAATACAAAACACTTAATTAAAAATGATACCTCTTTTTGGGACGATCTCCATTTCATAACAATGAAATATCAATAAATTTACTACTTGTCCAAAAATTAACATATTTAATTTTGTTATAGATTATAGAAAGGAATTTAGATATGTATATTTGAATAAAAAATGAGTTTTATGTTTGGAAAAAAGAGAAGAATGGGTAGCCTTTTATATGAGAGGGGAGGATCACTATTGGAGTTTTTCATAATTAAAAATTAAAATAAATAAATGTTTCATTTCAAATAGATCTAGAATGATGTAAGTATATTATAGTATGAGGTCATGTTGATATCCTCTCATAAAATAAAATTCAGATAAGTTTTTACTATATTTGTTTCCTTATTTTTTGGTTTTAACCCTTATTTAACATCTTCAACTCTTACTTTGGTATCAAGGATTTTTACTCTTAATGGGTCAATATAGATAAAGTAAATTGACAAAAATCCAATTAATGATTTATTAAATAATTCTAAAAATTATACCATTTATTTAGATAAATTTAACTTTATAATAAATTTTATATCATTTAATAAAATAATATTTTTTTAAAAAAATCATTAATGTCAATTTTGATACAGTTCATTACATTGAGTTTTAAAAACATCAAGATAAAAAGATGTAATTAAAATAATTATTATACACATATGATAACTGAGTCACCAAAACAATTCTTTGTTCACACTAATTATCTAATATCATATTTATAGTAATATTTCTAATAACATTTATTTCATATTTCCATTAATAAAATAATTATTACATAATTGTTTTGTAAGAATTAATGTAATTATTGATTCACTAAAAATGATAAATAAATTACCATTATATATATTATACTTTTTTATTTATAAATACCAGTTATTATCTAACATGCCTTTTAAATAAACCTATATTAAAAATATTATACTGATTAATAATAAGAGTGACATTTTTTAACATTAGTTAATTTTAGTAATATATAAGTAATATTCAAGGAAATTATTCCATTAAATTATTCAATTTCTAAAAATAGGTGTTAAGGGGAGGATTTAACTAATCTTATAAATTTTCTCAATTTTTTGGGAAATTTTATAGTCCTTATCATATTAGTATTACACTAAATTATCTGATTTACACTTAAATGTTGTCTAAAAAACATTCCAAGGATAATATTAATATTGGAGAAAAAGAAATAATAATTTAATTTGGATCACATGAATAAAATTTTAAATAATATTTAAAAATTCAAAATAATGAAGTGGTAGAGTTTAATTAGAATTTTTACCCAAAACCACAATAAAAAGTAGTTTTGGGGTTAATTTATATTTTTAAATTTGAAATGTTTTAATACTAAATTCAACTAAATTCAAATATTTAAAACATTAATTGGATTAAATTATATGAAAAATTTACTAATTAATATTTTAAACTAATCCAATATATATTTTTCCCTTATAAATAAATGAAAAATATACTTTTTTCTAAAAATCTGCATTTATCACTATTAATTGAAAAATTAATCCCTTAAATAAATTATAAAAAATTCATACTAAGAAAATTTTTACATGATGAATCCCAAAATTAAATTATTTTTTCCAATTTAAAATTCTATAACTGAATATATTGATAAAAGAATATAATTATATAATTGAAGAATATGACTTCAATATTAAAATTATTTTTTCTATTAATTATAATGTTGTTAGAAAGATGAACTTTGTATTTACTAGGTAATATTATGTAGATTTAATTTCATTTTATTAAAAAATGAGACATTTGTTTTTGAAGAAATATTTTTGAGATATTTTAAGGCTTACCATTTATGAAAAGGATTTTGTTGTATTTTTTTAGTTACAACTGAGGTTTAGATGTTAATATAATATATTTCATAACATATAAAAACCATATTATTATTGAAAAAAATTTATAAGAAAATGGAAATACATGTCACTCATTTATAAATATTATTAACTGTTAAAATATTTATTTTTTATTTAGACATAAAGAATACACTTGTATTTTAATTTATCAAAATAAGAAATAAAGTGGAAAACGCTTGGAGTAAAAACAATATATTAATGTGTGACATTGAAATAGAATGATAACATATTATTATATTTTCATTTATTCGCATTATATTTGTTAAAGTAATTTCTAATCTCTTCAAAACGGATACTGAAAAAACTGTTATCATAATATTTACAATAATGTTGAGATTATGGTCTATTAAATCATAAAAAATTTATAGATTTTAGGTTCTTATATTGTTATCCATCATCCACTTTCTTGTGACCAATGTCCTATATTATTTCTATAATTATATAAAACTTTCATCCATGTATAAATATTCACATTCTACCAATGTTATAATAAATAGAAACCCAAGTATGTGTTATTATATATGGATTTTTTACATACATTTATATATTATCAATATGTTGTCTAATTAACTATTTTTATAATGTGGGTTTTCAGCCAAAGGTATTTTCAAATGTCAACTATTGATTACAGAAATCAAGATTAAATTATGAAACAAATATTTAGTTGATGGGTGTAAAATGTAACACATATACATTTTATAAAATGGACATCATTTTATATGGGTTATTTGAAATCCAACACAAATATTATAAAATAATATAACACCTAACACTGTCGAGAATATATTTTATAAATAAATTTAATATATTTAATAACATACTAATAAAGCAACAATGGGTTTAAAAAAACATTATACTCTATTAAAATAGTTTAAACTAAATTGTGAACTAATATGTTTTACATACGTAAAAAATATATGAAATGGGTATGTATTTATTTGTATTTAAATAAGAATCATTTGAAAGTAAAAAATATTGTTTTTGTAAAACTATATTTTTCTAAAAGGATGTTTAGTTGCACAAAACCCAAATAAAATTTTGAAACTGTTTTAACAATTTAATAAAATTTAGCTATAAAAATAAACATAATTTTTAAAATTTAAAATTTAAAATTATATGTGGATGAGTTTTTGGGATTTTTCTGAAAATTTTGATTTTCTAATTAATAGTCAAACAAACTAAATTTTAATTAAAAATAGCGTTTTGTTCAAATTATTTATGAATGAAAATTATATTTACAAGGTTATATTATATTTTATATATGATTTATAGTATCAATTGTTCAAATATTTTAATATTTATATAATTTATGTCTTTTGAATCAATTTCATATTAAAACATTCAACAATTATGAGAATTGTCTCCTTGAAAAACTGTGATTTCATTGCATTTATGGGAATAATTTTAAATTGAACTATTCCACTTATAATAAATGAATTCTAAAAAATAGGTTAAAAATTTTGAATAATAATTATTAATATTATTTAATAATTTCAACTTCATTTTTGACCTAAATTTATAAGGAAAAAATTTGATTATCGTGTTTAAGGTTGAAACCGATTTACATAGGGTAAACCCAAGAAGATGGGGGCTACAATGACCCAAATTGTATAATAAATACATATGAAGAAATTTATTGAACATAAAATATCTATTTCATGATAATAATCCATTTTTATCCATTTTCCTGGTTAAATATGTGGGTAATTGTTTATCATTTCATAAATTACAAGCTTTCAACTCACCTCAAAAAATGGAACACGCTTATCTTCTCTTTATAAAACCTACCAAAAATTCCCTTTCAGACACAACCAGGTCAATTCAAATCCCTAATTACATCCTCTCATCATAAAGGCTTCTTGTTTTTCAGAATTCATCATCATCATAATTATTTTTATTGAATAAATGAATTACAATAAAATAGTTACAAGGGATGAAAATATTACGATGGTCTTCAATTATGTATCCCAAGTACATCCACTCTAACAAGATTTTTCCCCTCAACAAAATAGGATGATCGCCTAAAAACATGTGATATCTAAACCAGGGTTTGTGATGGAGTCAAGGTGGTCAGAAACACTATTCTCGTAATGTAATTCTTGACAAATCTCTATCGGGACTATGATAAGATGAGTACAACATCTAATGGAATTGAAAATTGAACAATTGGTAATACCGCTATGATGTTGTGAATTAAAGATAATGAGGGAGTCAAATTCTAATGCAGCTAACATGTTTCCTTCTTACAAGAAAATTTGGAGTCTAGTTAACACGACTATGGCATCAACTTGTAAAGTGTGGTCACTACCAATGTTAGCCGAAAAATCCTGAATGAATGCACTAATATTATCATGAACAATGCGTCCACCTTTCGTCACACCCATATTACATGATTGATATGTATTCATCATGAATCTTGACAAGTGAGGGATCCAATGTGTCCAGTGACGTTGTTTGGGATTGAGATTGGTACTGTTGTACATATTGGCTACCTGAATTGGTCATAGGGTTGATGCATCCTACTAGTTTTTTAGAAGATAAACCATATAAAATATTAGAATCACATTTCATTTAATCATTGATCTAGTTAAAGGGACGATCTTATCATAATAGGATAGGTTCCTTATAAAATATATACTCTAATAGGTTGTTGTAAAGACCATTTCTCATGCATTCTTCCCCAGGAGAACATCACTTGCAACATTAATCCAACATTAAAACAATGTTAAACCCAATAACTACGGAGAATGTAAGTTAGTAAAATCAACTAAAAACCCAGATCACAATCGCTGACTCTACATTGAAGAAGAGATGATTTGAATTATCCTACCAGTTATTAATGCAATAGAGGGACATTGATGTAATATTAATACCCATTCTTTTAACATTTTCATCGGTTATTTTTGCATCGTTTCTAATTCATCACAAAATGAAGTTATACATCGTTGGTATCTCATTCTTATAGAGGGTATCCCCCCACATACCATTAGAAGCATCAATGGTCATCAACCTTTTGAAATCATTAATAGAGATTCTAATAAATAGAGAGGATATGAAAACACATCTATCCACCTCATTTTTATGTTACTTCAGTTGAAAACATCCCATTGATTTTTGTCCAATACATATTTGATGAATGATGGGTGCATTCATGCATGACTAAAATAGATATCCATGATTGAATTGACTTGAAACCTGAAAATAATGTCAGCCCAATTACAATGCCAAAATGAAATGTCCCCACTCTCCACAATCTATATGGTGTTCAATTGAATTAAAAAAATATAAGTTAAAATCAATGACCATAATGTGGATTAATTACTTATTATTTACCTCAAACTACTTTGGAATATATGTTATATAAACTTACACCATAAATTAAACTCTTCAATCATCTCCCATAAAATCTTTGCATGCATCCCTTTCAAAGTGTCTGAAACACTCTTTTCATAGATCCCTCCCACTTAAAGGGGATTGTCCATTCTTGAATAGGAAAGACAATGAATTTTTACCACCAATTTTTCATCCCAAATGTACACTATCAGAATTTAATAAATGTTATAAATAACTCATTTCGGGACCGTAACCGATGATAAAGAATGATAACGAATAGGTGATAGGATATTTTTCACAAATGATATCCTTCCACAAAAAGATAATAAATGGTTCTTCGAGTTAAATATGGGAATAGTGGTCATCCAATAAATATGGTAAAATAGATGTATATGTATCCATCATGAGGAAACTAGAACACCGTCAAATTCCAAGTTAATAGTACCTCTACACTTGCCTAAACGTTTTCCCAAGGATCCAACCAAAATTTAGAACATCTATTTCTTATATAGAATCTTATCTTGGTCTGATTAAAAATTTTGAAAATCCAATGAAAATAGTAAACAATTTTTTTTGATTCCATAGTCTAAGGTCTATTTGGAATCATGAATATTATCATGTATTTATCGAACATAAGGTGAGATATGTTGTTACAATGATGTTTTCACTAATAATGAAGAATTGGTCCACTATAAGTTTTTTTCTTTTTATTATTCCACCTCCTTGAAAAAAAATATTAAATTAGGATTATATAATGACAACATTAGCACCCATATAAATTTATATTATTCTATTATGGTAATGACCAATATTCATCTCTTATTTTCTCAAATGGAAAATGATAATGTCACTTTTGTGTACAGTGGACTATGGCCTTGAGAACTGATGGCACATGTTTTCCATCAACAACTCTAAATTTTTCTTATGGTGATGTATTTAATATATATATATATATATATGATATTAATAAAATAATTTTACATGTTCAGTCATTATTTACTATTTAATATTTTAACTCAACCTCTATAAGAGGTATAATTGTAACATCACAAGTAAGTAATGAATAATAGATATTTTTATCTATGTCTATTAATGAATTAGATAGTGTTTTAGAGGCTTAAAATGAAAATAAATCCAATCTTAAGCATGGGATACACTAATATTTTTAAAAGGTTGTTTTACTGCCTTTAATGGAAAAACATTTTTGAATCTATCTTTTGACAATTTTATGTCAAAATAAACTTATTCTTTATTATTGGGAAATCAAAATTTACTTTGTGTGAATTTTTGGTATTTTTCTGACAATGTTCATTTTTTATGAATAGTGAAAAATACTGCATTTTACATCAAAACTGCTTTTTAATATAATTTATTCATATGATTAGATTATCTTTTGAAATGGTTTTAAAGTTAAATTATAATATATTTTTACCATTTAATCTAATGGTGGTCATTGGAATCAATTTCACTTTGAAATCGGACTTAAACTAGTGTCAATCTTTTGATACTTATTGTTTCACAAAAACACTTTATTTGTCATGACAGCGGGAATTAATTATTAAATTAATTAATTTGACTTATATGTTTTGAATTTTGTAAAATGGACTTCATTTTTGAATTCAGAATATCAAATATAGCTTAGGGTGAATTTTTGGTAATTTTCTGAAAAACTTCAATTTTTGATGAATAGTGAAACCACTAAGTGGTAGTTAAAGAAACTGATTTTTCGTTTAAATGTAATTTTGCCACCTTTGTGTATTGAATTTAAAAAATCTGTCATAAATGGTTGTCACTAAGAAGTAAAATGTGGTTCAATGAGATTAAAATAATTTTTTGGTAAATAGTAACTTATTAAGTTTTTAATCGCGATTAGTGGTAATTAGTGTAGTTTAAGGTAAAAATAATGTTTTAATAATATGAGATGACCTAGACACATGTCCAACCCTTATTGGATGTGTAATGGCCGACCAAGACAAGCCATGGGTCAACTTGGGTACCCCATGGAGCCACTTTGGTTGGAAAATGACATAAATACCTTTTATTTAATGTTAATGTAAAAAATGGCACAAACATGATATGTTTTACTAAAACAATTTTTAAATGGGGTTATGCAAGTAAGATTTTTTATTATAAATATTCATTAGAAAGATTCAAAGATTTACTACATCATAGTATTTTTTTTATAATTTTTAGACATTAAATAAATTAAATTATTTATGACATAATAATGATGCAGCGATGACATCATTATTTGACAATTTAAATAAAATGGAAAGATAATGTAAAATCTATGAACTACACATGTCCAAAACTTATTGAATGGGTGGATTTCGAACCCTTATCACCTTATCCACGAATTATATCAATTTGGGACCTTTTAAAATTGAAAAACATTTTCAAATAAAGTAATATTTCTTTACTTTCCAAAAGTGCCCCTCCTCTCCTCTTATAAAAGGCCCCCACCTCTACCCCCTTACCCACAATCCCAAAGCCTTTGGCTCGGCCAAACCCTGCTCATTTTTTCTCTCCACTTCCCTATATTACTCCTTGAAGCCTCACTTTTGGCAGAAGTCTTCCCAAGGAATCCTTTGAGCTCAAACCAAAGGAAGTTACCCGATTTTAAGGTAATGTCTTCTTTTGAGTCCTTTTGATTTATTTTGCTTCTCCAACCCCCTAAACTCTTTTTATTTATTTCTTTTGTAACAACTACGGTATATTAAATATACTAGTATGTTGTTATAATAAGTATTCAAGACACACTTACACACACCTACATCTAATGGTTAAAGAACATACGGTTTCCGTGGATGGTGAATTTATGCCTCCCGAAACGATGATTGTTCAACATTCCTTTAACACCTTCAAAGGTGGCCATTAAGATGTCACTATATTTATATATGATATATAATATGTTTATGTTTTCTTTAAGATTCTTTATTTTTCATTTTGGGCATACCTTTATGGTTTCCATTATGGGTAAACACGATATCTTCATTTAAGGGAGTGCAGACTACCGCCCCCTCAAAGTGATGTGATTTGTTAATGCCATATGTGGGATGTGTAAAGGATGGATTTAAAGTTATTATATATGATGTTATACTGGAATTATAATATACCTCTATATAATTATTATTTATTTCCATTAAATTATGAGATAGAAATGAAAGTAGCGTTCATGCGTACGTACGGCTTACCGTCTCCATGAACAGTGCATTTCATTTCTTATCCCCAAATGTAATGTACTATTAAAAGTACATGTATATAATGGATATATATAATGAATGATATATCTAAATGATGAATATAATTCTGGAATTAAAATATACATACCTCTCATTTAGTTTTAATTCCATTAATATGACAAAGAAATGAAAGTAGCGTTCATGCGTACGTACGGCTTACCGTCTCCATGAACGGTGAATTTCATTTCTTACCTCTAAATGATTATGTAATATTATAAATACATGTATATGCTGGATATATATGATATATATGATATCCAAATCAGGAATGTCATTCTGGATATAAAGAACCTTTGACCACACGAACAACATGTAATTGTAAGAAGTCCACTTTCGACTTAAGAACCAAATATCGACAAAACAAAAATTATTAACTTAAATGGTTACATAATGTTTATAACATGGAAATAAGTGATATAAAAGGAATAATGAACTTTAAAAAGGTTCTTAATCAAGTAGAAATTAACTCATGTTTATTATTCAGGACGTTAAAGAACGATCGAGTCAAGTCGGACACAAGGTAAGGGACTTCGTCTCAATCTCCTTTCATTGAGGCATTTTTTGTTTTATACACAACATTCTTTTATATGGTGTATAAACCCCTTTGACTTTTACTTTTATACAAAAGGAATCTTTTTCTATGAAGCGTTTTACTAAACGACAAAAAGGAATGTTTTTTTAACGTACGCGGTGACAACGACCTTTTTCTCCACCGCGAGTATTATTTGGTCTTTGGCTTCCTCAACAAGCCGTAATGTTTTTAAAATAAAATAAATACCATATACTCTTTTATGTATTTTGGTATTGAAAATGGTTTTGATAAATGATTCTATTATGATATATTGTGATTGAAATGTGGAAATGTTATCATTCCTTTATATTGGTTTTATGTTTTATGATTTTATATTGGTACTTGGACATTTTAATGGGTGGTTACATTATAAACCATATGACGGGTGGTGCCGTGAATACCAGGACGGGTGGTTACGTTATAACCTCCAATGCATTGGGTATGGAAGTCGGCTGTATGGCTATTCCATTAAGTATGTATGGAAATTGGCCCTATGGCTATTCCATTAAGTGATATGTGTGGAAGTCGACCATATGGTTATTCCACTTAAGTATGTTTATGTCCCAAGTTACCTTTATATATGCTATGTGTTCTTTATATGGGTTTTATGGTAACCCTTTGGTTACAAAAAGGTAAGTAATGATACTTTATTCAGTGAAGAATTTTTACTACTTCATGAAGGTGAAGGTATTACTTTGATAGAGTATACATGTTTTACTTGATGTTTGAAAAAGTAACAGTTTTCATTCTTTGTGTATCCCTTACTGAGTTTTTTATGCTCACCCCAAGTTTTTTTTGAAATTTTTTTCATAGGACTTAAAGTGGAATAAGGTCAAGAATGGGATCAAGGGAATGTCATGCTATATAAGGCATGGAACTAGACATGTTTCTTTTTAAGAGTTTTTTTATTATGGAAACTTAGTAGAAGTGTCTACTTTGTAATCTTTTGAGATGTAATAGTTATGTTCTAATTATCTAAAACTCTAAACCTGAAAAGATCCTCAATGTGAATTATTCATTTAATTCTATATTAAGTAATGTTTAAGGCTGGGGCCTTATAGTTGGTATCAAAGGTCGGTTTAGACAACTTTAGGAGTTAGAAAATTGTTAAATTATAAGTTAATTTATGATATGATTGAAATGATATAGCATTTACAGATTACCATGTTGATTCGCCTAAGATATTTCTGTGTTCAGAATGGTTTTCCACAGAGGAAACAAAGCAGCTATGTTGGGACGACATCAGGAGGAAGAAAACCTTCCAAATCAGCATCCTGAGATGGTCGGAATCGGAACTGAACAGTTTGTTGCAGTGATGGCACATTTGACTCAGGCTATAAATGGTGGTGGTATCCATGCACGAGATCAGCCATATCAACCACATAGGAACATGTCAGTGGTGGAACATTTCGTGAGGCAACATCCCCGATCATTCAGAGGATCATCTGACCCTGTGCAAGCTGAAGGGTGGATTAAAGCACTGGAGAAGATTTTTGATGTCATGGAGTGTTCAGAACATCAAAAGGTTAGTCTTGTTGTTTACCGTTTTGAAGGTGAAGCTAATCAGTGGTGGTTGATGGTGAAAAATATCAGGGATAGTGATGAGATTGAGGATCTTCACTGGAACGAATTCAAAGGTATGTTTCTTGAGAAATATTTTCCTAAGGATGTTCGTCTTAGGATGGAAAAACAGTTCCTAGAATTGAGGCAGGAGGATGATTCAGTGGCTGCTTATGAAGCAAAGTTCACTCGATTGGCAAGGTATGCTCCGAACTTCATACGAGATCTTGATAGTAAAATAAACCATTTTTACTCAGGGTTAAAGCCAAAGTATCGAAGGGATTTAGATTCTCGTGAGTTCAAAAGTTATTAAAAACTAGTTCGATGTGCGGAGAAGGTGGAAATGGAGTTTGCCGATGATCAGGTGTTCTATGACAAACAACAGAATAAGAGGTCTAGTTGGCAGGCAAAGGGGAAGAATTCATCAAAGAAACAAGGAGGTAAGAAAACCAAATATCCATCCTGTGAGAAGTGTGGTAAAATGCATCCTGGAGAATGTTTATCCAAGTCTGGTAAGTGCTTTTGGTGTGGTAAGTCTGGTCATATTGCTCGTAACTGTAAGGAAGATGATAAAGTAGGCAATGAAAAGCCAACGGTAAGATGTTTTAAGTGTAATGAAATGGGTCATTATGCAAACGAGTGTCCAACGAAGAACTCAACTGGGGGAATGCAGCCAGACTACAAGTAGAAAGGGGTGGTGAAATCCTTTGCAACAATTTCAGCAGATGTTGGGCCATCGAATGAAGTGGTATCAGGTACACTTTTTGTTTGTTCAAATTATGCCAATGTGTTGTTTGATTCAGGGTCTACACACTCTTTCATTTCTGAGAAGTTTTCTAGTAAATTGGAAATTCCATCTCAAGATATGAACCCTGAACTTATGGTAAAAACACTCGGAGGGAACGTTGAGGCAAAAAGGAATTATAAGAACCTTCCTATCCTTGTGTGTGGAAAGAATCTACCAGCAAACCTTATTGTTTTGCCTCTAGTAGAGTTTGATGTTATTTTGGGCATGGATTGGATTTCTCTTTATCATGCTAAGATTGACTGCAGAGCTAAAATGGTTTCTTTTTAGAAATATTTTCTGTTTGTGTACAATAATGAACCCTTGATTTTGATAACATATCAGGAAGTTGAGAAACTAGTAAAAGATGGAAATGAATGTTACCTTGCACATATTGTTGAAAATAAAGGAACTGTTCAGATTAATGATGTGCCAGTGGTAAATGAGTATCTTGATGTTTTTCCTGATGAGTTGCCTGGTATTATTCATGATCGGGAAGTTGAATTTACTGTTGACTTAGTTCCTGATTCTAAGCCAATTTTAAAACCCCCTTATCGAATGGATCAAGTTGAACTTTTAGAGTTAAAGAAACAATTGCAGGAGTTATTAGATAAAGGTTTCATTCGACCTAGCACATCACCATGGGGTGCTCCTGTCTTGTTTGTTAAAAAGAAATATGGATCAATGAGACTTTGCATTGATTATAGAGCCTTGAATAATATTACTGTTAAGAACAAGTATCCTTTGCCTCATATCGATGATTTGTTTGATCAGCTCCAGGGATCTCAGTATTTTTCGAAGATTGACTTGAGGTCGGGGTACCATCAGTTGAAAGTAAAAGAAGCAGATGTTCCGAAGACTGTGTTCCATACTAGATATGACCATTATGAATTTGTAGTTATGCCTTTTGGGTTAACCAATGCACCTTCTGTATTCGTGGACCTTATGAATAGAATTTTCCATGAGTTCTTGGATAAGTTTTTGGTTATTTTCATTGATGATATTTTGGTGTTTTCTAAAAGTAAAGAGGAGCATGAAAGACATTTAAGGGTTATCTTTCAAACCTTAAAAGAAAAGAAATTGTATGGGAAATTCAGAAAGTGTGAGTTTTGGTTGCAACAAATTTCTTTCCTTGGTCACATTGTTTCTAAAGATGGGATAACTGTTGATCCTGCAAAAACAAAAGTTGTTGAAGACTTTCCAAGACCCACAAATGTAACTGAGATTCATAGCTTCCTTGGTTTGGCAGGCTATTACCGAAGGTTTGTTAGAAATTTTTCACGGTTATCTAGTCCAATGACTAAGCTAACTCGGAAGGGTGTTAAGTTTATCTGGATAAAAGAATGTGATGATTGTTTTCAGGAATGGAAAAGAAGATTGGTGAATGCTCCAGTTTTGGCACTACCTTCTAGGAATGGTGAGTTTGTTATATACAGTGATGCTTCATTGAAAGGACTTGGTTGCGTCCTAATGCAGAATGATCAGGTAATTGCTTATGCTTCACGACAGTTGAAAACTCATGAGGTAAATTACCCTACACATGATTTGGAATTAGCCGCTATTGTTTTTGCTTTAAAAATTTGGAGGCATCATTTGTATGGAGTAAAGTGTAAAATATATACCGATCACAAAAGTTTAAAGTATATATTCACTCAGAAAGAATTGAACATGAGACAGAGGAGATGGCTGGAATTAATCAAGGATTATGATTGTACAATTCATTACCATCCGGGAAAAGCAAATAAAGTAGCTGATGCTTTGAGTCGAAAAAGTAATTCTTCATTAGCAATGTTGCGTTTGGAACGTGATCCTTTGGTTAAGGATTTGATGAACTTTGGCATAGAAGTTGTTGGTGCAGGAAGTCCTTCTGTTTTGTTTCAGGTATCAGCGAGATCTTCTCTATCAGGTAGAATCAAGCAAACACAGAAGCAAGTCAGTGAGTTGCAGAAAATGGTAGAGTGGGTTCAGAAAGGTAAGTTGCCTAAATTCAACATTGATAATGATTGTGTTTTGAGATTTGGGAAGAGATTTTGTGTTCCTTGTGATTCAATGTTGAAGAGAGATCTGTTATGTGAAGCTCATAGTTCTCCGTTTTCAGTTCATCCGGTAGTACTAAGATGTATAGAGATCTGCGGGAGTATTACTGGTGGGATGGAATGAAAAGAGATATTGCTGATTTTTCTTTGAAGTGTTTGACATGTCAACAGGTTAAAGCAGAGCGGCAGTTACCGAAAGGGATGCTTCGGCCTTTACCAGTGCCAGAGTGGAAATGGGAGAATATATCCATGGACTTTGTTGTGGGATTACCGAAGACATCTCGAGGTAATAATGCAATCTGGGTTATTGTTGATTGCTTGACCAAATCTGCTCATTTCCTTGCTATACGAGATACTTTCTCTCTTGATCAACTTTCCCGTTTGTATCTTAAAGAGATATTCAGGTTACATGGAGTTCCTCTCTCCATTGTATCGGACCGTGATCCCAGGTTCACTTCTAACTTTTGGAAAGGCCTTCAGAAGTCGTTGGGTTCTGAATTAAATTATAGTACATCTTTTCATCCTCAATCAGATGGGTAGTCAGAATGAACAATTCAGACCTTGGAGGATATGCTACGAGCTTGTTCGATGGATTATCAGGGAAGTTGGGACCAACATCTTTCTTTGGTTGAATTTTCATATAATAACAGTTTTCATTCCAGTATACAGATGGCACCATTTCAGGAATTATATGGGAAACAGTGTCGAACTCCAGCCTTCTGGGATGAAGTGGGTGAAAGGAAGTTGATGGGACCAGAATTGGTAGAAGAGTTGGCAAAAAAAGTTTAGTTGATTCAGAAGCACATGAGAATAGCTCAGAGTAGGTAGAAGAGTTATGCGGATAACCAGAGGAAGGATCTATCTTTTGAGATAGGTGATTATGTTTTTCTCAAAGTATCACCATGGAAAAGTGTGATGCGATTTGGTAAGAAAGGAAAGCTGAGTCCAAGGTTTATTGGACCATATGAAATTCTGGAGAAAGTTGGATCAGTTTCTTACCGAGTGGCTTTACCACCGAGTTTATCTCAGGTACACAATGTTTTTCACGTTTTGATGTTGAGAAGGTACATGCCAGATCCATCTCATGTTTTGAGTCCAGAGGTAGTTCAGCTGGAAGAGAACCTATCTTATGAGGAACAACCAGTTCAGATTCTTGACCACAGGGAGCAAGTGTTACGGAATAAGGTGATTCACCAGGTAAAGGTTTTGTGAAAAAACCACATGATTGAAGAGGCAACATGGGAATTTGAAAATGCAATGAGGGATAAGTACCCCCATTTATTCGATAAGTAAATAAATTGTGGGGCAGTAATTTTCTAAAGGGGGAAGGATGTAACATACCAAGTAAGTAATGAATAATAGATATTTTTATCTATGTCTATTAATGAATTAGATAGTTTTTTAGAGGCTTAAAATGAAAATAAATCCAATCTTAAGCATGGAATACACTAATATTTTTAAAAGGTTGTTTTACTGCCTTTGATGGAAAAAAATTTCTGAATATATCTTTTGACAATTTTATGTCAAAATAAACTTATTATTTATGATTGGGACATAAAAATTTACTTTGTGTGAATTTTTGGTATTTTTCTGACAATGTTCATTTTTTTATGAATAGTGAAAAATACTGCATTTTACATCAAAACTGATTTTTAATCTAATTTATTCATATAATTAGATTATCTTTTGAAATGGTTTTAAAGTGAAATTATAATATATTTTTACCATTTAATCCAATGGTGGTCATTGGAATCAATTTTACTTTGAAATCGGACTTAAACTAGTGTCAATCTTTTGATACTTATTGTTTCACAAAAACACGCTATTTGTCATGACAACGGGAATTAATTATTAAATTAATTAATTTGACTTATATGTTTTGAATTTTTTAAAATGGACTTCATTTTTTAATTTGGAATATCAAATATAGCTTAGGGTGAATTTTTTGTAATTTTCTAAAAAACTTCAATTTTTGATGAATAGTGAAACCACTAAGTGGTAGTTAAAGAAACTGATTTTTCGTTTAAATGAAATTTTGCTGCCTTTGTGTATTGAATTTCAAAAATCCGACATACATGGTTGTCACTAAGAAGTAAAATGTGGTTCAATGAGATTAAAATAATTTTTTGGTGAATAGTAACTTATTAAGTTTTTAATCGCGATTAGTGGTAATTAGTGTAGTTTAAGGTAAAAATAATGTTTTAATAAAATGAGATGAACTAGACACATGTCCTACCCTAATTTTATGTGTCATGGCCGACCAATACAAGCCATGGGTCAACTTGGGGACCCCATGGAGCCACTTTGGTTGGAAAATGACATAAATACCTTTTATTTAATGTTAATGTAAAAAATGGCACAAACATGATATGTTTTACTAAAACAATTTTTAAATGGGGTTATGCAAGTCAGATTTTTGATTATAAATAGTCATTGGAAGGATAAAAAGATTTACTAAATCATAGTATTTTTTTTATAATTTTTAGACATTAAATAAATTAAATTATTTATGACATAATAATGATGCAGCGATGACATCATTATTTGACGATTTAAATAAAATGGAAAGATAATGTAAAATCTATGAACTACACATATCCAAAACTTATTAGATGGATGTATTTTGAACCCTTATCACCTTATCCACGAATTATATCAATGTGGGACCTTTTAAAACCGAAACACATTTTCAAATAAAGTAATATTTCTTTACTTTCCAAAAGTGCCCCTCCTCTCCTCTTATAAAAGGCCCCCACCTCTACCTCCTTACCCACACTCCCAAAGCCTTTGGCTCGGACAAACCCTGCTCATTTTGTGTCTCCACTTACCTATCATACTCTTTGAAGCCTCAATTTGGGCAGAAGTCTTCCCAAGGAAGCCTTTGAGCTCAAACCAAAGGAAGTTACCCGATTTTAAGGTAATGTCTTCTTTTGAGTCATTTTGTTTTATTTTGCTTCTCCAACCCCCTAAACTCTTTTTATTTATTTCTTTTGTAACAACTACACTATCTTAAATATACTAGGATGTTGTTATAAGAAGTATTCAAGATACACATACACACACCTACATCTAATGGTTAAAGAACATACGGTTTCCGTGGATGGTGAATTTATGCCTCCTGAAACGATGATTGTTCAACATTCCTTTAACACCTTCAAAGGTGGCCATTAAGATGTCACTATATTTATATATGATATATAATATGTTTATGTTTTCTTTAAGCTTATTTATTTTTCATTTTGGGTATACCTTTATGGTTTCAATTATGGGTAAACACGATATCTTCATTTAAGGGAGTGCGGACTACCGCCCCCTCAAAGTGATGTGATTCATTAATGCCATATGTGGGACGTGTAAAGGATGGATTTAAAGTTATTATATATGATGTTACACTGGAATTATAATATACCTCTATATCATTATTATTTCGTTCCATTAAAGTATGAGATAGAAATGAAAGTAGCGTTCATGCGTACGTACGGCTTACCGTCTCCATGAACGGTGCATTTCATTTCTTATCCCCAAATGTAATGTACTATTAAAAGTACATGTATATAATGGATATATATAATGAATGATATATATAAATGATGAATATAATTCTGGAATTAAAATATACATACCTCTCATTTAGTTTTAATTCCATTAATATGACAAAGAAATGAAAGTAGCATTCATGCCTATGTACGACTTACCGTCTCCATGAACGGTGCATTTCATTTCTTACCTCTAAATGATTATGTAATATTATAAATACATGTATATTCTGGATATATATGATATATATGATATCCAAATCAGGAATGTCATTCTGGATATAAAGAACCTTTGACCACACGAACAACATGTAATTGTAAAAAGTCCACTTTCGACTTAAGAACCAAATATCGACAAAACAAACATTATTAACTTAAATGGTTACATAATGTTTATAACATAGAAATAATTGATATAAAAGGAATAATGAACTTTAAAAAGGTTCTTAATCAAGTAGAAATTAACTCATGTTTAATATTCATAACGTTAAAGAACGATCGAGTCAAGTCGGACCCAAGGTAAGGGACTTCATCTCAATCTCCTTTCATTGAGGAATATTTCGTTTTATACACAACATTCTTTTATACGGTGTATAAACCCCTTTGAATTTTACTTTTATACAAAAGGAATATTTTTCTATGAAGCGTTTTACTAAACGACAAAAAGGAATGTTTTTTTAACGTACGCGGTGACAACGACCTTTTTCGCCGCCATGAGTATTATTTTGTCTTTGGCTTCCTCAACAAGCCGTAATGTTTTTAAAATAAAATAAATACCATATACTCTTTTATGTATTTTGGTATTGAAAATGGTTTTGATAAAGGATTCTATTATGATATATTGTGATTGAAATGTTGAAATGTTATCATTCCTTTATATTGGTTTTATGTTTTATGATTTTATATTGGTACTTGGACATTTTAACGGGTGGTTACGTTATAAACCATATAACGGGTGGTGCTGTGAATACCAGGACGGGTGGTTACGTTATAACCTCCAATGCATTGGGTATGGAAGTCGGCCGTATGGCTATTCCATTAAGTATGTATGGAAATTGGCCGTATGGCTATTCCATTAAGTGATATGTGTGAAAGTCGACCGTATGGTTATTCCACTTAAGTATGTCTATGTCCCAAGTTACCTTTATATATGCTATGTTTTATTTATATGGGTTTTATGGTAACCCTTTGGTTACAAAAAGGTAAGTAATGATACTTTATTCAGTGAAGAGTTTTTACTACTTCATGAAGGTGAAGGTATTACTTTGATAGAGTATACATGTTTTACTTGATGTTTGAAAAAGTAACAGTTTTCATTCTTTGTGTATCCCTTACTGAGCTTTTTATGCTCACCCCATGTTTTTTTCGAAATGTTTTTCATAGGACTTAAAGTGGAATAAGGTCAAGGATGGGATCAAGGGAATGTCATGCTATATAAGACATGGAACTAGACATGTTTCTTTTTAAGAGTTTTTTTTATTATGGAAACTTAGTAGAAGTGTCTACTTTGTAATCTTTTGAGATGTAATAGTTATGTTCTAATTCTCTAAAACTCTAAACCTGAAAGGATCCTCAATGTGAATTATTCATTTAATTCAATATTAAGTAATTTTTAAGGCTGGGGCCTTATAATAATAACATCAGTTGTGTGTTTGTTAGACTACCACCTTGAGAGGTGTTGTATTTATCTTTTCACTTATAATTTACATAGAAGTTAATAAGTGAAATATTTAATCTGCATGTTTTATATTTCTGACCTATCTATACTTATATAAATTTATTATCATATCTAACTTTTTATATTCCCATCCATTGGAAAACAGTTGCTTCGCTCATGCGTACATGTGAACTACCACCTCCACATAGCGATGTGAAATGTTTTTCATTCCATATTTACATGGTTAGAAATATAGATTGATTTTATTCATTTAAATAATATATATTAAATTATAATTATTCATTTAATGATAATAAATATTTTATTTACTTATATCACATTGGATGAGAAAAATGAAAACATCATTTATGCATACATACGACCTACCATATCTATGAAAGGTGTAATCCATTTTCTATCTCTATCTTTTAAAGTTTTCTATAAATAAATTTAAATTAAATATCTATTATATTAATAAAATTTTCAAAATTCTTCATATAATTTAATGATGATTAAAATAAATGGATTGAATATACTAAACAAAAAACTCATGAAATTTGAATCAATTATAACCCAAAACAGTGATATATAAAATTATTAATAATTGGTTAGTAAAATATTTTTATAAGGTAATATTTGATATTAAAAATATGATTATCATTTTAAAAAAAATTAATAATATTATTAAAATAATTATATAGGAGGAAATAAATTTTTGATGGAAATCAGAACTGAAGTTAGTGTTTTTAGCCTCAATTTTACTTCCTTGATACATATGACATATTAACCACTTATTTCATTTGTGTGGGGTATATTATTACAATTTATATTTCATATCATGAATATATTTATATTCATGTTATTTAACATCTTATTTTATGTCATTCCCATCATGCATATTACAATTTAGATTTTACAAATGTGGTAATGTCATATATCAGAATCTCATCATTATTCCATATTGGTTATGTTTACATATCCCATAGAAGAATTATTTGATATATCTATATTAAAATAAATATACCTTCTTTGTATCTAGTTATTTATAATATTTTTATACTAATAATACTATTTTAAGACTTTTTTCTACATAATGTGATTGGGAATATATTTTTAAGAAAATTTGATATTGCTTATATTTTTTCTCAAAAATAATTTTTACAAAAAACTTATTCTTTAGAAAAAATTTTTAAAAAATGTATTTAAAATTTTAAGAATTATTTATTAAATCCAATTTTACACATTTTTATTTTTTTAAATATTTTTAAAAATAATATTCATGTCTTTCATCAAAATAAATAATGTTTGGATTTTAACAAAAATGAGAATGGAATCATTATTCCAACATGTACGAACCAGAATGTAATTTTTAAAAATCATGACCAATAAATGTTTTCATTTTTATTTCAAATATTTAGATGGTAAATTAAAATAAATATTGTAATGTTTTTTTATGATGTATTATTTTAAAAGTTTATTTTCAAAATGAAAAGGTTAATTTCCACTAAAATTATTTTAAGAATATTTTCATTGTATTTATATTCCTCAACATTGACAAAAACTAATTTTACTAACGATCCACTTGAGATATGTTCTTAAGATATCATTATTAAACATTATTTTTATTATTTATGATCATTTTGATTGAAGATGAATTATTTTCCTACAATTCCTCGTATTACTGTTGATGGTTTATGATAGTGTTTCATTGACTGGGAAAAGTATAAACATTGTGAATGATGGTTTTTAAATATGAATTTTTATGATAATTATATTCAACCATTTTTATTTTAGGAATCCAATGGAATTAATATGTGATATATGATCTTAGTTATAGACATTCTCTCGGTCTATTTATTGGTATCAAGAGACAAACTAGATTTGTTTTTTTTCTAAGGATAGACTCATTTATTTAGAAATCTTATAACAGGGCCTTAAATGTATATTTTATTTGTCTATAATTATGAATTCCATCATTATGTTTTTTTACTAATACTATATTATATTATTCAACTAGTTGGAATATACTTGGGGTTTTTTCCAAAATCATGTGATTATTTATATGGTATTATTTGATCATTATTTATTCATTCCCCATTATGATCATGTAATTGATTAAATAGATTATGGTTTATTTATTTACCATGACCTATTTATTATGCATTATTTATTCAAATATTCCATGATATGCTTACCCATATTGAGAATTGGATCTCCCCATTATCTTATAATTTATTTTTTCTATGATACGAGGATGTAGTTTTTGGTTAATATGAATGGAAAAAATATGTGGAATAAAGGAGGTCTTAGAGAGAATTATTTTAGAATTTAAAAACTATAATTTTCATAATAATTTAATGTATATATCTATTCTAATTAGATAACTAAATTATTTGGCCCCTTGGGATGCAATTCATTATATATTATCCCAATATAATAATGTAGACACCGACTTTATGGTAATGGGGTTCAGGTAGCTAAAATCAGTATTAAAAAGGACTAAAAATGGGGAATATATAAAAAATATAAACCAAATGATTCAATGTAATGATTCTATTTTTGATTATTTAGTTTATATAACTGGTAGAAATTAAATTTAAAAGTTATGTGAAAAACGTGGTGAAACACAATTTTGAAAAAATTACTATTTTATGAATAAAAACTATATTTTGTATTATCAAATAAGTAGTAAAAAATATGGATGAATTAAAAAATGTTTAATTTAATGTATACTATTTCTATTTAATTAAAATAATTCACTAATGGTGACTAATATAAGTGATTAATATAAAAACTAATTATTTGCATAAAACTATTAAAAATTTATTTTACATTCAAATATATTTTATTTTATTTTCTAAAAAATTGATAAATAATGAATTAATTATAAACAATAATCTATTTATAATATTTTTACTCTAATTCATACCATCCAATATTTATAACTATGATATATGAGTAACATTTAAATATTATTACAATTATATATCATGGTTTATTTGAAATTCGTGTTTTGTATAACAAAAGTTATCAAAGAAATTAAATATATTTAAAAATAAATGTATGATAATATCATTGGGGGTTATATTCTACCCTACTAATAAGAGATTTATACTCAAAATTAATTCACTCATATATAAATAATTGTGGATTCTTGTACCCCATCACATCATCGGGTTCCCCTGTAGCTTCCCTAAATTATTTGTTTAAATAAAAAACATTGACAATGATACTGGTATTATGATCTCCAATATAAAATACTTATTCTTCATAAAAGGGATATTCCTATAGTGGAATGACCAGTGAGTTCAGTTCATGTGATATATCAGGAATGTAAATCATTAGAGATATCCTAGGATAACATATGATACTTAAGAAAGAATTCTTGGAATCAACAAGTGATAAGATATCATCCAGATATGATCAAGAATATTTAAATATACAACATATATAAGGATCATTATTCCCTTGTTGAATAATATCATTATAATCCCCTATAAGAATATTCATAGGAATATTTTTTCAGCAACATCAAACTCATGATCACATCGATGGTTGGGTATTGGATTTAACATCCCCTTATAATTTAGTCCCATAGTTTAAAAAATAATACAAAATATGACCTAATATAAAGACCTTTCTAAATATTGATTTATGTTTTCCCTCAAGAAATAATCTTTAATATCACTATACGTAATTACCCTTTAAGGATAAACGAATAATGACGAACTATGAGAATTATCCAACTAATCCTTATTCAATTAATATATATCTAAGACCCTTAATCGATCCATGTGCCTTATCAAACATGTACAATTATAGATAAATGTTGGATAATTCTTCAAATTATTTTGAAATTTCACATCTTACATTTTTCTTCTTAATCCTATTATGGTAGGAGGGTTGAATATTCATCTACGAATGATTATATATTTCCCAATTTCTCACAATTTCAATGTGAATCATCTATAAATACAATAATTTTTTATATCAATCAATCCTCAACAAGGGAAAATAAGAATATTTTTAAGACATCGAGAATCAACTAGCTTATTTTATTTTTCATGGTGGCGTTTTATTGGGATATCACATTCTTTGATCAAATATAAGTATCTTATTTGGTAACAACTGAGATCCATAAGTGTTATTATATAATTAAATATTTTATGATCAATATATATGTCAAAACATACACCTAATAGTTAATTATTATATAGATATAATGTGAAAATTATCACTAAAAACTCTAAATCATTATATAGGTAATATTTCTGAAGAATATTTATTTTGTGAGACACATGTGTTATAACCATTACATTATAAAGAGTGTAACATCCTAGTCTTTTATTTCATGTATCATGGAATATCACAAACTCTTTCCCACTATAGGGATGTGTAATTACAAGTGAACCGGACAACATTCTCATCAATTCCTTGAAATTATCTTTACATTCATCTATCCATATAAATATGAACCCCTTCAAAGTCATATTATTTAATGGATTTGTAACTTGTGATAAATTTATCACCTTGTGTTAATAATATTCACCAATCCAAACAACATGTTATATCATAGTTACCATTTTTGATCAAGGTAAATTCTATATAAATATAATATCCATTAGTTGTTCAAGTTAATCCATGAACTGATAGGTAATTGACGATTGATTCAAAAAATCAAGTGTATCATTCCTTTCTAAAAAGTTATTCTGGGATCTATATACAGAGATCTAACCCATAAAAAATATCTACTAAAAATTTATCTTTATGATTAATAAAAATAATTAAATTTATAACATTTTCATAATCATCTACCAAAGAGGAGGCATTGATTTGAGATGCAGTCATGCAACCATTTTGAGTACTAACTATGAACTCAATATTCTATTGTTAAGGTGGTGATATAATATAAATAAAAAATCATTAGATATAAATGATTGGTTGGAAATAAAATCAAATAAAAAAATTTCATTCTTTGTTTGGATGATAATTGTACCTTTCACTACAAAGTCATGAACATCCTTGTCTACAATATTAATTTCAAAATAATTGCCTCATCCCCTTTTATGGTACCTTTCTTTGATGTTTGGTGAATTGGTTAGAATATTTCCCCATGTCATCATAGTTAATGAACTATACATTTATGGCTTCTCCCTTGTAATTCTATTTATATTCTTGAATGGAATTTTCCACTATTATTGAATCAAACTACTTTTATTTTTAAGAATGTTACAAGGTGTTTCTTTCCAAACCTAACATTTTATGGTTAATTCATCTTTCAATTTTACCCTTTTCCATTTTTCCTCTTAATTTACTCTTCTTCTCTTAATTTTCTTCTTAACCTATCTTGGATATTTATTTGCCTGTTTTGATATCATAATATAACACAACCTTATATGATAAGAATATTTGGGAGACTAGTTCCCTTCAAAAAGATTTTACAAAGCCAATCAAAGAAATATTAAATATTTATATGGGATTACATAAGTTATACTCATAATTCCTTTATGAACTTAAAATATTTTCTTTAATCATAGAAACAATTCCGACTACCTTTTATCTCAAAATCCATTATTTAAAACCATTTCTACTAATTTCCACTAAGGAAACTATTTATACAATAAATATGCATTAAAATATTTTAATTCCAAGATAGGTATTTATACCTCATCATAATTGTTTTTAAATAAATTTACAACATTCATCCACATACAATTATATATAATAATATGTGATCAAAACATTCTTCATTTCATTACATCACAATGAGAGAAATATTTGTCCTATAAAACTCATCAATTTCCCACATACTAATGGATATGTAGTCATATTGAATGATGGAGGATTCTGATGCATTTATTTTTCTATAGTTTTAACACTATGTTGGTTATTAGGTTGTTACTCTATATAGAAAATTTTAATGATTTTAAATATATTCAGCTACACAAATGTTTTTACACTTTTCTCATCACTTGTTACATCTCATTCTCAAACATCATTATATTTCCTAGAAAGGAATTCACTACATGGATTTCATGAATTAATATGGTTTTAGGATCATTTTCTAAACAATATCAAACAAAAAATTAGTTCATGAAATTAATAAATATAATTCTTAATCTTAAAACTAGTGTAATAGTTAACATAATTTAAACATTTATGAATTTATAATCTAGTAATAATAAATATGGTTTCAATGAGAATATTCATAAATAATGAAAGTAATTTCAATACATAAATTATGTTTTTTTTGAAAAAAAAATTAATTCACCTTTGTATATCCTCCAAGAGAGTAAAACATTATGTTTAGTAGGGACAGACACACTATGCACCAGAATGATGGCTGAGATAAATTTTAAAAAATATTTTTAGAGTTATAACCCCATGATGTATATATTCCAAAATAATGTCTACCTACAGTATCAATATAAAAAATTATTTCTAGGTATTCCACATAATCTATAAATAAAAAAAAGTTATGATGTTAACATATACATAGAAATATCTTCATAATGGGTTATAGGGTTGAGTTCTCCAACCAATTTTTCCAAGATTTTATTCCTAAGGGTTCTAGTAATAATTCTCTGATTCCAGCTATAAATACCATAAAACTAGTTTCCCAGATTTTTTGGTCTAGTTATTACATTGTTACTAGATACTAGAGATCATATCCCAATAGTCTAAACATTTTTTTGTCATATAAATAAAGATACATACTTGAAATTATCCTTAAATTTGAATAAATAAAATACAATATAGTATTTTTCTAAGAGTACCATTTTTACCTTTATAATATCCTTTTATATAAATCATAATCCAAATATTATTATCCTAGGGAAAGGAATCATAATAAAGGGGCGAGCTTAGACTCCAAGTAAGGATATGCATATAGTGGAAGATATTATGAGATGAAAAATATGGAATGGATTAATGATGATCATGTAATTCTATATAAAAAATAATATGATCCTGAAAACATATGCATGGATACTATAAATAATCAAATAATTACATGGATATAAAGAAATGATTTCAATATGATGGAATACATAATTAAATTCATTTAAAAATTCCATCGATGACTCATGGAAAGACATCTTACATAAATGTGTAAAGCCTCAACCAATAACCAAATCTAGTTTGCTTTATGATACCTACTAATTAATTAAGGGTATATTGAATTCTATTTCCAATATGTCAGTCTAAAATTCCAATACATAAATCATATTAGAAAACAAAACAACATAATCAACATTCCTTAAAATTAATAAATGTTCATATTGGAAGAAACAACAAATATTATATCACTAAATTCCCCATTTATGATGATCATATACCATATAGTGAAATATATAGAATGGTTTAATCATATTATAATATTAGTAGGGAAACATATACCACAAAAAATTTGAAATTCTTGATCATAATTTTAAAATAGATGTGAAAAAAATTTGATGAAAATAAACCCTTTTGACCTTGAAATATCTTACTTATAACACATATATCTCCCATATATTGATGAATAATTTTCATTGAAAATGAATATGTTAACATGTAATTAGTGCATAAATGAAAATATATTTCATGAATTTTAAAATTTATATTCAATCCATATAATATGAAAGTTATTCATTTTAAACATTTTAGAAAGGTCAAAAATTATCACATTTAAAAAATGAAATAAAGATTCTATTTTAACCATTTAATAATAAGTAAAAAAATTATAAAATGTATTTTATAAATAATTGAAGAATATTAACAAAATACATTTAATCATATTTAGTATAATATGTTCATGGGAGGGAAATATTCATGATTGAGTAGAGAAATATAGTTGGTATTCCCTAAATACATTATTTCAGTCTCTTCATTACATAAAATGACACAAATGAAGGTGGTACATATAATTTATAATAAAATATAATACATGATAATTTTTTATTTCTTAAAAATAAAGTTCAAATATTACCATCAATTTTGACATAATAAAATTAGTCATGAATAATGATGAGATTGTGAAACAATCCCTTAACTAATGATTGAATTATTTTGTATGTTTCTAAATCACATTTTTAATTAACAAAAAATTATTATAAATCTAAAAAATTAACATAATAATATACATCTTTCCTTATATAATTTACATATAATCTTTAATCACCCACATATTAAAAACATTATGTTTAAATCATTATTTTAGGTAGTAGCTTTTTAGTTTTTCATGTATGTATTGGTTTTTAGTTTAGTTCCTCATACATTTATCATGGGTTAATAATATCAAAAAATTTAACCATGAAAGAAATATTAAATACTCATAATATAGAAAACCAAAATAATTTTTATTTTATTAAAAGGAAAAAAGGACAAAGATCATATACAGAAATAATTAAGGGGGTACAAAATAGTGAAACCAACGAGTATCATCCTAATAAGTGAAAATCATCAGCGAGAAAGAAACTAATATTAAAAAAATAAAATCATATTATCAAAGGAAAATTTTGAATCCGGTAATTCAGTGAAAACATTACCTTTATGCCATGTATAAAGGATGAGAATATGATTTTTAATAAAACGATTTCACCTTTTAATGGAGTATTCAATAGGACAAGAATTGGTACATTTTCCTGATAGTGATTTATATATTTTCAATGAATCAGTTTTAACCATCATAATTTAAATATTCCTCTAGTCGCAAAGGGACAATACAATGAGAGTAATAAGGGCTTCTGCGTGAATAGAGTCTCATTTATTGAAGAAAGAATAAAAGGCCACAAGAACAGAGTCATTGGGGTCATTGATTACTCCACCCCATCAACTAATCCCATAAAACATGAACCAACTTTTTTAAAACTTTTAAAAAAATAGTGGGGCTTCAATTTGAATTAATTCTCATGAGAAAAAAAGAAATTTCTAGTGCAATGGAGTTGGGGATAGGGGGCTCTGAGGGAGGGTCCATTCGCCAAGTCCTTTCATTACCTACTTACGTCCCAAACTATGTTTTGGAATATAAAAAGGATGCCTACCATGGAACTTGGAGAAGACTGATGGAGGCTGGAATTTAGGTCAACCATAGGACCTAAAACCCTACTATGAGTATCATTGATATGGATTTCCTCTTCGTACCATGTCTATTCACATCATGGAACTAGAGAAGGATAATGGAATCTACCAATGTGATAAAACCCAATAATGTAGATGTAATGACCCAATGTTATATAAATGGAATTACATTATTATATTTATTTCATATATTATAATCACATAAATTCACATTAGGAAACAAAATTCCACAACATTTATAAATAAACTACAAAATTGTATGTGACATTTTAAAAAAAAAATTGGCACTTTTTTATATAAATTTCAAAAATATAACATAAATGGTTGTGATCAGTATGTTATTTGGAGTCTGATAGGGAAAAACATTAGTGAATAGTAACACACCGTTATGAATAGTAATATGACCTTTATAAATATTAAATCTTCCATGTGAATAGGATCCTTACTAATGAAAGTATGAATAAAATTTATACATCTTATAAGTGACAATATGATATAAATATATTATAAAATTTGTATTTTTATAGGCGATGAATACTTAATGATTATTTTAATAATTTTTATTTTCAAAAAAAAAATTCATAAACTAGTAATTATTTGTCTTATTATTGTATAATAATTTTATGAGGCCTTAATTAATTTTTCAAAGTGTTAGAAAAGAATTTTAAATATTAATATTTGTATTTTTTAAAAGTAAATTATGATATTAATTGAAAATTAAATTACTTTTATTAAGATAATTATTTTCATATAATGGAGTTCATTTATGAATTCTATACATTGAAAAATGGATAGGGTGAATTTTTATGATTTTTCTGAAATACATGAAATTTTGGTGAAATGTAAAATATTGTAATTTACAGTATTAATACATTATGACATAAATCATCTATTCCTGACATCATGAGTGATGTAAGAACCCAAATATAGAATTATCATGCCATATTTACTGTATTTTTTCATGGAATACTCACTACTGCTTGTCATGATTGAAATTAATAATCTAATGAATTAAATATCGAAAAACAACCCCTCCCCTCCACTATAAACACCACCCCTCACAACCATATTTTATAACACCTCTCAAGATTCCTATTTTGTAAAACATTTACCCAAATATTTTTGATATTCCCTCCCCCGTGTCTAGGAGCTCTTGGTTTCATCAAAAGTACATTCCTATTTTCCATGAGGAGGATGTCAAGCATAGAATTAAAGAGGTAAATCCTCTATATTTTCATTTAATTTCCTTTTAATTTCAATTTATTATCATTTATTCTCATCACCTCCCCTCATCCGAATGGAATGGTAAAATATGATATCTTACACATACTTTAATTATATAAATTTAATGTATTATCCATCATTAAACTCTTCCCTATCTATATTTTATCTTAAAAATGAAATTACTGTCCATGAAGTGTCTATTTACCGACATCATAGGTGATGAACATTCATTTTCAATAAATTACTTCATCACTATAAATAAATCCATTAAATATTTTATTTTATTATTATTTAAGTTTTAACCCCTTTTATCTTCTTGTAAATAACTTTTACACATAATACTAAATGATAAAACAAAACATTTTTTGTGATCCAAAAACCACCCAAATTAACCTAAAACAAACATTATTAAATTTTATCTAATTATTCATCCTTATGGTATATAAAAAACATCATTATAATATCATTTAAACTCATATAATATTATTAATAATAGTTTAATATAAAATCTGGATTTTTATACAAGTTCTACATGAACATCCATTCATGTGAACAAGTGAGTCGTTCCTGAAAACTAAGAAAAAGAACACTTACAAACAATGAATTTACACTATATCACTCATCCACATGCCTATAAAAAACATAATATTACCATAATGAATCAATTATATATGTAAAATGTTCTTTAATTTTTAATTAATGTATCTCATGTGATTATATTGGACATTAATGTTAAGAATGTGTTCGGAAAATAGGTATGGGTAATTCTCAAACCCAACTCTCATCTTTTAGGATTTCACTATTTCACCAAATTTTAAGTGTAAATATTGGGTAAATATAATTTTTTCATAATTATATTTCCTCTTTTTGGATACACATGTTTTATAATTTACTTTATGACGAACATAATTGTTTCTAAAAGAACTCTTCTTTTAAATGAAAACACACCATTAACTCCTCAAGATTGTGTTAACTAAAGATTAAGGATCAAGTATGTTATTCCATATTTATTATGGGAACCAAATGTTTATTAATGTATGATTTAAAAATTAAACATATTCATTTTTGTGGGTTATTTTATGTCCAAGATTGATATATGTTCATTGTGGAATTCATGAAAATGTTAATGTTATGATGTGAAGGGTGTGCCCAGAATTATATAGTCTGCCAATTAATTGGGTAATGTGATTAATTTCATGAGATATTTTGAAATATTAATGAAAATGATTCTATATTTATTCGAAAATACACGTGGTAGTTGACAACTAAGACATTATTTTTCATTTTTTTGCATTATCACATTCCAAGTATTCTTTTGATAATTCCTCTTTTGATTATGATCCCATTCCTTTGTTATGATAATGATTATACTCACCTAATGTTGTATTGTTTCATGTTCTTATCCTTTCAATGTAATTTTTTCTCACCCCCCCCATATCGATGTATATCCTTAGGTGACTACATGTTCTAAGGGGATGTTAAGATCCAATTAGAAGCTGGAGAAGAATGACCTAAATAAATGTTTTATATGGTAAACGTTATGTATCATCCAAGTTTACCCAAGACACTAAACCTTTGGACCCTCATTATAAGGCCCCAGCCTTAAACCTTACTTAATATTGAATTAAATGAATAATTCACATTGAGGATCTTTTCAGGTTTAGAGTTTTAGAGAATTAGAACATAACTATTACATCTTAAAAGATTACAAAGTAGACACTTATACTAAGTCTCCATAAAATAAAAACTCTTAAAAAGAATGATGTCTAGATTCCATGTTTTAGATAGCATGAAATTCCCTTGATCCCATCATTGACCTTATTCCACTTTAAGTCCTGTGAAAAACATTTCGAAAAAACTTGGGGTGAGCATAAAAAGCTCAGTAAGGGATTAAGAAAGAATGAAAACTGTTAGTTTTTCAAACATCAAATAAACCATATATACTCTATCAAAGTATTACCTTCACCTTCATGAAGTAGTAAAAACTCTTTACTGAATAATGTATCATTACTTACCTTTTTGTAACCAAAGGATTACCACAAAATCCATAAAAATAACACATAACATATATAAAGGTAACTTGGGACATAAACATACTTAAGTGGAATAACCATACGGTCGACTTCCACACATATCACTTAATGGAATAGCCATACGGCCAATTTCCATACATACTTAATGGAATAGCCATACGGCCGACTTCCATACCCAATGAATTGGAGGTTATAACGTAACCACCCATCCTGGTATTCACGGCACCACCCGTCATATGGTTTATAACGTAACCACCCGTTAAAATGTCCAAGTACCAGTATAAAATCATAAAACATAAAATCAATATAAAGGAATGATAACATTTCCACATTTCAATCACAATATATCATAAATATATTGACATAATAGAATCCTTTTTCAAAACCATTTTCAATACCAAAATACATAAAAGAGTATATGGTATTTATTTTATTCTAAAAACATTACGGCTTGTTGAGAAAGCCAAAGATCAAATAATACTCGCGGCGGCGGAAAAAGGTCGTTGTCACCGTGTATGTTAAAAAAACATTCCTTTTTGTCGTTTAGTAAAACGCTTCGTAGAAAATGATTCCTTTTGTATAAAAGTCAAAGTCAAATTAGTTTATACACCGTATAAAATAAAGTTGTGTATAAAATGAAATATGCCTCAATGAAAGGAGATTGAGACGAAGTCCCTTACCTCAGGTCCGACTTGACTCGATCGTTCTTTAACGTCCTGAATAATAAACTTGAGTTAATTTATACTTGATTAAGAACCTTTTTAAACTTCATTATTCCTTTTATATCACTTATTGCCATGTTATAAACATTATGTAACCATTTAAGTTAATAATGTTTTTTTTTGTCAATATTTGGTTCTTAAGTTGAAAGTTGACTTCTTACAATTACATGTTGTTCGTGTGGTCAAAGGTTCTTTATATCCAGAATAAAATTCCCGATTTGGATATAATATGTATCATATATATCCAGCATATACATGTATTTATAATATTTCATAATCATTTAGAGGTAAGAAATGAAATGCACCGTTCATGGAGACGGTAAGCCGTACGTACGCATGAACGCTACTTTCATTTCTTTGTCATATTAGTGGAATTAAAACTAAATGAGAGGTATGTATATTTTAATTCCAGAATTATATTCATCATTTAGATATATCATTAATTATATTTATACATTATATACATGTAATTTTAATAGTACATTACATTTGGGGATAAGAAATGAAATGCACCGTTCATGGAGACAGTAAGCCGTACGTACGCATGAACGCTACTTTCATTTCTATCTCATACTTTAATGGAATTAAAAAATAATGATATAGAGGTATACTATAATTCCAGTATAACATCATATATAATAACTTTAAATCCATCCTTTACACGTCCCACATATGGCATTAACGAATCACATCACTTTTAGGGGGCGGTAGTCCGCACTTCCTTAAATGAAGATATCGTGTTTACCCATAATGGAAACCATAAAGGTATGCCAAAAATGAAAAAAATACAGAAGCTTAAAGAAAACATAAACATATTATGTATCATATATAAAAATAGTGACATCATAATGGCCACCCTTGAAGGTGTTAAATGAGTATTGAACAATCATCGTTTCGGGAGGCAGAATTTCGCCATCCACGGAAACCGTATGTTATTTAACCATTTGATGTAGTTGTGTGAGAGTGTAGCTCAAATAAATATTATAACAACATCCTAGTATATTGAATATACTGGTGTTGTTACAAAAGAAGTAAATAAAAAGAGTTTAGAGGGTTGGAGAAGCAAAATAAAACAAATGAACAAGAGAGAATGAATTACCTTTAAAAGTGTAACTACTTTTGATTTGAGGCTAAAGGCTTCCTTTGAAAGGATTATTCCCAAAGGGGATCCTATAGGATGAGGAGAGGGATGTGGAGAGAGTAATTGGGTAGGGTTTGGCCGAGCCAAAGGCTTGAGAAGTGTGTGAAATGGGGTATAGGTGGGGGCCTTTTATAAGAGGAGAGGAGGGGCACCTTTGAAAGTAAAGAAATATTACTTTATTTGAAAATGTGTTTCGATTTTAAAAGGTCCCACATTGACATAATTCGTGGATAAGGTGATAAGGGTTCGAAATCCACTCATCCAATTGGTTTTGGACATGTGTAGTTCATATATTTTACATTATCTTTCCATTTTATTTAAATCGTCAAATAATGATGTCATCGCTGCATCATTATTATATCATAAATAATTTAATTTATTTAACGTCTAAAAATCATAAAAAAAATACTATGATGTAGGAAATCTTTTTATCTTTCCAATTACTATTTATAATCAAACATCTAATCTTTATAACCCCATGTAATAATTGTTTTTGTAAAACATCTCTTGTTTGTGTCATTTTTACTTTAACATTTAATAAAAAGTTATTTATGTCATTTGCAAACCAAAGTGTCTCCATGGGGTCCCCAAGTTGACCCATGGCTTGTCTTGATCGGCCATGACACAACCAATAAGGTTGGTACATGTGTATAGGTCATTTCCTATTATTAAAGCATTATTTATACCTTAAACTACACTAATTACCACTAATCGCGATTAAGAACTTAATAAGTTACTATTCACCAAAAAATTATTTTAATCTCATTGAACCAAATTTTACTTATTAATGACAACCATGTATGTCAGATTTTCAAAATTCAATACACATTAGTGGTAAACTTTCATTTAACTAAAAAATCAGTTTGCTTGATTACCACTTAGTGGTTTCACTATTCATCAAAAATTGAAGTTTTTCAGAAAATTACCAAAAATTCACCCTAAGCTATATTTGATATTACGAATTCAAAAATGAAGTCTATTTTACAAAATTCAAAACATATAAGTCACATTAATTAATTTAATAATTAATTCCCGCTGTCAGAGCAAATAGCTTGTTTTTATGAAACAATAAGTATCAAAAGATTGACACTAGTTTAAGTCTGATTTCAAAGTGAAATTGATTCCAACGACCACTATTGGATTTAATGGTAAAAATATTTTCAAATTTCACTTTAAAACCAATTCAAAATATAATCTAATCATATAAATAAATTATATTAAAAAGTGGTTTTGAATTAAAATACAACATTTTACACTATTCATTAAAAAAATGAACTTTATCGGAAAGATACCAAAAATTTACACAAAGTAAATTTTGATGTCCCGATTCTTAATAAGAGTTTTATTTGGTCCAAAAGAATGTTTAATAGTGAACAAAACTATAATTAATGACGGTTCTCCATCAAAAGGTGATAAGTGAACCTTTAGTGAAAACTAGGGCATATATGCCCTAAAATTGAACTCTTTCCGTATTATAAGCCTTTATCTTTTATTGGGTAAATGTAAAAACATTTAAAAACATATCTAATCATATTTTAGTTATTTCTATCCATTCCCGCCAGTACAACGGCTACTTGTTAACTAACATTTAAAATAATATTATTTTATTACTAGTGTGCTACGTAAGTTTCAAAGAAACTCATTGTTGCGTATCGGGTATGCTATCGAACATAGAAACCCCTTTAAAATAAAATGAATATTTAATTCGTAAATATAAATAAATATGAAAATTCTTTATTCTTTATTTACCTAGGATGTTACACTCATTGTGTTATGTTTTATGATGTTAATCATTAAGATGATGTAAAAGTTATGTAATAATAGTAGGGACTCTATATTTGGTATCATAGGAATGGTTTAGTTAATTTGGGAATTAGTATAAGAGAACCACAATAAAAACCCCTAGTGTGAGACTAAGAATATGTAAGAACTCAAGATGATATTCTAAATGTACGGATCCCATAAGTTATGATTTCAATAATAATTTCACAAAGGAATAAATTATTTATTCTTGAATTTACTTCTGTTTTGTTCTAACATTTCCAGTTTTAGAATATTTTGGGAACTAGGAGAAATCATGCAAACAGCTTGTGTGAGAGACAATACAAGAGGTGGAGTACAAAACATCATGGAAATTATTACCCAGATGTCCTAGGTTATTAATAGTAACGTGAATAATGTGGAACGTCCTCTATCACCTAAGAGAGAGAAACTAGCTATCGAGTGTTTTATGTGGCATCGACCACGGACATTTATTGGGTCTTCCTATCCACTAGTTATAGAATAGTAGGTCAAATTTATGGTGTAGATCTTTTTTGTGTATCATAGTTCTAAGGAAGAGAAGGAAACTACGTCCATTTATCATCTTGATTGAGAGGATGACTAATGGTGGGCATTGATTAAGATCACAAAGCTAATGGAATAAATTGAATATATGGAGTAGGAATACTTTCAGATAATGTTTATTTACAAGTATTACCCACAAACTAATCATACTATATATTCAATGAATTAATAGAGATTAATAAAAAGGAAGGAGAATCTGTCACTACCAGTGATTCAAATTTTACAAGGCATGTAAGGTACGCTTCGGGTTTTGTTATAAACAATGATATAAAAATAGATAGATATTTTAGTGGATTAAAACCACTACTTTGAAATTGTCTTATAATTAGATACATTGGGATATATGAAAACTTTTTTTGATGTGATCTCAATATGTAAATGGAGTATGAGGAATGGTATCATGGAAAAGGTGATAAGAAAGAAAATATGGTGTTTCATTCTGAAGGGTCAAATGAGAATGGTTTAAAGAAAAATCAACCACCCATATGTAAAAAATGACTAAAGAATCATCCTAGGAAGTACCTTAATAGGATGGGGAAATGTTTCATGTGTGGTAGAGAATTTCACCAATCTAAAGAGTTTTAATAATAATGCATGATAATGTGGTTGAGGAAATGAGAGAACCACCCATGGTCCAATTCTACAACATTAGGGAGAAATGGAAAAAATAAATCAAGTGCAACAAACCTCGAGTCACCGAGGGTAATCAGCAACAGAAACCACCAAATATAAAGGAACAAGGGAAGGATTATCACATAACTACTACATAAGTGGAGAACCAAAAATATGTTGTACAAGGTTCAATACATATTCAATAAATAATTGAAAATATATTCTTTTATTTTGTGTCTATGAATTTATTTATATCCCACATTTTTTCAAGAATTATTAAATCGAATCTTCAAAACCATTATGTAGAAATATCTATAAGAACGCCTAGTGGTTAAAAAATTATAACCAAAGTATTGTACTCTTCTACAGTTGGAATATGTGTCAGGATTATTCCCAAAAATCTATTAATACTTTCCTTGGTGTAATTCAACTATATAATAGGGATGGATTGACTCTCGTTATATAGAGAACACATAAACTATTAGGAAAACAAAATTTCTTTTCATATTCTAAAATATCCCATGATCCTCTATAAATTTAAGGATGGCCATGAATCTGCATTAAAAACCCCTTCAATATTGAGGGTGTGGATTCCCTATGGATAATCATACCTCGCTCAAATGGATGAGTCAAAGGGAGGTATCAACCTAGGGTAAATTCCCATCACGAGGTAATAGAATTATTTATTTACTGAAGAGTTTCCCAAACTTCCCCCTAGACCATGAGGTAGATTTCTCAATATTACTCATACCTGTAGCTACTTCTATCTTAATGTTCTATTATAGGATGGCTTCTATCGAACCGAATGAGATAATGAAATAGTTGCAATAGAATTTGGAAAAAGGTTTCATTTTCCCTAGTGCATCAACATGGGGTCTGATAGTAATTTTTTAATGAAGAAGGACAGATCAATGTAGTTATGTATCAATTTATGGGAACTTAACAAGATCACCATAAAGAAAAAGTATCATCTTTTGAGGATTGACGACATGATCGATTAGTTACAAGTAGCTCAATACTTCTCAAAGGATGATATACTTTCTTGATATCATCAGTTAATGGTGAAAAGGGAATATATTTAGAATACTTCTATCTTTACAAGGTATAAGGACTATGAGTTTCTGGTGATTCCCTTAGGACATACTAATTCCTCAGCAATCATCAAGGATTTAGTGAATAGAGTCATTATAAATTACCTCAAAAATACTTTTATAGTGTTTATCGATGGTATTTTCATCTACATCAAGAGAAATGAGGAACATGAAGAACATCTAAGACTTTTGTTGGTGACATTAATGAAGGAGAATTTGTATTCCAGGTTTTAAAAGTGTGAATTTTGGATGCATCAAGTCACATTATTGGGACATTCGATCACAAGTGAGGGAATTTATGTGGACCCTTCAAAATCAAAGTTGACTAAGTAATAGACCAAACCCTATAGTGTCACATAAATCCATAGTTCTCTTGGATTATATGCGTATTATAGATGATTTGTGATATATTTCCCATGATTTTAAATCTCACTAACATTGTTAACAATAAAAGGGGTGAAGTATGTATGGATTGAAGAATGCGATGAAATCGTCAACGATCTAAAGAGAAGTCTGATCACTACACATTTACTAACATTACCAAAAAAGTGGAGAATGGTTTTTGATATACAGTGATTCTTCCAAGATAGATTGGGTCTATGTACTTATAAATAATGATAACATGATAGTCTATTCCTTATAGTAGTTGAATATCCATGAGAAGAACAAGCTGAAAAATAATCTGGAGCTAGAAGATTTTATTATTTCCTTGAAAACATAGAGACACTAATTCTATGGTTAGAAGTGTGATATATATACCGATCAAAAGAGCCTAATGTATATATTCACACAAAAGGATATCAACATGCATCAAAGGAGATTTTTAGAGCTAATCAAAGGCTACAATTTCTCTGTTCACTATCATCTTGGAAAACGGAATATTGTTGTTGATGCTATTAGTAGAAAAGAACATGCTACTATATCCATGTTGAGGATTGAGAATTATCCTATCTTAATGGGTATGGAAATGATGGATTTTGAAATCATAACAGCTACGCGAACATCCTACCTTTCCCAAATGAAATACCAACCATATATCCAAGAGAAGATTAAGGAGGCACCAAGTTAAGATCTAGAGTTACAAAAGAAGGTGAATGCTACAATGGAAGGTAAGTTGCAGGAGTTACATATCGATGATGGTGGGGTGATTCGGTTTTGAATGTGGATTTATATTCCTTCATCACCTTGGATAAAGAAGGATCTATTTCATAATTCACATAGCTCACTATTATCTATCAATCCTATTATCACCAAGATGTATTGTGATCATTGAGAACTCTTCTGGTGGGACAATATGAAGAAGAATATTTTTGAGTATATCTCAAGGTGCATGATATGTCACTAAGTTAAAGTAGAGAGATGTATTTTCAAATGGATGAAGCAACCATTTTTTTTACCCGTGTGGAAGTGAGAGAATGTCACTAAGAACTTTGTCACGAGTCTCCCAAAGTCATCCAATGGAAATAATTTTGTATGGGTTGTTGTGAACTGAATAACCAAGGCTTATCACTTTATCACTATTTGAAAAGATATCTCTCTTGAAAAACCTGAAAGTATATATGAAGGATGTGGTGACAGTTCATGGGGATATACTCTTGATGGTCTCTCATCATGATCACATGATCAAATTCAAATTCAGGAGGAGTCTTCAACATTCTTCAAATACTGAATTGAATTTCCTCATGATATATCACCCCCAAACTAATGGCCAATATAAAAGGAATATTCATATGCTTGAAGATATTATAATAGACTTCTCACTAGAATTTAATGGTGGATATGATCAGCATCTCCCATTGGTTGAGTTCTCATACAACAAAATCATCCACTTGGTTTTTTATATGGCTCTATATGATGCTTTGTAAAGAAAGTGATGAAGAATTCCAACATTTTGGGATAAATTTGGATAAATAAAGAAAATTAGACCTAATATTGTACAAGAGATGACAAAGAAGTTTCATGCCATCCAAAAACATATAAAATATACTCAGAGATGGAAAATGAACTATACTGACAACCATATATTGGACATCATTCTCGACGTTGGAGATTAATTTATCCTTCCAATATCACTATAGAAGGGAGTCATGTGGTTTGGAATGAAATGGAATCTAATCCCATGGTACATTTGTCCCTTTGAGATTCATGACCGCATAAGATTTTTGGCCTATAGGCTTGCACTTCCACCGAATATGGATCATTTTCATGATGTGTTTCATGTATCACTTCTATGAATGTACATACCAGATCCCTCTCTTGAACTGAACTCAGAGGTGGTGAAATTGGAAGATAATATCTCTTATGAGGAGAAACCATTAAAGATTTTGGCCTATAGAGATAAGGTTCTATGTAAAAAGACAAACCAACTTGTCATTTTTTTTTGTGGAACCACATGTATAAAGAAGAAACATGGGAACTAGAGGAGGAAATGAAGGAGAAGTACCCTCTCCTCTTTTTGTAAAAAAAATCAAGGCCAAAATTTTAAAAGGGAGGAAGAATGTAACAACACAAAGATTTATAAATTGAATTCCCTTCTTATAATTATGTCTTATATTATAATCACTTTAAAACAAATTAGGAAACCAAATTCCACATCATTATTAAATGAACTACTAAATTTTATGTATCCTTTAAACATAATTTTTCTGCTTCTGTGATTTGAATTTTGAAAATCTGACGTACACGATTGTGGTCAGTAAGATGTTTGGAGTTCGACAGGAGACATTTATTTTGGGAGTTGTAATGTACCCTTATGAATTGTAATTTTACCCTTAGGAATAGTAATATTACCCTTATTAATAGTAAATTTACCAAGTGAATATGAACCTTACTAATGATAGTATAAATAATATTTATCCATCCAAAAACTAACAATATGATATATTTATATTATAATGTCAGTATTTTTGTAAGAAAAGAATATTTAATGTCTAATTTAATAATTTTTATTTTCATAAAATTAATTCATAATCTATTATTTTGTTGTCTTATGATTGTATGATAATTTTATGACACCTTGATTAAATTTTCAATGTGTTAAAAAAGCCGTTTGAATTGTAAATGTTTTATTTTTTCAATTAAATTATTATTTAAATTGAAATTTAAATTACTCATATATAGAATTTTTTTTCATAAAATGGATTTTATTTTTTAATTCTACACATTGATAAATTATCATGGTTAATTTTTTGATTTTTCTGAAATTCATGAATTTTTTTGTGAATAGTAAAATATTATAATTTATAGTATTGTTACATTTTAAGTTAAATACACTATTCCTGACATCTTCAGTTATGTAAGAACACCAATATCGAACTCACATTCCATCATTATTTTATTTAGTCATGGAATCATCACTATTGATTTTCTTGAGGGATATTAATAAACTAATTAAATAAATATTAAGAAAACACCCCTCCCCTCCACTATAAGTACAACCCCTCACAACCTCATTCACTCACACCACTCAAGCTTCATGTTTTATCCAAATTATGACAAAATATATTTACTATACCATCCCCCATGTACATGATCTCTTGGTCCAATCAGAAGACCAAGCCTAAGTTTCTTGAGGAGGAGAAGAATTCAAGAGGTAAATCCTCTATCTTTTCCTTCAATTTCCTTTCTATTTCAATTTTTTATATTTTTATTTCCTAACCTCCCCTTGTAAAAATGTAATGATAAACTCTAATAACATATATATACAATAATTGTATCATTTTAATGTATTATCCATCAATGAAATTATTTATCTCTCTCTCTTTTACCTCAAAAATGAAATCATGACCCGTCAAGTGTCAATTTATCGACATCGTAGGAAATGAACATTTATTTTCCATAAATTCTTTCAAGGATGTAAATAGAACCATTGAATTGTTGAAAATTTATTTTAATATGTATCCTTTAACCCTTGTTATATTCTAGGAACAAATTTTATACATAATAACAAATTATTAAACAAAACATGTTCGTTGGGACTCAAACCCCCCCCCCCCAAATTAACCTAAAATGATCATCATTAAATTTTATCTAATGACTCATCCCCATGGTATATAAACATCTTAATTATAAGATAAATTAAACTTTTATAATGTCATTAATAAAATTTAAATTTCAAATATGGATGTTTATACATGTTCTACTTGAACATTCATTCATGTGCACAAGTGAACCATTCCTGAAAACTAAGAAAAAGAACACTCCCGAACTATGAAGTTAAACTCTATAACTCATTAAAAGGCCCATAAAATTACATATTAAACCCAAAAAAAATAAATTCCTTGTATAATATGTTATTTAATTTTTAATTACTAAATATAATGTGATTATATAAGATATTAAATTGAAGAAAATGTTGAGACAAAAGGTAGGGGGAATTATCAAACCTAACTCGTTTCCTTAGGGTTTTCACTCTTTCACCCCATTTTTAGGATGGATATTTCTTAAATATCATATATTAATCATTATCTTTCATTTAATAGGATATAAATTATTTCTAATTGAGGTTATGAAAAACATAATTTTTTTTTCCAAAATAACTCTTATTTTAATAGAAAACACACCTCTTAATTCTTGAGGTTGTCTTCAGTAACGTTTGATAATCAACAATGCCATTCGATATTTCTTTTAGGAACCCAATGTCTATGAATTTATTATTTATGATATTAAACCCATTGGTTTTCATGAGTGATTTTATGTACAATATTGATATATGTTCTATGTGTCGTGAATAATAATGTAAATGTTATGATGTGGCAAGTGCAACCAGAATTATACAGTGTGGTGTACATGTTATAATGTGACGGGATCATCTAGAATCATATAGAACTATAATATTGTGGTTAATGTGATGAATCTCATGATTTAAAGTGAAATATGTGTCATCGTGATTGAAGATTTGTTTACAGCTTTGTGTGGTACTTTACTACTAATACATGATGTTTCATTTTTATGAATTGCCACATTCCAAGTCTTCTCTTAATGATTATTTTAATAATTATGATCCTATTCCTTTGTTATAATACTGATTATGATCACCCCATGTTGTATTTTATCATGTTATTATCATATTAATATGATTTTGTCTCACCCCCCATTGATGAATATCCTCAGGTGACTACTTGTGCTTAGGGGAAGTCAAGAGCATATAAGAAGCTAGAGAAGAAGAAATTAAATAAATTTATTATATTGTAAATGTTATGTATGATCATAATTATCCTAAGACACTAAAACATCGTATCTTCATTGTGTAATTTTTTTATGTTTTTTATCTTTAATATTATGTAAAAGTAATGTCAGAAATGTCGAGTCGCAATACATGAGAGCACACCAAAAAAACTCATGTATCCTCAAACTATTCAGTAATGAAGAACCAGAGGAACGTGGAGACACACATAAAAATCCTACAACAACGACATATGGTGGTAATACTGATACCTCTCCATTAAATACTCTCCTTAGTTAAAAAGGGAGTTGTTATAGAAACACAAAAAATATAAGAAAGACATCAAAGGGATCTTTTTTCATTGTAAAATATCACACCATGGATCCTGGATAGACGATACCGATTGAGTGGAATTAAAATAATTTATTTTAAAATTAAATATAGCATTTCTAGTAAAAACACATCAACCGTGGTCATTAGATAACAATATTTTTTTAAAATACTATTATGATTATCACCCAAGGAGGTATTGATGATGTGGGGATGTGCATAGGCTTCTATAACACTGTAACATGGAGTAGGAAAGTGTGAGAATCTGAGAATAGTGCCAAACAAAATCAGGTTCCAATAGGTCAGATCACCATTCCTAATAATATTCATGGAATGTTACTGAAGAATTTGGATATACGGTTAGATAATATTCTTAATTCTGGAACGCTAGCATCTGCATTGTAACCCTTCAACATTATAAATACGCAGCATGTGCTTGCACCATAATGATTTCCCTTCAATAATATTCCAAGATAGATTTTCATAAAGTCCATCTATATTTTAATAAATACTCCTATGATTAATACAACAATCATTAATTGGTTTAGCCAGTTTTCTCCAAAAGTCCAATAATACTTACCTTCCCAGTGCCCATCCCATAAGAAAGATATCATAGATTTATCTATGTTATAAATCCCATTCTTTGGAACCTTTAGAGTGGAATTAATATACATTTTGATAGTAGTTAAATAGAATAAATCAATGTGATTCTCCCTCTAAAAGGTAAAAACCATTTTTTATAGTTAGGAATGTTACCCACAAGCTTCTTAACAACTAAATCAAGTTATTAATAAGATAAGGGTTATGATAAATAGGATCATCTAGGTAGTTCATAAGAAAATATCCTTCATTCATGCCATATTGGACACTAAAACCCTTAATATCCTCTTAGAACATTTATTTCAGAAAAAGAACATTCATTTCTCACAATTGGAAATCTTGACACTCATATTTTAGTAAACCTCTAATGCTTTATTATCCCCTGTATTGACCTTCTCCTACCATTTACAATGATAATAGAGTCATATTCAAATAGTAGATGAGATGTAACTCCAATAAATTTCTTTTTATGAAAGGGAATAATCGTTCCCACCTCAATTAAATGATCAATGTGCCTCCTAGAGGTGTATTGAGTGATTATAAATAGAGTGGGGGAAAATGTGTCTACCAACTTCAACCCTCTTAAATCATTGATGAATCCAAGTGTTTTCACCATAAATAATATTGAAAACCATGGGGATCTAAAAAAATAAAGAAAAATATAATTGGGCACCTCAAAACACCCCATTATTCGAATAACCCAGATAAGAAAACTCTACTCAACTCTACCATATGACTTGATCATATCCAGTTTTATTGCCACCTTAATAGAAAAATTCTTCATATTTATATCATTAATCACTTTATGGGATAATGGAATAGCCTCATGAAAGTACATTCCTTTCATTAACCCATGTTGTTCCTCAACCACCCAACTAAGAATAAGAGGGGAATGTATTTTGTTGAGGACACAATAAATGACTTTGTAAGGAACATTACATAATATTATATACTGAAATTGATTCATAGATTGATGATATTTAACAGTTAGAAGCAGAACATTTTTTTCACACATGAAACTCTATGCCGATCGCCTCCATGAAAAAAAATCTTCCACCACACTAATTACTCTTCTATTTAAAATGACCTAAATATATCTATCGATGAATGCTGGGTAATAATCCGACGCAGGCATGTTATCAGACATCATCACCCAAACCACCTCCCAAGATTCATCATCACCAAGAATATTTCCCAACCTATCATTAAAATCTAAATACATAATGCATGGAGTCAAGTCAAATATATCTATAGAGCCACTTAGATATCCCCCATCCCTCATTAGGTTAGGAGACACCAAAAGGGGTATAATGAAAGAATCATCCATATGATAAGAAACAAAATATCATTAGTATATAAATCATCATCCATAATTAGATTAGGATTCATTTCTCAACTTCTTTTACTATGAAAAATATGAAAATAACCCGTGTTTCTAACACATTCACAAAGCTACTTATGGCATGATTTTTTATGAGAAATGCGCTCTCTTTTTTTAAAAAAATGATATATAATCCTTCTTGGATATCATGGAACCAAAGAATTCATAATCCCAAGAATTTTCCAAGATCAAATCCATTCGGTGTATGTCCTTATTTATGTCTTTTATATCTTTATAACATGATGGGTGACTATTTATCCATGACTAAAGTTGACCTTTATGACGCCAAATATTATTATGGAGTGAAAGCTAAGGGTGAACTCTAAAATATAGATCACAATAGTTATTCACAAGTTCTAAAAAATATGGATTTTTAATCCAGGTGGATAAAAAATGAATGATATCATCACTCACACTACCAAATTGCAACAATATATGAAAAGGGTAGTGATTCGAGAGACCTATATCTAGGTGCAATACATTTATAAATAGAAAGGAATATAGGTATGCTCTATTCAATAGACAAAGATCAAGCTGAATACAAGACTGATGATTCCCTTTCTTATTATTACACCGAATCATTGGCTATCTATAATAACTGGTATCCATAATTCCGTTAAATTCCATGAATTCCTCAATGTTGGGGTTTTCTCTACTATGAAATAGACTATTTCCTTTTTTATCATCCAAACTAGCTATAATATTGATGCTTCCATCAACCATATAAAGAAGATCTCTAGGTTTTAATGAAGATATTTCATCCCAAAGAGACATTATTCTAGAATGTGAATCACATTTCTCCTAAAAAACATAATGAATTAACACACTAACACCAACCAAAACAAAAATATTGATGAATTGATCCAACATATTAAGTATATCAATTGGAATCACATCCTTATATATAATCCATATATGAGAATTAGAGGGTGAACCTTTAAGGAATCTCGGCACCCTCAAGCGATGAGAAAAATCACTAACATTAGAGGAATCCTACTTTGGATCTAACACTACAACCATTAAAATCGAGTTATTGTGATGTTCATTAGAAATGTTGTCTAATTTTAGCTAAGATACCAAACCACATGAATTCCATATAAAAATATAAAACATCAATGGAAGAGTAACATCGTACTGGACTCAAACTGTTGGCCCTGAAGTATATTTTATGTCCTCGACACATATTTGGATTTTGAATGAAATATATTCTAATCTTCATAGAATTTAGAATGATATTTAGCAGTAGGGGAGTGTTTCTTGGACACTGAAACCTTTGGTGTATATGGTGAGAATTAATGGAATTATATAGAAAAGAAACTCCCATAATTATTATAGGGGTAAAATATGAGCACATGAAAAGAAAAATGTCTTATAAGAATGTGGAAAATCGTATGGATCATTCTCTTTGATTGTGAGTCTAGACAAGGAGGGAGAACATTGAAATGAAAAATTGAGCTCCCTAGGAAAAGGAAAATGGTGTAGAGGTTGGTCTAGGAATGATTATGGTAGAAAAATGGCCTTTTATAGCAGAGTAGAACCAAATACAAGGAAGAACAGGATGCCACCACTGAAGGAAAGCTCACTGAGGAAGAATAAGATCATTGATCTGAGGAGCATTATGGGATAATCACTCCCTTTTCTATATATTTAGATCCAAATAGAATATTTTTACCTGAATGTTGAAATGAACAATTGAATCCTAAAGCGGACAATAGATTGCAAGAATGAACCACCTACTCTTAATCATCCATCATCTTTCTGGATTTCTGACATTCATTTGAATAATGACAATATAGATGAAAACTCGAGCAGAAATATGGAAGAGAAGGAAAAACCAAAGGATAAGAACAAACATGAGTTTATTATAAAATGTGATGAATCTAGGATGGGATAAGGTGAGATAAATCCATCTCAATGAATATCCATGCTTTCACCACATCTTCCAACCGAACAGACCTCTCATAAGCACCTAACAAGGACCCCAAGGAATTCTAGATGCAACTAGGAAATCCTGGGTTCATGAAAGGATTTGGAAAAATAGAAAATGTGATACACACTAAATAAAAATATGTTTACTTACCCAAATGAACATCCAATGTCCAACGAAAAATAGAGAACTACTAGTGACCAACCGATCGGTGACTATTGCACCAGACTGAGATAAAAATCAACCCTCGAATCAAACACAATGCATATAGATTTTTGATTTAACACTAAAATACTAAATGGAAAGATAAAATTCTACAAGTTGATGTTATGATTAATGATTTTATTTGGAGGGGTTCAAATCCCAAATCACTCAAAATTGGTCCATTGAAGTTGATCTAAAGCTCGGTGAAATGCCACAACATGAATATCTAGGGCTGGAATGTCGTCTTCCAATAGGGACGAAGATCCCCAAAAAACCTTTCAGTAATCATCAAATCCAAATGAGGAAAATAGATTACAAAAAAAGGAAATACATGAAAGACAAAGCAATAGGGTGTCTATTCTTCGAAAAAAAACCAAGAAAAATGAATTACATCATTCATATTGGTGGTTGGTTATACATAAACATAAACACATTTTTCATTTTTTAACTCATGAAAAAATGATTTATAATAAATAATTCACCATTATATAATCATTATAATAACATATATATCATATAATTTTGAAATATATGATTATTACCTTGTAATAAAATTTTAAACACAAAATGAATCGCTTCTCTTTATTGAGGTGGTTGTTCACACAAACACCCAAGTCACATTTTCAATTTTCATTTGATTGTAAATTAAGTTGATAATGGATTTTTAATAATAATAAAAATTATATTTTATTATATAGGGTATATTAAAATTTTTATTTTATCAAAGTTACATAAAATTAGATGAGTTAAATGGAGAAATTAAAAAAAGTGATTAGTTAAGGATAATACATCATTATTATGGGAACTCCATTACATATCCTCTTAAAGAACCTAGTGATGAATATTTATGGATACCACTACCAATAGTAAATGGATAATAATGTATAGAGGAGAAATAGTAAGGGATTTTGAGAGGTAGATTTCCCAATGTGGTGTAATGAATGGAAATAATGGGTATCCAATTATAATGTAGGGAAATGGAAGATATTTAATTTCAAAAAAGATTAAAATATAATTAACTAATTCTTAATATAAATTGATCAAAATGGATGGAGATTAAAATTTATGATTGAATTTTTGAGATATCTAATCAATCAATAAAATTAGAATAGTTTTAATTATTATTCTAAACATTATATTTTGGTTTATCCCCTTAGTAAACCTTTTCTATCCTTAACCATTGTGAGGATTTTTTTTCAATTATAATGTGTTATAATTTTAAATATAATGTAATGGTTAGACCATAATAGGACAAAGAATTAAATTTTAGATGATATATTATTCTCCTTTTCAATATTATTGATATAATATCATAGATGGAATTTGAATATAATTATATAAAACATATCTATTATTTTGTATTAATCCATAAAATTTCTGTGAGACTATAACTTATAGAAATATTATTACTCTAAATATTTTTAAAATAAAATATTTTATTTTTATATTAATTGAATTAATACACTTTTAGTGTTTTTGATGAATATAATATTAGTATATAATAAATAAAAAATATAAAAAATTTCTATCATAAAAAAATTTCATTATTCTAAAAAATAACCATTGTATTTCATTCATGGTGCTCTTTTATCCCTATTTGATACATAATTTACACGTAAATATAAGAGAGTGTTATTATGTATTTTTTCCCTATAAATATTATAGAGGAAATTTTCATGGAAAATATTCCATTAAATTACTAAATCGTTAAAAAGATGATAAGGAGAATTTATATTTATATTAAAATAAGTCATAAATTGTAAGGTAAATTTTAATTCCATTAAATTTTTTTTTTAAACATAATTTTCTAATTTTCCCTTTACCAAGGTGGTAAATTTTTCAACACTAACACTTCATAATGTCTAAAAAAAGAGACCTATATAAAAAATCGGAAAGTCTAAATTCAAAATAAGGAATAATTTTTTTAAAATTTTATTTAAGTTTATGAAATTTATTTAACAATATATATAAAAAGCGCAATGGAAATTAGTTTATAACAAAATAATATTTTTACGATTAAAAATGGAATCATTATTATCACATGACTAGAAAAATTATTAGATGTTTTATTATAAATTTAACTAAATATATAATATATATTTCATTAAATTAATACACTAATGTTTATTAATTTAATTTATTATGGCAAATTCACTGTCTAAATATAAATACTGTTTTTGGAAAACATTATAGTTTAATTCAAAAAAACTTATTTACATTTATAATCAATTCGTAAATAATGAATTTATTATACACCATAAATTTTGGATAATATAGTAAATCATTTGATACATCAAAATTTTAGTAGTTGGGTTATATTGATGAAATTTAAATAATAACTCATTAGTATATAGTGGTTTTTGTAGGATCAAAATAGTATATCTAAATGCTCAATTACAAAATGGGTGAATTTTTGGTTAAAAAATTTTCCTTTTTAACCATAAGGAAAACTATGTATAACAAATTTAAGCAAGGTGATGTCAGAATACCTCTTTTAGTTCTACAGAAAAGACATGCTACGTTCCTGAAATGTGGTTTTAAAAATGAAACATAAAAAAAGTTTAAAAGGAAATATTCTACCTTAAAGCATATATAATATTACTTATCAGAGTATAGAAAAGTACAAGAAAGTATAATAAGTTTATACTTTATTCTTTTATCAAATTACTAAAGAAATAAACATGAAACAAAACAAGTAAAAAGTATGAAATATTTTAACCCAAAGAGTATGGTATCCAACAACCTTGAATGAAGGTACCTTGATTTATACTTTCAAGAACGTTTTTCTTACCTACACTAGGGTAATCCCTGATATAAATATCGGAATCTATTTTTCTATTCCCAAAAACCCTTGATCTTTAAGGTATTCGGCACCTCTGTCTTCCTATCCTAAAAAGTCCAAAAACATTAAGGTAGACAACACCTCTGTCTTTCTATCCCTAGAAGTCCCCGATTGTGCTCAGAAACATTTAGAGTCGCACGAAGATATCTTAACAAGATGTTCAGAAGAACACAAAGCATGAGAGTCTCTCTCTCTTGAAATCACATCAGCTGCATGAAATCTCTAGATCGATGGAATGGTTTTTTATACTCATACTAAATGAGCTCCTACTTATAGGACCTTCTCCAACGGTCGGTTCCCTCCACCAATGGTTATATTTTTCCATGAATATCATAGGTACCTATACATGTGTCACTCAAAAAATGGATAGTTAGAAATAAATTGTAAGAAATATTTTCATAACAAGTGTAAGGAAAATGGAGTTTCATAACCAAATCTATTTTTTAGAGTCTATGAAAAAATAGAGTTCAGATTCTAACCAAATAAACATTATAAGTCTATAATACATGGATATTTGGATTTTTTTTCAATGATTTTAGAATTTGTATTCTAAAGACTTCATAGTATAAATTACAATGAATTCAGAATCTCAATTCTGAGGAATTTAGAATCTGATTTCTGAAGAATTCTAAGTATGAATTCTAAGGAATTTCAAGTCTGTATTATGAGGAATTCGGAATCAGAATTATAAGGAATTCAAAGGCTGAATTTCAGGGAATTTAGACATTGAATTCATAGAATTTGGAACCAAAATTTATGAGAATTTGGAACCTAAATTTTATAGAATTTGAAACCTAAATTTCATATAATTCAAAACCTAAATTTTGGATAATTCAGAACCTGAATTTCAGAACACTATATATCCATGTAACTATAAGATTTCAAGGTTTTAGATATGAAACCGAATTTTATACTTGGGAATAAAATGAGTTGTATTTAGAGAGACTATAAAATAAACAATGAAAACACAAGTAAGGATAGAAATTTCCTTAGAGAATGGAAATTTTCGTTATGAAAATAATCCTCAAGGAAAATATAATTTTCCTTAAGATAAAGTGTTTGTGATTTTCAGAACATACAGAAATTGAAAATTCATAAATAAACCTTATTGACTCAAAAATCTCCCCCTTTTTGGAAATTAAAAAAATCCTTACGTAAAAAAGACAAAGAAAAAGATTTTTTCCTTTATGAACATAAAGGAAAAACATATCTCCCTTTAATTATGAATCATGGGGAATAAGACTAACCACCCTTAGGTTTTGAAATCTCTAAGGATCGTATTCCAGACTTCCATAAAGAGATTTTTTCTTTTCTTTCATAAGGAAATCTTTTTTGATAAATCCCCCCTCAGATAGACTTTCCCTTACTTAGGGAATTTTCTTCTTTACTTAGTATTCTTTTTACCATTCAATTATCCCCCTTTTTGATTTTAAAAAAGTAAAAAAGAGAGTGGAAAAAATATGGTACTATAAATATTAGTACTATACAAGAAAACACGTGAAGAACATCCACATTTTTTAATTAAGATTAGAAATTTTATTACAAGAAATCTAATACAACAAAATTTTGGAGTTTAAGGAAAATATAATCCTTTTTTTCTTTCATCATTAGATTCTTGACGATGGTCTTCACCTTTTTAAGCTCGTTATGATCCTCTTCAAACCGTTTGAGTAGCTGATCCGGATCTTCATTTTTCTTCTCAAGATATTTTATTTTTTTATCCTGAGTCTTAAGAATTACTCACTAAGTCATTAAAATATCTTCTAGCTTACTGAGATTTTCTTCAAACTCAATTCTATGATCTTTTTTCCTTTTCAAATTCAAAGCCACAGAATTAAGCTTCCTATTCTGGTTTTTGTCTTCCTGCTTCTGAGCTGTTTGTTCAAGATTCATATTTTCTATGAAACTTGTATAAATCTATTTGATCATGTTATATTCGGTATCAAAATCATACTTGACATTGTCTTGATCGTCATCAAATATTATTAGCCCTTAAATTGTCTTCCTTGACCACTTTGTAATTTCCTTTCATAACTTCTTCTGTGCATGACACCTGATGAATAAATATTTGAAATCATCCTCAAGCCTGATGAACTTATCCGTAAGCATGGAAATAGAATCTGATTTTTGATTAATTGAATGATGAAGCATCTGATATTCCAATTCAATACTGAAAAACAATGGAATTGTTTCAACCATCTTCTTCAGGTATTGAACCACAAAATCATAACCCAAAGATGATGATTCTGAATCAGATTCCCCCATTGGTGATGATTCTTTCTATTTCTCATCAGCCTTTCTATTTGAAGATCCACCAACTTCTTTTTTCGCCACTAAGGATTTCTTAGGTGTGTCAAATAACACCACTTTTACTTTATCAGCTCTTAGAATGATATCAGTATCCTTTGGTGATTCATGTTCACTATATGATAGTTAAACTATTTTTTATGCCTCAAAAATTTATTTCTCAACATCTGTCACATGATCATCTTGTTGAACCAATTAATTATTGAAACTCTCTTATTTGATTGGTTTTTTTACTTCTTCATGACCCTCTTCTTCTTTCCTTGGGGTAGCAAGTTTTAAATATTTGTATTGAGAAGTCTGGATCAAAAATTTATCAGAAGGAATATTATTCTCATGATAAATCTCTACTTGCCTTATGACATCATTGGTGTTATCCCATTCTTCTTCTTATTCTTATTCTTCATACTCTTCCACTTCCTCTTCCTGCACAATTTCTTCATCTTCTTCTGGTTCCAGAATCACCATTTTTTCTAGAGGTTACTGGAAGTGATTCTTGAAAAAATGATTATAGTACCTAGATTTGTTCAGAGGTATTCTCGGTGACTTTGAGAAGAGATTGAACTATTTCATCCTCCAACATCTTTTTCCTCTACTTCTTTAGCTTTTCTTGCTTCTCATGCTATTCAGTAGCATTAATATTTAATGATTTTTCTTCAACAAGGTCCCATCCAAAACTAGGATCTCCTTAATTCCTATTATTCTTATATTCTCTCCACTGGGAAACAAATTCATCCATATAGGTCTTTTGTTTCTTAGATTTTGGAGGTTCTGATTGGGTTTCATGAACAGTAGGAGTTTTTTCTTTCACTTCCAGTTCTATTACCTTTTTATTATTCCCACCATTCTTGGATGTCTCATCCACATCCAACTTTAGGGAAAAGGCTTAGATACCACTTTATAATAAATCATATAATTATCCAGATTTGGTATTGAATCCAACCATCATCCTTCTCAAGTTATTATCACTAAGCAACATAAACATGAAATTTCATGGCTTAGAGTTACATGGAATTTTGAATAAATCAAGACAAAGAACTATGATCATTGAAATAATAGCTGGATACATCATTATCTGAGATTTCATTGGTCCATTATTGATATTTTAAATTATAATAAAGATATACTGAAATAGAATAATTTTACTAAGGTTCACCGGAAAATCTAGAATAAAAATTTCACTCTTTTTCAAGGTGTCCTTATCCTCTTTTCTCATAATTATAAATCCTTGGACTCATAACACTAAAATCTGAAAATTTGTATAAAGATGGTTGTTCTTTAGTGTATTCAACCTTAACAAACCAAGTCATTCTATAGCATTATCCTTATCAAAACATCCTAAAACATTCAGCAGCTTGTGGGTCAACAATTCAGCTTCTCCCTCATAAATAATTCCAATTATGCTGGTTGCCATACTAATTGAACGAAAATATTTTTTCCTGTAACTATTATAAGAAAACCTAACTTTTACATCTTGAAAAAAATTACGATCTCATAAAAATTTACCATGAAATGCAGATAAACTGGATCCTTTCCATTTGGTTTTGATACACATAGATTCTCTTAGATATTCAACTTGATATTCATCAAAATAAATGAATCAAAGTTAGAAAAGAATTTAAGATGTACAAAATTTTCCCTATATATCTTCCATTCAGAAACATCCTTTACTAAAGACATTTTTTTGAGGAGATTCTACTAAAGACATTCAGATTTGAGAAAACCAAAAATATGGAAGGATCCTTAAGGAGAGAAACAGAACATCAGTATGTGAGAGCTTGACAACTTATGTGGAACAACGATTAATATGGCCTTTACATAGGCTTTGTAAGAAAAGTTCATATTCCTAAAAAGATCCATCGATTGAAATAAGATTGATCTGATCTAATTATTGAGATGAAAACCAAAGATAGAATTTGGTAGGTTCTGATCGTTTGAGGTTTTTAAGATAAAAAATCAGATTTAAGAAAAGTGAATCCTAAAATGTTTCCTTATAAAAATGAAAATACTAACATGTAAAAAATTGATTATGAAATTTAGGAAAGAAAACATACCTTCCAGATTGCAAGGAAAATTATCAATTATGAGGAAAATTAATCTTGAAGATCATTATATTCCCCAAATATTTTCATAGGGAAAGAAAAAAATTTGTTATAAAAAATTTAATTTTGAAAACAATGATTATAAAAAAAATTATTACCAAAAATTTTGATTAAGAAACATTTTGATTGCAAAAAATTTTTATTATGAAAATATGATTAATAAAAATTTTATTTACAAATAATTATATTATTAAACATAGACTATGAAAAATTTTAATTATTAAAAATCTTGATTACGAAAACTTTTGATTACAAAATTTTGATTATGAAAAATTTTGATTTCAAAAAAATTTTATTATGAAAAAAATGTACTCACTTATGAAAAAGTGTATTGTAATTTTAGGGGATAGATTAAAAAATTATAATATGGAGGATTACCTTATGATGATCATTCTTAACTTTTGTTTAATTTATTCGAGTCTATCGGTGGGTAAGTATTTTACAAAAATATCATAAAGTTGATCATCTGTCCAGATAAACTGAAGAATGATATCCCCTTTTTCTGTGTGATCCCTATAAAAGTGATGCCAAATATCAATGTGTTTTGAATTATAGTTATGTATAGGGTTTTTCTTAGGGAAATTGAACTAGTGTTATCACAAAATATCTATATTTTGGTGAAAAACATGTCATAATCTGTGAGTGTGTGTTGCATCCATAATACTTGATCACAACAACTTCCAACTGCTACATATTCTACTTCAGTAGTGGAAAGTGGTAATGAGTGATTATTTTTTCATGATGAAGAAACTAATGAATCTCATAATAAATGAAAAGTTCAATATGGGATTTTCCTATCCATTTTACATCCACCAGAATCTGCAATTGAAAAACTCATTAAAACAAAATCTTATCCATAAGTATGAAGGAGTCCTAAATCAATAGTTCCCTTTAAATAGAAAAAAATACTTCTCAAGGATTTTAAATGACATTCCATCAGATTGGATTGATATATTTCACATAATCATACTGAATATATTAAGTTCTGATGACTAAATATCATTTATAGTAGACTTCTTATCATACCTGTAAATGATGCTTGATCTACTGGTTTCTTAGTGTTGTCACATAATCATACTGAATATATTAGTGTTGTCATATATATACTTTTTAAGAAGATATTTAATATACTTTTTATAATATATAAAATTTCATTCTATATTTTAAGAAATTTTTAAACCTAGGAAAAAATTTAACTTACCGATCATACTCCTTTCAAACTCATATTTCATTATATTCGCAAACGAATCAGTTATTGATTGCTGAGTTGAACCAAATATAATGTCATAAACATAAATGTGATCAATAAAAACATTTTTCTTATCTTTCTTTATAAAAATGTTTGGATCAATATTTCCCTTAACAAAATTGATTTGTAACAAAAATCTTGTAATTCTATCATACATGGATCTAGGGTCTTGTTTAAGTCTATATAATGTTGTGGTACGTTTGAAAGCATGTTCAGGATGTTTTTTGACTTCAAAACCCAGAGGTTGTCCACAAAAAACTTTTTTAATGAACATATAAGTTAAGGAAATCAAATTTTACATCCATCTGAAAATATTTGAAATTGAAGAATGCTGAAAAGGCATGTAAAATGAGAATAGATTCAAGTGTATTTATTGGAGCATATAATTCACCATATTCTATTCATTCTTGTTTATTATAGCCTTTATTAATCATTCTATCTTTATTTCTCACACTTATTCTATTATAATCAAACTTATTTCTGAGGAACCATTTAACTCTAATAACTAAAATCTCCTTAGGCCTTTCTACAGAGGTCAAGATATTGTTCCTTTAAAATTAATTTATCTCATCCTACATGGATATAATATAATCATCATATCCTAAAGTTTCATCAGTTATTTTTTGTTCTAATAGGGAAATGAATGAAAGATGTTCTAATTTATTTTTTAAGTAACTTCTAGTTATTACAGGTTGATTTACATCACTAATGATACTATCAATGGGATGATTCTTATGAAATAACTGATTTGGGTTTTTTGAAACCAATTTATCAACATATCATAAGAAATATTCTAAGGTAAATGCTTCATAAATATTTTTTTGAACATTTTCCTTATCAGAAAGATCTTCTATCAAGGTTTGAAAATCAGTTTTTGAAAACACATCCTTAAATGTAGAATGGGGGCATTTAAAAACAAAAGGATCAGTTTCATCAAATTTAACATGCACTGTTTCTTCAACAATACATATGTTTTTATTTAAAACCCTATAATCCTTAGAAGTTTTGGAGTAGCCTAGAAAATTTCTTTCATCAGATTTGGGTTCAAATTTATGTAAATTATCTTTAGTATTTAAGCTAAATACTTTATAACCAAATACTATAAATTATGAAAGTCTAGGTTTTCTAACATTCTACAATTCATGAGGAGTTTTATTAAGAAAGGTTCTAATAAAAACACGATTTATAGTATAATTAGAAGTACATAAAAATTCAACCCGGAAGTTTTAAGCTATAGAATATTCAATAAACATGGTTCTAGTTAACTCTTGAAGAATTCGATTTCTTCTTTCAACTACAACATTTTGTTGAAGAGTTCTTGGTACTAAGATGTTCTGAGTAATGCCTTTTTTACTATAAAAAGTTTCAAAATCATATTTCAAAATTATCCTCTATGATCACCATGATTAGTTATAAATGGAAGTTTTGTCTCATTTTTAAGTTGGGCTATAACAAATTTGAAATAAGAAAAGGATTTAGATTTATTTTCTAGAAAATAAACCCATGAAAATATAGTGTAATAATCAACTAAGACAAATAATTAATATTTTCTTCCAATGATTTCGGTTTTTGTTGGAAAAAAAGATCCATATGCACTCATTTTAATGCCTCAAAAATTGAGACTTAACTTATTGATTTAAAATATGATTTATATTGATTTTCATTTTGAAAATGATCACAAACATTTTAAGAAAAAAATCTATGTTTTAGTAGTTCCTTAAAAAGTATTTTCTTTGAGAGTTTTCGTATGTTCCTAAGGTTAAAGTGGTCTATCCTTCTATTCCATTACCAAGATTGATCTTCCATTTCACTACGGAACCGTTGATCTTGGTTCTTATGGTCTTCTATGTTTAGTGTGTACACATTCTCTTACCTATGGGTAGAAAGAATAAACTATTCCTTGGAATTGTGTACTAAGCATTTTTCATTCCTAAAATTTACAAGGCAACCTTCATCACATAATTGAGTTATAATAATTAGGTAGTGCATAAGACCCTTCAAAAATAAAAAATAAATTAAATAATTCTTTTCCAAGAAGAATAATGATACATATACCAACAATTTCTCCCTGAGAATTATCTCCGAAGGTTACTTTTCCTCCTTTCGTCTTGATAATATTTTTCAAAGATTTTTTTATTACCATTCATATGTCGAGAACATCCACTATCCATGTACGATGTATTTATACTAGTTCATTCTTTATTTTCCTAAAAATAAAATAGTTATACGTTCTCAGTCCAAGCCTTCATTGATCTAGAAATTTCATAAATCCAGATTTTAGGAGTACATATTTTTTTTAGAAAATCAATCTTTCTAAAAACCTAAAGACTAGGTTTTATTTAAAGAAATTTTTTTTCCCAATGTCTACTACACTAACATTTAGTGCCGAATAGATCACTTTGATGAAAAAATAGTTATTATTGAAAATGGGTTTAGAATGGGTCTAACCAAATCCAGAATGATTCCTCATAGGTCAAATTTGGGAATACATCTTGTCAATGTTTTCCTTACTATAGGTAATGTTTGATAAACACTTCCTCAAGGAAAATTCTTCTAACATTGGTTTTAAAACCTAGTTTTTATACTAAAAAATATTATTTTTAGAACTATAGTTAGTATATAAAAATATTTTCCTAAAAATTACGTTTTCAAGATCCCTAGAAAGTTTATCCTTCTCAGAAATAACTTCCTCAGAATTTTTGGAAGTACTTTTAAAATAAAAAGTTTTCTTATCATCATCTTTTCAATTATATAAAACTTATTTGGTTAAAATAGATAATCTTGAATTTTCCTTATCAAGCTTTTTCTTGTGTTTATAATTTGCATTCTCAAGAAGATTAGAAAAACTATAAACTTATTCATAAGAAGGTAATGTATTATCTTCTAATGAGGAAAATTTATCATCTAAAGATTCATAATATTTATCATAAGTATAATTTGAATTCAATGATAAATTAGTGATAGATTTTCTATTGTGTACCTTTTATATTAGACAATGATTTTCAATGGGTAGTTTTTCTAGTAGACCACGATTCTTATTGCTATAATATTTTTAATATGAGGATTCATTAAAAGAGGAACCTCCACTAGAACTCCCGGATTCCTCAAAAGAGGCACTTCTAAAATTATAGTATTTATTTCTATTTCTTTCGGAATTATTGTCCTTTATATCCTTTTTCTTAAGCATTAGATAATCCTGTCTTATATGCCTTGCTATTTTACATTCATAGTATGTGACTTCTGAGTCTTTCTTATAATTTCTTTATTTCTTCTTATATCTATACAGAATGTCTTTCTTTCCAACAATATTTTTCATTATTTCAGCAAAATTAGATAGCTCATTCTCACTATGTTCACTTTCAAGAGATTCAGATAAAGCTGTAACTTTCTTTGACTTGGATCTTGTAACCATTACCAGATTCTTGGATTTAGTAGTAGTAAAGGTTATAGTTCCATTGTCATTATTCTTCTTATTCATATCAGTGTCTCTTTTTATTCTTGTCTCATGTTGAAGAAGAGTTCATAAAATCTCATCAAGAGTGATTTGAGACACTTTCATGTTCTCATCAATAATTGTTCTCTTAGATTCTCTCTCATTAGGCATGATATCTATAATCTTGTCCAAAATAGATTCATCATATAGACCTTTCTCACCCATAGATTATATAATGTAATCAATAGACATAAATCTTTGTTTTACATTGCATACTGGTCCTCCATAGGGAAATATAAATCCATGATATTCTTCTCTGAGAATAGCTCTTCTTGTATTTATAACTTTTGATGTCCAAAATGTGTAACTTCCAATTTCTTCAAGATACAATTTGCCGCTTCATAAGAAGAAATCTGATTAAATATATTCATGGTTGTGGAACAAAATAAAGTATTACATACCTTTTAGTTTAGTTGATATTCTAACTTCTCTTGGTTTGTAAAGGTTTTGACTTCTTTTTTAGGAATTTGGTAATCTCTAGTAAGAATGGAAAAATTGTCTACTCTAATATTAATAAAAAAAATTCATCATGTGATCTCTCTAATACTAATAATCATTCCCATCAAATATAGGTGGTCTATTAGGGTTTATATTTTCAATAGAATCAACATTTATTCCTACCATTTTTAATGAAAAAATATTTCAACAAAACTTGTTTAAAGAAATGGTTTGTAAACAAAGATAAAAATATCTCATCAATAATTAAGAAATAAATGTTAAGAATTAAAAGTTATAACAAAGAAAACATGAAAATATATATTTATATATATATGAATATATGTATTTCAGAGACCTCCTCTGATACCAATTGTAGGATCTAAATAGTATATGTAGATTCCCAATTACAAGAGGGAGGGTGAATTGTAAGTTTAAAAACATTCATTTTTAACCATTAGGAAAACAATGTATGACAATGTTAAACTAGGTAAATTCACTAGTCTTATTTTAGTTATGATAAACAGATGTTATAGGTTCTGGAAATGTGGTTCCGGATATGAAACATAAAGAAATATTACAAGGAAAATATTCTACCTTAAAGCATATAGAATCTCACTTATCAGAGTACACAAAAGTTCAAGAAAGTATAAGAAGGTTATACATTCTTCTATTACCAAATTATAGTGGGAATAAAATTGAAACAAAACAAGTAACAAGTATGAAATCTTTTTACTCAAATAGTATGGTATCTAAAAACCTTGGATAAAGGGCCCTTGATTTATAATTTCAAGAAAGTATTTCTTAACCACACCAGGGTAAGCGCTCTATAGGAATATCAAAATTTGTCTTTCTATTCCCGCAAGCCCTCGATATTTAAGGTAGTTAGATCCTCTATCTTCCTATCACTATAATTCCCCTAAATTTAAGCCAGTCAGCACATTTGTCTTCCTATCCTCAGAAGTCCTTGATTGTACTTAGCAAAAATCGGAGTCGCACAAAGCTATCTGAACAAAATGCTCAGAACCACGCAAATCATAAGAGTCTCTTTCTCTAGAAATCAATTTAGAAGCATGTAATATATAGAGTGATGGAAAAAAATGATCTCATTCAAATGATCTCCTATTTATAGGCACTTCTCCAATGGTCAGCTCCCTCCTCCAATAGTCAAATGTTTCCTGGAATCTTGGAGGGACCTATGCATGTGTCACTCAAACAATAGTTAGTTAAAAACAGTTGGTATGACATCGTTTCATAACAAGTGTAATAAAAATGGAGTTTCTTATCCAAATAATTTTTTTTTGAGTCTACAGAAAAGTAGAGTCCATAGTCTAACCAAATAAACATTCGGATTCTATAATACATGAATATTCATATTCTATTTTTCAAAGATTTTGGAATATGAAATCTAAATATTTAAGAGTCTAAATTCCAATGAATTCAGAATAAAAATTATAAGGAATTCATAGTCTGAATTCTAAGGAATTTGGAGTCTGAATTCTGGGGAATTTGGGTTCTGAATTTGGAGGAATTCAGAGTCTCAATTCTAAATAAGTAGGAGTCTGAATTCTGAAGAATTCATAGTCTAAATTCTGAGGAATTCGGAGTCGGAATTCTGAGGAATTCATAGTTGGAATCCTAATGACTTCATAGTTTAAATTTTAGGGAATTTAGACCCTGAATTTCAGAGAATTTGGAACCTGAATATCATAGAATTCAGAACTTAATTTTATAGAATTCAGAACCATAATTTTAGAGAATTCAGATCCTAAATTTCAGAGATTTTAGATCCTGAATTTAAGTGAATTTGGAACCTGAATTTCAGAGAGTTCGGAACATGAATTTCAGAACACTCTATATCCGATGAGTTATAATATTATGAGGTTTTAGATATGAATCAAATTTTTGTCTCTGTAATAAAATGAGTTAGATTTAGATATACTATAAAAAACAATAAAAACATATCTAAGGATAAAATTTTCCTTAGAGTAGGGAAATTTTCATTATGAAAATTATACTTAAAGAAAATATAAATTACCTTAAGATAAAGTGATTGTGATTTTCAAAACATAGAGAAATGGAAAATTCATAAAGAAACCTTATTGACTCAACAATTTGTTTCAACCAAGTGTTTGGTGAAAGTCAAGATGTTGAATATAATAAATTTCATTAAAAATAAATGTGTAATAAAATATCGAGGTGTCACATTCTATACCCAAATAATTAATTTTCAAAAGAAATAACTTCACTCATATATATATAACTAATTATTTTTTTCTTGATCATATCTTTTGGTTCCTCTTTATATTTCTCAAATACATGGTTTAACAGAAAAACACTTTCACCATGAGAGATGTATTGATTAATATGACATTCTACCAATGATTAAGAATATCAAATATTTTTTTTGCATAAGAGAGAAGAAGATATAGTGGAATAAACTATGAATTTGATATAAGTGAAGTATTACATTTGTTTTTCTTTATGAGAGATAAATTGTATGAATCACGAACATTAATGAGATTTGGTTGAAGCGTGATGCGATAATAAATTTTCTTGATATAGTCAAAAACACTTAAGGGGCCAATATACCAAGGTGTCATTATTCCCAAATTTACATATGTCGTTACCTTTTTCAAAATGATATATTCATAGGAATTCATTTCCACAAACAAAAAACTGATGATCACAATGATGATTTTATGTATGAATGTTTTTCTCACATCGATATGACCTTATGTGTTTTTTTTTGTGGATTTAACCTTATAATACATTTAATGTGTTAGATTATTTCCCAATATCTTTAATGTTTTTATCCTCATACCAACACATTAGATTTATGAAATTCCTCCCATATAATGCATCATAAGTATCTATATGAATTCTAAAGGGAACAATGTGTTTTTTTATCGATGTTGTTGTCAGTAATTTCTCCCAAAAGGAGTTGTTGATCCTAAAAACCATTGAAATAATTAGAGAATGATATTAACATATATTCATTTTTTTATGGTACTCCAAGATTAACTATTTATTTTTGAATTATTAGTAGCACTTACTCTCAAATTTTATTCATAGCTCCCTGTAAACATTTTTAAATTGTTGACATAAACATATGATCCCAAACAGATATAATAGAATATTTTACACAATGTAACCCTAAATAATATTTATTTTATTTTCATGAATTATGATCAAGAGGGAATTATTCTATTATTTAAGTAAAATGTGTTGACTACATAATGTGATCAACTATATCATAAAAATAATTATTGACTTTCAATATTTTTTGGTGTTTCGTGAAAAATAATTAGTGATGATTTCACATTTGAATTATAGTATTATTAATGGTTGTAATAGACTAATAAAATACATTTCGTTACCCTTAAATTATTATTTTACTTGGAATAATGAAACATACTTTACTATATATCTCTTCAGTTTGAAGAACTAGAAATACATTTTCAGATCTCTATACATCATTATGACATCATAATGAATATATAATCAATAATTATGGCCCTTATCAAATAAAACCTTCTTAAAATATAGTATATATTCGAAATATATATGATTAATTACCATTATTATTCAAACATGATTGGTATCATTATTCACCTTTTTATGTAATTCAATATCCACATTCTTCTTATTCTTAGCCCTCTAGTAGATTAATGGTCGAACATTCATATGATAAAGATAAAATATTTCCCCTTTCGTCATGATATAAATATCAAAAATCTAAAAATCCATAAATATTTTTACTATTAAAATCATTATCTTTGAATAACTAGTAATGAATTTTACACTCTGAGTATATTTTACAATGGTTTCCATACAATGGTGGCAATGTTTTGGGAAATCATAATCCTTGATCAACTGAAGCAATATATTTTGGTGTATAATCAACACCTTCTCATGAAAAATATACATCATGATTTTTTGTTAATTTTATACATCACACCTTTCACTATATATATAATACCTATAAATCGTTAATGTTAAAATTATCACTGCCAAATATATATTTTTAGTTGGTTATTCTTTCTCATGAATATTTAATTGGTGAGAGATATGATATCTCCATGTAATTTTTCATTGGGGAACATCTTGTTCTCTTCTTTTATAAATCACTAATAATTAAAAACCATTCACCAATGTAGGGTAGTGTAGGAAGAAGTGCACTAACTAAACTCATCATTAGTTATTCAAAACTCTATTCCTATTCATTCATCGGTACAAACATAAAAACCTTATATTTATACAGAGTATGTGGAGTTGATTTTATTGAGAAATTGCTCAAATAACATCAATAGTTTAAAAAAAATGAAATTTGAATATTTTGATTAATTTTTTTGTCAGAAGATATTTTTTATAACAACCATCTTCGAAGGATCCATCAATATTCCATTACATGGGATTATTTGAACCATGAATTAATTTTATTATATCCAAAATTAACAATTTGTATATCTATCATAAATATTATAATTTATTAGTATATTTAAAAATATTATCACATAATTTTAATTCATTTAATTAGTCATCAAATATACAAGAGTATCATTTATAAATACTACAAAAAATATTCCAATGTATTCATGGAAGACTATATTTATTAAATCCAAGAAGATTACACGATAATTGTTTAATACAAATGGAATTGTCATAAATTCAAAATGACCATACTTCATTAGGAATGATCTATAGGGTATATCCTACATGATTCTTGGTTAATTAGATCCAGATCAAAATTTATTATTTGGAATATATAGAGTTTCTTGTAACTGATTAAACAAATCATCAATATGTGAAAGGATTCATATTATTAATAGCATTATTATTATGTATTCAATATTCATTGTAAAGACCCATTATCCCATGATTACTTTTAGTAAAAACAAAATTTTATCCCCATGGGGATGACGTCATGAAAATTAATACTTATTCTATATTCTCTTAGAGTTTTATCTCTAGTAAATGACACTAAATATGGGACATTCTAAATAGAGTGCTTGAAATATTTGAATCACCATGTATAATCTCAATCGAAACCCAATCATAATAAATACATGGAAGAAAAATAAAATTATCCAGGAAATAAATCATCAAAATCACAATCAATGTAAAAATTTTAATATTTTATTTTACTACAACCATTTAAGAAAAATATCCCTCAGGACTAGGTAGAAAACCCCATATGATATAATTAATTTCCATTGTGTGTCGAGGTTCATCAGCACATTGATAGATGATCAGTGGTTGATTCTGAATATCGAATATATATTCCCTTCATAAACAATTGATATGGGATACATAGAAATATATCTAATCGATAAAAAATATTATATAAAATTCAATTAGGGGAAGAATAACAATATTCACAGTGCAAACATTCTAAAAAAATTATATCAGAGATGTGTTATACCCTTTATATATTTACATACTACTAAATAGATTCTTCACTATAAAATTAATATCTAATTGTTGTGGTTGGAATATCATATCCTTAGAAAATTATTCAAATGTAAAAATTTTGTTATAATCAAAATCAACTAAAACATTTTCAATTATTGAGTGTATTATAGGTGTACTTTTCACCACATCCTTAGGAATTTAAACATCACTATAGTAATTGGATAATATTAACTATCACCGCATGGATTAATTTGTGGTACATTCTAACATGGTTCAGTTCATTGGTTAGAATAGTTCTTAATCAACTTATAATTAAATAAATACTAATTGGAAGCATCTCCTTTAACTATGATTTCATGGAGATGATTTCCTTTTACTATTCATTTTAGGAAAAATCATTTTTTTCATTTAATCATGTACCCAGGTGAATCTTATCACAAGTATCACATGTTGGTATTTCCCCCTTTCTATTTATCCCATTAATTTTTTTTTATCATTCATACTTTTCTTATCTTTCTTACCATTGAAACCAATGAAGATATAGAATTACATCTCTATATTGATAGCACTTAATATTTTATCCTCATATGTTGAGATGTTTTGGGAGTTTGTTTCCATTTGAAATATTTCCTCATGAACATTTGATAAATTTAAGACCTTGGTCATTGTAATATATTTGAATTATTTAGCATTCCATGTTATCCATGTAATTATGTCTTCATATATAAAAACATTTTACACTTCATTTTGTCATAGATTCATAGATTTTCTCCCCATATTTCATGGTTTTTTTGAAAAATTATTTTTACATAAACTATTTCATAAATTCCATTCATTATGTTATCATAATTTTTCCCCATACATAGTGGTTTGAAATAATGTCCACCATTGAAATTCATCCTCATAGAGATGATATCATTCCAACACAACATTATAAAATTAAATATTTCCCAATGTGAGAAAAATATTGTTAATGGAATTGAACCACTACTCAACTACTAATTGATTTGGATTCCTAATGAATGATAAAGGTTGTGAAAACATGAAGTGTTTTAAATTTTTTACATAGTGTTCTGGATGTGTAGGATACTCCATATGGGAAAGGTATAGATCATGAATTGAATCATATCAACTAATACAGTTATAATTTTCTCCACTCTAGTTACATCACAATCTACAACATAATTTTCCTTCCAAAGAGTAAATTTAGTACATGAAATTAAATTATATCAATTTCTTTCATTCCTTAATCTAAAATCCATTTCCAAATAAATTATTACAAAATATTAGATCATCAAATTATGATTCATAATGTTTAATATCCAAACCAGTAAAACAGTTACAATAAATTGAAAATTTTATGCATAGCTAATGTTAAATTCATAATCATAGATCTATTCCTAATATTACAAATTAATAATAATTGTTTTAAATTATTAATAATTTATTTAAAATAAAATGTGAATTATCCAAAAAAATTCCCTTAAGAGTGTCATACATGGAGATCTGTAATAGAAAACTCACTATGCAGTAGTATGATTGTTAAGATATACTTGAACCAACACTTTTCAGGTTTCTTACCCCTAAATTCATATGTTCCTAGACCATTTCCACATATAGTATCCATGTAGGGATATATTAATAGGAAAAATACATAATATCTATATTACCAAAACATTAATATGTAATCATATTCTTAGTTTTATCTTTTATTTTATTCATATGGTTAGTTTCTATAGTATATATTTATCTTAATCAAGTGCCCATGGTTTCTTCTAAACACCCTATAAATAAAATTGTAATGATTACAAACCTAGAAGACAAGATCTGGTGGTTACATTATTACATTGGTACTATATACAAGTAATCATATCCCATGAACCTAAATAGTATAGTTATCAAAAAAACAAGATATATATTTGAATATAACATTGAATTTGAATGTATAAAATACAATATAGTATTTTCCATAAGAACAATATTATTTCATTTAGTATGTCCCTATATATATATCATAATACACATCCCCTCATTAGGGGAATATAAATATAATAGTGGGTTGATCATATATTCTTATTAAGGGTATGAATACAATTTAAGCTAATTAAGAATGACTAATATGGAAAGGATAATTGATGAAAATTAGTGCTATATAACCCACAAAAACTAGAAAAAATTTCCATTTATATAATAACTTTTCATATAATCACATTAACATCAATATATGATTTGATAATGATAGAATTCATAATTACCAACATATGAAACTTACCATCCCATATTTTTGCAATGTTATTTAACATAAATGGGTAAGGCCTATACAAAATACCAAATCCATTATGACTCATGATACCTAATGATGAATCAAGGGGATCTATAATTTCATTTCGCTTCCATTAACTTATTAATTCAAATGCATTCATCATTTGAATAAACAACTAAACACAATCAACATTCCATAAAAAACCTATAACATTTTACCTTGTAAGAACTATCACATAAAATATAAATATTGTTCCAAATCTATCTCATCATAAACCATGTAAAAGACAATGAATTATGGTTTCACATTATTATATCTTCATTAAAGGATATTATTTAGAAAATGAAATTAAGATATTTGAAATTTCATTTTAAATAATAATGGAAAATTTTCTAAAGAAAATTTCATTTTTTCACATTGAAATCACTATTTTAAAATCTAAAAATTTCCCAATTTTAATAGAAATAATTGTATTTTAAAATAACACTATAAAATTTTATAAGATTCAAAAATATTTCTTTTCTCTAAATTCCATGCTATTTTAAAAGAAACAAATTTAATTAAAAATAAACATGAAATGGTGTAGAGTAAGCTTCATGGAAATAAGGCATCATGAAACCATAAAAATCCATTAATTCTGTATAAGTTAAAAAAACATTATCCTCAAACTTTTGTCGAAAAATTTAAAAAGTACCTCGTATGGTAAACAGAAGAACGATTTCTTTCATACCATGTAGTAAATGTAAAAAATGGGTAAAAATGACTTTAAACATACATAGAAGAATAGATAACATTTTATTAAAACATTTTTATAAAACATTGACATGGATTATAAATATATCCCCAGTAAATACTTACATATAAATAATCTCAGAAAAAATGAGATTGAAAAATTATCCCTTACCTTAGGTCTGATTTCTTTTGTATGTGTCCAAAACTCTTTTATTGTTGTTTTAAAGATATTATTAACTTCTAAAATAACCATAATAATATTTATGAAATCATATATGATTCACGTATGACTTTATATTACCCTTTCATTTATCAATTCCATGTTAAAGCAATGTTTTGGTTAATAATAATTTTATTTATCATACGTGTTTTGACATGTTATTATTAATTTTATTTCTTAGATCATGATTTAATTACTTCAATAATTTAAAACATGATTTATATATAAAATATATTCAGTATATAAATATATATAATAACTAGATAAATGGAATGGAATACACCGTTCATGGAGACGGTAGGTCGTACGTACGCATTAACGCAGTTTCTGTTTCCTTATTCAATTGAATAGAAGCAAGTAAATGGAATATATATATATATAGTAGAATTTTTATTTAATATATTTCATTATTATTTATTATATATACCTTATAATCATTTTTTAATGGTTAACGTGAGGAATGAATCTTATCGCATCTTGGAGACGGTAAGTCGCACGTACGCTTGAGTAATGATATCATTCTATTGATGGTTAAATTGTATGGAATTGGATGGTATATTAATTTTATAGAATAATTATTATGTTACATTAATTATTTACATCCATTATACTCATTAATATACCCATCCAAATTAATTATTTTTGAATAACAATTACACCACGGTGTGGAGATGGTAAGTCGTACATACGCACAGATGGTGATATTGTAATTCGTAGAATGAATAAAAGGAGGTATAATGGTGTCCCATAATTATAAAAATAACATATAATCATGTATAATATAATTTATCTATTACTGTATTATGTAAACAACATAAGAAGAAGAAGTAGAAGAAGAAAAGAATTCTGAAAGAGGTGATAAAACAATTGCCTCTTTTTCTAGTATTTCTTTTTTATTTGCACAAAAGGCCTTCTAAGTATGGATTTATTCCCAGCGTGTGGCCTCTAGGAGGATTTTAGTGACATTGGTAGATTATTTTAGTAGAGTTTTGATGATACAAATAGCTTTAATGGTGTGAATAAGTGGGTATAGTTGGTGGGCTTTTATAAGAGGGTGGATGGGGGCTTTAGGAAAGTCTTGAAAATATTAATTTATTATAAATTGATTTTCAGTCTATAATGATCCCAAACTTATTTATTTAAATTTTAAGATGAGTATGGTTTGACACCATATCAACCAATAAAATTTAGATATCTTTTTATTTTATTTTAAACTTTATTATTTTTATTTATCCTTATTTAATCTATTTAATTTTATTTGTGTTAATAATATTTTAAATATTAAATGGATATAAATATTTACTTATGTGTTATAAATTTTTTATAATTGGATACATTATGGAATTTTGGAACATATAATTTTCACTTTGTAATTTTTAAATATTTTAGTGTTTTTAAATAATTTAATCATTTGTCATTTTTATAAAATATCAATAGTGTTAATTTTGACAATACTTATTTATTTGACTTTAAATAAATTCCACAGATAAGATAAATCAGAACCAAAATATATAATACACTACTAAAATTTCAAGTTAACTTATAAAATTTGTGGAGAACATTAATTATTTCATATAATATTTCTTTTAATATTTTTAAAACCATTTATTTGATATTTTTATTGGTCAAATAATTTCTACATCACTATTGTGTCATCATTAATGGTGCTTATAAATATATAAAATTTATAAATAAATTCAAATGAAGTAGGTAATTTTATTATATTTCTAGATACTATTTATTTTCTAAGTTTTATCAAGTTTATTAGTACATTAAAATTATAATACATATAAGATATATGAAAGTGACATGTTGTCACTTTATTTTGTTTTAATTATAATTACAACACTTTCATAGTAAAAATTCAATTAAATTAATCCATTCTAACCCTTAGGTTATATTGGTAGAATTTAATTCATCCAATAGGATTTTTTGCAGGTGTTGGGGTAATTTTATTTTCTTTATCTTATTGTTTGTTACCCTAATTTACCTGATTTACCTTTAACTTTGGTAAAACAAATTACCATAGTTACTTTTCATAATATCGAAAAATATAAAAGTAACTTATTAACATAATTTGTAACCAAAAAATAAAAATTTGGAATCCATTTTTAAAAATTCAAAACACATAAGTTACATTAATTAATTTAAAATTAACTCCCGTTGTCAAAACCAGAAAGTGAGATTTAAAAAAAACTATCAAAAGATTGGCATGTGTTTATGTCCAATTTAAATTTGAAATTATATACAATGAACAAAATTGGATTACAATACAAAAAAATAATCCAATTATACTTTAAAAAAATTAAAAATATAATATAACTATAATAAAAAAATTATAAGAAAATACAGTTTTGAAGTAAAATGCAGTATTTTTCACTATTCATTAACATATGAATTTCATTAGAAAAATACCAAATTTTCAACCAAGGAAAATTTTGAAGTCCCAATTCAAAATAAAGAGTTTATTATGTAAAATATAACTAATAAAAATGTCAAAAACCATATTTAGAAAGTGTTATCCATCAAAACACGGTAAAATTGTATTTCTTTGAAAAATACTTCTTTTATCCAACATATTGAATTTTTTATTATATCATGTCTAAAAAATACATAATATGAATTTTAATGTTATATAAAATTCAAAATTTGGTTAATAATGTTCCTAAAAACTCATTTATATACCATTAAATAATAATATTTTAATAATATATCATTGTTTAGTGAAACTTGGTATTACGTACAATGCAAGATATCATAGAAGGTTGCTATTTCGTTTAAGGCAAGACAAGTCAATGTTTCTTATAGTGAAATATTATTTTGGTGTCATCTATAACATAATCCAAACATATTTTTATATATATTGAATAAAATCTATACTCAATGTTGTGTGTATCGTATTCCAACTCGGTGTTGCGTGTAACATACGACAATTCAGTTTAGTGTGAAAAGAATGTTTGACTCAGTGAATTTCAAAATATAAATGAAATTTTAATTTATTCAATAAAATGGTCCATAAAAACTTGGGGTGGTACATTATACCCCCTTAAAATGAATTTCACCCTCTAAATTCATCAGGGTTATAAAAGTTTTACTACTTGAAAGTTTCTTTCATGGAAACCCACATCATAAAATGGAATACTAAAAATTCATTTTTAAAAAGAAAGTTAAAAAAATGGTTACCCAACATAACTCATCCCTGGGTTTCCAAATTGGAGAACATAATTTGGAAGTGAAAACGTGGATATGGAAGAGAAATATAACCATCAATTTTGATGGATACCGATAGAAAACAAGGTTGGAGAAAGTTAACAACCAAAAATCCATAAATCTGTGATGATTTAAGGGACCATCTGATTCATCGGATAAGAAGGAACTAAGATAAATTTTTGGTTTTAATTATCCTTTCCCTAAAGTTTAATACCCTTAGAATAAATACTTACTTGATTTTAGTACAATCTCACTCTTGTTCGTTCCTTGAACAATTTCCACTTCATCTCTTTTTTAAAGAAATGAAGTTGAATTTTTAAATCTTGAAATGTTTTCAAATCGTGCAATAGAATGATAGGTAATTCCATATGTCTCAAAAAAAGGCTAGAACATGTAGTCAAATATGTATAAGTTCACCTATAGTGAGATAATATATTAATCTAACAAACTTCAATAAAAAAAATAACTAATACTATCCATAAATGGATAACATTACAATCCTTCCAAAAGCTAAAAATATAGAACATTGGAAAGAGGTGAACTAAATCGACTTAACATTTGTCTCCAATATCTCGTTATTAGGTTTATGGTTTTCAAATTCCAAACATGGGGATACCATAATAATTTAATCTCTTGAAACATGATAATAACATGAATTACCATAGAACCTTAGTGAAAACATGTATTCTATCAAAATTAACTCTTTCCCCAAACCAAAAATCCCAAAAAAAATTATATACTCAAACCATGGTATCACTTTGTCCTTATATCAGTCATGAGGTCATTAATACTATCAAACATATCATTATCTCTTTATTCCATCATAATTCACATATCATGTGTTTTCTAAAAATATCTGAATAACTTTTAATGGTTACCAAAATCATTCAATATAAATATTCAAATACTTAAATACAAAAATAGTGTAATATTACTTAGATTTTTCTTTATTCCATAATACCATAAAATTTATTATACAACTTTATTCTTGATAATCATGTAATCAATCCACTATCTTCTTAAATTATTGACCAAGGTTCATCATATTATTCCTTAACACTTCTTTCATCTCATATATCATTTGTAGTCTCTTCATCATCATCAACAAAAATAATACCCATACGACCATGATGATTCTCTTACTGAGATTTTCCCTTAAGGAATAAATTTTCATAATGACCATATATTCCACATTTAAAACATTTAACCATCTTTGATGTCTTATCAATACCATTATCCTTGTCCATTCTGTTAACTAAACCTTTTTATTTGAAATTACTAGATTTGTGTCATTTTCCACACCCAAAATCATCTTCCAGTTCCTTTTAAAAATTATCCTTAATGCATATTCCCACATGATTTACATATGGAAAATTAAACATTCTTTCATCTATGATCACCATGAAACTCCATATTTTTCTTATTAGTTTGGTAAAGAAACTTACCAAAGGTGAGATTATTGATCATATTATGTGATTGATGATTATGAATAATAATGACTTTTCACCTTCTAACTCCCATTTTATTTTGTTTCCCATAAATAATATCATTCCATTGTCCATAATATTCTCTATTAACATGAAACCTCCTATTTATATCCATTTTCTAAAACCCAAAAATAATATTGTGAGAGGCAAAAATCCTACAAGGAAAACAACATAATCAAGGTGGAGTACATTAAATCTCTAACATATTAGGATTAATCCTAGGTTATTTATGATTATTAACATAATTGTAGGACTATAAACTATAGTTAGATTTACCCTTAGGGACATCCCTAGACATATCTTAGAAATATCTTTAGGTATCTCACTAAATATTTTGTATCCAAATTTACAAAGGTTAGCTAAACATTCACTCTGATACCAACTGTAAAGACCGAAGCTTAATGTATATGGACATTACAATACTTTTTCGAAATAATTAATACATGAAACAAACAGATTTCCAAATACCATATTAGTTTAGTGCCTCTGGAAACTGGAAAACATAAACAACTATTAATAAAACATCTATATCATCTCTTGCTTTATCCTTCATCACTAGAACCCCTTTTGACATAACTTACTTAATATGCTTCATCAAATCATGGGGGAAAACATGAAAAGGGGTGAGCTAAAATTCTCATTATGGGTAAGAAAGGAAAATATCTTACAAAACATAAATATAATAATGTAAAAACATGAACATAACTTTTGTAAAAAACATACCAAAATCGTAAGTCATGAAATAAATATTGGTAGTACTTAAGGCATAGATCATAAAGGAACATTAACCATGAAAAATATCATTAGAATAAAACATGGAATTATGGAAAAAAAATAATCAGATAATATTATTTTCAAAGTAGATAAGGAATTGTTTCCAAGACCATCATCGTGGAAAAATTCTAGTACTGAACCAGGTTTACATGTCGTTCCATCCATGTATTACTAAACCAGATTTACATGTAGTTATAGCCATGTATTACTAAATTGTATTTAATTTTTGTTATATTAATGTCTACCTCATGAGATATAAATCTGTATCCAATTCATTAGATGGGGATATAGGTCCCACCCATCTCATAATGAAATCATTCTTACATGTTCCACAGAAATATAAATCATTCATCATAGCATAACCTAAGAAATAAAATGGGTTTCTTAAACATCATTTCATCATAACATAGTCCATATAAAATATCATTCCATCATTAACATTATAAAATCATAGTAATAATAGGGATAGAAACATAATCCTAATTAATATCATCATTATATATGGAAAATAGTTTTGATAAAACACTTGAACTAAATTCTTGAGGAAAATATCATTTCTTCTTCAAAAATGATTATTTTCTCAAAATTCCATGTTATTTTAAAATAAAAAAAATAATTGAAATTAAAATTTAAATAGTCTAGAGGAATATTCATGGAAATAAATCATCACTAAACCATAAAAAACCATTCAATTTGTATAAGTTAAAAACACATTCTCCTCGTATTTTGGTAAGAAAAGTCAAAAAGTACCTCATATGGTAAACAAAAGAAAGATTCCATCCATACCATATAGTAAAGGTCAAAAATGGGTAAAAATGAATTTAAACATATATAGAAGAATTGTAAAATTTTAATGATTTTTTTTAAAACATGGTTAGGGATGATAAATATATCCCCAGTAAATACTTATGTATAAATAATCGCAGATAAAAATGAGATTGCAAAATTATCCCTTACCTTAGGTCTGATTTCTTCTATATGTGTATAAAACTCCTATATAGTGGATATAAACATATTATTAACATCTAATAAAACCATAATAATATATATTACATCACATATGATTCACTTATGACTTTATATTACCCTTTCATTTATCAATTCCTTGTTAAAGAAATGTTTTGGGTAACAATCGTTTAATTTATCGTATATGTTTTGACTTTTTATTCTTGATATTATTACATAGATCATAATTTAATTACTTCCATAATGTAAAAAATTATTTATATATCATATATATTCAGTATATAAATATATATAATAGATAGATAAATGGAATGGAATACACCGTTGATCGAGACAGTAGGTCGTACGTATGCATGAACGTTGTTTCTGTTTCCTTATTGAATTGAATAGAAGAAAGTAAATGAAATATATATATACATAAATCCAGTAAAATTATTATTTATTATATTTCATGATTATTTATTATATATACCTTATAATCATTCATTAATGGTTAACGTGGAGAATGAATCTCATCTCATATTGGAGACGGTAATCCATATTTACGCACGAGTAGTGATATCATTCCCTTAATGGTAAAATAGTGTGGACTTTGATGGTATATGAATTTTATAGAATAATTATTATGTTATATTCATTATTTAAATCCATTATACTCATCAATATACCCATCCAAATTAATTATTTTTGAATAACAATTACACTATGGCATGGAGAAGATAAGTCACACGTACGCACGCATAGTGATATTGTTATTGATAGGATGGATAAAAAAGAGGTATAAGGATGTCTAGTAATTATAATAATATATCATCATGTATAATATAAAATATTTATTACTTTATTATGGAAACAACATAAGAATATGAAGTAGAATAAGAAAATAATTTTGAATGAGGTGATAAAATAATTACCTCTTTTTTGAGTATCTCTTTTTGATTTGCACAAAAGGACTCCCTAGGATGGATTTCTGTCCAACATGTAGCCTCTAGGAAGAAGGGAGGGATGTTGGTAGATTATTTAATTGTATATTGTATGATAAAAAGGTCTTTAAAGGTGTGAATAAGTGGGTAGAGTTGGTGGCCTTTTATAAGAGGGTGGAGTGGCACTTTAGAAAATTCTTGAAATATTAATTTATTATAAATTAGTTTTTAGTTTATAATGATCCCAAACTCATTTATTTAATTGGTAACATAATTATGGATTGAAATAATATCAACCAATATATTTTAGATATGTATTTAATTTATTTTGAACCTTATTATTTTTATTTATCCTTACTTAATATATTTAATTTTATTAGTGGTAATAATATTCTAAATATTAACTGGTTATAAATATTTTCTTATGTGTTGTAAATTTTCCATAATTGGATATCTTATGAAATTATTGACAATTCAATTTTCACTTTGTAATCTTTAAATATTTTTTTTTATTTTTAAATATTTTAATCATATGTTATTTTTATAAAATATCTATAGTGTTAATGTTGACACTATTCATTTATTTTACTTTAAATAAAATCCACACATAATATAAATTCAAAAAAAATTAATATGCTCTTAACATGTCATATTCACCTATAAAATTCATGGATAACATTAATTAGTTCATATATTATATCTTTTAATATTTTTAAACAATTTATTTTACATTTCTATTAATAAACTAATTTCTACATCACTATTATGTCATCATTTAAGGTAATTATTTAATCTCATAAAATTATAAATAAATTCATATGATGTACATACTTTCATTATATTTCTGGAGACTATTTATTTTCTAAGTTTTATCAATTTTATCACTACATTATGATTATTTACTTTTAAGATATATTAGAGGGACATGTTTTCACTTTCTATTATTTTAATTATAATTACATCACTTTAATAAGAAAAAGTCAATTAAATGGATCAATTCTAACCTTTAGGTGATACTGTCGAATTTGATTCATCTAATTGGATTTTGGAAGGTTTTAGGGTAATTTTATTATCTTTATCATATTGTTTGTTACCCTAATTTAACTGATTTACCTTTAACGGTGGTAAATAAAAATTACCATAGTTACTATTCATAATATCGCAAAAAAATCAACCTATTAACATAATTTGGACCCAATGATTCCAAATATTTAATCCATTTTTTAAAATTCAAAACACAGAAGGTCCATTAATTAATTTAAAATTAATTCCCCTTGTCAAAACCAAAAAGCGGGTTTTTAAGAAAAAAATTCAAAATATTGGCATGTGTTTATGTCCACATTAAATGTGAAATTACATCTAATGACAAAAATTATATTAAAGATAATAATATAACCTAATTACACTTTAAAACTAGTTGAATATATAATATAAATATATAAATAAATTAGGAGAAAAGGCAGTTTTGAGTTAAAATGTTGCCTTTTTAACTATTCATTAAAATATGAATTTCATCAGAAAAATACAAAATTTTCAACCAATGTACATTTTGATGTCTCTATTATAATTAATATGTTTATCATTTCAAATATAACTTATAAAATTTTCAAAAACTAGATTTAAAAAGGGTTCACCATCAAAAGGTGGTAAAATTGTATTTCTTTGAAAAATACTTTTTTTATCTGAAAAATTGAATTTGTTCTTATATAATGTCTAGAAAATACATAAGATAAATTTTAATGTTTTATAAAATTCAAAATTTAGTTAATAATATTCATAATGGCTATTTTATATCCCATTAAATAATAATATTTTAATAATATATTGTTGTTTAGTGAAACTTGGTATTGCATACAACGTAAGTTATCAAGGAAGGTTGCTCATGCATATAATGAAAAACAAGCCAGTGTTGAGTACATTTCAGGCTTCATTTGGTGTTACGTATAACATAATCCAAACATAGGTATTTTATACATTGAACAAAATCTATACTCAGTTTTTCATGTATCGTACGCCAACTCGGTGTTGCGTGTAACATATGACAAGTCAGTTTAGTGAGAAAAGAATGTTTGACTTATTTCATTGTACGATATAAATGAATATTTTAATTTATTCAAACAAATGGTCCATAAAAAATTGGGATGTTACACTAGGGGTGTCACGTGTCTTGCTTGACACTCCTAGAAGACATCGGGAGTCTTGGCTGATATGTTTGGGGGTCATCATTAGTCTCATATGACTGACTCAAAAGGTGTCATAAGAGCTTTGTTTCCATATCTAGATGCTTCTGAAATACTTGTCTAACACGAACAAGTGTCACTATATGGGTATTATGGTGTGTCTAAAGGACATCATGAGTCTCAGATGTCAGACCCAAAGGGTTCATGAGATCATAGTGGCGTCTGCAAGGAGATTGCATAACTAGATTTGGCAAGCCTGGAGTGTTTTGCATGTCCTAGATGGCATGTTGAAGGAGTGTCGCAAGATCCATGTGATGTGCCTTGATTTTGTCGCATGTCTTTGGTTGACACATGTGAAGCGCATGAGGTACAACATGTGTGTATTCTATCTAAGCCATCTACCTTTGATCTTAGGTCTAGCCCTTGTATTTTGGTTGCCTTTGTGTTGTTCAATGTCAGTTTTCCTTTAATCTCCCTTGATCTAGTGGGATTTCTGAATCTTCTTCGTGTAACCCACCAAAGGTCCTTCATGTGATCAATTTATGATCCCGTTAAGTGCTTTATACCTAGCACATGACTAATCCAGCATTCCGCTGGTATAACACCCGATAGAAAGTTAGTCAGTCGCATGATCAGTTTCTTGGAGAGGTCCATGGAGGATTATAAGCATATGGTCATGCAGAGTAGTGGTAATATTCCTAACCCTTTATTCCTATTGGAGTGAGGAATTTATAGGAATCTCACCCCTGAGTACTCATTGGTTTTCACGGCGTATCTGGCATGAGTCTAAGATAGAGTCGACGGAGGGGACCTAGTGCCACGTGGCTTTGCAAGCCCCTATCATGGATAGTGTCAAGGTTACTGCTGGATTTTTAGTGGCCAAAAGTAATTCAATTGACACAACCTTTCTTTGATTGTGCGGTCATGCTGAGGGACTTCCATGGTGTCGTGTCGACGTATCCAAGGCCTTCACAATACCTTATTGCTTGTTGGGAGACACTTGAGAGACCTTGTGTGACTTGTCTTAGGGTACCGAGGGACCATACCCAGGGTGCACTGAGCACGTTTTATTCCATTCAGTGACCACGAACACCTCTCAACTCTCTTTTATTTACCTCTTTTGTTTTATGAAACAATTCTCAGGAGTCATGCAAGATCGTATGTGTGATTATGAGGGTACTTATTCTATTTTTTGTTTATGTGTCATGTAACCAATATGGGTCATGTGGGGATACAAAAGCATTTCCTTGGGAAAATATATTTGTTATCCCTTAGAACGTCGAGTATTTTGTTGGACATGCTCAAAGATTTTCATGCAACAAATCTAACAAGCCAAATGGATTTTGCAAGGTGAGGCAGACAAATCTCCGAGGACTCGTGGCATCTTGTAGGTTTTCAAAGGCGCATCGCTGGTCTCTCATCTACCATGAACCCATATCACCTTATATCTTTCGCTATCATTTGTCTTATGTAACAAAGGTTGGTGGTATGCGAGTTTTCATGAGCAAAGTCTGATTTTTTTATGATTTTTGGATGATGCCTCATGTGACCAATATGGTTCACCTTAATTTGTTCAATTGTTTTGTGGAAAAAATATGTGCCTGTCCTTGAGGGACTATGGGGTTGTCTGGATACACCTAAGGGGGATTTCATGCCCTGTGGATGAAAATCTATAGGGTTTTCAAGGGATGAGGTGGACATTTTGTCAGGGTATCATGGTGCTTCACAGGTCGCTAGGGGCATGCATCGCATGTCCTTCAGTGACTGTGAACCCCTCTCACCTCCTTCCCTTTATTACCTTTGTTTTATCTTCCAAAGGTTCAAGGATCATATGAGTTGTCTTGAATATCATCAAGGAATTTTATTCTTACCCATGATGATGTTTTTTGTGAAATCTTCGGTCATCAGTGGTATTTTATTTTGAAATTTAATCCTTTTTTATTTTCGAAGGCTTTTGGGTGGTTTTTCAGGAACATTCTAATGACAAACCACGCATTCTCGGGGGCACTCATTCAGTTGTCTATGGATTTCACTAGAGCAAGAGGGCCCATCAGAGGGGGATCCTAAGGACTTTCCATGGGTTATTCACCATACATGGAACCTTCATCTAACCTTGGAATGGTCACACAATTGTGAGTCCCTTAAGGACTCATGTGATTTGTGGATATCAGCCATCCTATTCTTCCTTTTTTTCTCATGAAAATAAAATCTATGCTTTGGCATTTCTTCCCTTTTGATTTTACCTGTACTTATTTTTTGGGAATCAACAATTTCGACCATTATCATTCCTTTAAAGGTAAGAAAAAGAGTGAAGATCTCACACATAGCACATAAACTAGTGAGAACAAGGGTATCCTACCACAATGAAGTTTCATGATCTTCTGGTGCATCGTAGGGTGAAGAAGAAACTTCCCACAACCACAATTGCACCATTATATCATAGATCAACCTATATCATACTGAAGGGTTGTGAAAAATGCAACTCATACACACCCAAAAACAAATTCACACTGTCTTAGTAGATCTCTAAATAATAACAAAAGGGAAATCATGGGGAAGATAGGATAACTCACCATGGATCTCCAATAGGTATCCACCGGAACCCAAGGATCAATGTAAGGGAGAACAGGGCTAGATGGTCTCTTCAAGGTTCCTATGTAACATCCCAAGTAAGTAATGAATAATATATATTTTTATCAATGTCTATTAATGAATTAGATAGTATTTTAGAGGTTTAAAATTAGAATAAATCCCATCTTAGGCATGGAATACACTAATATTTTTAAAAGATTGGTTTACTACCTTTTGATGGCAAACCATTTTTAAATCAAAATTTTGACAATTTTATAAGATCTATTTGTCAAAATAAACTTATTCTTTATGATTGGAACATTGAAATTTACTTTGGGTAAATTTTTGGTATTTTTCCGATAAAGTTCATTTTTTTAATGAATAGTGAAAATGTTGTATTTTAATTCAAAACCTCTTTTTAATCTAATTTATTTATATGATTATATTATCTTTTGAATTTTTTTTAAAGTTAAATTAGAATATATTTTTACCATTTAATCCAATAGTGGTCGTTGGAATTAATTTCACTTTGAAATTGGACTTAAACTAGTGTCAATCTTTTGATACTTATTATTTCATAAAAACACGCTATTTGTTCTGACAGCGGGAATTAATTATTAAATTAATTAATGTAACTTATATGTTTTGAATTTGTTAAAATATAAATCATTTTGGAATTCAGAATATCAAATATATCTTAGGGTGAAGTTTTGGTATTTTCTGAAAAACATCAATTTTTTGATGAATAGTGAAACCACTAAGTGGTACTTATAAAAACTGATTTTCCGTTTAAATGAAAATTTACCACCTTTGTGTTTTAAATTTTAAAATTCCTACATACATGGTTGTCATTAAGAAGTAAAATGTGGTTCAATGGGATTAAAATAATTTTTTGATGAATAGTAACTTTTATGTTTTTAATCGCGATTAGAGGTAATTAGTGCAATTTAAGGCAAAAATGATATTATAATAAAATTAAAATACCTAGACACATGTCCTACCCTTATTGGATGTTTCATGGCCGACCAGGACAATCCATGGGTCAACTTGGGGACCCCATGGAGCCACATTGTTAGGAAAATTACATTAATATCTTTTTATTTAATGTTAAAATTAAAATGTCACAAACATGAGTTGTTTTACTAAAACAATTTTTAAATGGGGTTGTACAAGTCATATTTTTTACTATAAATATTCATTAGAAATATAAAAATATTTCCTACATCATGATATTTTTTTATAATTTTTAGACATTAAATAAATTAAATTATTTATGACACCATGATGATGCAGCGATTACCTCATTATTTAATGATTTAAATAAAATGAAAATATAATGTAAAATCTAAGACCTACACTTGTCAAAAACCTATTGGATGGGTGGATTTAGAACTATTATCACCTTATCCTCGAAATATATAATTTTGGGACCTTTTAAATCCAAAAAAAAATTTATAATAAAGTATCCTTTTGTTACTTTCCAAGAGTACCCCTCCTCTCCTCTTGTAAAAGGCCCCCACCTCTACCACTTTACCCACAATTCCAAATCCTTTGGTATAAGGCCACAGCCTTAAACCTTACTTAATCTTGAGTTACTACAAGATTACACATTGAGGATCTTTTCAGGTTTAGAGTTTTAGAGAATTAGATGATAAAACGTGCATTACATTCCACATTTAAACAAAGTGGTTACATAAAAGATAGTATTCATTTTTCCCATTAATGGAAACATATTTAAACTAAAACATGGATTTTTTCTTGACACTTTCTTGACACTATCATCATATCATTTACCCTTCCCTTGACCTGTGAAAAACATTTCAAAAACTTGGGATGAGCATAAGAAGCTCAGTAAGGGATATAAAAATATGGAAAGGAAACATGAGTACATGTATACATAAGAATGAAATAATACTTTACCCATAAAACATAAGCACTTTAACATACCTCATAAAATCATGAATAAATCATAGAAATCATAAGACATAAAGGTAACTTCAGGCATTCATAACATTATTACGTAGGGAGTAACCCTCTTGGTTACGTTTGGCATACCCACTACAGTATATTACCTAAATCTCTTCGGAGAAACCTTAACGTTTCACTCCTTCTCCTTACCCAATGCATTGGAGAGCTATATCGGGATCACCTGCCCTTAGTTTATCATGGAACCACCCGTCTTCATAACAATTCCCAAGAACCATAACATAATCTGATCACATAAAACATGCATAAAGGAAACATAACATTTCCACCTTTCAATAACAATATATCAATACAACACATTGATATAAATACATGATGAAAACCATTTTCAATACCAAAATAAAATAAAACTAAAAAATGGTATTTATTTTTCTTTTAAAAATAAGGTATGCCTTGTAGAGGAAGCTGAAACTCAAATAATGGTCACGGCGGCTGAGAAGTCGTTGTCACCGCATACGTACGACAAAAACATTCCCTTTTGTCATTTAGAAAAACGCTTCGTATAAAAAGATTCCTTTTGGAGAAATGTAAAAGTCAAAGGGGTTTATACACCGTATAAAATAAATTTGTTTATAAAACAAAATATGCCTCAATGAAATGAGATTGAGATGAAGTCCCATACAAAGACGGTATCCTTGGATTAAGGATAAATCAGTTACATAACTATGTGTGACAAACGAATACACGAAATATAAGTGGGTATTAAGTGTAAAACAATCAGAGTACATTCAAACATTATCATATAACGACATATTAAAGGTGTACAAGTTTATCCCAAAGAATCGAAATTGGGTTAAGAAGTTCCCTTGCAATAATTAGACAGCCTAACGGCATCACTTCAAAATTCAGAAAAAGAGTTGATGAGAGATAAAAAGGGTATCTCATCATTTGGACATAAAATTTACATCAATAAGGATATATAAGAACATATCCCAAAATAATATTATGTGAATTAAAAGACATAACAAAATAAGTCTTTTAAAAAGAGGAGGGTGAAAGGTTCCCTTACCGACATGGGTATCTTTCGAAACATACGCCCCGTGAAAGAAGGACAATACAAAATTGATGTAAATACTCATAAATGAAAGAATATTACACAATGAGTAAAATAATGGTCAGTACATACACCACTCAAAGGAAATTGTGGCAAATTTAGCATAAATCTCGCGGGAATAAAAGTGAGATGAAAAAATCCCTTACGAAAACTCGGCAGCCTAACGGCGCCACTTAAAACTTCCAAAAATGGATTTATGAGATCAAATAGGGTATCTCATCACATTAAAATAAAATGTACAGAAAGAGGAATATAAAAGAACATCCCCCATCATAACAAATAGGAGCTTCAAATAACTGACATAAAGGATAGTACTTAAAGAGAAAGAGAGAGGTTAGATCTCTTACGAAAATTCGGCAGCCTAACGGCGCCACTCAAAACTTCCAAAATGGATTGATGAGAGAGAATAGGGTATCTCATCACATGAACATAAAAATTACAGTAAGAGTAATATAAAAGAACATCCCAATAACAAGAAAGATGATCTTAGAAGGAATGACATAAAAGAGTGTACTTAAAAAGAAAGAGAGGAGTAGGATCCCTTACCTCGGGTCCGACTTGACTCGATCGTTCTTTAACATCCTAAATAATAAACTTGAGTTAATTTCCACTTTATTAAGAACCTTTTTTTATTTAATTATTCCTTTTATATCACTTATTTCCATGTTATAAACATTATGTAATCATTTAAGTTAATAATGTTTGTTTTGTCAATATTTGGTTCTTAAGTCGAAAGTGGACTTCTTACAATTACATGGTGTTCGTGTGGTCAATTGTTCATTATATCCAGAATTATATTCATGATTTGGATATCATATATATTATATATATCCAGAATATACATGTATTTATAATATTACATAATCATTTAGAGGTAAGAAATGGAATGCACCGTTCATGGAGACAGTAAGCCGTACATACGCATGAACGCTACTTTCATTTCTATGTCATATTAATGAAATTAAAACCAAATGAGAGTTATATATATTTTAATTCCATAATTATATTCATCATTTATATGTAATATACATCATATATAATAACTTTAAATCCATCCTTTATACATCCCACATATGGCATTAACGAATCAAATCACTTTGAGGGGGCGGTAGTCCGCACTTCCTAAAATGAAATTATCGTGTTTACCCACAATGGAAACCATAAAGGTATTCCACAAAGAAATAAAGAAACATAAAAATATTATATATCATATATAAATATAGTGACATCTTAATTGACACCTTTTAAGGTGTTATATGAGTGTTGACCAATCATCGTTCCGTGAGGCAGAAATTCGCCATCCACAGAAACAGTATCTTCTTTAACCATTTGATGTAGGTGTGTGTAATTATAGCTCATATTATTCTTATAAAAACATCCTAGTATATTTAAGATACTGGAGTTGTTACAAAATAAATTAATAAAAAGAGTTTAGGGGGGTGTATAAGCAAAATAAAATAAAATAACACAAGTGAAGACATTACCTTAAAATCGGGTAACTCCCTTTGGTTTGAGCTCAAAGGCTTCCTTGGGAAGACTTCTTCCCAAAGTGAGGCTTCAAGGAGTAAGAGGGGGATGTGGAGAGACAAAATGGGTAGGGGTTGGCCGATCCAAAGGCTTTGGGAGTGTTGGTAAGGAGGTAGAGGTGGGGGCCTTTTATAAGAGGAGAGGAGGGGCACTCTTGGAAAGGTATAAAATGTAACTTTATTTTCAAATGAGTTTCGGATTTTAATGGTCCTACATTGATGTGTTTCGAGGATAAGGTGATAAGGGTTCAAAATCCACCCATAAAACAGGTTTTGGACATGTTTAGGTCTTATATTTTACATTATCTCTCCATTTTATTTAAATCATTAAATAATGAGGTCATCGCTGCATCATCATGATGTCATAAATAATTTAATTTATTTAATGTCTAAAAATTATAAAAAAACTACTATGATGTAGGAAATCTTTTTAGCTTTACAATGAATATTTATAGTCTAAAGGATAATTTATGTAGAAAAAAGTAAAAATATTTTACTTAGGTGATACATTCTTTGTTACATTTAACATTCTTTAAAAAAATAAAAATATAAAAAGTCACTTTCTCACAAAAGTGATTCCTTGGGGCCCCCAAGTTTGGCACAAGGCATTCCATGGTCGGCCATGAGACAACCAGTAGACTTAGGACACATTTTGTGGTCATTTTTATTATTATGATATTATCTTATTTTCTTTAACTACCCGATTACTCATTAATCAAGATAATTAAAGATAATTACCGTCGTTACTATTCATAATGTCCAAAAACAAAAGAGTATTAATTACATAATTTGGACCTTCTGATTCCAAATATGTATTCATTTTACCAAATTCCAAACACATAAATTGCAATAATTAATTTAAAAAAACGTCCCGTTGTCAAAACAAATAGCGGGTGTTTTTGAAACAATATTTATGAAAAGTTTGGTACTTGTTTATGCCAAATTCCCAAGTGAAATTAATACCAATGACCATCATTGAATTACATGGTAAAAATATATTCTAATTACACTTTAAAAAAAATTAAAAAGATAATATAACCATATAATTAAATTATATGAAAGAGCAGTTTTGATGTAAAATGCAGTATTCTTCACTATTCATTGAAAAATGAACATTGTCAGAAAAATACCAAAAATTAACTCAAGGTAAATTTCAATGTCCCAATCATAAATAATATGTTTATTTTGAAAAATAGATCTTATAAAATTTTCAAAAGGTGGATTTAAAAGGGGTTCGCCATCAAAAGGTGGTTAATCGACCTTTTAAAGAATATTAGAATGTTTATGCTTAAAAACTGGATTCATTTGCATTTCTAATCCTCTAACATTTATTGTAAAGAGTAAAATTATTTTACAAACATATATAATCATTTTGTAGTAAGTTCTGTTCATTCTCGCCATTACAACAACTAGGCGTTAACTACCATTTAAAATAATATTATTTTATTATTAGAGTGCAATGTAAGATTCCCAAGAAACTCGTTGTTGCGTATTGGGTACACCATCGAGAATAGCATCCCCTTTAAAGTAATATTAATATTTTATTCACAAATATGGATAAATATAATGATTTCATATTCTTTATTTACCTGGGGTGTTACATCCTTCCCCCCTTTTGGGAATTGCATCCTCGCAATTTTAAAATTGGGCTTGGAAACATCGTTGAAAGTCCCACATCGGAACAAGAGTTGGTAAAACAATCACTTTAAAATAAAGAAAGTTAAGTACAATGGTCACCCGAGTTAACCCATACTAGGATTCCAAGTATGAAAATATGGACATGGGGGAAAAAAGGGTCATGTTCTGATGGAGAGTGATAGAAAACATGTTTAGGAGAAAGTTAACCACAAGAAAATCACAAACATGTGATGGGTTAAACGGTATTCGATTCCCTAGTAGGAAAAGTTAATAGACAACATTTTTGTTTTAAATTACTTTTTATTGAGGAATTTATTCATAAGGAAACATAATCACTTATCATGTTGACTTTCAACTTTTATTATATTCCTTACACAAACTCATATTTTCTCCAAAAGACGAGTATTTAGGAAGACTTGTTCACATTAAGAGTACTATAATCAACTTCTAGAGAATCACCTAATCCAAAAAAGAGAACTATATACTTCCCATGTCTTTAGACTTTAACCAAAACCAAAACCAAAAAGGTTAGTACAAGATCAGATAATCCAGAAAAGGATAACCCTTTATAAAAAGATAATCTATTCTTAATCTCCATAATTTGTCCAACAAAACCCAAAGTTCAAAGAGGACCATTCTATAATCAATTTGTCCATAAAATTCTTCAAAGTAAACCAAACTAAGATTTAAACCCATATATTTGAAGTATTTAGTCACATAGTCTTCCAAGTTAAATCGTAACATTTATCTCCAAACAACATCAGTTTCTCTTAATGTCTCGTATTGAAAAGTAATTAACCTAATCACATATCCTCCATGATATGTTAATAAATATCCATAGATAACCCAAAATCAACTTACTATTAATTCATAAAATCATCTAACTAAAAATAATCAGCCAAACTAACCAGGGACTTCACGTAGTCCAGTGGTAGGCGATAAATACCAGTTGCACTTTGGTTGTGGGTTCGATTCCCACAGGTTTGTCCGACGCGACGGGTTGTCACACGGTCTATGTGTTGTCCTTTTTCAAAAACTATATAATTCTCAAATAATTCCCCAAAAAGAGATAAAATCATCAAAAATAACCATAACATAATTTAACCTCAATTTTATTTCAAGCCCTTCACTTCCATCATAACATATAGTAACCCATAATTACCTCAAAAGTAAGGATCATATAAACCCAAATGGTTCTTTAAAACTATGTCCACAAAAGAACAGATAACTATTCCTTGAATAAAATTTTCATATATTAAACATCAGGTTTACACATACTATAAAAAGTCTTCTAATGTAACCCCATCATCAAAAGAGACTTAATACTCTTAAGAATTTCACCATAACTCTTGAAGCCCTTATATGTTGACATCTTACTCATCCAACATTCTTCATGACCCATTAACCATTCCTTTCCAACTTATTCTGAAATACTTCTTTCCTACAAACAAAATCATGATTCATATCCTAAGATTACAAAATAATAAAACAATAGTTATGAAATAATCCATACCTTTGATTGGTCATTTTCAGTTTCTTCATCCTCAATCGGAATGGAATTAGGTACTGATAAATGAACATTTGTACGATCTTGGTGATCCCATTCACGAAACTTCTTCATAGGACATGTGTTTGCATAATGACCATGAACACCACATTTAAAACATTCAATTGATCCCTCATAAAGAACTTCTTTCCCTTTCGTTGAGTCAACTGGATGAATCCTTTTTCCATGGAAGGTTCTTGCTTTATGACCTTCATTTCCACATCTATAGCATATTTCTGTCCCTTTGAAACATTTTCCTAGGTGTTTCTTTCCACATTTTTGAAACATAGGTTTTTGAACACACTTACCTTTATGATTTTACCTGTAGTTCCGTAGGGATTTGTTTCTCGCATATATGATGCCTTAGAGAAATAACCAAGGTTTAGGTGGTCAATCATGACTCCAGATAGTTGGTTGAGGATAATCACAAGATTTCTCATTGTAGCTCCCATATCATTCAGTTTCTTGCTCAAACAACTGTCACAGTTTCCTTCACATCCACTGTTACTTTGGTGCCTGCTAGATCCAGCCATTTACTAAAACCAAAAAGGTCAGTGTGAGTATATCAACAAAACCATCATGTACTAATGAGGAAGATAAACACTAAGATGTACTTACTCATTCAATTTATCTAAAACTAGGACTCTTTCTGAAATCTTAACCATTATGGTAATGTCACTTATGCTTAAAGAATACCCTAACATCTAAAGTTATCTAAACCGACCTCTGATACCAACTATAAGGCCCCAGACTTAAACCTTACTTAATCTTGAGTTACTACAAGATTACACATTGAGGATCTTTTCAGGTTTAGAGTTTTAGAGAATTAGATCATAAAACTTGCATTACATTCCACATTTAAACAAAGTGGTTACATAAAAGATAGTATTCATTTTTCCCATCAATGGAAAAATATTTAAAATAAAACATGGATTATTTCTTGACACTTCCTTGACACTATCATCATATCATGTACCCTTCCCTTGACCTGTGAAAAACATTTCAAAAACTTGGGATGAGCATAAAAAGCTCAGTAAGGGATATAAAAATATGGAAAGGAAACATGAGTACATGCATACATAAAGAATGAAATCATATTTTACCCATAAAACATAAGCACTTTAACATACCTCATAAAATCAGGAATAAATCATAGAAATCATAAGACATAAAGGTAACTTGAGGCATTCATAACATTCTTACGTAGGGAGTAACCCTCTTGGTTACGTTTGGAATACCCACCACAGTATATTCCCGAAATCTCTTCGGAGAAACCTTAATGTTTCACTCCTTCGCGTTACACAATGCATTGGAGAGCTATATCAGGCTCACCCGCCCTTAGTTTATCACGGAACCACCCGCCTTCATAACAATTCCCAAGAACCATAACATAATCTTATCACATAAAACATGCATAAAGGAAACATAACATTTACACCTTTCAATAACAAGATATCAATACAACACATTGATATAAATACATTATGAAAACCATTTTCAATACCAAAATAAAATAAAATTAAAACATGGTATTTATTTTTCTTTTAAAAAGAAGTTATGGCTTGTAGAGGAAGCCGAAACTCAAATAATGGTCACGGCGGTGGAGAAGTCGTTGTCGCCGCATACGTATGATAAAAACATTCCCTTTTGTCATTTAGAAAAATGCTTCATATAAAAAGATTTCTTTTGGATAAACATAAATGTCAAATGGTTTTATACACCATATAAAAGAATGTTGTGTATAAAACAAAATATGCCTCAATGAAAGGAGATTGAGATGAAGTCCCATACAAAGACGGTATCCTTGGATTAAGGATAAATCAGTTACACAACTATGTGTGACAAACGAATACACGAAATATAAGTGGGTATTATGTGTAAAAAAATCAGAGGACATTCACACATAATCATAGAACGACATATTCAAGGTGTACAAGTTTATCCTAAAGAATCGAAATTGGGTTAAGAAGTTCCCTTGCAATAATTAGACAGCCTAACGGCGTCACTTCAAAATTCAGAAAAAGAGTTGATGAGAGATAAAAAGGGTATCTCATCACTTGGACATAAAATTTACATCCATAAGGATATAGAAGAACATATTCCAAAATAATATTATGTGAATTAAAATACATAACAAAATAAGTCTTTTAAAAAGAGGAGGGTGAAAGGTTCCCTTACCGACATGGGTATCTTTCGAAACATACGCCCCGTGAAAGAAGGACAATACAAAATTGATGTAAATACTCATAAATGAAAGAATATTACACAATGAGTAAAATAATGGTCAGTACATACACCACTCAACGGAAATTGTGGCAAATGTAGCATAAATCTCACGGGAATAAAAGTGAGATGAAAATATCCCTTACGAAAACTCGGCAGCCTTACGGCGCCAGTTAAAACTTCCAAAAATGGATTGATGAGATCAAATAGGGTATCTCATCATATTAAAATAAAATGTACAACAAGTGGAAAATAAAAGAACATCCCCCATAATAACAAAGAGGAGCTTAAAAGAAGTGACATAAAGGAGAGTACTTAAAGAGAAAGAGAGAGGTTAGATCTCTTACGAAAATTCGGCAGCCTAACGGCGCCACTCAAAACTTCCAAAATGGATTGATGAGAGAGAATATGGTCTCTCATCATATGAACATAAAAATTACAGTAATATTAATATAAAATAACATCCCAATAACAAGAAAGATGAGCTTAGAAGGAATGACATAAAAGAGTGTACTTAAAAAGAAAGAGAGGAGTAGGATCCCTTACCTCGGGTCCGACTTGACACGATCGTTCTTTAACGTCCTGAATAATAAACTTGAGTTAATTTCCACTTTATTAAGAACATTTTTTTAGTTCATTATTCCTTTTATATCACTTATTTCCATGTTATAAACATTATGTAATCATTTAAGTTAATAATGTTTGTTTTGTCGATATTTGGTTCTTAAGTCGAAAGTGGACTTCTTACAATTACATGTTGTTCGTGTGGTCAAATGTTCATTATATCCAGAATTATATTCCTGATTTGGATATGATATATATGATATATATCCATAATATACATGTATTTATAATATTACATAATCATTTAGAGGTAAGAAATGAAATGCATCGTTCATGGAGACGGTAAGCCATACGTACGCATGAACGCTACTTTCATTTCTATGTCATATTAATGAAATTAAAACCAAATGAGAGGTATGTATATTTTAATTACAGAATTATATTCATCATTTATATGTAACATACATCATATATAATAACTTTAAATCCATCCTTTATACATCCCACATATGGCATTAACGAATCAAATCACTTTGAGAGGGTGGTAGTCCGCACTTCCTAAAATGAAATTATCGTGTTTACCCATAATGGAAACCATAATGGTATGCCACAAAATAAAAATACAGAAACATAAACATATTATATATCATATATAAATATAGTGACATCTTAATGGCTACATTTTAAGGTGTTATATGAGTGTTGAACAATCATCGTTTCGTGAGGCAGAAATTCGCCATCCACAGAAACAATATGCTCTTTAACCATTTTATGTAGGTGTGTGTAAGTGTAGCTCGAATTATTCTTATAACAACATACTAGTATATTGAAGATACTGGAGTTGTTACAAAATAAATGAATAAAAATAGTTTAGGGGGGTGGAGAAGCAAAATAAAACAAAATAACACAAGTGAAGACATTACCTTAAAATCGGGTAACTCCCTTTGGTTTGAGCTCAAAGGCTTCCTTGGGAAGACGTCTACCCAAAGTGAGGATTCAAGGAGTAATAGAGGGATGTGGAGAGACAAAATGGGCAGGGGTTGTCCGATCCAAAGGCTTTGGGAGTGTGGGTAAGGAGGTAGAGGTGGAGGCCTTTTATAAGAGGAGAGGAGGGGTACTCTTGGAAAGGTATAAAATGTAACTTTATTTTCAAATGAGTTTCAGATTTTAATGGTCCCACATTTATGTGTTTAGAGGATAAGGTGATAAGGGTTCGAAATCCACCCATCCAATCAGATTTTAACATGTGTAGGTCTTAGATTTTACATTATCTCTCCATTTTATTTAAATCGTTAAATAATGAGGTCATCGCTGCATCATCATGATGTCATAAATAATTTAATTTATTTAATGTCTAAAAATTATAAAAAAAATACTATGATGTAGTAAATATTTTTATATTTCCAATGAATATTTATAGTCTAAAATATCATTTATGTAGACAAAAGTAAAAATATTTTACTTAGGTGATACATTCTTTGTTACATTTAACATTCTTTAAAAAAATAAAAAGATAAAAAGTCACTTTCTCACAAACGTGATTCCATGGGGCCCCCAAGTTTGGAACAAGGCATACCATGGTCTGCCATGATACAACCAGTAGCCTTAAGACACATTTTGTGGTCATTTGTTATTATTATGATATTATATTATTTTCTTTAACTACCCGATTACTCGTTAATCAAGATAATTATAGATAATTACCGTCGTTACTATTCATAATGTCCAAAAACAAAAGAGTATTAATTACATATTTTGGAACTTCTGATTAAAAATACGTAATTCATTTTACCAAATTCCAAACACATAAATTGCAATAATTAAATTAAAAAACTTCCCGTCGTAAAAACAAATAGCGGATTTTTTTGAAACAATATTTATGAAAAGTTTGGTACTTGTTTATGCCTAATTCCAAAATGAAATTAATCCCAATGACCATCATTAAATTACATGGTAAAAATATATTCTAATTACACTTTAAAACAAATTAAAAATATAATATAAACATATAATTAAATTATATGAAAAAGTAGTTTTGATGTAAAATGCAGTATTTTTCACTATTCATTGAAAAATGAACATTGTCAGAAAAATACCAAAAATTAATCTAAGGTAAATTTCAATGTCCCAATCATAAATAATATGTTTATTTTGAAAAATAGAGCATATAAAATTGTCAAAAAGTGGATTTAAAATGGATTCGCCATCAAAAGGCGGTTAATCGACCTTTTAAAGAATATTAGAATGTTTATGCTTAAAAACTGGATTCATTTGCATTTTTAATCCTCTAACATTTATTGTAAAGAGTAAAAATATTTGAAAAACATATATAATCATTTTGTAGTTAGTTCTGTTCATTCCCGCCATTACAACGGCTAGGCATTAACTACCATTTAAAATAATATTATTTTATAATTAGAGTGCAATGTAAGATTCCCAAAAAACTCGTTGTTGTGTATTGGGTACGCCATCGAGCATATCGTCCCCTTTAAAGTAATATTAATATTTTATTCACAAATATGGATAAATATAAAGATGTCATATTCTTTATTTACCTGGGGTGTTACATCTGGCTCGGCCAACCCCTACCCATTTTGTCTCTCCACATCTGTCTCTAACTCTTAGAAGCCTCACTTTGGGCAGAAGTCTTCCCAAGGAATCCTTTGAGCTCAAATAAAAAGAGTTACCCGATTTAAAGGTAGTGTCTTCTCTTGTGTTCTTATGTTTTGTTTTGCTTTTCCAACCCCCTAAACTATTTTTATTCCTTTCTTTTGTAACAAAACCAGTATCTTCAATATTCTAGGATGTTTTTATAAGAAACATTAGAGCTACACTTACACACACATACATCTAATGGTTAAAGAACATATTGTTCCGTGGATGGCAAATTTCTGCCTCACGAAATGATGATTGTTCTATATTCTTTTAACACCTTCAAAGGTGGCCATTAAGATGACACTATATTTATATATGATATATAATATGTTTATGTTTTACTTAAGCTTCTGTATTTTTTATTTATGGCATACCTTTATGGTTTCCATTATGGGTAAACACGATATCTTTATTTTAGGAAGTGCGGACTATCGCCCCCTCAAAGTGATTTGATTCGTTAATGCCATATGTGGGATGTATAAAGGAAGTAGTTAATGATATTATATATGATATTATACTGTAATTATAATATACCTTTATATAATTATGATTCCATTCCATAAAATATGAAATAGAAATGAAAGTAGTGTTCATGCTTACGTACGGCTTACCGTCTCCATGAACAGTGCATTTCATTTCTTACCTCTAAACGTTATGTAATATTATAAATGCATGTATATAATGTATATATATGATATATATGATATCTACATCATGATTATAACTCTGGATATAATGGATACGTGAAAAACTTGTAATTATAAAGAGTTTATTTTTGACTCAAGTACAATTGATCGTTAAAACGACAGTTATTAACTTAAATAATTACATAGTGTTCATAACATGGTAATAAGTGATATAAAAGGAATAATGAACTTGAAAAGGGTTATTAATCAAGTAGAAATTAACTCAAGTTTATTATTCAGGAGGTTAAAGAACGATCGAGTCAAGTCAGACCTGAGGTAAGGGAACTTCTTAACCCAATTTTCTTTCTTTGGGTTAATCTCTTAATTTCAAATTATTTCATGATATTATTATGTCATATCTTGTATTTGTACTTTCTTTATGTGTAATTATAGTTAATACAAATAATAGATCTATTTTATTTTAAAAAAAGCTTTGTAAGGGACTTTATCTCAATCTCCTTTCATTGAGGCATATTTTGTTTTATATACAACCTTCTTTTATACGGCGTATAAACCCCTTTGACTGTTATGTTTATCCAAAAGGAATATTTTTTATATGAAGTGTTTTACTAAATGAAAAAAGGGAATGTTTTTGTCGTACGTATGCGGTGACAATGACTTCTCCACCGCCGTGACCATTATTTAAGTTTTGGATTCCTCTACAAGCCATACCTTTTTTAAACAGAAAAATAAATACCATGTTTTACTTTTCTTTTATTTTGGTATTGAAAATGTTTTTCATAATGTTTTTATATCAATGTGTTGTATTGATATCTTGTGATTGAAAAGTGGAAATGTTATGTTTCCTTTATGCATGTTTTATGTTATACGATTATGTTATGGTTCTTGGACATTATTATGAAGACGGGTGGTTCCGTGATAAACTAAGGGCGGGTGAGCCCGATATAGCTCTCCAATGCATTGGGTAACGCGAAGGGGGTAAACATTGAGGTTTCTCCGAAGAGATTTAGGGAATATACTGTGATGGTTATTCCAAACGTAACCAAGAGGGTTACTCCCTATGTAATAATGTTATGAATGCCTCAAGTTACCTTTATGTCTTATGATTTCTATGATTTATTCATGATTTGATGAGGTATGTTAAAGTGCTTCTGTTTTATGAGTAGAGTATAATTTCATTGATTCTTATGTATACATGTACTCATGTTTCATTTCCATATTTTTATATCCCTTACTGAGATTTTTATGCTCATCCCAAGTTTTTGAAATGTTTTTCACAGGTCAAGAGAAGGGTACATGATATGATGATAGTGTCAAGGAAGTGTCATGAAAGAATCCATGTTTTATTTTAAATATGTTTCCATTGATGGGAAAAAATTAATACTATCTTTTATTGTAACCACTTTGTTTAAATGTGGGATGTAATGAAAGTTTTATGATCTAATTCTCTAAAACTCTAAACCTGAAAAGATCCTCAAGGTGTATTCTTGAAATATCTCAAAATTAAGTAATGTTTAAGGCTGGGGCCTTATAGTTGGTATCATGGGTCGGTTTAGATAACTTTAGGAGTTAGAATTTTATTAAATGATTATCCAAAAATATTTTTTTATGGTCAAATTGAAATGATATAGCATTTAAAGATTTTCATGTTGCTTCACCTAAGATATTTCTATGTTAAGAATGGTTTTTTATAGAGAAAACAGAACAGATTTTCTGGGAAGGCATAATGAGGTAAATGACCTTTCAAATTAGTATCCTAAGATGTTCAGAATCAGAACAAAACAGTTTGTTGCAGTGATGGCTCAGTTGACTCAGGTGAAAAATGTTGGTTGTTTTTATTGATGATATTTTGGTGTTTTCTAAAATAAAGAGGAGTACGAAAGTCATTTAAGTGTTATCTTGCAAACCTTAAAAGAAAAGAAATTGTATGGGAAATTTAGCAAGTGTGAGTTTTGGTTGCAACAAATTTCTTTCTTTGATCATATTGTTTCTAAGGATAGAATAATTGTGGATCCTGCAAAAACAAAAGTTGTTGAAGAATGGACAAGACCCACAAATGTAACTGAGATCTGTAGTTTTCTTGGTTTGGCAGGTTACTACCGAAGTTTTGTTGAAAATATTTCACGGTTATCTAGTCCAATGACTACGCTAACTCGTAAGGGTGTTAAGATTATCTGGAAAAAAGAATGTGATGACTGTTTTCAGCAATTGAAAAGAAGATTGGTGAATGCTCCAGTTTTGGCACTACCTTCCAGAAATGGTGAGTTTGTTATCTACAGGAATGCTTCATTGAATGGACTTGGTTGCTTCCTAATGCAGAATGATCAGGTAATTGCTTATGCTTCACGACAGTTGAAAACTCATGAGGTAAATTACCCTACACATGATTTGAAATTAGCTATTGTTGTTTTCGCTTTAAAAATTTAGAGGCATCATTTGTATGGAGTAAAGTGTGAAATATATACCGATCACAAAAGTTTAAAGTATATATTAACTCATAAAGAATTGAACATAAGACATAGGATATGGCTAGAATTAATCAAGGATTATTATTGTACAATTCATTACCATTCGGGAAAAACAAATAAAGTGGCTGATGCTTTGAGTAGAAAAAGTAATGCTTCATTAACAATGTTTCGTTTGGACGTGATCCTTTGGTTAAGGATTTGATGAAGTTTGGCATAGAATTTTTTTGTGCAGGATTTCCTTCTGTTTTGATTCAGGTATCAGTGAAATCTTCTCTATCAGACAGAATCAGGCAAGCACAGAAGCAAGATAGTGAGTTGCAGAAAAAGGTAGAGTTGGTTCAGAAGGGTAAGTTGCCTAAATTCAACATTGATAATGATTGTGTTTTGAGATTTGGGAAGAGATTCTGTGTTCCTTGTGATTCACAGTTGAAGGGAGATTTGTTATGTGAATCTCATAGTTCTCCGTTTTCAGTTCATCCTGGCAGTACTAAGATGTACAGAGATCTACCGGAGTATTACTGGTGGGATGGAATGAAAAGAGATATTGCTGATTTTACAGTGAAGTGTTTGACTTGTCAACAGGTTAAAGTAGAGCGGCAGTTACCGAAAGGGATGCTTCAGCCTTTACCAGTACCAGAATGGAAATGGGAGAATATATCTATAGACTTCGTTGTGGGATTACCGAAGACACCTCGAGGTAATAATGCAATCTGGGTTATTGTTGATCGCTTGACTAAAACTGCTCATTTCCTTGATATAAGAGATACTTTTTCCCTAGATCAACTTTCCCGTTTGTATCTTAAACAGAGAGTCGGGTTATATGGAGTTCCTCTCTCGATTGTATCTGACCGTGATCCCAGGTTCACTTCTATCTTTTGGAAAGGCCTTCAGAAGTTGTTGGGTACTGAATTAAATTTTAGTACAGCTTTTCATCCCCAATCAGATGGGAAGTCAGAATGAACAATTCAGACTATGGAAGATATTCTACGTACATGTTCGATGGATTATTAGGGAAGTTGGGACCAACATCTTTCTTTGGTTGAATTTTCATATAATAGCAGTTTTCATTCCAGTATACAAATGGCACTATTTGAGGCGTTATATGGGAAGTGGTGTTGAACTCCATATTTCTGGGATGAAGTGGGTGAAAGGAAGCTGATGGGACCAAAATTGGTAGAAGAGTTGGCAGAAAAAGTTCAGCTGATACAGAAACACGTGAGAATAGCTCAGAGCAGGCAGAAGAGTTTTGTGGACAACAGGAGGAAGGATCTCTCTTTTGAGGTAGGTGATCATGTTTTTCTCAAAGTTTCACCGTGGAAATGTGTGATGCGATTCGGTAAGAAAGGAAAGATGAGTCCAAGGTTCATTAGACCATATGAAATTCTTGAGAGATTTGGATCAATTTCTTACCGAGTGTCTTTACCTCTGAGTTTATCTCAGGTACACAATGTTTTTCATGTTTCGATGTTGAGAAAGTATATGCCAGATCCATCTCATGTTTTGAGCCCCGAGGTAGTTCAGTTGGAAGAGAACCTATCTTATGAGGAAAAACTGGTCCAGATTCTTTACCACAGGGAGCAAGTGTTACAGAATAAGGTGATTCATCAGGTAAAGCTTTTGTGGGAAAACCACATGATTGAAGAGGCAACATGGGAATCTGAAAATGCAATGAGGGCTAAATACCCCCACTTATTCGATATATAAATAAATTGTGGGGATGAAATTTTCTAAAGGGGGGAAGGATGTAACATCCTAAGTAAGTAATGAATAATAGATATTTTTATCTATGTCTATTAATGAATTAGATAGTGTTTTAGAAGCTTAAAATGAGAATAAATCCAATCTTAAGCATGGAATACACTAATATTTTTAAAATATTGTTTTACTGCCTTTTGATGGCAAACCATTTTTAAATCACACTTTTGACAATTTTATAAGCTCTATTTGTCAAAATAAACTTATTCTTTATGATTTGAACATTGAAACTTACTTTGGGTAAATTTTTGGTATTTTTCTGATAAAGTTCAATTTTTTAATGAATAGTGAAAAATGTTGTATTTTAATTCAAAACCTCATTTTAATATAATTTATTTATATGATTAGATTATCTTTTGAATTGGTTTTAAAGTGAAATTAGAATATATTTTTACCATTTAATCCAATAGTGGTCATTGGAATTAATTTCACTTTGAAATTGGACTTAAACTAGTGTCAATCTTTTGATACTAATTGTTTCATAAAAACGCGCTATTTGCTCTGACATCGGGAATTAATTATTAAATTAATTAATGTAACTTATGTGTGTTGAATTTTGTAAAATAGAAATCAGTTTTGAATTCAGAATATCAAATATACCTTAGGGTGAAGTTTTGGTATTTTTCTGAAAAACTTTAATTTTTTGATGAATAGTGAAACCACTAAGTGGTACTTATAAAAACTGATTTTCCGTTTAAATGAAATTTTACCTCCTCTATGTTTTGAATTTCAAAAATCTGACATACATGGTTTTCATTAAGAAGTAAAATGTTGTTCAATAGTATTAAAATAATGTTTTGGTGAATAGTAACTTTTAAGTCTTTAATCGCGATTAGAGATAATTAGTGCAATTTAAAGCAAAAATGATATTATAATAAAATGAAAATACCTAGACACATGTCCTACCCTTATTGGATGTGTCATGGACGACCCATAAAATCCATGGGTCAACTTGGGGACCCCATGGAGCCACTTTGGTAGGAAAATGACATTAATATCTTTTTATTTAATGTTAAAATTAAAATGTCACAAACATGAGTTGTTTTACTAAAACAATTTTTAAATGGGGTTATACAGGTCATTGTTTTGACTATAAATATTCATTATAAAGCTAAAAATCTTTCCTAAATCATGATATTTTTTTATAATTTTTATACATTAAATAAATTAAATTATTTATGACGCTATGATGATGTAGCGATTACCTCATTATTTAACGATTTAAATAAAATAAAAATATAATGTAAAATCTAAGACCTACACTTGTAAAAAACCTATTGGATGGGTGTATTTCGAACTATTATCACCTTATCCTAGAAATATATAATTTTTGAACCTTTTAAATCCGAAAAATCATTTTATAATAAAGTATCCTTTTGTAACTTTCCAAGAATGCCCCTCCTCTCCTCTTATAAAAGGACCCCAACTCTGCCACCTTACCCACACTTACAAAGCCTTTGTCTCGGCCAAACCCTACCAATTTTGTCTCTCCACATCCCTATATAACTCTTACAATCCTCACATTGGGCAGAAGTCTTCCCAAGGAATCCTTTGAGCTCAAATCAAAAAGAGTTACCCGATTTAAGGGTAGTGTCTTCTCTTGTGTTCTTATGTTTTATTTTGCTTCTCCAACCCCCTAAACTCTTTTTATTCCTTTCTTTTGTAACAACACCAGTATCTTCAATATACTAGTATGTTTTTATAAGAATTATTCGAGCTAAACTTACACACACCTACATCTAATGGTTAAATAACAAACTGTTTCCGCGGATGGTGAATTTCTTCCTCACGAAACGATGATTGTTCAATATTATTTTAACACCTTCAAAGGTGGTCATTAAGATAACACTATATTTATATATGATATATAATATGTTTATGTTTTACTTAAGTTTCTGTATTTTTCATTTATGGCATACCTTTATGGTTTCCATTATGGGTAAACACGATATCTTCATTTTAGGAAGTGCGGACTACCGCCCCCTCAAAGTGATTTGATTCGTTAATGCCATATGGGGGATGTATAAATGATGTAATTAATGATATTATATATGATATTATACTGGAATTATAATATAACTATATATAATTATGATTCCATTCCATAAAATATGAAATAGAAATGAACGTAGTGTTCATGCGTACGTACGGCTTACCGTCTCCATGAACGGTGCATTTCATTTCTTACCTCTAAACGTTATGTAATATTATAAATGCATGTATATACTGGATATATATGATATTTATGATATCTAAATCATGAGTATAACTCTGGATATAATGGATACATGAACAACTTGTAATTATAAAGAGTTTATTTTTGACTCAAGTACCAATGATTGTTAAAACGACTGTTATTAACTTAAATAATTACATAGTGTTCATGACATGGTAATAAGTGATATAAAAGGAATAATTAACTTGAAAAGGGTTCTTAATAAAGTAGAAATTAACTCAAGTTTATTATTCAGGAGGTTAAAGAATGATCGAGTCAAGTCGGACCCGAGGTAAGGGAACTTCTTAACCCAATTTTCGTTCTTTGGGTTAATCTCCTACTTTCAAATTGTGTCATGATATTATTATGTCATATCTTGTATTTGTAATTTCTTTATGTGTAATTATAGTGAATACACATAATAGATCTATTTTATTTTAAAAAATGAGCTTTGTAAGGGACTTCGTCTCAATCTCCTTTCATTGAGACATATTTTGTTTTATACACAACCTTCTTTTATACGGTGTATAAAACCCTTTGACTTTTACGTTTATCCAAAAGGAATATTTTTTATATGAAGAGTTCTACTAAACGAAAAAAGTGAATGTTTTTGTCGTACGTATGCGGCGACAACAACTTCTCTGCCGCCGTGACCATTATTTAAGTTTCGGCTTCCTCTACAAGCCATACCTTTTTTTAAAAGAAACAGAAATACCATGTTTTACTTTTCTTTTATTTTGGTATTGAAAATGGTTTTCATAATGTTTTTATATCAATGTGTTGTATTGATATCTTGTGATTGAAAAGTGGAAATGTTATGTTTCCTTTATGCATGTTTAATGTGATACGATTATGTTATGGTTCTTGGGAATTATTATGAAGACGGGTGGTTCCGTGATAAACTAAGGGCGGGTGAGCCCGATATAGCTCTCCAATGCATTGGGTAACGTGAAGGGGTTAAAAGTTGAGGTTTCTCTTAAGAGATTTAGGGAATATACTATGATGGGTATTCCAAACGTAACCAAGAGGGTTACTCCCTACGTAAGAATGTTATGAATGCCTCAAGTTACCTTTATGTCTTATGATTTCTATGATTTATTCATGATTTGATGAGGTATGTTAAAGTGCTTATGTTTTATGAGTAGAGTATGATTTCATTGATTCTTATGTATACATGTACTCATGTTTCCTTTCCATATTTTTATATCCCTTACTCAGCTTTTTATGCTCATCCCAAGTTTTTGAAATGTTTTTCACAGGTCAAGGAAAGGGTACATGATATGATGATAGTGTCAAGGAAGTGTCAAGAAAGAATCCAAGTTTTATTTTAAATATGTTTCCGTTGATGGGAAAAAATGAATACTATATTTTATTATAACCACTTTGTTTAAATGTGGGATGTAATGCAAGTTTTATGATCTAATTCTCTAAAACTCTAAACCTAAAAAGATCCTCAAGGTGTATTCTTGAAATATCTCAAGATTAAGTAATGTTTAAGGCTGGTGCCTTATAGCCTAGGGTTCACTTGTAATTGAATATAGAGATCTAAAAATAAATTAAAATAAATCTGATGAAAGCTTTATAATTGGATCTAGATCCCACAAATTTCACATCATATATTCAATTCACAATGTGAATTTCATGGGGTCCCACATATTATAAGTTGTGAAACTCCAAAGTATCTGGTTTTTATAAAATTCAAATCACATAAGATTGAATTTATTAGACATCATGAATTCACCTTTCACAAATTAAATCCATTTCATAGACTCCCTCATCACCTACTTACAAGCCATGAAACTTGCTGGCTACAAAATCTATGAATCATCGATTCAGATTGTGTAAAACATTCGTAATATAAAAATTATATAGTAGATCTATTGAAACTCTAACCACCATGAAACCTCCTCAATACTCCCTAGAAAAACCTCCAACACCCAAAACCAGAAAATTAATGTACTAAGAAGTAATAGACTATTAAGGTTTGGTTTAATCTTGAATAAAATAACTATTATTGGTTTCATTTAAATGGGATTCCAATTATAATTTATAGATCATTGACTCAATAAATTGGAAATGGTTTCCCATATAACTGAACCCATATTTAGATGAGAATACCCTCTTAGGTCTCATTTATTCCTTTTTATACATTGGTACTTAACCCCATGAGGTATTCTTATGGTAACAGGATAGTTATTTAATGTTTTACAGCCATATATATGGTGTTAAGTATAAATTTACGGGGTAATCTTACTTGACCAATACCCTTAATTGATAAATGAAATATCATATTCTTTTGAGCTTTATTATTATGTGGCATTAGTCAATTAAAATTTATATTATAAACTAAATTTTTTTTTCTCTATAGATTGGAAATTGAAATTTTCATTAACTGATACCAGTTGTGAAAACATTATGGTTAGATTAAATGATGGGTTAAAAGGAAATTATGAGATATTTTCCTAATGTTGTATGGAATCAGTTAAATAATGTGTTGAGTACAGTTGGTCTGGACAATTTTTACTTGAAATTATTTTTATAAGAGCTGATAAAAATATTGTAATGAATTAATATCAGTTAAATTATGTAAAATGAACCTTATGAGGTGTTATAGATTGAACCACCTTATAGATGTCATCTTCTAAATTTGTTTGAGTGGGAACGTGAATGTTTCCCATAGGTCTCAATTACATTCTAACATTCTATTTCCTAAACCTAAAGATAGGTGTTATAGCTTGGAAACCTTTTTTTCATGACTCTATTTTATAAATTTTATATGTTAAGTAAATAATGAAGGGTTAATTGGGTAGTTATTCCATTGTAGATAGGAAATCGATAGAGTTTTTTAGCCTTATTTTAAGCATGGTAGGTGTTTCCTAGTTGATCTAATTGAATTGATTAGAACACTAGATAATGAAAGGACACCCTTGGTTAGATGGGTAGTAGGCTGGTAAGTTGGACCTCGATGGGTTATTCCAGTATACGTATAACATTAAGTGTAATTTATTTATACTTGACATTATTTTCAAAACCTTTCATAAAAAATCCCCCATTTAAATACTCGGTGATGGTCAAGGAATGTCACCCAATGTCTGTTAGGGGATGTTTTTATACCTATAAAGATTGATTCTGACCCTTATAGGTTGATTCTTCCCTACATGTTTCAATTTAACCTATTCTAAAATATTGTTATGGGAGTATTAGACGTTGTGTAACTGATTCTTATAAGTGGGATGTGGTTCTCGTTCTAGAGACCTTAGGGATAGGTGGATGGTCCAAGATGCCCTTAAATTGACCCAGACCCCAATAGGCCAATAATGTTGTTTTGTTAAGAACAACCTATAGAATAGGTTGGTTTGAGACTACATTTTCCTTTTTATGGTAAGCTTTGTTTTATCTCATTTTCTAGACTGATGTACAGTTGGTGCTCGAGCCTTTTGATTATGTCATGATGATGCTTATACTTTATAAAATCACCTTGAGTGTGTATTTATGAAACTAGCTACATTGGGTAGGATTGTTCGGGTTCTTGTCCTATTTTAATAGTTCTTACATGGATGACTCTTACTTTATAAAACAATTTAATGGGGCGGTTGGTTGTTTGTTAAATCTTGGATCAAGAGAGATGCCTAAATTTGAATAGTATTTCAATGGGAATTTCTAGATTAATGAAAATTTACATTTCGTGTAGCACATTTTGTTTGGACTTCTTCATTAATGACTCTCAAGATTGTGAGTCACATCTCGAACCGGGTGGTACGGGATAGTACACTTTCTGTAAATGATAAGCTAGTTTGTGATGGTTATTCTTGGTAACTATTTACATTTTTTCAATGGTGAATGGACAGGTGAGATCCAAATAATGGTGGTTTCAATAAAGTGATACTTTCAGGCATGGTAATCCAAAGATTTCTGTAAATTAATGGAAGCTCCCAGTGATGATGGCTAATTTAGGAATAAAATGGGTGACATGAGATAGTTGACCCACAAATAGGCCTAGACATGCATGGTCAAAAGAAATTGTGTCAGGAAATAATTAAGTAAAATTTATTATGTTTGATATGAGAGTGTCTTAGTATGATTGATACACACCAATTGATAAATTCTAAGTGTACTTCAAGTGCATAGGTAGTCATTCCCATTATCTTGACATCATCCTAAGTATTTTGAGAAAGCATCCAATATACGATGAGCTACCTAGATACCTATTACTAGTTTCTAATGGATGTATACCTTGAGATTCATTCTCAAACAGTGGCTTTAAGATAATCTAGATAGTTAGTATTTCACCATTGGCATTTAGAGGGTGATGACCCTCATTGTGATTTAACTTCTGTGTTCTCCATGAGAACTATCTTGGTAAGCAATAAATATTCATTGACAATGTTTTCATTTGTTCTTAGGATGAGTTGGTTCTTATCCATTATATTAATTATATGTTGTCATGAGCAGTGGTAATCAAGATCTCTTTTCCTTAGAGCAACGACATGGATTCTCCTAAGGTGGAAAGTGGGATGTTGGTGGTCGACAGGTGAACCTCAAGTGAGTAGGATCATAGATCCTTGATACCAGTGATTAGATAGTTGTTTTGGCACTCATATGCTATAAAATAAATTGATATAATGTATGAATAGAATTCATGTTAAGTTTCAGGTATAAATTCAATTATGGTTTTAGGTGGAGAAAAAATGTGGGCATTAATCCATGGTACTTTGTATTGAGATAATATCAGTGTTTTTATTGTAGAACAATTCTAGATTTAATTTGGAAATGTTTCAGTTAGGATATGTCACCAGAAGTCAATTACGGGCCTCGGTGAACATACTTGGAACAATCTTAATACATCGTGGATAAGGATTCGTAATTTGGTTCTATAGATGCATCATCCATAGGAGCTGAGTGTTTTTTACTTATTCAACTAGAGGTATTTAATCTTGGGTTCTATCGCATAAATGTATTCAGTCGATGAGGTATCACATCACATGTACCATCAAGATGAGAGGGGTGTAGCTTAAAGGGATGACTTGGGGTTTTCAAGGAAAAGTCAATGAGACTAGTTGAAGTTGTTTTGATAGTAATCTGACCTATCTTTTAAGTTGATAAAAATTCGAGGAGGGTTTCTATGATGCTAAGAGTATGCTCAAATAATCAATTCCAATGGTAGAGGTATTGTAACACATAATTGAATGTTCAAGTTGGGGCCTATGATAAGGAGTGGTATAAGATGAATAGTGAAAGAGATGATGATGAGATCATATCTCAGGTCAGACAATATTGGTTAAGCACCATCTAAATGTTTTAATTCTTAATATGAGGGTTGGGTAAAATTTTAATGTCTTATATTCCATAAGCGTTAAGTGTTTTTTGTAGGTGTATTGGGAATTTGGTAACTCAAAAAGCTAATTTGAATGCAACTTAACAACCCAAGTAGGTTATTTTTTGTTTTCGTTATTCCCAAAGGATTATTGTGGATAATAATTTCTAATGTCAATATATTATAGCATCCTGAGTTTTTAGACCCTTGAAAATTCCATGGTAGTTTGAATTTTGTTTTGGTATATGGGGTATGACTTGATTTGAGCTTTGGAATGTAAATATAAGATTGTTAACACATAAAAGTGTTTTCCATATATGGGGTTTAAGGTCTGAGAGGTGTCTCAGGGGTTCAAATGAGTTTCAAGGGCATCAAGAACCAAAGACCCACTTTTTTGGAGAGGTAGAAAAGGGAACATGGTTTTTGTAAATCGTGTTTTCCCTCATGAGAAACTAGAAAATACTATAATGGGTGTTGTATAGTTTGTTAAACCATTAAAGGTTGGGTTCACAACTATGTCAGACCTCCATAATTTATTATAGAGGTGGACTTCTTGGCTTTTACATGGTTTGACTAATCATGTGCCTAGCCCATACGGGGTGTGTGGTTAGACCACGCCAAAGGCACAGTTGTTGAAAGGTTTGCTTAACCATGCGTATAAACCATATGTGATGTGGATCCTTATCAGAGGAGGACACATGGTTGGCGTGTGGTTTTTAAAACTATGTATCACATTAAAGGGTTGGAAATTACCATTTTTCCACTGACTTCTTATTTCTTTCCTCCCTCCTTCATTCTTCTCTCTTATGCGCAGCAACCCCACATATGGAGCGCTCACATGGTCTCCTCTTATGTATATAAAGATCTTCCTCATTCATATTTAGAATCAATATATTTCAGTTTCATTGGATATCCCTTTATAATCTATCTATACCTATGACTTCTATTTTCTATTTTCCTTGCTGTATGGAATGATAAATCCATGCGGGCTCTTTTTCCCCATTTTCAATTCATTATCAAATTTTTTCAATTTCTCTTGTTCCATCTCAAATTAGAGCCCAATAATGGATGAGTGGGCCATCCTAAGAATTAGATAGGTGGTCCATATAATTTTCCATTATATTTTCATCATTTATAATTTATTATCATTGTGTCTCACATTGTACCTCATGCGCATTGCTTCAAAAATATAAATTTACTTAACTTAAATACTTAAATCACACATGTGGTGTTCCTTAGAACATTTAAATATGGATTGAGGTCAAGAACTCAACCAATACCACCACATAAAATTTAGCTTTAAAAAAATTATAGAGACCATTATTATCCTAATTTTCAGGCCACAATTATGGGTGGGTTGAGTGTACCCCTTTTCTAGTGGAAGGCCACATATGAATTAAATTAATCATTATTTGGTTAATCCTTCCATGAATATTATTTTCACTTGTGAGGTGACCTGACTAAATAGATTAAAATGATTAATTGTAGTGTGGTATTCATAACTACATAGAACTCCTTATCTTTTATTGTAATATTGATAATGAAAAGTATCTTAAATTGTGATTGGCATGGGTGCCTCTCATAGCCTTCTTGTGTGTTGACATATGAAATGAACTATTTTCATGGTTTGAATTATATAATGTCTTGGATGGCACCATGGTCAGTTTTAATTATTAAATTCAACATACCTACTTATTAAATTAAACCTTGAGTGATACTTGGGTTTCTTAAATTGAATGCCTTAGATAGGATCAGAGGTCAAATTAATTATACTATGCCATGAGTGATACTTGGGTTCCTTATACATAATTCCTCAGATGGACTCATAGGTTTCATGATGTGATATTACACCTTGATATATACTTGGATTACATATATGGAATACCTTGGATGGGATCATTGGATGGTTGAGTTTATAGATACCTTTAGTGATACATGGGTTCTTTACATAGAATTCCTTGGATGGGATCAGAGGGTAAATGATTGATATTATAACTTGGAAGAAACGTGTTCACCCTAAAAGGAATTCCATGTATAGTTCCAAAGGTTGTATTAATTATATTAATAATTGGGTGACATTTCTATTCCTAGTTACAGAATTCCTTTGATGGGATTGAGGGATTAATGAGTTTATGTTAGATTTAATGGCTCTCTTGGGTTAACCATAACTACTAATTATAATACCATGAAACATGAAAAAACGTTTCTAACTTTCATTTATGTGGATTTCCTTAGGCTTATACACCTTAATTAAATGTAATCCCCTTTATATATAATAATTCATCTGGAACTTTGGGAATGATGTCCCTTCTTTAATATGTGAGACTAGTATGATATCTTTAAGTAGATGCTTGGGAATTAAGACATGTGTTCTCTCTAATGAATGTATATCTATTCATATGTGCCTATTTACTCTATGCATAAATATACATGATAGTACATGTTCAGAGACATTGTCACTTAGGCTAAAGCATGTATGGTTGGCTGGTGCCCTTGAGGAACCTGATCTGACTTGATTATAGTTACACTTTCAACACTACTTTACTTTTGATATACCTTCATGCTGATTTATTTTATATTAATGGATAGTAGTAAAGTAAACACCATTGGTGGTTTCCAACTGAGTAAATCTCACACCCTGATTGGGTATCCATTGCATTGGGGTACCTAAACAGATCTCATGGTTGCAAGTCCAAGATCATGAATTGTATTATGTTCTATTATGTTTGTATATGGGAGATTAGGAGTAGATGAAAAATACAGATCTTAGGATACTCATGGAGATAGCCCTTGACGATTTTTTATTTTCTTTTCTAAATTTTTTATTTGTTTCCTACTTTGTGTCTATTGTTGTACATTTTATTATGTTCATGAATGATTACTCTTTCATTTATTATTGATGATCAGTTGTTATTATATTCCATTACCTTTATTTATTTTCTGATTCCTCTATATTTATTTCAAATACATAGGGTATAGTATCCCTATTGTACCTTCATTGGACCCTCATTTCTAGACAATATCCTCTATTATATGGGGGGCATGCTTGATTCCATTTGACAACCCAGCTCAAGGAACCATTTTAGTTGATCCCTGATTGGGATATTACAAATTGTACATCCTCAAATATTGAAATACTTTATACACAATATTATAGAAGTTTCATGCAAGATAACGTTATTGTTTTTCCTTGAGTCCATTAGAAATAACTACCTCTCTATAGTTCTTCAATCTCTTGATATAATAGCATTATTTATTCTAGTACCACCAATTCTTCAAATATAATCCATCGCTCTTTAAATAAACTCAATCTTTAGTAAATCACTAGATATAAAAAACAAATAATAAGACCTTCTTTTAATAGACTTTCACTACCTGAACATCTTTATAGTTATAGCATTCACATCTTCCTCTTCGAAAGATCTCTCTTGATGATCTATTTATGTATGAGTTCATCCATGCACAAGTACAACCTCCTTCTCAACAAGGGACTTTACAACACAATCATCAATATAAGAAATACAGTCAGTCTTGTAACACCCCGAAATTTTATGAATTTTTTTTTTAATTTTATTAATGTCTTGTGTTGTACGCTACACCAAAAGAAGCTTGCACAACACGCATCTTTGACTTGCCTTGAATTACATGCAATCGCGACCTTCCTCGATAGCGTGTGTAGTACGCAATAACGAGTTTCACTAAACAACAATATGCTATTAAAATATTATTAAAACTATCTGTTATGAATAGTAATAACCACTTTTTGAAATTTGGAAAATTTTATTTTTCAAAATGGAATTCATTTTTGGATTCTTAATATCGAAATTAGGTTAGGGTGAAATTTTGGTGATTTTCGGATAACTTTCATATTTTGATGAATAGTGAAAATTACTAAATTTTAATTAAAAACAACTTTTTCAATCGAAATAATTAATAGTGATAAATTATTAATTTGAGTGGTTTTAGAGTATATTTAGAATATATTTTTACAATTTAATACAATGTTGGTCATTGTATGTAATTTCACATTTAAACCAGTTATAAACAAGTGTCAATCTTTTGATAGTTATTATCTCTTAAAAACACGCCTTTTGTTTTGACGACGGGAATTAATTTTTTAAATTAATTAATGCAACTGATATGTTTTGAATTTGGTAAAATAGAAATCATTTTTGAGTTCATAATATCAAATATAGCTTAGGCCTAATTTTTGGTATTTTTCTGAAAACATTCAATTTTTGATGAATAGTGAAACCACTAAGTGGTAGTTAAAAAAACTGAATTGTTCATAAAACATAATTTTACCGCTTCTATGAGTGGAATTTCAAAAATCCGAGAGACACGGTTGATGTCAGTATGTAAAATGTGGTTCAATGAGATGAAAATAATTTTTGGTGAATAGTAACTTTTTACTTTTATTTACCACAGTTAAAAGTAAATAGGGTAATTAAGAGTAAAAATGATATTATTATTACCCTAACACATGTCCAAATTCTATTGGATAAGTTTAATTCGACCAAAAACATTCTTAGGAATAAAATATGACCATTTAGGCCCACTTGGATTAGATTAGGACATTTATTATTATTTAATTCAAAGAAGAGTTAAAATCAAAGTTTATTTAATAAAACATTTTAAATATAGGGTTATACATAAGATAAATTCGACTATAAATATTCATTAGAAAGATAAAAAGATTTCCTACATAATGGTAGTTTATTTGTAATTTTTAGACATTAAATAATTTAATTTATTTATGACACAACGATGATGGAGTAATTATCTTATTAATGAAATATTGACATAATTGATGTTATAAATACTCAAATAAATATAATTTGAGACTTTTTATGAATTACACTAATTTTATAGGTTAATATGACATGTTAGTATTTATTTAATTAACTTTTTTCGAACTTATAATTCTTTTAGGATTTTCACAAAAATCAATTACTAAATAGTGTCAAAATTGACATAAAATAGTTTTTAAAACAAATATTATATTATTAATTGTTATGTTATTCTTAAAAATCTATGGTTAGGCCAAATAACTTAGATAAGGTTATATATATTAATAATAAACAATTTGGGGTTCGTTTGGCTTCTTATAGTAAGTTTATTAACCTTATAGTGTAAGAACACAAGAAGACACGGCAAAAGTAAAATTATTTAACTTAATGTTAAATCTAAATGATAAGGTTAAAATAGGAACCTAAACTTGTCTAAATTCTATTGTATAAGAGTATTTCGACCCATCCCCACCTTATCCTCGAAATAAATCAATTTGGAGCTATTTAAAACCGAACTTGACTTTATAATAAAATAATATTTTTAGTTATTCCAAAGGTTCCCCTCTCCTCCCTTATAAAAGGGCACCTCCTCCCTCTCCTCCTCACACCAATTTGAGCATTCAAGCTCGTCCAAACCCTGCCAAAGTCTCTTCTCCACTTCCCTAGTATCATCCTAGAGGTCCTGGTCGTCTTCAAAGACCATCCTTAGTTCTTTAAGTGGAGGTTAAATGAAGGTGCGTCAAAAAGAGGTAATATTCCATTACCGATCTTTTTCAATTTATTTCTTCTTCAATTTCTTCTTCTTTAGTTGTTTCATGATAAAGTAATAACATCAGTATTTCTTATATAATGAAATGTTATTATAAATATGAAACAACTCTAATTAACCTTCTATCCATCCTGCGGAAAAAGGAAATCACCGCGCGTGCGTACGTACGGAATACCGTCTCCACGTCGTGGTGTAATCTATTTTCCGCCACCACCTTAATTGGATGGGTATAATGGTGTAATGAGTAACTATATATGATTATTATAAAGTGATATTGATACTGAAATTGTATACATACACTTCAACACAATTCCACGACCATGGGAACGATATCATCGCTCGTGCGTACGTATGGACTACCGTCTCCACGACGCGATGAGATTCATTCTCAATGATTAACCATTCATGAATGATTATAAAGTATATATAATAAGTACTAATGAAATATATGACATAATAATGATACTGTATTTATGTATATTTATATGTATGTCATCTACTTAATTCCATTCAATTCAATATGGAAACGAAAACAGCGTTCATGTGTACGTACGGACTACCGTCTCCATGAACGGTGTATTTCTTTCCATTTACTGATTTATTATATATATGTATATTATGAATATATATATATAAATCGTGTTTTATATTCTGGAATTAAGTAATCATGATCTTAGTAATCATATGAATAATTACAAGTCAAAACACGGACGATAAATGAAACAATTTTACCCAAAACGCTCTTTAACATTGAATTTACAAAAGAACGGGTAATATAAAGTCATAAGTGAACCATATATGATATAATAACAATAAATATGATTCTATAATTAGTCAATGACATTATTTAAATCATTATACATGAGGTTCGGACACTTATGAAGCAAATCGGACCTAAGGTAAGGGAAATATCACAATCTCATTTTTATCCAAGATTGTTTATACTTTGAAATTTACTGGGGTGTATTTTATCATCCATATCCATGTTTCCTCAATATGTAATATTATTTCTATCCACATTAAATTGTTAAAATCAAATTTTACCCTTCGGTGAGTTTTTAGTAAAAGATATGAAAGGAATCTTTTGACGTTTTTCGTACGAGGTATTTTTTGACTTTTCTGACAAAAGTACGAGAAGAATGTTTTTATTAACTTATAGGAATGAATGGATTTTTAAAACATTATTTACAAGAAGATTCCTTTACACGTTTTCATGTTTATTTTTAATCAACTTCTTTTAGTTTAAAATTGTATGACATGTTAAGAAAGGAAAAATGTTTTTGAAGAAGAAAGGATATTTTCCTCAAGAATGGAGTTCAAGTGTTTTATCAAAATTATTTTCCATATAAGATAATAAAGGGTTATATTTTTATCCCTATTATTACATTGATTTGATTATGTTGTGATGGAATTATTTTTATGAATTCCTTTATCATATATGAATTTTTTTTTATGATGTCATGATGTTTAAGATTCCCATTTTTATTACATGGGTTATGCAATGATGTATGATTTATGATTTTGTGGCACACATAAGAATGGTATCATTATGAGATGGGTGGGACCTATATCTCCCTCCAATGCATTGGGTAAAGATTTTATATCTCATGAGATAGACATGGCTGGAACGGTAGGTTATACCGGTTCAGTGAAACAGGACTGAAACGAGGGTGACTCGGTTCAGAAAGGGACTTTGTCCACTAAGATAGTCTTGGCAATGAGTCTTGACTAAAGAGAAATGATTCTCTATGATTATGTGTGTATGACACAAAGTTTAATGTTTTAAGTTATGATTATTGTGATTACATTTCACTGCCATGATTTATCCCATGTTATGAAATTATGATCTCTTTTTCAGGTTAAGATTTCCAAAAGTTATGTGCTTGATGTGATTTATATTTCTTTTGTTTACCCTTACTGAGCGTTTGAGCTCACCCTTTTATGTTTTCTTTTCCCCAGGATATAAAGAAAGGTTTTAGGTATAAAAAAAGAAGATCTTTATGAGGGATGTTGAAGATCTTTCACCAGGATTAGAAGATTATATTCTGAGTTTCCAAAGACACTAAACTATTATGATCCTTGTGTGTGTGTTTTTGTTATGTACTAAGTATTCCACAAAAGTAATGTAATATCTATGTACGTTAAGCTTCGGGTCTCTACAAGTCCCTACTGAAAACTCCTTCTATATCTCTTCTTTGAATGGTGAAAATCTATTCTCTATAGGGCCATCGTCGAAGGATTTTTTTTCTCATAACCCCTTCTTAGATACCATCAATGTGAAACCAGTATCAAACTCTATCTTTTATTATTCTCTAATATTTATAACATATAACATGAATATATGATTTAGATTACACTCCTTTTTTTTAACTTACAGATGTTTTTTCAAAAATAAATGAGTCAATTTACTAGTTTTTCTTTTTTATTTTATTTATATCTACTCAATAATGAATATATAAATTTTCTTTATTTAAATTATTGGTGTTAATAAATTTTAATTTTGAATTTTTGAAATTTTGGAGCAGTCTTATGAAAATTGAATTTGCAGTGGGTGGATCTTTGAATGGTTCAATTTGTAACATTTGGAGTTGTTTTGGTGAACACTTACCCTTTAAAATATTCATTTGAAAATAAAAATATGTATTGTGGTAAAACATATATTGTTATGGAAACACATTATACTTTTACACAACCAATGGTTTCTTTTAGTGTCATCATTATGTAAGTCCATATAACCATTAGTTGGGTCATAAAAACCATGTTTTTACACTTACATAGATATTATATATCCCATGTTTTCTTTTATCTAGGTATAAAATAACCTTTATATACAATATTAGAAAAAGGAACTATTACCATGAGCTGAAAACCATGACAATAGTCCCTTGGACCATGGTCATAGTCTATGGACACGATTAGAGGTGGTCTTGGGTGAGACTTTCATCATTGTATCCTATGGTTTATGACCATGTCTATTTGTTTAAATAAGTCCACTTTTCATACTGTGGGTGTAAGTTATAACCTAAGGCCATGGTGAAGACCATGGCCATAGAAATAAAAAAATATCCATAGCTGGATTTGGTCATGCAACCTTTATTTTACCCTCGTAACACTTTACCACTCTCCTGAAACACATTATACATAAATAAATATATATATATATATATTGATGGAGATATACCATAAAGCCTTTTATATAATGTATATATATTTGATGGATTGAAAAAAAATAATATTTTCATATAGAAAGAGGAAAATCATTTATACTACCCTTGATAATAGTTATAGTTTGGATGGTCCGATCATCCATACTTCAATAATTTAATGAAGAGTTTAATTTGATGAAACTTGTTTAAGTAAATACATATAATGAATTCATATCATACATGATATTTATTCATGTATTTTAATGAATTAATAAATGAGATAGCCCAAGGAGCATCCTTAAAATTTAAAAATTATTTAGAAATACGATATTAGTAGTGGGTTTTATTGCCTCGCACTTAGCCAAAACACCCTGATACCCATAGCTCTCTTTCATATTACTCCTTTGCATATTGAGGTACTATTATACTATTGATATAAGTTAGATATCATCCAAATGATGGATGATTCAGATTATCTAATGGATATCTATGGAGGTGGAATTATTTTCATTAAAAAATTGGTGATCTTTATCAAACACATACTATGAAGATATAAGGTTTCAATGTCTCTTTGGTGAATGATAAGATTATATTTATAGTAGTTCATCATTTTTATTTTTTATTAATTTTCATATTATCAATCATGGAGATCCTTGTACAAATATTTTAAAAACTTCCACTTCTTTTAATAATTTTTATTAGACTCTAAAAACCCTTCAGTAGTATCAGATCGATCCCTATTTGAGTTTTTTGAATCTTTTGATTAAATGAATAAGAAACCCATAAAAACCTCAATTTTCAATTATATTGAAACAATAGAAAAGGGTATACCCTTATGTAGCTGGTTTTTATAAAGGTAACCAAGTACATAACCGTATATAGTGGATATGTGTAAGGTTATCCAAGGAATCAACTATATGTAGACATCACTTCTTGTATAAAGGTATCCCTTTATTACCCTTGAACAAGTAAGGAAATTCCGGACATACCTTTATGTGAAGGGTTCATGTAAAGGTAATATAAATTATAACCCTTAGACAATTGGGTTGTGTAATGGTGTTATGTAAGGGTGTGATATTGATTACCCTTAAATTTAAAGGAATTATAGTGTTTTAAAATATTGTTTAAAATTAAATGGTTTATGCGTACAAGTTATGAAATATTTAAAATGGCAACGTAAAGGTAACTGGTCATTTACCCTTATGTGAGAGGCTATGTAAACATAGATAATGTTTTCTTAAGGTATATATAAAGGTAATATCATTATGTGAGATAGTACAATTACATAGCATTGTTTGATTTCTATGTAAATTTAAACAGAGACTTACCCTTATGTAGAGTGATTGAGTAAAGGTAATGCAATGTTTTATGGATTTACATAAAGATTTATTTGTAGTTACCCTTATATGAAGAGTTAACATAAAGGAAATTTAGGTTCCTAGCATAGATAAAGTGTCCTTTTAATTAAAGATCATATCAAGATTTAGTCATAAATCATGTGTAATCATTTCTTCACATTATAAAAATATCACTTCTAATAAAAACAGTAGATTACATGACTATATTATCAGAACCATAGGAGAAGGATCTTCCCATTTAATTTATAATTAATATATGATAAAATATATAATTACCTCAACATGCAATTATTCTTTTATGGATGATCTAGTTAAGAAGATATTTCTGTACCATCGTTTTGTGGTAGTAACCATGTTTAGAATCCTTTTAGAAGTGATCCACATTTGCACCATAATCTATGAACGACATCATAGAATTTTCAGGTGCTATATTGGTCAATCCTGGTCACTTTAATTGTTTTTTATTGATTTATAACATCCCATTACCTTATTTAAAGTATTAATTTTCTTTACTTTTTATCTCATTTTTTTGGGTCACATTTTACGTCGTTTCAGGTGGAATTTTGTGATTTTTTTAGGCTTTCTAGGTTGTTCATGGTTAGCGCATGGTTTCCCAAACCCTATGCCCCACCAGTGAAAACCATGCACCCCTGGACAGTGGGGAATTCATATTTGGGGGACAATTTCCCAAATTTTGTACCCACCTAGGATAAACCATGACCCCCCATATGGTATAGTCATATGGTTAGGGTGCAAAATTTTTCCAATAGTGTGTCCCTCTCTAGGAAACCATGCACATGGGTTTATTTTATTCTGAAATTTTATTTTAAAACCCTAACCCCCCCCCCAATCTAACCCTAGTTCAACCACCAATCAACCCAAATTATTTTCTATAGCATTAGAGAACCCCTAGAATATTTTTTTGGCTCCTAAAAACCCTTTCCTTAGTGGATAAAAGTAGAATTAATCTCATTTGATCTTCTATGGGTAATTGGATCTCCTCTTAAATAGTTTATTCTGATATCTCCTTCCTTCCTCCTTAGGGTTTGCTGGATCATCACATATTGGATGGATTTAAACTATGTTTTATTGGATATTTATTCTAGGTTGTGTTCCTATATATTTTTCACCTTTCTTATATGTTGGATATTGCTGTTTCATCTGATGATTTATGGATCTTTGATTTAAATTTAATTGGTTCCATAATTCTTCACCCTAAAATTGAAACATTGAGTGGATTAACAAAAATGAATTAATTTATTAATTTATTTAAAAAAATGGAATTGTGATGATTTTATTCTTTATTTGAAATGGATATGAAAATTTATAAATATGACATCCCACATTTTTATTGTATAACTTTTCATTACATTGTACAAACATAGGATCTTTTAAGGTTTAGTTTATTAGAAAAAAAGATACATAATACATGAAAACTAAAAATATTATTCTAACCAACTTAAAATTATTCATAATAGGTTTATAAAAAGTATATTTATTTCATCTCAAAACCTAAGAATATACATCAAATTAAATGTTGAACATAAGGCCTAGTAAAGTAAAGTAAGGGAAACAGTTTAAAATTGATCACGATAATTATCAATAAGGACATGAAAATTATCATAAAGGAATGAGAAAGGGAAAAATGAACATATAATTGTACAAATAACATGAATAATAACATTTAAATGGGGATAAAATATTTAATTGAGTCATCATAACTATATCACCATGTTTTATCATAGAGGAGTCATAAAAATTACCAAGGTTATTCACCAAGGTATTGAAAAACATGTCATCTCTAGAGATTAAACTATTTACCCAATGTACTGGATCACCACCAAGGAACACCCTTAATATGTATTAATTAATTTTAACCACATATATTATAATAATCACATTCATAAATAACCTGTGGAGAATAAAATAAATGTCTTTCATATTAAAATCATGGCATTTAAAAAAATTACTTAAAGACAAGATCTTTATGTCATTATTATCCCATGCAAAAGGAAGGAGGGTTTCATATATGTTAATACTAGAAAAAATATAAAATTTTGAAATCTAGGTGAATACACTTATAAAATAAAGAAATTTTTGTATTTATAAAATAAAATAATAGAATTTCATGAGAAAAAAAGATAAATTTTGAGAAGAAAATTCTACAGCATAACAGATATGAAACATGGTTTTAGAAAACATTAAAAATATAGGAGAAATGGTATAACATTAATAAAATACTCTTAATATAGTAAATTTATATAATAAAATGGATAGAAGAACATAGTATTGAAATTTTAAAAACATACCACATAAAAACTGAACTCGAAAGGAAATGAAAAGTTGACATTTCCCTTACCCTGAAGAGTGTTCCTAAATATTGAGGATGAAGACCTTGGGGGATTGAGGAAACATTATTAGGACTCATTAGTAGGTAAAAATATCATATATTCATGGTGTATAAATTTTAAGTTAAATGAAATGATGAAATCAGATTGTATTTATAGAAAAAGAGGATGATTTGTTTACTAATTTCCTTAGACACCTAAGTAGTGGTAAATGAAAAACCATGGGTTTTCCAATGGTATTTTTCCATGGTAAGGGACACTTGGAAAACCTTTTAAGTTATTTTTATCAAAAAGAGTCAACAATAATTTTATTTTAATTAATTTGGAAATGAAAAGTAAATTGTTCGGAAAATAGCATTTTTAAAGTTAATGAATCTATTTTAAAATTTGGAGATAAAATTATATATTTGAAAATTGATTAAAATATATTACAATAAATGATATAAATAAAATAACATATTTTACGTCTTATATTATGGTTTATTAGATATTATATCATTATGAAATAATTATTATTTCATTAAACATACTAAAAAACTCAAACTGCATTTTTACTATTCGCGAAAAAATAAATTATTTTATAAAATTATCATAAATTCACCCTAAATTAATTTTGACATGCTGATTTAAAAAGATATATATTTATTATCATAATAATTATTTAAATATGTGATTTTTTACTTTTAAATATAAAAATTCTTATTTTTTAAAAATAATAACATATAGAAAATGCATAGTGAAATTTCTAACACTTGAAAAAAAATTACTATTTATATTTAAATATGAGTTTTTTAATTATACTATTTAATTAAAATAATAATTACTCAAAATAAATTAATTTATTAAAATAATTATATCCTTTCTGAAAAGTACAATTTCTGTTCGAAAAATCAATTTAACAAATTTTCTATATTTTTATATTAAGAAAAAATATTCTTAAAATAGAATACATAGAATAAAAAATTTAATTATACAAGGGGATTATACATTAATTAACTAAGTACTTAATACATAACCCCTTATAACACACACATACGACATATGGGTGAGGTGTTCGATGGTGATAGACTCATGGGGAAGCTCTCCTAACATCACCCAAATGGTAATTACCACTAACTTGAAATTCTCCAATAAGAGATTTTCTTTCAAGACTCACTTATTGAATCTTGGATTGGGATTGGTCAATATTAATCTCAATGAAACTACCTCCCTTCCAATTTTTGACAAATGGGGTTCGTATGGCATGACTCTACTATATAAGTCCATCAACTATTTTTTCTATATTAATTTTCCTTTATCATTTCTACTTATAATCAATAATTATAACGTTTAAATTATTATTAGGAGTATATTTTCAAATGGTCATAATTGACCAACGGTCATATAACGATCGAAACTTGATACCACATTTCAAAATATACTCACTTAATTGTTATAGAGATATAGTTTTGTAATGTATAATATAATATATATAAAATATTTTCAAGAAAAAATTATCATTCAAAATGTTTGGGTCATTACAATAAAAAACCCAATTTTTAATGGAATTTAAATTGTACAGTGTATTTATGAAAAATAATGTATTGATTTAGAAGTCATTTTGATGAAATTATTTAATGTTTCATCTTGATTAAATATCTTAAACATATAATTTATTTTGAAATGGCATGAATTGATGAAAACCTAAGATCTGGTAATGAAAAGAGAAAGGTATGTGAAAAAATGAAATGTAGTAATTATATTTTAAAATGATTTGAAATGATAAATTTTCAATTTTATTGATTAATTTTTTAAGAACATGTTAGCTTGGGTAATTAGTGGTAAATGGGACTAGAACTCTAGGAACTTCACTCCCTATAAATGGATTTAAGATGAAAATTGTTACTAAAAAAAGTACGGCATGAATACCCATTATGGGTTCACCTATTGGGTTGTAGAAAACTCATGATTTGTTCCCCTATTGGGTTGTATTTTTGTGTTCACACCTGAATAGATCCATGATCACTATATTATGTTTGAGGACCCTATTACATGATAAACTAACTTACCATGAATATTTTGTAAATAGTGATGTGCTTTTCTATGAATTTTTTGATTTGATATATATGTCATGGATTATAGAACTATTTTATTCAAGGAAGATTTTTTATATAAACTATGTTATATAAAATGTTAATTTAATATGGTTTTAAAGTTGATTTGATATATCTACCATATTTTTTATGAAATAATTTTTTGGTTTAAAATTTGAAAAGATGTAACACCATGCCTGGTTTTATTTAAATTGATAGAATATCTATTTTATTTATTTTTTCATTGATTATACAACACTTATTGGGACCCTAATACACCTTTTAGATCACAACCTAGATTTTTCATTTTAGAGTTTTCATATTTTCTTATGCTAGGTCCAATAAAATGGAAATTGCTACATGGAGGTATTGGATGTTCTTAATCCTTTAGACCATGAAGTGGGGTTCTGATTGGTGGGTCTGATGACATCATGGGATGTTATTTCATTAGGGAATTTTGAAGTTTATATTTATAGTTGTTGAGTATTTTTATGTTGTACTACTTTGGGATTTTTTATATTTGTTTTCTATTTTCTATTTTCTCCCTTTACAGTGTCGAGAATACTAACTTTTAATATTTTATATTCTCTTATTTTATGAAAAATTTATACCATATTTTTTCTTTATTGTTTTAAGGTGGTAGTCACAAACCCCTGGTGATTGGGAATTCACTTTAGGCCATGTAAATGTTGGATCATTTGTAAGGGTACCAGTGTATCTACGATGGTTCATGAGGAGATGGTATCAAAGGTGTAGGTTAAGTATCATTCCTTGATGTTAGTATGTATTTTGGGATGTCTTGTCATGACTTATGAGGTAGTTACAAGTTTTGTTTTTGTCTAGTTATCATTATAATAAGCCTTAAATCACTAGGGGTGGTTCGATAAAGGACTTATGAGAAATAATTTTATTAGATTATAGTCTTTTCCCTAATTTTTATTTTAATAGGTTGAAATAAAAATCTTGATATATTATTTGATAGGATTGATATTACAATTTCTCTTAATTGATTTGTTGATTTTAGTAATATTATGATGTCTTCAGTGATGTTTTTTGATGATTTATAACATCATTCCTCTAAGAAGACGTGTGAATAGGCCCTATGAGAAAGTTGTCGGTGAACCAAGTTGATTAAATACTCCAATGGACCAAGATCTTGTTGGGGTTATTGTGTGTTTTTTCTATGTTTTGGTACATGCACCTTCACCTGTTCCTATTCAAGATCCAGCTATAGAACCTCAAAGGGATGAATCTCAAAATTGTTCTTAAGAGTCACTTCACCAAAATCCACATTGTTCCAAGTCTATAATGACCTTCAAGAGTTTTATGATTTCTTGAGATAGATATCGATTCTATTTGATTTCATAGAAATGCCTAATTCAATTAAGTTAAAATATATTACCTTCAAGATGGAAGTACCTAGAAGAAGATGGTGGGATTTGACGGTAATGTTGAATAAGCACAATGTTTTAGATTAGAAGGAATTTAGGGTTCTTTTAACTGATTAGTTTTATCAATATTTTATGGTGTTGTCTAAGGTGATGGATTTTTTCAAACTAAAATAGGCTAACATAACCATGGAAGAGTGTGTGAACCTCTTTTCCAATCTTGTTTAGTATTCACCTAAGATTTTATAAAATGAGAAGTTGAAGACTCGATGGTTTGAGATGGGTCTTTAACCTGATATTAATTCTTAGTTTTTCTTACTAAATATCCCTTCTTATGATGATGTGTTAGATAGGGAACTGGTGGTTGATCTTGATAAGGCTAGTTTAATAGGGTTTGTGGGAGTTCATTTTTCTCCTAGTTATAGTTTGGTGAGTTCATTCAATGTAAATAGGAACCTTGATGATTCTCGTGGTGGTTCTCAATAGAAATAATACTCTTGAACTCTAAAATTTCCTAGCATATTCCCTTTTACTTGCTTCTAGTGTGGAATGTTTTGGAATTTGAGATGTGTTTCTACTAAGGCACCTAAGATCTACAGTTCATGTGGTTGTTCATGACACCTATATAAATGTTACAATTTCTTTTTTAATGAATATTTGAATAGAATAATCATCACCTAAAAGTATTGTGGTGTAATCCTATTATTTGAGATCTAAGGGGTTCCATCCACATGTATCTAGACTGTGAGAGGTACCATCATTATAGCTTTATCTTTAGTGACTACTTTAGTTAATATTTTTGCATCTCACTCATTTATATTGACTTGTATTTTGAACCTTCAAAGTCTTATTATATATATTTTGTCTTATGTGATGGATATTACTATGCCCCTTGGAACGAAGAGGGAACAAGGTCTCCTTTGTCCTTATTATGTTTTATCTCTTCCATAATTTGAGTTTACTTGGGATTTTTTGGTTTTGAAGATGAAATATCTTTTCTTCACATTCGATATGGATTGGATGACTACAAGTATGTCTGGATTGACAGTTATTATTTGAGGTTCTCCTTTATTACACCTTATAGGGTGTACCATGTATTTCAAAGAGAATGGGACCCAACATCAGGTAGATCCAAAACTTCTTATCTAGATTTGGGGGAAGTAATATCAGAGTTTTCTTTTGATCTAGAGTGGGAATTATTGAGTGATGATCTCCCTCTGGTTGTCGTCAAGTTTCTTGATGTGTTCCATTCTGATTTCTCAGGTTTTCCACTAGTAAGAGAGGTAGTTTTCATTATTGATTTAGTTCTCAATACTAAATCGGTATCTATTTCTTCTTACCACATGGAACCATGTGGAATTAAAGAGTTGAAGAAAAAGTTGGATGACATGGTTGATTATGGCTTTATATACCCAAGTGATTTACCTTAGGCGGTGTATGTTCTATTTTCTGAGAAATCTTAAGGGACATTTTACCTATGTGTTGATTACAGGAAACTCAAAAAAATTACAATAATGAAAAATTACATATTAAAATGGATTGATTATATGTTTGACTAGTCGAAAGGGGATAATTGATTTTAAAAAATTGATCTTCGATATTTCTATAACCATTTGATAATAAAAGAATCTTACATTTTAAAAAACTATATTCTGAAGTAGGTATGGTCCTTATGAGTATCAAGTCATCCATTTTGTCTAACCAATGCTCATATAGTTTTTTTGTCATTCATGAATAGGATATTCCATGAGTAACTTGAACAATTAATTATAGTATTTTTGGATGAGATCCTCATTTAATCAAAAACTGAGGATAATGTGTGTCATCTGATGAGAATTAGGTAAATTTTGATAGATCGGTAACTTTATACCAAACATTCAAAAAATTTCTTCTAGATTTGGGAAGTGAAGTTCTCGGGACACATTGTCTCAGAAAATTGTAGTTCAGTTCGTCCTAAAAAGTTAAAAGATATTATAACATGGGAACAACTAAGAAACATTTTCAATATTCATAACTTCATGGGTTTAGTGGGGTATTATCATTGATTTTTCAATAATTTTTCAAAGTTGGCGTCTATAATGACTGAACAAACTCATAAGGAAGTGAAGTTAGTTTGGGATAAAAAATTATTGTTTTTTTATCTGAAATATATTTTGACTTCTATACTAGTGTTGTCTCTTTGAGAGGCTGGGTAGGGCAATTTTTTATTCTTTTTTTGCATCAGTTTTGGGTTTCGTTTGGGTTATTATGTAGGGTGATCATGTCATTAACTATGGATCTAGGTAGCTTAGGGCGTGCAAGAATAATTATCCAACCCATGATCTAAAACATTCATTTTTGATGCATTATCTTAACGTTTAGAGGCATTACCATTTTAGGAAAAGTTTTACCTTTTATTCTGATAATAGAATATGGAGTTATACCTTCTCTCAAAATTATTTGAACCTTTAGCAGAGGCATTGGGTGGAGTACCTAAAATCATTTTATTTCAAAATTTCCTATATCCTAGGGAATGGGAATGTCATTAATGATGCTACGAGTAGGAATATGTTGACCCATGCTGTGGAAGAATCCTTAGAAAAGGGGAAATTTATGTCTCTTTTTGTGTAGTTTCATTTAAAATTCTAAGAAAATGATTCTGAGGCTATTTTGACCAGTGTTTAGTTGACCTCCTCTCTTCTTGAGATGATTCTTCAAGATCATTAGCATGATGATTAATTCCATGAAATTATAGACTCATTTTATGGTGGGATATTGTTTGATAGTAGTAAATCTCCATAGAGGGAATCCTATGTTTTCGAAACTAGTACATTGTGCCTTCTTACATGAGAAAGTATGTGATGAAATACTATCATAGTTTTCAAGGTGTAGTACACCTGGTTACCATGAAGATGTTCTATAATATTTAGTGATGATTCTAGTAGCCAAGTATGAGATTATACATCACTTAATTTGTTTCATTTTTTATACTTTCCTACAAGTAAAGGCCAAGAACCAGAAACCTTTGAGTTTTCTACATCCCCTTCCATTGGTGAATTGGAAGTGGGATTCTATTTTGATGTACTTTTTGGTTAGGTTATTCTATACCACTCAAAAGATGAATTAGATATGGGTTTTGATTGATATACTGAGCAAATTATCTCACGTTATATGCATTTGGGTTACACCCAAAGCTGAGGAGTTGGGAAATCCCCATGTGAAAGAGATTGTTTGTTTTCATAGAGTTACTTCTACTATAGTACATGATAGAGATCCCCATTTTACCTATCATTTTTTAAGGACTTCATGAGGCAAAGAGATCTCAGGTTTGATTGTGTACGATATACCATTTATAGACAGATGGCTAGTTTGAGATAGTTATTCATATTCTTGAGGATATGATATGTTCTAGCATTCTTGACATTAGTGGACCATGGGATGACCATTTGGAAATATATGAGTTTACCTGAATAGCCTAAAGGCCTTTATTTTTTATTCATTTTTAATAATCACCATTTTAAGGGTTAAAGGGGGGACCTTACGTGGACCATAGTCTTTCATGGAATCACATGACTTGAAGGCCTTAAAAGAATTAATCCTTGACTATGAAAACATGGAACGTCCCCTCCCCAACATCTACATCGTGATCTTCTCTACACCTTCACATGGGTGTTTGGATAGATGTCATGTGAATATATGCACAGGACTGGTACCAATGGAAATGCCATACTCTCTCATTCTACCAAATCTGATAGCTCTATTATAATGAATGTGCCTTGATCTAAACCTCCTATAGAGCTTGTTCTTTATAGAATCTTCCTAGTTTGTATTTGAAAATCATGTGGCCTAAAGGCCATGAGGTTCCCCAAAGGCCTTGAGGTGTCCTGAAGGCCTTATTGACTTGAATTCCTAAGTGACCTAAAGGCCTCAAGGACTCAAGGACCAGACCAGTGGCCTAAAGGTGAATAGTTCCGGCTACTACAGTAACAAATAGTACATTCTACAGTAACTACTAAACTTCTTTCTAAATTACTACTACAATACCTATAAATATTCCTCTTCTTATATTTGATCTTGTTTGAGTTTTATTATAATAATAGTTACTATTCCAAAATCAGAATAACTCTTTTGGGGGCCTTGTATGGTATGTAGTTTACATCTCTATTGTGTTGGTCAAGAATTGATGAAACTTCCTTGGTTGAGCTACGTTTGGTCTAAGAGATAACAACAAATATTCATTTGAGACTTGTGATTGTGAGGCACAAATTAGTAGTGGTATCTAATACCAATTTTTCACGACCCGTCCCCCAGGGCCCATGCCATGACTACCCCAAGCCCGCCTTCTATAGGCCAGGGTCTAGAGACTAGCACCGAAGGTGTATTCCCTATAATTGGGAAGGAATTTCCTTTAAAACCTATAAGCACACGCAACTAAGCACACAACAAGATACACACTCAAGTAAAATGAATATTAAACGGATTGAGTGCAGTAAGTAAAAGGGGGATGAATACAAGCCCAACTAGAAAGTATAAGGAAAACTAGAAAGTACAAGAAGGATGATAGGTGAAAAGAAGCTCCTGGATCATCCACCATGAATCCTACCTGAAGGGTAGGTATAGCTCACAAACAGTCATCTCTATGGTTCGCCACATCTAATGTCCACCTCTAAGCCACCTCCATTTTGGGTACTCTCATCCTTAGTCAGCTCTCTCCGTTGTATGCACCAAACACAGTAGGGTGCAGGCATAGCCCATGTAGTATTGAGTATAATGATACTCAGTATGGACCCCAAGTCCCTTAAGGTCTCACCAAATCCACCAAGGATAAACCACACAACATGAAATCAACTGACAACCCTACTAAGGTATATTCCCATACATATACCTAAGTTATCAAGTATACCCATATCAATCATGAGGAAAACACAGATTCCAAATCAAATACCAAAGATCAACTGTTCCACAAAGGAAGAAATACCATGAAGGCAAGTACCACACAGGTATACCACACAGAAGAATACCACCAAGGTATTACCATGAAGGAAATTACCACAAGGTATAGACTCCGCTCACACCAGGTATAACATAAGTTCAGTAGTATAGATGATTATATGTAACTAATGAATCATCTTACTCTGTTAAGAGGTAGATCCACACAGGATCGCTCGGTGCTAACCCACACAGGATCGCTCAGTGTTGACCCACAAAGGATCGTTCAGTGCTGACCCACACAGACTCGCTCGGTACTGACCCGCACAGGATCACTAGGTGCTGACCCACATAGGATCTCTTGGTGCTGACCCACACATGATCTCTCAGTGCTGACCACAGTTTTAATCTCCTTTTGGTTGCATCTTGTTTCTGGGAGTTTTTTGTGGAATTTGGAGATTTTTATGGCATCCTGGGGTGTGCATGGTTTGCACATAATTTCCAAACCCATGCACCCAATCAATGTAAACCGTTAACCCCCTAGATAGTGTGTAATTCATGATTTTTTTCATTGTTTCCCAAAACATAGGTACACCTAGGAGAATCATTTCACCCCAAATAGTAGGGGTGCACAGTTATGGCCCACAGTTTTTCTAACCATGCAGCCCTCTCTAGGAAATTGTTCATATAGCTTTATTTTATTCCTAAATTTTATTTTAAAATCTTGAACCCCTAAATTTAACCCTAGGACAATCCCCACTTGACCCTAATCATTTTTCTTGTCTTTGAAGACTCCCTAGAAACATTTTTAGATCCATCAAATCCTTCCATTAGTGGATCAAAGTGGCGTTTATCACATTTGATCCCCTCTAGGTAAGTGGATATCCTCTTTAATAGTTTCATTTAATATCTTCTTGTTTCCTCCTTAGGTTTTGGTGTATCATCATGTATTATATGGATACAAAATTATTTTGATTAGATTATAATTCTAGGTTTTGTTCCTAGATCTTTCACACCTTCATTATTCATTAGAGAGTCCCATTACGGGTGTTTATTTCTAGATATTTCATTTAAAGGTAGGTGTTTTCATAATTCTTATCCATATAATTAAAAACTTGAATTTGTTGACCAAATTTAATTGATTTCTTAATTGATTTAAAAACATGGAATTGTGATGATTTTATTTTAATTTGAAAGGGATATAGAAATTGATAAAAACCCTAATTTTTAATAGAATTTAAATTGTGGGGAGGACTTATGAAAAATGATAGTTTGATTTGAAAATAGTTTCAATGAAATGATTTGATGTTTAATCTTTATAAAATATATTTAATTTAAAAGTGATTTTTAAATTCCATTAATTTATGAAAACATATGATCTAGTTTTGAAAAGAAAAATGCGTGTTGAAAATTGAAAATTGAAATTATGTTTTAAAATTATTTGAAATGATTAATTTCCAATTTGGTTGATTTATTATTTATGAACAAGTTATCTTAGGTAGTTAATGGTAACTGTAACAATCACACAAGAACCCTGAATCCCAAGAAATATATTGACAGTGACGACCATTAATAAAACAAAGTTGTGGAATGACTACCTCTTATGGGTTCTCATATTGAGGGGTAAACTGTGTGTGATGAGTTCCCTTATTAGGGTGTATTTCTGTCTTCACACTTGAATAGATCCATGATCACTAAGAGATGTGTGGGGATCCTATTACCAAATAAACTGACTTACCATGGGGATTTCTTACATTCTGATGTTCCTTGCTATGATTTTATTGATTTAATAAACATGTTGTTAATTATTGAACAATTTTATTCATGCTAGCTTATTTATATAAACTTTTTTATATAAAATGTTCATTTAATCTGATTTGAAACTTGTTTTGATATATCTTCCAACTTTTGTACGAAAAAATTTTTTTGGTTTAAAATAAGAAAAAAATTAACACCATGCCTCATTTTATTTAAATTGATAGAATATCTAGTTTATTATTATTTTTCATTGATTATTTAACACTTGGTGAGACCCTATTAGGATTTATTACTTACAGCCTACCTTTTTTTGAAGTAATTTTATATTTTCTTATTCCAAATCCAAGCAAAGGGAAAGCGTCAGTTGGAGGTGATAGATTTTCTTAATCTTAATAACTATGGAGTGGGGTTGTGACTGGTGGATATAATGACATCATATTAAGATGTTTCCTTTAAGGAATTTTAGTTTTAACTTTATTGTTTTTGATTACTTTGATAATTCACTTATTTGGGTTTTGTTATACCTGTTTGGTTTCTAGTACTTTTACCCTTTGGAGTGTTGAGCATACAGACTTTTAAACTTTTATCTTCCACTATTTTTTGGAAAATTCAGGCCTTATTTTATCTTATATGGTTTCAGGTTCTAGTTGAAAACTTTTTGGGATCAAGAATGATCTTCGGGCCATGTCAGAGTAGAATTGTTTATTAGGGTACCAGGGTATCCGGGTAGGATCCGGACATGATTGACACAGAATTCCTCTCGAGATAAGAAGAACTATTAGTGTTATCTCATTATCTAGATATAAGAGTGGAGGGGAGAAATATATATCTCTTGATCTCTTTCTAGGACTTGAGAGAGTCTCACACTATCCATTGTGCATACCAATTGTGTTTTAGGAAATTGATATAACAATATATTTGTTATGGTGGGTTTAGGGTTGGAAATTGCACACTAAATCCTTTAAATTTTTATAATTCTTAATTAACCCCATGTTAAATAATAATAATACCATTATTATTAATAGTTTGACATGTGAAAGAAATTTAAGAATATATAAATAAATAAAATTTATATTATTTACAATCAGACCATTAAACCCAGTTCAGATTCCCTCTTCGACATTTATCAATCCTAAAATAATGGCTATTTATTTAATAAATAAATGTTTATTCATTATTCTACAAAATATTTAATAAATATTATATTCTCTAAACTTGAAAATAAAAACTGATTACTATTATTTAACTCACTTATTATTTCTAATAACTTTTTATTAAATTATAGAGATCAACTAAACCTGAATAAATATTACTTATTATAACTTGTTAAATTCAATACTAAAATTTACTTGAGAGTAATGATACATTGAGTGTATGAATCTCTCTGCCTCCTTCTCATTGACATTAGTTATAACTACCAAAATTCCATGGTTAGAATCTAGAAACACACCAAGGAATAAATATATAAATAAGTTAACATCATAATGACGTCCAATATCCCATGAACATTTACTATGTAATATAATCATTTTATCACAATATCTCAAATCAATCAGGTTGTCATTGGCGCCATCAACCAATATGATCAAGGTTGCTTTATTTGAATTTTTGGAAATGAATTCACCCATAAAACAAAAAAGAAATATATTTATTCAAATGTATTAATTTACATTAATGGATCTCTGATATTAACTTTCATGAAGATAAAAAATTAATAAATACTTTCTCATATTATCCATTAATGTAATATCAATATTGATTCACCCAACATAACCTGCTTCATCACGATTATATGTGATCACTATTTTCATCAATACATAAATTCACATGATTCTTGATATCCATTAATGATAATATTAATGTCTCAAGATTGATACACTTGTCCGCATATTGGAACATCCAATGACACATGGAAAAGTAGATTTCTTATTAATAGGAGTATTCTCATAACCTCTTATCATGGTGATCAACCAAGGAAAACACCATGAGAATGTGTCTCAATATAATATTTACCTCATAAACCTAATAGTATATATTTTTTATGTCTTATTATACAATATCATCTAACCATAGAACAATGTTCAAGAATAATTTTGTGGCACTTTATGTTCTCATAATAGTAGGGAACTACTATGACCTATCATTGAAACATATATTCTAAGGGCATCATCACATAAAAATATTATTCATAAGAATAATAATGATTTAATAATAAAACTTATTTAATATGAAAAACATGTAATTACGTTCTAAACAAGTTGGTTCTAGGGAACCAACTCCAACAGACTGCCTCTTGCACTAGAGCCAACTAGAAACATATTTCAATCTAACATCCCCCACATAATAATCATGATTTTACTGAGATAAAGCCTTTGATAAGGGGTTATACAAATTTTCCTCCATGGATAATATGATCACTACCACTTCACCTCATTGAGAAAATCCCTCATAACATGAAATTGTTTATGTATGTTTTTTTCCATTGGTGTGACCTTATCTCTTTGGAGAGAGTCATTTTTGTAGTGTTATAAAATTAAATTGTGATAGTGTATTTACAGTTAGGTACAAAATAAATCCCTTGGAAACTTTTGTGAATCCAAAATTATTCCTTGGATGTATTAGAATCCACAAAACACTCAAATTATACTATAGAATCAGTGACAAGTGGTTGCTTTGATCTCTTCCAACTCCCCGCTCCTCTGTTGAGGAAAAATACATATACAAGATCAGACATTATATCATTCTAACCTATCTTAAAAATAGAATTTATATAATCCCTGATGACTAATTCCTCATCTCCTCCATACACCAGGAACATATCCTTAGTACACCTCAAATACATAAGGACAACCTTAACACCAGTCCAATATTGTTCACCAAGATCTGGTTGGTATATTCCTACCATGATCAAAGCATAGAAAATATCAAGCCTCATAGATAACATGGAATACATGAAAGATCCTATCATGGAAGCATATTCGATATTAACCAGTCTCTTTATTTACTCTTGTGTATGAGGATACATTTTCTTAGAAAGATGTATACCATGTGCCACTAGAATCAATCCTCTCTCAGATTGTTCCATACTGAACTTCTTCAGTATTTGGTCAATATATGTACCTTAACTTAGTCTAAGAAACCTCTTGGACCAATTTTTTATGACATTTATACTTATAATGTAGGTTTATCCACCTAATCCCTTCATAGAGAATCACTTGCTCAACAAAATTTTAACTACATATAATAATAGTTTATTGTTAGCAATTAGTAATTTTTCATCAACATATACCACTGCGAAAACAACTATACTCCCACTAAACCACTTTTAAACACATGTCTCACATTCATTTTTAATGAAACAAAATTATTTTATGGATCTATAGAATTAAATATTCCTTGACTTGGATTCTTTCTTTAATCCATAAATGGAGCTCTATAACATGAATAATTTTTTTCACTTTCCTAAAATGACAAACTCTTCTTTTTGTTTTGTATGCACATCCTCTTGAAGGTTCCCGTTAAGGAAAATTATTTCAAAATACATTATCCAAATCTCATTTTCTTGTTAAGATGTTATGGAAAGTAAAATTCTAATGGACATAAACATGAAAAATAGAGAAATATTTTGTCATGGTTAATGTCTTAACATTATCTAAACCCTTTATCCTCTAGCCATGCTTTATAGATATTTACATTACATTCTATGTCTAATTTTATCTTTTGTATCCATTTACACCTAATTTGTTTTATATCAACTGGAATATCAATCAAAATCCAAACATTGTTTTTAAATGTGGAATCTATCTTATAATTCATGGTTTCTTGCCATCTTTTATATTTTTAGATCTCTATTTCTTTCTTTTATGAGAGAGGATCATTATTTTCAACCAATAGTGAGTCATTTTAATTAGTGAGTATAAAACCATATATCTTTCATTCGCTTACCACTCTTGTGTTCACATGTAATACTTATGTTTCAAGAACCAAAACTTATAGAGGGACCTATGTAATCATTTCTTGTACCAAATTGTGTGTATATTGAGCATCAACTTAATCAAATCAATCTTGATCTAACTATCCTCCAGGATGATGTTCTCCATATCAACCCTTATGGCAGTTAATTTTTTATCCAAAGGGTTGTATAGGTAGTATTCCCTTTTATCCTTAGGATATCCTATAAGGATACACTTTTTGCTTTAACGTGATAGTTTGTTTCTTGATATAGCCTTAACAAATTCCTCAAAACCCCATTCCGAACATGTGAAATAATGGGTCTCTTTGTACTCCATAACTTGAAGGGAATATCATTTTCCTCTTTTGTTGGTACTTGTATTAGTTAGCATAATGTCATCTGTAATGCATATCCCTAAAAGGATAATGGAAGGCTTGTTTGACTCATCGTCTACCTTAACATGTCCAACAAGGTATGGTTCCTCCTTTCACTAAAACCATTCTATTTTAGTGTATAAGGTGGAATGAGATGTGATAGAATTTTAGTCTCATCTATAAAGTAGATGAAGTCTTGGTTAAGATATTCACCTCCTTGATCTAATCAAAATTTCTTCATATTCTTTCCAATCTATTTATCAACCTAATTCTTGAACTATTTTAATTTATCAAAGGATTAACAATTATAACATATCAATTAGATATAATAATACCTCCTTAATTCATCATTAAAAGTAAAAAATTATGAGAATCCACCTCTAAGTTCTACAATAGAAGGTCTATTCACATCGGTGTATACCAATTCCAAATGATCTATAAACCTTTCACTTTGACTGCCAAATTTTGGTTTGGTCATATTTCCTTGTAAATAATAATGTCATCTTTCAATTGGCTTAATATGAAAATACACTAAGTGTCCTTCTTAATAGAGCTTTGTCAAATGCTTCTCATTATTTGACCAAGACGGTGATGCCACAGCTAGGTGTCATATAATTCATGCATGTTTTTATTGTTATCTATAGATAATTTTGAATTTCATAATTTAATGCAAAAATTTCATCATTCAATTGATTCATACCATAACATATTCTATATTTGTAAAATTAGATAACTTTATTTCCAATGATTAAAATAAATCCATCCTTCTCTAAATAAAAAACAAAAATAATGTTCTTGGTAATCTTCTGAAATTTACTTGGTTACAATATTTGGATAAAAATGTGAGCACCATAGGTAGTATATAATACCCAAATTATAGATATAGAATGATTACACTCAATAAATAATGCACCTAAATATTTATCTTGATTCTTTGGTTGGCTGAAATTCCTCTTTTAGTGTCCCTTATTTCCACATGAAAAACATAACGAATCCTATTTTTGTATTGCATCTAGATCTTCTTCTTCTTGGTTGGGCGGTGCCCCAGATACCTAGATTTGGAATTAGTATTTTGACCATTTTCCTTGTTTAAATTATTCTTATTCACCATAAGTAAATTATTTTTCATACCCCATGTATTTATCAACTTGGTTAATATGGGTAAGAAGTTACAAAGTTCACTTTTGCTACTTATCATATTATAATACACAATAAAACAGAAGTAGTTTTTTGGAAATGAGGAAAAAATGATATTTATGCACAAATCATAATGGATAATAAACCTTAGATATTATTTGTACTACATGTTCCCCAGTCCGCATTGACTATCCAATATTTCATGTGAAAAGTGCATTGGAGATCTCATATGTCTCGTATCTCGCATTCTCTTAATAGAGGTATTTATGGTGAGAAATAATGTTATACACATCCATGTCCTTATATTTCTTTTGAATTTCATTCGAAATGGAGGATAACATGATGCATTGAACATCCTTATCATATTATACATGCTTAAAATAGATATATATTTCTTCCTCATCATCCACATTGGAAAGCGACTTTGGAAATGGGGTTTTTGGCACAAATCATTTACATTCATGGTGTAGTATAATGTGTAAGATCCTATTCCATTCTTGGAAATTAACATAGGTAGTAAGGATATCCTTATAAAATATAGATCACGGTGATATTTTTTTAGTCATTTGATATAACATTTTATACAAATTAAGAGAAAATAATTAGTAATTGTTTTTTATTACAAAGATAGATTAAAAATTTTAAATTTAATTAAAATCCATTAATCTCTCACTATTTTTTGAAACCTTGTATCCATAACCATCAGTTTTAGAATATACATTACCATACATATTCTAGTGGTAAGGATCCATATTCCCTTTATTATAACCCAAAATTGGGCCTCACAAGTTATTTTGATGTTTTTAAGTAGTTATAACTTTCCAACAACATTAAATAGTAGTGCCTTGATTCATTGAGTGGACTCCCCAATCTTGAAATCATGTTTTAATATTTCCTCAACCTTTTCAACTTAGTTACATAAATTAATTCTTGAGTAAACAACCCTTGATGTGAACTAAGTTATGTCAACCCAAAACATCAAGTTAAAAGATCCATGATAATTGAAAGCACCCCAACATGGGTCAGTTAATCACTTTGAAATATGGGATGATTTCTAACTTATGTAGTGGAAGAATATATCAAATTGATATTTTAGTTGAGGTATTTTTATCCTTATGCATAAATTACATTTTCTCCTTTGACATGTATTGATAATATTAAGTAGATTTAACTTATGTGATTAACCATGTCTAATAAAACATTTACACAAAATCTGATTATGTTTTATTAAATATTTCATGATTTTGTATTCATTTATTAAGTGATCACACAAAATTCACAAACATAAATAATTATCCATCCAATAGATAGAAATAAAATAAAAGGGGAATTATCATGAAATTATTTAACGGTTAGTTTATCTAGAGGATAATTATCTAACCCTTAAACATATGAAATAACACACCTTGAATCAAAACATGGTTTATGTCGTAGAAATCTTCTTTTATTTAATGTATCATCTTTATTTGTTTCACCTTGGTTCCCTGACATCGACCACCTCCTCTCAACTATGAGGTCCATTATTAAATAATATTTTACTTATACACAAGTGAGGGGATCCAATGGATTGGATAAAGGTATTTACAGAAAATAAACTATTGTCACATAGGACCTTACATAATAAGGATGAGAGGATGAAACGTAGGCCATCAATAATAATTTAACAAAAACCAATCACATAAAATTGATGGTTTAATCTCATGATCATCCACACATTAAGAAATGAGCACACCTTTTAAATATAGTTATAAATTACTTCAATTTATTATTTATTTAAGATAATGAACCAAAAATTAATCCCAATTAATTTAACTTATCTTATTTTCATCCTAGCATCCTTAACTCACTGTCATCTATATTTTTAAACAAAATTTATTTAATTTAAAAAAAATGTAGTACAAAAAAATAATTGGAGGAAAACTCATGTGTTCATCAAAAAATTTAACATCGAAATTAATTTAATAAATAAATGTTAATTGTATGACATGGCGTGTATTGTCAAATAAACAACACAAAAACACATAATCCATAGGTTTAATTATATATTTAATTCTTCTTTCTAGGAGATTTTGAGAACACTACTAGGTGAATACTACATGGCGTGTACTTGTCTTTCTCCAATGTTTGTGGCACATGCCTTGGGTATGGTCATGTTCTCTATAGTGGAAAACCTTGACGTACATGATGTGTAGTCCAACTTACATGATGTGTGACCTTAGATTTATATGGTATGTATGTCTATGTGTCATGTATCCAATACATGGCTCACTGGAACACCCCATGTTCTCATTCACAATAAGACATGGACTACACAATGTGTATATGTATTATACAACATGTATTACAACATATCATGTTCCAATCTGTTCAGATCTACATGATGATCCATTTTATTAAGTTCATAGATCTTATTTTTCTATATTTAACCAAATAAAATGAGATATAGGCATGAAAACATAATTCATAGTCTGTATATGGTAAGTACACATCATGTACTCTAGTTTTATCTCAGAAGAACCATTATCACGCCTAGATTATTTTCTTCTGATGAATCTTTATTTTTAAACATGAATTGTTTTCTGGTTATGTTAGCGGTAATAAAGAGAGGGAAGATATAATGATGTCATATATTAAAACAAATAAATATAATTAAAACAAAACACATACATGTGTAGAATTAATGAATAATATATAATTATAAATTAAACATGTGACCTCTTTGATACCAATTATAGGTTCCAGGTGATGTGAAATCATCCTTTAATGGAATGACCAACTTTAATTTTAGTCATAAATCATGTATAAACATTTATTCACATGATAAAAATGTCATGTTAAATGAAAATTATAGATTACTTGATTATATTAAAACACTGAAACCAAAATCTAATGATCTTCACATGTAATATATAATTATTGTTTTAGAATATATAGAATTACCTCAACTTATAATTCATCTTTCATTAATGATCTGATTAATAAGATTTTAAAATGACTTCATTTCACTATAGGATCTAATTGAAAAATATCTATAGCGGTTAACCACATATGTACCATAGTCTCAAATGACGTCATAGAATCAACATGTGCTAGTGAGAATGATCCTAATCAATTACATTATTCATGGTTAATCTCTAGAGAGGAATAACACTTGATGTTATCTTCTTAGCTAGAGAGAGGAGGGGAGGAGATAACTCTAGATATCTGGATCTCTCTATAGGGATTGAGATAGTCTCTCTCTATTCATTATGAACACCAATTATGTTTTAGGAATATAATATAATAATATATTTATTATTATAGGATTAGGGTTGGTAAATTGAAAACTAAACCATTTCCATTTTGATAATTCATAATTGACCCTATGTCTAATAAAAATAATAATATTATTAATCACTCTTCATGTGAGAAACATTTAAGAATATATAAATAAATATCATTTATATTATTTTGAATTAGACCATTAAACCTGTTCTGCATTCCCTCATTGACGTTTACTGATCCTCGAATAATGAAAATTTATTTAATAAATAAATTTCACTGAATTATTCTATTATAAATATTATAAATATTATATTCTCCAATCGTGAAAATAAATTTATATTATTATTATTTAAATAACATATTCTTTTGAATAAATTGTAATTAAATTATTTTGATAAACTAAACCCAAATAAATATTATTTATTTTAATATGTTAAACTTAATAATATAATTTAAATGAGATTACGGAGACACTTAGTGTGTGACCCTCTGTGTATATTTATTAGTGGAATTAGGCATAACCTGTCATGACCCACTCCCCACAAATATACTACAATGAGAGAACAGTGGTGGGGACCACTCAAGTCCCATCTCTAGTGGGCCCCAGGTTGGAAACTAACACCAAGGGTATAGTAAACATGCATATGGGAAGAATTGACCTATAAGAGAAACATGTAGAAGAGATAGATAAAAAAGATAGAATAACCAAAACCTTCTCATACATAAATATAAAATAAATCCCACATGAAACATGAAATTTCATACAGTACTAAACAACTGAAATGAAAAATACAAGTACTCAAAAATAGTAAAGATGGAAGAGTCCAAGAAGCCCAAACAACTCCTACTAAACCCAGAGCTAGTAATATTCAACCTAATTACTGACCTACTATGAATTCCCTAAAAATATATTATATATATGTAGGGTGAGTATAATAGTATACTTATTAGGTTCATCTCTAGCTCCACTAATGCAAAAGATAAAGAAAGAATGCAAAATCATAATGAACAATATTGAAACTAACTTGTCACCTAAATATGTACACTAAGTTCCCAACATCACCATGGATAACTCTCACAATGTAACACATACAAGAGATAATATAATAGAATAATAAAAACATGAAGAGTACCCCTCTCCCACTTCCCTGCTTTTTTTCCACTTTGTCCCAATGCCACAAATCCTGAGCATCTCACTCCAAAAGTAAGCTAGCCCAAAAAAACTTGGGCATGGTGTCACAACATCAACCTTGTGCATCACATAACCACACTGTACCATCCACATAACCAGACAGTAACTAAGTATTATCCAGATTCTACCACAGCCTGTATGATCTATATCTAACATTGGTTATTATAACTTAATCCATTATATCCCATACACCGAGTAAGTACCATAATCAATCACAGACTATACATGTTATACCTATAATAATCCTGTGGATACTATATATGGTAATACATGTTTTTAAAATACAAAAAATCCATTATATACCTCTACACATATATATGGGAAAACTAACTTTCGTGCATACCTGCACAAGTCTCTACCAATAGAAGAGAGCAGGGCTAGAGGGGGTAGTCATCCATCTATCCTCTCATTGTAATGTTGGGGAAAACACCATCCTATAATCTATTGGATGTCAGTTTCTCAAACTATAATTAGTGGGGCAGATTATAAAATCATAAAATATATATTATATAATATATCTCAAAACCACACTATGGTCATAATGCCAACGAACCTGTACCCTAGTGGTACAAGCTCCTGCTTGGCATCCAAAAGACCCATGATCAAATCCCGGCATGTGCAAATTTCCAGGGTATTGTAGTAGTACTGTTGTAGTGGAGGAACTGTTGCATCGGCGGCACTGTAGTGGTAGAGGGAGAGTAGCAGGTACTATAGCGGTGGTGGTACTGTAGCAGTGTGGGCACTGTTGCAGAATTATTCAATGAGGGGTCCTTTGTGCTAAAAAAAGGTCTTTTAAGCCTTGTATTGGACACTTGGCCTTGGCCCTTCGGTCTATGTAATGGGTCTCCCTCAACCCAGTCTAAAAATGTCTTTGATTTAAATAATAAATTGAGGCTTCGACCACAACCTTTAAAAAAACACTATGGTCATAACCTATTTTTAGACTAAACTACATCTAACGTCAGTCAGACTCCCAACTATCACTACTAAGACAAAATACACTATAATCACACAAGAATTTAAAATCACTACATTAAATTCATTAATTAATTTGAATCAATTCATTACATTAATTAATTTATGTTTTATTAATTATAAATTAATATTAGTCCACATTACATTAAATTTCATTACATTAATTACCCTTAGAAAATTTCATTCCCTCTAGGAAAAATAGAAACTAATTTCATAGTTTATCAAGATTATCATCTTTTATGAATTTGCATTCCATCGTCAACCAACCCCATGGGTCAAGAATTATCTATTCATTATTAACATCATTCCAGGACCACATAATCTAGGAAATCCATCCTAATCTACCACCTAGAGGAAACATGCAACCAAGAAACATGAGCTTCCTCAAGAAGTGGGGAAAGGAATTCAAATAAAAAACCTATCCATAATCCATTAAATGTATTCAAATGATCATACCATATCTTGGCATCTCATCAATGGGTAAGCCCAAATTTAACCCAATATGTCACTAAGAGTACCATACCTAACACCCACATGAATATAATTATGCATCTTTCCATCATAGGCATCAATTTTTGCCAAATAATATGGGCATACCTTCCCACATATATCACTTCATCCATCCCAGGCTCATCCATTTGAGGATCAGATCATATATAGGCCTCCCCACCCCATAACAAAAAAACCATCCCTAGATCATCCATACGAGGCTTATATCACAAGGCTCATATCAATAGCACATAACAAATAATTAGGCACAAACAATAAATCAATAGGGTAACTAGGACCTCAAAACAAGACATTCAGCCTTCTCATGAAAACAATATCTCATGGCTCCAAAACAAGGCTCTCGATCTTCTCAATAAAATGGGTAACTGAGGCCCCAAGAAATTATCTTTATGGAACAACTAATTGTTATTTCATGTTAAATTAACCAATTCATTTATTAACATTTTCCAACTATGATTAACCTAAGGCATTATGTTATAACAAGCTATCACAAATTAATTAAACAATTAATTGAACATGACTCCGAGCATACATTCATGGTTCAATGGACTCAAAAATTAGAAATCATCAACATACATTTAATTCATGTATAAACAATAATTAACATGATTCACATTATTTATCAATTCCATTAATCATATGGAATATCAACTTCAATTAAACATGTCATTGCATTAATTTTGTTGTCATCAAATTACATTAACCATTATATTACGAACATGCCTTTTTAATTTCTTAAGAAAATTAATTATCAATTAATTCTATATTTATGTTATTTACCAATTTAAACATGTTAAAAAAGTATTAGAAACATGATAACAATCAGGTCATATATATCACACTGTATATCAAACATTATTCAAGCCTCTATCACAGTATAAAGCAACAACATCGGCAACATGTAATTGTTATACAATTTCTTTTAATGTGGTTCAATATTTATTAGACCAATTTTATTTCCATACAAAGTGATAAATCATGATAAATTTATGAGTATAGATAAAATAGAAGATAAGTAATGAATACCCTACATCAAAAGTCATCAATTTTCTTTGCACAAGAATGGACGGTGTTGTGGATCTACGATCACCTCTCCCACAATAACTGCATCCATCCAAGGATTCTGTGGAACAACTGTGCCAACAAAAACCAAGTAAAACCCCATTAGAAATATGGGATATTAAACGTGATATCATGGTGAGAATAAAAAGAGTAAAACTATATCAAACTAGGGGAAACTGTTAAAAAAATAAGGAAGAACTCAACTTGGATCAACACGGATTTCCACAGATTGAAGATGAAATCCAAGAATAAATCCCCGATTGAATGGATATTGAAATGCTTGAGAAGGGTTCCACTACTCACCTAGAATGAGAGAGGGAGGAACTATAGTCATAGGGTTCAGAGAAAACTTGATTGGAATAACCTTTTAAAGATGTACAACAGAATGGAATTACACGACATGTAATACCCTTTCACATCGTTTAATCATCTGGGTTAAGTTGATGTCAAAAAATGTGTTGTGTTTTTATTATTTAACCCAAAAAATTTAAACATCATGAAATGAAACTTCGCATGTCATGAACCTAAAATACACAATGTGAAAGACTTCCACATTATGTATTCTTCTTACTTCCAACATTTTCAAGAAAAACCTATCCAGACTAGTTCAAATCCTCCTCTAAGATCCCCTATCCTTAGAAACAGACAAAGGGTTAAACCACATGGATCTAAGACCGCATATGACCACCTAAAGTCCAAGTTTAGCATCAGTAAACATGAAAATGCATTTAGTGAGAAAGAAGTAAATTTCAAAAAGTTTTCAAACCTCCCATAAATATTTACCATATAATATAATCCTTTTATCACAATATCTCAAATCAAGTAGGTTTCATGCTATTGTTATAATCCTATATTATATATGTCTCATTCTTTGAATTTTCATAACTCATCCATAAAACATTATGTCCATGGATTTATTCAGACGGTTCAATTTATATCAAAAGTCTTGATATGTTAACATCATTAAGAGAAAAAAGAGATAAATCCATTCTCACATTATCCATTAATGCAATATAACTCATGGTGCACCCAATGTATCCTACTTCGCCCTGAGCATATGTTATCATGGTTTTCATCGATACATAAAATAATTTGAGTCAAGATATCCATTAATATAAATAATAATGTCTATGGATCAATAAAAAAATCCCAGGATATAACATCTAATGAGACATGGAAATGAAAATTTCTTATTAACATGTCTACCCACATATCCTTTTATCTGGGAGATTAACAAGGATGAACACCACGAGAATGTGTCTCAATTTTTTAGGAGCCTCTTACCTTTAAAATAATATATTTTCCATGTCCCATCTTATAATATCATCCTTATATAGAACAAGACTCAAGAATAATTTTTTTGAACCTCTAGGTTCTTACATAGTGGGGAACTAATATGAACATTCATCATGAAATATATTCTAAAGAAATTATCACAAATAAATATTATATATAAGAACAATCATGATGTGATACGAAAGCTTATTTAATAAGAAAAACATGTAATCAAGTACAAAACAAGTTAGTTATAGGGAACCAACTCCAATAGGTATGACCTTTTTTACCCTTACACATCATATGCTATGTAAGGGTCATGGACATATACCCTTATGCAATGGTCCCAGAACTGGACTACCATTACACGGAGTGTCTATGTATGGGTAAAGAGAGGATAAAATTATGAAATAATGGGTACCTGTGTAAGGGTAAATAAAAAATTTGTTAAAATTTATTTTTAAGATAAAAAATTATTTTAATGATTTATAAAATGTTTAAAATCATTATAAAATGTTTTTTAGGAATATTTAATTTATAAAAGTTTTTTTGATTAATTAATTATAAATTTTTTATAATTAAATAAATGTGTATGAATTAGTTTCCCTAAATATTAAATCTTAATATTTTAAATACCTTTCATACAAATTATATGGAAATGTATTATGATATTTAAATAAAAAAAATATTTAGAAATCATAAGAAATAATTTATATAGGGTTATAAATTATGAAATAAGGCCAAAATACAAAATTCTTATGTTTAAATTATGAGTGGTTTAAAATTAATTATTTTGAATTGTTAAAAATAAAAGTGGGCCTCATTTAGATATTATTTATGTCACATAAAATGTTTTCTAATTATTTATATAATCATTGTAAAAATAATGATTAATTATATGATAGTTATATTATGTAAAGTTTTTTCATAATTGAAATTAGAGTATAAATATTTTATAATACCTATAGAATTATATATTTAAAATGAAAATTCTATATAAGTATAAATATGAAAGATTTCATATTGGATTGAATATAAAGTGTATATATTCATAATTATTGAATGTCTATAATGTTAAAGTTAAAATTACAAAGTGTTTATAATTATATTTTATTTATGAATAGTTCATAAATATTTATCTCATGTTAATTATTTTTATTGTTTATTTATTCAAAGGTTATTCCCTATTATATTAATTTTTAGTAAATTATTTATGAAATTATAATATTGTGTATGCTTTATTTTATTTTTTAAACTCTTTATAGGATAGATCCTTACATTACATACTACGATTGACTATATAATGGTTTTTTTTCATCTAACTTGACCTATGTTTGTAATTGAAGTTATTAGCTTGAATTTAGTTATTAAATATAGTTTTTAAATATTATGTGTTATAGCTTTTATGAATTAGATTCTATATTGAGTAATGTATACCTGGGTAGAGGGACTTGAGGTTAAACTACCTACCTACATGGAGTCTTCTTCCTTGTTTAGGTTGTGAATAGGGTTATATATTTGTCACTTCATGATTTCTCATGTGAAAATTCTAAATCTTATATAACTCTATGAATTTAAAATAATTTTTCATGTAACTTATGCATATGATTTATTTGGATATGTATGAGTATGTTTTACTTCTATTTTTGGGGGAGTAACACAAACCATTGGGTTGTGAAACAAGTTACACATCAATATGGTTTGAACATATTGATTAGAAGGGAATAGGATTCCAAACTAAAATTATTAAAATAATTCATACATAAATAGAATAACATGATATAATATAATGATATTAAACTACCCTTAAATTACTAAGTGTAATATTACTTCCAAAACAACTCCTGTAAACACATAGATCATTCAAGGAGATAGATTCTACTTTCATAATTTTTCCATGAATTATCTTCAGTAAGGCATAAAAGTGATTTATAATACTTCATCATCCTTGAATAGGTTCTTCCATAATTAGGTTGCCTTTGTATTGAATTGTTTTAGTATGTTCATGGCACTTTTTTTATTACACATAGCTAGGAAACCCTTGGGAAGGATACTCGAGGAATAAAGTTGTCTTTATCTATATGATTGATTTGAAAAAGGGTTATCTTCTCAGATATCTAAGAATAATATATGATATGATTGGGATGATTCACTGACTTAATAATTATGTGATGAGATTAACTCCCAAGCAGAATCATTTCTTAGTAAAATATGGATATTGAATTACTAATAGATATGATGCACTAAATGGTTCACAATTTTAGTGGGATCCCATTTAATAAAACTCCTAATTAAATGGTTACTAATAAATGATACTCATCTGATAAAAGATTATGTTTTAGATAATATCATCATCATAATCAAGCTAAATGTTTTAATTAATCCTTAATTAATATAATCTTAATGTTATTATCTCTTAAGACATGTTACCTTAGAAAAGTTCATAAATAAGATTGTTGATTTAAAAAAACTTATTAAGAAAAAATCAATGTGTTGGAATAGTTCCTTCCTTAGTAACCAAGTGTTTAAATTGTTCAAAAAGTGAATATAGATTCTTGTGGAATAATAGATTGATTCATTCAAAGTTTCAAATGCATTATATGAAAAATGGCTTGTTTGGGTTATGGAATTTGCCCTATTATCTTCTATGGAAATTTTTAAATAATATGATTGAATATAAGAAAACTTTATATGATATTCTAAATGTGTTGAGAATAGATGAACTACCTATATGATATTAGGATTATCATACTTTATAGATAGTATAAGTGGGTAAACTTTCAACCCAATATAAGAAAAGTAATTTGAAAAGTTAAACAATTTTTCTTCAAAAATCCAATCAAGGTCATTGAACCCTAGGGATGTCAGGATGTATGAATTATAATTCCATAAGATGGGATTACCTAAAATAACAGAAGGAGTTTATAAAATTTCCTGGAATGTTCATGTCAAGTATTGATGTTATAGAAATTAATACTTCTATTTTCAAAGGTATGGAATACAAAATTTATATTTTACAAAGATTTGTAAATATAAAAGAGTTTAAAATAAATGGAATAATTGATTGGTCTTGTAGTTTATACTCATGATATAATGTTAATATTTATTATATAATGGATTTTAATGGAACGAATTTTATCAAACTCAGGTGAATATAAGTAAAATATGTGTATCATCATCTCATTTCTCTTATGTGAAAAGAGAAGTTTTTCAATGACAGAGGTTTTTTTAAAATAATTAGGTGATTAATTGTATACATATGGTTTATGATTGATCAATTTATATAATATGTTTTGAGAAGAAGGTATGGATAAAAGTGTTTTATCTAGGATAAAATTTTTATCCAAGTATTTGTTAAAATGTGTGGGAATGTGTTCCCACTATCCATCGGGGATATATTTTTCAAAATTATTTTTTCAAAAATAACAGTTCTAAACAAAAATATTTTCTTATATGATATTGAATCAATAGTTTATTTATTTTATATTCTTATATAAATTAAATAAATATTATCTCTTAATATAAAAAGAGTTTTTTTATCTAGAAAATATATTATGAATAGATTATAATGTAAATGAGTCTAGTGAGGTAATGTTTGGACTTAAATAAGTTCAATTTAATAAATAAAAAATTACAGTAATCTATGTTTAAAGTGAATTTAATTTAATAACCTGATAGTGTTAAGATGTATTAGTAAAAAATAATGGAAGTAGTTATATTATTTTAAGGGAAAACTTTTTATGTAATATGGTTCCAAAGATAATGATGATGAACTTAGAAAGAGTTATAAGTAGAAAAAAAAAATGTTAACATTGTAACATTTCATGTTGTGAAGTTAAGAAGTTTGAATATGTTCAAAAGTTTAATAGATAGGAATATGATTCTTAAATATTACCATTTTTCAAACTAGCTTACTTCATAAATTTTTCTCACTAATAAGTTTAGGGGGAGAGTTTTATAATATTTTCACATAGATAGGTGACTGGATTGCGTATGATGTAATGTGTTAACAAAACCTAGAAAGTGTAGAATGAATAAAGACAATCTGGAATTTTATCATATATGATATAACAAACCAGTTATTATATTGGTTTTTTCAAATATTATTAAAGATTTTATGAATATTATTATGTTTTATATTAATTTAAACCTCCATTTTATCATTATTTTTAATTGGATACACTAATATATATATATATATAACTTTACACAACATACGTGACTATATTTACGCAAGTGGTGTAAATTACATGTATTCATAACCTTGTTCATTAAACCCCATTTTCATTGAAATCGCTAGTATTTTATGATCATTTATAAGATTTCTATAACTACTCAATCACCACTAAAAATATTTAATTTTATCTTTTTTCTCATGTGGAAACAAAACATAAAAAATTGTGGCATGGAACCTATTTGGATGGAGCGAGGTTGAAGACATCTCAAAATATAATCATGGATCATTGTTTAAGTCTTGTGGATGTAATTTATTAAAAATAAATATTAGAGGTATGGATTGATTCCCTCATTGGAGCTTGATGTGGTTTTAGAGTTGTTTATTATCTCGATCACTTCATCGGATGGCTATTAAAGCCTGACAGAAGCCAGTTCTCTCTTACGACCCATCATGCCAGAACACTAGAAAAATCTAAGCATCCTTACCCCTCCTCACACCTTTTCTAACCCCCATAAGTTCTATGTAGTGTATTATCTCCTCAAAACTAACTATAGGTTTGATTCCATATTCATTTTTGGTAATGTTTCTTCATGATTCCTTGGCTTCTTAGGTTGATGTGTTGGATTCATGCTTGGAAATATTTTTAAGTATTTAGAATTTTATTATAAAAATAATAGTAAAATGCATAAAAAATATAAAACTTCTCAATGGAACTATAATATTTAGTTAGTAGCCTCAAACTCCTCTTTTTCATTTCTTTTGGCCTTCAAGATGTTTCTTTATCAATTTGACTTACTTCAAATACAAGGAAGATTTCATGGGAACTCCATTCCTTTTTGAACATGATTAGAATATTCAACTAACTTACAAATCTTTATCGTGTTTTACACATATTGAAAACATAATTCTCACCAATATAACATTAATATTAACAAGAAATACAGCCATTAACATGGAATCTTTATGGTATTGTTTTTTATTCATAAATTGTGATTCGAATAGAAAATAATTAGATGTTTCCTTCTAGGAAAAATCATGTTTAGTTGAAATATAACATCATTTAGAAGTTGTTGTAGGAAAAATTATTGGATCTAAGGAAGGTTGATGGGGTTGAAAATATTTCGGATATATTGACTAAGTTTGTTTTTCGGGATGTTTTGAGGTGGTGTTGCATCTTATTTGGGTTGGTAATATCAGAATCATGGTGGATAACCCATGAGACTGCAATGAAACTAGAGATCTGAAGAGGTTGGTGGATGCTGGTAGAAGACTTGGTTTGAATCCTAAAAATGATTTTCAAGTCAGAGTTTTTTATTTTTATCCATGTCAAAACCATTTTCATCTAATGAATTAAAACTTATGGTAGTAGTGGTTCAGGAATTCTGGTTTTTTAAAGTTATATGGAAATGAAAGTGTTGCGGTTATAATGTCTGAAATTAAAGAAGCTGACAGATTAAATGTCGGTGATTGAAATCAGTTAATCCGAATATACTTTTATAAATAATAAAGGAGGAAGTGTGGAGATAGAAAGGAATTTGTGTATAGGTCATTTCTGAGGTTATAAAGTGGCATTTCCCTAATTATTTTATAGCAAAGGGGATAAATAAGGTTAAACTCATGGAGTTTCTATAAGTTCCTAGTGTTCATTAGAAGATGATGTTATGGTGGTGGAATTCATTGACCTATTTAAGGGGTTCCAGTTAATATTAAATCTATTTGGAAATTCTCACTATAAATATGGGAAGATAGAGGAACCAATTTCACCCCTATACTCTACTTTAAGTATTAAAATGGGGAAATTTTTTCTTGGTACATTTATAGCTTATAATCATCTTCTATTTATTGAATAAATATTTCACAACCTTCCCCCCATGGATTAGTACTAAATTCTGAACCATGCTAAATATTTTTTTTATTTTAATTTTTTTTATTTATTTCAATCATTTTATTACAGAAGTACTTTTCTAGGTTTTGTTTCAAGATGTATGTTGTGGTGCAGTGACTTGGGTGTGACTTTTCATCTAGGTTCTGGTGCATTGTTAGCACGGGTTCATTCTAGTTCTTTTGTTTCTTCCTTTTATATTCTATAGGATAACATTCAGGTGATTGGAAGGATTCATCGGACCCAATATCCCTAATAGTATTAGGTTACTAGAGAAATAGAGTTGGGTTTATCCATATGATGGATATGGAAATTAATTGTCTACTCAACTATAAAAAGGTCATCTATTACAGTATTATCATAATAACCCACCATAATAATTATGTGGTGAGAGAAACACCATAACAGACTCATCACTTAGTGAAATATAGACCTTGGCCTATGAATTGAAATTATGATTTTGAAAGGGGTATTCATTTTAGTATGATAATATTTAATAAAAGTCCTTATTAAATGATTTTAACACATAATACTCATTTGATAAAATATTTTTTGAATATAAATTCTATCATCATCCAACAATAATTTTGGATCAATCTTGAAAACAAAAGAGATTAATGTAATCAACTTCTTAGACTAACAACTTAATAAAAGTTCTTAATTAAGGAGGAAAACTATGTGTTAGAAAAACCCCTTACCAAGTAACTAACAATTTATTCTGTATAAAAAATAATCTAGATGCCTATGGGAATTTTACAAGGATTCAACTATGGTTTCAAAGGAATTGGTTGTAAGATGGTCAATGGAATTTTAGTCTCCACCCATATATTCAATATGATTGGATATGTTAATGACATGGAGAGACTCTAAGTTTCCTTAAGGATAGATTTGTTTATGGAATTCATTGTGGAATCATCATTTGAATACTTATAACAATATGAATGAATTTAAGAAAAATTTACCAAATATTATTAAAGTGTTGAGAAAGAATGAACTAAGAATATGATTTCTGTATTATGATGTTATACTTATAGTTATATTGGGAAAAGGTTCAAATCAAAAGAAGAATATTTATTTAGGGAACCTAATAATGTTTTTTTGAGAATCCATCCACTATTATTGAAACCTAAATATGTTATCAAGAAGGAATAATAATGATTCCATAGGATAGAATTATTCAGAATACATTAAATATTTTGGAAACTCCAAGGAATGTTTATGTCAGTTATTGATGTTACAAAAATCAATTCATCAATTTTGAAAAGGTATATGATACTAACTATATGTTTTAAAACTGTTATAAATAGACATAAATTCAAAAAAATGGAAGAATTGATAGTTATTGTATTTTTAATTCAATTGATAAAGAAAATATTTGTAACATCAAATATTTGACTATAAAGGAATATATCAAGGTCGGATGTATCTTAGTAAACAATGTGAATATATTTTATAAGATAGGAGAAATTGTTTTAATAAAATTTTTTATGAAAAAATGAGATTAATATGGATGTTTTATGATTCATTATATTTTATAACATGTTTTGAGTGTTGTGAGTGGATTCCCTAGACCCAACTATTTTATATACATTGATTAAAATTACATGTATACCATTTGAAATATACATACATTTATTCTTAACAAAATATTATTGATACTTATACATCCATTTTTTACATGGTAAGGTCCTTAAATTATGTTTCATATCAAAATGTTATAGAAATTCCCAACTATAATTAGAAACTTGAGATACTGTGACAATAATATAAAATATATGTATTATGGTTTAGATAAATCATACTGTTAGTACATAGATAATGTCTGGATATCAGTTGCTAGGGGATCATAAGCATTGATACTTCTTATCATGAAGTCCTCACTTGGTGATCTTGAGCATATGACAGTATGAGGAAAAACCGACCAATTGGAACACCACATGTTTCAATTTAAATTGGTTGTTCCTATCCATGAACATGTCTATTGGTCTCATGACATGAGATCTTTATCAATGTATACAATTCGATAAGGTACTTTGATGTAAGGAAAAAAAATATAACATTTAATTCAGGGTCAGATCGCTTGTGTTGGGTGAATCGTTGGTGGTATGACATTGGTTGAATTATCAAGATATAATTTTTCACTTCTGAGTTGAGGAAGTAATATCTTGTGGACCAATTTGAAACAGGACGGTAGTGACTTCATTAAATCCATGGTCATTAAACAAGAAGATGAGTTCATCCAAAAAGGTCAAAAAAATATAAAGTATCAAATAGATATAGATATAAGTGTTCATCCTTCTTTTTGAGATATCTCAAGAAAAAAATATTATATTACACATACTGTGTTCGTATGAGGTGGTAATAACTAGGACATTCTTTATCTCTTTAAGGGCCATGATGGATTGCTAGACTCCGCTCTTGCTCTGTGATTATATATGATTATATTATATATAAACAATTAAATTGATATTTTATATATATAAATACATTATATATATAATTATTAATATATATTATATATACACAAATACATATTTATATATATACAATTATATTGTATTATATATATTCATATACATAAATTTATATTTATATATATTAATTATATTATATATTTGTGCATATAGTATATATATTATAATTATTTATGTATATTATATATACCTAAATATATATATATAATTATAAATATATGTATAAATATATATTTACATATGTAAATATAATTATTTTTATATATTATTTATTTATAAAAAATCCTCATTATATATATATATATATTGTATGTAAATATTACATGCACATGAATAGGTGAGTGGGTCGCGTGCCTATATATTTGTATTTTAATCAAATATATATAAATATATATATGTATGTATGTATGTATGTATATATAATGAATTATTATAATATATATTTGTATGATAATATATATAATTGAATGGTATACTCTTTATTTTTATTTTCATTTGTATAATATTGTATATTATATAAAAAGATTATATAAATATATAAAATATTTATATATGGGTGTGCATTAATATGATTTGTATTTAATATATAATAAGAAATATAATATAAATGTATAATATAAATTAATTTAATATAAAAATAAGTATTTGAACATGAATATATAAATACATAATATAAATATGACTAGATTAATGTGTGTGTTTATATATATATATTCAAAAATATAATGAATAAAATTTATTTTGTAAACAATTATCCTTATATATATATGTATATATATTAATATCAAAAATGCATTTAGTGTGGTGATTTTTTTATGTAGGGATGATAACCTATGGACAGAGGTTCAATTATCAGCGGGAGAATGTGTTCGCAAAAGGTGGGGAGAATAAATTTAATAATCATCACTAATTTTTTTTAAAACTTTCCAGCACTTATACAAGACTTCCACCAATATAAGTGAGTTCCCACTTTAGCGGTGGATTTTTATAAGCATTGGTAAGTTTAATTAAAATTAGTGGTAATTGTTTTAGAGGGGTTTTTGACCCGTTCTAATTTTGTTAATTTTTTTATTTAAAACTAATACAAAAATCTATATATAGTGTGTAAAAGTATAGAGGAAGGTGTTTTTTAACATCCCCTAAAATTAATTTTTTTATTAAATTTAATGTTGTGAAATATTTTAAAAAGGCTACATGAAATTTCCAAAAAAAACACCAACCCCCTCCCTTTAATCATAAGGACCTCCACCCCCCCCCCATCCAACCTAGCATACCACATGGTAACCCCCCTTTCCCAAATATTCTCCCCACCTTTTGTGATCATGGGTGTCAACGTTAGCGGTGATTTTTCATAACCAACGGTAATGTATTTAGAGGGGGTTAAAACCCCTTTTAAATCCCAAAATAATCCCCTCTAAATGTATTATTTTTTTGTAGTGTAAGTGTATCATCATGTTCCACCTATTAAGATAAATATGAGTTTAGGATTAAGTGGGTCCCATGAGCGAGGCTAGTGAATTTCCAAGTCTGAATGATCATAGGTAAAAATAATTAAATTATATTTTTTAAGTTTATAATAATGACGATTGAATTTATTTATTAAGGTATTCATATGTTCTTTGGTTTTAAAAGTGAATTTGATAAAACATAATTTTTTTGAACAAACATAGTATATTCAAGGTTCATCAAATTAATTAGGGATCTTACAAGTAGATTTAATGGTTTTTTTATCACATAACAGGTTAAAGTGTTAAAAGTGACTGATAAAATATTTGTGACGTTTATGTGGAGTTTAATTAAGTCATAAGTGTTCTTGAGGATCTAAAATGAAGGGTATAACTTTACAAGGACAAAAGTGAACTTTTTTTAAGAATAAACTAAGTATATAAGTGAATTTTAGACTCAATAATTTACATGAATATTGATCTCTTTTATCTATCTGAAGTTTAGAGTGAGGAACCGAAGAAAGAAAATGGTTGAATATATCATTTCTTCTTGATCGAGTCAATATTCTTCACATGATGAATGTGACATTGTAAAAAATACTCAATTTTCTATTATAGCATCCTAAAATTGATGTTTGATGATCCAAGAGATGTGGTGCAAATGGTGAGCATCTAGATTATTCATAGTTTTTCACCTTTCAGCCATGACACACTATTAGTGAGAAAATCGTATCGGTGATTTCAAATGAACAAAGTAATATTTATAGTTTCATTTTATTTTATTCTTCATGCTTAAATTTAACTGAATATGATCCCCTAATAAATCCAAACAAGTTTTTTTTGTGGATTCTATTTTTTTACATGAATGTAATCCCAAAATATTAGATTGTGTTATTTTTCATGCTTTTGTTGCACCTCGGGTTCCATCAATTGGTATTAAAAAAAACATGAGATTATTTAAGATGAAAAAATTGAAATTTCAATTAAATTTGATAATATTCAGAAATATAGTTTTGATAGGGTCCCAACAAAACTAACATCAACTCTATCCTATTTGATATGACCAAGATATGGTCAATTGATTATCAATGGGTTTTAACCAAAAATTGTGATGGGGTTTACCTGTTTATTTTTTGTTCATATTTTATGTTTAATGGTGTGATGAATTTTTGGTCAGATCGTGATGTGAGCATGTTACATGTTGTCCAAATATATTTGTCGAAACCAATATTTTTTAAATATAAGATATTTTGTGGTGTAATCCTGGACGATAAACATCAAAATCTAAAAATTCGTAGAAAATACTAGAATGAGTCCATGATTAGATTTTTCAAAAAAAATACATTATTTGGTGGTAAAATGATGATCAATGGTGTGGGTATTCCATAAGTTTAATATATTAATATATTTGTTTGTTTGTTTGTTTGTTTTTTACATTTTTTGGAACCCCAAATTGGGAGGTCTGACCTCTCCCCATCTCAGGTGGAATCGAGTTAGTCTGGACCTGGCTTGTCCAACCTGTTAGATACTTCATAAGTCCTAAATTAAAATATGGGGATTTTAATTGGTCCAATGGACTCAAAAATATGTGAAAAATTTTAAAAAATTAAATTTATGTTTGTTATTTAAAAAAATTATTTTGGTCATTGTAGGTCATATCTATAATTAATTAAAATTAGTTCAATGAAATTTAAATCATTAAGAATACCCTCGAGCAAAATTTTATCAAAATTAATTTTTCTTATGAAATATAATTGAATGTTGACTAATCATGATCCAATATTTTCTATTACATGTTTTATTTTAAATTTATTTAATTTAATTATTTTATTTAAAATTTAAAATTTAATAATTATTTTATTTAGATAATTTGTGCATCGTCCTCCATATTTAATTTTTATAAGGGTATTTGTGTCCATATTTAAGTAATAAAATTTAATTTATCTCCCTGGTTTCCCCTCAACTATGTGTGATTATATATGTAATGATCGGATGAGTTCATGTTGAAGTGGTTTGAGTTGAGAGTTGGTGTAAACCAAACAAGGAAAGTGAATGAGAATTACAGGAATTGCAATTCAAATTTGTTAATAACTTAAGGAACCCCCCTATGGTCTTGATTATTACATTATCCACTTGATGTATTAACCAATAATCAGTGAATTATGATCACATATTATTTATTTATTTTATCATATGTATAGTTTATTATATTTTGAATGTGAATTTATTATACGTGTTCACATAGTATAATAATAAAAAATCATGCATAGAAAAAATGAACATGTGAATTGAATGATTTCTATTGAAATCAAGGTTATGTTGTGATTGATGTCACATAGAAAAAAACTATTAAATATAAATGTATTTCATTCATCGAGATTAAATTAAAAAATCACTCAAAGAAAATATTAAGTTATTAAATGTATTCCATCTCTTGAATTTAGACCCAACCGATTGTTTGAGGTTCTCTTCCACCCTCGTTGAGGGTGTTTGTTACTAATATGGAGTTATTATGAGAGTTATGAGTAGAAATAACTAAATTTTGAAGTGATGGAGTTATCATATCTAGCTTTCTACAACATTAGAGGTAAAATATTGATCAATAAAAAGAAATTTTTTGCAAGATATGAGACTCCACTCAACAGATCAAGGAGCCGCAAGTTAATATGGTTGTCTAGAAAAAAGTCTAACTTATACTATATAATTATTTGTGATTTCATAGATCAGGATATAAATATAGTTTTAAGTATCCTTTCTTCTATAATACTCAAGCGACTGAGTATTTTGAATCTAGTAGTTGAGGGCTACTAGGATTTGATAAAATAGTGGGAGACATTTAAATTTAATAATTAGAAAATTTCTACTACTAATTAAGATAAAGTACTAATATACTAAATTTAATTATTTTATATAAAATTAAAACCACCACAAATTCAATTTAACTGTAATTAATATTGTATAAATATAATATCCTAACTGATCATAACTTCTAGAAGTGGTACAAGCATTTGCACATAGTATTGTGCCAAGAGAGGAAGATTTATTCGCTAGAATTTCCACTTACTGTTGAGACTCCTTAGATAGTAATCAAGGATAACAAATATAAATACACGATATGTATAGATGATGCACTTGATGTTCAATTATTCATCTTTTTATCTCTGTGTATTGAGCTATAGAAAATGCATGTGGAAAAAGATGTTCTCCAAATTTTGTATTATATCCAAGAGTTATACCAGTAGAAAGAATAGTAAGGAAGATATGAGAATTCATGTTCTCATTATAGATGAATGCTAAAAAAAGGGAATCAGTAAGGACCCCATGTACTCAGGATGATCAGGTACATTAAGAGACCAGAGTCCTTTAGATTCAAAATAATCTAGTAACTAGAAACTGATCTCATTCTTTCCACTTTACCACATAGCTTCTCAACATTCATTATTAATTCTAATATGAATAACATTAATAAGTTACTCATAGATTATTTTCCTTTTTTCTCTACACTAATAAGGATTTGAGGAATTCCAAATCTTCAATACTTATGGAGAATAAAAAGAAAGTCAAGGAAAAGTGTCAAATACTACGTCCCAGTCAAAGACACCGATACACTACCATTTCAAGAAGGCGAAGATACAAATGGAGAGAAATTAATAGGATGTGGTCTTCTTTTCATGTTAAAAGAAAGTCCACTAAAAAAAAGAATTTCCAGGATGATAATAATAATTAAGGCGACACTTCTACTTAAGATATACTTCATTGAATGAAATCTTCTTATTTCTAGAAGTTTGGTATTGGATACTGCATGTGGAACTCATGTTTATATTCAAATATAGAAACCATAAAGATTAAATAGAATTTAAAAATTGAAGTAGATATCTGAGCAGAAAATGGTTCGATACTAGAAGAATTATTAGTGGGAGATTATCATCTTACTTTTCTTGATGTAATGGTTCTTGAACTAAATAATTTTTATTATGTATCATATTTGACAAGAAACATAACCACATCATCAAGTTTAGATACTTTGGTAATTTATTTCAATCTTTGAAATAAATGTTTTCTTAGGTATAAGGACAATGTTATGGCAAGGAACTTCTTAGAAATATACTATGTATAATTGAACTAGAAAATCTAGTTTTGGAAACCAATGAAAAATCTAGTTAGAATGACTCATATCCTACCCACCTATAGTACTTCTGGATAGGTCATGTAAACAAGAAGAATTTAAGTAGACTAAATCAAGAAGGGTATCTATACTCTATTAAGTTAAAACCCTTTGATGCATTTTATTCTTGTTTACAAGGTAAAATAACCTAATCACCTTTCAATTGGAAAGAAAAAGATCCAAAGAACCATTGGAATTGGTTCGTACTGATGTATGTGGCCCATTTATAGTATATAAAGAGGAAGGTTTTCTTACTTTGTTACTATTACTAATGATTATAGTATATATGGATATATATAATTATTGAGTTATAAGTCAGATTACTTTAGCAAGAATAAGGAATATCATAATGATGTCGAGAATCATCATGATAAAATGATTTTGAAGCTCCATTAAAACAATAGATAAGAATATATAAACTAAGATTTCATTGATTATTTAAAGGATTGTGGGATATTTTCCCAGCTTACTCCACTTTGTACACCATAGTACAATGGTTTTAGTGAAATGAGGAATCATACTAGGTTTGACATGGTCAGATCAATGATGATCTATGCAACTCTACCTTTATCCTTTTGAGGATATTCATAGAAAGTAGTATCATATACACTAAACTATATAACAATTAAATTGGAAGATGGTATTATATTTGAGTTATGTTATGGGAAGAAACCAAATATTTCACATGTAAAAGTATGGGGATATGAAGTTTTTTCAAAACTATACCAAGAAGTGTACACCAATACTCCTAGATCATCTATCTTTATAGGTTATCTAATGGAAATAGTGGGATAAATATTGACATTAATGAAGTTAATGTTCTAGATGCATAAGATTTGTTATAGAACAATATCTATAATAGATATTGGGAGAAAAATATGTTCCCAACACATAATTAATTCATAGGTATACTAGAGAGGTTGAAGAACTAGATATATGTGGTTTATGAGTGGGAGATCTAGAGGATTCTCAGCTTTACGCCTTTGAGACATGAAATGCCGATAGTTAGAGAATCATATTAGATATTTCAAACGAATAGGGTAATATTTATTATTTCATTTGATTTTGTTTTTCATGATTAAATTTATTACACATGATTCTTCGAGAAATATAAGAAATGGTTTTTTTGGATTCATTATTTTTTAAAATGAATCTAAATGAAAAATATTAATTTTTTTTTAATAATTTTGTTCTGCCTTGGGTTAATTCATTGAAAATAATAAAATGATAAAAAATTTATAAAAGATAAAGGATATTATCAATAAAATTTCTAAAATATTAGGGATATATTCCCACCACCCACCACCAACATTTTTTAATGAATAAAAAAATATTTTCGGAATAATGCTCCAAACACATAGAATGTCATATATGTTGTGATTACAATAATTTGTTTGTTTAATATTCCAACTTTACAAAATAAGATTTATTTCCTAAATACATAATACTTTGTGTATATCCAAATTATTTTCTTATAATAATATATTATCTAAAAGGATAGTTGAAGTATTCTTGGACTTAGAGTTGTTTAAATTTAACCAATAAAATAATATCTTGGTCTTCAAAGTGAATTTCATTTTATATCCTAAAGGATTTTATGTTATATCAGTAACATATTAATATAAATAATTATATTAGTTACCATAATATGTAAATGAAAAAATTTGATGGAATTGGTTCCAAATGATTATGAGGATGATAAACTTATAAAGTGTTCTAAATAGACAACATAAATTATTAATATCATAAAATTCACAGTTTTGAAGTTATGAAGTTTGGATATGCTCAAAGAGTTTAACATTAAGGATTTGATTTTTAAGTCTCGAAATTATTTAAACTAACATGATTCACAGATGTTACACACTATAGAGTTTAGTGGGATAGTTTTTTAGTTTTTCACATAGTGATGTGATAGAAATTACATTGAAATATGATGAGTTCAAAAAAACCCTAAGTATGATGTAGACATAAAGTTGATATTGAAAAATATCATACATAATATATTAGATAGGGTTTTATGTATGGCTTTGTTACGTATTTTGAAAAAATATTAAGAATTCTAAATACTATATTTTATACACAAAAAAATCCCCACATTTTCATTCTTTCATGTTGGTTTCATATATGTATATATTATGAATGAAATGATAATTTACCTCTCAAGTATAACTTTGAGTTATCCCTAATTGATGTTTATCTTGATGTATTTTAGGATTTGATGAAATTCTATGGTTATCAGGAATAAGATTCCTATATCGGGATACATAATATGAAATGAGGCACAAAACAAGCTTTGTACACTATATGACTCATTAAGTATATTCCATAAAAAGTTATATATATGTTGTGGAAGTGGGTTCTCTAGACCCAACATGAGAAACATTTTTTTTTATCATATCACTTATAAAAAAACAATTGTTGATGTATTCTTACCATAATAGTGTCGATACTTATACATTCATTATTTACAAGGTAATTTCCTTATTTTATTTATCATATCAATAGTTAAGAGAAGTTTTCATCTATATTTATAACATCAAGATACTATGACAGTAATCTTAAATATATGTAACATTATCTAGATAGATCATAATAGTTGTACATAAGAAGATTTCTTACTATCAGGTATTAGAGACTCATAATCATTGAGGCTCCTTCTCATGAAGTTCACACTTTGTGATCTTGAGTAGAGAAGATCATGAGAACTTAAACACCTATAGTAATACCACATGTAAAAAGTGTTATTGAATATTCTTATATATAAGAAATTGTTTTTGTCTCTATTTATGAGATCATTATTAGTGTGTATCATTTTATCATGCACTTTTATGCAAGATTAAGACTATGAAATTTATTTTTTCATGAGGTATATTTTGTTGGGGGCATCATTTGTGGTATGAAATTGATTGAATGATCAAGGAATAATTTTTTTCTGATATGAAAAGACATCTTAGACCCAATATACAAGGATGGTAATACTTTATTATATATATGGTCATGGTTAAAGAAGTAATTTTTTCACATGAGATAGCTCGATTTGTGAGGACTCTCCAAGTGTATCCAAGAGATCAAAGTTCAATTCTGTGAGGAAGAATATTTATGGGGTATTGTATCAGTACTGTAGCAGGAACTATAGCAGATAATGTAGCATGTACTACAATAGGTATTGTTGGGTACTGTAGAAGCTTGAACTACTCATCTATTTCTCCTTTAGGCCAACGGTTTGTTCCTTAGGTCCGGTAACGCCTTTGAGCCACCCAAGTCCTTTTAGCCAGTTAGGCCTTAGAGCCACCTCAAGGCCTTAGGAACACCTCAAGGCCGTAGGGACACCTTAAGGCCTTCAAGCCACATGTAAGGTAGATATAACCAGACAGACTTCAACAAACAAGGATCCAGATGAGGATTCAAGAGCATGTGGATTCATCATAGCAGATCTAATAATAATTGGATGAATTAAAGGGTGTAGCTTTGCCATCGGTACCAGGATTGTGCATCTCTGCATAGGACAGTTATATGACCAACCCTACGAAGGTGGAGAGATGACGTCACAAAATTTGATTGGGAGGGGTACTTTTAAGTAGTCAATTTGGGATGAATTTCTCTAAGGCATCTGGGTCTTTTAATGTGTCTCTAAGCCTACGGTCAATGTAATGGTTCCCCCTCAACCCTAAAAAGAGGGATTATCAAAAATCAACAAAAATTGAAAGCCTTCATGTCATTTAGAACTAAGAAGGTATTTCCATAAAAAATGTTCATTAAAAGAATAAATAATGTTGATAAGATTGATGAAAAAAATGTGCATCCAACATTATTATATATCACAATAAAAATATATTATATTACATGGTGTGCATTTTTAAAAGGTAGTCATGGCTATGAATAGTCTTTATCTACTTATATGTCATTATGTTTTACAAGATACTACTCTTAGTATGTGAGTATGACTCATTGCTATTGAGATAAGGTCTTTAATGGCCAATCACAAATTCTATTCACAATATCCACCTATTTAGATGAATAAGAGATTTGGATGAAGTGTGCCCCACATGTAGGGGTTGGTGAACGTCTATGTGTATAAGATCGCAATTAAATTAATTTAATTATATTATTTATTTTAGAATAATTGGAATGACCCTAATTTTTTAAATGTATATAATTAATTTTAAAAATAATATAATTATACATAAAACTATATTTTATAGCTTCTCGCTACAAATTAATACTTAATTTTTAATGATAGTTTATGTTTGAATATATATATGTGTGTTATATAAATATGTAAAAATATATATGTTATATATATATGTTAATTTTCATCCTTTTATTATTCATATTAATGTAGTATAATATAATATACATACTTTATATGAAAATATAAATTAATTATGTCTTAATTAATTTATTAGGAACCTATGAGTATTAAATTAATGATATTAATTCTTTTCCATTAATAAAACATTTACTTCAATTATGTACTCCAAAAATTTATGCATTTTTGGAAAACTAAATTGATTAATCTATAAAAAAATCAGTAAATGTTTTTATACATGTATTCTATTTTATCCCTCAAAATTGCATCATATTTTCCCATTTATTGAAGAAGAAATGGTTAAATAATTATTAACAATAATATCTAATGAAATAATATTGTAATATGGACTTATTTGGAGTTTTTACCCTATTTATTTTGCATCTAACATTAAAATATTAACCCCTAAAATTATTTCTTTTAGAATTTATAGTCGAATTAGTAATGAAAATATTTTTTTCCAGTCATACTTGTTGAACTTAGACACATTGACTTCACACATGATTTTGACCATGATAAATTACAAACTAGATGATCCTATAGTTGGATAAATTGATCCAAATTAATTCATCGAACATTATTAAAAAATTTAGATCAATCCATTTATGGGGAAAAACTTATGACCAAATTTCTGTGGAACCCATCCAGTTGGATCCACATTAGTGTTGACCTCATAACCACTTATTGACCATCAAAATGCGGATATAAATGGAAAAACAAATATTAGTGTAGAATTTAAACAAAAATTTAGAATATATAAGAAATTAATTGTTAGAATCAAAATACCAATGATCTAATGAAAGAAAAATAAAATTGCATTGTAATTTTTCAGATTTATCATTATTCTTGATCAAAATGTATTTAAGAAATAACATGAAAATAAATGGGTAATTATTTTTTTATACACCCTTAACTATACCTAAAAAAATTAATTTTCAACCAATAATGTTTGAATTAATTCCGCCCAAAATTTATTGGACTTAATTGAAAAATAATAATTATTTTAAACCCTTATATTCACCCCTCCTCAAGTATAAATACCCACCCCCTTTTCCCATTCTCCGATGCCCAATTTGAATTTCTCCCATCATATACCTTCCAAGGAGTCTCTTCTATTGATTTATATACAATCATGAAAAGTGTTTTTGACCGTATGGTTGTCATATATTTGATTTATAAAGTTACTCTTCGAGTTAAGGGATTATTTTTATTTTTTTCTTTCATTCCTCCGCTTCTTTTGATTGAAGTTATTATTTTGTATAAGCCTTTAATTCTAAATTTATTTTGTTTATCAATGATTTTAAAAACCCCAATTACAATTAATATGATTTATTTTTAATTAGAATCATAATTTCCCTCTCGTTATGGTTTTTTCTTAAGTTGTTACTCTTCCAAAATAAGGGTTCCTCAACCCTCTTTTATGAATATATTCGCAAGACATTTTAAATTCCCCTATAATTTCAATATGAAATCTTATTAAATAATCATTGTTTTAATTTCATTATTATTTTATCATTGATATGTCACCATTCCCTCTTATTATAGCCTTTTTCTAAGAAGTTATAATTCTTGAACTATTCTAAAAACATAAACCATCCAAAAATTTTGGTGAAGTAATGTGTGTGTGTGTTTTTAGAAGAAAATAAATCCTTGTCTGGATACTACAAGTGGATGTGGGTCTGATATAGATATACCAAGTATTAACACCCAAAAACACCAAATTTTTCTACACTCTATCAAGAACTGGTGCAATAAAATGGGCCTTTCTACAGACCTTGTTTGACACTATCGTGGGATATTATTGTTTGATCTATATAATACTTCCAAAATATTTTAAAGGATTTATATTTTTTTACATCAGTATCCAAAATTTTTAAAATCATACTTCATTATTTGATTCTTATATTTGGGGAAAAAATACATACCGTATAATTATTTCTTCTATATGAAAATATCATGTTAGATATGCCTCATTAAGAAATTGATTCTAATTATTTATGTTTCTTATTTCATTCAACATTTTTCCATTTAATCATTGATATATGTTATAATGCATTGGAATTTTATGTTATGGGTAGCTCCTGGAATTATATATCCCCTTAGTACATTGTTATGTCTCATGATACAACTAAGACATGGTAATGGGTGTATCATTATCTTTTACGAATGATGTCTTGGCACAAGGCCTTGATAGTATGGTAAAAATTACATGTATTATAAATTCTCAACACTATATGGTTAATTATTTTTATCCATGGTTTTAATTTGGATTTTGTTAGAAATGGATATATTTATGATCTTCGTTTTATTTGAGATGAAATAACTCAATATATTTATTCATTCCATAATTTTTTATTTATAAACATTTCTGAAGTATGTTACACCCTTCCAGATCATCTGAGATCACTCCTTTATAATTTTTTCCTTTTCCCCAAGAAATCCATAAGAGTACAATTTATGATAAATGGATTTTCAAGGATAATAATGATGTTTTTCATGTTTTCAATGATTTATTTATTTTAGATATAATGTAAAACTTTTTTATGTATCTAGTTTCCTAAGGCTATTAAACTATTGGATCCTTTGTATTTGTGATTTATGTACCATTGTAATAATATATCCATCAGGTCTGGGGTGCTAGGTCTAGGGTTTTTATAGTTGGTATCAAAGGAATTTTTAATAAAAATATAAGTAACTATATTTAGAACAACATATTTAAAAAAGATGAATCCTATAAGAAACCCATAGTATAATCAAGAAATTTTTCTATAAATACAAATCACAGTTTTTTTATACACTAATTAACAGTATAACATTGTTAGATATGGAATCAAATGGAAGTAACAACCATGTAAAAACCTATAATCAATGTAGTGACTTCCCACAAGAGAAAATAAATTAGAATATTATTGGATCAGAACATATCATGACTATATTAAGTAAGTTGACCCAGGTTATGACTAATAATGTCACACCCCAATCTATCTGTTATTTTTTATTTTATTATTTTCTTTGGTCATCAAATTTTTTGTTGAGGTTCGGGTCGAATCTCGAACAAGATTTTTGAGTATTGTCAAAAAAACGAGTGTTTTTTAGTTCACGTCGTTGAGCGCCCAGGTGGAGCATGTTTTAGAGACCCCACAAGGCTTTGGCCATGCAACGACATAGTCTTCCTATCTTTGAAAAATTAAAATGGATAAATAAATTTTAATTTCATTATTTAAAATATTTCATGGTTAATAATTTTAATTATTATTGTTGTAATTAATGTTATTATTATTATTAATATTATTATTATATAATGTTATTATTTTAGTTTTAGTTTACTTTTACTTTTTCTCCCCTATTTCTTCTTTCTTCATTATTTTCTTTTCTTTTTTTTGTTTCTTCCATGAGGTTGTCCCCCCACCATGCTCCTTAGAGCACATGTCGTCCCCTCCTCTCTCTTCTCTTTCTCCACGCTGCAGCGCTGTAGCACCCCTCATGCCCTGCTCGGCCCGCACACATGATCCCTCCCTACTCTGGTTCCCTCGCACCCGTGCACTCTCTCCAGCTATGGTAGCCTCCTGTATCCCTCCTGCCTCGCTGCCCGGTGCCCCGGCTCCCCTGCACCCTGCTCCGCCTGCACCACCAAGCCAACCCACACCTAGGCCCTCCTCTTTCTTTGGCTAGACAGCATCGCACCCCCCCCCCAAATCTCTGATGTTGCACCAGCCCGCCCCCCTGCTCCCTGCTGAGTGCACCCGACCAGCGCACCCATGGACTCCCCTTCCCGTTGTATAGCCTCTTGCACCTCATTCTTCCCTCCCCCTACCAAAAACCCTCCAATCAGTTCGAGAGAACCTCTGACTGATGACTTGGACCCCCCGGCCTACGTCTTATTCTGTTCCCTCATCGCGCCTCCCATTGTAGTGCCCAGCAGCGTGCCTCCATCCTATGAACTGGCGGTTCGACCCCCCTATGTTGCACCAAGCCGCTAGCCTTCCAACGCTCATCCTTCACTGGTTGTGCCTCCTGCACTCCATCCCTGATTTTTTCAGCAAGAAGTGGCGCAGTGCCCTGATGACTTCCCCCTTCACTATACTATCCATGGACCTCCTTTCGGCAGCCACACACCCACCTAACCTCCTTTTAGTCACGCACCCTTTGTATTCACCCCTTTCGACCCTCCATGTGCCATCTATATGGCCCTGTAAGTGAAATTTCCATGCTTCTAGACAACACCCCACTAGTCCGTCCATCATACACACTCCCAGTCTGACCACGCTCTTCAGTGGCATCATCACTTGTCGTTTCCTCTTTCACACAATCCCTTTGATCTAGCACACCTCGTACTGGCTATTTCCTCCATTACTCATTTAATTTTTCTTTCACTGAGGTTTATGTGAGGTCTTCCTTGTCTTTTGATTGATTTATTCTAAATTTTCATTTATGTTTTTTTAGTTATCTTTATGGTTGCATCACATTTGTGAGTTATTTCAGTGATATTGTGTTCGTCAGTAAGTTGTGTGTACTTGTGTGAAAGTGTGAGACATGTCGCATCATCGTAACTGAGCTTCAAGTCGAGGTAGGTCCCCACTGCACTCACCTTTATATTTATAATTTATTAATTTCTTGGTATTTCATTAAATTTTAGATTAATGGAAAATAATATTAAATAATTAGTTTAAGAATAAATGTTCATTGTGAAGGATATTGGTTCTCTCTTCTTTTGAATTACCCGAAAGTGCTTTCTTTTAAATGTTCATCATTAGTGTTGATAAAATGTCTGGTTGGCCTTTATAAGTAAATTGGGTTTCTTTTAAAGAACGGATCGGGTTGAAAATGTGTTCGGTTTTATAAAATAAATTCTATAAATGAGGTTTCAAATGGTCTTGATATTGAAAGTGGTGTTCCTTTGATTCTTTGGAAATGTGTTGGCATGTGTTGGTTCTTCTAAAAATAGTTTGGTGTTGAGTGATTGGTTACTTGATTGACATGGGAACCTGACATAGTAAGCGAATCTTCTGAGAACGATTGTTGCACTAGTTTAGACTATGCACTCACTAGTGGCCCATAGCATAGAGGTGTTCTATTATTATTGATATGGGATTGGGCCCCTTGGTTAGTCCATGTAGGGAAACACTAGCCATTAGGGCATTATCATTTCATTGAGTAGGGCATGCTTTCTGGATGATTTAGATGTATAGTATGTTTTGGATTGTTCATGAGCTCCTAGGTTCGAATCATGTTTCCTTTTGTGTTTATTTGTGTGGCAGATGGTTTAGTGGTCTAGTTCGGTTTTTGTCCCCTGTGTGCCACTTTTTCCAATTTCTTTAGTGTGCGTTTTCTATTGTGTGTGGTTTTCCTTTTGAATAACAACTAAAATTTGGATTTCTAAATTGTTCTCAAAAATGATTTAAAATTCAATGGACCTGTTTTATTCAAACATTAAAAAATATTAAATTAAAAATGGAAATGGACTGTTACTTGTTTTAGAAATGAAATTCTCTGTGTGTGGAAACCCATATTTTTTATAATTTAGTTCAAAAATGAAAATGGTAAATTCTTTATTTAAAGGTAGTGCATTGGGAATAGTTTTATGGGCACTTCTACTAAGCTTTAATACTCACGCCTATTGTGTTTTCCTATTTTTAGTTTTTTTGCAGGTTTAAATTAAGATTTCTTGTCGTGGGAGAGAGTTGGTTTTGGACTAGTGAGTGACTCTCAGAGTCACGAGGAGTTTTGTTTGTGGTCAGGTTAGTTGGTTGTGGTTGATCGTTCATTCTTTTCTTGTTGTTTATTTACTTTGCGTTGTTCTATTTTCTTTCCACTAATTTATTTTTTTCATTGGGAGAAATTGCCCCCACTTGCTCTCTTTTGATGCCCAGACACTTGTCGCCAGCCCAGGAGGATTGGGAACACCTCTCAGGCCATGTCGCGGACCGGCTCGGGTGACCGGTTCAGGGTCGACCAAGGTTGGTTCATGAAAAAATGGTATTAGATGAGGTTTTCTCCTGAGTGGACCTTGTTGTTTAGAGCATCCATCATTATTCGGGGTTGTCATGGTAGAAGGACAAGAATTGTCGAGACTCAAGGAATAGTGAAGAGAAGGACGTCATTAACCCTTGTTTGTTCCGAACCTTGAGTTACTATGGGATGTCTGGACATGTTGGTGTCCATTGATTGTTGTGAATAGTTTTATGTTGGGAAATGAAATGGGAGCCGGGAAAGTGACCTTCGTGAGTTCCCATCATCTGGAAAGCCATGTGGAATCAGGTATATTACCCTAGAGTGCTCTTTGTGACGGTGGTGTGGATGGTGTATGGTTGACAACCATATGTTCAAGTCACCCATCAGAACTCGTTTCTCCTTGTGAATCATTTTCTTATTCTTTACATTTATGAACTATTTTATAAAGTTTTATTTTGGAAATTGTGACAAGAATAATTTAAAATGGTAATGACCATGTTTTGATCTCACTCCTTGTTTTCTTTGTTCCTTAGTGTTCGACCCCACAAAGGTTTGATGAATGCTCAAGGTTCAGCTTCGGGTGATGTATCCATAGAAAATCCTCCAGTTTATCAGACCATAAACTACATCCTTGAGTTTCGAAAGATGAAACCTCACCCTTTTATGGGAAAGAAGATCCTACTGAGGAACAGGAGTGGTTGTGGAATATTGAGAGGAAATTCTATTATCTCACACTACCTGAGTCATTGAAGGTGATGTTGGATACCTTTATTCTTGAAGGTCCAACCTGAAAGTGGTGGAAGTTTGTGTCTCAAAGAAATCCTTGAAAAGATCTCACTTGAGAGTACTTCAAGACGCCATTCATCCAAAAATACTTCTCTAAGGTGACAAAGGTGAGGAAGAGGATGGAGTTGTGTGGTTTTCAACAAGGTGTTGGATCGGTGTTGGAATTATTTCATCATTTCCTGGACTTGGCTATGTATGAATTGGGGTATGTTGGAAATGATTCCTTGAATGCTCGGTATTTTGAGCTCATATTATGTCATGAGCTACAGTCGAAGGTGGAAGAGTTCAACGTAATCACCTTCCCTGACATGGTGAGACAATACTTCCTTGAAGAAGTTGAGTTTATAGGAGGACTTGAGGTGGTGAATCCTCTTTCAGCCTTGGGAAGTAGTGAAAAAGATAGTGATAAGATGAATGGGAAGTGTCTTGATACTGGTGGTACTGGTAGAGGAATCAAGAGGCCTTCAGACCTTCAGTCATATTCTTTACATCGTAATGCCATGATCTGTCACCAGTGTGGTAAGTAGGGACACAAGAGTCTGATGTGCCTGAATGCTCTAAAACCCTTCCACACTTCTGGATGTCTGGATCACATACAGTGATTCTGCCAAGGTGTTTCCAAGAAGCATGTTGAAGCCAGACCTGGCTCATCGAAGTTCATCTCAGCTCATTAGCAGGATTAGGGCGATGTTTGTGGATCAGTTTGGAGTATTTCTCTTTGTAGTGTTCCTTGGATGTAGTAGTCATCACTTGTACTATTTTGTGGTGTTTCTTTTCCTTCAATTTTCAGAATGGTTCTTGTCGAACCACTTTGAACCCTTTATTCTAATGGATGTGCTTTTGGTGAAATTCTTTTTCATGTGTTATGTTTGGGAATTTTTGAATCCTGGCTGTGAGGTAGGAGATGCTTCAATCATCAGAGGTCCATCCATAGGTCCTGGAGTGAAGCTGGCACATAGACAGGAGAACCCCAATAGTGAAAAGGTAATTGGTTTAATTTTCATCCTTATTGTAGTGTGTTTTTTTTTCTTTCAAGGGTGTGAAGTCGTTAGTGGATTGGTAATGGTACTTTCGATGTTCTATCAGTAGGGACATTCCCTTCTCCCCCTCGTGGTGGGGTGTTTTTGGTCAGTGTGGGAAGTTTTCAAGTTCGGTTAATCTCACCAGTCCTTATGGTGGGGAGACCCGTCGTGGGTGTCGTAGAATTCATTTTGTTATGTTTCTTATGGTGGGGAGTCCATTCAGGCATCCCCATGCCAGTATCAGAGTTTCGTTTTGAGATTCATTTTGGTGGTGTTTAAAGTGTTTGTGTTTTGAGGATAAGTTTCATGTCATGGGATTTTAGTGTTCGTTTGGATCGATCAACTGGAGGTGCTTAAACTTTTGGGCGTGAGTTAAAATTGAGTTTCATCTTGGATCTAGGTCTTGTTATGGCTTCTTAGGTATGGGAAGCGTTATGGTGGGGAGAAATGTCACACCCTGACCTATCTGTTATTTTTTATTTTTTTTATTTTCTTTGGTTTTAAAATTTTTTGTCAAGGTTCGGGTTCAATACTAAACAAGATTTTTGAGTTTTGTCCAAAAATGCGCTTTTTTGAGTTGACTTCACTGATTACTTGGGCAAAGCTCGTTTTAGAGACCCTGCGCGACTTCACCCATGCAACGGCACAGTCCTCCTATCTTCAGAAAATTAAAATGGATAAATAAATGTTAATTGAATTATTTAAAAAATTTCATGGTTAATAATTTTATTTATTATTATTCTTGTAATTAAGGTTATTATTATTATTATTATTATTATTATTATTATTATGTAATGTTATTTTTTTTTTATTTTTTTTTTAATTTTACTTTTTTCCCCTCTTTCTTCTTTATTCTTTTTTTTGTGTCTTCCTTACGGGTGTCCCCCCCCCCCACCTTGCTCCTTGCCGCGCATGCCGTCCCATCCTCTCCCTTCTCTTTCACCCTAATGCAACGCCGTAGCGCCCTTCCTGTCCTACTCAGCCCGCACACACTGGAACACCCTGCTCTGGCCCCCTCACACCCATGCACTCTAACCAGCCGTGACAGCCTCTCGTGCCCCCTCCTACCACACTGCCCGATGCCCTGACTCCCCCGCACCCTAATCCTCCTACACCACCCAGCCAACCCGCACCCAGGATCTCCTCCTGCTTCGACTATATAGTGTCACACCCCCCCCCCCCCCGGATCTCCGACGTTGCCCCAGCCCACCGGTCTGCTCCCTGCTCAGCGCGTCCGACCAGCGCACCCACTGACTCCCCTTCCTGCTATCCAGCCTCCTGCACCTTTTGATGGCCTCCCTCCTATGGACAACCCTCCAACCAGTCTAAGAGAACCTCCAGCAGACGACCTACACCCACCGGCCTGCTCCCTATCCTGCACTATCACTGCACCTCCCGTTGTAGTGCCCAGTAGCCCACCTCCATCCTCTACACTGGTCGTTCGGCCCTCCTACGTTGTACCCAGCAGCCCGCCTCCCTGATGTTATGATGAAGGAGTCTCACAAGATCTATACGACCTGCCTTTATGTTTTCATGTGTCTTTGGATGAAACATGTGAATTGTATGAGGTACATTACATGTTTCTTCCATCTAAGACTTCTACCTTTGATTTTAGCTCTAGTCGTTGTATTTTGGATGCCTTGGTGTTGTTTAATGTCAGTTCACCTTGAATATCACATGATCTAGTGGGACTGTAGAATTTTCTTCACATTATCCTCTAGAGTTCCTTCATGTGATCTATATATGATCACAAAAGTGATTTATACATATCACATGACTCCTACAACTAGTTTCTGGTATATTTCCTAATGGAATGCTATTAGGTTACATGATCAGTTGCTCGGAGAAGTCCGTGGTAGAGTCTGAGTGTCTGATCATGTAGAATAGTGGTCAGAGTCCCAACCCTTTCTTTATGTTGTAGTGGGGAATTTATGGGAATCTATATCCCAATTACTCACTGGTTTGCGAAATTTTTCTAGTACAAGTCCAGGATGGATTCAATGAAGGGGACCTGGAACCACATGGCTTCACAAGTCTCTATCTTGGATCGCTTCATGGTTTCTGCCTAATTTTTTGTGGCCACAAGTACTTATGTAGAAACAACCTTTCTTAGATCATGTGTTCATGTTTAGTGACTTACATGGTGTCATTTAGACATATCAAAGGCCTCTGTAAGACATAATATCCTATTAGGATACACTCATAAGACCTTGGGTGACTTTTATTAGGGTCTCACAGGACTGTGCCGCCGGTACCCTAAGCATGTCTCTTGCCTTTCAGTGAATTTGAACACCTCTCACCTCCCTTCTTTAAATCTCATTTTTTTTATGTAAAAATGTTCGGCAGTTATGTGAGATTCCATGTGTGCTACTGAGGGTATTTCTACTATCTTTTTTGATGAGTCACATGAATAATATGGGATGTATGGGGGTATGCAAGAATTTCCTTGGGGGAATCTATTAGTTAGACCTCGTCACACCAAGGAGTTGTTCAGACATGCTCTAAGATTTCCATGTGGTGAGGCTGACAAGTTGAAGGGATTTCGTGAGGCGAGGTGGACATATCACCGAGGACTCATAGTATTTTAAAGTCATAGAGGGAACATCACATGTCTCTTAGTGACCGTAAACCCCTCTTACTTTCTTTGTTTTGATCTCCATTTTCTTATAACAAAGGTCATGCGTATGTGACTTTACACGAGAATAGTCTGTGACATATTATTGATTTTTGGATGATGCCTCTCATGAACAATATGGGTCACCTGAGGTTGTGAAATATTTTTCTGGATAAAACTATATGTATGTTTTTAAGGCACTTTGGGGTCGTCTATATACACCTAGGGGATTTCATGCAGTGTGGCTAACAAGACATAGGGGTTTTGCAGGACAAGAAGAATATGTCGTCGAGGTCTCACGGTGCTTCACAGGTCACTGGGTGCATGCCTCACATTTCCTTCAGTGACCAAAAACCCCTTCGACTCCTTACCATTATTTCCTTCATTTTATCTTCCAAATGTTCAGGGATCATGTGAGTTGGATATAATATCATCACGGAATTTTATTCTTTCCCATCATGATGTGGTGTGTGAACTCATTGGATGCATGTGGTCTTTGCCTTTTAAATGTCATTCTTCCTTGTTTTGGAAGGATTTTGGCTGGTTTTTCTGGCACTTGTCATGGGCTATGCACCATACATGGAACCCTTGCATGACCTTGGAATAGTCACATAATCTTGAGTCCCTTAAGGACTCATGTGATCTGTGGGTCTCATCCATCATCTTCTTCCTTTTATTTTTATGATAATAATGCATGTGTCTAGTTATTTCTTCCTTTGTAATTTTTTCGATGCTTATTTGGTGGGTATCAAAAATCCCCCCCCCCCTCAGAAGCAGTTTCCAAGGAAATTAGAACTCGATTTTGAGGAAAAATAATGCCCTCCAGAGTCCCTAATGGTGCCACAAATCAATTCCTTTGGTGACATTTTTTCTACTGGGTGACCATTGGTATTCGGAGATCTACCTATATATAGGGGGTATAAGAAAATTTATTCAACCGACCACCAATTTGTCTATGAAGTATTTGACTATTATTTCCTTCATTATCAAGTGAAGGAGTTAATCTCTATATGAGAACAGAAGAGGGCCCTTGAGTTGAGGGTGGTAGCTACCGAGGATTCCTCCACAATGAAGAAAAAATGGAGTGAATCTATGAAGGAAGCTACCCAAAGAGCGATGAATTATGCTGCTCACTGAGCTGCAATTAATGTTGGAAGGCTCAGACTCGTCATCTCCAATATAAAATCTAACATCTTTAGACAAATATATCCCAATTTTATTATGCATTCTAGATATTGGAAAAGGCTGTGTTGAATCAGCAAGGGATCCTGGATGTAGAAGAGAAAGCCAGGATTGATGTTGTCGCGAAAGCGGAGGAACTGAAAAATGTTGTGGAAGTGGATACTGAATATATTGATCAACGTCATCAATTTGTGGCTTCACTAGAGCAAAGGTTTTCTGGTCTTGATGGCTCGTCTGAGTAGGTGATATGATAGTGGTAGAATTTTGCAACCATATTTTGGCACATATGTTCATAGGAGAGGCTCTAACATGTGTAGGTACCTTCTTTTGTATGGTATTGATGAACACATTTATTGTATCATGCATGATGTGTATGTTATCCTTTTATTCTTTTATTTTTTGAACTCATCATTGATGTTAATCCTCTATTTATCTTAAATTACTTGAATGCCTAACATGTGAAGGGATCATCTGGGAAGGAGATATGTCCTGAATAATGGGTGCTTTTCATATCTGCAGAAAGTAGCTCAAACATGATTAGACCACATAGTGGGCCTCGCAATAACTTCCGTGTGATTTAGTTTAAGGTATTATAGTTCATAACATCTGTTGCTTTAGTATAGGTCCTTTCAACTAATACCTTAGGGATTCCATATAGTATAGAGTCTTACCACCATAAATTTTATGAAATATAGGTTTAGAATATCAGGGATGAATTAAAACACTATGGGTTGCAGAGTTCTCTCGTGGTACTACTAGGATTCACAAGGATTGGAGTTACCCTCTTTAAAGTGGGAGATTCCTTTGGTTGGTGGGTTAAATCCCTTATGTGTTTATAGAATGGACAAATAAATTTGGTCTCTACTCTTCTCCAAGGGCTACAGTAGGCTTATGGGGTGAATATGGTTGGGATGAAATTCTAGGGAAGCTATGCCTGCATGGATAGTTGGGATGTGGATGATATAAATCATAATCCAAATGTATGAGCCAAGTAATATGGGATGAGGAAGACATGTCGACTATGAACCTTAACATTATGAGATGTCAGGTTTCACCATAGTATTTTTGAGGCTCATAAGGATTGGGAGACCCTTTATACTATATCAAGATGCCTCTAGTCGATGGGTATGATCCTTTCTACATCAGTATCATGGCTGGACTGAGAGATCTATTTTCCTTTTTAGGGGATATGAAATATTTGTAAAGGCTAAAACATCTATATGATGATGTTTCATTTGGAAGGAGGGCTATCCAAGATATGTTTTGGAACCCTATTTAAACAAAGCTCCAATTTAACAGCTTGATCCTTATGCCTTGTGGTGTCAAATCACATGGTTGATACACCAAAAGGTTCAAGAATGAAGGGTCACATTCTGGCCTTGATAAAGGGTACAAAATATGGTGATGCAATGTTGAGGATATTTGATCCACTTGGATAGTCTGATATAGAGACTACAAATCATAGTCCAAAGCTCTCAAGTCATGAGGAACGTATGGGATAGTCACATTAGGGATATCTTGAAACATATTGGGTGATAAGTTCTATTGTGATGATTCCAGGCTCACAAGAAACATAGATCCCTTTATATTGTGGAAATATGTCTCCAGTCAATGGGTATCATCCCTTCTACGTCGATAGCATAGATGATATAAGAGATATCTTTTCTTTTTCAGGGGGTAATGGATGGTTTCTGATGACTTGTGTAATGCCCCGACCCCAGTTATCCAGAGTTGGTGCATTATTTTAATACATTGGCATGATTACAAGGAATCAAGTTCAGAAGGAATGATCGGTTTAGAAGTCTTGGAAAATAGATTACATACATGAATGTTACATTAACTTCTTAACATACAAAACAACATAAATAATCCTTCAGGAATTCCATTATTCCCTTCGCTTAACCCGGCATATCAATCACAATACACTTCTTGGAATCCTGGGGAAAATGAAACATATAAAGGGGTGAGCTCAGATTCTCAGTAAGGATAACAATACAGTGGAAACTTTTTTAAATAATCATAAACATTTAAGGCAATGTATAACTAAAACAAAAGCCTTTTAAACTTGAACTTCAGCATAATATGGAAAAAATAAAATGAATTAATGCCATTTACATATTCAAATGGATATTCTACTAGTTGAATAATCACATGCAATATCACTAACCACTTTCATAATGATGTAATTCATAATTCCATACTATCATAACCACATAGTCATGGCCTTTTTCCAAGACTACAAATAAGATTTTGTCAAGGCCTTGTTCCAAGACACTAGTTTGTCTCATGAGACCTACCGATGCATCGAGGAGCTATAGTGGGCTCCACCCGTCACTTACTAAGTCCAATGCATTCTTCATATGAGCAGGTTTAAACATAAAATAAACATTTGTATTAAAATTAGCATACAAAATGTCAATACTTTCTCCATAAACAATGAATGGTATAAAAATAACACATCCACAGTCAAACATATCACAAAACCTTTAATACAATATGGAAGTTTTGTATCATAATAAATATACTACAAATAAGATTAAAATCCATCAAAGGATGTTTAAATAGATGAAATCAATACTATTTGAGAGAAATATCTCTTTTTTTAAATCATTTAAAAGTCACACATTTATAAAGGAAGTAATTTAAAATAGATTTTTGAATAAAAGTGTCCCATACCACTTTGGAACGTTTGAAAAGAAATATAATTTCAAAACATTCATGTCCATACAAATAAATCCTTAAAATCATTTTGAAAACATGGACATTAATTAAAAATTTTTATAAAGATAAATCTTTAAAACATTTAAAATTCTGATCTTGATAATGAGTACCTTTCACAAATTCTTAAAATATTCATTTTGAAATCATTTAAAAGTCACATAATTATATAATAAAACATTTACTTTCAAAATATTCTTATAATATTTTAAGGGAAGCTTTGATGATTTTATAATGGCAGAAAATAGCCGCAGTCGTCGTATAAGTTAAAAAATACATTCTTACCTTCATTTTGTCGAAAATGTTAAAAAGGACCTCGTTTGGAAAATAAAGGAAAGATTCCTTTATGAACATCTTATTAAAATTCAACAAGGGTATAAATGACTTTAACCCATAGTCTATAAAATACTAATAATGATTTGAAATACATTTTTAAAAAACATGGATGTAGATGATAAAGAGGTCCCAGTAGATAATTACGTATTAACAACCTCGGATAATTAAGAGATTGTGAAATAAACCCTTACCAATTTGGTAACTTACGAAACGTACACCCAATAAAAGAGGTATAATACAATTAATATGTAAATAAACATAAATTAAAGTGTAGTACACAAATAATACAATTATGGGCAGTATATACACCACACAAAAGGTAATAGTCGCAATATGGCATGAATCTCACGAAAATAAGGAATGAGATGAAAACCCCTTACCTTGAACTTTCCTTTAGTCGATAGTACGTTTAACCTCATGTATGAAGATTGTATTATGTTATTAAATTATACCAAAACCATATTATGATATCATACATTATTCATTTGTGACTTTTTACTACCTATTTAATAATAATTTCCATGTTAAATTTACATTTTGGGTAATAATCGCTTTCTTTATCGTACATGTTTTAACTTGTTACTCTTGATTGTATCACATAGATCATGATTTAAATATTTCAAGAATATAAAACATGATTTATATATCATATATATTTAGAATATAATTATGTATAATATATATATACATGAAATGGAAAACACAATTTATGGAGACGGTAGTCCGGACGTACACATAAACGTTGTTTCCATTTTCATAACGTATTGGATAGAACAAAGTGGATAAAATATATGTAAGTAAATATATATGCATATATATATCTCTAGTATAATTATTATGTCATATATTACAAAAAATATTATTAATATATATTTTTATAATCATCGATGAATGGTGAGTGTGGAAATGAATCTCATCACGTCGTGGAGAAGGTAGTTCGTACGTAGGCACGAGCGACAATATCATTTCCTTAATAGTTTATAATTGGATGGTATATTAATTTTATAGATACATTTTTATGTTATTTTAATTATTTATATACATATTATTCATCATTATATCCATCCAAATAACATAGTGTTGAATAAAAAATTACACCACGGTGTAGAGACGGTAAGTCGTACGTACGCACGCATGATGACATTATCATTCATAAGATGGATAGAATAATGAATATAGTTGTGAAATATTTATAATAACATCACAGTATATATAATATACTAGATTTATTATTTTATAATGGAAATAACAAAGAAACAAGAAGTGTAAGAAGTAAGGAACTTGAAAGAGGGTTGTGAAAACATTACCTCTTCTTCGGGTTCTTCCTTTTGCTTTGATAAAAAGGGATCCTTAGGTTGGATTTATGATAAAAATAAGGCCTCTAGGTTGAACTAACGGATGTTGAGAGAATATTTGGGCAGGTTTTGGCTGAGCCAAAAGGGCTTTGAAGGTATGAATTTGAGAGAAGGGGAGTGCCCTTTTATAAGAGGGGTGAGGGCCACCTTTGGAAAAGCTAGAAATATTATTTTCTAATAAATTCATATTCAGTTTTTAATGGCTCCAAAGTGGATTATTTAAAGTTTAAGGTGGTTATAGGTCTAAAACCACTCAACCAATAGGTTTTAGATAGGTTTGTGTCACTATATTAACTTTATCGTTTTGATTTGACTCTTAGTTAAATAGTTTGACATTTACCATGTCTCTTTGTATTTTTATATTATATAGTCAATAAACTTACTATAAACTTCTAAGCGACCCCCAAGTGGTCCATTAATAATACACCTATTATTATATAAGTCCTTTGGCCGAATTTTAGATTTTTAGGAATATAATATCAATTAATAATATAATATTTGTTTCAAAAACTCGTCTATGTCAATTTTGAAACTATTTAATAATTGATTTATGTTAAAGTATTAACAACTTTATTAATTCGAACCAAATTCATTTAAGAAATACTAACTTGTCGTATTAACCAATAAAAAAATTTTATGTCATCAAAACTTAAAAATTATATTTTTTTAACATTTATAATACTAATTATTTGATTCTTTCATTAATAAGGAAAATATTGAATCATTGTTATGTCATAAATAAATTTAATTATTAAATATCTAAAAATTATAAATAAAATACCATTATGTAGGAAATCGTTTTATCTTTCTAATGAATATTTATAGTCAAAAATATAACATATATAACTCTATGTAAAAATTGTTTTTCTAAAATATATATGCTTATGACATTTTTGTATTTACTTTAACTTAATTAATATAAAGTGTCATTATCACTTAAAAGTGGGTCCATGTGGTCTCAAAATGGACCCAAATCTTCCCATGGTCGGAAATGTATCAACCAATATGGTTAGGACATGTTTTAGGGTAATTTATTATTATTATAATATTATTTTTTTACCCTTATTTATCGGATTTACCCTTTAACCATGGTAAGTAAAATATTTACTGAAGTAATTTTTCAAAATGTCTAAAAATAAAAGTTACCTATTTACACAATTTAGAATTCTTGATTCTAAATATGGAATCCATTTTTCTAAATTCAAAACACATAAGTGGAAGAAATTAATTTAAAATTAATTCCTGTTGTTAAAACAAAAGGCATGTTTTTAAGAGACAATAACTATCAAAAGATTGGCACATGCTTATGTCTAGTTTAAATGTAAAATTATGTCCATTGAACAACATTGGATTAAATGGTAAAAATATAATATAATTATACTCTAAAATCACTCATATTCATAATTTATCAATATTAATTATTTCCATTAAAAAATTTGTTTTTAATTAAAATTTAGTGATTTTCACTATTCATCAAAATATAAAAATTATCCAAAAAGTACCAAAAATTCACCCTAAGATAATTTCGATATTCAGAATCCAAAAATGAAGACGATTTTGAAAGATAAAATGTATAAAATTTCAAAAATTGGGTATTACAATTCATAAGGCTAGTTTGATTGTTTGTGGTGTGTGTTAGAACTCGAAGTTGCATACAACACACGCTATTGTATTATTCAAAGAGAAGTGTACCATGGAAGCTTGGGGTGTTACATTCTCCCCTCCTTCAATAAATTACATCCTCATAATTTTAAATTATTTTTCAAAAATAAAAGGTTGAAAATAGAAAATACTTTTGGGAAAACCCACATCAGAAATTAGGTTAATAAAATTTAGTCTTAATAAGAGGAAAAGGGAAATGAAAGGGTCACCACCAAATTATGATCTCTATTAGGAGAACATTTGTGGAAATTAGAGACATATAATTGGAGGGAAAATGTAAATATTTATAGGTAGTGATTGAGGTCATCAATCAAAAACAAGTGTAAAATTGAGGGCCTTAAATTCATCAATCTATGATGATTTAAAATATCATCGATTCAACAAAAAATATGGTATTAGGATAACATATTTTTGGTTTTAAGATCCCTTCACTAAAGTATAAGAATAAATTTATTTATAGAATAATAGAAGAAGAAAAATATATACTTGACAAGTAGAGTCCCATCCTTTAACTAATTTCTACCACAAACTCATCTTTCACTCTAGAAGATAATAGAACTTAAAAATAATATTCTATTTATCCTATTCGTATAAGGTTAAAAAATGAATTTATAATTCATCTACAAGAATTTTTTTTAAAAATACTTCATTATTCAATCCATGACATCACATGGGCCAGTGGTATGTGATACACACTTGTCACCCTTCGGTTTTGGGTTCAAGTTTCGCGGCCTTGCCGGACGCGACGGATTACCACCCGACCTCCGGGTTGTCCTTTTATGTCAATCAGAAAATAATCTCAAACTATAATTATCCAAAATACTTCTTTCCAAAATAATAGTTCAAAATTTATAGAGAAGTTAAACACAATTAATATCCTTTTTTACACTTAATAACATGTGAACACCTTCATCATGTATTCTCTTAAAACACTGCAATATCCTGAATTACCTTAAAACCTTATTGATTACATTCATGATCCCTTATTCCTTATAGAATACTGGATATACTCCTTCTATCAAAAAATTTAGTACACTCCAACAATGATGGAATATACAAATTATTAATCAGTTTCAAGGTAGTCAAGAATATCCAATATAATTTATCCAAATCAATCATGTATTATTCCAAAATCACTACCTCGGTATCAGAACCATATTATGGTTTGTCTTTCCCTCAACCATATATTTTCCAAAAAATTAACCTGCTATTTAGTCACTTTTCTTGGTTCCACACAATCTCAATTCCTTAATGAAATAGTTTTGTAGTACATTTCTTATATACTCCATAATTATTATCACCAGTACATTGTTGATACAACACTCAAATGACATAATTCTCTAATAACAACATAATAACTCTAATCATTCCTCCTCATCTGTGGTAGTATCGTGACTTGATTATTATCCAATAGCATCATTTGGGGCATACTATTATGATTTGTACATTGGTTTACGTAGTGTCCCAACTCCTTGCAGATGAAGCATTGTACATTTGAAACCTTTTTCTTTCCCTTGCAGTCACGTACATGGTGTCCTTTTTATCCAAACTTATAACAAACTCTCATTCCTTTCAGGAAAGTTCCAGGGTGTTTCTTCCCACAGTTATCACATATGGTAAAATTCTTATTTTACCTCTTCCTTTTATCCATCTTTCTCTCTTCCATCCTTTTCTTCTCTTTCTTCCCTTCAATGCCATAAGACATAGATAATTTTTTACTTATCTTATTAACACATGATACTATTTCTTCATATGTTGGTAATACATGGGATACTATTTACCTTCTAAATGTTGTCTTAATACCGTGAAACATATGATCATTCTTACTCTTTGGATCATACGTATTGATAGAGTTCACATTCCTTCTACTGGGCGCCATTTCTATACAATGGCATAAACTACGTCAGTTTATGAATTGCAGTGAATAATTCCAAACTTGTAAAATACCTAACATAAATTGAATGGTTTATGGATATAATCCATAATCATAAAGATGTTTTCATTGAAGAATTATATACTCATAAACCCTTCATAATGATTTGTAAATAAAATGAGAATTATCCTAAGCATATCCCCCGGGAGTGTCGTAACCAAGAGTGCAGCAAGGCACATTTTTGTGCACCAGTTCCCATTTGAGTCTAGATCAAAGCGGTTTTTTCGGGTTTTACCCCTAGGTACATATGTGCCAGAGCTGCCTCTACCTGCTTGTATCCAGACAAGAATGTATTTTCTTGGAAAACTCACAAAATCTCTACATTACAAAAATCCTAGTAATTTCTTCTATACTAATCCTCAAATTCTATCTTAGGTCTATGTTCTCTAATAAGAGTTTATCTAAATATAGCTTCCAAGGTTATTGCTAAACTTCCTCTGATACCAACTGTAACGCCCTGACCCCAATTACCCAGAGTCGGTGCATTATTTTAATACATTGTCTTGATTACAAGGAATCAAGTCCCGAAGGACCGATCAGTTTAGCAGTCTTGGAAAATAGATTACATACATGAATGTTACATTACCCTTCTTAACATACAAAACAACATAAATAATCCTTCATGAATGCCATTATTCCCTTGGCTTAACCCAGCATATCAATCACAATAAACTTCTTGGAATCCTGATAAAAATAAAACATAGAACGGGGTGAGCTCAGATTCTTAGTAATGATAACAATACAGTAGAAACTTTTATAAATAAGCATAAACATTTAAGGCAATGTATAACAAAAACAAAAGCCTTTTAAACTTGAACTTCAACATAATATGGAAAAAATAAAATTAAGTAATGCCATTTACTTATTCACATGGATATTCTACTAGTCGAATAATCACATGCAATATCACTAACCACTTTCTTAATGATTGAATACATAATTCCAGACTATCATAACCACATAGTCAAGGCCTTGTGCCAAGACTAAAAATAAGATTTTGTCAAGGCCTTGTGTCAAGACACTAGTTTGTCTTATGAGACCTACCGATGCATCGAGGAGCTATAGCGTGCTCCAACCATCACTTACTAAGTCCAATTCATTCATCATATGAACAGGTTTAAACATAACATAAACATTCATATTAAAACTAGCATACTAAATGTTAATACTTTCTCCATAAACCATGAATGGTATAAAAGTAACACATCCATAGTCAAACATATCACAAAACCTTTAATATAATATGGATGTTTTTTATCATAATAAATCTACTTCAAATAATCTTAAAATACATGAAAGGATGTTGACATAGATGAAATCAAAACTATTTGAGAGAAATATCTCTTTTTTGAAATCATTGTAAAGCCACACATTTATAAAGGAAGTCATTTAAAAGAGATTTTTGAATCAAAGTGTCCCATAACACTTTAAAACTTTTGAAAAGAAATATCATTTAAAAACATTCATGTGCATATAAATAAATCCTTAAACTCGTTTTGAAATCATAGACATTAATTAAAAATATTTAGAAATATAAATCTTTAAAACATTTAAAATTTTGATCTTGATAAAGAGTACCTTTCATAAATTCATAAAATATTCATTTTAAAATCATTTAAAAGTCACATAATTATAAAATAAAACATTTACTTTGAAAATATTCTTATAATCTTGTAAGGGAATCTTTAACAATTTTATAATGGAAGAAAATAGCCGCACCTGCCATATAAGTTAAAAAATACATTCTTACCTTCATTCTGTCGAAAAGGTTAAAAAGGGCCTTGTTTGGAAAACGATGGAAAGATTCCTTTATAAACATCTTATAAAAAGTCAAAAATGGTATAAATTACTTTAAACCATAGTCTATAAAATAGTAATAATGATTTGAAATACATTTTTAATAAACATGGATGTGGATTATATAGATCTCCCATTAGATAATTACATATAAACAACCTCAGATAATGAAGAGATGTGAAATAAACCCTTACCAATTTGGTAACTTACGAAACATACACCCCATGAAAGAGGTATAATACAATGAATATGTAAATAAACATAAATTAAAGTTTATTACACAAAGAATACACTTATGGGCAGTATATACACCACACAAAAGGTAATAGTGGCAATATGGCATGAATCTCACGTGAATAAAGAGTGAGATGAAAACCCTTTACCTTGCACTTTCCTTTAGTCGAGGGTACGTTTAAACTCCTGTATGAAGACCTTAGTATGTTATTAAATTATACTAAAACCATATTATTATATCATACATTATTCATTTGTGACTTTTTACTACCCATTTAATAATAATTTCCATGTTAAATTAACATTTCGGGTAATAATCACTTTCTTTATCGTACGTGTTTTAACTTGTTACTCTTGATTGTATCACATAGATCATGATTTAAATAATTCCAGAATATAAAAAATGATTTATATATCATATATATTTAGAATATAATTATGTATAATAGATATATATGTGAAATTGAAAACATCGTTTATGGAGACGGTAGTCCGTACGTACGAATAAACGTTGTTTCTGTTTTCATAACATATTGAACAGAACTAAGTGAATAAAATATGTGTAAGTACATATATATATATATATATATCCAGTAGAATTATTATTTTATATATTACAAACATATTAGTAATATATATTTTTATAATCGTCGATGAATGGTGAATGTGGAAATGAATCTCATCGTGTCGTGGAGATGGTAATCCGTACGTAGGCACGATCGACAATATCATTTCCTTAAAGGTGTGGAATTGGATGTTATATTAATTTTATAGAGAAATTATCATTTCATTTTCATTATTTATATACATATTACTCATCATTATATCCATCCAAATAACATAGTGTTAAATAACAAATTACACCACGGCATGGAGACGGTAAGCCGTACGTGCGCATGCATGGTGACATTATCATTCATAAGATGGATAGAATAATGAATATAGTTGTGAAATATTTATATTAACATCACAGTATATAGAAGATACTGGAGTTATTATTTTAGAATGGAAATAAAAAAGAAATAAGAAGTGGAAGAAAAAAGGAACTTGAAAGAGGGTGGTGAAAAAATTACCTCTTCTTGGAGTTATTCCTCTTGAATTGATGAAAAGGGCTCCTTAGGTAGGCTTTATTATCACAATAAGTCCTATAGGTTGAATTTAGGTAAGTTGAGAGAATATTTGGTCAGGTTTTGGCCGAGACAAAATGGCTTTGAAGGTATTAATTTGAGATAAGGGTGAGTGCCCTTTTATAAGTTGGTTGAGGGGCACCTTTGGAAAAGCTAGAAATATTATTTTATAATAAATTCATATTCAGTTTCTAATGGTTCCAAAGTGTATTATTTAAAGTTTAAGGTGGGGATAGGTCAAAAACCACTCAAAAAATAGGTTTCAGATAGGTTTGGGTCACTATATTAACTTTATCTTTTTTATTTAACTCTTAGTTAAATAGTTTGACATTTACCATATCTCTATGTATTTTTATATTATATAGTCAATATACTTACTATAAACTTCCAAAAGAGCCCCAAGTGGTCCATTAATAATAAACTTATTATTATATAAGTCCTTTTTCCAAACCTTATATTTTTATGAATAGAATATCAATTAAGAATATAATATTTGTTTTAAAAACTCCTTTATGTCAATTTTGACACTATTTAATAATTGATTTTTGTTAAAGTATAAAAAACTTTATTAATTAGAAATAAATTCATTTAAGAAATAATAACATTTCATATTAACCAATAAATTTTTTTATGTCATCAAAACTTTCAAATTATATTTATTTTAACATTTATAATACTAATTATTTTATTATTTCATTAATAATGAAAATACTGCATCATTATTGTGTCATAAATAGATTTAATTATTAAATGTATAAAAATTATAAATAAAATACCATTATGTATAAAATCATTTTATCTTTCTAATTAATATTTATAGTTGAAAATATAACATATATAACTCTATGTAAAAATTATTTTTCTAAAAGATATATGCTTATATCATTTTTGTATTTACTTTAACTTAATTAATATAAAGTGTCATTATCACTTAAAATTGGATCCATGGGGTCCCAAAATGGACCCAAAGATTCCCATGGTCGGACATGTATCAAAAAATAGGGTTAGGACACGTTTTAGGGTAATTTAGTATTATTATAATATTATTTTTTCACCCTTATTTACTGGATTTACCCTTTAACCATGGTAAATAAAATATTTACCGAAGTAATTATTCAAAATGTCTAAAAATAAAAGTTACCTATTTACACAATTTGGACCTCTTTATTCTAAATATTGAATCCATTTTTCTAAATTCAAAACACAAATGTGTAAGAAAGTAATTTAAAATTAATTCTCGTTGTTAAAACAAAAAGAGTGTTTTTAAGAGATAATAACTATCAAAAGATTGGCACTTGCTTATGTCCAGTTTAAATGTGAAATTATGTCCAATGACCAAAATTGGATTAAATGGTAAAAATATAATCTAATTATTATCCAAAATCACTCAAATTCATAATTTATCACTATTAATTATTTCGATTAAAAAATTGTTTTTAATTAAAATTTAGTAACTTTCACTATTCATCAAAATATGAAAGTTATTCGAAAAGTACAAAAAATTTACCCTAAGATAATTTTGGTATTATGAATCCAAAAATTAATTCCATTTTGAAAGATAAAATGTATAAAATTTCAAAAATTGGGTATTACTATTCATAATGGGTAGTTTGATTGGTTGTGGTGTGTGTTAGAACTCGAAGTTGCGTACAACACACACTACTGCATTATTCAAAGAGAAGTGTTCCATGGAAGCTTGGGGTATTAAAACTTGAGACTCCTTATTTTGTGAAGTGAGATTTATGGAAAATGTAAGATTGAATAAGGGTTTGATCACTATAAAAGTTGTTCCACAACTAGTCGAACATATTATCATGGTGAGGAAATATGACAAGTTATTGCTCTGAATTTTACCTAGACAAGGGGGTCTAGTGATAATATCTTGGATTTGACTAGGGATATAAAGTATACCATATGATCTTTATTCCATATCTACGTTTCCCCCTAAATGTTTCCAAAACTCTAATGACGAAGAGTTTAGCAGGAAGAGACATAGCTTTTTCTCAGGTCACCCTTTTCAGATTTTCAACCTGACAAGTTTTATGTATCTTTATATTGTAGTTTAAAGTATTGTGATTTAGAATATTATAGGATATAGTTTAAGTTCCAATATATTTGACCAAAGATTAGGTAGTTTAGGGTCATGAGTTTCATAGACCTAGTATGAGAAATGTTCCACAGGATCCTAATTAGGATGCCTAGGGTCAAAAGTACTCTAACATCCGCATGAGGATGAGGTGAGAGTGCTTTAAATCATGGATCAAGATCTTCAAGCCATGAACAATGATATGGGAAATCATTTTTGGGGTAACCTATAACACAATTGGGTGTTGGGTTCCACTTTATTGATGTAAGTCTTAAGAGAATCAAAAAGCCTTTTATATTGGGCCAAGATGTATCTGGTCGGTGGGTCTAATCCCTCACATCAATAGCATGGAAAAACAGAGAGAAATATTTATTAAGGGTGGTGAAAGGATTTTGGTGTCCAAAGACACTTGAGACGTTAAGTGTGGAATATGGATTGAAGTGCTAAAAAAGATGATGGAAGCACTCCATTTTATGGTTGGCCATGGTAAGTCTCTTGTGGTCCTTAATAAGGAAGGGTGATGGATGATGGCATACATAGTTTATCATCATGTAGTTGGTATTTACTTACATGTAGTTTAACATCATTATGTAAGAACTCAGTTCCATGTAGTTTATCATCATGTAGTAAGGACAGGCTTCCATACAGTTTAACAGCATCAAGTAAGGATGAACTTCCATGTAGTTTAACAACATTCGGTAAGGACACACTTCCATGAAGTTTAACATCATGTGGTAGGGACATAAGTGAATCAAATAGAATGAATAAATGTTACAGCTAGGCCCAATAATGGATGTTTTATTGTCTCTATGTATCTCATGAGGATGAGAATCTTTCCATATGTAGTTTTATGAATTCCATGCAGTTTAACATCATGCAGTGAAGATGAAGGTGAACCGATGTGAGAGTGATGATGTTGGGATTGAAGCTCATGGAGGTTTCCTATGTATCTAAGTGGATGGGAATCAAAATGCATGTATTTATTAAAAATTAAATACCCTATGCTGGTCTGGTCCATATATAGTGGTGGAAATTATTTCTGTTGACGGCTATAGCTGGGCATGGGATTGGATATCCAGACATCACTACATATCCTCTACAGCAAGGAATCAATATACACATAGTTATTTAATTTACATGAAGCTTAACTTATATGGATAGGAGGATGGTGAACCATTATGAATTGATGGGGAATTACGATTGGGCCCATAAGTATAACTATGGGAATCACTACATGTCTCATGAGAGTGAGAATCAAACCACACGTAGTTCATGGAGATATGTATGGTTTAATATCATGTGGTAAGGAATCATGGTATGACTTTTATGGTCTTTCATTTAGGACCACAATGGACCCTCATCATACCTTTATGACTTTCATTTAAGGGTAATTCTCTTCCACAATTTCTTAAATTCACGTGAGCTATGCCTAGTGTAAGAAACAAGTAGCGTTGTGGGTTTCCCTACAGTGCAGAGACTAAGTAGGGATATGATGAGAGAATTCTACATGATGTAGAGGATAGAGAAAGTTATGGGATCAAGGTGTCCCTACGTATCTCATTTGGAAAAATAATCATGCTATAATTAGTTCTATGAGAATAGTGAAGTTTAACGTAATGTGGAAAGGACTTGTGGTGACCCGGCGTGAATGGTAAGGAGAGTTTTGGATCCATGCAGTTTCATGACATGTGGTGAGTATGGACTCTGTACAGCTTAACGACATATGGTAAGGATGAAACATTCCATACAGTTTAATTTCATGTGGAGAGGACGAAACATTCTTTGTAGTTTAACGTCATGCAGCATGGATGAAATATTCCATATATTTTAACATCATACAGTGAAGATGAAACATTACATGTAGTTGAACCTCGTGCAGTGATGTGGAAACATTCTATATAGTTTAACATTATCATTGAGTATGAATAAAATATCTTACTATGGTGTGGATGACAAATTTTGAAACTTCTATGCAAAGTACTTGTTGATAAATCTCTCATCGGTGGGTAGAGTGACACACTCCCCATCTATGGTGGCTAGTGAATAGGCTCCATTATGATAGACGTTATGTATGATATAAGGTCCTTCCCACTTGGGCTCCAATTTGGGGGATTCTTCCCTATTATCATTGGGGTTCTAAGAACCAACACCAGTTCTCCTTAAGGGAATGGTCGGAGGTGAAAATTTTTATTGAAGGCTCATGTAATCCAATTCTAATGGAATTCTAGGTTTTCCTATGTGTGAAAACTCTTATAATCTAGTTGCTCCAAATTTTCCAGCCATTTTTGAAATTTTTCATCATCTCAGAGTTGTCTACATATAGATATTCTAAGTGAAGGTAGCTGAACTTCTATGGGTTGCACTACCACAATCATGTACAATAGTGAGTATGGAATCTATTGTGTAGCAGTATGTGTGGTGGTAAAATAGGCCCATAAAGTATGGAGGAGTTTATCTGTCCATGACTTATTATCCTTTCTTACCATATTTTGAAGTATGTTTTATGGGATCTTATTGAAGGCCTCTATATACCCATTTTATGTCGCATGGTAATGGGATAGGTGATTGGAATCTATATTTTATTCTTGGTATAACCTTTTTAACATTGTGGGAAAGAATTTGGTGTCATTGTCTTTCAATATTGTGTGAGGGACTCTGAACCTAGTGATGATATGAGACTTAAAAAAGTTGATCATGTTATTCATCTCGACCTCTTTGAGGGGTATTGCCTTAGTACATTTGGAAAAGAAGTGGTTGCAGTAAGGATATACTTGAACTGCTTAGTTGTGGGTGGGTGATATGGCTTAACAATATCCATCCCCCAAACAAAAAATGACCAGGAATATCTGGCTATGTGTAGCAATTATTGGGGTTGATGGATGAAGTTTTCTTGAATTTGGAACACATGACAATTCATGGGGAATTCCACATAGTCTTTTATCATGGTTTGCTAGTAATTTCCCAACCTCCTAATTTGGTGGGAGAGCCTAGTCCCAGATTGATGGGCATAGTAAGAGCCTACGTGGACCTCTTCTATGATAGAAAGAACTTAACCTTATACTATTAACCTAAGGAGGATTAAATTGAAGACACACTTGTAAATGATTTTATAATCGTTTGGATCATCCTGTAGAGTGAAGTTTGCTTCCTGGCGTCAAATATGCTCCTTTCCTGATTGATCTATCGGGGGAATCTTGTCTCAAAGATAACTGATTATAGGATCCATCAATCAGGGGTGGTCACTAGTATATCATTCTCTAGGGTAGTGTTTACCAGATTGATTTCTTCCATATCACATATGATGGTTGATGAGACTATTCATCGGTGTGTGATAAGAAAGGTTGCTTCCTCCAAATAAAGGAAGGAAGCTGTGTTATCCAATGCTTCATTGTGAGAATCCTGTGATTAGGAACATAATGATAAATGGGATCAAAGGGGAACTATTCCAATAATCCCCTGACATAGCTGGTGAGGGGGCCAGTTCTTCCTTCTTAAAGTCATATTCAACATTTCTATTCTTTATCACTAGTTCTGATTCCACAATGATATTCATATAGGATATTTTTAGTTATAATTCTATTTCCAATCTAGAAATGTGGGTTTGGTATTCAGCATCATTATTTTTGTAGGCTTCAGACAGTGAGAAATAGTAGAGAAAAATACTTTTTCTAAAGAGACAAATACATTCCCTAGACCAACCCGGTTAAATTTTGGGTTTCCCATTATTGTACCAACGGGGATCCGTGAGGTAGCATCAAAGTACATCTCCCATGTTTGGGGAGTGTCATGGGAAAATAAGAACTCTTCATCAGGGAGCTAAGTTTTTTTCAGTGTATTTACCAGGCCTGAGTGTGCCATAAGGAAGTCATTCAGGGCTTTCCCTTTCACTGACTTATGGGATATGAACCGGATGTCATATTTCTACAGAATGATCATCCAATAATCCAAGAACCCAGTCAACATGGGGAAACCAAATATGTACTTGATCAGTTCAATATGAGATACCATATGGACTTTGTGGTGTTGCAAGTAATGTCTCAAATTATTCCCTACAAAGATAAGTGCAAGGTAGTTCTTCTTGACATCAGAATATCGTTTCTTAGAAACTAGCATGGTCTGGATAAGGTATAAGAGACTATTCTCACTTCCCACATAATTTTCCTATATGAGTAGGGAACCTATTGAGTGTTCCATGGTGGCCATATATAAGTTGAGTGGCCTCCCCTCCACTAGAATCATCAGAATCAGTGGGTCCAGCATGTGTTGCTTGATATTTTTGAAGGGTTTATGGAAATCATCATCCCATTGGTAGGTGACTCCTTTATTTATTATCCTAGTGAAGGGGAGATATTTTCCATCTAAATTGGATATAAATTTCCTAATGTAGGCGATGTTCCCTTAGAGTCCCCTCAGTTCTTTAAGATTTATGTGGGGTGTCAATACTAAAATAACACTGGTTTTCTCTAGGTCTACCTCAATACTGCAGTGTCATACAACGAAGCCAAGAAACCTTCTATAAGTTACCCTAAAAGTTAAATTTAGTGGATTCATCTTTTTACTATTCTATCACAACTTGTCTAATATTGTCTATAGATCCATGAAGTGCTCACATAATTGTGTGAATTTTATGACCATGTCCTCGACATAACACTCATCTATCTTTCCCGAGAATTTATTGAAGATGTGATGCATGGCATGCTAATATGTGGAGCCTTCATTCTTTACTCCAAAGAGCTTGACTTGGTATCAGAATATTCCCTAGGGTTATATAAAGTAGGTGGATTCCTCATCCCTAGGGTCCATCTTGATCTAGTTGTACCCTGAGTACCCATCCATGAAGGAAAGCGCTTGAAAGTCATAGTTTATTTGATCAATTTTTCTATGATCAGCAATGGGAAATCATCCTTTGGGTAATGCTGATTAAGGTCTCTGAATTCAATAAAAACCATAATCTTCCCATTCTTTTTCTTGACAGGGACGATGTTGGAAATCTATCATGGGTATTTGACTTCTCTAATAATGTTGTCTTTAATAAACATGTTAACTTTTTCCTCTACATTGGTGGAATGAGAGGGGATAATTATCATAGCTTCCTTCTTGAATACTTGATGCTCATTGAGCAGTTTGAGATGGTGTGTATCCACATCTGGAACTACTAATTCCAAATATTTCATAAATTTTTTAAAATTAAAAACACATAATTGTTTGTAATAAATTTAAAATTAATTCTGTTGTAGGAATGAAAATTTTGTTTAAAAGTTAAAACATTTCAAAATATTGAAATGTTTTTACATCAATATTCAATGTAAAATTAATAAAAATGACATAAATTATATTTAATAACAAAAATATATTCCATTTATACTTTAAAACCATTCAATAATATAATTAACCATACAAATTATTTCGATGAAAAAAGTTATTTTCAATTAAAATTTAGTGTATTTTTATTATTCATCAAAACATGAAATTTATCAGAAAGATATCAAAAAAATCATCCAAATTAACTTTTTTATATATCGCTTCTAAAGAAAATTTATATTTTGTTAAATATAATATATAAAAATATCAAAAACTAGATTTAAAATGAGTGTGCCATCAAAAGCCAACAAAACTGCATTTTTTTTAAAATAATTCTTTTATTAAAAAAATTTAATTTGTTATTATATCATGTCTAGAAAACCTATAAGATGAACTTTAAACATTTTATTGAATATATTACGTATATATTACATTATTAATATCTATAAAAATTGAGATTCTTATTTTATAAACTCTCTTATTTTCATTTTAATAGTTTTTTAGAGGAGAGTTAATAATGTTTATACCCACTATTATAATGACTAGGTTATAAGGTAACATAATAATATTTAGTTGTTCACTTAAACTCAATCTTGTGAGAAATTAATTCTATCGAAAAAACGTGAAATTTTTTGTAACAAAATCCAAGCATAGTGTTGCATATAACATAAGGTAATATGGTGTTGCGTATTACGCAATATTATCTTGGTGTATCATACAACACAAGACATAAAAGAAATTATAAAAATATACATTATAAAAATATCATGGTGTTACAGTGGTTGGAACTTGTATATAACCATCAGATGTTGTGGGAATATGGGCCCATTGATAATAAGTTGTTGGAATATGCCAGTAAGATATCTCATTATTGGAAGGGATATGTGTCCGCCCTCAGGAATATGCCACTCTCACTTGGTGAACCTCAGTCAATATGGGAGTATAATCCTGAACTTGTGCCTTTGGGATATGTTGCTGGTCTTTCTCGGCAGGAGTATGATCCTACACTGAGGAATATGTTGCTCTAAATAGGTGAGCCCTGGTTGGAACTGGAATATGAGCTTGGTATGAATATGTGTTCCCCGCTGGAACTTGCTGATGGACCTATGGAATGGTACAAGGGATATGAGCCTCCTCTTGTATTACCTTGGAATTATGTTGGCATAGTCATTCGTCAGCGGAATTAGGGATATGAGCCTTGATTCTGTGGTCCGCTGGAGTATGCTAGACGAATTCATTGATAGTAATATGGGCATGTCTCGAGGCATGTTCCCATCTCACTTGGTTAGCCCCAGCTAGAATGGGGGGTATGATCCTGATCCTGGGCCTTTAGAATATGTCACTAGAATTTTTCAACAGGCATGTTCCCCTTGTCCTAAGGCTTGTGCTGCTCTCACCCGGTGAACCCCTATTGGAATAGGAATATGAGCATACTCTAATGCCTCACCCTTTAACAGAATATGTAGATAATCCTCCTAGGCATGAGAAATAATATGTGTCTTCTCTGGTATAACCACTTGATCAAGATGATCATAGTGTCATTTCATCATGGCTGTAGGGATAGGATTATGTATCAACCCCTTTATTCGTAATGGTGCTGAAATATATTGGTGGAGCTATTCATCTATTGCTAAAATATATTTACATTTTAGCAACATGTTTGCAGGGATATAAGCGTAAAAATTCTTCATATCCATTATCTATTGATAGATGTATTTGATTAAAGTGGGGATATGTGCCCACTTATATCCTTCTTTTTTCCATTGGAATATGGTGATGGGCATCGGGTATCAGGGTAGGAGTGTAAGCCTCCCCCATACCTACTGCGGGAATATGTCGTAGACTTGTTATAATCAAGCATGGGTTTGAGCCTGTCATTGGTCCCTACTAGAGTATGCCAACTGAAGTTATTAGTAGGAGCAGGGATTTGATCCCTCTCTTAGATGGCTACGGGAATTTGCCCATAGGCTTGTATCGAGTTAGCAAAGATATGGGCCAACTTATTGGATTCCACCAGAATATTATGGAAGGCATCATTAGTAGGAGTGGGAATATGAGCCCTCTCCTAAAGGTCCAATTCCCTCCTTTGATGAGCCTTCCTTGGAGCCTGTCCATGGGAATCAGAGTCTACTATTTGTTGGATGGTACCCCCATTAGGTGACTAATGGGTACCAGCAAGATGATGCTAGTGATGAAGGTTAGAAGGCATCCTCCTTGTCAGAACCTGGACCAAAAGGGGCCATATTGGGATTCCTGGTCCACCTTAATTAGATATGGAAGTTTGTGGTTATCATGCTTCAAGGATAGGCTCCCAAAGCGGTTGGTTGTAGAGACTAGGGATACTAGCCTAGCAGTAGTCTTTTCTAGGTGTTGCAAACTCACCAGTAGTTATTCTTCAAGGATCTCATGGGCAGCCACCATAGTCATGATTGTACTATATCAGTGGTACTCCCAAATCATCGTATTCTCTATCTACCATTGGATTTTTCGGGAAAGTGAGGTTGGTGTATGACCTACGGGGGTTGTAGTAGTAGATGAGTTACCAGAATGATTGATGGAAGATGAATACATTTTCTCAGATCACGATCCTACAAACATACGGATAAAAAGGAAAAAGGTTACCAATTTGTGAAATATCATTGGCATAGTGTTCTCAACCAGATATTCATGTTTGGCACAATTTTCATTATATTCCTTGATTTGTCCATTCTACTCAGGCGAACTTATCAGCGTGAGGGTGGACTTACAAGAATATTAGTTTATGTTGGTCTTACTCCATTTTTTGTATATATGGTTTGAAAAACAAGGTGGCCTAAGAGATTCATGTTGACCCAGTGCATACTATTTTTATAAATGGAAATTACCCTGGCTTGATGGATTATAACCCAATAATTTATTATTGGAGAGATTCACATCAGGTTTACCATTCTTGTTTCATCAGGAGGTGTGTAATGGAATGGGTCCCGCTCATCGCATTACCATTTTCACTTTTCCATGAAACACCCAATGGTTACCTCATCTGTAGCTAGGTATAGGTGAGCTTTCCAAAGGATGAACTTCATCTGGGTTTTCAGGCCCAGCAACTCTTAGGGACTCGCACTGGTCGAAAGGATGAGAGGTTGGGCTTGTAATGACCCAATATTTTATGAATAAAATTCCCTTTATTTTAATGACTTATAGAAAACATGTGCATTATTTTGTTATTTTATTATTGGGTTTAAATGAACATTAAGTATCATTACTGTGGATAATATATCCGTTGAACAGTGATCACATGATTGATATAAATTTAAGGTTTTTAAAAAAGAATCTTTTTGACACAGACAAATGAGACGATGGCCTCATCCAGCAAACTCGGGCCATACGAAACTCATTTTTTGAATCTCAGAAAAGAGGTTGCATCACTGAGATTTACTCTTGACCAAGCCCAATCTAAGCTTCAACGTGTTAAGCGTGAATGGAATCAACTATGGATATAGTTCAAGTTAATAGAAATTACCACCTGGATGATGTTATCTGAGCCACCCCAAGAGTCTGTCACCATCGCACACCTTACCCTAATGTCTTAGGTAGGTGTTTTAAGGTGTTATGTAATAATTCATTAGTTACTTATAGTGTAATCACTTTTTATAAATAAAATTCTTACTCCATCAATCCCATTATAATAATAGTATTTATTAAAAAATGATAAAATTGATAAATTGATTTTTCAAGTAAAAAAGGTAATTTTGAAAAATATATAAATTATTATATTAAAATAATGTCTTTCTAATAATATTATTAAAAAAATATTATAAATTCTCATTATATGATTTCCTTATCTATAAATGTTTAGGTAATCAGTTTGATAAAAGTTATATTTTTTATACGATAAAATAGAAAATGTATTTTTAAAGAATCAATTATAAGAAATTAAGGAATTTTTGAAATAGTTAATATTTTATTATCAAATTAATGTTATGAATAACAAATTAGTATATAATTTTTATGAAGTCAAATGCATTTTTTATTAAGGTTTGAAAAAAAAATTGTCAAAACCCGTGAAATTTCAATAAATGTCAGTTTTCATTTTAAAAGTGAAAATTAACATATTTCTAAAATTATTTACATAAAATTAATATTATTTTTTGAATTAGAATGTTGAAATTATCCAATGCTTAATTTTTAATAATTTTCTAAGATACTTGAATTTTTGGGTAAAAATTAAATACCGTATAAATAAAATATTTGTTTTATGACATCATAATGAATCCAAAATGATGTAATAAATAATATAATGGTTATTATAGGCCTAATATATGTTTTCCAATTAAAATAATTTTGTTTTATGTTGGTTTTACTTATTTTATAAATCCTTAGTAAATCCTAGAAAATGTATAATATACCTTCTGATTTTAAATTCATTTCTTTAATAATGTGACTCACCTCCACATAAGTAAGGATAACATTTTTAATAATTTCTAAAAATGTCCTTATAAAATAATATTTTCGACTCCAATTTTGGAAAAACCATGGGAAGGTTTGTGGTTTGGAATATTTAATTATATTGATTCCAAAACCTATGTTTTTGAAATATTAAAGAATTCCCCTCTCATTTCCTATAAAAACCCACCCAAGATCCCACTTCTCTTTACTCAAAATCCATGTAGCACATCTCTAATCTACCCTCATCTCACTAGAATATTCCCAAGGTGCCTCATGCTCTCATGAATCCCCTCTTTAAGCTCTTGAAGTCACACACTCAAGTATGGGATTCCTTCTTTTCTCATTTTAATCCAAGTTTCTTTATGTTTTAATACCTTTTTTCATTCATTTAAAAAAATTTGTGTATGATTTTTCACCTCCCCCATACTACCCTCCTAATGTTTGAATTGTGGGATACTAATTTATCTCTCATTAATGTCTTCTTTGTATACATGTTACCGTGCTGAAATTTCATAAGGGATTTCTCTCTTCTTATTTCAATTCAAGTATTTCTCCCAAATTGTGCATCTAAATTGAATTACATATGTTTAGATATTATATTCCATGAACCTCTTACTGTATATTTCATGTATAAATGATTAGATACCCCTTTCTCTTTCATCAACCCAATGAATTTCCATATGATGACATCATGATTCTGAAATTGCACCATGATTTTCCAAGCCAAAATCATCATGTAGTGAATACCATATCCATTTCTCATTCAAGGGTATTAACCTTTATGCGCATATACATATTTAATGGTACTTACATGTATTTATTCCACATTACTTAATCGCAGAATAACCTATGATGTTGAATGATTCCATGTTATATGATCCATGTGGCCGACTTATGCATGAAATGAAATGTTTATAAAGGGTGAACCCTGATAGTGCTCCAATGCATTGGGTAATGTTTAGTATCATGACAAGACTTGTAAAATGAGGGTTTACTCATGATAATCCAAGTTCAATGAGGTTTTACTCATGATAATTCATATGAAATGAGGGTTTACTCATGCTAATCCATGTGCAATGATCCTTAAATCATGCTATTATCATGTTGTATGTTGTTGCCACATTTCCATGTTATGATAATAATTATATATCATGCCTTTATGTTCATGTTTATATTATGATCCATTGATATGCATATTTCCTAACATGTATTGTATTCTTCATGTTATTACTTGTTTACTCTCTTATTGTGTTTTATATCTCACCACTTTCTTATGTATGTCCACAGGCTATCACATGCAGTGTTAAGTACGAAGGAATGAGTTGGTCATGTAAAAGGAGTTTGAAATGATGATGTTTTATTTCTTGTTTTAAGTTATTGTATAATGTTCTTAATTTCCCAAGACACTAGACCTATCGATCCTCAAAGTTGTCTTAAGTAAAATTTTTTGTAATAAATCATTTTTAAGTGTGTAATAAAGAGAAGGGTTGTTATAGTTGGTATCAGATGATAGGTTTAGTTATTTTGGGGATTGGGGTTATAAAACTCTAGTGAAATCCTTATAGATAATGCTTAGTATAAGATAACAATACCTAAATGTTTCTGAGTATATATTATGTGGTTTATCAAGAAAATACATTCATGTCTGGATACGAACAAGTAGAGGTGGATCTAGAACAGATGTATCTAGAGGTAAAACCCAAAAACACCGCTTTGATCTAGACTCAAACGGGAACTATTGTAAAAAAATGGGCCTTACTGTACTATTGGTTTTACACTCCCAGGGGATATTCTTTCATAAATTCATAAGCTTATTATGAACCATTATTAATGGAATAAAAAAAACCCCTAAGAATATATGTTGGGAAGTAGATCATGGATAACTTATATTGAAGCCTTTAAATTCATAAGTTAAGGAAATTAATGAAATTTATAAGTTATAACATTTTTCAATGGATTACCCTTTATGTGTTGAATAAACTTACCCCTAACTGCTCTTTTATTCTAGATAATTTCTGGTAATAGGAAGACTTGAGCTAACAACTGATGTGAAGATCAATGTGATGACTGTTATAATGAGATGTCCAATCCGATTAGAGTGGGAATCGAAAACTTTCTCATGATACACTCTCAGTTAACTCATGTTTTGAATAGAATAATGGGTCAAGAGGAACTTTAACCCCCCCCCCAAGATATAACAAGACTCAATCGAGAGCTTCATGAGAAAAATGCCTCATACTTTCAATGGAGCATCTGATCCCTCAATCATTGAAAAATGGATCAAATCCACTGAGAAGATCTTCTCCATCCCGCAATGTTTTGAACTAGAGAAGGTTCTTCTGGAGGATTATCATATGGAGAGTGAAGCTGATCAATGGTGTACATTGATCAAAAATACAAATTCTGAGAAAGAGATTGAGGCGTTGGAATTGAAGAATTTCCAAAAAATGTTTTTCTATAAATATTTTCCTCGCACCCACCGAATTAAGATGGAAAGGGACTTCCTTGACCTAAATCAAAATGACGATGAATCCATCAGAGCGTAGGAAGAAAACTTCACAAGTTTTGCATGATATGCATCCAACTTTACCATTACCCCTGAATGCAAGGTTTACCACTTCTTTGGTGTGATAAAACCTAGCATACAGGAAACCCTAGAGATCTGTGACTTTGATAGCTATGAGGAAATTGTCTGATGTTCCCTCAAAGTCGAAATGGATATCGGTGAATCTGAAGGGTATCATGGGGATAACAAGTGAAAATTGGTCTTTAATTCTAGCAATTCTATTGATAAATCCAACGGTACTAAGAAATTATATCACCCCACTTGCCAAAGGTGTGAAAAGAAAAACCCCAAAAATTGCCTGAAGGGGATGAGGAAATGCTTTAGGTGTGGAAGAGAAGGGCACCTGGCCATTAATTATCAACATGAAAAACTCACTTCTACGATAGAGGAGAGGAATTCTCCATTAGACCCTCAATGCATTGTTCATTGCTACAACTACAAAGAACCAGGGCACTTTTAAAACCAGTTCCCTAAGCCAAGGGTTTTAGGAGGCAACCAATAACCTCCGAGGCAGCAAGGGAGATATTTTCCCATCACTACTACTGAAGTGAGTCCCAACAATGAAGTGGTTACAGTTATGCTAGTTATTCATTCAAGGATAGAATATGTAATTTTGATTTTGGTTCTACGTATTATTTTATATCCTAGAATTTTAGTAGAACAATCTAAACACCACCATAAATCATGGAAGTGTATAGGTTGGTGAGAACAAAAAATGGGGAAATTATTTCATCCTATGAATATAACTCCTCCCATATCACGAGTTGTGGATTGAACTTCCCAAAGAAACTATTTATACTCCCTCTAGTAGAATTCGATGCAATTCTTGACATGGATTGGCTTTCACTATATAGAGCCAACATAAATTTCCATGAGAGGGAAAGAACTCTCTATATAGCGAATCAACCCCCGATTCTGTACAAGTGAAAGGAGGAGGATGAATCTTCTATAGCACCATCATCTCAAGCGTGGATATTAATACCCTATAACCATGTGTATCCTTCTCAGATGATTGAGTCTAAGGAAGGAACCATCCTCAAAGACATTCCTATTATGATGGAACTCGCTAATGTGCTTCCCAATGAACTGCATGGTCTTCCTCTTAGAAGATATGTTGAATTCTAGATTGATATAATACATGGGGAATTTCTAATATTTAGGAATTTATATAGAGTGGTTGTTATGGAGCTTTATTATCTAAAGAAACAACTATGGTAGAATCGGAATAAAGGGTTTCTAGGCCCAAGTGCTTCACCATGGGGTGCAGCAGTCCTCTTCGTCAAGAAGAAGGATGGGTAAATGAACATTTTCATTGATTATCGTGAGCTCAAAAAAATCACAATAAAGAAACGTTGTCCTTTTCCATAGATTGATGACATGTTTGATCAGCTAGGTGGAGCACAATACTTCTCCAAGGTGGATCTGAGGTCGGGATATTACCAAGTAACGGTGAATAAAGAGGATATCTCGAAGACTACTTTTCGTATAAGGTATGGGGACTATGAATTAATATTAATGCCTTTCAGACTCTCTAATGATCTAGAAATATTCATGGAATTGATAAATAGAGTCTTTAGAGATTACCACAATAAATTTTTGGTAGTCTTTATAGACTATATTCTAATTTACTCCAAAACCAAGGAGGAGCATGAGGAGTATCTAAGCACTGTACTAGAGAACTTGTGAAAGGAGAAGCTCTTTGCAAAGTACAGAAAGTGTGAGTTCTGGTTGAAGAAAGTATCATTCTTGGGGAATTTAATTGCAAGAAATGGGATATCTGTATTTCCTTACAAGATAAATGAAATTGAGGGATGGTCAAGGCCAACATCTGTGATGGATATTCATAGCTTCCTTGGATTAGTTGGATATTATCACCGATTTGTGAGAAATATCTCACAATTTTCAAACCCTCTTACCAAGCTAACTCAGATGGGAGTCAAGTTTTCTTGTAATGATTAATGTGAAGAGATATTTAAAGAGTTGGAACAGAGGCTTCTCATTGCAGCCATGCTCACACTACCCACAAGTGGATAACGTTTCGTGGTATTTAGTGATGCTTCGAAGAAGGGTATGGGATGTGTGTTGATGAAAAATGATAAATTCATTGCCTATGTTTCAAGGAAATTGAAATATCATGACTAGAACTATCCAACACATGATTTGGAGTTGGCTGTAGTAATCTTTTCTTTGAAAATTTGGCAACATTACCCCTTTGGAAAGAAGTGTGAAATATATATGGATCACGAAATCCTCAAGTATATATTCATACAGAAAGAGATAAATATGTGCCAATGAAGATGGTTAGAGATGATCAAAGACTATGAATGCTCAATCCATTACCACCCTAGGAAAGAGAAAAAGGTGGCGGAATATCTAAGTAGAAAGGACCCAGTGATTTTATCATTGATGAGAATTGAAAAGGATCCAATCTTCTTATATTTGTTAAATATTTACATGGGAATCATAAATAATGGAACATCATCAATCCTTTAACAAATGATTTCTCAACCGTCTCTTTTAGAAAGGTTAAAGGATGCTCAAAAGGATGATGTGGGAACTCAGAATAAAGTGGAAAATATCAGAAAAGGGAAATCCTCAAATTTCAATATCAATGAAGAAGGAATTATGAGATTTGGGTCAATACTATGTGTTCTATAAAATCTAGATTTAATGAAAGAAGTTTTGGATGATGTACATAGTTCAAATTTCTCCATTCACTATGGAAACCCAAAGATGTATCGAGATATATGAGAGCATTATTGGTGGGATAACATGAAGAAGGAGATTGCTGAGTATACATAAAAGTGCCTGGTATATTAGCAAGTGAATGATGAGAGATAGAAGTCTAATGGAATGATGAAACCATTACCCATACCAACATAAAAATGGGAGAACATCACCGAGGACTTCGTTACCAAAATTCCAAAGACATCCAAAGGAAACAATGTTATCTAGGTTGTTGTGGATCATCTTACAAAGACTGTACACTTCATTTCAATTAGAGAGGATTTTTCATTGGATCAATTGGCACAGATATACATTAGAGTAGTGGTAAGGATTCATGGAGTACCAATATAGATTGTATATGATTGATATCCAAGATTCATCTCTATGTTATGAAAGAGTCTCCAACATGGTCTGAATACTGAGCTGAACTTCAGTACGGCTTATCATCCTCAAATTAATGGCCAATCTGATCAGACTATCCAAACACTTGAGGCCATGTTGAGGGAATTCTAAATAGACTTCAAAGGAGGATGAGATCAACATCTTCCTCTGGTTGAGTTCTCTTACAACAACAGTTTCCACTCGAGCATCCAAATGGATTCTTAGGAATCCTTTTTCGGGAAGAGGTGTAAAACACCATCATATTGGGATGAATTTGGGGAGTGAAAACTTATAGGTCTAGAAATGGTCAAATAAATGGTGGATAAGGTTAAGACCATCTAGTGGCACATTAAAGCTTCTCAGAGTCGAAAAAAGAGTTATGCTGATAATCATCGACGAGACCTAGAGTTTGATGTTGGAGATATTGTATTCCTCCGCATATCACCATGGAAGAGAGTTATGAGATTTTGGGGGAAGGGAAAGCTTAGTCCAAGGTACATCACCCATTTTGATATCCTTGATCGCGTTGTAGTAGTGGCCTATCTACTATCACTCCCACCAAACTTGTCTAAAGTACATGATGTATTCCATGTATCACTCTTGAGGAAGTACATACCTAACCCATCGCATGCACTCAATACAAAGGTGGTACCATTGGAAAATAATCTCTCCAATGAAGATATGCCAGTGAAGATCTTAGATTGTAGAGAAAAAGTTTTCCAAAATAAGACGATGTCCCTCATCAAGGTGTTGTGGAAAAACCACAAGTTTGAAGAAACAACATGGGAACCTGAGGAAGTGATGAGGTAGAGTTACCCTCACCTATTTAAGTGTGGGAAAATAAAATTCCAAGGTTAAAATTTTATAAGGTGGGAATGTTGTAACGACTCGATCTTTTCTAATTAAAATTACCTTTCTTTTAATGTATTATAGAAAACACATGCACTATTTTTATACTTTTATTATTGGGTTTCAATGACCGTTATGTATCATTACTGTTGATAATATAGTCGGTTAACAATGATCACATGACTAGTATAAATTTAAGGTTTTTAAAAAATAATCCTTTTGACAAAGACAAAGGAGAGGATAGCCTCATCTAGAAGACTCGAGTTGTACGAAGATCATTTTTTGGAGCTTATAAAGGAGGTAGAATCACTGGGCTTCACTCTTGACCAATCTCAAGCTGAGCTTCAAGATTTTAAGCTTGAATGGAATCTATTATTGGAGAAGTTCAAGTTAATATAGACTACCACCCAGGCGACGTTATCTGAGCTGGCCCAATAGTTTTTCACCATCGCACACCTTACCCTTAGATCTTATATGGGTGTTATAAGGAGTTATGTAATAAGGAATTAGTTACTTATTGTGTAATCCATTTTTATAAATAAAAGTCTTACTCTATCAATTCTTTTATAAGAATAGACTTTCTTGAGAAAATGATAAAATTGATAAATGGATTTTCCAGCTAAAATGGAAATTTTGAGAAATATATACATTATTATATTAAAAAATATATTATAAAAAATCATATAAATGATGATTATATCAATTCTTTATCTATAAATGATTATGTAATTAGTTTTATAAGCGGTATATTTTTTATATGATAAAACAGAAAATGTTTTTTCCTAATGTATTTATTTTAAGGAATTAATGAATTTTGGAAAGAATTAATATTTTAATAATCTATTATTATCAAATTAATTTTATGAATAATAAATGATTATATAATTTTTATGAAGTCAAATGCAATTTTTATTAAGGTTTGAAAACTGTTTTTGTCAAAACCCGTGCATTTTCAATAAATATCTGTTTCCATTTTAAAAGTGAAAATTTATATATTTAGAAAATTATTTCGATAAAATGAATATTATTTTTGAAATCAATATGTCAAAATTTTCCAACAGTTAATTTAACTTAATTTTCTAAGACAGTCGAATTTTTGGATAAAAATTAAATATCGTATAAATAAAATATGTCTTTTATGACATCATAATGACCCCAAAATGATGTAATAAATACTAAAATTAGTATTCTAGGCCCAATATATGTTTTATAATTAAAATAATGTGATATTATATTTCTTTTACTTATTTTATAAATCCTTAGTGAATCTTCTCAAATGTATAATATACTTTAAGATTTTAAATTCATTTCATTAATAATGTGACTCACCTCCACATAAGAAAGGCTAATATTTTTAAATGTTTGTCTATTGGCCTTATAAAATAATTTATTCCAGTACACTTTGGAAAAAACCATGGTAAAAAACATGGGAAGGTTTGTGGTTTTGAATATTTAATTATATAGATTCGAAAACCTAAGTTTGTGAAATATTTAAGAACTCCCCTCACATTTCCTATAAAAACCCACCCAAGATCCCACTTCTATTCACTAAAAAACATTGGATCACGTCCCTAATCATCCCTAATATATTTATAATCCTACCAAGGTTCCCCAAGCTCTCAATAATCCCCACTTAAAGCTCTTGAAGTCACACACACAAGTAAGTGATTCCTTTCATTCTCATTTTTATCCAAGTTTCTTTATGTTGTAATACCCTTTTTCATTCAATTAAAAATTTTGGGGTATTATTTCAAACCTCCCTCATACTTACCTCCTTATTTTTTAATGATTATATACCACTTTACCTCTCATTAATTCCTTCAATGTATACCTGTTACCATGCGAAAATTTCGTAAGGGATTTCTCTCTTCTTATTTCCATTAACGTATTTCTCCCAAACAATGCATCTAAATTCCATTAAATTTGTTAAGATATTAGGTTCAATGAACCCCTTACTGTATATTTCATGTATAGATGATTATATACCCCTTTAGCTCTCATTAAACCAATGAATTCCCATATGATGATGTTATGCTGCCCAAATTACACTGTGATTTTCCAAGCCAAAATCATCGTGTAGTGAATACCATACCCATTTCTCTATCAAGGGTATTCACATTTATGAACATATACATATTTAATGGTACTTACATGTATGAATTAAACATTACTTAATCATGTAATAACCTATTATGTTGAATTATTCCATGTTATATGATCCATGTGGAACACTTATGCATGAAATGAAATGTTTATAAAGGGTGCTCCCTGATAGCGCTCCAATGCATTAGGTAATGTTTAGTATCATGATACACCATGTGAAATGAGGGTTTAATTATGATAATCCAAGTTCAATTAGGGTTTAATCATGCTAATTCAGGTGCAATGAGGTTTTACTCATACTAATCCATGTGCAATGAGCCTTGTCTCATGATAATATCCTATTATATGTCATTGCCATATTTCCATGTTATGATAATCTTGCTATATCACTCCTTTATGTTCATGTTTCTCTTATTCTCCATTGATATTACTATTTATTAACTTGTATTTTATTCTTTATGTTATTCCTTATTTACTTCCTTACTGGTCTTTATAGCTCACCCCTTTCTTATGTATGTCCTTTGGCTATCCCATGCAGTGTTAAGTACGAATGAATGAGTTGGTCATGTCAAAGGAGTTTTAAATGATGATGTTGTATTTCATGTTTTGTGTTTTTATTTAATGTTCCTTATTTTCTAAGACACTAGACCTCTCGATCCTCATAGTTATATTAAGTACAAGTTTGTGTAATAAATCATGTTTAAGTGTGTAATAAAGAGTAGGGTTGTTATAGGGTTCATCGTACCTTTTGGGGGGAATTATTGCCTACTCTGGGACTCTCTTATAGATTTAAGATATGTTTTTGAATCAATTCCTAATCCTGATATGGTACTGGTTACCCTAACAAAATGGACATAGGTTAATTATCTTTTATATGCAATGGATCAGGATCCTTTTAGTGATTTCATATGCATGTATTTGAGGTTATTTATCATTTTCTAGTAAACGATGGTTTCTTCTATTCTAAAGATATATAACCAGATGCTTCATAATATGCTATCATATGGGGATACAGTTAGTATTCTGAGAGAGGGATTGATCCTTTTTGAGATGTCTTACATATTCTGGTTATTGCAGGAATAAAAACCCACGTAGTTCTTTCACGTCCTTGGTACTAGCCTCAATGGATATACCCTTGTATACAAGGGGTGTTCATACCATGCCACCCATCAGGGATTATATACTGGGGTTTCCCTTGTTGATGGATATGGAATGTCGGATGAGGTGTTCATTGCATCTCCCTAATCCCACGTTATAAATGATTGGTGTGAGAAACAATGGATGGAAAATGGTCAGCCTCATGGTGTGAATAAATGGGTGTTGGGCATTAGAATAGTCCTTGGGATGTTTGGTATAGATCTCGGGACTTGAGGAGGCATATTACATATCTTGGGTATGGTAGGAATCAAAGTCGCCATTTTTCTATTTATATCAGGGCTTACACACTAAGGTTATCGCATACCATTGTAGAGGTCTATAGTGAAGATAATGTTATCATTACTTCTCCCTAATCCCATGTGATCTATGATCATTATGGGAAACAAGGCATAGAAAATGATCAATTTCATTACCTTGAATAAGGGACTTGGATACCAAGTTTACCCTGGATGATCAATATGGAACTCGGCCCTTGGGGAGAGGTGGACTACATATCCCGTATATGGAAAGAATCAGAGTTGTCTTAGTTCCCTTTATATCAGGGCTTACACACTGAGGCTTCCTTATATTTGGGGCTTACACATGAAGGATGAGAAATGTTACCGAGTCCTGGGATGCCATGTTGACATAACCTTCTTACGGGGAAGCTGTCGCATGACCTGGCTCGACACATATGGGGGTGTCATAAGAGATAGTTTTTCATGTCTTGGGTGTAAAGACCCGATCTTTAAGTACATGGAAATTACATTAATTTTTCGGAATATTTAATACATGAAACAAACATATTCCCAAATATCATACTAGTTTAGTGCCTTTGGAAACTAGAAAACAAAAAAACATGGTTCATAATACATCCTTCTTTATTCATCATAACTAGAACCCTTTTTGACACATCTAACTTTATACCCTTCCTTAAATATTAGGCGAAAATAAACTTGATAAGTAGGGATATCAAATTCTCAATACGGGTAAGCATGTAAAATATCTTACAAAACATAAAGATAAGAATGTAAAAACATGAATATAACTTTTGAAAAAAAACATACCAAGATCTTGAGTCATGAAATAAATACTGCTATTATGTAAGACATAGATCATAAAGGAACATTAACCATGATAAAATATCATTGGCATAAAATATGGAATTGTGGAAAACAAATAACCACATAATATTATTTCCATACTAGCAAAGGAATTGTTTCTAATAGCATTATAGTGGAAAAACTCCATTAGTAAACTGGGTTTACATGTCATTCTAGCCATATATTATAGAACTGGATTTACTTGTAGTTATAGCCCTGTATTACTAATGTGTATTTACTTGACATTCCAGTCATGTCTATCTCATGATATATAAATCTTTAACCAATTCATTGGAGAGATATATGGGTCCCACCCATCTCATAATTAAATCATTCTTACATGTTCCACAAAAATATAAATCATTCATCATACCATAACCCAAGAAATAAAATGGGTTTCTTAAACACAATTCCATCATAAGATAAGCCATATAAAATATCATTACATGATTAAAACAATTAAATCATATGAATAATATGGATAGAAAAATAACCCTATTTAAGAGCATCATCTTAGATGGAAAATTATTTTGATAAAACACTTGAACTTAATTCTTGAGGAAAATATCCTTTCACATTCAAAAACTTTTCTTTTCTGAAAATTCCATGCAATTTTAAAAGAAAATAATTTAATTAAAAATAAACTTGAAATTGTCTATAGGAAGCTTCATAGAAATAATGCGTCATAAAACCATAAAAATCAATTCATTCCATATAATTTAAAAAAAACATTATCCTCAAACTTTTGTCGAAAAATTCAAAAAGTACCTCGTATGGTAAACAAAAGATAGATTCCTTCCATACCATGTTGTAAATGTAAAAAATTGGTAAAAATTACTTTAAAAATACATATAATAATATTAATAATTTTATGAAAATATTTTTATAAAACATTTACATGGATTATAAATATATTCCCAGTAAATACTTACATATAAACAATCTCAGATAAAAATGAGATAGCAAAATTATCCCTTATCTTAGGTCTGATTTCATCTGTATGTGTCCAAAACTTCTCTATAGTGGGTTTAAAGATATTATTAACTTCTACAATAACCATAATAATATTTATGACATCATATATGATTGACTTATTACTTTATATTACCCTTTCATTTATCAATTCCATGTTAAAGCAATGTTTTGGGTAATAATCATTTTATTTATCGTACGTGTTTTGAATTTTTATTCTTAGTATTATTACTTAGATCATGATTTAATTAATTCAAGAATTTAAAACATGATTTATATTTTTTATATATTCAGTATATAAATATATATAATAACTAGATAAATGGAATGGAATACACCATTCATGGTGACGGTAGGTCGTACGTACACATGAACGTTGTTTCTGTTTCCTTATTGAATTGAATGGAAGCAAGTAAATGGAGTATATATATATAGTAGAATAATTATTTTATATATTTCATGACTATTTATTATAATTACCTTATAATCATTTTTGAATGGTTAACATGAGGAATTAATCTCATCGCATCTTGGAGATGGTAAGTCGTACGTATGCTTGAGCGATGATATCATTCCCATGATGGTTAAATAGTATGGAATTGGATGGTATATGAATTTTATAGAATAATTATTATGTTACGTTCATTATTTACATCCATTATACTCATTAATATACCCATACAAATTAATTATTGTTGAATAACAATTACACCATGGTGTGGAGACGGTAAGTCATACGTACGCATGCATGGTGATATTGTAATTCCTAGGATGAATAAAAGGAGGTATAAGGTTGTCCTATAATTAAAATAACATCTCATAATGTATAAGATATTGTAGATATTACTTTATTATGGAAACAACATAAGAAGAGGAAGTAGAAGAAGAAAAGAATTCTGAAATAGGTGATAAAACAGTTACCTCTTTTTCTAGTATTTCTTTTTGATTTTCACAAAAGGCCTTCCTAGGATGGATTTATTTCCAAATTTTGTCCTCTAAGATAATTTTATGGATGTTGGTATCTTATTTTAGAAGAGTTTTGATGATCCAAAGGGCTTTAAATGTGTGAATAAGTGTGTGTAGTTGGTGGCCTTTTATAAGAGGGTGGAGGGGCACTTTAGGAAAGTCTTGAAAATATTAATTTATTATAATTTGATTTTCAGTTTATAATGATCTAAAACTTATTTATTTAAATGTTAAGATGAGTATGTTTCAAAAACATCTCAACTAATAAAATTTAGATATGTTTTTATTTTATTTTAAACCTTGTTATTTTGATTTATCCTAATTTAATATATATAATTTTATTTTGGTAATAATATTCTAAATATTAAATGGTTATAAATATTTACTTATGTGTTATAAAATGTTCATAATTATATAATTTATAAAAATTTTGAACATATAATTTTAACTTTGTAATTTTTAAATATTTTTGTTTTTGTAAATAATTTAATCATATGTTTTTTTATAAAATATCAATAGTGTTAATTTTGACACTACTTATTTATTTGACTTTAAATAAATTCCACATAGAAGATAAATCTGAACCAAAATATTTAATACACTCTGAACATGTCAAAGTAACTTATAAAATTCATGGATAACATTAATTATTTCATATAATATTTATTTTAATATTTTTAAAACCATTTATTTTGTATTTCTATTGATCAAATAATCTCTACATCACTATTGTGTCATAATTATTGGTAATTTTTTAATCTCTAAAAATTATAAATTAATCCAAATGAAGTAGGTAATTTTATTATATTTCTGGATAATATTTATGTAGTGAGTTTTATCAAGATTATTACTACATAAAAATTATTATACTTATAAGATATATGAAAGTGACATGTGTCACTTTCTTTTGTTTTAATTATAATTACATCACTTTCATAGTCAAAAGTCAATTAAATTAATCCATTCTAACCCTTAGGTGATATTGGTCTAATTTAATTCATAAAATAGGATTTTTCAGGTGTTGGGGTAATTTTAATATCTTTATCATATTTTTTGTTACCCTAATTTACCTGATTTACCTTTAACTGTGGTAAAACAAATTACCATAGTTACTATTCATCATATCCAAAAAGATAAAAGTAACCTATTAACAAAATTTCTAACCAATGATTCTAAATATGGAATCCATTTTTCGAAATTCAAAACACATAAGTTTCATTAATTAATTCAAAATGAATTCCTATTGTCAAAACCAGAAAGTGGGATTTTTAAAAAAAATATCAAAAGATTGACATGTGTTTTTGTCCAATTTAAATGTGAAATTACATCCAATGACCAAGATTAAATTAAATTATAAAAAAAATCCAATTATACTTTAAAACAAATTAAAAATATAATATAACTATATAAATAAAGTATAAGAAAAGGTAGTTTTGAAATAAAATGCCGCATTTTTCACTATTCATTAACATATGAATTTCATCAGAAAAATACCATATTTTCAACCAAGGTAAATTTTGATGTCCCAATTCCAAATAAGAAGTTTATTATGTAAAATAGATCTTATAAAATTGTGAGAAACTATATTTAAAAAGGGTTAACCATCAAAAGATGGTAAAATTGTATTTCTTTGAAAAATACTTTTTTTATCCAAAATATTTAATTTGTCCTTATATCAGGTCTAAAAAATACATAATATGAATTTAAATTTTATATAAGATTTACAATTTTGTTAATAATATTCATAACAAATCGTTTATAACCCATTAAATAATAATATTTTAATAATATATCATTGTTTTGGGAAACTCGGTATTGCGTACAACGCAAGCTATCATGGAAGGTCGCTCTTACATGTAACGCAAGACAAGTCAATGTTTCTTATAGTGAAATATTACTTTGGTGTTATGTATAACATAATACAAACATATTTTTTTATACATTGAATAAAATATATACTCAGTGTTGCGTGTATTGTATGCCAACTCGGTGTTGCATGTAACATACGACAATTCAGTTCAATGTGAAAGGAATGTTTGACTTAGTGCATTTACAAATATAAATGAAAGTTTTAATTTATTCGAAAAAAATGGTCCCTAAAAACTCAAGGTGTTACATTATACCCCCCTTAAAATTAATTTCACCCTCAAAATTCGTTAGGGTTGTAAAATGTTTACTACTTGAAAGTTTCTTTGATGGAAACCCACATCATAAATTGGAATACTAAAAGTTCATTTTTAAAAATAAAGTTAAACAAAATGGTTACCCAACATAACTCATCCCTGGGTTTACACATAGGATAACATAAGTGGTAGGTGAAAACATGGATTTGTAATAGAAATCTAATCATCAATTTTGATTGATAGTGATAGAGAACAAGGTTGGAGAAAGTTAACAACCAGAAATCCATAAATCTGTGATGATTTAAGGGACCGTATGATTCATCAGATAAGAAGGCACTAAGATAAAAATTTTGGATTTCAAGATCCTTTCCCTAATGTTTAAGACCCTGAGAATAAATACTTAAATTATTTCAGTACAATCTCACTCTTTTTCATTCCTTGTATAATTTTCACATCATCTCTTATTTAAAGAAATGAAGTTGAATTTTTCAATCTTGAAATGTTTGCAGATCATTCGATAGAATGATAGGTCATTACATAGGTCTAAAAAAAAGGTTAACATAGGTATTAAAATATGCATAAGTTCACCTATGGTGAGATAATACCTTAATCTAACAAACTTCAATAAAAAAATAACTTATACTATCCATAAATGGATAACACTACAATCCTTCCAAAAACTAAAAATATAAAACATTAGAATTAGGTGAACTAAATTGACTTTACATTTGTCTCCAATATCTCAATAAGAGGTTCATGGTTTTCCAATTCCAAACATGTGAATACCATAATCATGTATTCTCTTAAAATAATAAAATAACATGAATTACCATAGAACCTTAGTGAAAACATGTATTCTATGAAAATTAACTCTTTCCACACACCAAAAATACAAAAAAAAATATACTCAAACCATGGTATCACTTTTTCCTTATAATATTCATGAGGACATTAATACTATCAAACATCTCATTATCTTCTAATCCTATCATTATGCACATATCATACATTTTTCAAAAATATCTGAATAACTTTTAATGTTTACAAGTATCATTCAATATATACATTCAAATACTTAAATACAAAAATAGTGTAACACTCCTTAGATTTTTCTTTATTCCATAATAACATAAAATTACTTATACAACATTATTCTTTATAATAAGGTAATCAATCCACTATCTTCTTAAAACATTGACTGGGGTTCATCATTTTATTCCTTAACACTTATTTTATCTCATATATCATTTGTAGTCTCTTCATCATCAATAAAAAAAATACTACCCATACAACCATGATGATTCTATTGCTGAGATTTTTCCTTAGGAAATCAATTTTCATAATGCCTATACAATCCACATTTAAAACATTTAACCATATTTTATGTCTTATCAATACCATTATCCTTGTCCATTGTGTTAACAGAACCTTTTCCTTTGCAATCACTGGATTTTTCCTTTTCCACACCCAAAAGCATCATCCAGTTCCTTTGAAACATTATCCTCGATGCATCTTCCCACATGATTTACATGTGGAAAATTTAACTTTCATTCATCTATGATCACCATGAAACTCCATCTTTCTCTTATTAGTTTGGTCATAAAACTTACCAAAGCTGGGATTATTGATAATATTATCATATTGTTGATTAGGCATAATAATGAAGTTTCACCTTCCAACTCCCATTTAATTTGGTTTCTCATGAGTAATATCATTCCATTGTCTATCACATTCTCTATTAACATGAATCCTCTTGTTTTTATCCATTTTCTAAAACCCAAAAAAGAATATTGTGAGAGGCTAAAATAATACATGGAAAACAACATAATCAAGGTGGAGTACATTCAATATATAACATATTAGGTTTAATCCTAGGTTATTCATGATCATTACCATAATTCTAGGACTATAACCTATAGATAGACTTACCCTTAGGGATATCCCTTGACATATCATAGAAATATCTCTAGGGATCTCACTAAATATTTTTCATCCTAATTTCCAAAGGTTAACTAAACCTTCACTCAGATACCAATTGAAAATACCCAAGCTTAAAGCATATGGAAATTACATTACATTTTTGAAATACTTAATACATGAAACAAAAAAATTCCCAAATACCATAATTTTTTAGTGCCTTTGGAAACTGGAAAATATAAACAACTGGTTTATAAAACATCTATATCATCTCATTCTTTATCTTTCATCGCTAGAACCCTTTTTTGACACATCTTACTTAATACCCTTCATCAAATCATAGGGGAAAAGAAATATGAAAATGGGTCAGCTCAAATTTTTTTTTTTAAAGGTTGGGGCCGAACCCTCAATTTATTATTTGAAAGAAAAGACCTCTTTAGATTGGGTAGAGGGAGACCCATTACATAGCCTGAAGGCCCAAGGCCAAGTGGCCTGAATACAAGGCTTGAAAGCCCTTTTTTTGCCCAAAGGACCCCTCGGTGAACAGTACTGCTACAGTACCCGTGCTGCTACAGTACCGCCACCGCTACAGTGCTGCCGCTGCTATAGTTCCGCCGCTGCAACAGTACCTGCTACAGTACTGCTACAGTACCTGGGAAATTCGCCCCAGCCCAGATTCGATCCTGGGTCAGCTCAAATTCTCAGTAAGGATAATCAAGTAAAATATCATAAAAAACATAAACATAATAATGTAAAAACATGAACAAAACTTTTGAAAAAAAAACATACCAAAATCTTGAGTCATGAAATAAATATTGGTAGTACGTAAGGCATAGATCATAAAGGAACATTATCCCTGATAAAATAGCATTGGAATAAAACATGCATTTGTGGAAAACAAATAAGCACATAATATGATTTCCAAAGTAGACAAGGAATTGTTTCCAAGGCCATCATAGTGGAAAAATTCTATTACTGAACCAGGTTTACATGTCCTTTCGGCCATGTATTACTAAACCAGATTTACTTGTCGTTACAGCCATGTATTACTGAACTGTATTTAATTTCTGTTTCAGTAATGTCTACCTCATGAGATATAAATCTTTACCCAATTCATTATAGGGAGATATAGGTCCCACCCATATAATAATGAAATCATTCTTACATGTACCACAAAAATATAAATCATTCATCGTAGCATAACCTAAGAAATAAAATGGGTTTCATAAACATCATTTCATCATAACATAATCAATATAAAATATCATTCCATCATTAAAATAATAAAATCATAGTAATAATAGGGATAGAAACAAAACCCTAATTAATATCATCATCATAGATGGAAAATAATTTTAATAAAACACTTTAACTAAATTCTTGAGGAAAATGTCATTTCTTATTCAAAAATGTTTATTTTCTCAAAATGCCATGTCATTTTAAAATAAAAAATTTAATTAAAATTAAGTATTAAATAGTGTATAGGAATATTCTTGTAAATAAGGCATCATGAAATTTTAAAAAAAAATCCATTCAAGATGTATAAGTTAAAAAAACATTTTCCTCGTACTTTTTCTGGAAAATTAAAAAAGTACCTCATATGGTAAACAAAAGAAAGAGCCCCTCCATACCATGTAGTAAAGGTCAAAATGGGTAAAAATTAATTTAAACATACATATAAGAATAGTAAACATTTTATAAAAACAATTTTATAAAACATCAATATGGATGATAAATATATCCCCAGTAAATACTAACATATAAACATTCTCAGATAAAAATGAGATTGAAAAATTATCCCTTACCTTAGGTATGATTTTTTCTATATGTGTCTAAAACTCCTCTATAGTGGGTATAAACATATTATTAACTTATAATATAACCATAATAATATTTATTACATCACATATGATTCACATATGACTTTATATTACCTGTTCATTTATCAATTCTATGTTAAAGAAATGCTTTGGGTAAAAATCGTTTTATATATCGTACATGTTTTGACTTGTTATTCTTGATATTATTAATTATATCACGATTTAATTACATCCATAATGTAAAGAATTATATATATATCATATTTATTCAATATATAAATATATATAATAGATAGATAAATGAAATGGAATACACCATTCATGGAGACGGTTGGTCGTACGTACGCATGAACGTTGTTTCTGTTTCCTTATTGAATTGAATGGAATAATATAAATGAAATATATATATATACTTAAATCTAGTATAATTATTATTTCATATATTTCATGATTATTTATTATATATAACTTATAATCATTTTTGAATGGTTAACATGGAGAATGAATCTCATCGTGTAGTGGAGACAGTAATCCATAGGTACGCACGAGTGATGATATCATTCCCCTAATGGTAAAATAGTATAGAATTTGATGGTATATGAATTTTATAGAATAATTATTATGTTATATTCATTATTTACATCTATTATACGCATCAATATACCCATCCAAGTCACGTGTTGGCACACATAGTGATATTGTTATTCATATGATGGATAAAAAGGGGTATAAGGTTTCCCGTAATTATAATAATATCTAAGCATGTATAATATACTATATTTATTACTTTATTATGGAAACAACATAATAATAGGAAGTATAAGAAGAAAATAATTTTGAATGAGGTGATAAAACAATGACCTCTTTTTTTAGTATCTTTTTTTGATTTGCACAAAAGGTCTCCCAAGGATGGATTTCTACCCAAAGTGTAGCCTCTAAGAGAAATAGAGGGATGTTGGGAGATTATTTAATTATATTTTGTATGATACAAAGGGATTTAAATGTTTGAATAAGGTTTTAGAGGTGGTATCCTTTTATAAGAGGGTGGAGGGGCACTTTAGGAAATTCATGAAATATTAATTTATTATAAATTATTTTTCAGTTTATAATGCTCCTAAACTCATTTATTTCATTTTTAATATAAGTATGGGTATAAATAATCCCAACCACTATAATTTAGATATGTTTTTATTTTATTTTAAACCTTATTATTTTGATTTATCATTATTTAATCTATTTAATTTTATTAGTGGTAATAATATTCTAAATATTAACTAGTTATAAATATTTACATATGTGTTGTAAATTGTCCATAATTGGATGATTTATGACATTATTGACCATATAAGTTTTAATTTGTAATATTTAAATATTTTTCTGGTTTTTAATTAATATAATCATATGTTATTTTTATAAAATATAAATACTGTTAATTTTGACACTATTAATTTATTTGACTTTAAATAAACTCCACACATAATATAAATTCCAAAAAAATATTTAATACACTCCTAAAATGTCATAGTCACCTATAAAATTCATGGAGAACATTAATTAGTTCATATATTATTTATTTTAATATTTTTAAAACCTTTTATTTTATATTTCTTTTAATAAAATAATTTCTACATCACTATTGTGTCATCATTAAAGGTAATTATTTAATCTTAAAAAATTATAAATAAATTCATATCATATAGATAATTTTATTATATTTCTAGAGACTATTTATTTTCTAAGTTTTATCAAGTTTATCACTACATTAAAATTATTATACTTGTAAGATATATGAGAGGGACATGTTGTCACTTTCTTTTGTTTTAATTATAATTACATCACTTTCATAGACAAAAGTCAATTAAATGAATCAATTCTAACCTTTAGGTCATACTTGTCGAATTAAATTCATGTAATAGTATTTTGTAATGTTTTAGGGTAATTTTATTATCTTTATCATATTGTTTGTTACCCTAATTTAACTGATTTACCTTTAACGGTGGTAAATAAAAATTACCGTAGTTATTATTCATAATATCCAAAAAAAATAAACTATTAAAATAATTTAGACCCAAGGATTCCAAATATCTAATCAATTTTTTAAAATTCAAAACATAGAAGTTTCATTAATTAATTTAAAATTATTTCTCGTTGTCAAAACCAAAAAGTGGGTTTTTAAGAAAAACTATCAAAATATTGACATGTGTTTATGTCCAATTTAAATGTGAAATTACATCCAATGAACAACATTGGATTAAATTATAATAATAAAATCCAATTACACTTTAAAACAAGTTATAAATATAATATAACTTTATAAATAAATTAGGAGAATAGGAAGTTTTGAGTTAAAATGCAGTATTTTTCACTATTCATTAAAATATGAATTTCATCAAAAAAATACCAAATTTTCAACCAAGGTAAATTTTGATGTCTCTCACCCAATTAATATGTTCATTATGTCAAATATAACTTATAAAATTTTCAAAAACTATATTTAAAAAGTGTTCAACATCAAAAGGTGGTAAAATTATATTTCTTTAAAATATACTTATTTTATATGAAAATTGAATTTGTTCCTATATCATGTCTATAAAATAAAAATGGTGGATTTTAATGTTTTATAAAATTCAAAATGTGGTTAGTAATATTCATAATGGAAATTTTATATCCCATTAAATAATAATATTTTAATAATATATCGTTGTTTAGTGAAACTCGGTATTGCGTAAAACGTAAGTTATCGAGGAAGGTCGCTCTTGCATATAATGAAAAACAAGTCAGTTTTTTGTATATTTCAAGATTCATTTGGTGTTACATATAACATAATCCAAACATAGTTCTTTTATACATTGAACAAAATCTATACTCATTATTGCGTGTATCGTACTCCAACTCAGTGTTGCGTGTAACATATGACAAGTTGGTTTAGTGAGAAAGGAATGTTTGACTTAGTGAATTACAAGATATAAATGAAAATTTTAATTTATTAAAAAAAATGGACCATAAAAAATTGGGGTGTTACACTGGGGGTGTCACATGTCTTGGTTGACACTTCTAGAAGACATCGTGAGTCTTGGTTGACATGTCTAGGGGTCATCGTAAGTCTCATATGACTGTCTCAAAGATGTCATAAGAGATTAGTTTCCATATCTAGATGCTTTTGAAATACTTTTCTTATACAAACAGGTGACGTTATATGCATAATAAGGTGTGTCTGAAGGACATCATGAGTCACAGATGTCATACCCAGAGGGTTCATGAGATCATAGTGTCATCTACAAGGAGACTTCATAACTGTATTTGGCATTCCTAGAGTGGCCTATATGTCCCATATGGAATGTTGAAGGAGTGTTGCAATATCCATGTGATTTTCCTTGATGTTGTCGCGTGTCATTGGCTGACACATGTGAAGCACATGAAGGACAAAATGGGTCTCTTCCATTTAATCCTCATGCCTTTGATCTTAGGTCTAGCCCTTGTATTTTGGATGCCTTGGTGTTGTTCAATGTCAGTTTTCATTGAATCTCCTGTGATCTAGTGGGATTGTTTAATCTTCTTCATGTAACCCACCAAATGTCCTTCACGGGATCTATTGATGATCACGTGAAGTTATTTATACCTAGAACATGACTAATCCAACAGCCCGCCAGTATATTACCCAATGGAAAGTTAGTCAGTTGCATGATCAGTTGCTTGGAGAGGTCTATGGAGGAGTCTAAGCATATGGTCATGAAGATTAGTGGTCAAATTCACAACCCTTTATTCATGTTGGAGTGGGGAATTTATAGGCATCTCCACCCCGAGTACTCATTGGTTTGCACAGCGTATCTAGCATGAGTCTAAGATATAGTCGACAGAGGGGACTTGGTGCCACGTGGCTTCACAAGTCTCTATCATGGATAGTGTCAAGGTCACTGCCTAATGTTTAGTGGCCACAAGTCCTTCTATTGATACAAACTTTCTTTGATTGTTTGGTCTTGCTGAGGAACTTCCATGCTGTTGTGTTGACGTATCCAAGGCCTTCACAATACCTAAGTGCATTTTGGGAGACACTCACGAGACCTTATGTGACTTGTATTGGGGTATCCAGGGACCGTACCAGGGGTGCACTGAGCATGTCTTATTCCTTTCAGTGACCAGGAACACCTCTCATCTCCCTTCTATTGATCTCCTTTGTTTTATGCAACAATGTTCGGGAGTCATGTGAGATCGTATGTGTGATTCTAAGGGTACTTATTCTATTTTTTGGTTATGCATCGTGTGACCAATATGGGTCATATGGGGATACAAAATCATTTCCTTGGGAAAATGTATTTGTTATCCCTTGGTGCGTTGAGGATTTTTTCCGACATGCTCAAAGATTTTCATGCAGAAAGCTGACAAGCCAAACAGATTTTGCGAGGTGAGGCAGACATATCTCTGAGGACTCGCGGCATCTTGTAGGTTTTCAAGGGCACGTCGCATGTCTCTCAGCTACCATGAACCCATATCACCTTATATATTTCTCTATCATTTGTTTTATGTAACAAAGGTTGGTGGTATGTGAGTTTTCATGAGCGAAGTCTGATTTTTTTTATGATATTTGGATGATGCCTCGTGTGACCAATATGGTTCACCTAAGTTTGTTCAATTGTTTTGTGGAAAAAAATATGTGCCCATCCTTGAGGCACTGTGGGGTTGTCTGGATACACCTGAGGGGGATTTCCTGCCTTGTGGATGAAAATATAGAGGGTTTTCATGGGATGAGGTGGAAATTTCGTCAAGGTATCATGGTGCTTCACGGGTTTCTAGGGGCATGCATCACATGTCCTTCAGCGACTGTGAACCCTTATCACCTTCTTCCCTTTATTTCCTTTGATTTATCTTCCAAAGGTATAGGGATCATATTATTTGGCTTGAATATCATCAAGGAACTTTATTCTTACCCATGATGATGTTTTGTGTGAACTCTTCGGTCATCGGTGGTCTTTTCCTTTGAAATGTAATCCTTCCTCATTTTCGAAATATTTTGGGTGTTTTGTCAGGAACATTCCAATGACAAACCACACATTCTTGGGGGAACTCATTCAGCTATCTATAGATTTATCGAGAGAAGGATGGATCATCAGATGGGGATCCGTGGGAATTTCTATGGGTTATGCGCCATACATGGAACCTTCATATGATCTTGGAATGGTAATGCAATTGTGAGTCCTTTAAGGACTCATGTGATTCATGGATCTCATCCATCTTATTATTCCTTTGTTTTTTCATGAAAATAATATCTATGTCAAGGTATTACTTCCCTTTTGATTTTACCTATACTTATTTTGTGGGAATCAACAATTCTGACTATTACTATTCCTTTTAAGGTAAGAAAAAGAGTGCATATCTCACACATAGCACATAAACTAGTGAGAACAAGGGTATCCTACCACAATGAAGTTTTATGATCTTTTGACGCATCGTAGGGTGAAGAAGAAACTTCCCACAACAACAAATACACCTTGATATCATAGATAAACCTATATCATACCGATAGGTCATGAAAAATGCAACCCATACACACCAAAAACAAAATCACACCATTGTAGTTGATCTCTAAATAATAACAAAATGGAAACCATGGGGAAGATAGTATAACTCACCATGGATCTCCAACAGGTATCCACCTGAACCCAAGGATTAATGTAAGGGAGAAAAGGTCTAGATGGTCTCCTCAGGGTGTCTGGGGTTCACATGGAATGAAAGAGAGAGAGCTACAGATGAATGAAAATAAAACAGATGAAAGGTTTATAAACTAATCTAGATCCCACCAATTTCACATATTGTATTCAATTCACAATGTTAATTCCATGGGGTCCCACAGATTATAAGTCGTAAAACCCCAAAATCTCTAGTTTTTCCAAAATTGACATCACATAAGCTTGAATTTATTAGACATCATGAATTCACCTTTCACAAAGTTAATCCATTTCATGGACTCCCTCATTACCTGCTTACAATCCATGAAACTTGCTGGCTATAAAAGCTGTGAATCACCAATTCACATCATGTAAAACATTCACAATATGAATATTCTATAGTAGCTCTGTTTCACCTCTAACCACTATGAAACCTCCTCAATACTCCCTATAAACACCTCCAACACCCAAGACCAGAAAATTAATGTACTAGAAAGGAATGGACTATTACATGCTAAATACAAATTTTTATAGGAAATGGGTTCCTTTATGAAGGTTGATACCCATATTACTTTGTAATGATGACACGTATGACTTAATTACTAAATGCATAAATGGAAATAGGATGGTCAATTAGGACATGTTGTTTATGATATAAACCTATTAAGGTTTTGTTTAATCTTGAATAAAATAACTATTATTGGTTTCATTTAAATGGGATTCTAATTATAATTGATAGAGCATTGACTCCATAAATTCAAAAGGGTTTCCCATATAAATTAACCCATATTTACATGACAAGACCCTCTTAGGTCTCATTTATTCCTTTTTATACCATGGTATATAACCCCATGGGGTATTCTAATGCTAATGGGATAGTTATTTAAAGTGTTTGTAGCAACTTATATAGTGTTAAATATAAATTTATGTTGGAATATTAATTGTCTAGTCCTCTTAATTGATAAATGAAATATTATATTCTTTTGAGCTTTATTATAATGTGGCATTAGCCAATTAAAATTTAAATTATAAAATTAAGTGTTTTTATCTATAGATTGGAAATTGAAATTTTCATTGACCAATGCCAGTTGTGAAAACCTTATGGGTAGATTAAATGATGGGTTAAAAAGGAAATTATGAGATATTTTCCTAATGTTGTATGGAATCAGTTTAATAAAGTGTTTAGTATAGTTAGTGTTGACAATTTGTACTTAAAATTCTATTTATAAGATCTGATTAAAATATTGTAATGAATGAGTATCAGTTAAATTATGTAAAATGAACCTTATGAGGTGTTATAGATTGAACCCTCTTATAGAGGTCATCTTTTAAATTTGTTTGAGTGGGAACGTGAATGTTTCCCATAGGTCTCAATTACATTCTGACATGTTATTTTTTAAACCTAAAGGATAGGCGGTATAGCTTAGTAACCTCTTTTTAATGACTCTAGTTTATAAATTTTATGTGTTAAGTAAATAATGAAGGGTTAATTGGGTAGTAATTCCCTTGTAGATAGAAAATTGGTAGAATTTTGAGCCAAATTTTAAGCATGGTAGGTGTTGTCTAGTTGATCTGATTGAATTGAGTAGAACACTAGATAATGAAAGGAAAACCTTGTGTATATGGGTAGTAGGATGGTAAGTTGGACCTCGAGAGGGTATTCCTATATACACATAACATTAAGTGTAATTTATTTATACTTTACATTAGTGTCATAAGATTTCAGGAAAAAAACCCCATTTAGATAATTGGTGATGATCAAGGAATGTCACCCAATGTCAGGTAGGGGTGTTGTTATGCCTATGAAGATTGATTCTAACCCTTATAGGTTGATTCTTCCCTAAATTTTTTAGTTTAACCTATTCTAAAAGAGTGTTATGGAAGTATTAGATGTTGTGTAACTGATTCTTGTAATTGGGGTGCAGTTCTTGTGCTAGAGACCTTAGGGATAGGTGGATGGTCCTAGATACCCTTACATTGACCCAGACCCTAGTAGGCCAATAATGTTGTTCTATTAAGAATAACCTATGTAATAGGTTGATTCAAGACTACATTTTTCTTTTTATGGTACTATTAGTTTTATCCTCTTTTCTAGATGAATACACAGTCAGTGATCGAGCCTTTTTATTTTGGCATGGTGATACTTATACTTTAGAAAATCACCCTGAGTTCTTATTTATGACACTAGCTACATTGGGTAGGATTGTTTGGGTTCTTGTCCTAGTTGACTAGTTCTTACACGGATGACTCTTTACTTTCAAAAACGATTTCATGAGACGGTTGGTTTTTTATTAAATCTTGGATCAAGAGAGATGCCTAAATTTGAATAAGATTTTAATGGGAATTTCTGAATTAATGAAAATTTAGATTTTATGTAGCAAATTTAGTTTATACTTCTTGATGAATGACTCTCAAGATTGTGAGTCATGTCTCGAACTGAGTGGTATGGGATATTACACTTTCTATAAATGATAAGTTAGTTTGCGATTATTTTTAATGGTAACTGTTTACATTTTTACAATGTTGAATGGCCAGGTGAGATACAAAGAATTATGGTTCCAATAAAGTGATTCTTTCACGCATGGTAAACCAAAGATTTCTGTAAATTAATGGAAGCTCCTAGTGATGAGGGCTAATTTAGGAATAAAATGGGTGATGTGAGATAGTTGACCCACAAATGGACCTAGACATGCATGGTCAGGAGACATGGTGTCAGGAAATTATTAAGAAAAATTTATCGTGTTTGATATGAGAGTGTCTTGGTAGGATTGATACACACCAATTGATAAATTCTTAGTGTAATCCAAGTGCATAGGTAGTCATTCCCATTATCTTGACATCATCCTAAGTATTTTGAGAGATCATCGACTATACGATGAGCTACCTAGCTACCTATTACTAGTTTCTAATGGATTTATACCTTGAGATTCATGCTCAAAGAGTGGTTTTAAGATAATACAGATGGTCCGTAGTGCACTATTGGCAGTTGGATGGTGATGACCCTCATTGTGATTTAACTTTAGTGTTCTCCATGAGAACTATTCATGGTAAGCAATAAAGATTCATGGACAATGTCTTCATTAGTGCTTAGGATGAGTGGGTTCTTATCCATTCTATTCATTATATGTTGGCATGAGTAGTGGTAATCAAGATCTCTTTTCCTTAGAGTAGTGACACTGATTCTCCTAAGGTGGGGAGTGGGATGTTGGTTGTCGGCAGGTGACCCTCATGAGAGTAGGGTCATAGAGCCTTGATACTGATCATCATATAGTTTTTTTGGCACTCATATTCTATAAAATAAATGGAAATAATGTACAAATATAATTCATGGTAAGTTTCAGGTAGAAATTCAATTATGGTTTTAGGTGGAGAAAAAATGTGGGCATTAATCCCAAAGTACCTTATGATGATCCATGGATATTGGATTGGGATAATATCAATGTTTTTGTTATAGAATGATTCTATATTTAATTTGGAAATGTTTCTATTAGGATATGTCACTATAATTCAAGTAGGGGCCTCGGTGAACATACTTGGAACAATCTCAATACATCGTGGATAATGATTTGGAATTTGGTTCTGGAGATGCATCATCCATAGGAGTCGATTGTTTTTTATATAGTCAACTAGAGGTAGTTAATCTTAGTTTATCTCACATAAATGGATTCATTCGGTGATGTATCACATCTCGTGTACCATCAATATGAGTGGGGTGTATCTTAAAGGGATGACTTGGTATTTTCAAGGAAAAGTCAATGAGACTAGGCGGAGTTGTGTTGATTGGAATTTTACCTATCTTTTAATTTGGTAAATATTCTAGGAGTATTTCTAGGATGCTAAGAGCATGTTCAAATAATCGATTCCGATGGTGGAGGTACTGTAACATAGAATTTGATGTTCAATTTGGGGCCTATAATAAGGAGTGGTATAAGATGAATGGTGAAAGAGATGATGATGTGATCTTGTCTCAGGTCAGACAATCTTAGGTAAGCACCATTAAAATGTTTCAATTCTTAATACGAGTGTTGGATAAAATTTTAATGTCTTATGTACCATAAGCTTTAAGTGTTTATTATAGGTTCATTGAGAATTTGGTAACTCAAAAAGATAGTTTGAATGAAACTTAACAACCTGAGTAGGTTGTTTTTTCGTTATTCCCCAAGGATTCTTGAGGATAATAATTTCTAATGTCAATATATTATAGTATCCTGAGTTTTTAGACCATTGAAAATGCCATGGTAGTTTGAACTTTTTATTTGGTATATGGGGTATAACTTGATTTGAGATTTGGAATGTAAATATAAGATTTTTAACACTTAAAAGTGTTTTTATTATATGGGATTTAAGGTCTGGGAGGTGTATCAGGGTTTCAAATGAGTTTCAAGGGCATCAAGCACCAAAAACCCACTTTTTGGGAGAGGTAGAAAAGGGAACATGGTTTTTGTAAATCATGTTTCCCCTCATGAGAAACTATGAAATACTATAAGGGGTGTTGTATGGTTTGTTAAACCATGAAAGGTGGGGTGCACAACTATTTGGTAACTCTATATTTTATTGTAGAGGTAAACTGTATGGCTTGTACATGGTTTGACTAATTTTATGCCTAGCCCATGTGGAGTGTGTGGTTAGACCATGCCAAAGGCACGATTGGTGAATGGTTTGATTAACCATGCGCATAAACCATGTGTGGCGTGGATCCTTTTTAGAGTAGGACACATGGTTGGTGTGTTGTTTTTAAAACTATGTATCTCATTAAAGGGTTTGAAATTAATATTTTTCCATTGATTCCTTATTTCATTCCTCCATCCTTTCTTCTTCTCTCTTGTGTGCAGCAGCCCCATGTATGGAGCTCTCACTTGGTCTCCTCCTAGGTATATATAGATCTTCGTCATTCGAATTTAGAATCAATCTATGTTAGTTTCATTGGATATCCCGTGATAATGTATATATACCTACTACTTCTAATTTATATTTTCCTTATTTTATGGGATGCTAAATCCATGCAGGATCTTTTTCCCTATTTTCAATTCATTTTCCAATTTTTTCAATTTCTCTTGTTCTATCTCAAATTAGAGCCCAATAATGGATGAGTGGGTCATATTATGAATTACGTAGGTAGTACATATGATTTTCCCTTATATTTTCATCATTTATAATTTATTATCATTATGCATCATGTTGTACCTCGTGCACATTACTTCAAAAATATAAAATTACTTAACTTAAATACTTAAATCAGACATGTGATGTTCCTTAGACACTTTAAATATGGTTTGAGGTCAAGACCTCAACCTATACCACCACATAAAAGTTAGTTTTAATAAAAAAATTATAGATATCCCTATTGTCCTAATTTTCAGGCCACAATTATGGGTGGGTTGAGTGTACCCCTTTTCTAGTGGAAGGCCACAGATGAATTAAATAAATCATTAGTTGGTTAATCCTTCCATGGACCTTATTTTCACTCATGAGGTGACTTGAATAAATATATTAAAAGGATTGATTGTAGTGTGGTATGCATAACTACATATAACTCCTTATCTTTTATTATAATATTCATAATGAAAAGTATCTTGAATTTTGATTGGCATGGGTACCTCCCATAGCCTTCTTGTGTGTTGACATATGAAATGAACTATTTTCATGATTTTAATTATATTATGGTATGGATGGACTCATGGTCTATTTTAATTATTAAATTCAACATACCTACTTATTAAATTAAACCTTGAGTGATACTTGGGTTTCTTAAATGGAATGCCTTGGATAGGATCAGAGGTTAAATGAATTATACTATTCCTTGAGTGATACATAGGTTCCATATACAGAATTTTTTGGATGGACTAATAGGTTTCATGATGTGATATTACAACTTGAGATATACTTGGATTACTTATATTTAATACCTTTTATGGGATCATAGGATGGTTAAGTTTATAGATACCTTTAGTGATACATCGGTTCCTTACATAGAATTCATTGCATGGGCTCAGTGGGTAAATGATTAATATTATACATTGGAAGAAACATGTTCACCCTACAAGGAATTCCATGGATGGTTCCAAAGGTTGTATTAATTACATTAATCATTGGGTGACATTTCTGTTCCTAGTTATGAAATTCCTTAGATGGGATCAAGGGATAAATGAGGTTATGCTAAATTTAATGGCTCTCTTGGATTAACCATAACTACTAATTATAATACCATGAAACATGAAAAAAGCATTTCTAACTTTCATTTATTTCAATTTCCTTAGGCTTATAAAACTTAATTAAATGTAATCCCCTTTATATATTATAATTTATCTAGAACTTTCGGAATGATGTTCCATCTTTAACATGTGAGACTAGTATGATATCTTTATGTAGAGGTCTGGGAATTAATCCATGTGTTCTCTCTAGTGCATGTAAATATATTCATATGTACCTATTTACTCATATGAATAAATATACATGATAGTACATGTTCAGAGACATTTTTACTTCGGCTAAAGCATGTATGGTTGGCTGGTTCCCTTGAGGAACATGATCTGACTTGATTATAGTTGCACTTTCAACACTACTTTACTTTTGATATACCTTCACGCTGATTTATTTTATATTAATGGATTGTATTACATTATACATCATTGATGGTGGCCTACTAAGTAAATATCACACCCTTTTTGGGTATCCATTGCATTGGGGTACCTGAATAGATCTCATAGTTGCAAGTCTAAGATCACGAATTGTGTTATGTTCTATTGTGTTTGTACATGAGAGATTAAGAGTACATGACAAATCCAGATCATAGAATACTCCTAGAGATATCCCTTGAAGATTTTTTATTTTATTTTTAAATTTTGTATTTGTTTCCTACTTTGTAACTATTTTTGTACGTTGTATTATGTTCATGAATGATTACTCTTTCATTTATTATTGATGATCAGTTGTTATTATATTCCATTAAATTTATTTATTTTTGACTCCTCTATATTTATTACAAATACATTGGGTATAGTCTCCCTATTGTTCCTTCATTGGACCCTCATTTCTAGAAAATATCCTCTAGTGTATGGGGAGGCATGCTTAAGGCCATGTGACAAACCAGATCAAGGAACCATTTTAGTTGCTCCCTGATTGGGATATTATAAATTTTACATCCTCAAATATTGAAATACATAATACACAACATTACACAAGTGTCATTCAAGATAAGTGTATTGTTCTTCCTTGAGTCCATTAGAAATAACTACTTCCCTATAGCTATTAAATATCTTGATATAATAGCATTATTTATTATAGTACCACCAATTCTTCAAATATTCTATTTTGCTCTTTAAATAAACTCGATCTTCAGTAAAGCACTAGATATCCAAAAATAAATAATAAGACCTTCTTCTAAAATACTTTCACTACCTAAACATATTTATAGTTATGTCATTCACATATTCCTCTTCTCAAGATCTTCGTGATGATCTATTTATGTATGAGGTCATCCATGCACAAATACAACCTCCTTCCTCCTCAACAAGGGACTTCACAACACAATCTTTAACAGAAGCAATACAGTCAGTATAAGGAACCGGCCTTAAAAATTACTTATTATTGAAGTAAATGAATAATTCACATTGAGGACCTTTTCAGGTTTAGAGTTTTAGAGAATTTGGACATAACTATTACATCTCAAAGGTTACAAAGTAGACACATCTACTCACCTTCCATTTTTTTCACAAAAATAAAAACTCTTGAACAAAAGAGTCATGTCTTGTTCCTTTTTTTAGACAGCCTAACATTTCCTTGATCCCATCCTTGACCCTATTCAACTTTATGTCCTGTGAAAAAAATTTCAAAAAAACTTGGGATGAGCATAAAAAGATCAGTAAGGATTATAACAATATGGAAATAAAACATTATTCCATGTATACATAAGAATCAATGAAATCATATTTTACTCATAAAGCATAATCAATTTAACATACCTCATGAAATCATAAGATTTACGAATAACTCATAGAAATAATATCATATAAAGGTAAATTGAGGCATTCATAACATTCTTACGTAGGTAGTAACCCTCATGGTTAAGTTTGGAATACCCATCACATTATATTCCCTAAATCTCTTTGGAGAAACCTTAACGTTTAACTCCTTCGCGTTACCCAATGCATTGGAGAGCTATATCAGGCTCACCCGCCCTTAGTTTATCACGGAACCACCCATCTTCATAAACAATTCCCAAGAAAAATAACATAATCATAGCACATAACTTAAGAATAAAGGAAATATAACACTCCCACATTGCAATAACAATATTACATTGAAATAATGAATCCATTCAAAAAAAAACCATTTAAAACATTTAATAAAGAGATTTTTGAATCAAAGTGTCCCATACCACCTTGAAGATTTTAACATTTTAAACCATTAATATCCATATAAATAAATCCTTAAAACCATTTTAAAAACATGGATATTAATGAGAAGTATTTATAAGAACAAATCATTAAAAAATTTAAAGTGATATTTTAGTTAAAGGGTTTTTAACAAAATTAGAGACACTTAAATACAATAATTGAGGAATAACATTTAATCAGAACTTTATTATACCATGAGAATAAATGGATTCATGATATAATATTCAAAAGGATAGAATATACACCATATAAGAGTGAATTGGTGCATGACAACAATGAAGTCTCAATAGAATTGTAAAATGAGATGAAATCCCTTATAAAGAAGGTATCCTTAAATTAAAGATAAATCAATATCATAATTATGTGTGAAAAATATAAATACACCCAATATAAATGGATATTAAGTGTAAAAAAACCATATTACATTCACACATATTCATAGGATGACATATTCAATAACTACAAGTTGAACCCAAAGAAATCGAAATTGGGTTAAGAAGTTCCCTGGTAAAAATTTGACAGCCTAACGGCGTAACTTTAAAATTTAGAAAACGAGTTGATGAGAAAAATAGGGTATCTAATCACTTGGAAATAAATTTTACATAAATAATGATATATAAGAAGATATACCAACATAATAATATGTAATTTAAAAGACCTATCAAAATAATTCTTTTAAAAAGTGGACGGTGAAAGGTTCCCTTACCGACTTGGGTAACTTTCGAAACGTACACCCCACAAAATAAGGACTATACAATATTGATGTAAATACTCATAAACGAAATTATATTACACAAAGAGTATAATAATGTGCAGCACATACACCACTCAAAGTAAATGGTGGCAAATGTAGCATAAATCTCACGGGAATAAAAGTGAGATGAAAAATCCCTTACAAAAACTCGGCAGCCTAACGGCGCCACTTAAAACATATAGAAAATGGATTGATGAAATCAAATAGGGTCTCTCATAATATTAACATATAAATTAAATTAAGAGGAATATAATAGAACATCTCCCAACTAAGAAAGAAGAGCTTAAAACAAACGACATAAAAGAGAGTACTTAAAAAGAAAGACAGGTAGGATCCCTTGCCTCAAGTCTGACTTGTCATGTTCGTTTCCTTATATTCCTGAATAATAAACCTTTGTAAATTTATAATTTATTAAGGACCTCATTTAAATTTTATTATTCAATTCATATCACATATTATAATTTTATAATAATTAGTTAATTATGTGAGTTCATATCAAATGTTTTTTACGATGTTTGGTACATGAGTCAAAAATGAACTTGTTTGAAAAGAATCGTCCATGTAGTTATAAGTACATCATCTCCAGAATATTATTAATGATTTAAATATCATATATATCCAGTACATATTCATTTTATACTATTCCATAACATTTGGAGATAAAAATAAATGAAATTAAACGTTCATGGAGATGGTAGGTCGTACATACGCATGAATGCTACTTTCGTTTCTTTTTCATATTAATGGAATTAAAAATAACTTATAGATATATATATATATATATTATAATTAAAGTATAATATATATGTTATATAGGTCACATAAGTTCATTAATTTTATTCTTTATACATTCCATGTATTGCATGAACGAGTCACATCATTTGAGGGGGCGGTAGTCCGCACTTACTCATATGAAATTATCGCATTTGCACAACATGAAAAGAATAAAGGTATGATTTAAATATAAAATACATAAGCATATATAAAAAATAAATACCATATATATAATATATAAAATACAGTGACATCAAAATGGCCACCTTTAAAGGTTTTAAAAGAATATTGAACAACCATCGTTTCGTGAGGCAGTAATTCGCCATCCAAAGAAACAGTATGTTATTTAACCATTAGACGGATGTGTGTGTAATTGTAGCTCTAATACTTCTTATAAAAACATACTAGTATATTTAAGATACTTAATTTGTTACAAAATAAAGGAATAAAAATAGTTTATGGGGTTGAAGAAGCAAAATAAAACAAAAGAACATAAGAGAATACATTAACTTTAAATCGGGTAACTCCCTTTGGTTTGAACCAAAAGGGTTTCTTGAAGAGCTTTTTGCCTAAAGTGAGGCTTCAATGATGAATAGAGGGATTTTGAGAGATGAAATGGGTAGGTTTTGGTCGATCCAAAGGCTTGAGAGTTGTGGTTAAGGAGGTAGAGGTGGGGGCCTTTTATAAGAGGAGAGGAGGGGCACTCATGGAAAGTCAAGAAATGTTACTTTATTTTAAAAAGAGTTTTGGATTTTAAAGGTCCCACATTGATATATTTCTAGGTGAAGGTGATAATGGTTCGAAATATACTCATCCAATAGGTTTTTTCCAAGTTTATGTCTTAGATTTTACATTATCTTTTCATTTTATTTAAATCGTTCATTAATGAGGTAATCGTTGCATCATCATGATGTCATAAATAATTTAATTTATTTAATGTCTAAAAATTATAAAACAAATACTATGATGTAAAAAATATTTTTAGCTTTCCAATGAATATTTATATTATAAGATAACGTTTATTTAGACAAAATTAAAATTATTTTACATAGGTGTTACATACTTTGGTTACATTTTCTTTTCTTTAAAAAAAATGATAAAAGGTCACTATTACACTAAAGTGATTCCATGGGGTCCCAAGGTTGGCACAAGGCATACCATTGTCGTTCAAGACACAACCAATAGCATTAGGACACATTTTTGGGTCATTTTATATTTTTATGATATTATTTTCCTACCCTTAATTACCCAATTACTAATTAAACAGGATAATTAAAGATAATTACAGTCGTTACTATTCATAATGTCCAAAAAAAGAGTCTAAATTACATAATTTGGACCCTATGATTCAAAATATGGAATCCATTTTATCAAATTCAAAACACATAAATTGTAGTAATTAATTTAAAAGTAAATCTCCTTGTCAAAACAAAAGACGGGTTTTTAAGAAGTAAAATTTATCAAAAGATTGACATGTTTTTAAATCCAATTGAAAAGTGAAATTACTTACAATTAACAAAATTTTATTAAGTGATAAAAACATTATTCAATTATACTTTAAAAACAATTAAAATTACAATCTAAATATATAAATAAATTGGATGAAAAGGCAGTTTTGAATTAAAAACTGTATTTTCACTATTCATTAAAAAAAGCATTATCAGAAAAATACCAAAAATTAACCCTAAGATATATTTGATATTTCAAATTAAGAAATTATGTCCATTTTACCAAATTCAAAACATAGAAGTTTCATTAATAAATCATATAGTTAATTCCCATTGTCAAAACAAATAGCGGGTTTTTTGGAAGCAATATCTATGAAACGTTTGGCACTTGTTTATGTCCATTTTCAAAGTGAAATTAATTATAATGACCACCATTGAATTAAATTGTACAAATATATTCTAATTAAACTTTAAAACCAATTAAAAAGATAATATAACCACATATTTAAATTATATGAAAAAGCAGTTTTGATGTAAAATGCAATATTTTTCACTATTCATTAAAAAAATGAACATTGTCCGAAAGATACCAAAAATTTATACAAAGTAAATTTCAATGTCCAAATAATAAAGAATAAGTTTATTTTGACAAATGGATCTTATAAAATTGTCAAAAGTTAGATTTAAAAAAGGTTCGCCATCAAAAGGCGGTAAAACAATCTTTTAAAAATATTAGAGTATTTATTCTTAAAATTGGATTCATTTGGATTTTAAGCCTATAAAATTTATTGGATAAATGTAAAAATATTTAACAAAAATATGTAATCATTTTGTAGTTATTTCTACACATTCCCTCCATTACAACGGCTAGGCGTTTACTATTATAATATTATTATATTATTAGTGTGCAACGTAAGATTTCAAAGAAACTCGTTGTTGCGTATTGGGTACGCCATCGAGCACAGCATTCCCTTTAAAGTAATATTAACATTTTATTCACAAATATTGATAAACCTTAGAATTTAATATTATTTATTTAACTGGGATGTTACATCCTTCCCCCCTTTTGGGAATTGCATCCTCGCAATTTCAAAATTGGGCTTAGAAACTTCATTGAAATTCCCACATCAGAACAAGAGTCAGTAAAACTATCACTTTAAAAGAAAGGGAGAGAAGTACAAAGGTCACCTGAGTTAACCCATACTAGGATTCCAAGTAGGAAAATATGTATATGGAGGAGAAAATAAAGGGTCATCTTCTGATGGAGAGTGATAGTAAACATGTTTATGAGAAAGTTAACCACAAGAAAATCACAAACTTGTGATGGGTTAAACAGTATTTGATTCCCCAGTAGGAAAAGTTAGCAGACAACATTTTTGTTTTTAGTTACTTTTATTTGAGTAATTTATTTTTGAGATTAACTAAATCATAATGAATCATACTTACTTGTCACGTAGACTTTCAACTTTTACTAGATTCTTTAATCAAACTCATATTTTCTCCAAAAGACAAGTATTTAGGAAGGCTTGTTCGCATTAAGAGTACTATAATAAACTTCTTGAGAATCACCTAATCCACAAAATAGAACTATATATTTCCCATTTCTTTATATCTCAACCAAAAAGTTTAGTACGAGATCAGATAATACCCAAAAAGGATATTTTTTTTACAAAAAGAAAAACTACTCCTAATCTCCAAAATTTGTCAAACAAAACCCAAAGTTCAACAATGACCATTCAATAAACATCTATCTATAAAATTCTTCAAATTAAACAAAACTAAGATTGAAACCCAAATCTCTGAATGATTTAATCACATAGTATCCTAAGATAAATCTTAACATTTTTCTCCAAAATGACATCAGTTACTCTTACAGTCTCATACTAAAAAGTAATTAACCTAATCACATATCCTCCATGATAGGCTAATCATTTCCCTTGATAACCCAAAATCAACTTACTCTTAATTAATAAAATCATCTAACTAAAAAGAATCATTCAAACTAACTAGGGAGTTAACATAGTCCAGTGGTAGGTGATAAATACCAGTTTCACTTTGGTTGTGGGTTCGATTCCCGCAGCTTCGTCTGACATGACAGGTTATCACACGGTCTGCGTGTTGTCCTTTTTCCAAAACTATATAATTCTAAAAACATTTCCCAAAAAGAGATAAAATCTTCAAAAAATAACCATAACATATTTTAACCTCAATTTTATCTTATGCCTTTCATATTCCATCATATCATAGAGTAACCCATAATTACCAAAAAAGTAAGGATCATATAAACCCTAATGGATACCTTTATAATTATTACCTGAACTTCCACATCAAGTTGGTTCTCTCGTACATGATGAATTAGAGAACTCACCAAGGTTCAAGTGGTTGATCATGACTCCTAATAGTTGGTTTAGAATAACCACAAGATTTCTCATTGAATCACCCATTTCATCCAGTCTCTTAATCAGAGAACCACCACAGTTTATTTCCAACCCATTGTCACTTTGGTGCCTGCTAGATCCATCCATTTACTAAAACCAAAAAGTCTGTGTGTGTATATCAACAAAATCATAATGTAATAAAGAGGAAGATAAACACTAAGATATACTTATCCAAGTTATCTCAAACTCATTCTAACTTTCAAAAAAAACAATGACTCCATCCAATATACTAACCATTGTGGTTATACACAACTTCTCACTTTTTCTTAAACAACACTCTAACCTCTAAAGTTATCTAAACCGACCTCTGATACCAACTATAAGGACCCAGACTTAAACAATACTTATTATTGAATTAAATTAATAATTCACATTGAGGACCTTTTTAGGTTTAGAGTTTTAGAGAATTAGGACATAACTATTACATCTCAAAGGTTACAAAGTAGACACATCTACTCAGCTTCCATTTTTTCACAAAAAATAAAAACTCTTGAACAAAAGAGTCATGTCTAGTTCCTTGTTTTAGACAGCCTGACATTTCCTTGATCCCATCCTTTACCCTATTCAACTTTATATCCTGCGAAAAAAATTTCAAAAAAACTTGGGATGAGCATAAAAATCTCAGTAAGGGTTATAACAATACAGAAAAAAAACATTAGTCCTTGTATACATAAGAATCAATGAAATCATACTTTACTCTTAAAGCATAAGTAATTTAACATACCTCATGAAATCATAAGATTTATGAATAACTCATAGAAGTCATAAGACATAAAGGTAACTTGAGGCATTCATAACATTCTTACGTAGGGAGTAACCCTCATGGTTACGTTTGGAATACGCATCACAGTATATTCCCTAAATCTCTTCGGAGAAACCTTAACGTTTAACTCCTTCGCGTTACCCAATGCATTGGAGAGCTATATCGGGCTCACCCGCCCTTAGTTTATCCCGGAACCACCCATCTTCATAAACAATGCCCAAGAAACAAAACATAATCATAGAAAATAACATAAGCATAAAGAAAAGATAACACTCCCACATTTCAATAACAATATAACATTGAAATAATGAATCCATTCAAAAAAACCATTTTCAAAACCATTTAAAACATTTAATAAATAGATTTTTGAATCAAAGTGTCCCATACCACCTTGAAGATTTTAAAATTTTAAACCATTAATATCCATATAAATAAATCCTTAAAAAATTGAAAACGTGGATATTAATTAGAAGTATTTATAAGAACAAATCATTAAAACATTTAAAGCGATATTTTAGTTAAAGGGTTTTTAACAAAATTAGAGACACTTGAATATAATAATTGAGGAATAACATTTAATTAGAACTTTATAATATCATGAGAATAAATGGATTCATGATATAATATTCCAAAGGACAGAATATACACCATATAAAAGTGAATCGGTGCATGACAATAATGAAGTCTCAATAGAAATGTAAAATGAGATGAAATCCCTTATAAAGAAGGTATCCTTAAATTAAAGATAAATCAATATCATAATTATGTGTGAAAAATATAAATACACCCAATATAAGTGGATATTAAGTGTAATAAAACCATAGGTCATTCACACATATTCATAGTATGACATATTAAATAACTATAAGTTGAACCCAAAGAAATAGAAATTGGGTTAAGAAGTTCCCTGGTAAAAATTTGACAGCCTAACAGCGTCACTTTAATATTTGTAAAATGAGTTGATGAGACAAAAAGGGTATCTCATCACTTGGAAATGAATTTTAAATCAATAAAGATATATAAGAACATATACCAACATAATAATATGTAATTTAAAAGACCTATCAAAATAAGTCTTTTAAAAAGTGGAGGGTGAAAGGTTCCATTACCGACTTGGGTAAATTTCGAAACGTACATGCCATGAAAGAAGAACTATACAACATTGATGTAAATACTCATAAACTAAATTATATTACACAAATATTAGAATAATGGGCAGCACATACACCACTCAAAGTAAATGGTGGCAAATGTATCCTAAATCTCACAGGAATAAAAGTGAGATGAAAAATCCCTTACGAAAACTCGGCAGCCTAACGGTGCCACTTAAAACTTCCAAAAAATGGAATGATGAAATAAAATAGGTTCTCTCATAATTTTAACATAGAAATTAAAGTAAGAGTAATATAATAGAACATCCCCCAACTAAGAAATATGATCTTAAAAGAAACAACATAAAAGAGAGTACTTAAAAATAAAGAGATAGGTAGGTTCTCTTACCTCAAGTCCGAATTGTCTTGTTTGTTTCTTTATATTCCTAAATAATAAACTTTTGTCAATTTATAATTTCTTAAGGACCTCAATTAATGTTTATTATTCAATTCATATCACATATTATAATGTTATAATAATTAGTTAATTAGGTGAGTTTATATCAAATGTTTTTGTCGATGTTTGGTACATGAGTCAAAAATGAACTTGTTTGAAAAGAATCGTCCATGTAGTTATAAGCACATCATCTCCAGAATAGTATTAATGATTTAAATATCATATATATCCAGTACATATTTATTTTATACTATTCCATAACATTTGGAGATAAAAATAAATGAAGTGCACAGTTCATGGAGATGGTAGGTCGTACGTACGCATGAACACTACTTTCATTTATTTGTTATATTAATAGAATTAAAAATAATTGAGATATATATATATATATTATAATTACAGTATAATATATGTGTTATATTGGTCACATAATTTCATTAATTTCATTCTTTATACATTCCATGTATTGCATGAACGAGTCACATCACTTGAGGGGGCGGTAGTCCGCACTTCCTCATATCAAATTATCTTATTTGCACAACATGCAAAGAATAAAGGTATGATTTAAATATAAAATACAGAGGCATATATAAAACATAAATACCATATATATCATTTATAAAATATAGTGACATCATAATGGTCACCTTTAAAGGTGTTAAAAGAATATTGAACAATCATCGTTTCGTGAGGCAGTAATTCGTCATCCACAGAAATAGTATGTTCTTTAACTATTAGATGGATATGTGTGTAAGTGTAGCTCTAATAATTCTTATAAAAACATCCTATTATATTGAAGATACTTATTTTGTTACAAAAGAAAGTAATAAAAAGATTTTAGGGGGTTGGAGAAGCAAAATAAAAGAAAAGAACATAAGAGAAGACATTACCTTTAAATCGGGTAACTCCCTTTGGTTTGAACCAAAAGGGTTTCTTGAAGAGATTTATGACTAATGTCAGGATTCAATGATGAACAGAGGGATGTTTAGAGATGAAATGTGCATGGTTTGGCCGATCCAAAGTCTTGAGAGGTGTGGGTAAGGAGGTAGAGGTGGGGGCCTTTTATAAGAGGAGAGGAGGGGCACTCATGGAAAGTCAAGAAATGTTCCTTTATTTTAAAATGAGTTTCGAAGTTTAAAGGTCGCACATTGATATATTTCAAGTATAAGGTGATAAGGGTTCTAAATATACTCATACAATAGGTTTTTTACAAGTTTAAGGCTTATCTTTTACATTATAGTTTCATTTTATTTAAATCATTCATTAATGAGGTAATTGCTCCATTATCATGATGTCATAAATAATTTAATTTATTTAATTTATAAAAATTATAAAAAAATACTATGATGTAGGAAATCATTTTATCTTTCCAATTACTATTTATAGTCTAATATACCGTTTATGTAGACAATATTAAAATAATTTTACTTAGGTGTTACATACTTTGGTTACATTTTCCTTTCTTTAAAAAAATGATAAAAGGTCATTACCACACTAAACTGATTCCATGGGGTCCCAAGGTTGGCACAAGGAATCCCATGGTCGGAAAAGACACCACCAATAGCATTAGGACACATTTTGGGGTCATTTTATATTTTTATGATATTATTTTCCTACCCTTAATTACCCGATTACTAATTAAACACGATAATTAAAGATAATTATCGTCGTTAATATTCATAATGTCCAAAAAAGAGTATTAATTACATAATTTGGACCCTATGATTCCAAATATGGAATCAATTTTATCAAATTCAAAACACATAAATTGTATTAATTAATTTAAAATTAAATCTCGTTGTCAAAACAAAAGACTGGTTTTTAAGAAGTAAAATTTATCAAAAGATTGACATGTTTTTACATCCAATTGAAAAGTGAAATTACTTCCAGTGAACAACATTGTATTAAGTGATAAAAAATAATTCAATTATACTTTAAAAACAATTAAAATTACAATCTAAAAATATAAATAAATTAGATGAAAAGGCAGTTTTGAATTAAAAACTGTATATTTCACTATTCATTTAAAAAAGCATTATCAGAAAAATACAAGAAATTAACCCTAATATATATTTGATATTTAAAATTCAGAAATGATTTATATTTTACCAAATTAAAAACATATAATTTTCATTAATAAATCATATAGTTAATTCCCGCAGTCAAAACAAATAGTGGGTTTTTTGGAAGCAATATCTATGAAAAGTTTGGAACTTGTTTATGTCCATTTTCAAAGTGAAATTAATTCTAATGACCACAATTGAATTAAATTGTTAAAATATATTCTAATTAAACTTTAAAACCAATTAAAAAGATAATATAACCATATATTTAAATTAGATGAAAATGCATTTTTGATGTAAAATGCAATATTTTTCACAATTCATTAAAAAAATGAACATTGTCAGAAATAAACCAAAAATTTATCCAAAGTAAATTTAAATGTCCCAATCATAAAGAATAAGTTTATTTTGACAAATGGAGCTTATAAAACAGTCAAAAGTTAGATTTAAAAAAAATTTCCATCAAAAGGCGGTAAAACAATCTTTTAAAGATATTAGAGTATTTATTCTTAAAATTGGATTCATTTGGATTTTAAGCCTCTTACATTTATTGGATAAATGTAAAAATATTTAACAGAAATATGTAATCATTTTGTAGTTATTTATGTTCATTCCCTCCATTACAACGGCTAAGCGTTAACTATTATAATATTATTATATTATTAGTGTGCAACGTAATATTTCAAATAAACTCGTCATTTCGTATTGGGTACGCCATCGAGCATAGCATTCCCTTTAAAGTAATATTAAAATTTTATTCACAAATATTGATAAACCTTAGAATGTAATATTATTTATTTACCTGGGATGTTACAGTCAGTCCCTACTAAAAACTCCGTCTTTATCGCTTCTTTAAAAGGTGAAAATCTAATCTCTATAGGGCCATCATTGAAGGCTTTTTCCCCCAAGAACCCCTTCTTAGATACCATCAATGTGGAACCATTATCAAACTTTCCTTTTTATTCTTATCTAATATCTATAATATATAGCAAGAATATATGATTTAGATTACCCTCAATTTTTTTGAATTATATATGGTTTTTCAAAAATAACAGAGTCAATTTACTACTTTTTTTATATTATTTATATCTACTCAATCATGAATATATAAATTTTAGTCTTTGAAATTTTTGGTGCTAATTAATTTTAATTTTGAATTTTTGAAATTTTGGAGCGGTCCTTTGAAAATTGAATTTGCAGTGGGTGGATCTTGCAATGGTTGAATTTGTAGAATTTGGAGTTATTTTGGTAAAAACTTACCCTTTAAAAGTTTCATTTTAAAATAAAAATATGTACTATGGTAAAACATATATTTTTATCGAAAAACATTATACCCTTACACAACCTATGTTTTCTTTTACTGTCAACATTATGTAAGTCCATATAACCATTATTTGGGTTATAGAAACCATTTTTTACCCTTAAATATCTATTATATATCCCATATTACCTATATATAGGTATAAAATAACCTTTATATACAATATTGGAAAAAAGGATTATTACCATGATCCAAAAACTCTAACAATAGGCCCTTGGACCATGGTTAGAACCTATGGACAAAATTAGAGGTGGTCATGGGTGAGGCTTCCATCATTGTATCATATGGTCTATGACCATGTTTTTTTGTTTAACTAAGGACACTTTTCAGATTGTGGGTGTAAGGTATAACCTAAGCCCATGGTGAAGACCATGGCCATAGAACTAAAAAAAATATCCATAGCTAGATTTGGTCATGCAACCTTTATTTTACCCTGTAAAACTTTACCACTCTCCTAAAACACAATATACATATATATATATATTGATGGAGATATACCCTAAAGCCTTATATATAATGTATATATATTTGATAGATTAAAAAATTGTGTTTTTCATGTAGCAAGACGAATATCATTTATAATACCTTTGATAATAGTTATCGTTTGGACTGTTCGATCATCCATACTTCTATAATTTAATGAAGAGTTTCATTTGATGAAACGTTTGGAAGTAAATACATATGATGAATTCATATCATCCATGATAATTATTCATGTATTTTAATGCATGAATAAATGATATATCCCAAGGATCATCCTTCAAGCTTATAAATTATATAGAAATATGAAATTTGTAGTGGGAGTGATTACCTCACACTTGGCCAAAACACCCCGAGATCCATAGCTCTCTTTCATCTTCCTCCTTTGTATATTGAGGTAATATCATACTATGGAGCGAAGTTGGATATCGTCCAAATTATGGATGATTCAGATTACCCTATGGATATCTATGGGGTTGGAATGATTTTCATTAAAAAAATTCTGATCTTTATCAAACACATCCTATGAAGATAGAAGGTTTCAATGTCTCTTTGGTGAATGATAAGCTTATATTTATAGTAGTTCATCAATTTTATTTTTTATTCATTTTCATATTCTCAATCATAGATATCCTTGTAAAACTATTTTAATCACTTTCACTTCTTCTAATAATTGTTATTAGACTCCAAAAAACCCTTCAGTAGTATCAGATTGATCCCTGTTTAAGTTTTATCAATCTTTTGATTAAATGAATAAGAAAACCAAAAACAAAACCTCAATTTTCAAGTATATAGAAACTCTAGAAAAGGGTATACCCTTATGTATCTGGTTTTTATAAAGTTAACCAAGTACTTACCCTTATATAGTGGAGATGTGTAAGGTTAACCCAGGAATTGACTACACGTAGACATCACTTCTTACGTAAAGGTATCCCTTTATTACCCTTGCAAAAGTAAGTAAATTTTGGATGTACCTTTATGTGAAGGGTTCATGTAAATGTAATTTGTATTGTAACCCTTAGATAATTGGGTTGTGTAATGGTGTTATGTAAGGGTGTTATATTGATTACCCATAAATTTAAAAGAATTATAGTGTTTTAAAATCTTGTGTAAAGTTAAATGGTTTATGCATAAAGGTTATGCAATATTTAAAATGGTAACGTAAAGTTAACTAGTAATTTACACTTACGTGAGAGGCTATGTGAACATAGAGAAGGTTTTATTAAGTTCTATATAAATTTCATATCATTATGTGAGATAGTACACTTATATAACAGTGTTTTATTTCTGTGTAGATTTAAACTGAGACTTACCCTTATGTAGAGTTAATATGTAAAGGTAATTCAATGTTTTATGGATTTACATAAAGTTTTATTTGTAGTTACCCTTATATGAAGAGTTAACATAAAGTAAATGTAGGTTCCTAGTATAGATAAAGTGACCTTTTAATTAATGGTCATATCAAGATTTAGTCATAAATCATGTGTAATCGATTCTTTACATTATCAAAATTTCACGTCTAATAAAAACAGTAGATTACATGACTATATTAAAATGTCAGAACCATAGGAAAGGAATCTTCACATTTAATTTATAATTAATATACGAGAAAATATATAATTACCTCAACATGTAATTATTATTTTATTTATGATCTATTTAACAAGATATTTTGTACCATCATTGTGTTGTAGGATCCATGTTTAGAATCCATCTAGAAGTGATCCACATGTGCACCATAATCTTTGAATGGAATCATAGAATTTTCAGGTTCTATATTTGTCAATCTTGGTCACTTTCATTGTTTTTTGTTGATTTGTAACATATCATTACCTTATTTAAAGTATTAATTGACCCTAGTATTGATATCCTTTTTTGGGTCATGTTTTACATAGTTTCATGTGTAACTTGGTTATTTTTTAGGCTTTTTAGTTTGTTCATGGTTAGCGCATGGTTTCCCAAACCCTATGCCCCACCAGTGAAAACCATGAACCCCTGGATAGTGGAGAATTTATAGTTGTGGAACATTTTCCAAAATTATGCACCCACCTAGGATAAACCATGACCCCCATATGGTTGGGGCACATGTTTAGGTTGAAAATTTTTTCCAACAGTGTGTCCCTCTCTAGGAAACCATGCACATGGGTTTATTTTATTCTGAAATTTTATTTTAAAACCCAACCCCCCGCCCCCCATTTAACCCTAGTTCAACCACCAATCAACCCTAATTATTTTATTTAGAATTAGAGACTCCCTAGAATCATTCTTTGGCTCCTCCAAACCCTTTCCTTATTGGATCAAAGTAGAATTCATCTCATTTGATCTCATATGGGTAATTGGATCTCCTATTTAATAATTTATTATGATCTCTCCTTCCTTCCTCCTTAGGGTTTGGTGGATCATCACATATTTTATGGATTTAAACTATATTTGATTGGATATTTATTCTAGGTTGTGTTCCTAGATATTTGGAACCTTTATTATTTTTTGGAGAGTAATTTTGCAGCTGATGATTTATGGATCTTTGATTTAAAGTTAAGTGGCTCCATAATTCTTCACCCTAAAATTGAAACATTGAATGGATTGACAAAAATGAATTAAATTATTAGTTGATATAAAAACTTGTAATTGTGATGATTTGATTACTTATTAGGAATGGATATATAAATTGATAAATATGAAATCTCGCCTTTTTATTTCATAACCTTTAATTACATTATACAAACATAGGATCTTTTAATGTTTAGTTTCTTCGAAAAAAAGGTACATAATACATGAAAACTAAAAACATTATTCTAATCAAATTAAAAGTATTAATCCTAGGTTCATAAAAATTACATTTATTGCATCTCATAACCTAGGAACATACATCAAATTAATTGGTGAACATAAGGCCCAGTAAGGGAAATCAAGGTAAATAGTTTAAAATTGATCGTTATAATTATCGATAAAGACATGAAAAATATCATAAAGGAATAAGAAAAGGAAAAATGGATATATAGTAGAATAAATAACATGAATAATAACATGTAAATGGGGATACATTATTTAATTGAGTCATTCATAACCATATTACCAAGTCTTATCATAGAGGTGTCATAAAAATCACCAAGGTATTTTAAAACATGTCATATCTAGAGATTAATCTATTTAACCAATGAACTACATTACTATAAAGTAACACACTTAATATGTATTAATTAATTTTAACCACATATATTATAATAAAACCATTCATAAATAACCTGTAGAGAATAAAATAACTGGGTTTTATATCAAAATTATGGCATTTAAAAAAAGTTCTTAAAGACAAGATCTTTATGTCGTTATTAGCCCATGAAAAAGGATGGAGGGTTTAATATATGTTTATACCATAAAAAATATATAATTTTATAATCTAGGTGAAAAAACTTAGAAAATAATGATTTTTGGGTATTTATAAAATAAAATAAGAGAATTTCATGAGAAAAAGAGATAAAGTTTGAGAAGAAAATTCCACAGCATAACGGATATGAAACATGGTTTTATAAAACATTAAAATTATAGGAGAAAATGTTATAAAATTAATAAAATACTCTTAATATTGTAAATTTATATAATAAAATGGATAGAAGAACGTATTTTTTAAGTTTCAAAGATATACCACATAAAAAGTGAACTCAAAAGGAAAAGAGAAATTGAGATTTCCATTACCCTGAAGAGTGTTCCTAAAACATGAGGATCAAGACCTTGGGGGATTGAGGAAACATTATTAGAACACATTGGGAGGTAAAACTATCATATATTCGTGTAGGATGAATTTTAAGTGAAATGAAATGATGAAATCGGAGGGTATTTATAGAAAAAGAGGATGATTTGTTTATTAATTTCCTTAGACACCTAGGTAGTGGTAAATAAAAACCCATGGGTTTAAAATGGTATTTTCCAATAGTATTTGAAAATTGGGACACCTATTATGTTCTTTTTATCCAAAAGAGTCGAAAACAATTTTATTTTAATTAATTTTGAAATGAAAAGTAAATTGTTCAGAAAATAGCATTTTTAAAGTTAAGGTTTCCATTTTAAAATTTGGAGAGTAAATTACATATTTGGAAATATATTAAAATATAATAAAATACATGATATAAAAAAATAACATATTTTAAGCCTTATATTATGGTTTATTAGATATTACATCATTATGACATAATTATTATTTCATTAAACATACTGAAAAACTCAAACTGTATTTTTACTATTCATGAAAAAAATAAAGTATTTCAGAAAATTATCATAAATTCACCCTAAAGTAGTTTTGACATGCTTATTTCAATATATATATATATATATATATATATTATCATAATAATTATCTATATATGATATTTTTTTCTTTTAAATATAAAAAACCTTATTTCTTAAAAATAATAACATAGAGAAAATGCATAGAGAAATTGCATAGTGAAAGTTCTAACACTTGAAAAACAATTATTTTACCATTTATGTTTAAATATGATTTTTTTTAAGCATACTATTTCATTAAAATAATCATTATTAATAATACATTAATTTATTAAAATGATTATATCTTTTTTGAAAAGTACAATTTCTCTTCGAAAAATGAATTTATCAATTTTTTATTATTTTTATATTAAGAAAAATTATTCTTAAAACAGAATACATAGAATAAAAATTTTATTTATACAAAGGGATTATAAATTAATTGACTAAGGAATCAATACATAACCCCTTATAACACCCACATACGACCTATGGGTGAGGTGTGTGATGGTGATAGACTCATGGGGAAGCTCTCATAACATTACTTGAATGGTAATTTCCACTAACTTGAACTTATACAATAAGATATTTCATTCAAGACTCACTTTATGAATCTTGGATTGTTATTGGTAAATATGAATCCCAATTAAACTACCTCCCTCCCAATTTCTGACAAATGGGCTTCATATGGCATGACTCTACTATATAAGGCCATCAACTCTACTTTCTACATTAATTTTCCTTTATCATTTCTACTTATAATAAATAATTATAACATTAAAATTATTATTAAGAGTATAGTTTCCAATGGTCATAATTGACTAACGGTCTTATAACGGTCGAAACTTGATGTCACATTTCAAAATATACTCACTTAATTGTTATTTAGATATAGTTTTTTATTTATAATATAATATAAGGCATATTTTCAAGAAAATATTATAATTCAAAATATTTGGGTCATTACAATAAGAACCCCAATTTTTAATTGAATTTAAATTGTAGAGGGTATTTATGAAAAATTATGGATTGATTTAGAAGTCGTTTTGATGAAATGTTTTAATTTTTCATCTTGATTAAATATCTTAAACGTATAATTGATTTTGAAACTCCATGAATTGATGAAAACCTATGATCTGGTTATGATAAGAGAAAGGTATGTGGAAAAATGAAATGTGGTAATTATGTTTTAAAATTATTTGAAATGATTAATTTTCAAATTGATTGATTCGTTTTTTTAAGAACATTTTATCTTCGGTAATTAGTGGTAAATTGGACAAGAACTCTAGGAACTTCACTCCCTATAAATGGATTGAAGATTAAAATTGTTACTAAAAAATATACGACATGACTACCCATTATGGGTTCACCTATTGGGGTGTAGAAAACTCGTGATTGGTTCCCCTATTGGGTTATATTTTTGTTTTCACACCTGACTAGATCCATGATCATTGTAATATGTGTGAGGAACCTATTACTTGATAAACTAACTTACCATGAGGATTTTTTAAATAGTGATGTGCTTTGGTATTAATTGTTTGATTTGATATACATGTCGTGGATTACAGATCTGTTTTATTCAAGGAAACTTATTTATATAAAATATGTTATATAAAATGTTCATTTAAGATGGTTTTAAAGTTATTTTGATATATCTACCATATTTTTTATGAAATAATGCTTTGGTTTATACTATGAAAATATTTTATTCCATGCCTGGATTTAATTAAATTGATAGAATATCTATTTTATTATTTTTGGCATTGATTATAGAACACTTCTTAGGCCCCTACTGGGATTTAGAGCTCACACCCTATATTTTTCATTTCAGAGTTTTTATATTTTCTTATAACATTTTTGAGAAAATGGAAAGTGATACATTGAGGTATTGTATGTTCTTGATCCTTTAGATCATGAAGTTGGGTTCTGACTAGTGGGTCCTATGACATCATCAGATGATGTTTCATTAGTGACTTTTGAGTTTTTTATTTCTATTGGTTGAGTATTTTGATGATGTACTACTTTGGGATATTTTATATTTGTTTTCTTATTTCTATTTTCTCCCTTTGGAGTGTCGATAATACTAACTTTTAATATTTTATATTCCACTATTTTATAAAAAATTTATACCATATTTTATATTTATAGTGTCTAGGTGGTAGTCACCAACCCCTCATGATTGGGAGTTCCCTTTAGGCCATGTAAATTTTGGATCATTTTTCAGGGTACTAGGGTATCCAGGATCGTTCATGAAAAAATGGTATCAAAGGTGTAGGTTAAGTATCTTTCATTGATGTTAGTATGTATTTTGGGATTTTATATCATTACTTAGGAGGTAGTTACAATATTTATTTTGGCTAGTTATCATTATAATAATCCTTAAATCACTAGGGGTGGTTCAGGAAAGGACTTTTGAGGAATAATTTTATTAGATTCTATAATTTTCCCTAATTTTGATTTTGATTGGTTGAAATACCAATCTTGATATATTATTTGATAGGATTTATATTCCCATTTCTCCTAATTGAGTTATTCATTTTAGTAATATTCTGATGTCTTTAGTGTTTTTTTTTGATGTTTTATAGCATCATTCCTCTGAGAAGACATGTGAATAGGCCCTGGGAGGAAGTTGTTGGTGAACCACATTGAGTAAATCCTCCAATGGACCAGAATCTTGTTGGGATTATTGTGTGTTTTGTCTATGCTATGGGACATGCACCTTCACCTGTTCCTATTCAAGCTTCATCTATGGAACCTCAAAGGGTTGAATCTTGTAATTTTTCTCAATAGTTTATTTACCAAAATCCATAGTGTTCTAAGGCTCTAATGACCTTCAATAGTTTTATGATTTCTTGAGATAGATATAGATTATTTTTTATTTCTTAGAAATGCCGGATTCAATTAAGGTAAAATATTCTACCTTCAGGATGGAAGGACCTAGCAGAAGATGGTTGGATTTGATGGTAATGGTGAAAAAGCACAAGGTTTTAGATTATAAGGACTCTAGGGTTCTTTTCACTGATTAGTTTTATCAATATTTTATGGTGTTGTCTAAGGCAATGGATTTTTTCAAACTCTAAAAGGCTAACATAACCATGGAATAGTATGTGAACCTCTTTTCCAATCTTGTTTAGTATTCACCTAAGATTGTATAAAATGAGAAGATAAAGACTCGATGGTTTGAGATGGGTCTTTAACCTGATATTCATTCTTAGTTTTTCTTACTAAATATCCCTTCTTATACTGATGTGTCGGATAATGAACTGGTGGTTGAGCTTGATAAGGCTAGTATAATAGGGTTTGTGGGAGTTCCTTTTTCTCCTAGTAGTAGTTCTCTAAGTTTATTCATTGAAAATAAGAAGCTTGATGATTCTCATGGTGGTTCTAAATAGAAATAATCCTCTTGGACTCTAAAATTTCCTAGCATATTCCCTTTGACTTGATTCTAGTGTATAAAGGTTTGGAATTTGAGATGTGTTTCTACTAAGGAACCTAATATCTACCGTACATGTGGTTGTTCAGGACACATATAGAAATGTTATTATTTCTTTTCTTCCATGCATAGTGGAATAGACTCATATTCACCAAAAAGTATTGTGGTGTAATTAAATTATTTGAGAACTAAGGGGTTTCATCCACATGTATCTAGAATGAAGATTATTCATGTAGTGGTAGAGTCACTAGAGGAAGCTGATACAGGTCTAATGACTGTGAGAGGTACCATCACTATAGCTTTATCTTTAGTGACTACTTTATTTAATACCGGTTCATCTCACTCATTTATATTGACTTTTATTGTAAACATTCAAAGTCTTCCTATAGATATTTCTTCTTATGTGATGGATATTACTATGCCCCTTGGAATAAAGAGAGAACAATGTCTCCTTTGTCCTTCTTATGTTTTATCTCTTCTATAATTTGAGTTTACCTGGGATTTTCTGGTTCTCAAGATGAAACCACTTTTCATATTATTAAATATGGATTGGATAATTACTAGTAAGTCTGGATTGAAAGTTATTATTGGAGGTTCTCCTTTATTTCACCTTATAGGGTGTATCGTGTCTTTCAGAGGGAATGGGACCCAACATCGGGTAGATCCAAACCTTCTTATCTGGATTTGGGGCAGGTAATATCATTATTATTTTTTGATAAGGAGTGGTAATTATTTATTGATGATCTCCCTCTAGTTGTTGTCAAGTTTCTCAACGTGTTTCATTCTGATTTATCAAGTTTTCCACTAGTAAGAGAGGTATATTTCTTTATTGATTTAGCTCTCAATACTCAATCGGTATCTATTTATTATTACCACATGGAACCATATTAAATGAAAGAGTTGAAGAAACAATTGTATGACATGGTTGGGAAAGGATTTATATGCCCAAGTGCTTGACCTTAGGTAGTGCCTGTTTTCTTTTCTAAGAAATATTAAGGGATAATTTACCTATGTGTTTATTACTGGAAACTCAAAAAAATTACAATAAAGAAAAATTACCTATTACAATGGATTGATTATATGTTTGAACAATTGAAAGGGGTGAATTGGTTTTAAAAAATTGATCTTTTATATGGTTATCACCAGTTGATAATAAAATAATATTACATTTTGAAAAATATCTTCCAGAGTAGGTGTGGTCATTATGATTATCTAGTCATGCTATTTTGTCTAACCAATGCTCATATAGTTTTTATGTCATTAATGAATAGTATTTTCCATGAGTAACTTGACAAATTAATTATAGTATTTGTGAATTAGATCCTCATTTAATCAAAAATTGAGGAGGATTATGTGTGTCATATAAGTAGAATTAGGTAGATTTTGAGAGATCAACAACTTTATTCCAAACATTCTAAATGTTTTTTCTAGATTAGGGAAGTAAAGTTCTCAGGACACATGGTCTCAGAACATTGTATTTTAGTTGATCATAAGAAGGTAAAAGATTTTATGACATGAGTACAACTGAGAAACATTTTCAATATTCATAACTTCATGGGTTTAGTGGGGTATTATCACTGATTTGTCAATAATTTTTCAAAGTTGGCATCTATAATGACCAACCACACTCATAAAGGAGTGAAGTTAGTTTGGAATAAAAAATTATAGTTCTTTTTTTGATCTGAAATATATTTTGACTTCTATAATGGTATTGACTCTTCGAGAGGATGGGTAGGGCTATTTGGTTTTCTATATTTAATCAGGCTTGGGTTTCATTTGGGTTATTATATAGGGTGATCATGTCATTACCTATGGATATAGGTAGCTTAAGGAATGGAAGAAAAATTATCCAACCCATGATCTAAAACATTCATTTTTTATGCATGATCTTAAGGTATGGAGGCATTACCTTTTTAGGAAAAATTTTACCTTTTATTATGATAATAGAATATGGTGTTATACCTTCTCTCAAAATTATTTGAACCTTTAGCAGAGGAATTGGGTGGAGTACCTACAATCATTTGATTTCAAAATTTCATATACCCTGGGTAAAGGGAATGTCATTTTCGATGCTATGAGTAGGAAGATTTTGACCTAGGCTATGGAAGAATCCTCAAAATAGGGGAACTTGATGTCCCTTTTTGTGCAGTTTCATTTAGGATTCTAAGAAAATGATTCTGAGGATGTTTTGACCAGTGTTTAATTTACCTCCTCTATTCTTGAGATGATTCTTCATGATCATCAACATGATGATGAATTCCATGAAATTATAGACTCGTTTTATGGTGGGAAATTGTTTGATAGTGGTAGTTCTCCATAGAGGGTATTCTATGTTTTCAAAACTAGTTCATTGTGCCATCTTCTATGAGAAAGTTTGTGATGGAATACTATCATAGATCTTAGTGGGTAGGACACCCGATTACCATGAAGATGTTCTATGATATTTGGTGAGGATTCTGGTGGCCAAGTATGAGATGATACATCACTGACTTTGTTTTATGCTTTTATACTTTCTAACAAGTCAAGGCCAAGAACTAGAAACCTTTGAGTTTTCTCCATCCCCTTCCATTGATGACTTGGAAGTGGGATTATATTTTGATGTATTTTTTGGTTAGGCTACTTCACACCACTCAAAAGAATAATTAGATATGGGTTTTATTCGATATACTGACCAAATTTTCTCACTTGATATGCATTTTGGTTACACCCCAAGTTGAGGAGTTGGGAAATCTCTATGTGAAAGATATTTTTTGTTTTCATAGACTTCCTTCTCCTGTAGTCCATGATAGAGATCCCCATTTTACCTCTCATTTTTTTAAGGACTTCATGAGGAAAAGAGATCTTATGTCTGATTGAGTATGACATACCATTTACAAACAGATGGCTAGATTGAGATAGCTATTCATATTCTTGAGTATATGATATGTTCTTACATTCTTAACTTTGGTGGTCCTTAGGATGACCATTTGGAAATATTTGAGTTTACCTGAATGGCCTAAAGGCCTTCATTTGTTATTCATTTTTGATAATCACCATTTTAATGGATAAAGGGGGGACCTTACATGGACCATAGTCTTTCATGGAATTACATGACTTGAAGGCCTTGTAAGAATTCATCTCAGACTATGACTACTGTAAATAGTCCCTCCCCATCATTTGCATTGTGATCTTCTCTACACCTTCACATGGCTATTCGACTAGTTGTCAGGTATAGAGATGCACAGGACCAATACCGATGGTAATGTCATACCCTCTCATTCTTCCAAATATGATAGCTCTGCTCTGGTGAATGTGCCTTGCTCTAAACCTCCTTTATTTCTTGTTCTTTATAGAATCTACCTAGTTTGTGTCTGCATATCATGTGGCATGAAGGCCATGAGGTGCCCCAAAGTCCTTGAGGTGGCATAAAGATCTTGAGGTGGCCCAAAGTCCTTATTAACACAAATTCCTAAGTGACACAAAGTCTTGAAGGACTCAATAACCAGACCAGAGGCCTCAAGGTGGATAGTTCCAGCTACTATAGTAACAAATAGTACATTCTAAAGTAACTACTATAGTTATTTCTACATTACTACTACAATACCCAAAAATATTCTTCTTCTTTGATTTGATCTTGTTTGAGTTTTATTATAATAATAGTTAATAGTCCACAATCAGAATAACTCTTTTGGGGGAATTTTATGGTAGGTATTTTACATATCTATTATTTTGGTCAAGGATTGGTGAAACTTCCTTGGTTGAGCTACATTTGGTCTAAGAGATAACAACAAAGATTCAGTTGAGACTTGTGACTGTGAGGTGCTGCTGAGAGAGTAGTGTCATCATCTATTTAATATAGAAACTTCTTGATAGGAATTATGGGTATAGAAATTTTTTATGGTGGGGATATTATAAAACCATGTTACCTTCTTTTAGTTATTCCTTGACCCCAGTTTTAATCACCTTTTCGTTGGGTCTTGTTTCTGGGAGTTTTTGGTAGAATTTGGAGATTGTTTAAGGCTTTCTAGGGTGTTCATGGTTTTCACATAGTTTACAAACCTATGCACCCCATCCATGTAAACAATGAAACCCATAGATAGTGTGGAATTCATGATATTTCCATGGTTTCCCAAACTATAGGTCCACCTAGGAGAAACAGTGCACCCTAAATAGTAGGGGTGCACAATTATGGCCCATGGTTTTTTTAACCATGCAGCCCTCTCAAGAAAATTGTTCATGTAGATTTATTTTATTCCTAAATTTTATTTTAAAATCTTGAACCCATAAATTTAACCCTAGGATAATCCCTACTCGACCCTAATCATTTTTCTTATCTTTGAAGACTCCCAAGAAGCATTTTTGGCTCCTCCAAATCCTTCCATTGGTGGATCAAAGTGGTGTTTATCTCATTTGATCTCCTCCTGGTAAGTGGATATCCTCTTTAATAGTTTCTTCTGATATATCCTTCATTCCTCCTTAGGTTTTGGTGTATCATCGGGTATTGGATGGATATAAACTTAGTTTGATTGGATGATAATTCTAGGTTTTGTTCCAAGATCTTTCACACCTTCATTCTTCATTAGAGAGTCCCATTACAGGTGTTTATTTCTAGATATTTGATTTAAAAGTAGTTGGTTCCATAATTCTTATCCCTATAATTAAAAACATTAATTTATTGACCAAATTGAATTGATTTCTTAATTTATTTAAAAACATGGAATTGTGATTATTTTATTCTTAATTTAAAAGGGATTCAAAAAATGATAAAAACCCTAATTTTTAATGGAATTGAAATTTTGGGATGCACTTATGAAAAATGATAGTTTGATTTGGAAATAGTTTCAATGAAATTATTTGATGTTTAATCTTTATAAAATGGATTAAATTGAAAAGTTATTTTTAAATTCCATTAATGGATGAAAACATATGTTCTAGTTTTAAAAAGAGAAAGGCTTGTTGAAAATTGAAATTGTAAATTATGTTTTAAAATTATTTGAAATGATTAATTTCCAATTTGGTTGATTTATTATTGAAGAACATTTTATCCTAAGTATTTAGTAGTAACTAGAACAAGCACACTATAAACTTGACTCCCAAGAAATAGATTGGCAGTGATGACCATTAATAAAAAAAGTTATGGCATGACTGCCTCTTATGGGTTCCCCTATTGGGGTGTAAACTGTGCATGATGGGTTCCCCTATTGGGGTGTATTTGTGTTTTCACACTTGACTAGATCCATAATCACTATGAGATGTGTGAGGATCCTATTACCAAATAAACTGAATTACCATGGGGATTTTGTACCTGGTGATGTGCCTTTCTAATCTGATTGATTTAATATAAATGTCGTTAATTATTGAACAATTTTATTCATGATAGATTATTTATATAAACTTTTTTTATATAAAATGTTCATTTAATCTGATTTAAAACTTGTGTTGATATATCTTCCAACTTTTGTATGAAAAAATGTTTTTGTTTAAAATAAGAAAAAAATTAACACTATTCCCAGTTTTATCTAAATTGATAGAATATCTAGTTTATTATTATTTTGGATTGATTATAAAACAATTTTTGAGACCCTAATAGGCTTTATTTCTTATAGCCTACCTTTTTCTTCAAGAAATTGTAAATTTTCTTATTCCAAGTCCAAGCAAAGGGAATGCGCCAGTCGGAGGTGGTGGATTTTCTTGATCCTAATAACTATAGAGTAGGGTTGTGACTGGTGGATATGATGACATCATTGTATGATGTTTCCATTAGGGAATTTGAGTTTTTTCTTTATAGTTTTTGAGTAATTTGATAATTCACTTATTTGGGTTTTGTTATACCTATTTGGTTTTTTTTACTTTCAACCTATGGAGTGTTGAGCATACTGACTTTTAAACTTTTATATTCCACTATTTTTTGGAAAATCCATGCCTTAATTTATCTTATATGGTTCTGGGTGCTAGTTGAAAACTTGTTGGGATCCAGAATTCCCTTCGGGCCATGTCAGATCCAGATCGGTTATTAGGGTACCAGGGTATCTGGGTAGGATCCTAACATTATTTCCACATAATTCCTCTCAAGATAAGAAGAATTATTTATGTTCTCTCATTATCTACAGAGAGGAGTGGAGGGGATAAATCTAGATCTCTTGGTCTCTGTCTAGGTCTTGAGGGAGTCTCACACTATCCATTGTGCATACCAATTGTGTTTTAGGAAATTGATATAATAATATATTTGTTACAGTGGGTTTAGGTTTAGAAATTGCACAGTAAATCCTTTCAATTTTTATAATTCTTAATTAACCTCATGTCGAATAATTATAATAACATTATTATTAATTGTTTTACATGTGAAAAAACTTTAAGAATATATAAATAAATATTATTTATATTATTTCCAATCAGACCATTAAACCCAGTTCACTTTCCTTCTTCAACATTTATCGATCCTCTAATAATGGATATTTATTTAATAAATAAAGGTTTATTCATTATTCTACAAAAAATTAATAAATATTATATTCTCTAAACTTGAAAATAAATATTTATTATTATTATTTAACTCACTTATTATTTCTAATAACTTTCTATTAAATTATAGAGATCAACTAAACTTAAATAAATATTACTTATTCTAACTTGTAAAATTCAATACTAAAATTTACTTGATATTGAAGATACACTGAGTGTATGAATCTCTTGCCCTCTTTCTCATTAAAATTAGGTATAACTACCTAGAGTCCATTGTTATCATCTAGAAACACACTAAGGAATCCATATATAAATAAGTTATCATCATAATTATGCCCAACATCCCATGAACATTTACTATGTAACATAATCCTTTTATCGCAATATCTCAAATAAATTAGGTTGTCATCAGCGCCATCAACCAATATGATCAAGGTCTCTTTATTTGAATTTTTTAAAATGAATTCACCCATAGAACAATACAGACATAGATTTATTCAAATATATTAATTTACATTAATGTCTTTGTGATATAAACTTTCATCAAGATACAAAAGTGATAAATCCATTCTCTCATTATCCATTAATGTAATTGATGCGCCAAACATATCCTACTTCATCGAGATTATATGTGCTCACTATTTTTATGAATACATCAAGTCACATGATTCATGATATCCATTAATGATAATATTAACGTCTAAGGATTTACAAACATGTTTTCATATAGGAACATCCAATGACACATGGAAATGTGGATATCCTATTAATAGGAGTATTCTCATAACCTCGTATCATGGAGATCACCTAGGGAAAAAACCATGACAAGGTATCTCAATGTATTATGAACCTCCCAACCCTAATAGTATATATATTCTATGTCTCATTAGACATTATCATTTAACCATAGAATAATGTTCAAGAATAATTGGGTGGCACTCTATGTTCTCATCATAGTAGGGAACTGCTATGACCTTTCATTGAAACATATATTCTAAGGGCATCATCAAATAAATATATTATGCATAAGAATAATCATTATTTTATAATAAAACTTATTTAATATGAAACATATTTAATTAAGTTCTAAACAAGTTGGTTCTAGGGCACCAACAACAGACTACCCCTTGCACTAAAGCCAACTAGAAACATATTTCAATCCAACAACCCCCACATGATACTCATGATTTTACTGAGATAAATCCTTCTATAAGGGGTTATCCACATTTTCCTCCATAGATAATATTCTCAATGCCACTTCACCACATTGAGAAAATCCCTCATAACATGAAAGTTTTTATATATGTTTATTTCCTTTGGTGACCTTGTCTCTTTGGAGAGAGTCATTGTTGCAGTGTTATCACATTAAATTGTGATAGTGTATTTACAATTAGGTATAACATAAATCCCATGGAAAAGTTTTGAATCCAAAATTATTCCTTGGATGTATTAGAATCCACAATATAATCAAATTATACTATAGAATCAACGAAAAGTGGCTGCTTTGATCTCACCCAACTCGTTGCTCCTATGTTGAGGAAAAATACATATACAAGATCTATCTTTATATCATTCTAACCTATCTTAAAACTAGAATCTATATAACCCCTGATGAATAGTTCTTCATCTCCTCCATACACCAGGAACATATCCTTAGTACACCTTAGATACTTAAGGAAAACCTTAACACCAGTCCAATGTTGTTCACCAAGATCTTATTGGTATATTCCTACCATGATCAAAGCATAAGAAACATCAAGCCTCATACATAATATGGAATACATGATAGATCCTATCATGGAAGCATATGAGATATTAATCATTCTCTTTGTTTACTCTTCTATATGAGGATACATTTTCTTAGAAATATGTAAAGCATGTGACACTAGAATCAATCATATCATGGATTTTTCCATACTGAACATCTTCGGTATTTGGTCAATATATGTACCTTAACTTAGTCCGACCAGCCTCTTGGACCAATTGCGTATGATATTGATACTTAGAATGTAGGTTTGTTAAACTAATCCCTTCTTAGAGAAGCACTTGCTAAACCATATTCTAACCACTTATAATGATGGTTTATTGTTAGAAATTAGTAATTTTTCATCAACATATAACACTATGAAAACAACTATACTCCCACTAAACCACTTGTAAACACATGTCTCACATTCATTTTTAATGAAACCAAATTATTGTATGGATCCATAGAATTAAATATTCCATGAATTGGATTCTTGATTTAATACATAAATATACCTCTATAACATGAATAAATTTTTGTACTTTCCAAAAATGACAAACTCTTCTTATTGTTTTGTATGCACATCCTCTTGAAGGTTCCCATTAAGGAAAATTGTTTCAAAATACATTATCCAAATCTCATTTTCATGTTAATCTGTTATGGAAAGTAAAATCATAATGGAAATAAACATGAAAAATAGAGAAATATTTTTCCATAGTTAATGTATTAACATTGTATAAACCCTTTTGTCCTCTAGCCATGCTTTATAGGTATTTACTTTACATTCCATGTCCAATTTTATCTTCAGTGCCCATTTAAACCCAATGTGTTTTACATCAACTGGAATATCAATCAAAATCCAAACATGGTTTTTAAGCATGGAATATATCTAATAATTCATGGTTTTTTTCCATCTTGAATATTTTTAGATCTCTATTTCCTTGTTTTAGGAGAGAGGTCCATTATTTTCAACAAATAATGAATCATTGTCATCATTGAGTAGAAAACCATATATCTTTGGGTCACTTACCTCTGTCGTGTTCCCATGTAGCACTTATGTTTCAAGAACCACATCTTCTAGATGGACCAATGTAATCAGTTCCTGTGCCAAATTGTGTGTATCTTGAGCATCAACTTCATTGAATCAATCTTGCTCTGACTATCCTCCTTGAGGATATTCTCCCTATCAAGAAAATTGGCATGCCTTATGGCAGTTAATTTCTTATCTAAAGGGTTTTATAGGTAGTATTCCCTTTTGTCCTTAGGATATTTTATAAGGATACACTTTGTGCCTCGAGGTGATAGTTTGTTTCTTAAGATAGCCTTAACAAATTCCTCACAACCCCATTCCAAACATGTGAAAAATGGGTTTCTTTCTACTCCATAACTTGAAGGTAATATCATTTTCCTCTTTAGTTGGTACTTGTTTTAGTTAGTATAATGTCATCAGAAATGTATATCCCCAAAAGAATAATGGAAGGCTTGTTTGACTCATCATTGACCTTAACATGTCCAACAAGGTATGGTTCCTCCTTTCACTAAAACCATTTCATTGTAGTTTATAAGGTGAAATGAGATGTGATAGAATTTCATTCTCCTCTAGAAAGTAGATAAAGTCTTGGTTAAGATATTCACCTCCTTGATCCAATAAAAATTTCCTCATATTCTTACCAATCTATTTATCAACCTCATTCTTGAACAGTTTTAATTTCTAAAAGGATTAAAACTTATAACATATCAATTAGATATAAGCATACCTCCTTAATTAATCAGTAAAAGTAAAAAATTATGAGAATACACCTCTAACTTCTACTATAAAATGTCTACACACATCGGTGTATACTAATTCTAGATGATCTATAAAACTTTCACTTTAACCACCAAATTTTGGTTTGGTCATATTTCCTTGTAAATAATAATCACACCTTTCAATTGGCTTAATATGAAAATACTCTAAGTATCCTTCTTGATAGAGCTTTGTCAAATGCTTCACATTATTTGACCAATACGGTGATACCATAGCTAGGTGTTATATGATTCATGCATGTTTTCTTTGTTATATATTGAAAATATTTGGATTTCATAATTTAATACATAAATTTAATCATTCAATTGATTCATAACATAACATATTCTATATTTATAAAAGTATCAAACTTTATTTCCAAATATTAAAATAAATCCATCCTTATCTAAATAAAAAATAGGAATAATGTTCTTGGAAATATTCTAAAATTTACTTGGTAACAATATTTGGATACAAATGGGAGCACCACAAGAAGTATATAATACCCAAATTATAGATATAGAATTATTACAATCAATAATGAATGCACCTAAATCTTTCTCTTCATTCTTTGGCTGGGTGAAATTCCTCTTTTAGTGGACCTTCTTTCCACATGAAAAACATAATGAATCCTATTTTTTTATTGCACCTAGATCTTCTTCTTCTTGGTTGGATGATGTTCCAGATCCCAAGACTTGGAATTAGCCTTTTTTCCCTTTTACATGTTTCACTTATTCTTATTCACCATAAGTAAGTATTTTTCATACCCCATGTCTTTATCAACTTGTTGAATAAGTGTAAGAAGTTTCAAAGTGTATTTTTGCTACTAAACATATTATAATACACAATAAAAGCAGAGAATTTTTTTGGAAGTGAGGAAAAAATGATATATATGCACAGATCATCAAGGATCGTAAAACCCAAGATATTATTTGTACTACATGTTCCCCAATCAGCATCGACTATCCAAGATTTCATGTGAATAGTGCATTGGAGATCTCATATGTCTCATATCTTGCATTCTCTTGATAGAGGTCTTTATGGTGAGAAATAATGTTATGTGCATCCATATCCTTATATTTCTTGGGAATGTCATTGGAAATAGAGGATAACATGAAGCATCGAACATCCTTATCATATTCTATATGCTTAAAATAGATATATATTTCTTCCTCATCATCCACATTGGCAAGAAACTTAGGAAGTGGGGTTTTCGGCACATATCATTTACATTCATGGTGTAGTATAATGTGTAAGAGCCTATGCCACTCTTGGAAATTCATACCAGTGGTAAGGTTATCCTTATCAACTATATATCACATTGATATTTTTGAAGTCATTTGATATAACATTTTCTAAAAATTAAGAGAAGATATTTATTAATTGTTTTTTATTACAAATATAGATTAAAAAATTAAATTTAATTAAAATCCATTAATATATCACTATTTTTTGAAACCTAGTATCCATAACCATCAGTATTATAATATCTTTTCCCTTACATATTCTAGTGGTAAGGATCCATATTCCCTTTATTATAACCTAGAATTGGGCCTCATAAGTTATTTTAATGTTTTTAATTAGTTATAAATTTCCAACTACATTAAATCAAAATGTCTTGATTCATTGAGTGGACTCCCCAATCTTTAAATCGTGTTTTAATATTTCCTCAACCTTTTCCACTTAGTTACATAAATTCCTTCTTGAGTATACAACCCTTGATATAAACTTATTTAAGTCAACCCAAAACATCAAGTTAAAAGATCCATGATAATTGAATGCACCCCAACATGGGTCAGTTAATCACTTTGAACAATGGGTTGATTTCTAACTTAAGTAGTGGAAGAATATACCAAATTAATATTTTAGTTGATGGATTTTTATCGTTATGCATAAATTCCATTTTCTCCTTTAACATGTATTGATAATATTAAGTAGATTTAACTTAAGTTATTAACCATGTATAATAAAACATTTATGCAGAATCTGATTATGTTTTATTAAATATTTCATGATTTTTTATTCATTTATTAGGTGATCACACAACATTCAAAAACATAAATAATTATCCATACAATCAATAGAAATAAAATATAAGGGGAATGATCATGAAATTATTTAACAATTAGTTTATCTAGTGGATAATTATCTAACCCTTGAACCTATAAGAGAACACACCTTAAACCACAACATGGTTCATGTTGTAGGAATCTTCTTTTCTTCAATTTATCAGCTTGATTGGTTTCACCTTGGTTCCTTGACGTCGACTGCCTCATCTCAACTAGGAGCTCCATTATTAAATAATCTTTTACTTATACACAAGTGAGGGGGTCCAATGGATTGGATAAAGGGGTTTACATAAAATAAAATATGGGCACACAGGACCTTACATAATAAGGATGAGAGGATGAAATATAGGCCATCGATAATAATTTAACAAAAACCAATCACATAAAATTCTTGGTCTAATCTCATGATCATCCACACTTCAATAAACGAGAATACCTTTTCAATATAGTTATCAATTACTTAAATTAATTATTTAGTTAAGATAACACACCAAAAATTAATCCTAATTAATTTAACATATCTTATTTCCATAAAAACATCTTTAAATCACTGTCGTCTATATTTTTAAACAAAATTAATTTAATTTAAAAAAATGTAGTACACAATTATAATTGGAGGAAAACTCACGAGTTCAAAAAAATTAACATGGAAATTAACTTAATATATAATTGTTAATCGTATGACATGGCGTGTATTGTTGAATAAACAACACAAAAAACACATAATCAATAGGTTTAATTATATATTTAATTATTCATTCTAGGAAAATTTGAGAACACAAATTGGTGAATACTACATAGCATGTACTTGTTTTTTCCCATCTCGGCGGCACATGCCTTGGGTCTGCTCACGTTCCCTATAGTGGAAAACCTTGACGTACATGATGTGTAGTCCAAATTACACAATTTGTGACCTTAGAGTTATATTGTATGTATGTCTATGTGTGATGTATCCAATACATGGCTTGCTGGGACACCCTATGTTCTCATTCACAATAAGACATGTACTAGACAATGTGTACATATATTATACAACATGTATTTCGATATATCATGTTCCAATCTATTCAGATCTACATAATGATCCATTTTATTAAGATCATAAATCGGATTTTTCTATATTTAACCAAATAAAATGAGATATAGGATTGAAAACATAATTCATAGTGTGTATATGGGAAGTACACTGTATGTACTCTAGTTTTATCTTGGAAGAACCTTTATCACCCCTAGATTGTAATCTTCAGATGAATATTTATTTTTAAACATTAAATGTTTACTGGTTATGTTAGCAGTAATAAAGAGAGGGAAGATAAGATGATGTTAGATATTAAAAAAATCAATATAATTAAAACAAAACACATACGTGTGTAGAATTAATGAATAATATATAATTATAAATTAAACATGTGACCTCTTTGATACCAATTATAGGTTCCAAGTGAAGTAAAATCATCATTTAATGAAATGACCATCTTGAATTTTAGTCATAAATCATGTATAACCATTTATTCACATGATAAAAATGTCATGTTAAATGAAAATTATAGATTACTTGACTAGATTAAAACACTGAAGCCAAAATCGAAGGATCTTTACATGTAATATATAATTATTTTTTTAGTAGATATAGTATTACCTCAACTTATAATTCATATTTCATTGATGATTCGATAAATAATATTTTAAAATGACTTCAATGCACTATAGATCCAAGTGAAAAATATTTATAGCGGTTATCCACATGTGTACCATAGTCTCAAATGAAATCATTGAATCATCATGTGCTAGCGCGATTGATCCTGATCAATTACATTATTCATGGTTGATCTCAAGAGAGGAATAACTCTTGATGTTATCTTACTAGCTTGAGAGAGGAGGGGAGGAGATAACTCTAGATATCTTAATCTCTATATATGGATTGAGATAGTCTCACTCTATTCATTATGCACACCAATTCTGTTTTAGGAATATAATATAATAAGATATTTATTATTCTAGGTTTAGGGTTCGTAAATTGAAAACTAAACCATTTCCATTTTGATAATTCATAATTGACCTTATGTATAATAAAAATAATATTATTATTAATCACTCGGCATGTGAAACACATTTAAGAATATATAAATAAATATCATTTATATTATTTTTAATCAGACCATTAAACCTGGTCTACTTTCCCTCATCGACATTTACCGATTCTCAAAAATTGACAATTTATTTAATAAATAAATTTCATTAAATTATTCTATTATAAATATAATAAATATTATATTCTCCAAACTTGAAAATAAATTATTATTATTATTATTTAAATAACATATTCTTTTGAATAACTTGTAATTAAATTATTTTGATCAACCAAACCCAAAAAAATATTATTTATTTTAATATGTTAAACTTAATACTATATTTTAACTGAGATTGTGGAGACACTTAGTGTGTGACCCTCTATGCCTATTTCTCATTGGAATTAGTCGTAACCGATCATGACCCCCTCCCCACAAATATACTATAATGAGGGAAGATTGATGGTGACCACTCAATTTCCATCACCAGTAGGCCCGAGGTTGGAAACTTGCAACAAGGGTATAATAAACATGCACATGGGAAGCATTTACCTATAATAAAAACATGTCGAAGAGATAGATAAGAAGGATAAAATAACCAAAACCTTCTCAGACATATATATAAAATAAATCCCAAGTGAAACATGAAATTTTATACAGTACTAAACAACTGAAAGGAAAACTACAAGTACCCAGAAACATTAAAGATAGAAGTGACCATGAATCCCAAATAGCTCCTACTAAACATAGAGCTAGTAATATCCAACCTAATTATCAACTTACTCTGAATTCCATGAAAATAGATTATATATATGTAGGGTGAGTATAATAGTATACTTAGTAGGTTCCTCCCTGGTGCCTCTCATGCAAAGGATAAAGAAAGAATGCTAAATCATAATGAACAATATTGAAACTAACTTTTCACCTAAATAGGTACACTAAGTTCCCAACCTCACCATGGATAACACTCACAAAGTAACACATACAAGAGAGAATATAATATAATAATAAAAACATGAAGGGTACCCCACTCCCACCTCCCCACTTTTTTACCTTTTTTCCCCAATGCCACACATCCTGAGAATCTCTCTCCAAAAGTAAGCTAGCCCAAAAAAACTTAGGCATGGTGTCACAATATCAACCTTTTGCATCACATAACCACATCATCACATCCACATAACCAGACAGTAACTAAGTAGTATCCAGAATCCACCACATCCTGTATGATCTATATCAAACATTGGGTATTATAACTCAAGCCATTACATCCCATACACCGAGTAAGTACCATAATCAATCACAGACTATACATGTTATAACTATAATAATCCTCTGAATACTATATATAGTAATACATGTTTTTGAAATACCAAAAATTCATCATATCCCTCTACACACATATATTTGAAAACTAAATTTCATGCATACCCACACAAGTATCTACCAATAGAAGAGATCGGGGCCAAAGGGGGTAGTCATCCAGTTATCCTCCCATTGGGATGTTGGGGAAAACACCATCCTAGAGTCTATCGGATGTTAGTTTCCCAAACTATAATTAGTGGGGAAGAGTATGAAATCATAAAATATAAATTATATAATATATCTTAAAACTAGACTATGGTCATAACCTAGTTTTAGACTCAACTACATCTAACGTCAGTCAGACTCCCAACTACCACTATTAAGGCAAAATATCATATAAGCACACAAGAATATAAAAGCACTACATTAAATTTACTCTTTACTTTGTATCAATTCATTCCATTAATTAATTTATTTTTCATTAATTAGAAATTAATATTTTTCCACATTACATTAAATTTAATTACATTAATTACCATTATAAAATTCCATTCCCCCTAGGAAAAATTGAAACCAATTTCATTTTTTATAAAGATTATCATCTTTTATGAATTTTCATTCCATCATCAACCAACCTCATGGGTCAAGAATTATTTATTCATTATTAACATCATTCCATAACCACATACTATAGGAAATCCATCCTAATCTAACACCTAGGGGAAACATTGTAACACCCTGAGCTTCCACGATACGTTTCTCTTTCAATAATGCAATAGCTTGCATTGTACGCAAATTTGAGATTCTAACACACCACGACCAATCAAAATAGCCATTATGAATAGTAATACCCAATTTTTTAAATTATATATATTTTATATTTCAAAATGGACTTCATTTTTGGATTCAGAATATAGAAATTATCCTATGTTGAATTTTTGGTATTTTTGTGAGAACTTCCAATTTTTTTATGAATAGTGAAAAATACTTAAAAAAACTTTTTTAATAAAAATAATTTATAGTGATAAATTATAATATTGAGTGGTTTTAAAGTATAATTAGAATATATTTTTACCATTTTATCCAATGGTGTTCATTAGAATTAATTTCACTTTGAAATTGGACATAAACAATTGTCAATCTTTTGATATATATTGTTCCTTAAAAACACGCTATTTGTTGTGACAGTGGGAATTAATTATAAAATTAATTAATGCAACTTATATGTTTGGAATTTTTTAAAATAGACATCATTTTTGAATTCGGAATATCAATTATAGATTAGGGTGAAATTTTGGCATTGTTCTGAAAAACTTCAATTTTTGATGAATAGTGAAACCACTAAGTGGTAGTTAAAAAACTGATTTTTCGTTTAAATGAAACATTACCACTTCTGTGATTTGATTTTAAAAAATCCAACATACATGGTTGTCATTATAAAGTAAAATGTGGTTCAATGGTATTAAAATAATTTTTTTGTGAATAGTAAATTTTATGTTTAATTAATCGCGATTAAAGGTAATTAGTGAAATTTAAGGTAAAGATAATGTTATAATAATATGAAATGACCATGAAACATGTCCTACCCCTATTGGATGAGTCATGGCCGAAACATACAATCCATGGGTCAACTTGGGGACCCCATCGAGCCACTTTGGTAGGAAAATGACATTAAAAACATTTTATTTAATGTTAAAATAAAAATGTCACAAACATGAGTTGTTTTATTAAAACAATTTTTTACTGGGGTTATACAAGTCATATTTTTTTACTATAAATATTAATTAGAAATATAAATATATTTCCTACATCATGATATTTTTTTATAATTTTTAGACATTAAATAAATTAAATTATTTATGACACCATGATGATGCAGCGATTACCTCATTAATTAACGATTTAAATAAAATGAAAAGATAATGTAAAATCTAATACTTACACTTGTCAAAAACCTATTGGATGAGTATATTTCAAACCCTTATCACCGTATTCTCGAAATATATAAGTGTGGGACCTTTAAAATCTGAAACTCATTATATAATAAAGTAACATTTCATGACTTTCCAAGAGTGCCCCTGCTCTCCTCTTATAAAAGGCCCCCACCACTACCACCTTATTCACACCATAAAAGCCATTTGGCTAGGCCAACCTCTGCCCATTTTATCTCTCCAAATCCCACTCTTACTCCTAGAAGCCTCACTTTGGGCAGAAGTCTTCCCAAGGGAGCCTTTGAGCTCAAATCAAAAAGAGTTACCCGTTTTAAAGGTAGTGTTTTATCTTGTGTTCTTATGTTTTATTTTGCTTCTCCAACCCCCTAAACTCTTTTTATTAATTTATTTTGTAACAAAAACAGTATCCTCAATATACTAGGATTTTGTTATAAGAAGGATTCAAGCTACACTTACACACACCTACATCTAATGGTTAAAGAACATACTGTTTCTGTGGATGGCGAATTTCTAAATCACGAAACGATGATTGTTCAACACTCATATAACACCTTCAAAGGTGGCCATTAAGATGTCACTATATTTATATATGATATATAATATTTTTATGTTTTACATAAGCTTCTGTATTTTTCATTTATTGCATACCTTTATGGTTTCTATTATGGGTAAACGTGATATTTTCATTTTAGGAAGTGCGGACTACCGCCCCCTCAAAGTGATTTGAATCGTTAATGCCATATGTGGGATGTATAAAGGATGGAGTAAATGGTATTATACATTATGTTATACTGGAATTATATTATACCTTTATATAATTATAACTTCATTCCATTAAATACGAAATAGAAATGAAATTATTGTTCATGCGTACGTACGGCTTACCGTCTCCATGAATGGTGCATTTCATTTCTTACCTCTAAATGTTATGTAATATTATAAATGCATGTATATACTGGATATATATGATATATATGATATCTACATCATGAATATAATTCTGGATATAATGGATATTTCACCACATGAACAACTTGTAATTATAATAAGTTTATTTTTGACTCAAGTACCAAAGATCGATAAAATGACCGTCATAAACTTAAATAATTACATAAGGTTCATAACATGGTAATAAGTGATATAAAATGAATAATGAACATGGAAAAGGTTCTTAATCAAATATAAATTAACTCTAGTTTATTATTCAGGAGGTTAAAGAATGATCGAGTCAAGTCGGACATGAGGTAAGGGAACTTTTTAACCCAATTTCCATTCTTTGGGTTAATCTCCTACTTTTAAATTATGGCATGATATTATTATGTCCTATCTTGAATTTTGAATTTCTTTATGTGTTCTTATAGTGAATACACATAATAGATCTATTTTATTTAAAAAATTGTCTTTGTAAGGACTTCGTCTCAATCTCCTTTCATTGAGGCATATTTTGTTTTATACACAACTTTCTTTTATACGGTGTATAAACCCCTTTGACTTTTACGTTTATTCAAAAGGAATATTTTTATACGAAGAGTTATAATAAATGACAAAAAGGGATGTTTTTCTTGTCGTACGTATGCGGTGACAACGACTTCTCCGCCGTCGTGATCATTATTTGAGTTTCGGCTACCTCTAGAAGCCATAACATTTTTTTAAATGAAAAATAAATACTGAGATTTAATTTTCTTTAATTTTGGTATTGAAAATGGTTTTTGAAAGTATTTTTATTATATCAATGTGTGGTATTGATATCTTGTGATTTAAATGTGGAAATGTTATGTTTCCTTTATGCATGTTTTATGTGATACTATTATGTTATGGTTTATGATATGTTTAAACCTATTCATATGAGGAATGAATTGGACTTAATAAGTGACAGGTGGAGCCCTCCATAGCTCCTCGATGCATCGGCAGGTCTCATGAGACAAACTAGTGTCTTGGCACGAGGCCTTGAAAAAATATTATTTGTAGTCTTGGCATGAGGCCTTGGCTATGTGGTTATGATAGTCTGGCATTATGCATTTCATCCTTATGAAAGTGGTTATTGATATTGCATTTGATTATTCGACCAGTATAATATCCATGTGAATAAATAAATGGCATTATTTCATTTTACTTTTTCCATATTATGTTGAAGTTCAAGTTTAAAAGGCTTTTGTTTTAGTTATACATTCTCTTAAATGTTTTTGTTTATTTATTAAAGCTTCTGCTATATTGTTATCCTTACTGAGCATCTGAGCTCACCCCTTTCAATGTGTTAATATTTTCCAGGATGTGAAGAAGTATTTTATGAATGACCTTCAGGGATAGTCAGAAGGGGATATGAGTGTGGACTATGGAGACCATGTTATTATAGTTTTTCAGTTTATGATGTAATGTAACTTTTATGAATGTATCTAGTGTTTCCAAGGATAATAAAATAATCAGTCTTTCGAGACTTGATCTTTTGTGATCATGCCAATGTTACGCAATAATGCACCGACTCTAGGTAACTCGGGTCGGGGCATTACAGTTGGTATGAGAGGCATTTTAGTACTAACCTTGAAATCTAGATTCAGATAAACTATGATTAGATCACATGGCCCTAAGATGGAATTTGAGGATTAGTATAGAAGAACTTCCTAGAATTTTGGTATTATAGTGATTTTGTGAGTTTTCCAAGCAATAAATCCTTGTCTGGATACGAGCAGGTAGAGGCGGCTATGGAACAGATGTACCTAGGGGTAAAACGAAAAAACACCGCCTTGAGCTAGACTCGAACGGGAACTGGTGCACGACAATGGGCCTTGCTGCACTCTTGGTTACGACACTCCCGGGGGATACGCTTAGGATAATTATCATTTTCTTTACCAACCATTATGAAGGGTTTATGAGTATATACTACCTCAAAGCAAATATTTTTATGATTATGGATTATATCCATAAATAGTTCAATTTATGTTAAGTGTTTTACAAGTATGTAATTATGTATTTTGATTCATAATCTAATCTAGTTTATGCCACTGTTTAGAAATGGCGCCTAGTGGAAGGAATGGAAACCGTATCAATGTACGCACTCCATGTAGGGATTTCCCTCCTGCTCGAGATAATTATTGTGGAGCTGGATATACAACTGGTTCTGATCAACTTATTACCATACTAGGACAACTCACTCACGTTATGAATAATAACCTTACTCGTATGGAGCACCCTGATCCGCAACGTGGGGGATCAATTTTAGACCGCTTCATGAGGCAACAACCACTAACATTTAATGGGGGTACAAATCCATTAGTAGCTGAGCAATGGATAAACTCCTTAGAGAAAATATTCCACGCCTTGGGGAGTAGCGAAAGGGAGAAGGTTATCACAGAAGTTTACCGCCTCACTGGAGATGCCGATCAATGGTGGTCATTGATTCAAAATAAAAAGGAAGATGAAGAAGTATCAAGTATGGAATGGAGAGAGTTAAAAGATCTTTTCTTAGAAAAATACTTTCCTCGTGACCATCGAGCAGATATGGAAAGGCAATTTCTGAGTCTAAGACAAAAGGAGGATGAGAATGTCGCAAAGTATGAGGCCAACTTTACAAGGTTAGCGAGGTATGCTACAGATTATATACGTAACCCAAGAAGTAAGATTGATCGTTTCTTTGATGGGTTAAAACCATTTCTCTGTCAAGCATTAGTATTACAATCCTTCTCATCATACGAATATATTGTCTCGTGTGCTATCAAGACAGAAAAGGAATTCTCTAAGTCTTATGACAACAAAGTAAAGCAAGAGAAGAAGAGAACGGTGGAACAAGAGACAGATGAAGGGAAAAAGGGAAAGAAAGATTTTACATTATGTGATAATTGTGGGAAGAATCACCCTGGTACTTGCCTAAAAGGAATGGGAGTTTTTTATAAATGTGGAGAAAAAGGTTACCAGGCTCGTGATTGCAAGGGAAAGAAAGAGGCTATAAATGTTGAATGCTACAATTTTAGAGAAATGGAGCATTATGAAAATGAATGTCCTAAGAGTTAGGTAGCCTTACCTCAGAAAAGGCCAAGGGATCAAGGACAATCTTATGATGTTACTACAGTTGAAGTGGAATAATTAATGTTTTGGTGCTTTTGGAAACATGGATTATATGTTGGTTATAAGAATAATGTGATATATATAAGGATTGTACTGCAGTACTTGTTCTTTTCATTAAGGTTTTAATATTATGAAGGTAATTATATTTTTAGTATGTGGTAATAAGATAAACTTTACTTTGTTTGAGAAATCTGATGATACAATTGATTTTGGAATTTAGAGACCTTTTAGAGAAAGTCTGGACAGAGGTATTTTTGATAACTATAAAGGTTGGAATGGATTAAGTTGAACTTTGGATAGTATTATTTAAGGTTAAAACATTTATGAATTTTATGTTTGGAATATTATAATACTATAGTTTTGGGAAAAGGACAACCTACAGGTTGGGGGATAACCCGTCGTGTCTGTAACACCCGAGACTTTTATGTTATATAAATCATCAAAGGAATCTTTTTCTACACAACACTTGCTTGGCTTGCTTTACACGCAATTGCGACCTTCCTCGATAGCTTGCGTCGTACGCAATACCGAGTTTCACTAAACAACAATATGCTATTAAAACTAGCCGTTATGAATAGTAATAACCACTTTTTGAAATTTTATAAATTTTATTTTTCAAAATGGACTTCATTTTTGGACTCAGAATATCGAAATTATCCTAGGGTGAAATTTTGGTATTTTTCTGAAAACTTTCAATTTTTGATGAATAGTGAAACCACTAAGTGGTAGGTTAAAAACTGAATTTTGCATAAAACTTAATTTTACCGCTTCTGTGAATGGAATTTCAAAAATCCGAGAGACACGGTTAATATCAAGGACTAAAATGTGGTTCAATGAGATGAAAATAATTTTTTTGGTGAATAGTAACTTTTTACTATTTTTACCGCGGTTAATAGTAAATAGGGTAACTAAGGGTAAATATGATATTAATATTACCCTAACACATGTCCTAATTCTATTGGACAAGTGTAATTCGACCAAAAACAAACTTAGGAATAAAATATGACCATTTAGGCCCACTTGGATTAGATTAGGACATTTATTATTAATTTATTTAAAGAAGGGTTAAAATAGTTAAAATCAAAGTCTAATAAGTAAATCATTTTTAATATAGGGTTATACATAAGATAAATTCGATTTTAAATATTCATTAGAAAGCTAAAACGATTTCCTACATGATGGTATTTTATTTGTAATTTTTAGACATCAAATAATTTAATTTATTTATGACACAAAGATGATGCAGTAATTATCTTATTAATGAAATATTGACAAAATTGATAATATAAATACCAAAATAAATGTAATTTGAGGCTTTTTATGAATTCCACTAATTTTCTAGGTTACTATGATATATTAGTATTGATTTAATCAACTTGGTTCGAACATATAATTTTGTTATGACTTTAACAAAAATCATATATCAAATAGTGTCAAAATTGACACAAAATAGTTTTTAAATCAAATATTATATTATTAATTGTTATTTTATTCCTAAAAATCTAAGGTTCGGCCGAATGACTTAGATAAGGATATATATATTAATAATAAACAATATGGGGTTCGTTTGGCATGTTATAGTAAGTGTATTAACCATATAGTGAAAGAAAACAAAAAGACACGGTAAAAGTTAAATTAATTAACTTAGAGTTAAATCTAATTGATAAGGTTAAAATAATACCCTAAACTTGTCTAAATCCTATTGGTTGATAGGATTTCGACCCATCCCCACTTTAGCTTCGAAATAAGACCCTTTGGAACCATTATAAACCGATTTTGACTTTAATATAAAATAATATTTTGAGATATTCCTAAGGTGCCCCTCTCCTCCCTTATAAAAGGGCACCTCCTCCCCCTCCTCCTCACACCAATTTGAGCACTCAAGCTCGGCCAACCCCTGCCATTTTCTCCTCTCCACTTCCCTAGAATAATCCTAGAGGTCCTGGTCTTCTCCAAAGACCAATCTTAGTTCCTTAAGTGGAGGATTCAAAGAGGCGTTCCAAAGAAGAGGTAATATCCATTACCGATCTTTTCAATTTCATTCTTCTTCAACTTCTTCTTCTTTAGTTGTTTCATGATAAAGTAATAACATCAGTATTACTTACATAATGATATGTTATTATAAATATGAAACAACCCTAATTCACCTTCTATCCATCCTACGGAAAAAATGAAATCACCGCGCGTGCGTACGTACGGAATACCGTCTCCACGCCGTGGTGTAATCTATTTTCCACCATCACCTTACAAGGATGGGTATAATGGTGTAATAAGTAACTATATATGATTATTATTAAGTAATATTGATACTTAAATAATATATATATACTCCAATACAATTCCACGATCATAGGAACGATATCATCACTCGTGCGTACGTACGGAATACCGTCTCCACGATGTGATGCGACTCGTTCTACATGATCTTCATTTCATAATGATTATATAAATGAATTGAATGAATGAATATGGTATATACTACACTAATACCATTCTGGAAATGAATTATCTATAACCTAAAGATAAGAATAAGAATTTATTCGACAAAACACGCATAAGAACAAAAAGTTATAAAGACCCGAGTAACAAGTAACAATGAAATATTACTAACAAGAAGCTAATAATATGACCATATATGATCTCATATCAATATGTATGATTCTGGAATAAGTCAATAACATTATTTAAACCATTATACAGGAGCTTCGGACACGAACAAAGCAAATCAGACCTAAGGTAAGGGAAATATCACAATCTCATTTTTATCCGAGATTGTTTATTCGTAAGTATTTACTGGGGTGTATTTTATCATCCACATCCATGTTCCCTCAATATGAAATATTGTTTCCATCCACTTGCAATAGTTTAAATCCAATTTTACCCTTAGGTGAGTTTTTAGTAAAGAATATGAAAGGAATCTTTTGTCGTTTTTCCGTACGAGGTACTTTTTGACTTTTCCAACAAAAGTACGAAGAATGTTTTTTTTAACTTATATGGCATGAATGGATTTTTAAAACATTGTTTCCAAGAAGATTCCTTTACAAGTTTTCAAGTTTATTTTTAATCAACTTCTTTTATTTTAAAGTTGTATGACATGTTATGAAAGGAAAATTGTTTTTGAAGAAGAAAGGATATTTTCCTCAAGAATTCAATACAAGTGTTTTATCAAAATTATTTTCCATCTAAGATAATAAAGGGTTCTGTTTCTATCCATATTTTTACATTGGTTTGACTATGTTGTGATGGAATTATGTTTATGAATTCCTTTATCATATATGAATTGATTTATGATGTCATGATGTTTCAAGAATCCCATTTTTGTTATATGTGTTATGCGATGATGTATGTTTTATGATTATGTGGCACACATAAGAAAGGATTCATTATAAGATGGGTGGGACCTATATCTCCCTCCAATGCATTGGGTAAAGATTTTATATCTCATGAGATAGGCATGGCTGGAACGGAAGGTTATTTTGGTTCAGTGATACAGGACTGAAACGAGGAGTGAACTCGGTTCAGAAAGGGACTTTGTCCACTAAGATAGTCTTGGCAATGAGTCATGACTAACAAGAAATGATTTTCCATGATTATGTGTGCATGCCACAAAGTTTCAAGTTTTATGTTATGATTATGGGGATCTCATTTTCACTTCTATGATTTATTCCATGTTAAGATATTATGATCTCTTTTGCAGGTTTTGATCTTCATAAAGATATGATATGATTTTTATTTCCTTTATTTGACCTTGCTGAGCATTTGAGCTCACCCTTTTATGTTTTCTTTTCCCCAGGTCAGGAAGATGGATATTAAATTGAATATGCTAAAAGGGACCCTAGATATGATGAAATAAACGGGAGATACTGTAGAAGATTTATGAACCAGTTGTTTATGTTTCCCAGTTTCTAAAGACACTATACCTATACGGTCCTTTGTGGTTTTGTCATATGTTGTAATAAGTGTGATTCAATTTTGAAGTATTAACAATGTATGTAAAGTGTGGGTCGTTATAGTTGGTATCAGAGGAAAGGTATAGTCAACCTTTGGAAACTAGGATGTGAAAGCCTTAGTAAGAACCCTAAGGATAAGTCTAAGCATAGAACACAATCTTAGAAATGGCCATGAATAACCTAGGATAAGACCATAAGCATGAAAATTTTATTCTTGAATTATGTGGTTTCCTATTATAATTAGTGTTGCTCACACTATTCTTCTTGGTTTTAGTCAATGGCTGGAACCCGAAGGAACCGTGTTAATGCGGAATGCGATGGGCAATGCAATGATTGTCCCCCTGAGCAACCAAACGATATGGGAGCTGGAATGCAAAATCTTGTAGCCATGCTCACACAACTTTCTCAAGCTATGAATCATGCAGGATTTCCAAACGAACAAAGGAGGGAGCAACATTCTGTTGAATCCTTCATGAGGCAGCGTCCACCATCTTTCAGCGGGTCTACTGATCCATTAGTTGTTGAACAATGGATTAGTACTACTGAAAAGATATTTTCAGTTCTTCAATGTTCTGAGCATGATAAAGTCATCCTAGCAGTGTATCGTTTGGAAGGAGATGCTGATCAATGGTGGAATCTTGTTAAGAATACAAGGCAAAGGGATGAAATTGAGTCTATGGAATGGGACGAGTTCAAGAACTTATTTTTCAATAAGTACTTCCCTCGTATTCTCCGAACAAAGATGGAGAAAGAGTTCCTTGAACTGAAGCAAAGGGATGATGAATCTGTTGGTACCTATGAAGCAAATTTTACCAGACTTGCAAGGTACGCTTCTGGTATTATTATCCAACCTGAGAGTAAGATCGATCAATTCTTTAGTGGCTTAAAACCAAGTCTTCGAAGGGCGTTAGCCATAAGGGACTTCAATAGCTACGAGGAAATCGTTCGATGTGCTCTCAAAGTCGAGATGGAGATTGGAGTAACCCATCAGTCACATGGGTTTGATAAGAAGAGGAAGATGGAATTCAAAGAAAAATCTAAAGAGCACACAGAAAAGAAGATGAACTTTCCCTTATGCTCAAAGTGTGGAAATAAACATGGAGGGAGTTGTCTTAAAGGGACAAGTAAATGTTTTAAATGTGGAAAGGAAGTTCATCGGGCATTTGAATGCCGTGATAATGGGAAGAAGATGTCTAATGACGCAAACAAAGGAAGGGATACACAGAATGAACCTACAACACTTCAATGTTTCAAGTGCAAGGAGATGGGGCATTATGCCAATCAATGCCCAAATCCGAGGGTTGATGATGATGGTCGACGTCAACAAACTCTTAAGGATAAAGACAAAGGAAAGTCACATGCAATTTCTATCAGCGAGGTGGAGTACAATAACGATGTGGTGAAAGGTACACTTACCACCCACTCTAAAGTAGCAAATGTTTTATTTGATTCTGGATCCACCCACTCTTTTATTTCTGAAAAATTTTCTAAGGGTATCACCGTATTACCTCAACAATTAGATGTTGAGTTAGCTGTGACAACACCTAATGGCACATCAATCGCATCAGAAGTTTATAATTCTTCTCCGATCGAAGTTTGTGGGAAAGTGCTTCCTGCAAATCTTGTGATCCTTCCTTTAGTGGAATTTGATGTGATTCTTGGCATGGATTGTCTTTCTCTACATGGAGCTCATATCAATTGCCAAAGAAGGGAAGTCACATTTCATATTCCAGATCAACCTACGATCGTCTATCAATGCAAGGATGAACATAACCTTCCAGTGGAAATTTCTTCCATCTTATGGGTATTGATTCCACTAAATGAAGGTTATTTATCTCAAATAGTTGGTGAGAAACTCACGATTAAGAATATGCCCATTGTACGGGAGTTTGATGATGTCTTTCCGGAGGAATTACCGGGTCTTCCACCAAATCGTGAAGTTGAGTTTTCAATAGAACTCGTACCGGGTGCTTTGCCTATTTCAAAGACACCTTATAGAATGGCCCCAATTGAGTTGCAGGAATTGAAGAAGCAACTCCAAGAGAATCTTGATAAGGGATTCATACGCCCTAGTGCGTCACCTTGGGGAGCACCTGTTCTATTTGTTAAGAAGAAAGATGGATCAATGAGACTCTGCATTGATTATAGAGAACTTAACAAGATCACTATCAAGAACAAATATCCTCTCCCACGCATTGATGACTTATTTGACCAACTACGCGGAGCTCAATACTTTTCCAAGATTGATCTTCGTTCAGGGTATCATCAATTAAGGGTCAAAAGGGAGGATATACCAAAGACGGCTTTCCGTACAAGGTATGGACACTATGAATTTATAGTGATGCCATTTGGTCTTACTAATGCCCCTGCTATCTTCATGGATCTAATGAATAGAGTCTTTAGAGACTATCTTGATCAATTTGTGGTAGTCTTTATAGACGATATTCTTGTATATTCAAAGAGCAAGGAAGAGCATGAAGATCACTTGAGAATTATATTGAAGACCCTGAGAAAAGAGAAGCTTTATGCCAAATTTACCAAGTGTGAATTTTGGCTTCAAAAAGTTTCATTTTTGGGTCATATAATCTCAAAAGAGGGGATATCTGTGGATCCAGCAAAAACAGAGGTTATCGAAAGATGGTCAAGACCAACAACAGTAACTGAGATCCGAAGTTTTCTTGGTTTGGCTGGTTATTATCGACGTTTTGTAAAAGATTTTTCACGATTATCTAATCCACTCACCAAGTTGACTCGGAAAGGAGTTAAGTTTGTCTGGACAGAGGAATGTGAAGAGAATTTCAAGGAGTTGAAAAGAAGGTTATCCAGTGCACCTGTGCTCACACTGCCTTGTAGTGGAGAAAGGTTTGTGATCTACAGTGATGCATCCAAGAAGGGATTGGGGTGTGTTCTTATGCAAAATGATATGGTGATAGCTTATGCCTCACGACAGTTGAAAATCCATGAGCAAAATTACCCAACACATGATTTGGAGTTGGCTGCGGTAATCTTTGCATTAAAGATTTGGAGGCATTACCTTTATGGTGAAAGGTGTGATATTTATACTGATCATAAAAGTTTAAATTATATTTTCACACAAAAGGAGATGAATATGCGTCAAAGAAGATGGTTGGAGCTGATTAAGGATTATGACTGCTCAATCCATTACCACCCTGGGAAAGCAAACAAGGTGGCAGATGCATTAAGTCGACAAGACCATGCTAGTTTATCCATGATGAGGATCACAAAAGATCCAATATTTATGGATTTACAAAGGATGGATCTTGGAATTATAATGGAAGGGGAAAAATCTTATCTTTCTCAAATGAATGTTCAACCATCTATACATGTGAAGATTAAAGAGGCACAGAAAGAAGATGTCGAGTTACAAAAGAAGGTGAGAAATGTTCCTGAATTCAACCTTGATTGTGATGGGATAATAAAGTTCAGGAATCGGGTTTGTGTTCCTCCCATCCCCAAATTAAAGAATGAGCTGCTGGATGAGGCTCATAGTTCATCATTCTCTATTCATCCTGGAAGCACGAAGATGTATAGGGACCTGAAAGAGTACTTCTGGTGGGATGGCATGAAAAGAGATGTTGCTGAGTATGTCTCTCGATGCTTGATTTGTCAACAAGTTAAAGCTGAGAGACAGAAGTCTAAGGGGATGTTACAACCATTACCCATACCCGAATGGAAATGGGAAAACATCACTATGGACTTTGTCACAGGACTTCCTAAAACATCCAAAGGCAATAATGCTATCTGGGTCATAGTTGATCGTCTTACAAAGTCTGCACACTTCATTGCTATTAGAGAGGATTTCTCTCTAGATCAGCTTGCCAGGATATATGTAAAGGAAGTGGTAAGATTGCATGGAGTACCACTTTCTATTATATCTGATCGAGATCCGAGATTTACCTCGAAGTTCTGGCGAAGTCTTCAGCATACTCTGGATACAGAGTTGAGTTTCAGCACTGCTTATCATCCCCAGACAGACGGTCAGTCTGAGAGAACAATTCAAACCCTAGAAGATATGTTGAGAGCTTGCTCTATGGATTTCAAAGGAGGTTGGGATCAACACCTACCTTTGGTGGAATTTTCTTATAATAATAGCTTTCACTCCAGTATTCAGATGGCTCCTTATGAAGCTCTCTATGGAAAGAAATGCAGGACTCCAACTTGCTGGGATGAAGTTGGGGAAAGAAAGCTATTAGGACCTGATCTCGTTGATGAAATGGCAGAAAAGGTCAGATCTATTCAACAACACATAAGAGCAGCTCAGAGTCGACAGAAAAGTTATGCCGACAACCGAAGAAAAGACCTAGAGTTTGAAGTGGGTGATAAAGTGTTCTTACGAATATCTCCCTGGAAGAGGGTTATGAGATTTGGAAAGAAGGGGAAGTTGAGCCCTAGATATATCGGTCCTTTTGAAATACTGGATCGTGTTGGGAAGGTAGCTTACCGATTGGCGCTTCCACCGAATCTCTCTCAAGTTCACGATGTGTTCCATGTATCTCTCCTGAGAAAGTACATACCAGATCCTTCACATGTACTCAGCTCAGAAGTTGTACCGCTGGAGCAAGATCTTTCTTATGAAGAACAGCCGATAGAGATTCTGGATCGTAGCGAAAAAGTCCTACGAAACAAGACCACTCGCTTGGTGAAAGTTTTATGGAGAAACCACCAACTTGAAGAATCTACATGGGAGCTTGAGGATATGATGAGGGAGAAGTATCCTCATTTGTTTGTTGCAAAGTGACGAATTTCGAGGGCGAAATTCTTTTTAAGGGGGGTAGAATGTAACACCCGAGACTTTTATGTTATATAAATCATCAAAGGAATCATTTTCTACACAACACTTGCTTGGCTTGCTTTACACGCAATTGCGACCTTCCTCGATAGCTTGCGTCGTACGCAATACCGAGTTTCACTAAACAACAATATGCTATTAAAACTAGCCGTTATGAATAGTAATAACCACTTTTTGAAATTTTATAAATTTTATTTTTCAAAATGGACTTCATTTTTGGACTCAGAATATCGAAATTATCCTAGGGTGAAATTTTGGTATTTTTCTGAAAACTTTCAATTTTTGATGAATAGTGAAACCACTAAGTGGTAGGTTAAAAACTGAATTTTGCATAAAACTTAATTTTACCGCTTCTGTGAATGGAATTTCAAAAATCCGAGAGACACGGTTAATATCAAGGACTAAAATGTGGTTCAATGAGATGAAAATAATTTTTTTGGTGAATAGTAACTTTTTACTATTTTTACCGCGGTTAATAGTAAATAGGGTAACTAAGGGTAAATATGATATTAATATTACCCTAACACATGTCCTAATTCTATTGGACAAGTGTAATTCGACCAAAAACAAACTTAGGAATAAAATATGACCATTTAGGCCCACTTGGATTAGATTAGGACATTTATTATTAATTTATTTAAAGAAGGGTTAAAATAGTTAAAATCAAAGTCTAATAAGTAAATCATTTTTAATATAGGGTTATTCATAAGATAAATTCGATTTTAAATATTCATTAGAAAGCTAAAACGATTTCCTACATGATGGTATTTTATTTGTAATTTTTAGACATCAAATAATTTAATTTATTTATGACACAAAGATGATGCAGTAATTATCTTATTAATGAAATATTGACAAAATTGATAATATAAATACCAAAATAAATGTAATTTGAGACTTTTTATGAATTCCACTAATTTTCTAGGTTACTATGATATATTAGTATTGATTTAATCAACTTGTTTCGAACATATAATTCTGTTATGACTTTAACAAAAATCATATATCAAATAGTGTCAAAATTGACACAAAATAGTTTTTAAATCAAATATTATATTATTAATTGTTATTTTATTCCTAAAAAACTAAGGTTCGGCCAAATGACTTAGATAAGGATATATATATTAATAATAAACAATTTGGGGTTCGTTTGGCATGTTATAGTAAGTGTATTAACCATATAGTGAAAGAAAACAAAAAGACACGGTAAAAGTTAAATTAATTAACTTAGAGTTAAATCTAATTGATAAGGTTAAAATAATACCCTAAACTTGTCTAAATCCTATTGGTTGATAGGATTTCGACCCATCCCCACTTTAGCTTCGAAATAAGACCCTTTGGAACCATTATAAACCGATTTTGACTTTAATATAAAATAATATTTTGAGATATTCCTAAGGTGCCCCTCTCCTCCCTTATAAAAGGGCACCTCCTCCCCCTCCTCCTCACACCAATTTGAGCACTCAAGCTCGGCCAACCCCTGCCATTTTCTCCTCTCCACTTCCCTAGAATAATCCTAGAGGTCCTGGTCTTCTCCAAAGACCAATCTTAGTTCCTTAAGTGGAGTATTCAAAGAGGCGTTCCAAAGAAGAGGTAATATCCATTACCGATCTTTTCAATTTCATTCTTCTTCAACTTCTTCTTCTTTAGTTGTTTCATGATAAAGTAATAACATCAGTATTACTTACATACTGATATGTTATTATAAATATGAAACAACCCTAATTCACCTTCTATCCATCCTACGGAAAAAATGAAATCACCGCGCGTGCGTACGTACGGAATACCGTCTCCACGCCGTGGTGTAATCTATTTTCCACCATCACCTTACAAGGATGGGTATAATGGTGTAATAAGTAACTATATATGATTATTATTAAGTAATATTGATACTGAAATAATATATATATACTCCAATACAATTCCACGATCATAGGAACGATATCATCACTCGTGCGTACGTACGGAATACCGTCTCCACGATGTGATGCGACTCGTTCTACATGATCTTCATTTCATAATGATTATATAAATGAATTGAATGAATGAATATGGTATATACTACACTAATACCATTCTGGAAATGAATTATCTATAACCTAAAGATAAGAATAAGAATTTATTCGACAAAACACGCATAAGAACAAAAAGTTATAAAGACCCGAGTAACAAGTAACAATGAAATATTACTAACAAGAAGCTAATAATATGACCATATATGATCTCATATCAATATGTATGATTCTGGAATAAGTCAATAACGTTATTTAAACCATTATACAGGAGCTTCGGACACGAACAAAGCAAATCGGACCTAAGGTAAGGGAAATACCACAATCTCATTTTTATCCGAGATTGTTTATTCGTAAGTATTTACTGGGGTGTATTTTATCATCCACATCCATGTTCCCTCAATATGAAATATTGTTTCCATCCACTTGCAATAGTTTAAATCCAATTTTACCCTTAGGTGAGTTTTTAGTAAAGAATATGAAAGGAATCTTTTGTCGTTTTTCCGTACGAGGTACTTTTTGACTTTTCCGACAAAAGTACGAAGAATGTTTTTTTTAACTTATACGGCATGAATGGATTTTTAAAACATTGTTTCCAAGAAGCTTCCTTTACAAGTTTTCAAGTTTATTTTTAATCAACTTCTTTTATTTTAAAGTTGTATGACATGTTATGAAAGGAAAATTGTTTTTGAAGAAGAAAGGATATTTTCCTCAAGAATTCAATACAAGTGTTTTATCAAAATTATTTTCCATCTAAGATAATAAAGGGTTCTGTTTCTATCCATATTTTTACATTGGTTTGACTATGTTGTGATGGAATTATGTTTATGAATTCCTTTATCATATATGAATTGATTTATGATGTCATGATGTTTCAAGAATCCCATTTTTGTTATATGTGTTATGCGATGATGTATGTTTTATGATTATGTGGCACACATAAGAAAGGATTCATTATAAGATGGGTGGGACCTATATCTCCCTCCAATGCATTGGGTAAAGATTTTATATCTCATGAGATAGGCATGGCTGGAACGGAAGGTTATTTCGGTTCAGTGATACAGGACTGAAACGAGGAGTGAACTCGGTTCAGAAAGGGACTTTGTCCACTAAGATAGTCTTGGAAATGAGTCATGACTAACAAGAAATGATTTTCCATGATTATGTGTGCATGCCACAAAGTTTCAAGTTTTATGTTATGATTATGGGGATCTCATTTTCACTTCTATGATTTATTCCATGTTAAGATATTATGATCTCTTTTGCAGGTTTTGATCTTCATAAAGATATGATATGATTTTTATTTCCTTTATTTGCCCTTGCTGAGCATTTGAGCTCACCCTTTTATGTTTTCTTTTCCCCAGGTCAGGAAGATGGATATTAAATTGAATATGCTAAAAGGGACCCTAGATATGATGAAATAAACGGGAGATACTGTAGAAGATTTATGAACCAGTTGTTTATGTTTCCCAGTTTCTAAAGACACTATACCTATACGGTCCTTTGTGGTTTTGTCATATGTTGTAATAAGTGTGATTCAATTTTGAAGTATTAACAATGTATGTAAAGTGTGGGTCGTTATAGTGTCGGACAAAGCTGCAGGAATTGAACCCACAACCATAGTGTGACAGGGCTTTATTACCTACCACTAGCCTAAAGGAAGTCCTTGGTTATTACAAAATAGTTTTACTAATATAAATGGTATGTGTTAATATTTGGAACCTTGTACGATTAGGATAAATATAATATTTTTGAGTTCTATTATCTTTTTGAGGGACAGATGAGTATGTGGTAGAAATTAGTTGAAGGTTGAAACTCTCCTTGTCAAGTATATATATATATATATATATATATAACTCTCTCTTATTCTATGAATAAATTAATTCTTAAACTTTAGGAAAGGGATATTAAAAAAATGTGTTATCCTGATACCTTATATTTTGTTGAACATAAGATATTTTAAATCACCATAGATTGAAGGATTTGAGGCCCTAAATTTTACACTTTTTGTGATTGATGACCTCAATAAATCCCTATAAATATTTACGTTTTTCCTCTAATTATGTGTCTATAATTTCCACCAATGTTCTCCTATTAGAAACCGTAATTTGGTGGTGACTTTCTCATTTCCATTTCCCTCTTATTAAGGATAAAATTTTTTAACCTTATTTCCGATGTGGGTTTTCCACAAAGGTATTTTCTATTTTAATCCTTTTATTTTCAAAGAAAAATTTCAAATTGTGAGGACGCAATTTATTGAAGGAGGGGAGAATGTAACACCCCGAGCTTCCACGATACGCTTCTTTTTCAATAATGCAATAGCTTGCATTGTACGCATGTTCGAGATTCTAACATACCAAGACCAATCAAAATAACCATTAAGAATAGTAATACCCACTTTTTGAAATTATATATATTTTATATTTCAAAATGGACTTCATTTTTGGATTCAGAATATCGAAATTATCCTATGTTAAATTTTTGGAATAATTAATGTATTGGTGCTTTTGGAAACAAGGATTATATTTTGGTTATAAGAATAATGTGATATATATAAGGATTGTACTGCATTACTTGTTGTTTTAATTAAGGTTTTAATATGGTGAAGGTAATCATATTTTTAGTATCTGACAATAATAGAAACTTTACTTTGTTTGAGGAATCTGATGATACAATTGATTTTGGAATTTAGAGACCTTTTAGAGAAAGTATGGACGGAGGTATTTTTGATAACTATAAAGGTTGGAATGGATTAAGTTGAACTTTGGATATTATGGTTTAATGTTAAAACATTTATGAAGTTTATCTTTGGAATATTATAATACTATAGTTTTGGGAAAAGGACAACCTGCAGGTTGGGGGATAACCCGTCGCGTCGGATAAAGCTGCAGAAATCGAACCCACAACCACAGTGCGACAGGGCTTTATTACCTACCACTAGCCTACAGGAAGTCCCTGGTTATTACAAAATAGTTTTCCTAATCTAAATGGTATGTTTTAATATTTTGAACCTTGTACGATTAGGATAAATATAATATTCTTGAGTTCTATTATCTTTTTTACGGAAAGATGAGTTTGTGGTAGAAATTAGTTGAAGGTTGAATATAAGGCCCCAGCCTTAAACCTTACTTAATCTTGAGTTATTACAAGATTACACGTTGAGGATCTTTTCGGGTTTAGAGTTTTAGAGAATTAGATCATAAAACTTGGGTTACATTCCACATATAAACAAAGTGGTTACATAAAGATAGTATTCTTCATTCCCATCAATGGAAACACATTTGAAATAAAACATGGATTCTTTTTGACACATCCTTGACCCTATCATCTTATCATGTACCTTTCCCTTGACCTGTGAAAAACATTTCAAAAACTTGGGATGAGCATAAAAACTCAGTATGGGTTATAAAAACATGGAAAGGAATCATGAGTTCATATATACATAAGAATGAAATCATACTTTACCCATAAAACATAGGCACTTTAACATACCTCATAAAAACATGAATAAATCATATAAATCATAATACGTAAAGGTAACTTGAGGCATTCATAACATTCTTACATAGGGGGTAACCCTCTTGGTTACGTTTGGAATACCCATCACAGTATATTCCCTAAAATCTCTTCGGAGAAACCTTAACGTTTCACTCCTTCGCGTTACCCAATGCATTGGAGAGCTATAACGGGCTCACCCGCCCTTAGTTTATCACGGAACCACCCGTTCTTCATAATAATGCCCAAGAACCTCAACATAATCGTATCACATAAAACATGCATAAAGGAAACATAAAATTTCCACCATTCAATCACAAGATATCAATACCACACATTGATATAAAAATATTATGAAAACCATTTTCAATACCAAAATAAAAGAAAAGTAAAACATAGTATTTATTTTTCTTTTAAAAAGAAGGAATGGCTTGTAGAAGAAGCCGAAACTCAAATAACGGTTACGACGGCGGAGAAGTCGTTGTCGCCGCATACGTACGACAAAAACATTCCATTTTGTCGTTTAGTAAATGCTTCGTATAAAAAAGATTCCTTTTGAATAAATGTAAAAGTCAAAGGGGTTTATACACCGTATAAAAGAAAGTTGTGTATAAAATAAAATATGCCTCAACGAAAGGAGATTGAGATGAAGTCCCATACAATGATCATTTTTAAATAAAATAGATCTATTATGTGTATTCACTATATGTACACATAAAGAAGGTATAAACACAAGATAAGACATAATAATATCAGGACATAATTTGAAAGTAGGATATTAACCCAAAGAACGGAAATTGGGTTAAGAAGTTCCCATACCTTGTATCCGACTTGACCCGACCGTTCTTTAATCTCCTGAATAATAAACTTGAGTTAATTTCCACTTTATTAAGAACCCTTTTTTATAGTTAATTATTCCTTTTAGATCTCTTATTTCAATTTTATAAACATTATTTAACCATTTAAGTTAATAATGTTTGTTTTGTCGATATTTGGTTCTTAAGTCGAAAGTAGACTTCTTACAATTACATGTTGTTGTGTGGTCATAGGTTCTTTATATCCAGAATGACATTCCTCATTTGGATATCATATATATTATATATATCCATAATATATATGTATTTAAAATATTACATAATCATTTAGTGGTAAGAAATGAAATGCACCATTCATGGAGACGGTAAGCCGTACGTACGCATGAACGCTACTTTCATTTCTTTGTCATATTAATGGAATTAAAACTAAATGAGAGGTATGTATATTTTAATTCCAGAATTATATTCATCATTTAGATATATCATTAATTATATATATCCATTATATACATGTACTTTTAATAATACATTACATTTGGGGATAAGAAATGAAATGCACCGTTCATGGAGACGGTAGTCCGTACGTACGCATGAACGCTACCTTCATTTCTATCTCATACATTAATGGAAATAAATAATAATGATATGTAGGTATATTATAATTCCAGTATAAAATCATATATAATAACTTTAAATCCATCCTTTACACGTCCCACATATGGCATTAACGAATCACATCACTTTGAGGGGGCGGTAGTCCGCACTTCCTTAAATGAAGATATCGCGTATACCCATAATGGAAGCCATAAAGCATGACCAAAATGAAGAAAAACAGAAGCTTAAGGAAAACATATACATAATATATATCATATATAAAAATAGTGACATCATAATGGCCACCTTTGAAGGTGTTAAATGAGTATTGAACAATCATCGTTTCGGGAGGCATAATTTCGCCATCCACGGAAAACGTATGTTCTTTAACCATTTGATGTAGTTGTGTGAGAGTTTAGCTCAAATAACTCTTATAACAACATCCTAGTATATTGAAGATACTGGTGTTGTTACAAAAGAAGTAAATAAAAAGAGTTTAGGGGGTTGGAGAAGCAAAATAAAACAAATGAGCATGAGAGGATGAATTACCTTAAAAAGTGTAACTCCTTTTGATTTGAGCTTAAAGGCTTCCTTTGAAAGGATTCTGCCCAAGGGGAATCCTCTAGGATGAGGAGAGGGATGTGGAGAGAGCAAATGGGCAGGGGTTGGCCGAGCCAATGGCTTGAAGAGTGTGTGAAATGAGGTAGAGGTGGGGGCCTTTTATAAGGGGAGAGGAGGGGCACTTTTGGAAAGTAAAGAAACATTACATTATTTGAAAATGTGTTTCGGTTTTGAAAGGTCCCACATTGATGGAATTCGTGGATAAGGTGATAAGGCATCGAAATACATTCATCCAATTGGTTTTGGCCATGTGTAGGTTGTAGATTTTTCATTATCTTTCCATTTTAATTAAATCGCCAAATAATGATGTCATCGCTTCATCATTATTATGTCATCAATAATTTAATTTATATAATGTCTAAAAATTATAAAAAAACTACTATGATATAGGAAATCTTTTTAGCTTTCCAATGACTATTTATAATCAAAATTTGGACTTGTATATCCCTACTTAAAAATTGTTTTAGTAAAAACATTTATGTTAGTGTCATTTTCACTTTAACATTAAATAAAAAGTAATTTATGTTATTTCCCAACAAAAGTGGATACATGGGGTCCCCAAGTTAGGCCATGACTTGTCTTGGTCGGCCATGACACAACCAATGAGGTTGGGACATGTGTCTAGGTCATTTTATATTATTAAAGCATTATTTATACATTAAACTACACTAATTACCACTAATCGCGATTAAAACTTAATAAGTTACTATTCACCAAAAAATTATTATAATCTCATTGAACCACATTTTACTTCTTAATGACAACCATGTATGTCGGATTTTCAAAATTCAGTACACATTAGTGGTAAACTTTCATTTAACTGAAAAATCAGTTTGCTTGATTACCACTTAGTGGTTTCACTATTCATCAAAAATTGATGTTTTTCAGAAATTTACCAAAAATTCACCCTAAGCTATATTTGATATTCCGAATTCAAAAATGAAGTCCATTTTACAAAATTCAAATCATATAAGTCACATTAATTAATTTAATAATTAATTCCCGCTGCCAGGGCAAATAGCGTGTTTTTACAAAAAATTAAGTATCAAAAGATTGACACCAGTTTAAGTCTAATTTCAAATCGAAATTGATTCCAATGACCACCATTGGATAAAATGGTAAAAATATATTCTAATTTCACTTTAAAACCAATTCAAAAGATAATCTAATCATATAAATAAATTAGATCAAAAAGAGGTTTTGAATTAAAATGCAACATTTTACACTATTCATAAAAAAAATGAACTTTATCAGAAAGGTTCCAAAAAATTACACAAAGTAAAATTTGATGTCCCGATTCTTAAGAAGATTTATATTTGGTCCAATAGAAAGTAAAAGAGTGATCAAAACTATATTTAATGACGGTTCACCATTAAAAGGTGATAAGTGAACCTTTAGTGAAAATTAGAGTATAAAAGCCTAAAATTGAACTCTTTCCATATTTTAAGCCTTTATCTTTTATTGGGTAAATGTATAAACATTTAAAAACATATCTATTTATATTTTAGTTATTTCTATTCATTCCCGCCAGTACAACGGCTACTTGTTAACTAACATTTAAAATAATATTATTATATTACTAGTGTGCTACGTAAGTTTCAAAGAAACTCATCGTTGCGTATCGGGTACGCTATCGAACATAGCAACCCCTTTTAATTAAAATTCATATTTAATTCTCTAATATTAATAAATATGAAAATTATTTATTCTTTAATTACCTGGGATGTTACATCCTTCCCCCCTTTTGGGAATTGCGTCCTCGCAATTTTATTCACTTATCAAAATAAGTGGGGGTATTTATCCCTCATAGCATTTTCAGATTCCCATGTTGCCTCTTCAATCATGTGGTTTTTCCACAAAACCTTTACCTGATGAATCACCTTATTCCGTAACACTTGCTCCCTGTGGTCAAGAATCTGGACCGGTTGTTCCTCATAAGATAGGTTCTCTTCCAGCTGAACTACCTCTGGACTCAAAACATGAGATGGATCTGGCATATACTTTCTTAACATCGAAACATGAGAAACATTGTGTACCTGAGAGATACTCGGAGGTAAAGCCACTTGGTATGCAACTGATCCAACTCTTTCCAGAATTTCGTATGGTCCAATGAACCTTGGACTCAACTTTCCTTTCTTACCAAATCTCATCACACTTTTCCAAGGAGAAACCTTGAGTAAAACATGATCACCTACCTCGAAAGATAGATCCTTCCTCCGGTTATCCGCATAACTCTTCTGCCTGCTCTGTGCTGTTCTCATGTGTTTCTGAATCAGCTAAACTTTTTCTGCCATCTCTTCTACCAATTCTGGTCCCATCAACTTCCTTTCACCCACTTCAACCCAGAAAGCTGGAGTTCGACACCGCTTCCCATATAATGCCTGAAATGGTGCCATCTGTATACTAGAATGAAAACTGTTATTATATGAAAACTCAACCAAAGAAAGATGTTGGTCCCAACTTCCCTGGTAATCCATAGAACAAGCTCGTAGCATATCCTCCAATGTCTGAATTGTTCATTCTGACTGCTCATCTGATTGAGGATGAAAAGCTGTACTAAAATTTAATTCAGTACCCAACGACTTCTGAAGGCCTTTCCAAAAGTTAGAAGTAAACCTGGGATCACGATCCGATACAATGGAGAGAGGAACTCCATGTAACCTGACTATCTCTTTAAGATACAAACGGGAAAGTTGATCAAGAGAGAAAGTATCTCGTATAGCAAGGAAATGAGCAGATTTAGTCAAGCGATCAACAATAACCCAGATTGCATTATTACCTTGATATGTCTTCGGTAATCCCACAACAAAGTCCATGGATGTATTCTCCCATTTCCAATATGGCACTGGTAAAGGCTGAAGCATCCCTTTCGGTAACTGCCGCTCTGCTTTAACCTGTTGACATGTCAAACACTTCACAGTAAAATCAGCAATATCTCTTTTCATTCCATCCCACCAGTAATACTCCCGCAGATCTCTATACATCTTAGTACTGCCCGGATGAACTGAAAACGGAGAACTATGAGCTTCACATAACAACTCTCTCTTCAACTGTGAATCACAAGGCACACACAATCTCTTCCCAAATCTCAAAACACAAACACAAACTTATCCAAGAACTCATGGAAAATTTTATTCATAAGGTCCATGAATACAGTAGGTGCATTGGTTAACCCAAAAGGCATAACTAAAAATTCATAATGGACATATCTAGTACGGAACACAATCTTCGGAACGTCTGCTTCTTTTACTTTCAACTGATGGTACCCCGACCTCAAGTCAATCTTCGAAAATACTGAGCTCCCTGGAGCTGATACCACTTCATTCGATGGCCCAACATCTGCTGAAGTTGTTGCAAATGATTTTACCACCCCTTTCTTCTTGTAGTCTAACTGCTTCCCATCACTCAAGCTCCTTGTCGGACACTCGTTTGCATAGTGACCCATCTCATTGCACTTAAAACATTTCACTAACTGTAAATAAAATTTGTTCTTACCTTCACCTTGATCCTTTTCAGTGCAATCACGAGCCTTATGTCCCATCTTACCACATCGGTAGCACTTCCCAGAATTCAGAAGACATTCCCCAGCATGCCTTTTGCCACATTTATCACAAACTGGAAACTTAGTTTTCTTACCATCAGACTTTTTTGAAGAATTCTTACCTTTCTCCTGCCACCTCGGTCTCTTCTTCTGCTGGTTGTTATAGAACACTTGGTCATCGGCAAACTCCATTTCCACCTTCTCAGCACATCGAACAAGCTTTTCATAACTTTTAAACTCACGAGAAGCTAATGCCCTTCGATACTTTGGCTTTAATCCTGAGTAAAAACGATTGATTTTACTATCAAGGTCTCGGATACAATTTGGAGCATACCTTGCCAATCGAGTGAACCTTTCTTCATAGGCAGCCACTGAGTCTTCTTCTTGCCTCAATTCCAAGAATTGCTTTTCCATCCTAAGTCGAACAACCTTAGGAAAATACTTCTCAAGAAACATACCTTTGAATTCATCCCAGTCAAGAGCATCAATCTCATCGGCGTCCCTGATATTTTTAACCATAGACCACCACTGATCTGCTTCACCCTCCAAACGGAAAATAGCAAGACTAACCTTTTGATTGTCTGAACACCCCATGACATCAAAAATCTTCTCCAGTGCTTTAATCCACCCTTCAGCTAGCACAGGGTCAGATGATCCTCTGAATGATGGGGGATGTTGCCTTATGAAATGTTCCACCACTGACATGTTCCTCTGCGGTTGATCTGGCTGATCTCGTGCATGGATACCACCGCCATTTATAGCCTGAGTCAACTGTGCCATCACTGCAAAAAACTGTTCAGTTCCAATTCCGACCATTTCTGGATGCTGATTCGGAAGGTTATTTCCTTCTGTATGCCTTCCTAGCACTGCTTCCCTGTTTCCTCTGCGGAAAACCATTCTGAACACCGAAATATCTTAGGCGAAGCAACATGGTAATCTGTAAATGCTATATCATTTCAATCATATTATAATTTAACACTTTTCTAACTCCTAAAGTTGTCTAAACCGACCTTTGATACCAACTATAAGGCCCCAGCCTTAAACCTTACTTAATCTTGAGTTATTACAAGATTACACGTTGAGGATCTTTTCGGGTTTAGAGTTTTAGAGAATTAGATCATAAAACTTGGGTTACATTCCACATATAAACAAAGTGGTTACATAAAGATAGTATTCTTCATTCCCATCAATGGAAACACATTTGAAATAAAACATGGATTCTTTTTGACACATCCTTGACCCTATCATCTTATCATGTACCTTTCCCTTGACCTGTGAAAAACATTTCAAAAACTTGGGATGAGCATAAAAACTCAGTATGGGTTATAAAAACATGGAAAGGAATCATGAGTTCATATATACATAAGAATGAAATCATACTTTACCCATAAAACATAGGCACTTTAACATACCTCATAAAAACATGAATAAATCATATAAATCATAATACGTAAAGGTAACTTGAGGCATTCATAACATTCTTACATAGGGGGTAACCCTCTTGGTTACGTTTGGAATACCCATCACAGTATATTCCCTAAAATCTCTTCGGAGAAACCTTAACGTTTCACTCCTTCGCGTTACCCAATGCATTGGAGAGCTATAACGGGCTCACCCGCCCTTAGTTTATCACGGAACCACCCGTTCTTCATAATAATGCCCAAGAACCTCAACATAATCGTATCACATAAAACATGCATAAAGGAAACATAAAATTTCCACCATTCAATCACAAGATATCAATACCACACATTGATATAAAAATATTATGAAAACCATTTTCAATACCAAAATAAAAGAAAAGTAAAACATAGTATTTATTTTTCTTTTAAAAAGAAGGAATGGCTTGTAGAAGAAGCCGAAACTCAAATAACGGTTACGACGGCGGAGAAGTCGTTGTCGCCGCATACGTACGACAAAAACATTCCATTTTGTCGTTTAGTAAATGCTTCGTATAAAAAAGATTCCTTTTGAATAAATGTAAAAGTCAAAGGGGTTTATACACCGTATAAAAGAAAGTTGTGTATAAAATAAAATATGCCTCAACGAAAGGAGATTGAGATGAAGTCCCATACAATGATCATTTTTAAATAAAATAGATCTATTATGTGTATTCACTATATGTACACATAAAGAAGGTATAAACACAAGATAAGACATAATAATATCAGGACATAATTTGAAAGTAGGATATTAACCCAAAGAACGGAAATTGGGTTAAGAAGTTCCCATACCTTGTATCCGACTTGACCCGACCGTTCTTTAATCTCCTGAATAATAAACTTGAGTTAATTTCCACTTTATTAAGAACCCTTTTTTATAGTTAATTATTCCTTTTAGATCTCTTATTTCAATTTTATAAACATTATTTAACCATTTAAGTTAATAATGTTTGTTTTGTCGATATTTGGTTCTTAAGTCGAAAGTAGACTTCTTACAATTACATGTTGTTGTGTGGTCATAGGTTCTTTATATCCAGAATGACATTCCTCATTTGGATATCATATATATTATATATATCCATAATATATATGTATTTAAAATATTACATAATCATTTAGTGGTAAGAAATGAAATGCACCGTTCATGGAGACGGTAAGCCGTACGTACGCATGAACGCTACTTTCATTTCTTTGTCATATTAATGGAATTAAAACTAAATGAGAGGTATGTATATTTTAATTCCAGAATTATATTCATCATTTAGATATATCATTAATTATATATATCCATTATATACATGTACTTTTAATAATACATTACATTTGGGGATAAGAAATGAAATGCACCGTTCATGGAGACGGTAGTCCGTACGTACGCATGAACGCTACCTTCATTTCTATCTCATACATTAATGGAAATAAATAATAATGATATGTAGGTATATTATAATTCCAGTATAAAATCATATATAATAACTTTAAATCCATCCTTTACACGTCCCACATATGGCATTAACGAATCACATCACTTTGAGGGGGCGGTAGTCCGCACTTCCTTAAATGAAGATATCGCGTATACCCATAATGGAAGCCATAAAGCATGACCAAAATGAAGAAAAACAGAAGCTTAAGGAAAACATATACATAATATATATCATATATAAAAATAGTGACATCATAATGGCCACCTTTGAAGGTGTTAAATGAGTATTGAACAATCATCGTTTCGGGAGGCATAATTTCGCCATCCACGGAAAACGTATGTTCTTTAACCATTTGATGTAGTTGTGTGAGAGTGTAGCTCAAATAACTCTTATAACAACATCCTAGTATATTGAAGATACTGGTGTTGTTACAAAAGAAGTAAATAAAAAGAGTTTAGGGGGTTGGAGAAGCAAAATAAAACAAATGAGCATGAGAGGATGAATTACCTTAAAAAGTGTAACTCCTTTTGATTTGAGCTTAAAGGCTTCCTTTGAAAGGATTCTGCCCAAGGGGAATCCTCTAGGATGAGGAGAGGGATGTGGAGAGAGCAAATGGGCAGGGGTTGGCCGAGCCAATGGCTTGAAGAGTGTGTGAAATGAGGTAGAGGTGGGGGCCTTTTATAAGGGGAGAGGAGGGGCACTTTTGGAAAGTAAAGAAACATTACATTATTTGAAAATGTGTTTCGGTTTTGAAAGGTCCCACATTGATGGAATTCGTGGATAAGGTGATAAGGCATCGAAATACATTCATCCAATTGGTTTTGGCCATGTTTAGGTTGTAGATTTTTCATTATCTTTCCATTTTAATTAAATCGCCAAATAATGATGTCATCGCTTCATCATTATTATGTCATCAATAATTTAATTTATATAATGTCTAAAAATTATAAAAAAACTACTATGATATAGGAAATCTTTTTAGCTTTCCAATGACTATTTATAATCAAAATTTGGACTTGTATATCCCTACTTAAAAATTGTTTTAGTAAAAACATTTATGTTAGTGTCATTTTCACTTTAACATTAAATAAAAAGTAATTTATGTTATTTCCCAACAAAAGTGGATACATGGGGTCCCCAAGTTAGGCCATGACTTGTCTTGGTCGGCCATGACACAACCAATGAGGTTGGGACATGTGTCTAGGTCATTTTATATTATTAAAGCATTATTTATACATTAAACTACACTAATTACCACTAATCGCGATTAAAACTTAATAAGTTACTATTCACCAAAAAATTATTATAATCTCATTGAACCACATTTTACTTCTTAATGACAACCATGTATGTCGGATTTTCAAAATTCAGTACACATTAGTGGTAAACTTTCATTTAACTGAAAAATCAGTTTGCTTGATTACCACTTAGTGGTTTCACTATTCATCAAAAATTGATGTTTTTCAGAAATTTACCAAAAATTCACCCTAAGCTATATTTGATATTCCGAATTCAAAAATGAAGTCCATTTTACAAAATTCAAATCATATAAGTCACATTAATTAATTTAATAATTAATTCCCGCTGCCAGGGCAAATAGCGTGTTTTTACAAAAAATTAAGTATCAAAAGATTGACACCAGTTTAAGTCTAATTTCAAATCGAAATTGATTCCAATGACCACCATTGGATAAAATGGTAAAAATATATTCTAATTTCACTTTAAAACCAATTCAAAAGATAATCTAATCATATAAATAAATTAGATCAAAAAGAGGTTTTGAATTAAAATGCAACATTTTACACTATTCATAAAAAAAATGAACTTTATCAGAAAGGTTCCAAAAAATTACACAAAGTAAAATTTGATGTCCCGATTCTTAAGAAGATTTATATTTGGTCCAATAGAAAGTAAAAGAGTGATCAAAACTATATTTAATGACGGTTCACCATTAAAAGGTGATAAGTGAACCTTTAGTGAAAATTAGAGTATAAAAGCCTAAAATTGAACTCTTTCCATATTTTAAGCCTTTATCTTTTATTGGGTAAATGTATAAACATTTAAAAACATATCTATTTATATTTTAGTTATTTCTATTCATTCCCGCCAGTACAACGGCTACTTGTTAACTAACATTTAAAATAATATTATTATATTACTAGTGTGCTACGTAAGTTTCAAAGAAACTCATCGTTGCGTATCGGGTACGCTATCGAACATAGCAACCCCTTTTAATTAAAATTCATATTTAATTCTCTAATATTAATAAATATGAAAATTATTTATTCTTTAATTACCTGGGATGTTACATTGAAACTCTCTTTTTCAAATATATATATATATATACCTCTCTTTTATTCTATTAATAAATTAATTCTTAAACTTTAGGAAATGGATATTAAAAAAATGTGTTATCCTAATACATTATGTTTTGTTGAACAGATGATATTTTAAATCACCATAGATTGAAGGCTTTGAGGCCCTCAATTTTAAACTTTTTTGTGATTGATGACCTCAATAAATCCCTATAAATATTTACATTTTTCCTCTAATTATTTGTCTATAATTGCCACCAATGTTCTCCTATTAGAAACCGTAATTTGGTGGTGACTTTCTCATTTCCATTTCCCTCTTATTAAGGCTAAATTTTATTAACCTTATTTCTGATGGGGGTTTTCCACAAAGGTATTTTCTATTTTAATCCTTTTATTTTCAAAGAAAATTTTCAAATTGCGAGGACGCAATTTATTGAAGGAGGGGAGAATGTAACACCCCGAGCTTCCACGATACGCTTCTCTTTCAATAATGCAATAGCTTGCATTGTACGCATGTTCGAGATTCTAACACACCACGACCAATCAAAATAGCCATTAAGAATAGTAATACCCAATTTTTGAAATTATATATATTTTATATTTCAAAATAGACTTAATTTTTGGATTCAGAATATTGAAATTAGCCTATGTTGAATTTTTGGTATTTTTCTGAGAACTTCCAATTTTTTTATGAATAGTGAAAAATACATAAAAACAACTTTTTTAATCTAAATAATTTATAGTGATAAATTATACTATTGAGTGGTTTTAACGTATAATTAGAATATATTTTTACCATTTTATCCAATGGTGGTCATTAGAATTAATTTCACTTTGAAATTGGACATAAACAATTGTCAATCTTTTGATATATATTGTTCGTTAAAAACATGCTATTTGTTGTGACAGTGGAAATTAATTATAAAATTAATTAATGCAACTTATATGTTTGTAATTTTTTAAAATAGACATCATTTTTGAATTCAGAATATCAATTATAGCTTAGGGTGAAATTTTGGCATTGTTCTGAAAAACTTCAATTTTTGATGAATAGTGAAACCACTAAGTGGTAGTTAAAAACTGATTTTTCATTTAAATGAAACATTACCAATTCTATGATTTTATTTTCAAAAATATGACATACATGGTTGTCATTATGAAGTAAAATGTGGTTCAATGGGATTAAAATAATTTTTTGGTGAATAGTAACTTTTAAGTTTAATTAATCGCGATTAAAGGTAATTAGTGAAATTTAAGGTAAAGATAATGTTATAATAATATGAAATGACCATGAAACATGTCCTACCTATATTGAATGAGTCATTTCCGACCCGGACAATCCATGGGTCAACTTGGGGACCCCATGGAGCCACTTTGGTAGGAAAATGACATTAGAAACTTTTTATTTAATGTTAAAATAAAAATGTCACAAACTTGAGTTGTTTTACTAAAACAGTTTTTACATGGGGTTATACAAGTCATATTTTTGACTATAAATATTAATTAAAAATATAAAAATATTTCCTACATCATGATATTTTTTTATAATTTTTAGACATTAAATAAATTAAATTATTTATGACACGATGATGATGTAGTGATTACCTCATTAATTAACGATTTAAATAAAATGAAAATATAATGTAAACTCTAAGACTTACACTTGTAAAAAACCTATTGTATGAGTATATTTCTAACCCTTATCACCTTATCCTCAAAATATATAAGTTTGGGACCTTTTAAATCCGAAACTCATTATACAATAAAGTAACATTTCATGACTTTCCAAGAGTGCCCCTCCTCTCCTCTTATAAAAGGCCCCCACCACTACCACCTTATTCACACCATCAAAGCCATTTGGCTCGGCCAACCTCTACCCATTTTGTCTCTCCACATCCAACTCTTACTCCTAGAAGCCTCACTTTGGCCAGAAGTCTTCCCAAGGGAGCCTTTGAGCTCAAATCAAAAAGAGTTACCCCTTTTAAAGGTAGTGTTTTCTCTTGTGTTCTTATGTTTTATTTTGCTTCTCCAACCCCCTAAACTCTTTTTATTCATTTATTTTGTAACAACACCAGTATCCTCAATATACTAGGATTTTGTAATAAGAATTATTTGAGCTACACTTACACACACCTACATCTAATGGTTAAAGAACGTACTGTTTCTGTGGATGGCGAATTTCTGCCTCACGAAACGATGATTGTTCAACACTCATATAACACCTTCAAAGGTTGCCATTAATATGTCACTATATTTATATATGATATAAAATATTTTTATGTTTTACTTAATCTTCTGTATTTTTCATTTATTTCATACCTTTATGGTTTCCATTATGGGAAACGCGATATTTTCATTTTAGAAAGTGCGGACTACCGCCCCCTCAAAGTGATTTGAATCGTTAATGCCATATGTGGGATGTATAAATGATGGATGAAATGGTATTATACATTATATTATACTGGATTTATATTATATATTTATATAATTATAACTTCAGTCCATTAAATACGAAATAGAAATGAAATTAGCGTTCATGCGTACGTACGGCTTACCGTCTCCATGAATGGTGCATTTCATTTCTTACCTCTAAATGTTATGTAATATTATAAATGCATGTATATAATAGATATATATGATATATATGATATCTACATCATGAATATAATTCTGGATATAATGGATATTTCACCACACAAACAATTTGTAATTATAAGAAGTTTATTTTTGACTCAAGTACCAAAGATCGACAAAATGACCGTTATTAACTTAAATAATTACATAATCTTCATAACATGGTAACAAGTGATATAAATGGAATAATGAACATGTAAATGGTTCTTAAGCAAATATAAATTAACTCTAGTTTATTATTCAGGAGGTTAAAGAACGATTGAGTCAAGTCAGACACGAGGTAAGGGAAATTTTTAACCCAATTTCCATTCTTTGGGTTAATCTCCTACTTTTAAATTATGGCATGATATTATTATGTCCTATCTTGTATTTTGAATTTCTTTATGTTTAATTATAGTGAATACACATAATAGATCTTTTTTATTTAAAAAACATCTTTTTAAGGACTTCGTCTCAATCTCCTTTCATTGAGGAATATTTTGTTTTATACACAACTTTCTTTTATACGGTGTATAAACCCCTTTGACTTTTACGTTTATTCAAAAGGAATATTTTTATACGAAGCGTTATACTAAATGACAAAAAGGAATGTTTTTCTTATCGTATGTATGCAGAGACAACGACTTCTCCTCCGCCATGATCATTATTTGAGTTCCGGCTTCCTCTACAAGCCATAACATTTTTTTAAATGAAAAATAAATACTGAGATTTAATTTTCTTTTATTTTGATATTGAAAATGGTTTTTGAAAGTATTTTTATTATATCAATATGTGGTATTGATATCTTGTGATTGAAATGTGGAAATGTTATGTTTCCTTTATGCATGTTTTATGTGATATGATTATGTTATGGTTTATGATATGTTTAAACCTATTCATATGAGGAATGCATTGGACTTAATAAGTGAGGGGTGGAGCCCGCCATAGCTCCTCAATGCATCAGCAGGTCTCTTGAGACAAACTAGTGTCTTGTAACGAGGCCTTGACAAAATATTATTTTTAGTCTTGGCACGGGGCCTTGTCTATGTGGTTATGATAGTCCGGCATTATGCATTCCATCATTATGAAAGTGGTTATGGATATTGCATGTGAGTATTCAACCAGTAGAATATCCATGTGGATAATTAAATGGAATTATTTCATTTTACTTTTTCCATATTATGTTGAAGTTCAAGTTTAAAAGGATTTTGTTTTAGTTATACATTGCCTTAAATGTTTTTTTTTTATTTATGAAATCTTCTGCAATATTGTTATCCTTACTGAGCATCTAAGCTCACCCCTTTCAATGTTTTAATATTTTCCAGGATGTGAAGAAGAATTTTATGAATGACCTACAGGGATAGTCAGAAGGGGAAATGAGTGTGGACTATGGAGACCATGTTATTATAGTTTTTCACTTTATGATGTAATGTAACTTTTATGAATGTATCTAGTGTTTCCAAGGCTACTAAACTAATCGGTCTTTTGAGACTTGATCATTTGTGATCATGCCAATGTTACGCAATAATGCACCGACTCTGGGTAAATGGGGTCGGGGCGTTACAGTTGGTATCAGAGGCAGTTTAGTACTAACCTTGGAAGCTAGATTTAGATAAACTCTTATTAGAGCACATGGCCCTAAGATAGACTTTGAGGATTAGTTTAGAAGAACTTCCTAGAATTTTGGTATTATAGAGATTTTGTGAGTTTTCTGAGCAATACATCCCTGTCTGGATACGAGCAGGTAGAGGCGGCTCTGGAACAGATGTACCTAGGGGAAAAACCTGAAAACACCGCTTTGAGCTAGACTCGAACCGGAACTGGTGCACGACAACGGGCCTTGCTGCACTCTTGGTTACGACACTCCCATGGGATACGCTTAGGATAATTCTCATTTTCTTTACCAACCATTATGAAGGGTTTATGAGTATATACTTCCTCAAAGAAAACATTTTTATGATTATGGATTATATCCATAGATAGTTCAATTTATGTTAAGTGTTTTACAAGTATGGAATTTTGTATTTTGATTCATAATCTAATCTAGTTTATGCCATTGTTTAGAAATGGTGCCTAGTGGAAGGAATGGAAACCAAATCAATGTACTCACTCCATGTAGGGATTTCACTCCTGCTCAAGATAATTATTGTGGAGCTGGAGATACAACTAGGTTTGATCAACTTATTACCATACTGGGATAACTCACTCAGGTTATGAATAATAACCTTACTCGTATGGAGCACCCTGATCCGCAACGTGGGGGATCAATTTTAGACCGCTTCATGAGGCAACAACCACCAACATTTAATGGGGGAATAAATCTATTAGTAGCAGCGCAATGGGTAAACTCCTTAGAAAAAATATTCCACACCTTGGGGAGTAGCGAAAGGGAGAAGGTTATCATGGCAGTTTACCGCCTCACTGGAGATGTCGATCAATGGTGGTCATTGATTCAAAATACAAAGGAAGATGAAGAAGTATCAAGTATGGAATGGAGAGAGTTCAAAGATCTTTTCTTAGAAAAATACTTTCCTCGTGACCATCGAGCAGATATGGAAAGGCAATTTCTGAGTCTGAGACAAAAGGAGGATGAGAATGTCACAAAGTATGAGGCCAATGTTACAAGGTTACCGAGGTATTCTGCAGATTATATATGTAACCCAAGAACTAAGATTGATCATTTCTTTGATATGTTAAAATCGTTTCTCCGTCGAACTTTAGTATCACAATCTTTCTCATCGTACGAAGATATTGTCTCATGTGCTATCAAGACAGAATAGGAATTCTCAAAGTCTTATGACAACAAAGTAAAGCAAGATAAGAAGATAACAGTGAAACAAGAGACAGATAAAGGGAAAAGGGGAAAGAAAGATTTTCCATTATATGATAATTTTAGGAAGAATCACTCTGGTACTTGCCTAAAAGGAATGGGAGTTTGTTATAAATGTGGAGAAAAAGGTCACCAGGCTCGTGATTGCAAAGGAAAGAAAGAGGCTATCAATGTTGAATGCTAAAATTGTAGAGAAATGGGGAATTATGCAAATGAATGAACTAAGCGTCAGGGAACCTTACCTCAGAAAAGTCCCAGGGATCAAGGACAATCTTATGTTGTTACTACAGTTGAAGTGGAATAATTAATGTATTGGTGCTTTTGGAAACAAGGATTATATTTTGGTTATAAGAATAAGGTGATATATATAAGGATTGTACTGCAGTACTTTTTGTTTTCATTACGGTTTTAATATGATGAAGGTAATCATATTTTTAGTATGTTACAATAAGAGAAACTTTACTTTGTTTGAGAAATCTGATGATACAATTGTTTTTGTAATTTAGAGACCTTTTAGAGAAAGTCTGGATGGAGGTATTTTTGATAACTATAAAGGTTGGAATGGATTAAGTTGAACTTTGGATAGTATTGTTTAAGGTTAAAACATTTATGAAGTTTATGTTTAGAATATTATAATACAATAGTTTTGGGAAAAGGACAACCTGCAGGTTGGGGGATAACTCGTCGCGTCAGACAAACCTACAGGAATCAAACCCCCAACCATAGTGCGACAGGGCTTTATTACCTACCACTAGCCTACAAGAAGTCCCTGGTTATTACAAAATAGTTTTCTTAATCTAAATGGTATGTGTTAATATTTGGAACCTTGTACGATTAGATTAAAAATAATATTTTTGAGTTCTATTATCTTTTTGAGGGAAATATGAGTTTGTGGTAGAAATTAGTTGAAGGTTGAAAAAATCCTTGTCAAGTATATATATATATATATATATACCTCTCTATTATTCTATGAATAAATTAATTCTTAAACTTTAGGAAAGGGATATTAAAAAAATGTGTTATCCTAATACCTTATGTTTTGTTGAACATATGATATTTTAAATCACCATAGATTGAAGGCTTTGAGGCCCTCAATTGTAAACTTTTTTGTGATTGATGACCTCAATCAATCCCTATAAATATTTATGTTTTTCCTCTAATTATGTGTCTATAATTTCCAACAATGTTCTCCTATTAGAAACCCTAATTTGTGGGTGACTTTCTCATTTCCATTTCCCTCTTATTAAGGCTAAATTTTATTAACCTTATTTCCGATGTGGGTTTTCCACAAAAGTATTTTCTATTTTAATCCTTTTATTTTCAAAGAAAATTTTCAAATTGTGAGGATGCAATTTATTGTAGGAGGGTAGAATGTAACGCCCCGAGCTTCCACGATACGCTTCTCTTTCAATAATGCAATAGCTTGCATTGTACGCATGTTCGAGATTCTAACACACCACGACCAATCAAAATAGCCATTATGAATAGTAATACCCACCTTTTGAAATTATATATATTTTATATTTCAATATGGACTTCATTTTTGGATTCGAAATATCGAAATTAGCCTATGTTGAATTTTTGGTATTTTTCTGAGAACTTCCAATTTTTTTATGAATAGTGAAAAATACTTAAAAACAATTTTTTTAATCAAAATAATTAATAGTGATAAATTATAATATTGAGTGGTTTTAAAGTATAATTAGAATATATTTTTACCATTTTATCCAATGTTGGTCATTAGAATTAATTTCACTTTGAAATTGGACATAAACAATTGTCAATCTTTTGATATATATTGTTCCTTAAAAACACGTTATTTGTTGTGACAGCGGAAATTAATTATAAAATTAATTAATTCAACTTAAATGTTTGTAATTTTGTAAAATAGACATAATTTTTGAATTCAGAATATCAATTATAGCTTAGGGTGAAATTTTGGCATTGTTCTGAAAAACTTCAATTTTTGATGAATAGTGAAACCACTAAGTGGTAGTTAAAAAACTGATTTTTCGTTTAAATGAAACATTACCACTTTTGTGATTTGATTTTCAAAAATCCGACATACATGGTTGTCATTATGAATTAAAATGTGGTTCAATGGGATTAAAATAATTTTTTGGTGAATAGTAACTTTTAGGTTTAATTAATCGCGATTAAAGGTAATTAGTGAAATTTAAGGTAAAGATAATGTTATAATAATATGAAATGACCATGACACATGTCCTAACCCTATTGGATGAGTCATGGCAGACCAAGAAAATCCATGGGTCAACTTGGGGACCCCATGGAGCCACTTTGGTAGGAAAATGACATTAAAAATGTTTTATTTAATGTTAAAATAAAAATGTCACAAACATGAGTTGTTTTACTAAAATAATTTTTACATGGGGATATACAAGTCATATTTTTTACTATAAATATTAATTAGAAATCTAAAAATATTTCCTACATCATGATATTTTTTTATAATTTTTAGACCTTAAATAAATTAAATTATTTATGACAACATGATGATGCAGCGATTACCTCATTAATTAACGGTTTAAATAAAATGAAACGATAATGTAAAATATAAGACTTAAACTTGTAAAAAACCTATTGTATGAGTATATTTCTAACCCTTATCACCTTATCCTAGAAATATATAAGTTTGGGACCTTTAAAATCCGAAAATCATTATATAATAAAGTAACATTTCATGACTTTCCAAGAGTTCCCCTCCTCTCCTCTAATAAAAGGCCCCCACCACTACCACCTTATTCACACCATCAAAGCCATTTGGATCGGCCAAACTCTGCCCATTTTGTCTCTCCACATCCCACTCTTACTCCTATAAGCCTCACTTTGGGAAAAAGTCTTCCAAAGGGAGCCTTTGAGCTCAAATCAAAAAGAGTTAATCGTTTTAAAGGTAGTGTTTTTTCTTGTGTTCTTATGTTTTATTTTGCTTCTCCAACCCCCTAAACTCTTTTTATTCATTTCTTTTGTAACAACACCAGTATCCTCAATATACTAGGATTTTTTTATAATAAGGATTCAAGATACACTTACACACACCTACATCTAATGGTTAAAGAACATACTATTTCTGTGGATGGTGAATTTCTAGCTCACGAAACGATGATTGTTCAACACCCATATAACACCTTAAAAGGTGGCCATTAAGATGTCACTATATTTATATTTGATATATAATATTTTTTTGTTTTACTTAAGCTTCTTTATTTTTCATTTATTGAATACCATTATGGTTTCCATTATGGGTAAACGCGATATTTTCATTTTAGGAAGTGCAGACTACCGCCCCCTCAAAGTGATTTGAATCGTTAATGCCATATGTGGGATGTATAAAGGATGGAGTAAATGGTATTATACATTATATTATACTGGAATTATATTATACCTTTATATAATTATAACTTCATTCCATTAAATATGAAATAGAAATGAAAGTAGCGTTCATGCGTACGTACGGCTTACCGTCTCTATGAATAGTGCATTTCATTTCATACCTCTAAATGTTATGTAATATTATCAATGCATGTACATACTGGATATATATGATATATATGATATCTACATCATGAATATAATTCTGGATATAATGGATATTTCACCACATGAACAACTTGTAATTATAAGAAGTTTATTTTTGACTCAAGTACCAAAGATCGACAAAATGACCGTTATTAACTTAAATAATTACATAATGTTCATAACATGGTAACAAGTGATATAAAAGGAATAATGAACATGGAAAAGGTTCTTAAGCAAATAGAAATTAACTCTAGTTTATTATTCAGGATGTTAAAGAATGATCGAGTTAAGTCGGACACGAGGTAAGGGAACTTTTTAACCCAATTTCCATTCTTTGGGTTAATCTCCTACTTTTAAATTATGGCATGATATTATTATGTCTTATCTTGTATTTTTAATTTCTTTATGTGTACTTATAGTGAATACACAAAATAGATCTATTTTATTTAAAAAATTATCTTTGTAAGGACTTCTTCTCAATCTCCTTTCATTGAGGCATATTTTGTTTTATACACAACTTTCTTTTATACGGTGTATAAACCACTTTTACTTTTACATTTATTCAAAAGGAATCTTTTTATATGAAGCGTTATACTAAACGACAAAAAGGAATGTTTTTCTTGTCGTACGTATGCGGCGACAATGACTTCTCCGCCGCCGTGATCATTATTTGAGTTTCGGCTTCCTCTACAATCCATAACATTTTTTTTAAATGAAAAATAAATACCGAGATTTAATTTTCTTTTATTTTGGTATTGAAAATGGTTTTTGAAAGTATTTTTATTATATCAATGTGTGGTATTGATATCTTGTGATTGAAATGTTAAAATGTTATGTTTCCTTTATGCATGTTTTATGTGATACGATTATGTTATGGTTTATGATATGTTTAAACTATTCATATGAGGAATGCATTGGACTTAATAAGTGACGGGTGGAGCCCGCCATAGCTCCTCGATGCATCGGCAGGTATCATGAGACAAACTAGTGTCTTGGCATGAGGCCTTGACAAAATATTATTTGTAGTCTTGGCACGAGGCCTTGGCTATGTGGTTATGATAGTCTGGTATTATGCATTCTATCATTATAAAAGTGGTTATTGATATTGCATGTGATTATTCGACCAGTAGAATATCCATGTGAATAAGTAAATGGCATTATTTCATTTTACTTTTGCCATATTATGTTGAAGTTCAAGTTTAAAAGGCTTTTGTTTTAGTTATACATTGCCTTAAATGTTTTTGTTTATTTATGAAAGCTTCTACTATATTGTTATCCATACTGAGCATCTGAGCGCACCCCTTTCAATGTTTTAATATTTTCCAGGATGTAAAGAATTATTTTATGAATGACCTTTAGGGATAGTCAGAAGGGGATATGAGTGTGGACTATGGAGACCATGTTATTATAGTTTTTCACGTTATTTTTTTTTAAAGGTTGGGGCCAAAGCCTCATTTTTATTATTAAAGAAAAGCAAAGACCTCTTTAACTAGGTAGAGGGAGACCCATTACATAGCCCGAAGGCCCAGTGGGCATTTAGCCCATTACATGACCCGTAGGGCCATTTTGTTTTTCCCAAAGCCCATTCTGTGAATAGTACTTCTATAGTACCTGTGTTGCTACAGTACTGCACAGTACCCACATTGCTACAGTGCTGCATAGTACCCGCCGCCGCTACAGTGCCTGTCGTTGCTACAGTGCCGCCGCTGCTACAGTACACTACAGTACTGCTATAGTACCTACGCCCAATGGGTTTTGAACCCCCATTTTTCATGTATATTTAAGGGGTTCTTACCACTAAGCCAAACCTCAACTACATAGTTTTTGTCACGAACCAACCCGGGTCGACCCTGAACCGGTCACCCGAGCCGGTCCGCGACAAGTCCCGAGGGGCGTTCCCGATCCCCCCGGGATGGCAACCAGTGCCGGGCATTAAGACTTGATCGTTGGGAACGATTTCAGCCCAAAACAAAAGTAAATAGAACAGAATAAACAAACACTAACAGCGGAAAAGAAATAAAAACCACACAACCACGTACCTCCATGTGACCTCTCAGGTCACCACCCAACTAGAGAGCAACCTCGCTCCAACACTGAGCGACTCAAAACAGAAGACCTGCGACTGAAATGGTAAAAGATAGGCGTGAGCACAAAAGTACTCAGTAGGTGAGCCCAACAACAAGTCCCAAAGCACTGCCAGTAAATATAGAATCTACATAATCCAGGTTTGAACTATAATGTATAAAAGTAATTTTTCATAATGCTTTACTTGAAAATCAAACACGAGACATTTCCCTTATTCTTTTTCGAAAGTTAGTTCCATTTCATTAGTTTTAAACTCATTCTGAAAAGCAAAGTGTTACATTTTCAAATCTAACCCAAAGCAAGTAAAGCATTTTCATTTGAAAACCATTTTTCTCAAAGTCTAACAGTATAGGCTGTGTAATATGACTGAAAGAAAACAAGCAGGGAAAACAAGTGCAAGTAAAGGTAAACAGGCAAGGAAAACCAAGTGCAAGCAAAAGTAAACCAGAAGTTATCAGCAATAACCATGGGCGATCCTGAACATCCCTAGAAAACCCCTGAACGTACTCGGGTTCAGACTACCTGCCGGCATGGTACTCCATAGTCAATAACCAACTGGCCGCCCTAACAGCCAACCAGTGGCACATCCCTCCTGGCCTGTCTGTAACTCCAGGGGGTACTAACCCGTCTAATCAGGGTTAGCAAGCAACCGTCACTCGATAATCTACAAGACGCCCAGGAACCCGTGGTAGTTTAGTAACACTGTGTAAGTGGGAGACCCTCGCACGCGTGACTCATCTCACCGCACTTGCCAACCCCTTACACGGACATCACTACACGACAACCCTCGAAGGGAAGTCCCCCTGTAGAAATGCCCTCACAAGTACGTATATATATATATGATCACTTCACATTCAAAAAAGTGCCAACCGGGCCGTCATGTCACTTACATTTTGATCATCTAAGACTAAAGCATTTTTAAAGAGGGATGACACACGCCATTTCATTGAAAACCAGAAACGCACTTAGAAATTTATTTAAGAAACTCAAATCAGCATCTTAACCTGGAACACATTTGTTTCACAAGTAGAATTATTTTCCAATATCAAAACACACCCCACTTTTATCAAGAGCCAAACGGGCCTTTAACCACCTTTTGAAAGAACACCATTTCCAAAATGAAATCCAAACTTTTGTTCGCGTAACAAAGGAAAACATCTTTCATCAACCAAGAGCCACACATAAAGTTTCCAAAACAAGTTCAAAGGTCACACGACGTTTTCTCTAATCAAGGTTCTAAGAAAACACCATTTTCCATAAACAATACATCTACTAATTTACACACGCCAAAAGCATTTCAAAACACAATTTAACATGACTTTCATTATTCAGGAAGAACCATTTAGCAATGCTACCATGGAAGCACAAAACTAAATCCAAGAACACTTTCAATGAAACGCTAAAATTAAAATAACTTTTATCATCAGCAGGTCACCAAACTATAAATAACTACTTAGTAATACTTTGGAATTTGCTGAAACTTAATAAAAAGTCAAGGAATAAATAAATTCTAAATTTAAAGGCGAGTGCAAAGGGAGACCTACCTCAAGATCCAAGCACGGTGGTAAAACGACCTTGGAACCAAGGCGCGATGACACGACGTGTGTCCGATGCCACGTGAAAAAGTTCAACACTCTCGAAACTGAGGCGCGGAGACGGCAGAACCTCAGAAACGCCCTGCGCGGGTCCTAAAGTCTTAAACCTACCAAAAACAATTATAAATTGATGAAGAAAACCCCTAACAAAGCACAAGTAAATGCCAGAGTAATAATAATAAGAAAATAATAATAATAATAATAATAATATAATGATAATAATAGCATAACCATAATAATAACAATATCATAACAAGATAATAACTTAATAATATTAACTTGGAAATAATGAAAATAATAATAATCTTAATCTTAATAATATATTATTAATAATAATATAATAATAATAATAACATACTTCAATAACCAGAATGATATAAAAATAATAATTTAATAAGTATAATAATAATAGAATAATAATAATATAATAATAATATAATCACAATAATAATAATGTAATGATAATAATAATAACTTAGCATAATTATAATATTTATAATATGATAATAATAAAAATGATAAGATAATAGTAATAATAATAATAATAATAAAATAATAATAATATAACAACTACAATAATAATAATAATAATAATAATATCATGATAATAATATGATAATAATAATAAAGTAATAATTTAATAATAATTGTAACAATAATAATATAATAATAATATAATAATATTAACATAATTATATTATAACAACAATAATAATAATAGAAGAATATTAATATTATAACATAATAATAATGTTATTAACTTGATAGATAAAACAAAACGTAATAAATAAAAATAAATAAAAAAAAAGAAAAAGAAGCTTACAGCGGAGGGGGAAAGCAGGGGAGGCCGACGGGGAACGGGAAGCCGGAGCCGGGGAGGAGCAGGAAGGGAGGACGGCGCGGGAGCAGGGCGCGGCGAAGGAAAGGGAAGCAGGGGGCTGGGCGGGGCGCGCGGATGCGCGACGGCTGGCGGGGCGCGCGGAGGTGCGGGGTCCGGCGGGTATCGAGGCGCGGCGCAAGGGCCTGGCAGGGGGTCGGGGCAACGGCACGAGCGGGACATGGGAGGGGAGAGCGGCAAACGGCGCAAGCGAGGAGGATGGACAGAATAGGGGGTGTTGGGGTTCCCTGGACAAGGCAAGGGGTGCTGGTGTTCGCTGGACAAGGCAGGGGGGGCTCCGAGAGGTCGAGCGGCCAAGATGGGGCGCAACCAAGATGTAGCGCCAGGGTTAGGGGGAGAATACTGCGATGGGAAGGAAGATCGGAAAGGAGGCTGGTCCGACGTCCCGCCAGGGAGCAGGGGGGGCGGCGCAAGTCCGGGAGGCGGGCGAGCAGGCTGGACGAGGGGCGCCGGTGAGCGCGAGGGTGGCGGGGCGGTGTGTTGCTGGACAGGAGGAGAGGGAGGCGTGCGGTGCAGTTCCAAGCAGGAGCAGGAGGCATGGGGTGCGGCGAGGAGGTGATGCGCACGGTGGAAGCCGCAACGCAGGTAGGGTTTGGGGTGGGGAAGGGTGCGTGACGGGAAATAAAGAAGAGGGGGAGAGGACGGCGAGGCCGGATGGGGTGGCGGCTACGGGGAGGTAGGCTAGGGTTAGCTTTAGGTTTAAAATATATATATATACATGTGATAAAAAATAATAATTATAATTATAATAATGATAATAAAACAGATAATATTAATAACAATAAAACTTATTTAATAAAAATAAATCTTATATAATAATAAAAATAAAACTTACATAACAATAATAAACTTATAATAATAATAATAATTAAATGTTATGATAATGATAATTGCCTTATAATAATAATAACAAACCTTCATAATAATATTAATAATACTTTATAATAATAATCATAACAATAAAATAATTAAAGTAAATAAAAGGTAGTTAATTATAATAATAACGCAACTCAAATAGTAATAATAATAAAAAGTCAACGTAAAACTTTAATATTTAAAACGCCGGGTGGGCACGTCGTCCCCCGGGCCGAACGCACGACCATCGCCAGCGATGCGATGACCGCGCACCGGCGCGAAACCACCAATCACAATTAATCTTCGAAAAATTTAAATCGAGACCAAGAGAGGAGAAAAATTACTGATGTCCGCGGTCGGGGTGTGACAATTCTCCCCACCACAGACACTTTCTGCCCCCAGAAAGTCACCAGGTCACAAGTCAGCCAAAAATCCAAGTCTATGCCCAACAGGACTAAAGGAACTGAAGCAAACTGAGGTTCTCGGGGATGACCTTACTCTACACAGGTCACACCCGACCGATTCAAGAGAAAACTGGGGTCCGAGATCGAGGGGAGAACACGAAGGGGTTCTCCCCACCACAAGAGCTCAACTTGTGCAGAAAAGTTGACCATCTAAAAGGAAGACCCTAAAAAAGGGGGTCGACGCGGGAACTCCCAACCGGTTTAAACCAACTCTCATAGCACGAGTGAAAAGCAACACCTTCGTCCAGACATTAAATTCTCGACCATAGTCAACAACCTTCAACACCAGGGAAAAACCATAGAAAAACATTTAACCAACATCAAACTGGAGACATGATCCACCGAATTCCAAAAAACATAACCACATCGACAACATTACTAGAACGAGGTCAACCCACACGAGAGTCGAACACACTTTTAGGAAGGACACCCGATTTAGAATATTACATTCCCATGACAAGTCCGCTTAGATTTATCATCGAACAAGTCCATTGTCACTTTTTAGAAAAACCACACATTTACATAAACCAGACTACTTGGATTATAATAGAACAAGTCCATGATAACCCCATGGTAAAACGATGAACATACAACAACGTCAAAACTTATCAGCAGAAAAACAAGTACTAAAAGATCTTGATTGTTCCACTGCTAACGCGGAACTCAATATCTGGACCAAGGCTTCACAACCCTGGGGACTCCTGACTGTGCGCGAGCTTCACCCCGAGACTTGTGGCTGGGGCTCTGATGGCTGAAGCATCTTCTGCCTCACAGTCAGGTACTGACATTCTCCCATCACAGCTTCCTCTTCAAGCAACGCTTCTTGCAAAACTTCTCCAGATGACCCAGACAACCACAGCGATGACACGTCTTCGGAGGGTTGCGACAAGACGACTTTAAATGCCCGAAACGACCACACTGAAAGCATACCATCGAACGATCTGATGAACTGGAAGCTGGGACCAAAGGGGATAACTCATTAGGAACAGGTATCTCTGGCGCCTTTTCCTCACCAGAGGGGGAACTCTTACGAACAACAACAGGGGACGCTGAAGCACTAACCACCCGCACACCGGAAACCAACTCAGCCAAGAAAGCTTCCTCTACCAGCTTCTCGAAACAAAGGTCTTTATAAGGGAGGACACGCTCCTTGATCTCTGGACGAAGACCTCCAGTGAAAAGAGAGGCCTTCATGAGCTCGTGCGATGCTACATCTGGAGAAAAGGGAATCAGTTCCTTGAAATGGTCAACATATGCCTTCACCGTCCATTGACCTTGTTGAATATGCACAAGCTCTCTCTTTTTCCCCAACTTCACTTCCTCAGGTACAAACCATTGGATGAAAATGATTCTGAAGACATCCCACGTCATTTCACCTTGCGTTGACGGTGGGGTAACCATCTTCCATTGGTCCAGAGCTGGACCCTCAAACAACTCCATAATTGCACGGACCTTAACACTATCGGGAGTTCCCAATATTCTAAAGACACGTTCCACTTCCTCGAGCCATTTCACTGCCTCTAACGGACCCTGATCACTATAGAGAATAGGCAAAGTCTGAGGGGGACCAAAAACTGGGCATGACATATCCGAATCCTTAGAGACCTTTCTGGGCGGCATTTCCTGAGCGATATATAAAACTCAAAGCCAAAACCAATATCAAATCGAAGCAACATCAATAAAAGCGCTTTCATCAAAACCAGTCAACACAAGGACCAAACAAATACGAACACAATCCAAAATAAAATCTCCTTTTCAAAATTTCCTTTTTCATTTTTGATTTCAAAACCACCCTTTCTCAAAATCACTTTCCAAAAACCAATCCACTTTCAAACCAAAAACTTTCCAAAACCATTTTCCTCTTTAAAACCAGTTTAGAAAACAAGGTCAAGCCCTTAATTTCAAATACACACCCAGGTAATCTCATGAACCGTTGCACATGTCTTTATCCACATTCTATTCATACGTGCATCAACACACACTTTCCATGCATTCTCACACATGTGCAGACGTTCATAAAGAGGAACCGAGGTTTCAACCCAAATCATTCTTATCCAATTCCAAGAAAACAACAGATTTTCAAATCAAGAGATTTCAGTTTCAAAACCCATTTTATACATTTAAAATCCTTTAAAAGAAACCAGTCCAATTTTCAAAAACCACTTTTCATTTCCAACTACGCACTCACACAGACCAAAACGAAAACAACATCCAAATTTGCATCAATCACTGAAATGAGGGACTAGTAGTCACACTCAACCTGGCGACATGGTAGTGGGCCATGTCCCAAGTCAGCGTCGACCACTAGGAGGAATTCAAACCACGTACTCGAACTCCACATGGGTCACTACTCCATGTGAAATTACGATGTAACGTCGGCTTGCCTCCATTATCATCTCTCAATCCAAGACAAACCAGAAAAGACAAGGACACAATTCCCGAACTACCCCTGGTAACTCGAGGATCAGTGCGAGCAAGAGTTCGCGACGCTCTTCCCGTACCTACCCCTCGAGTTCCGACAGTCCTAATATCCTTCTACCGGACAACCCAAATAACAAGAACCGGCCTCTGATACCATTTTGTCACGAACCAACCCGGGTCGACCCTGAACCGGTCACCCGAGCCGGTCCGCGACAAGTCCCGAGGGGCGTTCCCGATCCCCCCGGGATGGCAACCAGTGCCGGGCATTAAGACTTGATTGTTGGGAACGATTTCAGCCCAAAACAAAAGTAAATAGAATAGAATAAACAAACACTAACAGCGGAAAAGAAATAAAAACCACACAACCACGTACCTCCATGTGACCTCTCAGGTCACCACCCAACTAGAGAGCAACCTCGCTCCAACACTGAGCGACTCAAAACAGAAGACCTGCGACTGAAATGGTAAAAGATAGGCGTGAGCACAAAAGTACTCAGTAGGTGAGCCCAACAACAAGTCCCAAAGCACTGCCAGTAAATATAGAATCTACATAATCCAGGTTTGAACTATAATGTATAAAAGTAATTTTTCATAATGCTTTACTTGAAAATCAAACACGAGACATTTCCCTTATTCTTTTTCGAAAGTTAGTTCCATTTCATTAGTTTTAAACTCATTCTGAAAAGAAAAGTGTTACATTTTCAAATCTAACCCAAAGCAAGTAAAGCATTTTCATTTGAAAACCATTTTTCTCAAAGTCTAACAGTATAGGCTGTGTAATATGACTGAAAGAAAACAAGCAGGGAAAACAAGTGCAAGTAAAGGTAAACAGGCAAGGAAAACCAAGTGCAAGAAAAAGTAAACCAGAAGTTATCAGCAATAACCATGGGCGATCCTGAACATCCCTAGAAAACCCCTGAACGTACTCGGGTTCAGACTACCTGCCGGCATGGTACTCCATAGTCAATAACCAACTGGCCGCCCTAACAGCCAACCAGTGGCACATCCCTCCTGGCCTGTCTGTAACTCCAGGGGGTACTAACCCGTCTAATCAGGGTTAGCAAGCAACCGTCACTCGATAATCTACAAGACGCCCAGGAACCCGTGGTAGTTTAGTAACACTGTGTAAGTGGGAGACCCTCGCACGCGTGACTCATCTCACCGCACTTGCCAACCCCTTACACGGACATCACTACACGACAACCCTCGAAGGGAATTCCCCCTGTAGAAATGCCCTCACAAGTACGTATATATATATATGATCACTTCACATTCAAAAAAGTGCCAACCGGGCCGTCATGTCACTTACATTTTGATCATCTAAGACTAAAGCATTTTTAAAGAGGGATGACACACGCCATTTCATTGAAAACCAGAAACGCACTTAGAAATTTATTTAAGAAACTCAAATCAGCATCTTAACCTGGAACACATTTGTTTCACAAGTAGAATTATTTTCCAATATCAAAACACACCCCACTTTTATCAAGAGCCAAACGGGCCTTTAACCACCTTTTGAAAGAACACCATTTCCAAAATGAAATCCAAACTTTTGTTCGCGTAACAAAGGAAAACATCTTTCATCAACCAAGAGCCACACATAAAGTTTCCAAAACAAGTTCAAAGGTCACACGACGTTTTCTCTAATCAAGGTTCTAAGAAAACACCATTTTCCATAAACAATACATCTACTAATTTACACACGCCAAAAGCATTTCAAAACACAATTTAACATGACTTTCATTATTCAGGAAGAACCATTTAGCAATGCTACCATGGAAGCACAAAACTAAATCCAAGAACACTTTCAATGAATCGTTAATGCCATATGTGGGATGTATAAAGGATGGATTAAATGGTATTATACATTATATTATACGAGAATTATATTATACCTTTATATAATTATAACTTCATTCCATTAAATACGAAATAGAAATGAAAGTAGCGTTCATGCGTACGTACGGCTTACCGTCTCCAGGAATGGTGCATTTCATTTATTACCTCTAAATGTTATGTAATATTATAAATGCATGTATATACTGGATATATATGATATATATGATATCTATATCATGAATATAATTCTGGATATAATGGATATTTTACCACATGAACAACTTGTAATTATAAGAACTTTATTTTTGTCTCAAGTACCAAAGATCGACAAAATGACCGTTATTAACTTAAATAATTACATAATGTTCATAACATGGTAACAAGTGATATAAAAGGAATAATGAACATGGAAAAGGTTCTTACAAAAATATAAATTAACTCTAGTTTGTTATTCAGGATGTTAAATAATGATCGAGTAAAGTCGGACACGAGGTAAGGGAACTTTTTAACCTAATTTCCATTCTTTGGATTAATCTCCTACTTTTAAATTATGGCATGATATTATTATGTCCTATCTTGTATTTTTAATTTATTTATGTGTACTTATATTGAATACACGTAATAGATCTATTTTATTTAAAAAATTATCTTTGTAAGGACTTTGTCTCAATCTCCTTTCATTGAGGCATATTTTGTTTTATACACAACTTTATTTTATACGGTGTATAAACCCCTTTGACTTTTACGTTTATTCAAAAGGAATATTTTTATATGAAGCGTTATACTAAATGACAAAAATGAATGTTTTTCTTGTCGTACGTATGTGGCAACAACGACTTCTCTGCCGCCGTGATCATTATTTGAGTTTCGGCTTCCTCTACAAGCCATAACATTTTTTTAAATGAAAAATAAATACTGAGATTTAATTTTCTTTTATTTTGGTATTGAAAATGGTTTTTGAAAGTATTTTTATTATATAAATGTGTGGTATTTATATCTTGTGATTTAAATGTGGAAATGTTATGTTTCCTTTATTCATGTTTTATGTGATACGATTATGTTATGGTTTATGATATGTTTAAACCTATTCAGATGAGGAATGCATTGGACTTAATAAGTGACGGGTGGAGCCCGCTATAGCTACTCGATGGATCGGCAGGTCTCATGAGACAAACTAGTGTCTTGCCATGAGGCCTTGAAAAAATATTATTTGTAGTCTTAGAACGATGCCCTGTCTTTGTGGTTATGATAGTATGGCATTATGTATTCCATCATTATGAAAGTGGTTATTGATATTGCATGTGATTATTCGACCAGAAGAATATCCATGTGAATAAGTAAATGGCATTATTTCATTTTACTTTTGCCATATTATGTTGAAGTTCAAGTTTAAAAGGCTTTTGTTGTAGTTATACATTGCCTTAAATGTTTTTGTTTATTTATGAAAGCTTCGGCTATATTGTTATCCTTACTGATCATTCGAGCTCACCCCTTTCAATGTTTTAATATTTTCCAGGATGTGAAGAAGTATTTTATGAATGACCTGCAGGGATAGTCAGAAGGGGATATGAGTGTGGACTATGGAGACCATGTTATTATAGTTTTTCACTTTATGATGTAATGTAACTTTTATGAATGTATCTAGTGTTTCCAAGGCTACTAAACTAATCGGTCTTTCAAGACTTGATCTTTTGTGATCATGCCAATGTTATGCAATAATGCACCGACTCTGGGTAACTGGGGTTGGGGCGTTACAGTTGGTATCAGAAGCAGTTTAGTACTAACCTTGGAAGCTAGATTTAGATAAAATCTGATTAGATCACATAGCCCTAAGATAGACTTTGATGATTAGTATAAAAGAACTTCCTAGAATTTTGGTATTATAGTGATTTTGTGAGTTTTCCGAGCAATACATCCCTGTCTGGATACGATTAGGTAGAGGCGGCTCTGGAACAGATGTATCTAGGGGTAAAACCCGAAAACACCGCTTTGAGCTAGACTCGAACGGGAACTGGTGCACGACAACGGGCCTTGCATCACTCTTGGTTACGACACTCCCGGGGGATACGCTTAGGATAATTCTCAATTTCTTTACCAACCATTATGAAGGTTTTATGAGTATATACTTCCACAAAGAAAACATTTTTATGATTATGGATTATATCCATAAATAGTTCAATTTATGTTAAGTGTTTTACAAGTATGGAATTATGTATTTTGATTCATAATAAAATCTAGTTTATTCCATTGTTTAGAAATGGCGCCTAGTGGAAGGAATGGAAATCGTATCAATGTACACACTCCATGTAGGGATTTCTCTCCTGCTCAAGATAATTACTGTGGAGATGGAGATACAACTGGTGCTGATCAACTTATTAGCATACTAGGAAAACTCACTCAGGTTACGAATAATAACCTTACTCGTATGGAGCACCCTGATCCGCAACGTGGAGGATTAATTTTAGACCGATTCATGAGGCAAAAACCACCAAAATTTAATGGGGGTATAAATCCATTAGTAGCTGAGCAATGGATAAACTCCTTAGAGAAAATATTCCACACCTTGGGGAGTAGCGAAAGGGAGAAGGTTATCATGGTATTTTACCGCCTCACTGGAGATGTCGATCAATGGTGGTCATTGATTCAAAATACAAAGGAAGATGAATAAGTATGAAGTTTGGAATGGAGAGAGTTCAAAGATCTTTTCTTAAAAAAATACTTTCCCCGTGACCATCGAGCAGATATCAAAAGGCAATTTCTGAGTCTGAGACAAAAGGAGGATAAGAATGTCGCAAAGTATGAGGCCAACTTTACAAGGTTAGCAAGGTATGTTGTAGATTATATACGTAAACCAAGAAGTAAGATTGGTCGTTTCTTTGATGGGTTAAAACCATTTCTCCATCGAACTTTAGTATCACAATCCTTCTCATCGTACGAAGATATTGTCTCGTGTGCTATCAAGACAGAAAAGGAATTCTCTAAGTCTTATGAAAACAAAGTAAAGAAAGAGAAGAAGAGAACAGTGGAACAAGAAAAAAATAAAGTGAAAAAGGGAAAGAAAGATTTTCCATTATGTGATAATTTTGGGAAGAATCACCCCGGTACTTACCTAAAAGGAATGGGAGTTTGTTATAAATGTGGAGAAAAAGGTCACCAGGCTCGTGATTTCAAGGGAAAGAAAGAGGTTATCAATGTTGAATGCTACAATTGTAGATAAATGGGGAATTATGCAAATGAATGTCTTAAGCGTTAGGGAACCTTACCTCAGAAAAGGCCAAGGGATCAAGGACAATCTTATGTTGTTACTACAGTTGAAGTGGAATAATTAATGTATTGGTGCTTTTGGAAACAAGGATTATATTTTGGTTATAAGAATAATGTGATATATATAAGGATTGTACTGCAGTACTTGTTGTTTTCATTAAGGTTTTAATATGATGAAGGTAATCATATTTTTAGTATCTGAAAATAAGAGAAACTTTACTTTTTTTGAGGAATCTGATGATACAATTGATTTTGGAATTTAGAGACCTTTTAGAGAAATTCTGGACGGAGGTATTTTTGATAACTATAAAGGTCGGAATGGATTAAGTTGAACTTTGGATAGTATTGTTTAAGGTTAAAACATTTATGAAGTTTATGTTTGGAATATTATAATACTATAGTTTTGGGAAAAGGACAACTTGCAGGTTGGGGGATAACCCGTCGCGTCGGACAAAGGTGTAGGAATCGAACCCACAACCATAGTGCGACAGGGCTTTATTACCTACCACTAGCCTACAGGAAGTCCCTGGTTATTACAAAATAGTTTTCCTAATCTAAATGGAATGTGTTAATATTTGGAACCTTGTACGATTAGGATAAATATAATATTTTTGAGTTCTATTATCTTTTTGAGGGAAAGATGAGTTTTTGGTAGAAATTAGTTGAAGGTTGAAACTCTCCTTGTCAAGTATATATATATATATATATACCTCTCTCTTATTCTATGAATAAATTAATTCTTAAACTTTAGGAAAGGGATATTAAAAAATGTGTTATCCTAATACCTTATGTTTTGTTGAACAGATGATATTTTAAATCACCATAGATTGAAGACTTTGAGGCCCTCAATTTTACACTTTTTTGTGATTGATGACCTCAATCAATCCCTATAAATATTTACGTTTTTCCTCTAATTATGTGTCTATAATTTCCACCAATGTTATCCTATTAGAAACCCTAATTTGGTGGTGACTTTCTCATTTCCATTTCCCTCTTATTAACGCTAAATTTTATTAACCTTATTTCCGATGTGGGTTTTCCACAAAGGTGTTTTCTATTTTAATCCTTTTATTTTCAAAGAACAATTTCAAATTGAGAGGACTCAATTTATTGAAGGAGGGGAGAATGTAACACCCCGAGCTTCCACGATACACTTCTCTTTCAATAATGCAATAGCTTGCATTGTACGCATGTTCGAGATTCTAACACACCACGACCAATCAAAATAGCCATTATGAATAGTAATACCCAATTTTTGAAATTATATATAGTTTATATTTCAAAATGGAATTCATTTTTGGATTCATAATATTGAAATTAGCCTATGTTGAATTTTTGGTATTTTTCTAAGAATTTCCAATTTTTTTATGAATAGTGAAAAATACTTAAAAACAACTTTTTTAATCAAAATAATTTATAGTGATAAATTGTACTATTGAGTGGTTTTAAAGTATAATTAGAATATTATTTTACCATTTTATCCAATGGTGGTCATTAGAATTAATTTCACTTTGAAATTGGACATAAACAATTGTCAATCTTTTGATATATATTGTTCCTTAAAAACACGATATTTGTTGTGACAGTAGGAATTAATTATAAAATTAATTAATGCAACTTATATTTTTGTAATTTTTTAAAAAAGGCATCATTTTTGAATTCGGAAAATCAATTATAGCATAGGGTGTAATTTTGGCATTGTTCTGAAAATCTTGAATTTTTGATGAATAGTGAAACCACTAAGTGGTAGTTAAAAAACTGATTTTTCGTTTAAATGAAACATTACCACTTCTGTGATTTTATTTTCAAAAATTCGATATACATGGTTGTCATTATGAAGTAAAATGTGATTCAATGGGATTAAAATAATTTTTTGGTGAATAGTAACTTTTAAGTTTAATTAATCGCGATTAAATGTAATTAGTGAAATTTAAGGTAAAGATAATGTTATAATAATATGAAATGACCATGACACATGTCCTACCCCTATTTGATGAGTCATGGCCGACCCATACAATCCATGGGTCAACTTGGGGACCCCATGGAGCCACTTTGGTAGGAAAATGACATTAAAAACTTTTTATTTAATGTTAAAATAAAAATGTCACAAACATGAGTTGTTTTACTAAAACAATTTTTACATGGGGTTATACAAGTCATATTTTTTTCTATAAATATTAATTAGAAATCTAAAAATATTTCCTACATTATGATATTTTTTTATAATTTTTAGACATTAAACAAATTAAATTATTTATGACACCATGATGATGCAGCGATTACCTCATCAATTAAGGATTTAAATAAAATGAAAAGATAATGTAAAATCTAAGACATACACTTGTAAAAAAACCTATTGGATGAGTATATTTCTAACCCTTATCACCTTATCCTGAAAATATATAAGTGTGGGACCTTTAAAATTCGAAACTCATTATATAATAAAGTAACATTTCATGAATTTCCAAGAGTGCCCCTCGTCTCCTCTTATAAAAGGCCCCCACCACTACCACCTTATTCACACAATCAAAGCCATTTTCCTCGGCCAACCTCTGCCCATTTTGTCTTTCCACATCCCACTCTTACTCCTAGAAGCCTCACTTTGGGCAGAAGTCTTCCCAAGGGAGCCTTTGAGCTCAAATCAAAAAGAGTTACCCGTTTTAAAGGTAGTGTTTTCTCTTGTGTTCTTATGTTTTATTTTACTTCTCCAACCCCCTAAACTCTTTTTATTAATTTATTTTGTAACAACAACAGTATCCTTAATATACTAGGATTTTTTTATAAGAAGGATTCGATCTACACTTACACACACCTACATCTAATGGTTAAGGAACATACTGTTTCTGTGGATGGCGAATTTCTGCCTCACGAAATGATGATTGTTCAACACTCATATAACACATTAAAAGGTGGAAATTAAGATGTCACTATATTTATATATGATATATAATATTTTTATGTTTTACTTAAGCTTCTGTATTTTTCATTTATTGCATACCTTTATGGTTTCCATTATGGGTAAACATGATATTTTCATTTTAGGAAGTGCGGACTACCGCCCCCTCAAAGTGATTTGAATAGTTAATGTCATATGTGGGATGTATAAAGGATGGAGTAAATGGTATTATAAATTATATTACATTGGAATTATATTATACCTTTATATAATTAGAACTTCATTCCATTAAATACAAAATAGAAATGAAAGTAGCGTTCATGCGTACGTACGGCTTACCGTCTCCATGAATGGTGGATTTCATTTCTTACCTCTAAATGTTATGTAATATTATAAATGCATGTATATAATAGATATATATGATATATATGATATATACATCATGAATATAATTTTTGATATAATGTATATTTTACCACATGAGCAACTTGTAATTATAAGAAGTTTATTTTTGACTCAAGTACCAAAGATCGACAAAATGACCGTTATTAACTTAAATAATTACATAATGTTCATAACATGGTAAAAGTGATATAAAAGGAATAATGAACATGGAAAAGGTTCTTAAGCAAATAGAAATTAACTCTAGTTTATTATTCAGGAGGTTAAAGAACGATCAAGTCAAGTCGGACACGAGGTAAGGGAACTTTTTAACCCAATTTCCATTCTTTGGGTTAATCTCCTAATTTTAAATTATGGCATGATATTATTATGTCCTATATTTTATTTTGACTTTATTTATGCGTAATTATAGTGAATTCACATAATAGATCTATTTTATATAAAAAAGTAGCTTTGTAAGTACTCTGTCTCAGTCTCCTTTCATTGAGGCATATTTTGTTTTATACACAACTTTCTTTTATACGGTGTATAAACCCCTTTGAATTTTACGTTTATTCAAAACGAATATTTTTATACGAAGTTTTATACTAAATGAAAAAAAGGAATGTTTTTCTTTTTGTACGTATGCGGCGACAACGACTTCTCCGCCGCCGTGATCATTATTTGAGTTTCGGCTTCCTCTACAAGCAATAACATTTTTTTAAATGAAAAATATATATCGAGATTTAATTTTCTTTTATTTTGGTATTGAAAATGGTTTTTGAAAGTATTTTTATTATATCAATTTGTGGTATTGATATCTTGTGATTGAAATGTGGAAATTTTATGTTTCTTTTATGCATGTTTTATGTGATACGATTATGTTATGGTTTATGATATGTTTAAACTTATTCATATGAGGAATGCATTGGACTTAATATGTGACAGGTGGAGCCCGCCATAGCTCCCCGATGCATCAGTAGGTCTCATGAGACAAACTAGTGTCTTGGAATGAGGCCTTGACAAAATATTATTTGTAGTCTTGGCACGAGGCTTTGGCTATGTGGTTATGATAGTCTGGCATTATGCATTCCATCATTATGAAAGTGGTTATTGATATTGCATGTGATTATTCGACCTGTAGAATATCCATGTGAATAAGTAAATAGCATTATTTCATTTTACTTTTGCCATATTATGTTGAAGTTCATGTTTAAAAGGCTTTTTTTAGTTATACATTGCCTTAAATGTTTTTGTTTATTTATGAAAGCTTCCGCTATATTGTTATCCTTACTGAGCATCTGAGCTCACCCCTTTCAATGTTTTAATATTTTCCAGGATGTGAAGAAGTATTTTATGAATGACCTACAGGGATAGTCAGAAGGGGATATGAGTGTGGACTATGGAGACCATGTTATTATATTTTTGCACTTTATGATGTAATGTAACTTTTATGAATGTATCTAGTGTTTCCAAGGATACTAAACTAATCGGTCTTTCGAGACTTGATCTTTTTTTATCATTCCAATGTTACGCAATAATGCACCGACTCTGGGTAACTAGGTTCGAGGCGTTACAAACATGCAACCAAGAAACTCCAACTTCTTCAAGAAGTGGGGAAAAGAATTCAAATAAAAAAACAACCTATCCATCATCCATTAAATAGATTCAAATGATCAAACCATCTCTCAAAATCCCATTAATGGGTCAGCCCAAATTTAACCCAATCCATCACCCCAAGTACCATCCCTAACACCCACATTGTCTGGGCCTCCCTTTCCACATATATCACTTCAGCCATCACAGGCTCATCCATACAAGGATAAGATCATATCCAGGAATCCCCACCCCAAAACAAAAAAAAAACCATCCCAAGATCAGCCATACTAGACTCATATCACAAGGCTCATATCGATAGCATGTCATAAATAATTAGGAACAAACAAGCAATAAACAGGGTAACTAGGACCTCAAAATAAGACATTCAACCTTATCATGAAAGCAATACCTCATGGCTCCAAAACAACACTCTCGATCTTCTCAATAAAATGGGTAACTAAGGGCCCAAAAAATATCTTTATCACACAACTGATTCTTATTGTATGTTGAATTAACCAATTAATTTATTAACATGTTCCAACTATGATATACCTAAGGCATCAAGCTATAACAAGGTATCACAAATTAATTAAACAATTAATTTAACATGACTCCAAGCATACATTCAAGGTTCAATAGACTCAGGAATTACAAATCATCAACATGAATTTAATTCCTATATCAACAAGCATTAACATGATTCACATTATTTATCAACTCCATTAATCATTTGGAATATCAACCTCAATTAAACATGTCATTACATCAATTTTATTATCATAAAATTACATTAACCATTATATTACAAACATGCCTTTTAAATTTCTTAAGAAAATTAATTATTAATTAATTCCATATTTATGTTATTTACCAATTTCAACATGTTAAAAAAGTATTAAAAACATGCTAACAATATGGTCATATACATCACACTATCTATCGAATCATGAGTCAAGCCTCTATCACGGTATAAAGCAACAACATCAAAAACATGTGATTGTTATCCAATTTCTTTTAATATGGTTAAATATTTATTAGATCAATTTAATTTCCATATAAAGTGATAAATCATGATAAAATTATTATTAAAGATAAAATAGAAGATAAGTAATGAATAACCTACATCAAAAGTCATCAATTTTCTTTGCATGAGAATGGACCATGTTGTGGATCTACGATCACCTCTCCCACAATAACTGCATCCATCTAAGGATTCTGTGGAACAACTATGCCAAAAAAAATTGAAACCCCATTAGAAACATGGGAGATAAAACATGAAATCATGGTGAGAATAACAAGAGGAAAACTATATCAAACTAGAAGAAACAACTAGTAAAATAAGGAAGAAATCAACTTGGATCAACACAGATTTCCACAGATTGAAGATGAAAGCCAAGAATCAATCCTTGATTGAATGGATCTTTAAACACTTGATAAGGGTGCCACTACTCACCAAGAATGAGATATGGAGGAACTATAGTCATAGGGTTCAGAGAAAACTCGATTGGAATCACCCTTTAAAGATGTACAATAGAATGGAATTACATGACATGTAATACCTTTTCGCATCTTCTAATCCTCAGGGGTAAGTTTATGTCAAAAAACACGTCGTGTTTTTATTATTTAACCTGGAAAACTTAAACATCATGAAACTAACCTTCACAAGTCATGAACCTAAAATACACAATGTGAAAGACTTGCACATCATGTATTTTTCTTACTTCCAACATTTTCCCGCAAAACCCATCCAGACTAGTTCAAAGCCTCCTCTGAGCTCCCCTAGCCTTATAAACACACAAAGTGTTGGACTACATAGATATAATCCCTCATATAACCACCTAAAGTCCAATTTTATCATCTGTAAACATGCCAATGCATTCATAGAGAAAGAAGTTAATGTCACAATGACGTCCAACCTCCCACAAATTTTTACCATATAATATAATCCTTTTATCATAATATATCAAATCAAGTAGGTTTCATGTCGTTGTTATAAACCTATATTCTCTATTTCTCATCCTTTAACTTACCAGAAATGAACTTGCCTATAAAAGACCATGTCCATGGATTTATTCAGTAGGTTCAATTTCCATCAAAAGTATGGATATGTTAACATTCATCAAGATCTAAAATAGATAATTCCATTCTCACATTATCCATTCATACAATATAACTCATGGCACACCCAATGTATCCTACTTCGCCCAGAGCATATGTTATCATGGTTTTCACTGATACATCAAAGAATGTGAGTTAAGATATCAATTAATGGTAATAGTAATGTCTATGGATCAATACAAAAATCCTAAGATATAACATCTAATAAAACATGGAAATTCCAATTTCTTATTAACATGTCTACCCTCATATCCTTTTATCTTAGAGATTACCAAGGGTGAAAACCATGAGAATATGTCTACATTTTTTATGAGCCTCTTACCCCAAATAGCATCTATTTTCTATGTCCCATCTTACAATATCATCCTTCCATATAATAAGATTTAAGAATAATGTTTTGGCACCTCTAGGTTCTTATCATAGTGGGTAACTACTATGAACTTTCATCATGACATATATACTAAGGAAATTATCACAAAAAAATATTACACAGAAGAACAATAATGATGTGATAAGAAATATTATTTAATAAGAAAAACATGTAATCAAGTAATAAAAAAGTTAGTTATTGGGAACCAACTCTAATAGGTATGACCTTTTGTACCCTTAAACAACATATTCTATGTAAGGGTCATGGACATCTACCCTTATGCAATGGCCCCAGAACTGGACTACCATTACACAGAGTGTCTACGTAAGGGTAAATAGAGGATACACTAATGAAATAATGGGTACCTATGTAAGGGTAAACATAAAATTTGTTAAAATTTATTCTTAAGATAAAAATTATTTTAATTATTTATAAAATGTTTAAAATCATTATAAAATTTATTTTGGGAATATTTAATTTATAAAAGGTTTTTTGATTAATTAATTATAATTTTTTTATAATTAAAGAAATGTGTATGAATCAGTTTCCCTAAATATTAAATGTTAATATTTTAAATACCTTTCCTTCAAATTATATGGCATTTCTTATGATATAGAAATAAAAGTGTTTATTTATAAATCATAAGAAATGATTTATATAGGGTTATAAATTATTAAATAAGGCCAAAATATAAAAAAATTATATTTAAATTTTTACTGGTTTAAAATTAATTATTTTGAATTGTTAAAAATAAAATTGGTCATAATTTGGATTTTGTTTATGTCACGTTAAATGTTTTTTGATTATTTATATGATCACTATTTAAATAATGATTAATTATATGATATTTATATTATGTATATTTTTTACATAATTGAAATTGGAGTATAATTATTTTATTATTCCTATAGAATTATATATTTAAAATTAAAATTCCATATATGGATAAATATGAAAGATTTCATATTGGATTGAATATAAAATGTATATATTCATAATTATTGAATGTCCATAATGTTAAAGTTAAAATTACAAAGTGTTTATAATTAGATTTTATTTATGAATAGTTCATAAATATTTATCTCATGTTAAATATTTTAATTGTTCATTTATTTAAAGGTTATTCCCTATTATATTCTTGTTTAGTAAATTATTAAAGAAATTATAATATTGTGTATGCTTTATTTTATTTTTTAAACTCTTTATAGGATAGATCCTTACATTAAATACTATGATTGACTCTATAATGGGTTTTTTTATCTACCTTGACCTAGGTTTGTGATTGAAGTTATTAGGTTGAATTTAGTTATTAAATATAGTTTTTACATATTATGTGTTATAAATTTGATGAATTGGATTCTCTCTTGAGTAAAGTATCCTTGGATAGAGGGACTTGAGGTTAAACTACCTACCTACATGGAGTCTTGTTCCTTATTTAAGTTGTGAATAGGGTTATATATTTGTCACTTGAGGATTACTCATGTGAAGATTGTAAATCTTATATAACTCTATGAATTTACAATAAGTTTTTGTGTACCTTATACATATGAATTATTTGGATATGTATGAATTTGTTTGACTTCTATTTTTGGGTGCGTAACACAAGCCACTGGGTTGTGAAACAAGTTACACGTCAATATGGTTTGAACATATTGATTAAGAGGGAATAGGATTCCAAACTAAAATTATTAAAATAATTCACACATAAATAGAATAACATGATATAATATAGTGATATTAAACTACCCTTAAATTACTAAGTGTAATATTACTTCCAAAACAATGCCTGTAAATACCTAGATCATTCAACCAGATAGGTTCTCCTTTCATAAGTTTCCCCTAAATTATCTTTAGTAGTAAGGTAAAAAAGTTATAGATAATACTTGATCATCCTTGGATAGGTTCTTCACAATTAGGGTGCCTTTGGATTGAATTTTTTTAGTATGTTCTTGGCACTTTTTTTATTACACCTAGATCAGAAACCCTTGGGAAGGATACTAGAGGAATAAATCTGACTTTATCTATATGATTGATTCAAAAAAGGGTTATCTTCTAAGCTATATAAGAATAATATATGATATTATTGGGATGATTCCCTGACTTAATAATTAATTGATGATATTAACTCCCAAGAATAATAATTTCTTAGTAAAATATAGATCTTGAACTACTAATAGATATTACGTACTAAAGGGTTCACCATTTTGGTCGGATACCATTTAATAAAACTTCTAATTTAATGGTTACTAATACATGATACTCATCTGATAAAAAATTATTTTTTAGAAAATATAATCATCATAATCAAGCTAAACTTTTTAATTAATCCTTTATTAATATAAGTTTAATGTAATTAGCTCTTAATATATGTTACCTTAGAAAATTTCATAAATAATATTGGTGATTTAAAAAAAGTTATTAAGAAAAATTCAATGTGTTGGAATAGTTACTTCCTTAGTAACCATGTGTTTAAATTGTTCAACAAGTGAATATATATTCTTGTGGAATAACAGATTGATTCATTCAAGGTTTCAAATGCATTATATGAAAAATGGCTTGTTTGGGTTATGAAATTTGTCCTATTATCATCTATGTAAATGTTCTAACAATATTATTGAATGTAATAAACATTTATACGATATTCAAAAAGTGTTGAGAATGGATGAACTAAGTATATGATGTTTGGATTATGGTACTTTATAGATAGTAAAAGTGGGTAAAAGTTCAACCCGATATAAGAAAATTAATTTAAAAGTTCAACAATGTTTCTTCAAGAATCCAATCATTGTCATTGAACCCTGGGGATGTCAGGAAGTAGAAATTATAATTCTATATGATGGGATTACCTAGAATAACTGAGGGAGTTTATAAAATTTCATAGAATTTTCATGTTAGGTATTGATGTTATGGAAATTAATTCTTCTATTTTCAAAGTTATGGGATACAAAATTTATATTTTATAAAGTATTGTAAATATACAAGAGTTTAAAATCAATAGAATAATTGATTGATCTTGTATTTTATATTTATGATATGATGTTAATATTTATTATATGGATTTTAATGAAAAAGATTTTATCAAACTCAGATGAATCTAAGTATAATATTTGTATCTTCATCTCATTTCCCTTATGTGAAAAGAGAAGTTTTTCAACGAAAAAGGGTTGTTGTGAAAAAGAATGAGGTGATTAATTGTATACAGATGGTTTATGATTAATCAATTTCTATAACATGTTTTGAGAAGAAGGTATGGATAAAAGTTTTTTATTCAGGATAAAGTTTTTATCCAATTATTTGTTAAAATGTGTGGGAATGTGTTCCCACCATCCATCAGTGACATATTTTAAAAAATATTATTTTTTTTAAAATGAATAGTTTTAAACAAAAATATTTTCTTATATGATTTTGAAGAAAAGGTTTATTTATTTTATATTCCTATAGAAATTACATAAATATTATCTCTTAGAAAAAAATAGTTATTTTATCTTAATAAGATATTATGAATAGATTATAACATCTATGAGTCTAGTGAGGTAATGTCTGGACTTAAATAAGTTCAAAGTTAATAAACAAATTATAGCAATCTAAGTTTAAAGTGAATTTAATTTAAAAACCTAATTGAGTTAAGATATATTAGTAAAAAATAATGTAAGTAGTTATAATATTTTAAGGGAAAACGTTTGATGGAATACGGTTCCAAATATTATGATGATGAAATTAGATATAGTTCTATGTAGACAACAGAAGTTAACATCATAATATTTGATGTTGTGAAGTTAAGAAGTTTGAATATGTTCAAAAGTTGAATAGATAGTAATATGATTCTTAAATATTACCATTTTTCAAACAAGATTACTTCATAAATGTTTCTCACTAATATGTTTAGGGGAGAGTTTTATAATATTTTCACATAGATATGTGACATGGATTACATATGATGTAATGTCTTAACAAATCCTAGAAAGTGTAGAAAGAATAAGGACGATCTGGCATTTTATCATATATGATATGAAAAACCAATTATTATATTGATTTTTTAAAATATTATAAAATGGTTTATGAATATTAAAAGGTTTAATATTAAATTAAACCTAAATTTTATAATTATTTGGAATTGGATACATTAATATATATATATATATAACTTTACACAACATACATGACTATATTTATGCAGGTGGTATAAATTACATGTATTCATAACTTTGTTCATTAAACCCCATTTTCATTGAACAAACTAGTATTTTATGATAATTTATATGATTTGGATAACTACTTGATCACCACTAAAAATATTTACTTTTATTCTTTGATCTCGTGTGGAAACAAAACATAAAACATTGTGGCATGGAACCTCTTTAGATGGAGCGAGGTTAAAGGCATATCAAAATAGAATGCATGGAGAATTATTTAAATTTCATGGATGACATTTATTAAAAATAAATTATAGAGGTATGGATTGATTCCCTCATGGGAGCTTCAAGTGGTTTTAGAGTTGTTTATTATCTCAATCACTTCATTTTATGGCTAATAAATCCTAACAGAATCTAGTGCTCTCTTACAACCCATCATGCCAGAACCCTAGAAAAAGCTAATAATCCTTACACCTCCTCACACCTTTTCAAACCCCCATAAGTTATATGTAGTGTATTATCTCTTCATAACTAACTATAGGTTGGATTCCATATTCATTTTTGGAAATGTGTCCTCATGATGTCACGGCTTCTTAGGTGGATGTGCTGGATTTATGCTTGGAAATATTGTTTTGTTAAGTATTTAGAATTTCATTATAAAAATAAAATTAAAAGGCATAAAAATATAAAACTTCTCAGTGAAACTATAATATTTAGTTAGTAATCTCAAACTCCTCTTTTTAATTTCTTTTGGCTTTCAAGATGTTTCTTTCTCAATTTGACTTACTTCATATACAAGAAATATTTCATGGGAACTCCATTCCTTTTTCAACATGATTAGAATATTCAACTAACTTACAACCCATTATCTTGTTTTACACATATTGAAAGCATAATTATCACACAATATAACATTAATATTAACAAAAAATATAACCATTAACATGGAATATTTAGGTTATTGTTTTTTATTCAGAAATTTTGATTCAAATATAAAATAATCAGATGTTTCATTCCAAGACAAATCATATTTGGTTAAAATATCACTTCATTCAGAAGTTGTTGGAGGAAAAATTATTAGATCTATGAAAGGTTTATGAGGTTAAAAATATTACATATATATTGACTAAGTTTGTTTTCTGGGATGTGTTGAGGTGGTGTTTCATCTTATTTGGGTTGGGTATATCAAAAACATGGTGGAGAACCCATGAGACTGCAATGAAACTGAAGATCTGAAGAGGTTTGTGGATGTTGGTAGAGGACTTGGTTTGAATCCTAAAAATGATTCTCAAGTGAGAGATTTTTATTTTTATCCATGTCAAAACCATTTTCATCCAATTAATTAAAACTTATGGTAGTAGTGGTTCAAGAAGTCTGATTTTTTAAAGCTAGATAGAAATGATTTTATTGTGGTTATAACATCTAAAATTAAAGAAGCCGACAGACTAAATGTAGGTGATTGAAATCAGTTAATCAGAATATACTTTGATAAAGAATAAAGGTGTAAGTGTGGAGACAGAAATTAATTTGTGTATAGGTCATTTCTAAGGTTATACAGTGGTCTTTCCCTAATTATTTTGCAGAAAAGGGGATACATAAGGATAAAATCATGGAGTTTCCATAAGTTCCTAGCATTCGTTAGAAGATGATGTTAAGGTGGTGGAATTCATTGACCTATTTAAGGGGTTCCAGTTAATATTGAATCTATTTGGATATTCACACTATAAATATGGGATGATAGAGGAACCTGTTTCACCCCTTGAATCTGCTTTAAGTAGTAAAATGGGGAAATTTGTTCCTGGTGCTTTTATAGATTATCATCATCTTCTATTTCTTGAATAAATATTTCACAACCTTCCCCCCATGGATTAGGACTAAATTTTGAACCATGAAAAATATTTTTTTGTTCTTTTGACATTATTTATTTCAATCATTTTTTTATAGTACTTTTCTAGGTTTTTTGTAAGATGTTTGTTCTGGCATAGTGACTTGGGTGTAACTTTTCTTCTAGTTTCTAGTGCATTGTTAGCATGGGTTCATTTTGGTTCTATGGTTTCTTCCTTTCATATTCTATAGGATAAATTTCAAGTGATTATAAGGATTCATCGGACCCAACATCCCTAATAGTATTATATTACTAGAGAAATAGAGTTGAGTTTATCCATATGATAGATATGGAAATTAATTGTCTAATCAACTATAAACAGGTCATCTATAACATGATTAGCATAATAATCCACAAGAATAAATATGTGGTGAGATAAACACTATAAAAGACTCATTACTTAGTGAAATATAGATCTTGGCTTGTGAATTGAAATAATGATTTTGAAGGGGTCTTCAATTTAGTGGGAGAATATTCAATAAAAGTACTTATTAAATGAGTTTAACACATAATAATCATTTGATAAAGACTTTTTGAATATAAATTCTATCATCATACAAAAAAAATTTGGATCAATATTCAAAACAAAATAGATTAATGTAATCAATTTATTAGACTAACAACTTAATAAAAGTTCTTAATTAAGGAGGAAAAATTATGTATTATAGAAACCCCTTACTGAGTAACTAACATTTTATTCTATATAAAAAAGAATCTATAGGCCTGTGGGAATTATATAAGAATTCAACTATGGTTTCAAAGGAATTGGTTGTGAGATGATCAATAGAATTTCAGTCTCCACCCATATATTCAATATGATTGGATATGTTAATGACATGGAGAGACTGTAAGTTTCCTTAAAGTTGTATTTGGTTAGGTAATTCATTCGGGAATCAGCGTTTTAATAGTTATAATAATATGAATGAATTTAAGAAAAATTTACCAAATATTATTAAAGTGTTGAGAATAAATGAACTAAGAATATGATTACTTGATTATGATGTTATATTGATAGTTATAGTGGGAAAAGGTTCAAATTAGAAGAAGAATATTTAGTTAGGGAACCCGGTAATGTTTCTTTGAGAATCCATCCACAGTTATTGAAACCTAAAGATGTTATCAAGAAGTAATAATAAGGATTCCATAGGATAGAATTATTCATAATACATTTAGGATTTTGGAAAATACATGGAATGTTTATGTCAGGTATTGATGTTACAAAAATCAATTCATCAATTTTGAAAGAGTATATGATACTAACTAAATATACATAAATTCAAAAAAATGGAAGAATTGATAGTTATTGTATTTTTCATTCAAGTGATAAAAAAAAGAGTTGCAACATAAAAGATTTGACTATAAAGGAATATATCAAGTTCAGATGTATCTTAGTAAAGGATGTGAATTTATCTTATAAGATAAGAGAAATGTTTTTAATAAATTTTTTTATGAAAAATATGAGATTAATATGCATGGTTTATTATTCATTATATTTTATAACTTATTTTGAGTGTTTTGAGTGGATTACCTAGACCCAACTATTTTATATACATTTATTACAATTATATGTATACCACTTAAAATATAGATATGTTTATTCTTACCCAAATAGTATTGATACTTATTCATCCATTTCATACATGGTAATTTCCTTAAATTATGTTTTGTATCAAAATGTTATATAAATTCCCAACTATAATGAGAACCTTGAGATACTATGAAAGTAATATAAAATATATGTATTATGGTTTAGATAAATCATACTGATCGTACATAGATAATGTTTGGATATCAGGTTTTGGGGGCTCATAAGCATTGAGACTTTTTCTCATGAAGTCCTCACTTGGTGATCTTTAGTATATGACAGCATGAGGACCAACCGACCAATTGGGACACCACATGTTTCAAGTTAAATTGGTTGTTCCTTTCTACGAACATGTCTATTGTTCTCATGAAATGAGATCTTTATCAATGTATACAATTTGATAAGGTACTTTGATTTATAGAAAAAATCATAACATTGAATTCCAGGTCAGATAGCTTGTGTTGGGTGAATCGTTGGTGATATGACATTGGTTGAATTATCAAGATATAATTTTTTTACTTCTGAGTTGAGGAAGTGATATCTTGTGGACCAATTTGAAACAATATGTTAGTGACTTCATTAAATCCATGGTCATGATACAAGAAGATGAGTTCATCCAAAATGATCAAAAAATATATAAAGCATCAAATAGATATAGATGTAAGTGTGCATCCTTCTTTATGAGATATCTCAAGAAAAAAAGACCATATTACACAAATTGTGTTTGTCTGAGGTAGTCATAACTATGACATTATTTACCTCCTTAAAGGCCATGAGGGATTGCTAGACTCTGCTCTTGGTCTATGATCTGGACTCACTACTATCAAGATAAAGACATAAGGAGTCATACACATTTAAGGAAAATGTATTTATAATTGGTATTATTATTATCATTATATAAAAATGATATGTTAATAAATTTATTTATATATGATTTTATTATATATATAATCATATTTTCAGGATAATGTTCCAAACACAAAGAATGTCATATATGCTATGATTATAATAATTCGTTTGTATAATATTCCAACTGTAAGAAATAATATTTATTTCTATGGTTAAAAATGTGACGTATAATCTGACCAAAAAAATATAAAGTATATATTCACATATGAAAATATTAACATGATGCAAATGAGATGGATGGAATTACCCAAAGACTATGATTGTGAAATAAACTACCAACCTGGTAAGTCAAACAAGGTGGAAAATGAATTGAGTAGAAAGGATCATGTTGTCCTATCCATGATGAGGATGAAAAAGAAAATTATATTCAATGAGTTGGTAAAGTTGGATATGGAAATTTTTAGGGAATGGGAAACATCATTTATTTTCTATGTAATTTCATTATACATATTTACTGGAGAAGATAAAAATTTCTTGATAAGATAACATGGGAATTTAGAAAATAAAATAAAATCTATAGAAGATTGTAAATTGAAATAATTTACCCATGAATATGGTGTATTGAAATTTGGAAGGAGAATATGTATACCATCAATACTTAATTTGAATAGGGAGTTTCTATGTGAAGCCTATATCTCAAACTTCTCTATACATCATGGTAGTACCAAGATATATAGGGATATAAAAGAGTACTTTTGGTGGGATAAGATAAAGTGGGAGATTGTTGAATATGTGTCTAGATGATTGACATGCCAACAAGTTAAGGATGAGAGGAAACATCCAAAAAAGGTAATGTAGCCTATCCCTATACCTATGTGTAAGTGGGACAATATCACAATGGAATTCATCACTAGACTACCTAAAACAACAAAGAAGAATGCTATTATATGGGCCATTATTGACTATGTTACCAATTATACTCGTTTACTAGAAATAAAGAAGTATATAACCCTTGATTATCTTACTTGAATTTATATAAATGAAGTATTTAGACTTCATGGTACACTATTATCAATTGTTTCAGATTTTGATCCTCACTTCACATCTAAATTTTTGAAGTCTTTAAAAAACATTGAACACTGAGTTACATTTTAGCACTGCATGTAACACCCCAGGTAAATAAAGAATATGAAATTTTTATATTTATCCCTATTTGTGAATAAAATTTTAATATTAATTTAAAGGGAACTCTATGCTCGATGGCTTACCCAATACGCAACAATGAGTTCCTTTGAAATAATACGTTGTACTCTAATAATAAAATAATTTTATTTTAAATGGTAGTTAACACCTAGCCATTGTAATGACGGGAATGAACAGAACTAACTAAAAATGATTATATATGTTTTTCGAATATTTTTACTTTTTACAATAAATGTTAGAGGATTAAAAATGTGAATTAATCCAATTTTAAGCGTAAACATTCTAATATTCTTTAAAAGGTCGATTAACCGCCTTTTGATGGCGAACCTCTTTTAAATCCACTTTTTGACAATTTTATGTGTTATATTTGACAAAATAAAATTCTTAATTAGAATTGGGACATCAAAATTTACTTTGTTTAAATGTTTTGGTATTTTTCCGATAAAGTTCATTTTATTAATGAATAGTGAAAAATGTTGTATTTTAATTCAAATCCTCTTTTTAATCTAATTTATTTATATGATTATATTATCTTCTGAATTGGTTTTAAAGTGAAATTAGAATATATTTTTACCATTTAATCCAATAGTGGTCATTGAAATTAATTTCACTTTGAAATTGGACTTAAACTAGTGTCAATCTTTTGATATATATTGTTTCATAAAAACACGCTATTTGTTCTGACAGCGGGAATTAATTATTAAATTAATTAATGTAATTTATATGTTTTTAATTTTGTAAAATAGAAATCATTTTTGAATTTTTAATATCAAATATAGCTTAGGGTGAATTTTTGGTATTTTTCTGAAAAACTTCAATTTTTGATGAATAGTGAAACCACTAAGTGGTACTTAAAAAAAACTGATTTTTCGTTTAAATGAAATTTTACCACCGATGTGTTTTGAATTTCAAAAATCCGACATACATGGTTTTCATTAGTATGTAAAATGTGTTTCAATGGGATTAAAATAATTTTTTGGTGAATAGTAACTTTTAAGTTTTTAATCGCGATTAGAGGTAATTAGTGTAATTTAAGGTAAAAATAATGTTTTAATAATATGAAATGACCTTGACACATGTCCTACCCTTATGATGAGTCTTGTCCGACCAAGAAAATCCATGGGTCAACTTGGGGACCCCATGGATCCACTTTGGTAGGAAAATGACATTAATAACTTTTTATTTAAAGATAAAATTAAAATGTCACAAACATGTGTTGTTTTACCAAAACAATTTTTACATGGGGTTATACAAGTCATATTTTTTACTATAAATATTAATTAGAAATATAAAAATATTTCATACATCATGATATTTTTTTATAATTTTTAGACATTAAATAAATTAAATTATATATGACACCATGATGATGCAGTGATTACCTCATTATTTAACAATTTAAATAAAATGAAAAGATACTGTAAAATCTAATACCTAAACTTGTAAAAAACCTATTGGATGTGTGTATTTCGAACTATTATCACCTTATCTTTTAAATATATAATTGTGGGACCTTTAAAATCCAAAAATCATTTTATAATAATATTACTTTTCAAGACATTCCAAGAGTACCCCTCCTCTCCCCTTATAAAAGGCCCTCACCTCTACAACCTTACCCACACCTCTCAAGCCTTTGGCTAGGCCAACCCCTGACCATTTTGTCTCTCTACATCCCTTTATTACTTCTATAAGCCTCACTTTCGGCAGAAGTCTTTCCAAGGAAGCCTTTGAGCTCAAATCAAAAAGAGTTACCCGATTTAAAGGTAAAGTCTTCCCTAGTGTTCTTTTGTTTTATTTTGCTTCTCCAACCCCCTAAACTTTTTTTATTCCTTTCTTTTGTAACAACACCAGTATATTCAATATACTTGGATGTTTTTATAAAAAGGATTCGAGCTACACTTACACACACATCCGTCTAATGGTTAAAGAACATACTGTTTCTCTTGATGGAGAATTACTACCTCACGAAACGATGATTGTTCAATATTCTTTTAACACCTTTAAAGATGGTCATTATGATGTCATAGTATTTTATATATGATATATATGGTATTTATGTTTACTATATGCTTCTTTATTTTATATTTAAAAAATACTTTTATTCTTTGCATGTTGTGCAAATGCGATAATTTCATATGAGGAAGTGTGGACTACCGCCCCCTCAAGTGATGTGACTCGTTCATGGAATACATGGAATGTATAAATAATTAAATTAATGAACATATGTGAACTATATAAAATATATATTATACTGTAATTATAATAAATATATATATATATCTCATTTATTTTTAATTCCATTAATATGACAAAAAAATGAAAGTAGCGTTCATGCGTACGTACGGCCTACCGTCTCCATGAACGGTGCTTTTCATTTTTTATCTCCAAATGTTATAGAATAGTTTAAAATTAATATTTACTGGATATATATGATATTTTAATCATTAATACTATTCTGGAAATGATTTACTTATAACTACATGGGAAATCATTTTCAAACAAGTTCATTTTTGACTCATGTACCAAACATCGGCAAAAACATATGATATGAACTAACATTATTAAACAATTATTATAACATTATAATATGTGATATTAAATGAATAATAATATTTAAAGGATATCCTTAAGAAATTATAAATTTACCAAATTTTATTATTCAGGAATATAAAGAAACGAACAAGACAAGTCAGACTTGAGGTAAGGGATCCTACCCCTCTCTTTCTTTTTAAGTACACTCTTTTATGTCATTACTTTTAAGCTAATATTTCTTATGATTGGGATGTTATTTTATAATACTATTACTGTAATTTTTTATGTTCATATTATGAGAGACCCTATTTTCCCTCATCAATCCATTTTGGAAGTTTTGAGTGGCGCCGTTAGGCTGCCGAATTTTCGTAAGAGATCCAACCTCTCTCTTTCTTTTTTAAGTACTCTCCTTTATGTCACTTATTTTAAGCTTCTATTTGTTATGTTTGGAGATGTTATTTTATACTCCTCTTTCTTTAAATTTTATGTTAATATGATTAGAGACCCTATTTTATCTCATCAATCCATTTTTGGAAGTTTTAAGTGGCGCTGTTAGGATGCCGAGTTTTCGTAAGGGATTTTTCATCTCACTTTTATTCCCATGAGATTTATGCTAAATTTTCCACCATTTCATTTGAGTGTTATATGTACTACCCATTATTCTAATATTTATGTGATATAATTTCGTTTATGAGTATTTACATCAATGTTGTATTGTCCTTCTTTCATGGGGTGTATGTTTCGAAAGATACCCAAGTCGGTAAAGGAACCTTTCACCCTACTCTTTTTAAAAGAATTCTTTTGTTGGGTATTTTAATTTACATATTGTAATGTTGGGATATGTTCTTATATATCCTTATTGATTTAAATTTTATTTCCAAGTGATGAGATACCCTTTTTATCTCTCATCAATTCATTTTCTGAATTTTGAAGTGACGCCGTTAGGCTGTCGAATTTTTGCAAGGGAACTTCTTAACCCAATTTTGATTCTTTGGGATAAACTTATACTCCTTTAATATGTAGTTATATGAATATGTGTGAATGAACTCTGATTTTTTTACACTTAATATCCTCTTATATTTGGTGTATTCGTTTGTCACACATAATTATGTAATTGATTTATCCTTAATCCAAGGATACTGTCTTTGTAAGGGACTTCGTCTCAATCTCCTTTCATTGAGGCATATTTTATTCTAATACAAGGCTTTATTTTATATGGTGTATAAACCCCTTTTACTTTTAATTTTATACATAAGGAATCTTTTTCTACAAAGCATTTTACAAAATGACAAAAAGGAATGTTTCTTTTAACGTACGCGGTGACAACGACCTTTTCCACCGCCACGAGTATTATTTGGACTTTGGATTCCTCAAAAAGTTGTAATGTTTTTAAAAGTAAATAAAAACCATATACTCTTTTATGTATTTTGGTATTGAAAATGGTTTTTTATAATGGATTTTTTATGATAATATATTTTAGTGATATATTGTGATCGAAATGTGGAAATGTTTTCTTTCCATTATATTTGTTTTATGTCTTATGATTTTATAATGGTACTTGGACATTTGATGGGTGGTTACGTGATAAACCATATAACAGGTGGTGTCGTGAATACCAGGATGGGTGGTTATGTTATAACCTCCAATGCATTGGGTATGGAAGTCGGTCGTATTTCTATTCCATTAAGTGATATGTGTGGAAGTCGATCGTATGGTTACTCCATTTAAGTATGTTTATGTCCCAAGTTACCTTTATATGTTATGTATATGGGTTTTATGATAATATTTTGGTTACAAAAGGGTAATTAATGATCTTTTATTCATTGAAGAGTTTATACTACTTCATAAAGGTGAAAAATATTACTTTGATAAAGTACTAATGGTTTACTTGTTGTTTTGAAAAACTAACAGTTTTCCTTCTTTGTGTATCCCTTAATGAGCTTTTTATGCTCACCCCAAGTTTTTTTTTGAAATGTTTTTCATAGGAATTAGTGTGGAATAGGGTCAAGGATGGGAACAAGGAAACGTCATGCTATCTAAAACCTGGAACTAGACAAGTTTCTTTTTAAGAGTTTTTATTTTATGGAGACTTAGTAGAAGTGTCTACTTTGTAATATTTTGAGATGTAATAGTTATGTCCTAATTCTCTAAAACTCTAAACTTGAGAAGATACTCTATTTTAATTATTCATTTAATTTAATAATAAGTAATGTTTATGGTCGGGTCCTTATAGTTGGTATCAGAGGTCGGTTTAGACAACTTTAGGGATTAGTAGTTTTTGTTAGACACATGGTTAGTCCCTATATCTATTATTTCAGTTAAATCCTTGTTTTATAAATTTTTTCAGGTCAAGTAAAGTCAGTTATGAATGGAAGGAGGAGGATCTCAAACGACATTCCTATCTCTTCCTGATGACATTCTTGCAATAATTATTGCAAAGTCATGTTCGGATGATTGTGAAACTTTTTCTAGCATACAACTCACTTTCAAGCAGTTGTTTGAGATATCAAACACCTCCACTATACCTCGTTATCATCGTGGATCATGGATTGTATTTATACAAATACTATTTTCACAATATTCTCATATTTTCAAGAAAGGTAAATATTATGAAGGTATTTTCAAATATTTTACCTTATCACAAGAATTTGAAGCATATTATGATTTTAAAAATGGTGCTGAGGAATGATACCCTTGCGTAACCTATTTATATTTGCTTTTAAAATATAGTCTCTCAGAACATACATATGGTATTTTAAAAGGACCAATAATATAAAGTTTCAACTCAAATTATGTCCAACTATTTTATAGAAATCATGTTTTATCAGATGTTTTGGAATTATATGTCATACATGATTATTTTCCAAAATTGTTTTTCTGTGAACACCCATATAACCCATGTTATACAAGGTGTATTTGGATGGAGGAAGAAAATTATTTTTAAGGATCTCTAAATCATTTTTGTAATGCATGGGACTTCTACCTACGTGAACAAGATGACGATGAAATCGATTGGACGCCATGATCAAGGTATGTTGTTATTCATTTTGGGAATCATTTTATTTTATCTTATGGTGGTGAAATAAGACTTCAAGAATTAATATGTTGAGATCGTAATGAATTTGGATGAAAATGAGAGGTATAGGGAAACTATTGAGGTTAAAACATGTTAGGGTTGTTTTTGGAGTTTTATAAAAATGACAACATGCAGACCGTGTGACAACCCATCATGTCGGACAAAGTTGCGGGAATCGAACCCACAACCAAAGTGTGACTGGTATTTATCACCTATCACCGGACTACGTGAAGTCCCTGGTTAGTATGACTTATTCTTTTTAATTAGATGATTTTATGAATTAAGAGTAAGTTGATTTTTGGTTATCTATGGAAACTATTAACCTGTCATGGAGGATATGTGATTAGGTTAATTACTTTTCAATATGATACTTTTAGAGAAACTGATGTTATTTAGAGATCGGTGTTAATTTGTTCCTTGGAAGACTATGTGACTAAATCCTTAAAATATTTGGGTTTCAATCTTAGTTTGGTTTACTTTGAAGAATTTTATGGAAAATTGTTTATTGAATGGTCCTCGTTGAACCTTGGGTTTTGTTGGACAAATTTTGGAGATTAAGAATAGATTTTCTTTTTATAAAGGGTTATCCTTTTCTGGATTATCTGATCTTGTTCTAAAAATTTTGGTTTTGGTAAGGGTCTAAATACATGGGAAATATATAGTTATCTTTTGTGGATTAGGTTATTCTCTAGAAGTTGATTATAGTACTCTTAATGTGAACAAGTCTTCCTAAATACTCATCATTTGGGGAAAGTATGAGTTTGTGTAAGAAATATAGTAAAAGTTGAAAGTCAACATGACAAGTATGTTTCCTTAAGATCAAAAATAAATTCCTCAATGAAAAGTAACTTAAAACAAAAATAATTTCTATTAAATTTTCCTACTGGGGAATCGAATACCGTTTAACCCACCACAAGTTTGTGATTTTCTTGTGGTTAACTTTCTCCTAAACATGTTTTCTATCACTCTCCCTTAGAACATGACCCTTTTCTTTTTCTTCCATATCCATGTTTTCCTACATGGAATCCTAGTATGGGTTAACTAGAGTGACCTCTGTACTTCTCTTTCTTTCTTTTAAAGTGATTTTTTTACCGACTCTTGTTCTAATGTGGGACTTTCAATAAAGTTTCTGAGCCCAATTTTAAAATTGCGAGGACTCAATTTCCAAAAGGGGGGAAGGATGTAACACCCCAGGTAAATAAAGAATATGACATTTTTATATTTATCCCTATTTGTTAATAAAATGTTAATATTAATTTAAAGGGAACGCTATGCTCGATGGCTTACCCAATACGCAACAATGAGTTCCTTTGAAATCTTACGTTGCACTCTAATAATAAAATAATTTTATTTTAAATGGTAGTTAACACCTAGCCATTGTAATGATGGGAATGAACAGAACTAACTACAAAATGATTATATATGTTTGTCAAATATTTATACTTTTTATAATAAATGTTAGAGGATTAAAAATGTGAATGAATCCAATTTTAAGCGTAAACATTCTAATATTCTTTAAAAGGTCGATTAACCGCCTTTTGATGGAGAACCTCTTTTAAATCCACTTTTTGACAATTTTATGTGTTATATTTGACAAAATAAAATTCTTCTTTATAATCGGGACATCAAAATTTACTTTGTGTAAATTTTTGGTATTTTTCCAATAAAGTTCATTTTTTAATGAATAGTGAAAAATGTTGTATTTTAATTCAAAACCTATTTTTAATCTAATTTATTTATATGATTTGATTATCTTTTGAATTGGTTTTAACGTTAAATTAGAATAAATTTTTACCATTTAATCCAATAATTGTCATTGTAATTAATTTCACTTTGAAATTGGACTTAAACTAGTGTCAATCTTTTGATATATATTGTAACATAAAAACAAGCTATTTGTTCTGACAGCGGGAATTAATTATAAAATTAACTAATGTAACTTATATGTTTTGAATTTTTTAAAATAGACATAATTTTTTAATTCGGAATATCAAATATATCTTAGGGTGAATTTTTGGTATTTTTCTGAAAAACATCAATTTTTAATGAATAGTGAAACCACTAAGTGGTACTTAAAAAAACTGATTTTTCGTTTAAATGAAATTTTACCACCTCTGTGTTTTGAATTTCAAAATTCAGACATACATGGTTTTCATTAGGATGTAAAATGTGGTTCAATGGGATTAAAATAATTTTTTTCTGAATAGTAACTTTTAAGTTTTTAATCGTGATTAGAGGTAATTAGTGTAATTTAAGGTAAAAATAATGTTTTAATAATATGAAATGACCTTTACACATGTCCTACCCTTATTGGATGAGTCATTGCCGACCAAGAAAATCCATGGGTAAACTTGGGGACCCCATGGAGCCACTTTGGTAGGAAAATGACATTAATAACTTTTTATTTAAAGATAAAATTAAAATGTCACAAACATGTGTTGTTTTACTAAAACAATTTTTACATGGGGTTATACAAGTCATATTTTTTACTATAAATATTAATTATAAATCTAAAAATATTTCATATATCATGATATTTTTTTGTAATTTTTAGACATTAAATAAATTAAATTATATATGACACCATGATGATGGAGTGATTACCTCATTATTTAACGATTTAAATAAAATGAAAAGATAATGTAAAATATAAGACCTACACTTGTAAAAACCCTATTGGATGTGTGGATTTAGAACTATTATCTCTTTATCCTCTAAATATATAATTTTGGGACCTTTAAAATCCAAAAATCATTTTATAATAATATTACTTTTCAAGACTTTCCAAGAGTGCCCCTCTTCTCCCCTTATAAAAGGCCCCCACCTCTACCACCTTACCCACACCTCTAAAGCCTTTGGCTCGGCCAACCCCTAACCATTTTGTCTCTCCACATCCCTATATTACTCCTAGAAGCCTCACATTGGGCATAAGTCTTTCCAAGGAATCCTTTGAGCTCAAATCAAAAAGAGTTACCTGATTTAAAGGTAAAGTCTTCCCTAGTGTTCTTTTGTTTTATTTTGCTTCTCAAACCCCCTAAACTTTTTTTATTCCTTTATTTTGTAACAACACCAGTATCTTAAATATACTTGTATGTTTTATAAGAATTATTCAAGCTACACTTACACACACATCCGTCTAATGGTTAAAGAACATACTGTTTCTGTGGATGGTGAATTACTGCCTCACGAAATAATGATTGTTCAATATTCTTTTAACACCTTTAAAGGTGGTCACTATGATGTCACTATATTTTATATATGATATATATGGTATTTATGTTTACTATATGCTTATGTATTTTATATTTAAAACACACCTTTATTCTTCACATGTTGTGCAAATGCGATAATTTCATATGAGGAAGTGTGGACTACCGCACCCTCAAGTGATGTGACTCATTCATGGAATACATGGAATGTATAAAGAATGAAATTAATGAACATATGTAACCTATATAACATATATATTATACTGGAATCATAATATATATATATATATATATATCATTTATTTTTAATTCCATTAATATAACAAAAAAAATGAAAGTAGCGTTCATGCGTACGCACGGCCTACCGTCTCCATGAACGGTGCTTTTCATTTTTTATCTACAAATGTTATGGAATAGTATAAAATGAATATGTACTGGATATATATGATATTTTAATCATTAATACTATTCTGGAAATGATTTACTTATAACTACATGGGAAATCATTTTCAAACAAGTTCATTTTTGACTCATGTACCAAACATCGTCAAAAACGTCTGATATGAACTAACATTATTAAACAAGTATTATAACATTATAATATGTGATATGAACTGAATAATAATATTTAAATTAGGTTTTTAATAAATTATAAATTGACCAAAGTTTATTATTCAAGAATATAAAGAAACGAACAAGACAAGTCGGACTTGAGGTATGGGATCCTACCCCTCTCTTTCTTTTTAAGTACACTCTTTTATATAATTCCTTTTAAGCTTATATTTCTTATGATTGGGATGTTATTTTATATATATATTACTGTAATTTTTTATTTTAATATGATTAGAGACCCTATTTTCTCTCATCAATCCATTTTGGAAGTTTTGAGTGGCGTCGTTAGGTTGCTGAATTTTCGTAAGAGATCCAACCTCTGTCTTTCTTTTTTTAAGTACTCTCCTTTATGTCACTTCTTTTAAGATCCTATTTGTTATGTTTGGGGATGTTATTTTATACTCCACTTTCTGTACATTTTATGTTAATATGATGAGATACCCTATTTTATCTCATCAATCCATTTTTTGAAGTTTTAAGTGGCGCCGTTAGGCTGCCGAGTTTTCGTAAGGGATTTTTCTTCTCACTTTTATTCCCGTGAGATTTATGATACATTTGCCACCATTTCCTTTGAGTGGTATATTTACTGCCCATTATTCTACTCTTTGTGTAATATACTTTCGTTTATGATTATTTACATCAATGTTGTATTGTCCTTCTTTCATGGGGTGTATGTTTCGAAAGACACCCAAGTCGGTAAGGGAACCTTTCACCCTCCTCTTTTTAAAAGTCTTCTTTTGTTGGGTCTTTTAATTTACATATTGTAATGTTGGGATATGTTCTTCTATATCCTTATTGATGTAAATTTTATTTCCAAGTGATGAGATACCTTTTTTATCTCTCATCAACTCATTTTCTGAATTTTGAAGTGACGTCGTTAGGCTGTCGAATTTTTGTAAGGGAACTTCTTAACCCAATTTTGATTCTTTGGGATAAACTTGTACTCCTAGAATATGTCGTTCTATGAATATGTGTGAATTAACTCTGATTTTTTTACACTTAATATCCACTTATATTTGGTGTATTCATTTGTCACACATAATTATGTAATTGATTTATCCTTAATCCAAGGATACCATCTTTGTAAGGGACTTCGTCTCAATCTCCTTTCATTGAGGCATATTTTGTTCCAATACAAGGCTTTATTTTATACGGTGTATAAAACCCTTTGACTTTTAATTTTATACAAAAGGAATCTTTTTCTATGAAGTGTTTTACAAAATTACAAAAAGGAATGTTTCTTTTAACGTACGCGGTGACAACGACCTTTTCCGCCGTCGTGAGTATTATTTGGACTTTGGCTTCCTCAACAAGCTATAATGTTTTTAAAAGTAAATGAAAACCATATAATATTTTATGTATTTTGGTATTGAAAATGGTTTTTTATAATGTATTTGTTATGAAAATATATTTTAGTGATATATTGTGATCGAAATGTGGAAATGTTTTCTTTCCATTATATTTGTTTTATGTCTTATGATTTTATAATGGTACTTGGACATTTGACAGGTGGTTACATGATAAAACATATAACGGGTGGTTCCATGAATACCAGGACAGGTGGTTACGTTATAACCTCTAATGAATTGGGTATGGAAGTTGGTTGTATGGCTATTCTATTAAGTGATATGTGTGGAAGCCGACCGTATGGTTATTCCATTTAAGTATGTTTATGTCCCAAGTTACCTTTATATGTTATGTATATGGGTTTTATGATAATATTTTGGTTAAAAAAGGGTAAGTAATGATCTTTTATTCATTGAAGAGTTTATACTACTTCATAAAGGTGAAAAGTATTACTTTGATAAAGTACTCATGGTTTACTTGTTGTTTTGAAAAACTAACATTTTTTCTTCTTTGTGTATCCCTTACTGAGCTTTTTATGCTCACCCCAAGTTTTTTTTTGAAATGTTTTTCACAAGACTTAATGTGGAATAGGGTCAAGGATGGGAACAAGGAAACGTCATGCTATCTAAAAAATGAAACTAGAAAAGTTTCTTTTTAAGAGTTTTTATTTTATGGAGACTTAGTAGAAGTGTCTACTTTGTAATCTTTTGAGATGTAATAGTTATGTCCTAATTCTCTAAAACTATAAACCTGAAAAGATCCTCTATGTGAATTATTCATTTAGTTCAATAATAAGTAATGTTTAAGGCTGGGTCCTTAGACTACATATCATCCTTAAACTGATTGTATGTCATAAAGGACTATACAAAACTTATAATATATGTTGATTTTATGTTCACATGACTTATAAGGAATAAGGGTCCAATACATATCATTGGTGTAAATTTTTTCTAATAATAGTTTTTGTTTTTTAATAAAAATCATACCATATGAGGCCATGTATGGTAAATGATGTCGTACTCTAACCTTCTGGGATGAGGTTGGAGAGAGGAAGCTACATGGTCCAAAAATTGTTGAGGAGAAAACTAAAAAGGTAAGAGAAATTCAACATCATATCAGAACAGATTATAATATACAGAAAATCTATGCCGGTAACCATAGGAAAGACTTGAAATTCTAAGTAGGTGATCACGTCTTCTCAAAAGTATCACCATGGAACATGGTTATATAGTTTGGGAAAAAAGGGAAGTTAAGTTAAAGGTACATTGGTCATTTTCATAACCTAGATAAAATTAGATTTGTATCTTATCGTCAAGTCGTGCCACCCAACCTCTATAAATTTCATGGAGTCTTGAAATACATGCTAGACCCAGATCATGTACTCACCAAAGATGGGATAGATCTTGAACCTTAATTATCATATAATGATGAGACTTTACAGATTCTTGAGATTAGAAAAAAGGTATTGAGAATCAAAAATACATTCCTTGAAAAAGTTTTTTCGATAAATAAAAAGCTAGAGGAGGCAACATGGGAACTCGAAGAAGTAATGTTGCAGTAGTACCCTCTTTTTTTAACATATAGTACGAATCTAAATTTCATGGGATAAATTTAATAAGGGGGGATAATTTAATCAACTAGTTTTTTTAAAATATATATATGATTTTTTTATAAATAATATAGTTACAAATAAAACTATATTTTATAGGGTTTCACTACAAATTAATACTTAATTTATCATGATAATTTATGTTTGAATATATATATGTTATATAAATATGGTAAAATATATAAGTTATATATATGTTAATTTTTATCCTTTTATTATTAGTAGTAATGTAGTATAATATAATATACATATATTATATGATAATATAAATTAATTAAGTCTTAATTAATTTATTAGGAACCTATGAGTATTACATTAATGACCTTAATCCACAGCCATTATTAAAACATTTTCTTCAATTATATACACCAAAGGTTAATGAATTTTTAGAAAATTAAATTGAGAAATCTAGGTTAGTTTTATTCCTTAAAATTTAACTTCAATATCTTCAATTTTCCCCTCAAAATTTCATCATATTTTTTAATATATTATATAAGTTATGGCCAAATCGTTATAAAAAATAATTTTGTCATGTCAAACTATCCAAGTTCAATGTATCAAATGTACATGCATTTTTGTATATTTCAATGACACAATATTGGAATATAGTATTCTTTGGACTTTCTACCCTATTTCTTTTGCTTCCACCATTAAAATATTAGCCTATAAAATGATGATTTGTAAAAGATACGATCAAATTGGTAATGAAAATATTTTTATCCTTAGAGATTCATTGAACTTGGACACATTGAAATCACATGTGATTTTGACTATAATAATGTTAGAACCAAATGTTCCTCTAGATATATATAATAAAAATTAATTCATCTAACATTTATCAAAATTTTAGTTCAATAAATGTATGTGTAAATATTTTATAACCAAATTTCTATGGGACCCTTCTAGTCGGATCCATATCAGCATAGACTTCATGACCACTTATCACCCCTCAAAATGTAGATCCAACTTTTATTATCTAACTAAAAAAATATAAATATATTAGTATATAATTTATAAAAAAATTAATATATGGAAACAAAAAAATATAATAAAAATATTAAATTTATATTGAAAGGAAAAAATGGAATCCTAATGCAGTTTTTAAAATTTTTCTTTTTTCTTGATCAAAATGTATTTAAGAAATAACATAAAATTAAATGGGTTATTGATATATTATACAAACTTTAATAGCCTTGAAAAAATTAATTTTCAAACAAAAAAATTGAATTAATTAAACACAAAATTTATTTTCCTTAATTGAAAAAATTTTATTATTTTTAAACCTTAAAATCATCCCTATTAAATTATTTATACTCACCCCCTATTCCCATTATCCCTATCCACATTTTAATTTCTCTCATCATATACCTTACACGGAGTATCTTCCATTAATATATCTACAATCTTGAAGAGTTTTATTGAACTAAATGTTTTATAATCCTTTGGTTTAGAAAGTTATTCTTTGAGGTAAGGGATAGTTTTTATTTTATTTTTCTTTATTTACTCCATTTATTTTTATTGAAGTTATTCTATTGTATATTCCTATGATTCTCAATTTATTATATTTTCAAGGGAATTAAATACCCTTATTACTATAAATATGATGTCTTGTTAATTAGAGACTTCATTTCCCTATCATTATTTGTTTTTCTTAAGTGCTTATGCTACCAAAATAAGGGTTCGTCAACCCTCTTTTATGACTATCTTCGTAAGAAATTTTAAATTACTTCTTATTTAAATATGAAATATTATTAAATAATTATTTTTATAATTTCCTTATTATTTTATCAATGATAGATCACTATTACCTCTCATTATATCCTTTTTTGAAGCTATTATAATGCTCGAACTATCCCATAAACATAAACCATCCTAAAATTTTGTAAAAGTAATGTGTGTGTGGTTTTTCTAAGAAACAAATCCATATATGGATATTACAAGTAGATGTGGATATAGCACAATTGTACCTATGGGTTCCACCTGAAAACACTGTATTTATCCTGAGTTGACTGGGAATTGGTGTGTGACAATGGGACTTTCTACACACCAAGTTTGAAACTCCTTGGAGATATGCTTGGGTGATCTACATACTACTTAAAAACTATTTTAAAGGATTTATCTTTTATTACATTATTCTCTAACCTTTTTAAAATCATACTTCATTATTTGATTCTTGGATGGGGGAATAAATTCATACCATATAATTATTTCTTCTATATGGAAAAATCATGAAATATATTCCTCATTTAGAAAATGATTCTAAGTATTTATATTGTTCATGTCATTTAACATTATGTCATGTAATATTTTATATATTATGGAATGTGTTATAATTTTATGTGAGAGGTGGGGCCTAGAATTATATATCCCCTTAGTGAACTGGTAGGCCTCATGAGAAAACTAAGACTAGGTAATAGGTTTATCCTTACCTTTTATGGAAGATGTCTTGGAACAAGGCCTTGATGGTATGATTAAAATGTCAGGTATTTTGAATTATCATCATTATATATTAAATTATTATTATCCAAGATTTTATTTATTATTATGTTATACATGGGTATATTTATGATCTTGGTTTTATTTGATATAGCATATCTTGGTATATTTATTCATTCAATAATGTTTTATTTATAAATGTTTTTGTTGTATGTCATACCCTTACAAAGCGTCTGAGCTCACACATTTATATTTTTTACCTTTTACCTAGGAAACCTAGAGAATTATAATATATGATAAATGTATTTTCAAGGATAATAATGATGTATTTCATGTTTTTAGTGATATATTTCTTTCCAATGTAATGTAAAACTTTTTTATGTATCTAGTTTCCTAACTCTATTAAAGTGTTGGATCCTCCATATTTGTGATTTATGAACCATTATAATAAAAAATACATTGGATCCAGGGTTCTGGATTTGGGGTTGTTACAATAATAATGATTTAAATTTTTTATTAAGGTATTCAAATGTCATTTATTTATAAAAATTAATTCGAGAAAATATTTTTTTTTGAATGTATGTTTTGTGTTCAAGGTTAGTTAATCAATAACAATAGAAATGGGTTAAACCAATGGCTTGTAATTCATCACTTGACATTTAAAAAAATCACAATATAGTTTTGAAATATTTGTGAAATTTACGATATGTCTACTAAGTAATTCATGTCATTTTGGGAAAGTTTAAGAGGTTAAACATGTCTAGTGCCTTAAGTGAAATATTTTGAAGTTTATCCTAATATTTAAGTATAATTTTGAGCCATGAAAAGTATATATACCCATTTACATGAATTTAGAGAGAATTTAACTCATATCTTACCCTCTCTTAGGTTTTAGTGATAGAAACTTAAGGAAGAATGAGAATATATTGATCATGCTTCAATAGATCGAGTCTGTATTCTTCACGCAATTGAAGGGACATCGTAAAAAACTTTGATTTCTCGTGATAGAACCCAAGAGATGAAGAATGATGATCCAAGATCTATGGTTCATGTTTGGATGATATAGAGGATACCACTCTTAGAGACTTCATGTTGTGGAACACTAACGGTAAGTATATCCAATCAGCATTGAGAGTCAAACAAGGTACCATTTATAGTTTCATTCACTTTTTGTTCTTCATGCTTAAATTCAATTGCACAAGGCCCATGTAGAACCCCACCCTCTCCATTTTCCTAATAAGAGGAAAAATTATACTAAACTTAGGGGACATCCCCAAGACACCAAAGTCTAACAATAAATTCTAAGGGATTAAGAGAACATTGGGGGATGATTTTCCCTAATAACCCATACAACCTACCATGAAATATACAACATCCAAGACAAACTAAATTTTGAATAAATAAAAAATCACATAACTCAATGAAATACTAAAATAAGAACAATATCAGAGTACAGTGGAAAATAAATAAATGTTCTAGGAAATGATTCCAAATATAAATATGTTGGAACTAAAGTAGGACCATCCTAGAGCAAGATACAAACACTCCCCAGCTCTAGATTTAGCAACCAAACCATGATGTCAAATACCTCCACTAGATAAGTAAAAAAGCATGATCCTTCCCTATATCATAGTAGATGACATCTACAAACACAAAATAAAAATCAAATTTAGGGGTGATTATATCGCTTTGTAGGATTTCCCTAAAGAGTTCCCAACACATGCCATAAGGAAAAAAATGAGTTAGCACATTTTATAAAAATAAGATAGAAATAAAGAAAAATTTTATATAAAATCCATATAACATTTATATAGAAAACATCAAATAAATCCATTAAAACCATTTCTATTTTCTTTCTATGATCATCCAAATTCTATACCCATGCACATACATGATGCATTCAACTATAGAAATCCTTACACTAATGAGTGGTGAGTTATCCTTTCACCAATTATTTTCTTAGTGAATCCATTTTATGGTGATAGTTACACCCATAATATATCCATAAAATCACATAACAGTGGTACTTCCACCCATTATCTATTCCACATGAACATGAACACATGCCCACAATTTTATTCTAAATTTCCAATAAAACATTTATTTAAAAAAAATACCATTATTCAAAACCATCCATATTTATATCACATAAAACTAGGGTTTTCCAATTAAATTTTATAATTGATATACAATAAAGAAAAGGTACAATTTATCAAAGATCAAGCCAACCATTTTTAGAACTATAGAGTGAGAGATAAGCCAACTACCTCAATTACAGTTACACAGAGAATCTTAAACAATATTATGGATCAAACTATTCCTTATGTTCCGTTAACAAACCCCAAGAAGATCACATCACCAAAGATATAAATCCATAGATTCAGTATTACCCACTGATCTAGGGTTCTAGGTGAAACAACTCAAGGAGATCAAAGACAAGGAAAAAGAAGGACACCTTATCCTTTGATTTCAAGAATGAGGCACAAATATTCATTTCCAATAGTGTTAAGATGTCAATGGTTGTTGGAAATATCCTAGATTATCCCTGGAATTCATGAGGTAGGAGAATAAATCATATGAGAAATTTTACACCCACTAGACAAGTAAAAATTATCTTAGTGATATTCAGGATGTCAATTATGAATTCACATCATGAATTCATAGAGAGGCCACATACACTAAAATTTTCATTTCCACAACTTATTTTCAAATATAAACTAGTTTCACGTCATGAATGGTTTTCACATCATGTATTTCCCTAGATACACCCAGTGAAACAATTCTTTATTTAAAATAACCTCACATCATTTTTCCCGCATTATTCATGTCGTGAAACCCATTCAAAATGTGAATAATTTCTATAGCCATACTGAAATATTCTTTCCTTTTTAATCCTTATAATACTTATATAACTTTATCCAACCCATTCTAAACATGAAATAAGAAAAACATAAAATGATGGCACACCTAAAACCAGGGGTACTACATTCTCCCTACTATTTAGATTTTTATCCTTTGGAAGATGGAACAAATCAGGTCATTTCTCATGCCTAAACATTTCTTATTCCCATGTTTCCTCTTGAACATGAACATGTCACCATATTTTATTCACCAAGGAAATATATATCCCTTAAAAGTAATTTTCTTTTCTATTTAGAACCCTTACCGGTTTGTGGATAAAAGTTTCATCTGTCTCAGGAGTAACATGATCCCAACTGATCACATGGCATGGATCGAGATGATACTTATTTAGTTAAGAAACATGGAAGGAATTATAATTAATACTGAATCTCAGTGGTAATTCTAACCGGTACACAACGGTGCCAATGTGTTCTATAAATTAAAATGATTCAACAAACAATGGTGTTATCTTTCCTTATTTTCCCAAGCATTGATAAAAAAGTTTTTTTGACACTTTTAAGAAAACATGGTCATTGAAATAAAAAGATAAAGGTAGATGATGATTAATTGTGTATGACTTCTCTACGCTTTGATCCATAGACATCCAATTCCAAATCATTTATATTTTCTATATGGTATCATGGATAAGACTTGGTCTGATAAAATTTGTCTCTTCTATATCTATCTAACATAAAAGAGAATGCAAAGGATGGAAATACAAAGCCTCAAACATTGGCATCATATTACCTCCTAAAATATGTTATTATGAATAATTTAAACAAGGGTATATGATCCTCCAATGAACCATCATAGTCCATGACACATGATATGAGCATATCTGTACATGTCTGAATTGTGTGTTTTGACTGACCATCTGTCTGTGGATGATATAATTTTCTCATAGTCAATTGACTTACAATATCCTATTTTAGTGATCACAAAAAATGATAACTGAAATGGGGGTCTTTCTAAGATATAATAGAATCTATAACTATATGTAACTTAAATACTTCATGGATATATAATTCTTCCAAGTCCTCTACTGTGTTGGATTTTGTAACAGGGATAAATTGTGTCGACTTAGTAAGTTGATCCACTAATACCCATATAGCATCAAGTTTTTGAAACATTATTTGTAGGAATATAACAAAATCAATCACAATTTTCAATCAATTACATATAGTTTTAGGGATATATGGAAACATATTATCTAGACTTTTATGTACAGCTTTCTTCTATAGACTTGTTATATATTTCCTCACATAGTCTACAATCTTGTGTTTCATACCTACTCACTATAAAAGAACATTCATCACCATGTGAATTTTCTAAGAACCTAGATGAATATCCCATTTCAAATGGTGATATGCCAAAAGAATCTATTACTGAAAGGACTATTGAATTAAATTTAGATTCTGAAATAGTATCAAAGAGTTTTTATCTTCTCTCCAGTGATCAAAAATCTACCCACCATTTAGGTTTGACCTACTAGTGAGACAATCAAAATTTTCTATATGAAATTATTTTACCTACTTTATAAAGTCTAGAAAAACACTAACTAGAAAGAAAAATACATTCTAACCCTATTTTACACAATTTAAATGAATATTAGTAATCATGAACATCATCATCCATTGGTCGCAAGATTCTCAAGACACTTCTTTATACTATTTCTAATTCAATGCATTTGCTACAGAACTCTCTTTACTGGGTGTATATACCATTTTGAAATTGAATATATGGATTTACTCTATCCATATTCATTGCACATTCAATTCTTATTAAGAAAAGATGTATTTAAAAATCTTATGTTCAATGTGGTAATGTTTCTATGTTTTTAAGGAATAGGAAATCATAGCTAATTCCAGGTCATGCATAAGATAATTCTTCTCATGCACTCACAATAGACCTAAACCATAGGCCACAACTTGGTCTCCCTACATGAGAACACAACCTAGACTAGATCCATATGCATCACAATATACCACGTAGTTTTTACCTGGTTCTAGAAAGTTTAATATGGGTGATAAGGTAATATGAGTTTTAAGTTACAAAAAGAATTTATAACATTCATAATTCCATATGAAAGTAACACCTTTCCATTTCATAGTATTCATAGGATAATAAAGTCTTTAGAAATCCCAATAAAAAGTGGTGATAATAGCCTGTTAATCCCAAAAAAACTGCATACCTCAAAAATATTATTTGGTTATCTCCAAGTGAATAATTCATCTATCATCCCAGGGTCAACTGATATTCCTTTTTTAGAAATTAAAATCCTAAAGAAACGTTATTCTTGAATCCATAAGTCACACTTTCAAAATTTACCATAAAAACGATGATCTATAAATGTACTCAGTACAATTTCCAAGTGATCCTCATGGTTATTTATGTTCCTATATTATAATAGAATGTTGTCAACAAATACAACAACAAAGGAGTTGAGGTACATGTGGAAGATACGGTTCATCAAATCCATGAAAACTATCAGTTATTTCATCAGACCAAAATTCATGATGGCATATTCATAAAGGCCATAGTGACTCTGAAATGTTGTCTTCAAAATATCCTCTTTTATGACTCTAAACTGATGATATCCTGAGTGTAAATCAATTTTATATTACTAATTCTATCCCATTAATTGATCAAATGGATCATCTATTCAAGGAATATGATATTAATTTTTAATTATCGCTAGATTATACTTATGATAATCAACACATAAGAAAAGATTACCATATTCCTTCTTTATGAATAAAAATGGTGCAACCCAAGATGATGTACTAGGTCTAATAAATCCTTTACTTTTCAAATCTTATAGATAAACCTTTAACTCTTGTAGCTCAGTAATATATATCATGTAATATGGTAAAGAAATAGGTCTTATTCCCAGGAATAGGTTGATAGTAAATTTCATTTCCCAATCGAGTAGAAACCTAGAGAAATCGTTCGGAAAAACATCTGGGTATCGATCAAATATTTCAGGAAGATTATCATTCCCAATTTCATCATCTATGATGAAGTCCATTATTGGTAACTAGCTAGAGATGGTTCTATCAACTATCACTAAAGGTCCTACTTTGCCTATATTTATATCGTAATCCCCCTTTAAAAGGTTAAAGACTCTATCCGAGGATATAAACATTATCTACCAAGCATAACAATTGATATGGGATTTAAATATCACTATCCAGTACATAAAAAATATTAAATAAAAAATATCCATCTCTAGGAAAACAAACTCCTAATGAAACTACACTACATCAATGGTAACCGAACATGGTCTGCATTTCAATCCTCTACCCTCCCATTGTCCAAGGGTTTTCTTGATGCTAATGACATGAGGCATCATTTTCATGTGAAATTGAAATAGTTTAGCCATAAAAGAAGAAAGTAAAGAATATGATTCACCATATCAAACAAGACAATAAAAGGAGTGGATTTCGAAATAACAGTACCTCACACCATAAAGGGACCTAGTTTCTCTCCCTCTATAGCATGTTCTACTCCATATAACTATCTCTTAGATATCATGGGATATATCTTGCTTTACTACTGAGGTGTCGGCTGAATAACTATAGTGTTACTAGAAACATCCTAGTTCAACTATGTTTTTTGATGCAAACATTTTTTATGTGACTGTTCTCTCTGAGAATATGAAATCTGAGGCTGAGTTGGTCTTATTACACCTTTTGATCATATAAGTTCATGACAATACTTATTTATATTCCCTTTATTTCTACAATCATAGAGATTTCTTAGTGGTGTAGTTCATTCATTCTTCCTATTCCCAAATAAACTATGTTGAAAACTATTGTAACCATGGATTTTCGTGATTGGAAATGGAGTGTCTTTTCTATTTGTTTTAAATCCACACTAGGGATGATTAATGGGTTTTCAAGACAAGAGGTACTATGATATGTATGTATTTAGTGTTGAAGGTGGCATCATTTCCTAGTGTTTGCCAAATTTTTACAGATCAAAATTATGAGGAAGAATAAATCTTCAGGAAGGGTGGATTTCCTATAATTTTCTTTCATAAATAGGGTAAAGGTATGAGTTTTGAGAAGACTGGGTTTCATGAAGGATGTGTTTTTCAAATTTTGGGTTTTATTGAAGGTATGAAGCATCACAAACACATGATAGAAAGATAGTGTTCTTGTGACTATTAGAAGCTTCATGAATGCATAATGGCGTGATAGTAATTCTATGTGACTATGAGAATGTTTGTGAATGGGAAAATTTTCATTGGAGCTTCAGGAATGGGGGAGCTTTGTGAACATTCATTTTGAGTTTTTTAAAATGGATACTGGGATCATGGAATACTTGCGAAGTGTTGAGCCTATAAATTGGAGGCCATCCCCGCTTTATTTGAAACAAAGATAATTGGAGAAAAGTATTATTTGCTCTGGTTTCACCAAGGTCTAACTAATCAATAAATCTAGGAGGATCAAGAATCCATTGTGGCTGTAAGCATCATGAAAAGAATGGATACGAATTGATTGATGCTAAGGCATATCAGAAAATTATGTTTCATGAATACTGGGAGTTTTATGAATACTTAGGGTTCTGTGGAGCCTATGATCTTTGCGAAGGATATGAGTTTCATGAAGGTGTGTTTCTTTACAAGTGATAGTATTTCTTTGAAACATAAAGTGGGTTTTGTGAAGGCTGATAGATTCATGAACAACTGTTTTGAACATCTAGTTTTAAGTGAATAGTTATTTCAACTGCATCAACTCGGGATTACAGTTCATGTAGAGTCTCATTTCTAATCCAGAACAAATACTTAAATTACAATTTTACTAAGTCGACATTCATGTTGTTAAACTAATTAAGACTTTACCCAAGGAAATGAGCTAGGGGGAGTTGATAGAATTGTTCCAAGAGAGGTAGTTTGATATCCATAAAATTATTGTAAAGGTTGTTCACTTGGAACAGAGTGACTATGACTAATTTTATGTAATCCAAAATAACTAGTAAAGCTTAGGAGATTTAGGTATGACCGACATACTATCATAATATTCTACTTGGACTAGCCCTTAGTGGTGAACCAAGTAAAATTTTTGTGTTTTATCTCTTCATATGATTTTTTTTATAACTTCAAATTTTCATCAGACATGTTTTACAAGTTCATTATAAAATTGGAACAAGATCTATAGATTTAAAAGAAAAAATTTGAAACACTAATTCACCCCTAAACTCTCATGATTCTCTATGTTTCTACAAGTGGTATCAGATAAAATGGGTTATAAGTGTTTAAAATTTTCTTTTTTATGTTCATAGAGAATATAGTGAATGTTAGGGTAGTTTCCCTCTTTGATGGAATCAACTTCCAGATTTGGAAGAATAGGATGAGATATCATATGAGATCCCTTGGGATGGAATCTCTTTTTGGGTATGTTTATTTTAGAAGTTGATTGTGATGATTATTCCAAATTTCATTTTGATGGTTATAGAATTTATAACCATAGGGGTTATTTCAAGTATAACTATGAGTGTTATTTTTTATGTAGTTTTGAGGGTTACTCTATAAATAAGTATGATAAGAAAATTATTCCTCAAGTTACCTATATGATTTATTTATTCTTTCAATGTTTTTTTAGAAATATAATGTTTTTATAAGGCAAGATATTGATTTTATAAATTTGAGGATGAATCCTTTGTTTATTTGGGGAAAGCGGATACATTACATAGAAAATAAAGAAACACCCAATGCAGGGAAGTACTCAGTGAGACTCAAACTCGAGGCCTCGCAGAGACCCTGTAAAAGCTACTACCAAATAAATTGCACCATGGGGGAAAAGTTATTGATTTTATGTTCAAAGTAAAGTATATATTATGTTCAAATGAAATTATATTTTACTTTTTAATGGTGAAAAATATTATTTTGTGAAAAATATTTCTTGAGTTTGTCATATTTTAAAAGAAACCTTGATAGTGTACATATGAGAATTTCTGAATTTATTTTGTAGTTTAATAGCACTAATGGACTTGTCCCTACTCATATTAGAGAGGATATTTAGTAGTATAGTTTTATGGACATTGAAACCTTGGTTTGGAATCCTAATAGAGGTGTCATTTTAACTGTTAAGGATTTCAATATAATTGAATGTGGGAGCTCCACTCTTATCCCAGCTTGGCTGAGAAAATTCAAGGTACATTATGTGAATCCTATAAGATTTATATTACTTTTTAGGATCTAGAAGAATATTTTACCCACCCATGATCAGTTGAGGAGGGCTGGGAAATATGTTGTCTTAGCCTGTCACTGGTTTTTATAGGCTGAGGAAAATTTATAGCACCTATTTGTGGACTACTACCTTGTATAGGATATTTGGTTGTATGTTTTTAATCTATCTGGAATTTAGTTAGCTACTAATATACCACTGGTGCACTTATTATTGGAGTTTTGATTGACTGAGAAAAGTGATAAAGTGGGAAACCAATTTCTAGTTGTAGTTATTATTATGTTTGCATCTATATGGAGAGAAATAGACACTAGTGATTTTGAAAATTCACCACCCTCTATTCATAACAGAATAATTGAAATCCACAAGGATATTTATGTAGCCTCTAAAGTGTATAATGGGTCCATGAAAAACAACCTCAAGGACTTGATAACATTGATATATTTAGGTGTTATGGGAAGGCCCAAGAATCCATTGGTTCTCAAATCTATGTGATGGTTTCTACCCATTACTTCATAGATTAAAGTCAAGATTGATGGTGCAACATCTGACATTCCAGGGACTTTAGGATGTGGTGGATTTTAACACACATATTGAGGCTTTGTGAAAGTATGATTCTACCATTATATTGGTATTGGATCTTATTATGAATTTGAGTTATAAGCTATGATATGTGCCATTAAGCATATTTTCAACCAGAATTAGAATCATTTATGGGTTAAATCTAATTTTGAGAATGTAGTGAAGGATTTAAATGACATAACTAGAGGTGTTACTTGGAGGATTATTCCTTATTGGATTGAGTGCATGGGTCAAATCAAGAAACTTACCTTGAATGTATCTCATGTCTATAGGGAAGCCAATCAAGTGGTGGATGCCTTTTCAAAGAGAGAAATCATGAACATGAGCTCAATTTGGTCCTTCAGAGTACTAGATTATTTTATAACATTCATGGAGTATTACATAAAGGGAATTATTTACTCTTGTGTTTCTAAATCCTCTTGTAACATATAACCTATCTCTCTTTTATTTTTACTTTATAAATTTTGGGGGACCGTCTTTTATCAGATCATGGACCATGTTCGTAAAAAAAACCATTATGGATTTTATTTTTCCTTTATGATTTCTTATGAAATATTTTATGGAACTCTTTAGGTAAAAAAGGTGATTTATTTGGTAAGAAAATATTTATTTTGAGAAAAAATATTATTTTGAAAAAGGGACATTTTTATTAGTATTCATGGAATGTCATTTTATTTATTTATTATTGTCCTTTACTAATATTATTGTGATCATCCAATGTTTTAAAATGTTTTTCATAGGAATTTATGGATGAGAAAGAAGATGTATGAGGTCAAGAACAAATTTCTAAATATATATCATGAAAATAAAATATGCTTTTTAAAAAAAGTTTCATTTTATGGGAAAATGGATACTAAGTAAAAGTGACCACTTTGTAATATATAGATTTTTTATGTAAGGGTTATGACCTAATTCAATAAAACTATAAACCTAAAATATCTTTGGGAAATGAGAGTGAGTTTTAGTTTTAAAATTACTAGTATATGTAATTTTTAAGGTCAGGTCCTTACAATTTGTATCATATTAGTGTTTAGATAACATTATATGTTATAATGTTATTTAGACATAATTTACTAGTCATATATAACCACAATGGTTAATATGGTATGTAGATTCATTGTTATTTTGGATAAATCAAAAGAGTTTGAGATAAAATTAATGAGGATTTATTTGTATTTATCCTCCTCGTAAGATTTAATATTATGATTTTATTGATATACTCATGCTAACTTTTTTGGTTTTAGTAAATGGATAGATCAATCAGGAAAAAAAGTAACAATGGATGTGAAGGAAGAGGTGGTGGTTTCCTGAAAGAGAAACTAAATGAAATGGGAACTATAGTGAGAACTCTTGTGGTTAATTTTTAACCAGCTATTAGTAGTTATGAATAATAACTTGAACTTATGTGATTTTCTTAATGCATCAGATGTGAGGGACATGAATCCCTATTGAAGTTTAGGTGATAATTATTGTAAAAATATATTCAATGACCTATATGTTAAGAATTTGGAAATAATCACCCAAGAAAATGTCTTAAAGGGATGGGAAGATGTTTTATATATTTGAAAAGAGGTTATAATATAATAATCTTCCAATGAAAAAAGAATCATTTAGTTAACTCTATGAAGGGGAAATAATTTCTTCCTAAGGTATCGATTGAATGTTTTTAAATGTGGGGAGAATGGTCATTATGAAAATTGATATCCTTTGTGGAAGGCTCATGAATGGTATCAGTAAGACCGAAAAGTTATCTATTTAGTGATATATAATTCCATGATATTTGATTATGTGGAAATTTAAAATGACATATGAAATGTATGATTCATTTTTTGGATCATGTTTTGAAATTTTTTAATATTAATAGATTATTCATATTTCTGTTTGAAGGAAAGACGTATTAAGGACTAAGATAGAAAATAATGTTTAAGGGATTATGAAAAAACAATGATGGATTAAGATTTCTACATAAAAGGTATTAAAGAGTTATGGTAGATTTAAGGATGATCATAAACTTAAAATAATTAATAATGTTTTAATGATGGGAGTACTTTGGGAGAATTTTATTGAGTTTGAGGTATATCTAACCCCTAAGTTTGTCATGTGAAAAAGTTATTTGAGGAATAATTTTCTTTTAATAATTTTGAGATAAGTTTGAAGTTATGGATACCCTTTAGAGTTTATATAATCTTTTATTTTGATGTAATTATGGGTTATTACATTTTTGGAATTCAAAGTGAATGGTATGAGATAACCATTGAGGTTAAAATATTTATTTAATATTGAATATATTAATGTTATTTTGATGATTTTTCTCATATTTCTTTCAATTTTATGAGTATTATAGTTTTATAAAAATTACAACACACAGGCTGGGTGACAACTCATTGCATCTAGAAAATCCATGAGGTTGGAACCCACAACTGAAGGGTGACAAGGGTAAATCACCTACCACAAGCCTATGTGATGTCATGGTTAGTATGACATAGTTTTTCTTTATTTAAATTATCTAAAATATAAAGTAAAATTACATTTTTGGAATATATGTTTTATTATATATATAACAATGGGATTGGAAATTATTTTGGTGATTAAGTGAATAATGTTATTTCAGAAGAACTTCACTATTTTGGGAACCTTATAAGATTAAGGAAAACATAATATTATAGGTTTTTATTTGAGAAATAAAGGATGGATTATTTGTTGGAAGAATATTTGATTTTATTGTGTCTTTATAGTGATTTGGGTTATATAAATTACCATCATATCTTAGATATTATGTGATTAGGGTAGTTACATAATGGTAAGAAACTTCAATAATGATTTATGTGATTTGGAGTTAAATGTTAAAATTCATATTGGAAGATTATGTGATCAAATCCTTCTGATTTTTTGTTTTCATTCTTATTATATATTATTTTTTGGAATTTTCATGAAAGATATTTATATAATTATTTGGTAAAAACTTTGGGTATTAATATTGTTTTTTGGACATTAAAGTAGTTTTTCTTAATTTTAAGGTTTAATTATTTTGGGAAGCATCTTAACATGTCCCAACCATTTAATTTTTAGTTAATGAAAAAATATAGGAGGAATAAATTATTATTCTTTTTTAGATTTTTTGAACTGTAGAATTTGATTCTAGTGCTTTAGGAATAAAAAAATTCTTTCTAAATACTCATTGTTTAGAGAAAACGATGTTATTGTTACAGGAATTGATAAAAGGATGAAATTATACTTTTAAAGTAAGTATATTTTCTGATATTCTTAGTATAGAGAGAAAAATAATTCCTCAAATCTAGGAAAGGGATTTTAAAATAAAAACATTATTCGTTTACATTTCTAATAGAGATATCAGTGGCCTTTTAACAAATCACATATTTACAGTTTTGTGATGGTTAAATTTCTCATGATCATGTTCTCTATCACTCTCAATTATTCCTTGGGAGTTATTTTTATCCTTCATATCCATTTTTCCACTTCCCACCAATGTTCTCCAAATTGTAAACCTAGTTATGTGTCATTCTATATTAACTTCACACTTCCCTTTTCTCTATTTTCTTGTGGAAGTTCTGTTGAACCATTTTATGATGTGGGATTTCAATAAAGGTATTTTGAAAAGAAAAACTCCTAATTTCATATGTCGATTTCAAATTGTTAGGATGAAATTTATTAAGGGGAAAATTTTAATATCTTGGGTTTTTAAAAGAGAGACTTTGTTCGATAGCATACAAGATATACAACACTGAGATAAATGAATAATGAAATATTATTATTTAAATGTGGCTGTTATAACCTAACTATTAAATTAGAGGGTATGAATAGAAATAATTGAATTATGAAATAAAAATAAAGTTACAACTCAATATAAATTTGTTAGTTAATTCTTGTAAAATTAATCACTACTTTTAGTAAATTTATTTTGTTCTTCAAAAATGTGTTTTATTCAAAAATTATTTTTCTTTATTTTAATGAGTGAGGATTATAATTATTTTTTGAAAATTTTAGAAAATGTATTTGAAAAAATTAATTTTATTTTTTAAATGATCACATAAAAATCATCTTAGGATTATTTTTTGAGAATTTTTTGAAAATATTAATTTTTCAGTGAATAATTAAAAATAATGATTTTTATAAAACTGTTATTTTAGTTATATTGAAAATTACCTTTATGATTTTAATTTTATCACAAATTAAATAAATTATTACTTAATTATATATAATATAATTAATTAAATTTTAATCATCCTTATACCTTCTTTTGTTATAAGTGCATTTTTGGGCGTAAAAACGCATTTTTCAAGAAAACTGTTTTTCATTGCGGTTTTTGGGATTAATTTTCAATTAAATTCTGCTAATTATGTGTTTTGAATTTTTAAAAATGGATTCAATATTTTTAATTTTGAGGTTCAAATTTATTAAAAAGATTCCTTTTATTTTTTTCTATATGAACAGTAACTTTATTAATTTTTGTTACCATGGTAAAGGGTAAATCGGGTAATTAAAGGTTAAAAATAAAATGATCAGGACTATAAAATTACCATAACACTTTTTAAAATTTTATTATATAGTTATATATCATCCATATTCATCCAAAGTTATGATTTATTACATTTTAATTTCACTTTTATGATATTGTATCCTTTATAATATTTTATTTGAAGAAAAATTAAACATATCACTCTCTTGTTTTTAATAACTTAAATATTTTCAAAATGGGATTATCTGGAGGAAATTATAGAATAAAAATATTATTTTTAAATATAAACAATTTATCTTCATCATGGTGATTTGTTTTATAATTTTTAGTGAATAAATAATTACCATAAATGCTTACACAACACTGAAGCATTAATTATTCAATTATTGAAAAAATAAAATAAATAATATTAAAATATTAATATAAATATAATTTTAGATAAATAATGTGATCGTAGAATTTTATATATTAACATTAAATTTTAGGAATATATTAAAGTATTTTTTTTTCAAATTTATATGTTTTCATGATATTATTAAAGTCAAAGTAATGAATAATTCTGAAAATTGACATTATGGATATTTTATATTAATTAATATTTTATGAAATGATATAAAATTACTAAAAAAATTAAATATGAAAACTTTATTATTATTATGTTTAAAACATAAACCATGATCTATTTATAGATCATTTTTCATTTTTTTGTAACTATATTAACCCTCAAAGAGTAAAAATTCATGTTGTCACGGTAAGAGTTAAGGGGGTTAAATAGGGGTTAAAACCAAAGGATAAGGGTAGAAATATAGTCAAACATTATATAATATTTATTATATGAGATGATTTAGTTCCATCCTCATATTATCTTCATAATAAATTTATTTGTATCCATTTTTAATTAAAAATTAATTTATATTTATTTAATATTTTGAGAAATGTCAAAAGTGCCCCACCCCTTTGTTATAAAAGGACACCACTTATTCTCATTTATTCACAATTAAAACCCTGTTTTTCTAAAATAAATTCACAAATAAATTAATTTAATACCTCCTCTAATTATATAGGTCTTATTTTATACACAATACTAATCTTATAGGACTTAAGGTTTTAAGAAAATGATGTTTTCCAAAGAAGAGGTATAGTTTTCATCTGTATATTTTAGTTTTGTTTCTTCTTAAAAATCCGAAAAACCTTCAATAACCATGATAAAATAATAAATAAAGCATAATAAATATACTAATATGATGTTATGTTATTTTCATGACCTATATCAATCTCTTCTTCCATCAAGTTGGAAAATAATTCATCATTCGTGTGTACAGAAAACTGCCGCCACTCGATCTGAGGTAATTAATTTTCCATATTTGACTATTAATAATGGTTATAATGAAGGAATTAATTTCTATATGTGGTATTAATTAAATTTTAAGAATTATTAAATTATAATATATCATTTATTTCCCAAACTTCCAAGTATAGAAAAATGATAATGTCATTCGTACATATGTGTGGACGACCACCTCCACGAAGCGATGTGACTCATTTTTCATCACCACATCACATGGATAATATATATGAGTATATTTTATTAATTAATATGGTATTTATTATATTATTACCATTATATAAAAATAAAATAGTATTTTCGTTCTTTTCATAATGATCGTTGAAAAATGGAAATGATGCTCATTTGTTTGTACGACCTATTGTCTCCATGATTGTAACATAGTTCATTTTTCATCACCATATTTAATGCATGGATTTAAAGGTATAATTTATGTAAAAAAATAATTATTATTTCATGATTATTATTCTATATATTATTTAATAATGATCTCTTTGACCATATTTATCCAACCGAAGTTGTTTTTGACTTAAGTACCGAATATCGTCAAAACATCCAATGTGGACTTAAGTGATTTTATGATTGTATATAACATGAAAATAAGTGATAGAAAAGGAAAAATAAACTTGAAAATGGGTTTTAAGAATGTAAATAATTAACCTAAGTTTATTATTTAGGAATATATAGAATATATGTGGTGAGTTAGACTTAATGTAAGGGACTTTCTTTTCAAAAATCCTCATTAAAGATCTCGTAAAACTCTATTTTTTCCATATCCATGGGATTTTTTTATAAGAATGGTTTAAAGAAGCTTTTTATTATTCTTTTATGACTATTTAAATTCATTTTTACATAAGTTTGAAACTTTAAAAAATGGTTTTAAATGAATATTTTTGTTGTTTTCTAAATGAGTTACTTTGTGATGTGAGGTGTCATTCGGGTGTCATTGTCCAGAGTATGACTCTTAGTAATGATACAACACCCTAAATAATTGGGTGGTCATTTAGAATGTCAATCCCTGTTAAAGGTGTGAGCTTCATGTAAGGCTCTATTTGAGTGGGTTATAAATGTCTAGGACATGGTTGGCCTCTTAGTAGTTTTTATGAACTTTCTTCTTCTTCGGTGATGGAAGACTCGGGAGTTCATTAGCTAGATTAACAATGATATGGGATAATATGACTCTAAGATAAATATTTTACAAGGACCATTAGATATTGGGATTAATAGGTTCAATAGTTCTACGGATAGTATCAAATGATGTGTCTTTGTGTTAATGCAATCTTAGATAAGTGTGGGTCAACACACGTGGGGCTTGTCTAGTTTGTAAAATGGTACAAAAATGTAACGTCTCGTTTTTTACCATTTAATACTTCAGAATATTTCTAGGAAAATTTTTGGAACCAGGTACTGAGATGGTAGGAGATTACAAGGCCTGGTGATCCTGGGATTTATGTTTTAAAAATATTAAATATATTAATATCACACGCACGAAGTTTTTCTAAAAAATTGGAATAATTCCCAAATGAAGTCTCGGATTTTAAATTTGATACCTCCCTTGAGTTAATAACATAAAGTTTACCCTAGGCATGACATAATATTTTTCAACATTGGGAATTTGGTTAAAATCCATCACAGGTGAAAATAATAAAATACATAAATTAAATTTATTTATTTATTACATTGATACAAAGATCAATTTTTTCCTTTATAAATGTGTTATTATAACCAATTTGTAGGGTTTGACTCATAAACCTGATAATTGATAGGAGATATTGGATGAACATTGGTAGGCATCAGGATCATGGATTGAAGATTGGAGTACCGTAAGTAACACCAACGACAATACAACTCATGGATCTCATCAACAACAACAACATGAAATCATTATTTTTCAGTGATTGATCCAAAACAAGGTTAAAAAAATTTTGTGGATTTATCCACATATTTCTTATCCCACAATAAACACTAACAAATCGACTAATGGATTGATTCATGGATCAAATGTTTTGTGATAATGGGTTTGTTTATCAGGATTTGGGGGAAAATTATTATTTTCTTGTCTATTATAGGTTATTCATTCATGGTTATGATGAAAATGGATTGAGAACCCGAATAATTCCTGAGGTTCATTCCTCTCTCATGTTTCTTGGGTTTCTCCCTCATTTCTTGGCATGTTCATCATGGGCATTTTATTTGGTTTGTGGTTTAAAAAATACCCAATATTGGATCATTATACAACTGTTCTTTGGAGTAATGGATTGATACTGATGATTCGGTTTAAGATCGGTGATGTGACTGAGGTGACACAGATATAGGATGAGTGAATGTGGATTGTGATCATTCATAGAATCCATTCTACTCAGTTAGGCGTGCGATAACAACACGATGTGAAAATGATTTATTCTCAAGTGAATTGGAGGCCACAACCTTGATGATTGATGATGGTGAGGTCGTTCAAACCTATATATTCAATCTATGAATATGGTTAGTGGAGAATCTAAAGTCTAGATAGAAAGAGTAACGTCGCATGAAGAAATCAAGGTTTCCGGAAAATCTTGATATACAAGGCATGTACTGAAAGAACATGTGATTTAAATCATCCTCAGAGTAGTGGAGAGTGTTTTCATGGAGAGTTTAGTATTACACATCATGTTCTCCATACCACCCATCATGTGGCCCCTAGCTAGACATATCATCGTATACAGGGAGTACAAGCCCCAGAGATCATGTGACCCCACACACCATGTGTGATGAGCTACACATCATGTACTTTAGAAAGTACATTGGAATGCATAGGTAGAACACTGAGTTCGAAACCAAACCCCTATAGATGGTGTGATGAGTAATACATGGTCATAGTTTAGAGTACATGGTAACAAGTAGGTGACTCACTGAGTGTCAGCTCAAAATCTACATATTGTGTATCCTTGTGGGACACAATGTGCATCATGGTAAAAGGGTATACCGTGTGAGCACGGGACATAGGCAGTTCCAGTATTTGTGAGACACTCTATGTACTCCTAGGAACATGCCATGTAATTATTTAAGGATAGGTTAGAGTCATAATTCTCTCTATTTTATCTTTTTTGGTATCATCAATGAACTTCCTTGGACTAGTATTGGTTGAGTGTGTTCCTTTAGTCCATTCCTTTGAGGGTTTGGTGTAGCATCCTATTCACATCAATTAGGGTGACCCCTCTATAGATTCTTGTTGAACAGTATAGTTTTGGAGAGTTCCCTTATTTTGGAGTGAGTTGTCTCAATCTGCTTCCATGAGGGTTTATTGTGACATCAACTCCAGAGCATCAGAATTTATAACCCTCAATAGGTTATAGTATGTGTCACTCCTAATAGCCTATAATGATTCCCATTTCCTTCATGCTCCCTAGGTAGGGCTATTTGAATTTCCATGACCAACACTTACATGGGATTCAATCCCCTATCTCGAAGGATAAATCCAGTATGTTGTGGTCCCCCCCCTAGTGAGCTCTAGGCATTGAACCCCTATCTGTGTATCGAGATCTGATTATTCCAATGGGGTATCAGTCTGATGAAGTGTGTATCTTGGATTAAACTTCTCAGTCTAATTCATGCTTTTACTTGGCTAGACCTAACGAGCATGACCTATGGAATGAGTTTCATCAGTGGTATTATAGCTTTGGGAGTGGTTCCTCCCAAATGAGCTTTACCTAGAAACCTTGAGTGGATCCATGGTTGAAAGTTGTTGATACCTGTTGTGATTCTGAGTATTTATGAGTATAAATGGGATATTATAAGTTATCTATATGTCTCGTATATTCTTGAAATATATGTATTTTATGATATGACTACTCTTGATGTTTTATGTTTAGTATTTTTGGGATATCCTGGTGGGTATTGTTATACTCAAACCTACATGGTCTCTTCTAACACATGTCATGTCTTATATAGATGAGGTGCCTTATTATAGAGGCCTTGGAGGACTAGGAGAAGGTGGAGCTTATTTTGGTCCATATGGACCAAGGATTATACTGATGTTTCATTGATAGCAGTCCCCTACATCGAAGCAGGTCGGGATTTATTTTTCAGTTTTGGATGTGCTAGTATTTATACCATTTTATGCTTTCTAGTACTTTATGTTGTACTCTGATTGTGGGATTATAGATTTATGATTTCATTGTTATAATATTTTTATATTTCATCATTTTATGGGATTAGAGATGTATGTGTGTGTAGGTACATATGACTAATGTCTCCCATGTGTTTGATATACTTATTCAACATTGGTCACTAGTCTCATCATATTAGAGGCGGGATTGGGGTAGTTGTTACTTGAGCCCCATCAGGTCAGGTCATGAAAGAGTGGTATCAGAGATTTTTCAATCCTAAGATCATAGTTTTCAGTTTTCTCTATATATGGGGTCTAGTTTGGTTATTAGGGAAATAGTTTTAAGATGTTTGGAGTTCAAATTTTGGATTAGGGACTCTAGTGTTGGTGTAGAAGCCTATGTATCCATTCACCGACACTCTAATAACCTTCTTGTTGAATCAGTACATGTGGGTATCGGTTTCAGGGAAACAATTGTTATATGTATCATACAGGAATGGTTTTTGGATTACATTTCCTTATTGGGTCAGTACACTAGATATAATCATTGATCATGGTACGCGTTTTCTTCTTTCATGATGTATTCGTGATGAGAGCTAGTGAGTTTTCTATAGCAGAGTCCAGAGTTTTACCTAATGATTGGTGATTCCTCCCTTAAGGGGGTTATTCTCGAGGAAATATTTCTTCAAGATGGTCAGCAAGTGGTTCTTTCTCTTGTTGATTAGTTTATAGACCCACCTATTAGGGTACATGTAGATATGGAATGTTATAATGATTCATGGATGGATCTATTGGTGTTGGATGATGATAGATAGGGTTCAAGAATATTTCATGAGCTTTCAAGGTAGGGATCACCTAGAATTTAGGGTTAGCAGGACCTACCAACAATAGACGTGTGATTAAGGTCTCATCGAAGGAGGCACCATCTTTCACAGAGACTATGGGGGTAGCTTTTTCCACCAATTCATGATCATTTTTATTCTTGTGGTGGTTATGGAAATCTCATGTCGGATGTTTCTAACCATTTTTCTATAGTCAGACAGGTAGTCAACGAACCTCCTTGGTAGAGATAGTAGTTGGAGAAAGGAGTTCAGTGGGGCAGTAGATATTATAGAGGAGTTGGGGGAGCAGTAGGAGTTAGCTGGCACTTGGGTTTGATTATACCACCACCACCCCAAGGTGGACCACTCCATAATTGTAAAGATGGTGGATATAATCTTGGATCTCTACATGTGTTAGAGGATTTTTACCCATAGACTTCAAGAGTTTTTCGAGGTATGATCTGTGTCTCTTCTACTTTTGTTGTATTATTGTTGGACATGGTCATGAGCCACTCTTTTTTTCTTTATTTGAGACTTTTCTTGGGATAAGTGGGCCATTAGTAAACCCATGTGTTGGTGATGTTTTTTATTTCATTAGACATGAAATAAATAGGGATAATTCCCCCACTAAGAGGTTTTCTTGTGACATGATCCAAAAATCATGTGGGTGAGTCAGTGTTTCCCAAATCGGATAGTATCGGGGTGTGGTGGATGAGTTCCGTTGAATTGTGTGTTTCAGATCCTTCTGATGTGATAACTTATTGAATAAATCTTTAGTTATGGTAAGTAGGTAGGAAAGGGAAAGGATGAGTTCCAAGCAGTATGTTCTTGTAGAGGCCTCAAGTGAAATTTCAGGTATGACATGTGCCTTCACTACCCCACTTACAGTTTTAACATGGATTCATGAGGCACTTATCCCTAAGAATATCCTCTATTTGATAACTTGTGATACCATTGGATCCTTATTGATCAACCCTTTTGTTTGAGGATCCTATATAAAGGATCAATTATCATGTTCTTTTATGACAGTGTGACCTGACTCTAGGAGTAGAGAGAGAGCCTCACGTGGGATCTCTTCGTAGTGGCAGTGAGACCCAAAAATGTTTTTCTCAGTATGAACTAGTTTTCCACCATAAATTCTCATTTATTTGTCACCGGTGGGTGGAATCATTTTCATCCTGTTAGGATAGAGTTTTCATCCATGTATAAGGGGTGATCCCAGAAAAGATCATGATGAGCTCATGTGCAGGAGGTTATGATAAAATTCTTATCAATTAAATATAAATAACTTTATAACATTGGATTCTATGATATTTTGTTTCTATATTGGTGGTGTAGTATGAGGGAATAATTCCTAGGGACGTTCCGAGTTTATATCCACACACAAATTTAGGCTTCTTCAAGGACTAACACTAGGGATCACCCCTTCTTTTTTCAATTGCATATCAGATGGCACCTATTGAGCTTCATAAGATGAAGATGAGGTCATGAATTTATATAGAAAGGGGTTTTGTAAGACTCTGTATGTTCACCTAGAAAACCCAGGGTTATTTTCCTAATATTAAAATGAGTGATTGTGGTTGGTTTTGAACTCATGTCTACTGTCATTCTAGATAACTTGTTACTTTTGGTGGACCAAATTGAATTTCCTACCCTCACGAATAGTATAGTGTAAGTATGGGGTCGATCCAAAGAGATACTTTGAGTGTTTTTAACTTGAATTGTAGTTATTTAATTGAAGATTTTATGAATTTAGAGTCAATGGTTGAAGGTTTTAAGAGTTACTCAAGATGTTTGAGTGGTTCACTTCCAGGATTCTTTAAATTCTTACTTAAAACAGAACACACGAAAAGTGTTTTCAACAATAAAAAAAGGGAATGCATTGGGGTTATGGATCTTTAAAAATATCATAGAAAATCAATTTTATTATTATGTTGTGTTGTTCATAATAACTCTCATATTTGGGATTCAAAAGTGATGGAAATCCTTTAGTTCTGTAAGTTCCATTTTAGTTCTTGGTCCAAAAATTGGTTTTTAAAAACTTTTCTGAAAACAAAACACTTCAAGATGAAGAGTGCACTCAATGATCATGGGATTAGTCATTTTAATTCCCCTTGATATCCTTGTAATCTTATTTATTGATCCAATACATAGTATCTAATCAGATAAAGAAATGAGACTTAGTAGAATTTATGAGAGACAAATAAATTAACACAATAATAATAAGTGTAATCAATCACCAAATAGTTTTGATTATCCACAGCCCCAACACATTTAAGGAATTATATACCCATGAACAAATGATGACAAAAAATATCTTTTTTCCTCTGATGTTTATTACAATTGAGAAAGAAATTATAATTTCCAAGAAACCACAAAAGATAAATCTCCAAAACAATTTCCTAGAATGATTTTCAAACTCCTTTTACTACCAAGATGAACCCCCCACCCCCAGGATGATCCTATGCTTCCAAAATGGTCTATAGATCAGTAATTAGCTGACACCTAGTGTCTAGGTGTGGTTAAGGGTCATAATCCTGAGTCAAATAGTGGTTAATAAGGTAGATAGAAATTGTCTGGATTCCTGTTGACTGGCACATGGTTTTGGAGAAGGGTTAGTTTAACCGTGTGAAAATCATGATCATGGTTTTGTTCTTATGTATTTGAGTCTCATGGTCTTATGGCTAGTGTGTATGGTTTTCTTAGCCATGAGGAGACTGTAAAAATGGACAATGCCTCTTCAAAATCTCACTTCACATGATTTTCTATAGGATACACACTATTTTTTTAATCATGTAGAGGGAATGTGACTGTTTCTATCTTGAGTCTCTTGGGTTTGCATGGTTTCCTAGGATGGGGTGAATGGTTTGGGTCAATTAGTAGTAACCACTAACCCTAGAAAAAGGGGCCAAATGCCTTTTATTTATATTCAAAATGCCTGGTCTATGCCAAATGTAACACCCCAAGGTTTTCTAAAAATAAATAGAAATTCTTGGAACTTTTTTTAAATAGATATTTTTTAGCCTTTAAAACATGACTTCTTTTTACTTCTATGTTCTTAATTTCAAGAAACTGTCATCTACATTTGTGTTCAGTATGTTATTTGGAGTCTATTGGAACCAACTTGTTTTTTTAGTGAATAGTAACATATCCTTATGAATATTAATATGAATATTAATATGACCCTAATGAATATTAAATTTTATTATTATTTTATTTTATTAAATATTTATGATAATAGCATTTAGGTTAGTTTTTCATTGTGATATAGAAGTAGTTACAGAATTAGAATTGTTAATTTTTGAATTAAGTATGATTTTATTTAAAAATTAAATTAATAATATTTATAAAATTATTTTCAAAAAATGGATTTCATTTTTGAAATCTACACATCGATAAATGGTTAGTGTGAATTTTGGGAATTTTTCTGAAACAGTTGATTTTTTGGTGAATAGTAAAAAATACAGTTTTTAGTTTCTATGTATTAATGACATCATTAATGATATAATAATTATGTCATAAATCTTTTCAACTTTTATATAGTTAAATAATATGTGAGGTGTCCGAAGTGGCTTATACCGTGGGAAAGCCCATGGTTTTGTAAATACAACTCATGAGGTGTCCCTTGAAAATTATTAAAATAATCCCTCACTTTTCCTATAAATACCGACTCTTACCTTCATTTAATTCATTCCCAATTCTCCCTCAATGAATCTATGGCCTCCTTACCTTAATATTAGTCCTCCCAAGGTTTACTCAATCCCCCAAGGTCCCAACCTTCAAGTTCTAAGGGTTACCGTACAAGGTAAGAAAATTCTCAATTTCTTTCTTTTTCCTTTCACATTCTCTTTTATGCAGTATAATTTTCAAGTTTCCATACCATATTATTATTTCCTTATTATTCTTTATCTTCTATATATTATGATTCATTTCTGGATGGGTGACCCTTTTCCCCTCTATTTTTAATATTTTTCTAAAACCATGTTGTGTAGCCGTTAGGCTGTCGAATTTTTGTAAGCGATTTCACAACTATTCTTTTATTTTGAGTTCCTTCCTTATTCTTTCTTCATATCTCCTTACCCAAGAGGAATTAAATCTCCATAAATCATGTATAATCTGAATTTTATCATGTTTATGAAAAATTACTCATCTTTATTCTTCTCCTCTCCCACTTATTTAAAGAATAAAAACATTGTCCGTTTGTGTCGAATTATCAACATCGTGGATGATGTGATTTCAATTTCCATTAATTCTTTCAAGTCTGGTCATGAAACCATTTATATGGCTGAAACAGGTTATAATATATGTTTTATGACTCACCAATGGTTCTGTAATTCTTTTTTACTCATGTTTATAATTTATAATACAAAACGAGGTTGTTATTATCAAATAACCACTAAAATGATCTAAACGAACATCATTAATGTTCTAGATTATGAATCATCCTCAAGTCAGAATTAAAAATGATAAATGGAATAATTTATGTTAATGGTTATATAAAAATATTACTCAATCCCAAATTCTGGATTTTCACTTCCAATCGACAAGAATGTCCACCATGAACCAATCATAGAAATCATGTAAAAAATTCAACCAAAAACAGTGCAAAGGGAAAAATACTAACAATTAAGGGTGAAACAATGTTATGAAATGATCATATAAGATTTTATAAACATGAACATGTTTCTTTAAAATATTAATAAAACTCTTTTAACCATTATACAGGAGGTTTAAACAATTTTTAAGTAAGACAAACCTGAGGTAAGGGGATTCTTAACCCGATTTACATTCTTTTAATTAACCTTCTACTTCATTATTTATGTGCTATTTAAATTTTTTGTGTGATGTGTTCTGTTTATATTATATTTTTTTATGTGTATTTACAGTTTATATACATACTCCATCACCTCTATTAAGTCTCTCTTCAATTGTATGACATTTACAAGGGGCTTTTCTTTAAAAACCCTCCTTTTAAATTCAGTTTTACGAAATTCTAAAGCAATGTTTTTATGGAATTATTAATATTGTATGATTATGTTTTGGTTCTTGGAAATTATTTATGATGAAGGGTGGGACCTATATTTACCTTCAATTCATTGGGTATGAGTAAGTTGGATGTCGGCCGTATAGTTACTCCAAGTGTAGCTGCAATGGTTACACAAAGAAAGGTAGTCGTGAGGGTTACAGATTATAAGGTAACTAAGAATGGTTACAATTTTATGTAAGTAATTACCCAAGATACCTCTATGATTATATTTATGTTCTCATGTTTTGTATGGATCTTTTTTGAATCTCATGTTACACAAAGTAAGTATATATGAGTGACAAGAATGTCTTCTGAAAATGTTTCCATACGTTACGAGTATTCATGGACTAATGTGCTCTTTCCTTCCTTTTTCATCCCTTACTAAGATTTGTGCTCATCCCAAGTTTTTAAATGCTTTTTCACAGGTTAATGTATGTGTAATACAAGTAAGTAAGACATGTTAAATGTTGAATAATTTCCAATGAGTCTTGTTTTAAGTTTTAATGTTTAATATTTAGAGAAAAATGGAAACTATTTTTATGGTATCCACTCTGTAACAATGTGTAATGTTATGAATGTTTTGTCCTAATTATCTAAAGATATAAACTTGAAAATATCCTCAATGTAAAAGGAAGTGTTTTCTTAACTAAACTCAAGATTATGTATGTCATAAGGTCGGGTCCTTATACCAAATCTTCTTATCCCTTCTTTGGATGATTAAATACCACCTATCAATACATGTTAAGGTTTTAAAAACATGAAAATTGATCCAAAAAACCATTTTCAATGTTTCTTTAAGTATAGAAATTACATATGCACATAAGTGCATCAAAATCCCCCACACGTGATCATTTGTTTTTTCTTAAAAAAATTCCTAGACAATAATCTCAAAGGGACCATCAAAGCAACGTATAGAAATTTCACAGGGTGAATCAAATAAATGAATGTGAATTTTGGATAAATAATTATTGTAAATTCTATAATAATTATTCATGAATCACCAATATTTGAAGTTATCTAACAAATTATTATTAATTCAAAACATCCAAATATTCATTCTTAAATCATTTTTTGTTTAAAAGAGAAATTGTTCATATTCATTTAAAGAATGTTCAATCCTCTACTTCCATTTCATCACACACTTAGGTAGGTTAGGAAAAAGATCTCACCAACACCAATTGATAGGCTATCACCTTATAGGTCACACAATCTCATCAACTTGAAAATTTTAAGAATGATTAAATTTCATCAACATTTTGGGAATGCTTTTTCATATCTCAAATTTTTTTCATTGTGGTGAGATACTAACATTGAAATTTGGGTGCCAAATTTTTTCATGTCTTATCTTGATGAATTGATATAACTAGACAAGATCTAATGAAATTAAGACCACATAATAACCACTAGTTTGGTGTCAACAATTTCAATGCTTCACTTCCCTTTATGCATAAATCAATTTCCATTTTAAGGGGTTTCTTAATTTAAGCTACAACATCACAATGTTTATTTTAAAAAAATTGTTTTATGAATGAATATATAAAGGTTTCTATTTAATTGTTCCAATTATTCTTCACATAAAAAAATAATACTATCAATACAGACATATGAGTAATTTTAAAAATAGGTCTCCAAATTACATTTTTTTTCTAGTTGATATAAATGAGTGACATATATAACATCCCTTTAGAGGTTCTCTTTGAAAAAAACATCCTAGGTTATGCCATAGAAATAAAAAATTTGGGTGCCAAAATTAATCATCCTAACCCACACATAAAACTAAGCACAGTCCCCCATGAACACGGTTAGGTGGAGCAGGGTGAGTAAAAAAATCATGTAAGGGGAGGGAAAATGGATCAGAATAGAAAAAACCCCCTAGATGAAGGTTGGATAATGGCTTTTCTAGTGTGCAAGATCCCACCAAGAAGAAGAGTTTCTTCATTACAAAGTATTCATATTCCTTATTTCTTGACAAGGAAACCGGAAAAGGTGAATCAATAATAGCATAGTAGTAGTATGTAGAGTTAAATAGAAGAAAAAAATCACACCAAAAATGAAAAATACATCAATCATCCACATGAGTATGAAAATTTAAAAGCATACTCACAAAAAACGTCAAGTGGTAAGAGTAGTAGAATTTAAAAGAAAATAATTTCCATCCTATGGGAGGACCAATGCCAAATGGGTCCTAGAACTGAGTGCGGGAAACCTCATTCAATGAAGGATTTTTTTTGGCTTGCTCAGTATCTATACCCTCTATAGGAAGTGCTTCTAGTATCTTCTATGGAGTTTAGGATTCATAGTAAGGATATATGTAGGAGGATTCATCCATGTACATGTATTAGGAAGGGGGATAGTTGGGTAGGGGTTGGTAAAGTTCAGGGGTAGAGTGATCCTTCAAGATTATTTATGACATCTCTCATTGAGTGGACTCAACTTTTCAGTTGAACATGGCATAAAAATCTTGGTCCTACTTCCATTGGAGATCTAGCTTACTGAATGGGGTGCCCTCAATGTTGGGTTAAGTGGAGTAGGTCAAATAGGGTGGAGGATGCATGGAGGTGGTTGGACTATTGGGTAAGTAATCTTCAGCATGTGGGGAGGAAAGGTGGAATACAATGGGTGGGGTTGAGGTTTGATGGAGAACACCCTGGGCTTACTCTTTGTGTCCTCTAAACCGATAATTTTGGACATCAAATTCCATAATCCTCATAAGATGAACCATAATGGTATCAAAAGGGGGAGTCAATGGAATCTCAATTAAGGAGTCTTCATCGAATTGAACTCCAATATGCTTAACTAAGAGAGTGATATAAGGTCCTCCAAAAATGTCTCCCTTGGGTTTTTTGAACATGTTCTTGAGGTACTACATGAAGAAAAATTCAATTTTGATGGGTGTCCCAGTAATCATGGATTTTATAATGAAAACATTTTGGGGAATAACATTGCTTTAATTGTCTAACCGGGGAGTGAATCAAGTTGTGATGATCTAGTGAAGAATATGATTAGTGGAATTCAAGAGCATAGAGGAATTAGTTTTTTTAGGGATATAGGGTGGGTTGGGATGAGAAATAATAGCCCAAAATTATCTAGAAGTTCTAGGGTCCCAATATTGTGTCATCTCGGCATACTCCATGTTGCCAACAAAGTCATTCATGTAAATGCCATCAAATGTGGATAACTCTATTAGAAAAAAAATATATCAATGTTTCAAAAGACGTAATGTGATTTCACCTATACCCTATGTTAAATTTCCCTTCTCATCAACCATATACCTATCATATCATAGAAATGTGGAAGTTAACTCCATCATGAGTTCCTTATATGTTGTGTTGTGTATAGTAAGTTCCCTAGTTAGGTTTCCATGGTCAATCATTCTCTACATCTCTCCAGATATGCCTAAGGGCTCAAGGTGGTGTGGTTAAAAATAATTATTCCTATTTACCCCCTGAGTTATAATCACTCAATATCTCTTAAGATCCTATTTCTTGGTAAATTTGAGTTGGGGACCTGGGATCTTATCAGAATCGGAAGCATGGGAACATTTAGAAGAGGCCATGGAGATTTGGTTGGGCTTCCTGCATGAAGTAGTACAACAAAGAATAGATATAGAATAATTGAACAAATGATAGATATAAAACTAACTTCTCATTATTTTATTCCTAAACAACCCATAGTAGGAAAAAAATATGGGCAAATAGATCATGAAAAATTAGGGTTTTGGAAAAATTGGTTTGTGCAAGTGTGTGTTTGGATGGTTTAGCAAGAAATGGTTTGGAAAAGATGAAGAAAACCTAATATTAAAATAAAAAATGTATAAATATATGGGTGGAACATGTGGTTTCCCTAACCTAAGGGAAGGAGGAGAAGGAAAAAAGGAAAGAGATAAAGAGAAATGGAAGAAGAATGGGAAGACAGGAAGAAGGGAAAGGATCTTACCTTAGAGTGTGATCCAGATGAAGAAGGAGGGGACAATAGCATTAAGGTTGAAGGAGGTAGAGGGGTAAAGGGATTTTCATGGTTGGGAGGAAGTTCCTCACATGATTTTGGGGTTAATAATTTGGGTTATGATTTTTTGGTTTTAAAAATTGGGGTATTTTAAGTGGCATACAGTTACTTCACACGGTTTGGTTAACCATGTGGTGATTGTGCTAAATCTACTCAAATGGGGACCCCACTTGCATGGTTTTATTTCATGAGCTGGTTATCCATGAAAATCTCATGTGCCTACATATAGAATGAGGTTCCTACTATGAACAGTTTATGCACACTTTTTGTTTAACTGTACACATATTGTGTGTGAGACACTGTGTTTTGAAAAAAAATCCCCATTTGTGTGAAATATACCCTCTTAAACTCAAATAAATTATTCCCCAATTGTTTTTAAAGTTTATTTTAGGTATCCATAGGATTTATAAGTAGATAATAATAAATATTAAATCATAAATATATCATTTTATATGAATCCTATAACTAAAACACACAAAATAAAAAACACACTAACATGCTCCCCTAAGAAACACACAATCTAACATCTATTTCGATAATGTTTTGAAATATTGGGTTACCTATAGGTCAGTTATAAATTTAATGTATCAATATATACATACCTTTTCCTCTATTTTACCTTAATTTCATGGTGGAGATCATTCCCACTATGTCCTCCATTTGAAAGTATGGTTTGAGGTGTTCTTTATTCACATTGAATGTTTTTCTGTCTTCACCAGAAACCTCCACAACACCATAGTGAAAAAACTTGATCAATATGAATGGTCCAGACTATCAAGACTTCAATTTTCCTAGAAATAACCTCAACTATGATTTGAATAATAAAACCAGGTCATCGATCTAGAATGATTTCTAAGAAATTAGGCAGTCATGAACCACCTTCGTTCTCTCTTTGTAGATCTTGTAAATTTCATATAATTCCTACCATATCTCATTGAGCTTAGATAAATGGAATTTTCATTTATACTTGGTGGATTTCATATCATAGTTTAGTGCTATAACCACCCAATATGCCTTATTTTAAAGTTTCATCGGTAAGTGGTAGGTCTTTCCACAGACTATCTAGAATAGAGAAATGCCAAATAGTGTTTTGAATATTGTTAGATAGGAACATAAAACATCATCAAGCTTCTTACACCAATGTTTCCTTGATGCTACCACTATTCTCTTAAGTATTTTTTTGAGATATCGGTTGGAAGCATCCAATTATCCACTATATTGGGGATAGTATGGTTTCCCCATATTTTAATTCACCCCATATTTCATGAGAACACTTTTCATAATTACATTATCAAAATGTGTACCTTTTTCACTGATGAGGACCCAAGGGATACTAAACCTTTTGAATATATTCTTCTTTATAAATTATATGACAACCTTTTCCATATTTTAGGTTATAGAAGTGGATTCTACTCATTTAGAACCATAATAAATAGATAATATAATGTATGTGTTACCATATGATGGTGAAAATGGCCCCATGAAATCAATACCACAAAAATTAAAGACTTCCACTTCAATGATGGGGTGTTGTGAAATCTAAAATATGCATCAAATATTACCTATAGGTTGTTATTTTTTACATCATGCCTCAAAATGTCTGGAATCCTTGTGCATTGTCATCTGGAAAAACCCATATTGTAAGATTTTGGAAATTGTGTGGCCAAGCCAGTGATGCATTCTAGAAGTAGATGAGTGAAAAAATTAGAAAATATCATTGAAATTAACCTCAAGTATGTAGTGGTGAATTATTCCATCTCCACGTGATCAGAAGAGCAGAGGATCTTCCCAAAAATACTTCTTCACCTCTAATTTGAAGTGCTTCCTCATTTGGTAAGAAAGATCGGTGTGGAGCACTCTTGTGAAAAAATAATTAGAAATATCAGTGAACCATAGATGAGGTGTTGTTGTTACTAAAAATATTTTCACATCTAGAAAGTCTTCTTTTATCTCTTTATCATCTACTTTTTCTAGTTGGGGAAACTTTAAGAGGGTTACTTGATCATAAATCATGTTCTATCTCCCTTTTTTATCAAGAATCTCCAAATCAAATTTTTAAAAAAGAAGTACCCGGTGAATCAACTTTGTCTTACCATCTTTCTTGTTTAATAGATACTTGAGTGTTTAATGGTTGGTATAAAAATAACTTTTAACATAACCAAGTATTATTTAAATCTGTCTGATTAAAAAAAACTTCCAAAATTTCTTTCTCCACTGTGGTATAATTGATTTAAGCTTATTTTAATTCATGACTTTCATAATAAATAGTCTAGAAGATTTGATCAAGATATTTCCCAAGGACATCCATCACCATTTAATAAATATCATCATACATGATCTCTAATTGATTATCCCAATTTGTGGAAATCATGATTGGAGCTTCAACCAACCTTTGTTTCAAGAGTTGAAATTCCCCAATGCAAGCTTCATTTAATTTGAATATGGAATCCTTTGATAGGATATTAGTTAACGGTTGATCTATTTTGGAAAAGTATTTCTTAAACTGTTGATAAAATCATGCAAGCCTAATAAAACTTCATATTGTATGGACTAAAGTAGGAATGGTCAGGTTGGATATCACATCAATTTTAATTGGATCAACTTTAATCCCATTTTCAGATATCGGGTTGCCTAAGATGAAGCCATTTTTCACCATAAAATGGAATTTTTTCCAATTCAAAATCAAATTCTTCTGCTCACACCATTCCAATAACATTTCCATGTTTCTCTAACATGAAATAAATAACTTCCCATAGACTAAGCAGTCATCCATGAATAATTCTATAATTTGATCCACCATGTCAAGGAAAATAGATAATATACACTACTAGAAGGTGGAAGGAGAATTGCATAGAGAGAAGGACACACAATGGTAAGAAAATGTTCCATACGGACACATGAATGTTCTCTTCTCATGATCTTCAGGTGAAATAGATATTTTTTTATATTTGGAATGATCATCTAGGAAGTATTATAATTTATACCCCACTAAATGTTTCAATATTTGGTCCATAAATGGGAGTCAGAATTGGTCCTTCTGTGTAGTGTCATTTAACATTCGGTGATCGACACATGCCCTCCATCTCATAACTTTTCGTGTTGGTATCACATCATTATTCTCATTGGAAATCGAAGTAATACCCCCCTTGGATACCACTTGTAATGGGTTGACCCACGGACTGTCTAAAATTTGGTAAATGATTATAGAATCTAATTTCTTGATTAATTATTTTTTCAAAACCTCCTTCATTAGATGGTTTAGTTGTCATTTTGGTTTTCTTGATGGTTTGGATCCTTCTTCAAAAAATACCTTCTGGGTACAAATGGTTGGACTAATCCCTTTAAGACCATCCATTATCCAACCAATATCTTGTTCTCTTCATCTGAGAACCTGTAAAAGTGTGTCTTATTTCTCTTGTGTGAGGTATTTGTTAAGAATAATAGGTAGTGTGCTTTTTCTCCTAAATAATTGTACTTTAAAGATGATGGGAGAGGATTTATTTCAATTTGCAAGGATTTAATAACCGAAGGTACAATAGGTTCAACATCTTCTATTTCCAAACTATTTAGTACTACTTCTCACTACCAATAGTGACCACCCTGGCTGGAGATATATTATAGCTCTTCGTGTTCATGTGTGGGCTATATTTTAGCTGAATTCAGATCATAAATAGAAAAAAAATATCCCATGTTAATTTCTAGGTAGTTAATATAATATTCAACTATGGATAAGGTGCATTAGTCCTCACTTTCCACAAATGATGCCTTTTTACAACTTTTAGGACATTATAAGACACCCTTCCATCTCTCAGTAAAAATATCAATTCACCTTGATGAACATCAATCAAAACTTTAACAGTAGCCAAAAAGGGTCTCCCTAAAATAAAAGTTACTTCTACATCATCCTCCAAGTCAAGTATAATTAAATCATATGGAAGAATTAATATTCCAACCTTCACCATCACATCTTTAAGTAGTACCTTTAGATATTTAATTGAGTGGTCAACTAATTATAGTGCCACATGAGTAGGATTTATCTCATTGAGTCCTAACTTCTTAAAAATACTTAAATGAATTAAATTTAAATTATTCCTCAAGTAACAAAGGGCCTTCTCAAACTCACAATAACCAATTATACATAGAATAGAAAAAATTCCATGATATTGAATCTTGAGAGGAATCGAATGCTGAATCACCACGGAGCACTCCTTGTTAAAGGGAATGGTACCCAAATCTTCTATCTTCTTGTTTTTAACAAAAGTTCCTTCATAAAATTTGTGTAGGAGGGAATTTTATTCAATGCCTCTGCAAAGGGAATGTTTATGTGGAGTTTCCAGAATACTTCCATGAATTTTCTAAACTACTAGTCAAGATTTCTTTGATTCATGCACTCTGGAAAAGGAAAGGTTGATTCATAAGGTTTTACCACCCCCTTTTCTTTAACATGCATAGAACCATTCCCTTTTGATGACTCTTTTGGTGAGTTAATCACCTTTGATTCAGATTCTTTTTCTAAATATTGATTAGATTTTTCATTATCTTCATTCTCAACATATCCTTACTTTGCATTAACTTATTGAGGGATATCCTTACCACTTCTCAAGGTTACTACACTGACTTCCTCCCATGGGTTTTTTTAGTGTTACCTGGTAGTGTTCCAGGTTTACTCATGGAGAGTTGATTTTCTAGATATCCAATATGGTTTTCAAGTCTTCAAATGGATTCTTCTTCATTCTGGAATCTAATTTCAATCATGGTGAGGAACTTCGACATCATCTCTTCTAATTTTGAATGTTGTTCCTGCTAATATTGTTTCTAAGAAACTTTTTTCTATTGTGGTTTTCAATGAGGTTGTTTTGGATAAGGGTTTTGATACCCTTGCTACTAATATGATCCTTTTTTATTAGTTTTCTTGTTGTTGTCTCAGATATGTATTTTGGTATTGTTTTTTGGTATATCTGTGTGGATTTTATGGTCATAGATGAGGGTTTTGTCACTGCTACCCCCAACCCATATTTGTAATGTCCTTCCCTACTGGGTTTTAATATTGAGGTATCATATTTGGTCTATGGTTCTAAGAAACATAGCTCACTTGACGTGTATACGGGCCGACATTTATCCTCATACATTCACCCATGATGTGGTTGTCACCACAATCGATGCAATCCTGATGGTTAAATTCTTGAACTTCTAAAGAAGAAAAATAAACGCATCAATCTTATTTGATATGGCATCAAGTTAGGCATATAGAATCATGGTTTCATCAAGATTATTCATTCCTCTTTTTTGAGTTACCCACTCAAAATTTCATTGGAAAATATTCACTAACATGTCTTCCAAAAAAATCAAACAATTATTCCGGATATTTCCTCATGGTAGTTCCTCCAGTAGCCACATCCACCAAAAATTTAGTTTCTGTTGAAAGACCCCCATAGAATATGGCATCCCTAATTTTTATTACATAACTTTACATATCATTTTATAAACCAAAGATCTTTTAAAGTTTAATATCTTGAAAATAAGGTACATAATACATGAAAATGTGAAATAATAATTCTAATACACATGAAAGGATTCATCACAAGTTCATCATACATTCAATTATTGCATCTCATAACCTAGGGACATATATCAAAGGAAAGGGTGATTATAAGGCCCTGTATGGGAAGACAAGGGAAGCAGTTTACTTGTAATCTTGAGGAATATCAATACTAACTTAAGGAAATACATAAAGGAATTAGAAAGAGGAATATCATAATAATAATAACATGAATCATAACTTGGAAATGTGGATACAATATTTAATTAACCCATTAATAAGTATATCACCATTTTTTATCACTGAGGTGTCATAAAAATTACTAAGGTTATTCACGAAGGTATCGTAAAACATGTCATCTATAGAGATTAAATTATTTACCCAATACATTAGATAAATATTAGGTAACCCCCTTCCTATGTGTTAATTAATGTGAATAACATATATCATAAACAATATTTCATAAATAACCTCTAGAGAATATAAGAAATAGGTTTCATATTAAAATCATGATGTTTTTAAGAAGTTCTTAAAGATATAACTTTATGTCTTTTTTAAACCCATAGAAAGGGAAATTGTATTTAATTTGTGTTAATACATGAAAAAATAGATCCTTTTGAAATATAGGTGAATACCCCTAGAAAATAAAGAGGTTTGAGCATTCAATAAAAAAAATAAGATAATTTCTTAAGAAAAAGAGAGAGATTTTGAGAAGAAAATTCCGCAGCATAACGGGTAAGAAACATAGTTTTAGAAAATATTAAAAAGAGAAAGGAAAAGGGTGTACCATTTATAAAATAATATTAATAAAGTAAAGGTGTAGAATAAAATTTAAAACATAACATTGTATGGAAATTTGAAATATGTAGCACATAAAATGGGAACTTGAAAGGAAAAGAGAAGTTGAGGTTTCCCTTACTTTGAAGAGTGACTCCTAAAACATGAAGATCAGGGCCTTGGGGGGATTGATGAAACCTTGGGATTACTCCTTTGGAGGTAATAATATTTTATATTTATGTATAATGAATTGTTAATGAATATAAACTAAAAAATGGGTGGGTATTTATAGAAAATGTAATGAATTTTTTTATTAATTTCCTGGGACACCTCAGTAGTGGTATTTGAAAAACCATGGAATTTCCCATGGTATTTTCCCATGGTAATGGACACCTGGGACACCTAATATGTTATTTTAATCCACAAGAGTCTACAAGAATTTTATATTACTCATTACATCATTATGACATAGTTATGATGTCATTAAACATACCGAAAAACTCATACTGTAATTTTACTATTCATGAAAAACTTAAGTATTTTATAAAATTATCATAAATTTACCCTAACCTAATATTGATATTCGTATTTTAAAAATGAAATTTATTTTATCATAATAATTCTCTGAATATGATAGATTTATCTTTTAACTACAAAAATACTTATTTATTAAAAATAATGCCGAACAGAAAATGCATAATAAAATTTTTGATACTTGAAAAAAATTAATCTATCATTTGTAATTAAATAATATTGTTTTGATAATACTATTTCATTAAAATAAAACTATTAATAATACCTTATTTTATTATAATAATTATATCATTTTTGAAAATTAAAATTTCTGTTCAGAAAAATCAGTTTATCAGATTTTCCATATTTTAAATGAAAAACTATACTCAAAACAGAATTGATAGAAACAAAATTTTATTTATAAAAAGGGATTATACAATAAGTAACTAAGGACTTGAAACATAACCAATTATAACACCTTAATATAACCTAAGGGTAAGGTGTGTGATGGAAATATATTCTTCGAGAGGCTTGGATAACATCGCTCGAGTGGTAATCTCTGCTAAATTGAACTTCTCCTGTAGTCGATTTCATTCAAGCTTAACATGTTGAAGCTCAGATTGGGATTGGTAAAGAGTGAATCCCAAATATGCTAACTCACTCCAAAGTTCTGATAAATTTTCTTGGTATGGCATGTGTGTACTGGATGAGTTCATCGACTCTTCTTTCTGTATTAATTTAGCATTATCATTTCTATTTGTAAATGAAAATTATAATGTTAAAATTATTATTAAGATTATTGTTTCCAATGATCATTTTGACCAACGGTAATAATTGACCAATTGTCATATAATGGTTGAAATACAATGGTCACATTTTAATTTTACTCACTTCATTATTAAAGGGATACAGTTTTGTTGAGTATAAAATAATATAACACACATTTTCACGAAACAATTATCATTATAAAAGTTTGGGTCAGTACATTATTTTCCCCTTAATAAATTTAATCCCCAAAATATAAACTTGTGCACTCAAAAAAGGAAATTTTTTTGTGCTTCTTGCTCATTGTTTTCTCTGGTTCCCACATGGCTTCTTCATATTTTTGGTTCCTCCACAATACTTTAATAAGGTGGGTATTTTTGTTGCATAGAACCTTGTCTCTATATTCCAATATCTCCACCGGATTCTCATCATAATCGAGATCATGTTCCATTTGTACCACCTCTATATTCAATACATTTTAAGGTTCAGTTATGTACTTCCTCAAGAGAGATATGTTGAAAACATCATGAACTTGAGATAGGTTTTGTGGAAGTTCAAGCTAATAGGTCACTGCTCCTATGCGATCAAGGATTTCATAGGGGCCAATGTACCTAGGGAGGAACATCCCCTTCCTCCCAAACTACATGACTCTATTATAAGTTGAAACTAAAAGGAATAATTTATCTTCAACATCAAATTCCAAGTCCCTTCGATGGTTTTCAGCATATATCTCATGCTGACTCTAAGCATATTTTATGTGTTGTTGTATGGAATGAACCTTTTCTATCATCTCTTGCATAAGATCAATCCCAATAAGATTTCTCTCAGTAGATTTATCCCAACAAGTATAAGTTCTACATGACTTCCTATATAATGCTTCATAGGGAACCATTTGAATACATTAATTTAAGTTGTTGTATGAGAACTCAACTAATGGGATATGTCAATCTCATTCACCATTAAATTACACTGACCATGTTCTCAGCATGTCCTCGAGTGTTTGAACAGTCCTTTCAAATTGGCCATCTATTTGAGGGTGATAATCTATACTGGAATTCAATTCGATACCCATATCATGTTTAAGACTTCTCCAAAAAATTTATGTGAACCTTGGATCATGATCAAAAATGATAGAAAGTGGTACCCCATACATCCTAAAAACTTTCTTTACGTAAATCTTAGAAAGTTATTCAAGAGATAAATCTTCTCAAATGGAGATAAAATGGACAGTCTTGGTGAGATGGTATACTGTGACCCATATCGCATTGTTTCCTTTAGATTCTTTCAGGAGTCCAGTGAAAATTTCCATAGTGATATTTTCCCACTTCCATGATGGTATGGGTAGCGGTTGTAATACCCCTTTAGGAATTTTTCAGTATTTCGTCACTTTTTGACACATTAGGAACCTTATAGTGTAGTCAGCAATATCCCTTTTCATTTTATCCCACCTATAATGATCATGAAGGACCCTTTAAATTTTAGTTCTTCTAGGATATATAGAGAAATAAGAGTTATGAGTTTCATTTATAAGTTACTTCTTTATTTTTGGAATAGATGGAACACATAGCCTTGTATGAAATTTCAGTACACCTTCTTGATCAATATTAAACTCAAGAAACTTCCCATTCTTCACAACCTCTAACTTATTTAGTAATAAAGGATATTATATTTGATATTTCTAGATCTTCCCTAGTAATAATAGTAGATAAATCATTTAGGATAGGGTTGATGATGTCTCTTCCCTTACAATTCCCATGACCAGTTTTACTAGGTCTTTAATCAAAGCATCTCATTTAATCCTTGTCATTGCCAACACAAAAAGTTCTTTCCTACTTAATGAATCTGCAACTTTTTTTTCTCTTCCAGGATGATAATGAATTGAACAATCATAGTCTTTAATAAGTTACAACCATATCCTATATCTCATGTTCAATTCCTTTTGTATGAAAATATACTTCAAACTTTGATGGTATTTGTATATATAGCATTTCTCCCCATAAATATAGTGCCTCTATATCTTTAGGGGAAAAAACCACAGCCATCTCTAGGTCATGCATAGGATAGTTCTGCTCATGAGGCTTAAAATGTTGCGATACATAAGCAATCACCTTGTCATTTTTCATGAGGGTTCACCCAATCCCTTTCAGAGATGCATCGCTAAAAATAACAAATCCTTCTATGATATAAGGTAGAGTTAACATGGGTACAGTAACCAATCTCTTCTTTAACTCTTGGAAACTTTCTTCACACTCCTTTGTCCAAATGAACTTGACCCATGTTCAAGTTACCTTAGTTATTGGATTATAAAGGCATGAAAATTATTTCAAAAACCTCCTGTAATATCCTTCAAAACTAAGGAAACTATGAATCTTAGTTATAGTTATAGGATGAGGCCACTCCTCTACTACCTTTTTCTTTGTAGGGTCAACTGAGATTCCTTCATTGGTTAAAATGTTCCCTGAAAAAGAAACTTTTGGTAACCAAAATTCACATTTTCTGAACTTTCCAAATAACCTCTCCTTCCTCAGAGTTTGCAATATAACCCTTATATGATCCTCAAACCCCTCATGACTTTTGGAATATATCATAATATCATCAATAAAAAATACCACAAAGTTATCAAGGTAGACTTTAAAGACTCTATTAATAAAATCCATAAATATAGTAGGAGAATTAGTCAATCCGAAGGGAATAACAACAAAATCATAATTTCCATATCTTGAATAGAAGGAAGTCTTTGGAATATATTCTTTATTTACCCTCAATTGATGACAAAAAGATCAAAGAGAAATCTTGGATAATAATTGAGGCCCATATAGCTAGTCAAATAAATCATCAATTCTTGGAAGAGGGTACTTGTTCTTTAATGTGATATCGTTAAGTTATATATAATAAATGCATAGATACATTTATACATCCTTATTCTTCACAAAGAGTACAGGTTCTCCTCAAGGAGACACACTTGGTCGGATAAACCCATTCTCCAAAATATCTTGTATTTGTTTCTTTAATTCCTCTAACTCCACATTTTCTATTCTATATAAGTTCTTAGATATAGACTTGGAACTAGACATCAGTTCAATGGAGAACACATTTTCTCTTTATGGGGGAGGTCTAGGTAACTCCTCAAGAAATACGTCAATGTAAGTCTGAATGATGGGGAAATTATCTATTCGTATACTTTCATTTAATTCTTCATCATCTTTGATCATGTTTATAAAGAAGGCTACATGATGTGCTTCTAGAAAAAACATAGGTCAAGATATCTCTCCTTTGAAGATAAATGTAGTTTTTATATTCAAGACTACTGATATTTCCTTTCTTCTGCATTTTATATTAGCATTATACTTTGAGATACTATTCATCCATATTATAATGTCAAATTCTATCATGGTAATTACTATTAGATTTTTTATGAGATTGTGTTCACTAATGTAAATGCTAGAGTTTCTATACATTTTTTGTGCTTGGATAATCCCTATAGGGGTCTTTATAGATAACTCTACTTTTAAAAGTTCATTGATTGATTCTATATTCTTTGCAAACACGGAGTAGATAAAGAAATGTGTATAACTATAATAATAAAAAGTACTTTCTAGTTGAGAGAGAACAAAGAAAGTACCTTCCACCACATAATTTGGAGCTTCAACTTCAGCTTTAATAATAGAAAAATCATGGCCTTTCTATCTTGGCCTATGATATGGTTGATGGTGATTCCCATCCATTAACATCAGATTTGGATAGTGATTGGAAAATTTCCCATGTTGTACACACTTGAACCATTGTACTTCAGTTAGGTCCTCCATGATATTTCCTTTGTCATTAATGTTTATAAGTTGATGATTTACCTCACTATGATAGTTTCAATCAATATAGTCATCCCTTTCACACTTGTAACATTTCTTGCTCCTGATAAAGTAGTTCCCAGAATGTTTCTTCCCACATTTTCTACATGTGTAAGGTTGCACTTGATTTCCTCCTCTTTCTTGATCAAAGATCCTCCCCAAGTTTTGCTCTAAATATCTCTTTGTTTCATTCGAACTATCGGACCACTACATCTCTCTAAACTCTAATTCAACTTTCATATCAATCTTCACGATCTCATCATAGTTTTCATAGTCTTGGTTGGAAAGATTCTTATTTAGATGACGACTTAGTCCATTGAAGAATCTATCAACCTTACCATTGGGATCCATGACAAAGCTAGAGGTGTAATGATAAATTCTTGTGAATTTCATCTCATAGCTTCCTAGAGATTCATTTTCCCCCTACTTTATCTCTTAAAATTTCTTCTCCATTTCCATTAACATTGAATAAGGGAAAAACTTATTAAAGAAGATTCCCCTGAACTCTTCCCACTCCATATCTTCAATATCCCCTCTTGTCCACATGTTTTTAATCAGATTCCACCACTGATCAGATTCTTCCTCTAATTGGTACACTACAAGTGTGACATTATCTTTTTCAGAACAATGAAATATAGAAAAGATATTTTCTATAGAGATTATCCTCTATTTAGAAATCAATGGGTTGGGAGATCCACTAAAAGAAGGTGATATTTGAAGCATAAAGGACTCAATGTAAAGTTGTTCCCTTCGATGTGAATCTGGTCTCTCAACTTGATTCAAGTTATTTATCATAACTAAATTAATTTGATTCATCCTTCTCATGAAATTTTAAATTATGGATTCCATCGAATGGTCATCAGTACCTGCTCCGTTGTGCTCACTATTTACGTGGTTTTTCCTCTTTCCATCCATTTTCAAAAAGATGAAAACCTTAGTAAGAAACATGATTCATTTGATAATTTTATAATTCCTAGGTAACTTTTATGTCATATATAATCATGCTTAAACATGTTATCATTAAAAATAATTAAATTTTCTATAAATCCTTCATAATGATTCATAAAAAACATGTGATTAACCAAACATATCCCCCGAGAGTATCAAACTAGGAGTGAAGAAAGACCCATTTTCGTGTACTAGGTTACATCGATTTAAGACTGACACACCTTGTTGTAGTTATTACCCCTAGGTACGTCTATGCCAGATCCACATCCACTTGTTCATATCCAGATAGGGATTTATTTATTCGCAAACTAGTTATTTAATATTTGCACCAAAATACCAGAAATGTTTCCTATATTTAAACATTTATCTAGGGTTATTCATAAAGTTTTAAAATCCTAGTTCCAATAAATAACTAAACCATACTTTGATACCAAGTGTGGCATACTACCTTTTTATTATATATCTTTACATATCATTTTACAAAGAGAGGATCTTTTAAATTTTAGTGTCCTAGAAATAAGGTACATAATACATGAAAACATGAAAACATTCTTCTGGTCCACTTTAAAGGATTATTCATAGGTTCATTCTAAGTTTAACTACTATATATCATAACTTAGGTACATACATAAAAGGAAAGGGTGATCATAAGTCCTGATAAGGGAAAATAAGGGAAACAATTTACTTGTGATCTTGAGAAATATCAATAAGAACTTGAGGAAATACATAAATGTATGAGTTAGAGGAATATCATAATAATAAGAACATGAATCGTAACTTGTAAATGTGGATAAAAAATTTAATTGAGTCATTAATAATCATATCACCATAGTTTATCACTGAGGTTTCATAAAAATTACTAATTTTATTCACCAATGTATTGTAAAACATGTTATCTCTATAGATTAAATTCTTTAACAAAGGAATTGAAGTGATATCAGGTCAAACCTTTCATATGTATTAATTAATTTTATCCACATAGATCATAATAAACCATTTCATAAATAACCTATGGAGAATAAAATAAACAGGTTTCATATCAAAATCATTACGTTTTTAAGAAGTTATTAAAGACAAGATCTTTATGTATTTTTTAAACCCACATGAAGAGAATTAAGATTTATTATATGTTAATACCTAAATGAAAAATATAATTTCAACATATAGGTAAATACATCTAGAAAATAAATAATTTTGGGTATTCAAAAAGTAAAATAAGATAATTTCTGGAGAAAAAGAGAGAAATTTTTAGAAGAAATTCTCCAACATAACGGGTAAGAAACATGGTTTTAGAAAACATTAAAAAGAGAGGGGAAAGGGGTATAGAATTCATAAAATAATATTAATATAGTAAAGGGGTAGAATAAAATTTACAGAATAATATATTATGGAAATTTTAAAGACACACCACAAAAAATTGTATCTTGAAAGGAAAAGAGAAGTTGAGATTTCCCTTAGCATGAAGAGTGACTCCTAAAACTTGAATATTGGGACCTTGAGGGATTGAGGACAAATTGGGAGAACTAATAGTAAGGTAATACTATCATAGATTCATGTATAATGAATTGGTAATGAAATTAATTGAAGAAATGGGTCAGTATTTATAGAAATAGTGAGGGAGTTTTTTATTAATTTACTTGGGTACCTTAGTAATGGTATTTGAAAACCCATGGAATTGACCACGGTATTTTTTCAATGGTATTTTTAACATGGGACACATAATATGTTATTTTAATCCAAAAGAGTCTACCAGAATTTTATATTACTCATTAAATCATTATGACATAGTTATGATGTCATTAAACATACTGAAAAACTCAAACTGTATTTTTACTATTCACGAAAAACTAAAGTATTTTATAAAATTTTAATAACTTCACCCTAACCTAATGTAGAAATTATGATTTAAAAAATGATATTAATTTTATCATAATAATAATATAAATATGATAAATTTAACTTTTAACTATAATAATAGTTATTTATTAAAAATAATAGTGGACAGAAAATTCATAGTAAAATGCATTGTAAAATTTTTGACACTTGAAAAAAATAAAATTAGTTTATCATTTTTAATTAAATAAGAGGGTTTTTATGATATTATTTCATTAAAATAAACATTATTAATAATACATTAGTTTATTATAATAATTATATCTTTTCTAAAAAGTACAATTTCTATTCAAAAAAACATTTATCAAATCTATCATATTTTTAAAGAAAAAATAAACTCAAAATGGAATTGATGGAACAAAAATTGTATTTATACAAAGGGATTATAAAATAAGTATCTAAGGGATTGAAACATAACCCCTTATAACACCAACATATGACCTAAGGTTAATTTGTACAATGGTGATAGATTCTTTGGGTGGCTTAGATAACATCACCTGAGTGGTAATCTCAACTAACTTGAACTTCTCCTGTACATGATTTCATTCAAGCTTAACATGTTGAATATTAGATTGGTCTTGGTTAAGATAAAAGCCCAAATATTCTAACTCCCTCTCAAGTTTTGATAAATGGACTTCATACAGCATGACTCTGATTTATGCAGCCATCGACTCTTATTTTTGTATTAATTTAACATTATCATTTATATTTATAATCAAAAATTATAACGTTAAAATAATTATCAAGAGTATTGTTTCCAATGGTCATATTAATCAATGGTCATAATTGACCAATGATCATAATTGGACAATGGTCATATAACGGTCGAAATCCAATGGTTAAATTCCAATTATACTCACTTTATTATTAAAGGGATATAGTTTTGTTGAGTACAAAATAATAAAACACATTTTCAGGAAACAATTATCATTCTTAAAGTTCATATCATTACATATAATGTTTGAAATTGAGTCCATAGTGGGATTCCATGATGAGAAAGTTTTCATAACATCTCCTTGCAATGTTATTGGGATTCATACAAGGATTCTAACTCATTCTGGTAAAAGTTATGAATTTTATTCCTTAATATTGTTGTTTTAGAGGGGGAAAGTACTTGGACAGAAAAGATTGACTCAATTAATCCCATGTGAGGATGGAAAATTGGGTAAGTCCTTTGATCCAATATTTTTCATTATCCATTAATAAAAAGGGAAATAGACTGATCCTAATAGAATCCTTTGACACTCCATGGTAATGAAATGTATCACATATCTCCAAAAAATTTGGGAGATGAGAATTGAGGTATTAACATGGAAAACCCCAAAAATGAACTATATTTTGGATGAGATCCATGATGGATTGTTTGATTTTGAAATTTTGTGCTTGTATCGGTGGTCGAACAATGCCTTTATTCGCTCCATGAATCAAGGGCAGTCAATACACCATCAGGGTACGGTTGGAGGTAACTACTCTTAAGAAAGTTGAGGTATATATTGTTACTCCTATGCAATGTAAGGTAATTTATTCAAAGGAATATATGCAAACCTCTCTTGTGGAAGATAATTATGTGGTTTTTGTTGGCTATAACCTAAAATAAATTGAGTCGGTGGTCCTTGATGGTTCTGTGGCATGTAATCCATAAAATTTGCTAGTGGAGGCAGTTTATATTCACCATTAGTGGAAAGTTGTTGGTTTTGATTCACATAAAACGTAAAAAAAATCCAACTACATGGACAGTAGCTAGTTATTACTCTTCTATATTCACCATGGGGCATTCTGTATTTACTCTCCCATAAGTTCTTAGCATTTCCTTGATATCATTTTTATGATTTAAGGGTCAAAATACAGTGTTTCTACTAACTCGGTGCTCTTAGAACAAGTGATCTGGAAGCTCATGCACCTATGGTTCTATAAGACACCAAAAACACACCAAACGTAAAAGGGAAAAACAAAAAAAACTAAAAACTAAAATGAGGTTAAGATCATAATTTTTCAAAATTTATGATTTTTTTCACTTAATTAATCCAAATAAAGTTTTTATAACACCGCTTAAAACTCCCCATCAATAGCTCCATTATTTGGTGTCGTTATGGACGAAGAGTTACCTTTAGTGACCTAAATTGAATTTCTCACCCTCACAACTAGTTTAGCGTAAATATGGGGTTGATCTAAATGTATAATTAGAGTGTTTTTTAAATTTAATCGTAGTTATTTAATAGATTATTTTTCTAAATATAGAGTTTATGCTTGAAGGTTTTAAGAGTTCCTCAAGATTTTTGAGTTGTTCACTTCCTAAACTATTTAAATTTTTACTAGAAACAAAACACACAGAAACTATTTTTATCAATAAAAAGAGGGAATGAATTGGGGTTGTGGATATTTACAATGATCATTGAAAATCAATAGTCTTATTATGTTGTGTTGTTCATAATAGCTCTCATATTTGGGAATCAAATGTGACGGAACTCCCTTGTTCTGGTAAGTTCTGTTTAAGTTAATATAAATTGATTTCTTGGTCTGATAATGTTTTTTTAAAAACCCTTTCTGAAAATAAACCCCTTGGAGATGAAGAGTGTACCAAATAATCATGGGATTACTCATCATAATTCCCCTATATATCCATTGAAGCTCTATTATTAATCCTATATGGAGTATACAGAAAGATAAAGAAAGGAGACTTGATAGAATTTATGAGAGATAAAATAATTAACACAAACACAATGACTAGAATCAGTCACTAAAGGTTCTTCATTTCCCACAGCCCCAACACATTAAAGTAATTAGCTACTCATGAAACAAATGGAAAGAAAAATATATATTGTTACCTATGATGTTCATTACAGCCAAGAAATAAATGACAATGCCCAAGCAACCACAAGAGATTAATCTCCAAAAAAATCCTAGAATGAGTTTCAAGATCCAATTTATTCCAAGATTATCCACCTCTAGATGATCCTATCCCTCCAAAATTATCTAGGTATCATTAATTGGATAACCCCTAGTGTCTAGGAGTGGTTAGGGGTCATAATCCTAAGTTGAATGGTGGTTAATGAGGTAGATTGGAAGTGTTTGGATGCCTATTAACTGGTTTATGGTTGATATGCAAGGTCAGTTTAACTGTATGAAAACCACATTCATGTTTTTGTTATTATGGTTTTGAGGTTTGTGGTTTTATATTTGGTCCACATGATTTACATAACCATGTAGAGACCATGAAAATGTCCATTGCCTCTTCACAAGTTCACCCAGTATGGTTTCCTAGAGGATCCACATGGTTTGTTTAACTATGTGAAGGGTGTGAGGTCAGTTCTATCTTGAGTATCCTATGTGATAATGGTTTCTTGGGATAGGGTACATAGTTTATGTGACTTAATATTAACTATGAACCCTAGAAAAAGGGTCCAAATGCCTCTGATTTCCATCCAAAATTCCAGATTCAGGTCAAATATTCTTGGCCCTTCCTTGGATGACGAAATACCACCTATTAAGACATGTTAAGGTTGTAAAAACATGAAAATTAATCCAAAAACTCATTTTCAATGTGCTTTAAAGTATGGATGTTCCATATGAACATAAGTGTATCAATTTCTCTTGAACCGTATTACGAGAGGAAAAATATCTACTCTCGATAATCATTGAGTTCTTTGACCAGTGGTTTAGGGTGAAGTGGTTCTAAGAGTTTGACCTCGAGACAGGTTATCACCATCTCTAATTTTAGAATAGGATATACCATAAGTGGATTTCCAAACCTAGTGTGGATGCTTTAAGTTTTTGGTGATATACTTCAGCATGTTGTATGCCTTATTAGAGTTTTAAGACTTGTAAATTGGATCCTTAACCCTTTGTGGATCAATTCATGGTAGGTATTCTTCGATGAAATCCATGTGTGTTCAGCATCTAAGTTGGATCACATGATACACCTGAGGATGGTTCAATTTACCTCTAGTCGATACTTGTTACCCCTCCACTTATTCATAGATACAGGGAGGTAAAACTTTAGGATATATATTGTGAGATTTTGTGTGACCATATAATCACTGGATATGTTCCTGATAGATTTTCCAAATGTCAAAAGCTCATCATCATTATTCGGGGATGGAAGATGACACTATTCACACTGTGGAAGGAGGTGTTGAGGAGGTTTTTTTCCTATAGTAGTACATCTAGTGGATATGACGACATATCAGGATCACTTATAATAGTTTGGGAAACCAAAGGAGTTACAACATGTTTTTAAGCTAAACTTTTGTTGTCTCGCCTATCTAATGGTGATGATCAATAGAGCTTTATGGAGGGTTTGGGACACTTGTGTGTGAATATTTAGTTCTAATTCATGGAATTCCTTTGATGATCATTGTAGAACACAATTCTTACTTCACAACATGATTTGGGATAGGATGCGGGAAGTATTTGGGGACTCGATATCTATTGAGCACAACATTTTACCCCAGTCATCTGGCTAGTAAAAGTGGACCGCTTAGGTTTTGGTGAACATTCTTCAGGTTTTCATGTTGGTTTTGAGTCATATATGGGAGATAATCTACCATCAGTAGAGTTTACATATCATAATGACTACCAATCCACCACTAGTGAAGCATATTTTTGATGCCATGTTTGAGACATTATTGGTCACTATTATACAGGTTGGATCTAGTGGGTAAATGTGTGTGGGCCCTAGTTTTGGTACTAGTGATGTTGTAAGGGTGTATTTAATCTAGGGGTGGATGAGTAATACCCTAAAATTTCAAGACTTCTTTACGAACCAATGATGAAGGCCTTTGTAGTTTCATAGATTAAGAGTTTTAGCTACGGAGGTGGGCTATCTATGGGGTTCTTAGGCCCTTTTTTCCTAATATTGTGTTCGGTTAGGGAGGTGGTGTACTGCTTAACCTTTTAATCATATTAGTGTTGGTTTCATGGTGTTCTACACACATCACAGTGGAGGAGGTATGTGCATGACTCATTTCATGATATTGACCAGGGTAATCTAGGTTGTGAGAGTGGAGTTTCATTTTTCAAGGAGCCAATGATAGTAAAAACTAGTAGGGAAAGACCCTTTATGGGAAAGTGTTTTCCTTGGGTTCATGTTTGTTGATAGCACAAGAAATCATTGGAGGATCTCATGGGAGTGGGAGATCTAGTTGAGTGCTTAGTATCCCCACCTTTTTGTTTATTTTTTGATTTTCAGGGATGAAAAATCTTGAAGAGTGAAATAATGTAATGTATCAATTTTTACAATTTAAGACTTTTGAAAATGTCGAGGAATATTTATGAAGCTAGGCACTAAGACGGTGCGTGATTCTAAAGAACAATGAGCTTGAAATTTTTGTTTTAAAAATATTAAATATATTAATATAATTCACAATCATTTTTCCTAAAAAAGTGGAATAAATCAAAAATAGAGTCATGCATTAGAAATCTGAGACCACCATTGAGTTCAAAACATGGGGTTTACACTTGGCATGACATAATCTTTGTTGGTGTTGGGCGTTTGGTTAAAAGTCATTGTGATCACAAATTATGAAATAAATTAATTTATTTGATTTAATAATTACATTGATGTAGTGACATAGTTTTTCCTCAAAAAATATTTTGTTGTAAATACTTTTTAGTTCTAGCCTCATAACCCTAATAATTGAGAGGAGATCATGGAGGAACATTGGCGGGCATTGGGATTGTGTATCAATGATCAGAGTACCGTAAGGAATGCCAATGACAATGTAGTTTGTGGATCTCATCAATGACAATGAAATTTGATCATTATTCATCGATGATTAATCCAAAATGAGGTAGGAATTTTTTGTGGATTTATCCTCATATTTATTATCCCATGATGAAAACAAATAAATCGACTAACGGATTGATTTACAGATGTATTTTTTTGCGGGAATTGGTTTGTTTTTTCGGGATTTGGGGATATTTATTCTTTTTTGATTTATTTTTGGATATCTATTTATTTTTCTAATGAAAATTTATTGAGGAAAACCTGAACAATGTATTAGGTTCATTCATCTATTGTGTTTCTTGGATTTCTTCCTTGTTTATTTGCACATTCATTGCGATCAATTTCTTTAGCCCACAGTTAGACAAATACCCATTATTCTATCAATGTGAGATCATTATTTGGTGAAAAAGATAGATATTGTTGGTGAATTCAATATCGATGATTTGATCAAGGAGGCAATGACAGGGGATGAAGAAAGTGAATCAGGATCTTCCAAGGAATCTGTTCTACCCGGTTTGGCATAAGGAAATAACATGATACGATGATTCTTGATTCTTAGCAAATTAGAGGCCATAACCCCCAATGAGTGGTGATATCAAGGCTATCTAAACATAGATCTTCAATCTATGAATGAGGTTAGTATAATATCTGAATTATATGGCAGCACAAGCTATGCCATGTGAAGAAATCTAGGATTCTGGAAAATCTCGATATACACAGTGTGTACTGAAAGAATACACATCGTGTATCATCCTCAGAGCGTTGGATAGGGTTTACATAGAGAATTAAGGATCAAACATCATGTTCTCTATACCACATGTCATGTGGCCCCAAGATAGCCCACTCAGTGTGTACAGGGAGTACATTCCTAGAAGATTATGTGGTCCACACCCCATGTGTGGTGGGCTATACACAGGGTATATCAAAAAGTACATGGTCATGGGAAGGAGAAATTCTGGTTGACATCCTAGACCCCTACACACCATGTGGTGAGATGTACATGGGCATGGGTTAGAGTACATAGTCATGGTAAGGTGACTCACCAAGTACTAGCTCGAAATTTACACATCTTGTACCCATGTGAGAAACACCGTGTATCATGGAAAAAGGGAATTTCATGAGAGAATGGGACATGGGCAGTGTCAGGCTTGGTGAGAAACGTTGTGTACCCCTAAGGACACACTGTGTACTCCATTAAGGATAGGTAGGAGTCATCTTTCTCCTTGGTTTATATTTTTTTTAGATTCTATGAGCTTCCTTGTACCATTATTAGTTGAGTGTGTTCCCTTAGTCCATTCGTATGAGCGTTCAATGCAACATCTCGTTCTCATAAAAGTGGGTGACCCCACTACAGCTTCTTATTAATCATTGTAGTGTGGAAGAGTTCCCTTATTATGTACTGAATTTTCATATTTCACTCCCATAAGGGTTTAGTATAGCATCTATTCCTAATCATCTGACTTTATACCCCTCGGCAGATTAGATCATGTGTATCATCCTTGGAGTGGTCGTTAGGGTTTCAATGGAGATTTGGGGATCACACGATGTATGATTCATACCACACATTGTGTTTCCCTCATCTGGTCAGATTGTCATATATAGGGAGTACACACCTAGGAGATCATGTGGCACCACATGTCATGTGTGGGTTCTACAATCCATGCACTTCATAAAGTACATGAGCATGGTCAAGAATCGCGTTGAGTGCCAACCCAGACCCCTACACACCATGTGATGAGATGTACATGGGCATGGGTCAGAGTACACGGGCATGGGTAGGTGACTCTCTGAGTGCCAACATGAAATCTACATGTAATTTACCCTTGTGGGATAGGCCATATATCATGGAAAAGGTTAATTTAGTTAGAGTACAAGACATGCGCAGTGTCGAACATTGTAAGACATGTCATGTACCCTTATGGACACACCATATAATCCTTTGATGATAGGTTTCAGTCCTTTTTCTCCTCATTTCTACTTTTTTGTGAGATTTTTTGAGTTTCCTTAGACCAGTATCAATTGAGTGTGTTCCCTTGGTCCATTCCTATGAGGTACTGACTACTGAGTGTGATAGAACACCAAGGTTTATTCAATATCTTATCGATATGTGAATGCCTTGTCTTGGTATTGATGATTCACTTGTATATCCAGAAAATTAGAATACCTATGATTACCTCCTTCAATTCATCTTGATGTCCTCATACACGCAATGCTAAGGATTACTCCTTGGGATCCAAATCATGCTTAGACCTAGATTACTTTGGACTTGACTCCTCGAACTCAGTTAGAACTTTTACAGTGCAATGTTAAGGATTTATCCTATAGATTACAATCAGATCCCTATAGTCAGACTACATGAGTTATTAATCTGATTTGGATTGACCCTCTAAGGTCATGTATTCCTTGATCACACCATGGGTCCTTTATTATTATATTTATCATCTTTATCATGATGTTCCTTATTTAAGGTATGAGACCCCTAAAATATCTTCTCACTATGTGGATGCATGGGTTATAATCCTAGGGTCCTCATTAGTTCATGTATATATTTTCATATGTATCTTTTGACATGTATGAAAATATATGCATGATGAAACTTGTTCAGAGACATTCCAGCTTAGGCTGAAGTAGGTATAATTGGCCAGGTATCCTTTGAGGGACTTAAGAATGACATGGGTTTATTATTTATTGCACTACATTACTTTTGATATACCTACACACTACATTATTTTATATTCATGAACTAGATTTCTTTAAACATTTTTGGTGGTGGCCTAATGATTTTATCTCACACCATGTTCATGTTGTCGTTTGGTACCTGAATGTACCTCATAGTTGTAAGATTAGGATTATGGATTCAACCTTCTTTTTGTTTTTCATTCTTATATTACTCTTATAGATAGGATATTAGGAGAATAGGACTAATCCAGTGCTCAATATGCTTATAGAGAAAGCCTTTGGGGCTTTTTTTTCTTTTTTTTATTATTTATGTATTACCTGTTTCATGTTTGCTACCTATATTTTGTAGCATCACATGGACATGCATGGTCATTTTATATTTTTTTTTGGTCATGGTAATCAATTTTTATTATCTTATACTACTTATCTTTATCTATATTGCTTCTTCTTTTGATTCATCATTGATATACCAATGTGATACTCTGGTCATGAGGGTATAGTCTCCACACCGTACCATCATCGAACTCTCATTTCTAGTAAGCAAATTATAGCTTATGGGGAGGTGCACATGAGGCTATTTGACTGACAAGCTTGGGGTACCATTTTAGTGGCTCCCAGGCCAGGACATTTCAAAGTGTTATCAAAACTTTATTTTACTTTTTCTTACTATTTTGGGCAGGTAAACAGTTGACTAGTAATTGTCGACACTCTTTAAATATCCATGTTTGAGAGTGATCAACCCATACACAAGAAAAAGACCAAGTTTCCAGGAATGGGACTATTGTTTGTGATGTTTTTTATTATAGTTGATTACTATTTCACCTTGATGATTGATTTAAATTACACTGCTTAATGATTATTGAGATTTATGGTATTTTACCCTTGGCCTAGTATGAAAAGGAAGTATTATTACATGCCTATTTATAAGTACATACGGATTCACATGCCATGTATATACCATGTTTAGGTTATTTATCAACATGTTTATTTGTATAACATGATGGGTGATTTATTAGCACACTTTCTTGTACAAAATGTCTGTGTGATTATATATTATGCTTATTGTTATTCCATTCTTGAGTGATAGATTTCTTGGTATAGTTTTATTCTTTACTAATTTGATATCATATTTTGTTATAGTTATGATATATGGTTAGTTATTAAAGTTTCAACATCAACCTAAATGGTTTTTTCCATATAGCTTGATGGTGGAACCTTAACTAACCAATCATGATACGTTTGAGTCATGGAACATTGGTTTCATGGGATGAAACATTTATGGTTGTGATTAAATGGGTGTGAACAACAATTTATAAAGTGTGTGGTCTTTTATAAATTGGGAAGGTTAATCCATATAATCAATCCATTATATATAAACTTTTTATATTCATAAATTAAAGCTAAAAACCTAGTTGCAGATGCATGAGTTCTAATTGTAACTTATAAATGAAAGTGTATTTATAATTTAGGAATGAAAATGCATCTAACTGGACCCTGGAATATGTATCTATTTATAAAGGCTTGAACCTTTATTATTTGGGTGTGACATCCCATATGAATAAATTCTTAAATGCACAACTGGACACATGTAGGTTAGTTGGGGCATGTTATTATGAGATAAACCCACTAAGGGAATTTCAAAATCATAATGATTTAAATTTAATTGGGTTTCATTTAAATGACCCTAAAATGGATTGATGGGACCCTCATAGTATGCCCTTATATTTTGTTATGCTTTAGTACTTAACCTCATGGGGGCATACTCATTCTTCATAGGGATGGCTATTTAAACTGTTAGAAACCACTTATATGGGTTACATATAAATTTATGGTGGAATATTACCGAGTTGATCCCATTAAATTAATAAATCCCTATAATATAAATTTGAGTTGTACTTATATGAGGTGTTAGTTAATTAAAATGTTGATTATAACCTAATGAGTTTTTTCCTCTATAGATTGGAATTGGTATTTTATTTAACTAAGACATATATGAAAATATTAATGTATAAGTAAAATGGATAAAAATAAATTTATAAGATAAGTTTCTTAATTTTGATAGGATGTTAGAAAAATAAATAATGTTTTAAAGGAAGATTGATATAAATTTACTAGTTTTCCTGATAGCATTAGTTAAATAAAGTACCAATCACTTTTTTCTTATAATCGGTACTTGATGTACTTAAAATTAAGCCTTTGAAATGTTTAAAAGTCAAATTTGAATTGATGTAATGCCTTAAAATATAACCTTAATGTGTTGTTCTTAGTTTCGACCCTCATGTAAGGTTATTTTAAAGGATTCCCTGAGTTGTTTCGTAGAATGGTAATGTGATCATTTCTCATAGGATTATATTAATTTCTCATAGGTTTTTTTGAACCTAAATAATAGGTGGTAGGGTCTATAGATCTTTTTAGAATGAAACTATTTTAAAATTAGATGATTTATTCTTTGTAAAGGGTCTAGCCCTGATTAGGTAGCACCCTATGAGGTAAATTAGCACTGGTAAATGATGAATTCGGTAATTAGAAGTGAGGTGTTTTTTAGGTTTCATTATCCTGAGTAGGACTCTCATTGATGAAAAAACCCCTGATATATTGGTAGTACTTTGGTAAGTTAAGCCTTGTTAAGGGTGTGAGCATCATGTAATGATCCAGCTCAGTGGGTTATACATGTCTAGGGAATGGTTGTCCACTTAATAGATCATTTGAACTTTCTTCTTTTTCGGTGATGAATGACCCAGGAGGTCATCAGCTGGATTAATAGTCATATGTGATAATATGAATATGGGATAAATCTTTTACATAGGTTATCAGATACTAGGAGGAATAGGGCTAATAGTCTTATGGATAGTATCAAATTATGTGTCGTTGTGTTGATGAAATATTGGACATGATACCCATCGAGTTGGTAAAATGGTATAATAATGTAATGTCTCATTTTTTCCATTTAAGAGTTTGGGATATTTCTAGAAATATTTTCTTTACTAGGGGCTGAAATAGTGTGATATTTTGAGGCCTAGTAGGACCGAAATTGATGTTTTAAAAATATTAAATATATTAATATCATTCATGCATAGTTTTCGTAAAAACTAAAATAAATCCCAAATGGAGTCTCAGATTAGAAATTTGAGACTACTATTGAGTTCAAAAGATGGTCTCTACCCAAGGTGTGACATAATATTTGTCAGTATTAGGATTTTGGTTAAAAGTCGCCACGAGCACAAATAATAAAATAAATTAATCAAATTTATTTGTTTATTATGTTTATGCAATGACCTATTTTTTCATCTATAAATATGATATAATAACCAATTCATAGGATTATCCTCATAACCCTAATAATTGAGAGAAGAGTGCAGATGAACATTGGAAGGCATCAGGATCGTTGATCTATGATCGGTGTACCATAAGGAATGATAACGACAATGTTGCTTGTGGATCTCATCAATGACAATGACATGTGATCATTCTTTATCAGTGATTGATCCAAAATGAGGTTAGATATTTGTTTTGAGGATTTTTTCCCATATTTCTTATCCCGTGATGAATGTGAATCAATCGACTAATTTATTGATTATCAAATTGAACATTTTGAGGTAATGGGTTGTTTATCGGTATTTAAGAGATAATTATTATTTTTTTGATTATTTTTTGTTATTCTTTCATCCTTATAATGGAAATTGATCAAGGAAATCCTAAAAAATGGTTGAGGTTCATTCACCTCTTGTGTTTCTTGAATTTCTCCCTCATTTCTTCACACGTTCATCATGGTAAATTTCTTTGGCCCATGGTTCAATAGACACCTTGTATTCAATCATTTTGCAATCATTATTTAGTGTAATGAATCGATACCGTATGAGTGGTTTGAGATTGGTGATGTGATTGAGACAATGAAAATGGAGGATGAGTGAAGGTGGATCATGATTTTATGTGGAATCTATTCTACCTATTTTGGAATTCAATGATGACACGATGCAACGATGCTTGATTCTCAAGTGAATTAGAGACCAGAACCCAGATGAGCAATGATGAAAAGACCAATCAACCCTAGATCTACAATATCTGAATGAGTTTAGCAGTGGATATGAAGTCTATAATGGTGTGAGAAAAGACACATAAATAAATCATGGATTCTATAAAATCCTAATTTACATGGAATGTGATAAAATAACACATGCTATGTATCTTCATCATAGCAGTGGAAATTGTTTCTATAGAGAGTTAAGAATCACACATCAAGTGCTCTATACAACACGCCATGTGGCCCCTGGATAGACATCTAGACGTGTAAAGGTACTATAATCCCAGGAGATCATGTTTCCCCACATGTCATGTGATGAGATGTACATGGGAATAGATTAGATTAAATAGTAATGGACAGGTGACTCACTGAGTGCCGACTCGAAATCTACGCGTTGTGTACCCCTATGGGAAATGTCGTGAATCGGGAGGAAAGGTCATGTTGTGTGAACACGATACATGGGAAGTTCCAATATTAGAAAGACAAATCATGTACCCCTAGGGAAGCACTATTTATGCCATTGAGAATAGTTTGGAGTCCTCTTTCTCCTCATTATAGCTTTTTTATGAGATTTTGAGAGCTTCCTTAGACCATTATCAGTTGAGTTTGTTCCCTTGGTATATTCCTATGATGGTTTAGAGCAACATCATATTCTCATCATAGAGGTTGAAACCTCTACAGCTTCTTGTTGATCAGTGTAGTGTGGGTGAGATTCATTATTCTGAAGTGATTTGTATCAATCCACTCCCATGAGGGTTTAGTATGACATCTGATCCTAGTATTAGACTTTAGACCCCTCAATGGATTATAGCATGTATTGCTTTGAGAGGCCCAAACTAATAATCATTTTCTTCATCCTGATAAGGTAGGGTTGTCAAAATTTGTGTGACTAACATTTATATAGGAATCCATCCACAATATATAAGGATAAATCTAGCAGGGTCTTATGTCCCCTCAATGAGCCCTGGGCATTGACCCTTTACCTGTGTATTGAGATCTGAACTTTCTAATGGGGTATTAGTCTGATGAAGTTTTTATCTTAGATGAACCCTCTCGATTTCCTTCATGTTTTTTCTTGGATAGACCTAATGAGAATGACCTCTAGGATGAGTTTCATTACTTGTAGTATAGCTTGGGGAGCAGTTCCTCTTAGACGAGCATCACCTGGAAACCTTAAGAAAATCTATGGCTGGAAGTGGTTGATACATTTTGTGACTCGGAGTATTTTATGATTATATTTGGTATATCCTTTATTATAAATATGTCTTGTATGTTGTTTACGTACCAATTTTTGATGAGTTTTCTACTCTTGATTCTTTATGTTTAGTGTTTTCAAGGTATCCTACTGGGTATTGTTATACTCACCCATGCATGGGATCTCCCCTCACATGTCATGTCTTTTATAGATGAATAAACTTTTTATGGAGTCCTTGGAGGAATGGGAGTAGGTGGATCTTGGTTTGGGAAAGAAAAAATGAGGTATATACTATTGTTTCATTGACGGCAGTCCCCTCCTTCTGAGCGTGTTAGATGTTATTTTCTTGTTTTGTATAGACATTAATTTAGAACCTTTTTATGGTTTACATTACAGTATTTCATAATATTATTGAGTGATTATAGATGTATGCATGCATTATTATCAGATGTTTTATATTTATTCATTGTATGGGCTTGAAGATGTGTGTGTGTGTACAAGTACATTAGGTTAATGCCTCTTATGTGTGTGATATGCCTACTCAGCACTAGTTGTCAACCCCTGTAATATTAGAGGTGGGATTAGGGTATTGGTGACTTGAGACCCATTGGGTAGGGTCATGAAATAGTGGTAACAGAGGTTGTTATATCCTAGGACTAGAGTTTGGAGTTTTTTCAAGATATGAGTTTTGGTTTGGGAACTAGGAAAATAGTGTTAAAATGTTTCGAGTTCAGATTTCAGTACAGGGACTCCAGTGTTGGTGCAGCATCTGATGTATCCATTCACCTTGACTATGATATCTTGTTTGTTGACTTGATACATTTAGGAACTAGTTTCATGGAAAACTTTGATACATTCATCATATAGGAATGGGTTGTGGATTCCATGTCCTTCTTGAGTCAGATCAACAGATATACTCATTAACCGTGGTACATCTTGTCTTCTTTCAGGATGTATTCATGATTACAGCCATCAATTTTTCCTTATAAGAGTTGAGAGTTCTTCCTGATGAGTGATGTGGCCTCCCTGAAGGGGTTTAGTCACAAGGCAGTCTTTCTTTAGGATGGTCAGTAGTTGGCACTTTCTCTTATTGATTAGTTCATAGACCTACCTATGAGGGTTTGGGTGGATTTGAAATATTAGACTAAGATGTGGATGGCTCTATTGGTGTTGGGTGATGATGTATAGGGTTTGAGAACATATCATGAGCTTCTAAGATAGGGATCGCATGGGATGCAGGTTTAATAGGACCTACCAACAGTAGGCATGTGATGAAGGTCTCATCATAGGTGGCATCTTCATTCACAGAGACCTTGGGGACAGCTCAATAAACTAAGGTATGATCATTACTATTCTTATGGTGGGTATGGAAATATCATGCATAATTTTCCTAACTATCATTCTATAGTAGGATATGTGGTCAAAGAAATTCCTATGAAAAGGCAGCTTCTATAGTAAGAAGATCTGTAGGGTGGCAGATGTAATGGAGGAGTTGGGTGAGTAGTGGGAGGTGGATGATGCTTTTGTTTGATACTACCACCACCACCCTTAGGTGGAACACTCCAAGCTCAATAAATTGATGGTTAGAATCTTGGAAAGTTATTGACACTGAAGGATTTTTACATAGATACTCCAAGAGTTTTTTGAGGTACAATATGTGATCCTTCTACTTTTGTGGTAGTACTATTGGACGCAGGTAAAAACCACTCTTTTTTCTCCTTTGTTCAAGTATTTTTCAGGGATTTGTGGGGTTTAGGTAGATCCCTATGTTAGTGATCTTTGGATATTCTTTTTAAATTTAATGAATAGAGACAATTCCCCCCACCAATATGCATCATTGAGACACAATCCAAAAAATGTTTGGGTGTGTTAGTGCTTCCTGAAGTGGATAGTATCGAGGTGTGGTGGATGATTTCATTTGACATGTCTGTTTGAGGTCCTTTTGATGTTTTAAGGTGTCAGATAAAGCCCTGATTATGGTAAATAGGTGGTAATGGGACAGGATAAATTCCAAGTAGTAGGTTCTTGTAGTGTCTTCAAGTGTGATTCTAGGTACAACATGTTTCTTCACTGCCTCAGTTTCCAATTTCCCATAGAGTCATGAGCCACTTATCCCTGAGTATATATTCTATTCGAGACCTAGTGATGTCGGTGGAGCATTTCTTATTGACCCATTTGTTTGAATCTTCTACATATAGGATCAGTGATCCCACATATCAACCAACAGTGTGACCTGACTCTTGGAGAGAGAGCCTCGCATAGAATCTCTTCATAGTGTCTATGAGACCCAATGATGTTTTCCTTGGTATGGACTAGTTTCCTACCATCCATACTCATTTATTTGTCACTAATGAGTGTGAAAGTGCTTTGTCTTATTGGGATGGATTTTTCTACCTTTGATAATGAGTGATCCCAAGAAAGAGCATGATGATATCATGTATAGGAGGTTGCGAATGACTTATTATCAGTTTTTGAGTAATAAATTTGGATTAGTGGATGCTATGATCTTTTTTCTCTTCAATGGTGTTGGATTATGAGTATGTATTTCATAGGGATGTGTCAGGTTTATATCTTTACCAAAATTTTGGCTTATACAAGGACTGGCACTAGGGATAGACCCTGATTTTTTAAACAACATATCATATAGAACTCATTGATCTTCATAAGTTGAAGTTTTAGTCATGAGTTTATAGAGAAAGGGGTTTTGTAAGACCTAGTGTGTTAACCTGCACATCCCAAGGTTGTTCTACTGAGATTTGAATGAGTTATTGAGGTTGGGTGTGAGTTCATGTCACATGAACCATGCGAGGTGAGGAAGAATATTCACTCTAGAGAATCAATGAGTTATTCATCTAGTGGTTTTGGGTGAAGTGGTTCTCATAATTTGAACTTAATACAGGTTATCACCAACTTTGGTTATGGAGTAGGATATACCAAAACTAAATTTCTAAAGACACTATGGATGTTTCGAGTTCATGGTGATACCCTTCAGTGTGTTGTATTCCATAGTAGAGTTGTAAGACTTTTGGATTGGATCCTTAACCCTTTATGGATTATTTATAAGTAGGTATTATTCGAGGACATCAATGTGTGCTCAGTGTCTGATTTTGAGCACACCAGACACATGAGGATGGTGCGGTTTACCTCTAGTTGATAGTTATTACCCCTACACTTCTTCAGAGAGATAGGGAGGTACAACTCTAGGATATCGATTGAGATATGTTGCATGATAATATATATAATGGATATGTTCTTGATGTATTTTAAAAAGGTGGAAAACTCGTCATCCTTGTTTGAGTATGAACGGTGATTCAAGTCACACTGTGGAAGGAGGTTTTGAGGAGATTGTTTTCCCTTAACAGTATATCCAGTGGAGGTGAGGATATACCATAATCTCTTGGCATCGGTTGGGAAGCCAAGGTAGTTAAAACATGTTTATGAGATAATCTTTTTTTGTCTTGACTATCTAAGGGTGATGACCAATAGAGCTTTTTGGAGGATTCTAAACACGTTTTCATACAGAAGGTAGTCTGGATTCATGGAATTACCATAATGATCATTGTGAACTGTGATGATTACTTTATGAAACAATTAGGGAGGGGATGGGGGAAGTATTTGGGGACTTATTTGTAGTTGAGAATAGTGTTTTACCCCAGTCATCCAGCCAGGAAAAGTGGAATATTTAAGTTCTGGTGAACATGCTTCGGTTTCACATGTCAGTTTTGTGCTGTGGTTGGGAGGATCATCAACCATCAGTGGAGTCTACATATCATAATGACTACCAATCCACCACTGGTGTAGATCCTTTTTGTGGACATGTATGATAGTCCCTATAGGAAACTATTATATTGGTCATATTTGGTGAGTGACAGTGATTGGTTCCTAGTTTTGGTGATAGTGATAGTTTTAAGGGTTCATTTTATCTTGGGGTGGATGAGGACTTCCCATACATTTTAGGAGTTCTTTGCAGACCAATGATGAAAGCCTTTGGATTTCAAGAATTGTGGAGTTTTTTCTAGGGATTTAGGCTACCTCTGGGGTTCTTAGGCCCTTTATTTTTTCCCTGATGCTCTATTAGTTTAGTGAGGTGGTGTACCGATTAACCTCATAACTACAGTAGTTTTGGTTTTTTTTTTCTCCACATGTCATAGATGAAGAGGTATGTGCATGACTCATTGCACGATATCAACCTGGGTAAGTTGGACTATGGGAGTAGAGTTTCTTTTTCAAGGAGCTGGTGATTTTGAGAAATGGTAAGGAAATATTCTTCATAGTCAAGTGTTTTCCTTGGATGCATGTTTTTTGAAAACATAAAAAATCATCAGGGGATATCGTGGGAGTGGAAGACCCAGTTGAGATCTCAGTATCACCAAATTTTTGTTTAGTTTGTTCTTTTCAGTGATGATAATCCTTAAAGAGTGGAATAATGTAATTTATTGGTTTTCTCCATTTCAAACTTTGGAATATTTCTAGACATATTTTTGGATCCAGACACTAAGATGATATGATATTCTAAGGCCTAGTGGGCTCAAAATTGATGTGTTAAAATTTTTAAATATATTAATATCACGTGTAATCAATTTATCTAAAAAAGTGAAATAAATCCCAAAAATAGTCTCAAATCAAAAATTTGAGAACTTTGTTGATTTTAGATTTTTGGGTTTACCCTAGGTGCAATATAATATTTTTCAATGTTAGGCATTTGGTTAAAAGAAGTCGCAGACACAAATAATGAAATAAATTGATCAAATAAATTTATTTATTTCATTGATACAATGACCTAGATTTTCCTCTATAAATATGTTGTTATAACCAATTTATAGGGTTGGTCTCATAACCCTACTAATTTAGAGAACTAGAGGAATGTTGGAAAGCATCAGGATCGTGGATCAACAATAAGAGTATCATAAGAAATGCCAAAAACAACATAGCTTGTGGATCTCATCAAAAACAACAATGTGTGATCGCACTTCATCAGTGATTGATCCAAAATGAGGTCATATGTTTGGTTTGTGGATTTATCCCCATATTTCTTATCTCACGATGAATGGGAATAAATTAAATAATGGGTTGATTCACAGATCGATCATTTTGTTGGAATGGGTTTATTTACCCCAGATTTGGGGGATAATTATTGTTTTATTCTTTATTGTTGGTTATTCATTCATTGTTCTAATGGAAATGAATTGAGGACAACCTGAATAATGGATGAATTTTATTCCACTATTGCATTTCTTGGATTTATCCCCCATTTATTTTCATTCTCATTATGGGAAATTTATTTGGATCGCGGTTTGAAAAATACCCTATATTTGATCATTGTATGGTCATTCTTTGGCGCAATGGATTCATACCACAAGTGCAGTCCAAGATTCGTGATGCAATCGAGGCGGTGATGATGAGGATAAGTTAAGGTGGATTGGGATTGTTTATGGAATATGTTATACCTGTTTTGGCACATGAAAACAACATGATGTAGGGATGCTCGACTCTCAAGTGAATTATAGTTCAGCACCCCAATGAGAGGTGATGGTGAGTCCATTCAACACTATATCTACAATCTCTAAATGAGTTTATTGGAAGATCCAAATTCTATGGTGGCAAGAGCGAAGCCTCAAGAATAAGTTAGTGATTCTGGAAAATTTTGATATACACAGTGTGTACTGAAAGAACACACATCTTGTATCATCCTCAGAGTAGTGCTAGGGTTTCTATAGAGATTTATGGATCACATGTCACATGCTTTATACTACATGTCGTGTGGCCCCTAGATGGATACATTGGAATATACAAGGATTACATGACCAAGATATTTTGTGGTCCTATATGTCATGTGTAGTGGGATACATATCATGTACCTCAGAAAGTATATGGGCATAGGCAGGGGACATGCTGAGTGTCATCCCAAACCCCTACATACCATGTGATGAGATTTACATGGGCATGGGTCAGAGTACACAAGCATGGGAAAGTGACTCTCCATGTTCCAAATCAAAATATATATATAGTATACCCCGGTGGGACATGCCATATATCTTGGGAAAAGGGAATGACATGAGATCGCGAGACACGATTAGGAAAAGTTGGAGTCCTCTTTATCCTCAGTTCAATTTCATTGTTATATTATGTGATATTCCTTATACCATTATTAGTTGAGTGTGTTCCCTTGGTCTACTATTATGAGGGTTCAGTGTAACATATTGTTCTCATCATAGAGGGTGACCCCTCTATAGATTCATGTTGATCATTATAGTGTGGGCGAGTTACCTTATTCTAGAGTGAGTTGTCTCAATATTCTCCCACAAGGGTATAGTAAGGAATCTAGTCTCGAGCATTGTACTTTATATACCTTAGTGTATTAGAGCATGTATCACTCTGAGAGGCCCAAATCAATCCCCATTTTTTTCGTGCTTCATAAGTAGGGTTGTCAGAATTAGCATAACAAACAATTACATAGGATTTGATCCCCTATCTAGTAGGATAAATCCATTAGGTTCTGGTGTCCCCCTAGTGAGCCATGGGCATTGACCCCTATCTCTATATCGAGATTTGAACTTTTTGATAGGTCACTAGTTCGATGGAGTGTCTATCTTGGATGAACCCTCTCTGTTTTCATTTCTCTTCTTCTTCAATAGTCTTTATGAGAATGACCTCTAGGATGAGTGTCGTTAGTTAAAGTCTAGATCGGGGAGTGGTTCCTCTCAGACGATCGTTACCAAGAAACCTAGAGTGGATCTATGGATGGAAGTGGTGGAGACCTTTTTGTGACTCAAATTCCTTTATGAGTATATCTGGGATATTCTTTGTTGTTGTTATATCTCATATCTTCTTCACATACCTATATTTTATGAGCTGACTACTCTTGATGCTTTATGTTTGGTGCTTTCTGGGTGTCCTTATGGGTATTTTTAACTTACCCCTACATGGGAAATTCCCATACATTGTTTGATTTAGTGAAAGTACTCTTAAGGTTCAAGTACTCTTAAGCAGATGAGGCTTCTTCTCATGAATTTTTCACTTAGACTATCAAGTGAAAGTACTCATAAGTGGATGATGATTCTTATCATGAAGTTCTCACTTGGTAATCTCCAATATGGGATAACTTACTATGATGGGACAAATAATACATAGAGTGTTAGGTGAAAGTACTCATAAGAGGATGAGACTTCTTCTCATGAAGTTCACACCTGGTAATATCCAAGATGGGAGATTATGATAACAGACCTGCTAGTAGAAATTCTGCATGTTTTTTTGTCATCATATATTCCTATTTACAAGTGTGTGTAATGTTCCTTAGACTTTAATATTATTATTAATACATGTTACGACTCACATACATACATGTATCTCATAAACCATGATGATAGTAGTTCATGGTGATATATTGGGTGCGTCGAGAGTGACATGTCATTAATGGATAAGTTGATGAAGGATTTTTCCCTTCCATCTTTATTAAAGCTGATATTTCAGCCCTTTTATTAGAATATAATTGCCACCCTAAATTACATGGTCATGGTGTAATGATGTGTTTATTTCAGATATTTAATGAAAGATGTATCAAACATATAGGTTTGTGATGCGAATATGCCACCTACATGATGAGATATTACGATAAAGGGATTATATTACAATAGTGAATGTTCATATGTGGTTTTCCTCATTGTGACATTAAGTTCTTTCTCATAGGTTTCTTGACTCATTACTAGACAGTAATCTTGAACTTTAGAAAATAGCATATAATGTCAATAAGAAAGAATCCTAAAGGGTCACACACTATGTGTTTTTGATGATCTTGATTAAATTATTTTTTAATTTAATAAATATTTTTCTCAACACTGAGGAATAATTTTATTTATGTTTTATTGATAACAAATATTTATTATTGAATGAAATATTTAAATTAAATATTTATTTTAATATTCAATAAATACCAAGTAGTTCTAATGGACCAAAACTGTGTCCGATGATAAATATTTTTTTTCAAGTTGATAAATAATATTAATCATTTTCGCATGTTGGTTCATGCCATAAAGTATTATTATTATTATTATTATTATTATTATTATTATTATTATTATTATTATTATTATTATGTGACATGGGTTTTTATTAAAGGTTTTAATACAGTTTAAGGGAGGACATGGAACAAACAAATATTATAACCTATACCCTATCTCTATAAATAGAATGTTATGGCTATTGTGTAGGTAATTGAAAATAGATAATTATTGCACACACAAAATTATCTTTCAACTCCATCTCTCTCTCTCTTTCTCAAGAACGAGAAATGATTGAGAGATTTCTTTAAGACTGAAGAGCAAGAAATCAAGAAATAACAACACAAGATATTTAATTCCCAAAGCTAGTAATCAGAGATCATTTGGCATTGCTTAAATATCAAAGGACCATGTATGGATCACCGCTATAGGGATTATATCCTTGTATCCTCATAAGTACAGTGAAGGAAATCCAAAAATAGTATCTTCAGATGACTGACATGGACATCGTAGAAAGAAAATTAAGAAAATGTAATTTCTTTCTTCTGATATAATTAAATTAATTATAAATTTGACATGTAAGATCCTCACTTATGGTTTTGGGTATAGAAATATTAAATGAAACTTAATATATTTCTTACCAAATCATTCTTCCACTGCACCTAAAACCATCAAGTGGTATCAAAGTGGTCTTGTTAAAATTTATAATTATTTATTTGATTGTTTATCTATGCACAATTTTGTTTAGATTTTCACTTCATGTGATTTTTCCTTTATTCTGATTTTAATTAACCTTATTTAAAATATTAATCATGTTTGTTCAGTGTTTCATTTTCTTAAATATATAACAAAAAATGAATAATGGAGAGATATTTTCTCAAAAACAGCCAAATGTTTTTCCGTTAAGACTTATTTACATGGTGTGTACTTGAAATTACATGGTGTGTACCCTAGTACACTGCACCTATCCATGTCATAGGATATATGGAATTCCATACGGTTATTACATGTGGTTTATACCACATATTGATCGGCCAACCTGGAACTCAGTTGTTGGATTACACGGCATGTATATGGCATACACTTCAGGTAGTCTACACTGGTTAGCAGCATAAATCACACAATATGTGTAGTTATTATACCCAGTCAAACATCATGAGACTAACAACCCAGAGCATTTATGATATATACTATGTGTATGTGGTGTACACGGTGTGTAGTTTATAAATTCCCAAATCTGGAATACATGTTGATCCACTTAGTGAGAAAACAGACACACAACTTAAAGTGATAACATGTAGTTGGTTTATACACTTTGTGTAGTCTCCCACCTAAGAACACATTGATTTTTCAGTGGGTTTTTTGGGAACATGACATTAAGATCACACACTATGTAGTTGGCTTGTACATGCCATGTAGTCTACTGAGAAACATGATGAATACCAAGGTGTGCATCTCATACACACAATATAAAGAACACATGACATGTAGCTAGTTTTTACAAACTATTTAGTCCAGCTGAGGTACACACCGCAGACCCAAGCATGTACCCTGGATACACGAAAACTGAGATACATGGAATATAGTTGGTCTTTACAAGCCCTGTAGTTTCTTATTAAATGAAATAATGTAAAATTGAATTAAATTGATAAATTTCACTATTAAAACCCTTTTTTATTGATTGACAGACAATTGTGTGTTTGAAAATTTAATAATGGTTTTAAATTATTTTAAATGTTCAACTAATTTATTATAATAAATATATCATTATTGGTTCCTTAATTTATTTTTCATGAAATTTATAAATTATGGGTATCTCCAATTAAGTTTGGATTATCATTAAGATGAAATATATTTAATTAATTAAAACAAGTGTTTTTATCTTAATAATAAAGAACAAATAAAAAATGAATGATAGTCGGTTACTTTTGCGTATTTATTGTATATATTACAGATTATGGGCTCGACCATAACCTATATATATTGGAATTTATTTAATTTAATTTATTGCACGAGTTTTCAATTATTTAATATTAAATTAAAATGATGGTCTATGAGTCATCCCTCCGTTATTATGTAGGAACTGTGTGTCAATGGTTATTTATGTATTCTCCTTTAACTAATATTTCTCTTACTTTCACCTACATGTGAGTTATAAATACATGTAATTAATGGATTATCCCAAGTTACATGGAGGAAGTTCAAGACATAACCATTATGACGTCAACTCAGGTGATACATGGGTGGATAGCTGGAATGTTGTAACTCATTCTAAGACCAGAAATAAGAGTTAATTACCCTAGGTCAAATGTTGATTTAATTTTCACTCATTAAATCTACCTTTAGATAAAGCTCGTGAATGGGTCATTTAATTATTTATTTATTTATATCTATGTAATTATTTATTTTATTGATTCAATGATGAGATCTCTTAAATAAATGAATTAATATAAAAATATGGAAATTAAATAAATGAATTATGAATTAATGTTTTATCCAACTTGGATGATTAATTAAGTAACATGAACTTAATATTCACATAACAAGTAAATTATAAAAAAAGAAAAAAATTATGCATAATTAATTAAAATATCTCAATATTATATTAAGTCAAACTAATCCTTTAATTACTTGATTGGGAAGGAAACCAAATAACTAATTATAGTACAAGGATAATGTTTGGACAATTACTTTTACTGGGGAGTTCTCATGAGGATTTAGGGTTTTATTAACCAAAATTTTATTAAGTTTAATGGATAAAGTCTATTCAATAAAAATTTATAGGCACGTGTTGGGTAAATTCAAGTCGGGGTTTTAAAATCGGGGAGTCCACTCGATGGATCAAGGAGTTTCAATCCCACAGTTGGAAAGACCGCCTACCTAATTACTTTCATATGTTTTTCATGGCCAAAGTTTGGATCATTAAAAAAGATAATATAGATCCTTACCACTAGAATGTCTTATAAAGTATACATTTTGAGTTCAATGGTGAGGTCTATTGGGACTTCATAAAATAGTGGGATATTTAATAAAAAACAATTAATTTATTACGTCACACATAATTTTTAATCAAGAAAGATACTAATAATATGATCTTTTAATTGTATAATAAATTGAAATCTCATCACCCACATTATACCTTTGATCTATATTAGAGAAATACCATCTCCTTACTGGAAGTAACTTCTAGTAATGGTACTGATGCCTTCAGATTGTTTTTCATTATAAACAGAAATCATACATGCTAGAATCCATAATTCTTGATCTACATGCTAAATAGGTTAGTGATTAAGAGTTCCTAGACTATGAGAAACATGTGAACAATGTGGTCAATATTCAATGTTTGATGTTTTCATCTATTTCCAGTGATCTCATGAAGTCTCACAAAGACATGGATACGTATTTCATGTTTGAGAACCTCCATGAACTATATCAAGAGAGATTTGGACAGGAGTTGTTTGAGATTTCAAAAGTTCTCTTTCAGAGTAAGAATGTGTAGGGTTCCACATCTAGGACACATGTAGCTAATCTCATTGTCTATATCAAGTGCCTATAGGTTCTAGGGTTTAAAATCCCTAAAGAACTCAACACTAGTCTCATTCTTTTATCACTACCTTATAGTATCTCTAATATTGTTGGGAATTTTAATAGGAAAAACATTGAGAATTATCTACTATATCTTCTCACTCTTATTCTCCAAGTGGATAAGGAGATGAAGCACAAAAATCATCTGGTCCTTATAGTGAACAAGTGTAAAGGCCAAGTGAAAATCCCCAAGTTCATAGCTTCTTCACAATTCCTTTCCAGGAAGAGGAAGATCAAGGGGCAAAAGGGGGAATGGGATGTTTTTTATTTTTCATGTGGAAATAAGGTCCACATAAAGAAAAATTCTACCCATATGAAGCAAGGGGATGCTTCTGCTGTATTTTTTATCGAATGAAATTTATATGTTTCTATAAATTTTATATTAGATACAGATTTTGTTGCTCACATATGTATTAAAATATAAGAAACAAGTAGATTCATAAAAAAAGACTGAGGGGAGGTAGATCTAAGAGTATCCAATGGAGCTAAACTTGTTTTTTAGATATTAGGAAATACAAAATCCTATTTCCAACTAGAATGATCTTGGTTTTAGAGGGTTGTTATTATGTGTCTTCGATTAGAAAAAAACATTATTTATGTATCTAGTCTATACATATATGTTTTAATTTTCAATTTTGGAAATAAATTTTGATACTTTTATAAAGATAGAATTTTTTATGGTGTTTCATAATTAAATAATGATATTTATGTGTTTTACCACACAAAACATGTAATATAAATTGATAATGAAAAAAATCACATAACACATACCACACCCAACATTTGAATCACTGATTAGGTTATGTAAATGAAAAGAATTTGAGTAAATTAAAAAAATATGAAAATTTATATTTTTTTTATCTAAAACCACTTGGTGTATATCATACATGTTTATAAGGAAAAATAACCAAATCCTTATTTATTGAAAATGCTAAAATGGTCATAGATCATCTAGAATTAGTTCATGCAGACATGTGTGGACCATTTCCTATTTAGGTAAGGGGTGGGTAGTCATACTTCATTAAAATTACTGATGATTTTAGTAGATAAGGATATGTCTTCTTATTGAGATATAAGTCAAATTACTTTGAAAAATTTAAGGAATAAAAGAAAGAATTTGTGAACCAACTTGGTATGAAGATTAAGAAACCCCACTTAGACCATGGTGTAGAATATCTTAATCAAGAATTCATTGATTACCTGTAAGAGTTTTGGATTTTATCTCAACTTACTCCACCTTACACACCTCAATGGAATAGAGTAAGTGAAAGGAGGAACCACACCATATTAGACATGGTGAGATAAATGATGAGTCATATGATTATTCCATTATCCTTTTGGGGATATGAATTACAAATAGTAGTATACATACTAAATCGGGTGCCAACTAAAGTTATAGATGGTATAACATACCAATTTTGGAATGGAATGAAACATGTGTTGTCATACTTACATTTGTGGAGTTGCGAAGAATTTTTTAAGGCCTCTTCATGTAACAATATTTCATCTAGAGGCACAATGTGTATCTTTATAGGATATCCTAATGAAACAAAGGGATATTACTTATATAATCCTTTATATAAAAAGGTTATCATTAACAGAAATCCCACATTTCTTGAGAATTGTCTTATCTCTAAAATTGATAGTTGGAGTGAGATATACTTCAATGAAGTCCAGACTCAAGATACAGAATAGTTGGCACGTGAACAAATTTCAAAAATCCCTATGGAAGAAGTTTTTCTAGAGACACAAGTGCTATATAAAAGTATTAGAGATGTTAGAGAACCAAAATGACATGTTTTTCTAGTCACCAAGGATGGTGTCACATTATTAGTCAATAATAATGATCCTATAACCTACAAGGAAGCAGTAAGTGGAATATAAGTGGCCAACTGGAAATAATCCCTTAATTTTGAAATGGATTCCATGTACCAAAACCAAGTCTAGATTTAGGTAGATTGTAAGGTCTCAACCTTAAAAATTACATATTATTGTTATTTTAAAACTATAAATCACTTTATTATTATCAAATATCTTTTAGGTTTAGAGTTTTAGAGAATTAGGACACGCTATTATAAATTAAACCCATACATTACAAGAGGTCACTTTTACTCAGTATCAATTTTTTCCCCCAAACTAAACATTCTAAAATAAAAAATGGTTTATTTCCATGATATAACACCATAATTTTCATCTTTTCATCATCCTTGTCCCTACTTATCCTTTAACCCTATGAATTACATTTAAAAACTTTGGATGAGCACAAAAAGCTCAGTAATGGACATAAAAAATAAAGAAAACCATTTGTCCAGTGAAAATCATGAGAGAAAATTTAAATTTTATTTGAGAAAATGAAACAAAACATTTTCAAATGAATCACACACACATTTTTCTCAAATAGATCCTTTAAAACCCATAAAAAGAAATTTAAAACTCCTTTAAATGACTTAGAGTATCATCTATATAAAACCCTTTCAAAACCCTATCAATTGGAATAACCATATGGATGACCTAAAATTTTATTATTACCCCATTAATTGGATATCTTTAATGGGGATCACCCTTTGTATAAGCTATATCGGGATCACCCGTGAGCTATAATGGGGTTCAAACCTTTTTATAAGCTATATCTGGCTCAATTGTGAGCTATAATGGGGCTCAACCCTTCGTATAAGTCATATCGGGCTCATCCATTTATGATATAATGATCAAGTACCATTTCATGTATAAAACTTTCTCATCATAAAACCATTTTAAAAAATCTTTTAATACCATATGAAAAACACTTTTGTATAAAAATTCACTTTTATTTTAAAAAAACATTTTCAATACTAAAACACTATTTCCATTGAAAATCCATCTTCGATTCCAAAATACCTAAAAAAATAAAGAAGTATTTTCATTTAAGAAAACATGTAATATTTCAAAGGATTATAGAAATTAAATAATATTCATGGTGGTGGAAAAAAAATTCACCATGTACGTTAAGGATAGAACATTCTACTTGTTATTTATCAAAAACTTCCATATAAAACACATAAAAAGATTCCTTTTTAAAATCATTGAAAGAAATTCAAAATAGACATAAAATTTAATTTATAATTCTTTTATATTTATATGAATGAACATATAAAATTATTTCAAGAATATTTACATGGATTAAAAGATGTTTTAAATTAAATATTTAAACAATTAAAAAAATATTTTTAAATCAAAGTGTACCATACCACTTTGAATTATTTTAATAATAAACCCAATGAAGGAATAAAATTTAACAAAACATTAAATATCATGATAAGAAATAAATTCATGATATGATATTTCAAAAGGGGCAGTATATACACCCCTTAAAAGAAGGTGGGTCTATAACATCAAAATATTCCTCAATGAAAGGAGATTGAGATGAAGTCCCTTATAAATATCATATCATCAAAGTGGAAATGAATCAAATGAATAAAATATGTGTATCTGATGTAAATCTATATAGAAAAATTGTAAATAAAACATAATATATTCAAAATACATTTCACACATAATATTATCATGACATAAACAAGAAGTGGAAGTTTAACCCAAAGAATGGAAATTAGGTTATGAAATCTCTTATCTCACACTTCCCTTTAGTGGTACATACTTTAACTTCATGTATAATGGTTTAAATAACGTCATTAACTCATTCCAAAAATATATTAATATTTATAATACCTTTTTTGGTGATTTTATAAAATCTTATGACCCATTCATTAATAATATTTCATTATTTTCATGGTTTTGGGTGCGTTTGTTTCATGGTTTTGTGATAGGTTTATTTTTGTATAATTGTGGATATTCTTGTAAAATTGGATTAAAACTACAGAAGTTGAATGTAATAGTATTAATGAACTTCTGGAAGTGTGAAATATCTAATATATCATTTTTATTTCCTACATGAATATGATTCATTAGATAAAATGTTAATGATAAATGTTTGGCTTATTTTGGCAGTTTTTTCGAACATCCTGAACTAGTTTCATTTTATTTAATATTATGTGTATATATTAGTTCCAGATCATGAAATAGGTTATAACATACCAATTAAAATATTATTTAACCATAATTATATTTTTATGATCAGTAATGGAGGCATTAATGGATAATGAACAAAATCATTATTCATAGTGGTGATTAATCGACATAACTTTGACAATAGTTTCGTTTCTTTTAATAAGAAGAGATGATTAATGAAATGGATATTAGATATTCCATTAGAAACATAACACTCCAATATATACATTATTCTGGATTTATCATTAATTTATTGATGAATTTTATGAGGAGAATGTAGAAAAATAAAATAAATTAAGAGATGTACTTTAAGAAAATTGCCTCTTGAATATCACCTCCTTGAAAGACCATTGAGGACCATGGATTTGGAATTTCCATGAAACTAGTAGCACTATCACTTAGTAATAGTGAGTATGAGAGTTTTGGGGATATATTTTCGGAGCTACAAGGATTTTGATTCAAAATTGGGTGGTGAGGGGTGGAATTTATACTTAAAGAGAGGTGGGTTTAAGTGATTAAAATAATGATTATTTTATATTTAATGCCAACCACATTGATATGGAATTAAATTACATGAATTTTTATGGAAATTAATATGTTATAGAATGGTTAGGTTTGAAACATACTTCAACTAACCATTAAATGTTACATTTTTTAGGTATATTAAGCCTTTAACTTTTTGACTTTAACCTGTTTTATTTTTTACATATACCGTGGAAAATAATGTTTTTTATTATGATGGCTTTTTTTATACCTCAAAAATAAAATTGACCATACAATATAATTTAGAACTTATTATCACAAATATGGAATCCATTTTACCTAATTCAATTTAAATAATTGGAAAAATTAGATTAAAATATAATCACATAGACGCAATGAAAAAACAGGTTTTTAAAGTGAAAAAATCAAAATATTAAAATATTTTTATATCAAATTTCTATGTAAAATTTATTATAATGAGATAAATTGGTTTTTTTGATGTATTATTTAACTAATTATACTTTAAAACAATTTTAAAATATAACTTAACTTTATAAATAAATTAGATGAAAAAACAGTTTTCAGATAAAATGCTGCATTTTTCATTATTCATTAAAAACATGAAACTTATTAGAAAAATACCAAAAATTCACCCAAAGATAATTTTGATATTATTATTTCAAAACTTAAATTTATTTTATCATAATAAATTTATAAAAGTGTCAAAATTTATATTTAAGATAAGTGCTCCATCAAAAGGTAGCAAAATTACCTTTTAGAAAAATATAGCTTTTATGTTTAAAATATGATTTATTCTTATCTTAAGCCTATAAAAATTATTGTTTGAATTTAAAAAAAATTAATATATAGCATATAAATTTCATTAATATATTTTACTAATAGTGATTAATATAATTGTTTTAATTTAAAATATCATTATGAGCATAAAAATAGTTTTTTATAAAAAATACACCCTTTATATTAAATTGGTTTTTATTTTTATTTATAATTAATTAGTAACCAATGAATTAATTTTATAAATTTTTTAAACTATATTTTCTTAATTTAGATAATCTCATTCATTCATTCCATTCCAACATCTTGGTGATAACAATCACATTTAAATAATAATATTTAGTCGTTTGTGTAAGATTAATGTGGCATATCTTTTATGATATTGAGAATAGCGTTTCCTTTTAAAAATTTCAGGATATTACATTATCCCCCCATTTATAAAATTTTGTCCTCACAATTTGAACTTGGGATCAAAAAATTAGGGGATTCAATTTTTAAAATACATTTTTTGAAATCCCACATCAGAAAAGGGATCAATAAAACTTCCAATTAAAAAGAGAGAAAGGAAAGTGGGAAGGTCACCTGAGAAAACACATACTGGGTTTTTATGTAGGAAAACATGAACATGTAATAGAAAATATAATGCTCAAGGAATGATAGAGAGTGATAGAGAACATGGTTTTGAGTAAGTTAACAATCAAAAAAACCATAAATCTATGATGGGTTAAAAGGTCATTGATTTATTAGTAAGAAAAATAAACAGATAACATTTTTCATTCAAAAATAATTTTCCTATAGTTGAGGAATTAATTTACTATCTAATAATATAAGTGAATATAATTATGTTATATATTTCGATTTTATAAGAAAAATTTCATCCTCATACCATTCCCAGAATTAGGATGTACATCCCAAAAATAACCTTAATCATCAAAGATCATATAAACCATAAAGTTTATCATTAACTTAAAAATAATGTAAAAAAGTAAAGGTATGATTCACATTAAAAAAATCATTACTTAAACATAAACCCAATAACACATCTCCCATAATGTGTTATAACTAAGGCTATTCTTTGTTGGAAATATAGTTTGGTTTGTGTTTGTTGCCAATTTACACTGGTTTGATCAGGAAATTTCAAGGAAAGTGATCTTACACTATAAGCTAAGAATTGTATTGAAGGTGGCATCGTTTCCCAGTGTTTACCATTTTTATCTCAAAATCAGGAGGAAGAGTCTAGCATCATGAAATATTGTTTTCTGGAATCAACTCTTCATAAAAATGGTAAAGGCATGGGTTTCATGAACAATAGGTTTTGTAATGGGGAGCTTAGAAAATGCATGATGAGTTGATAGTTTTCTCCACGATTATGAGAAGTGGAACATCGCAAGTGTGTGATGGTTTGATGGTTGTGATAATGACAAATCTCAATGGTGATTCATGAATGGAGGAGCTTCACAAAGATGTGTTTGAAATATCAGAAAAATACTCTAAGAGGTGGTGGAGCATTGAAAACGGAAAATCCTATATATATATATGAGGCTACCCCCATATCATTTGACACAAAAATAATCAAATAAAATTTAGAATCACTCTGACTTTATGTAGGTAGGGATCTATGTGAATCTAGGTTTCTATACGAGTGTGAGCATCATGAAAAGACTAGATTAGTCTTGACAGATGACAATGCTTCTATGTATTGATTTCTTTGTGATAATAGGGTATTTTGCAATGGCTCAGTGATCTTCATGAAGGAATTTTGTTCCATAAAGGTAGTTTTCTTCGTGAATGAGTGATGTTTGTGAAGGAGCTTCACGAAAGGCAATTTTAAACATCAGTTTTTCAGTGAATAGAACTTTCAAAGTGCATCAAATCATGTCTGTGTTGAAAGTAGAGTATCATGATAGTCAGTGACAAATACTTTAATTTTAATCTATTATAGCAACCTTAAAGTTGATAAATTGAATAAGACTTCACCCAAGGTAGCTAGCAAGGGGGATTCAACGGTAGTGTTCTAAGGGACACAATGTGATATCCCTAAAATCTTGTAAAGGAAGTGTGTATGGAACAAAGTGATTTTGTCTAAACTTCTGTATTCCACAAATAGTAAAGATTATAGGATTTATGTATAACCAACACACTTTCAGCTTATTATCCTTTGACTAACCCTTAATGGTGAACCAAGTAAAATGTTTCTATTGTCTCTTTGTATGTGATTGTTTATTTTCTGCACTTTCCCATCAGATAGTATTAACAGGTTCCTACCAATATGGGAACAATATCCATCACTTTAGAAGAAATATTTGATACCCTGATTCACCCCTCCCCTATTAGGGTGTTCTAGGTTCCTTTATAAATTCCTTAGTCACTTTAGGATCTCATCACTTAAAACCTTAAAAGGAGTGTCCAAAACCTTGATCTTATGGTTAACCTTTGAAAAAAACTGATCTCCCTCGAGCTTCCATCACTTCACTAGATGTCTCAACATCAACTACAGTTATAGAAAAAGATTTTCCCATGCCTTTTTGTTTCCGATCATAATGATTTCCCTCAAAAGTATGTATCTTTGGGAATATGTCAGAATAATTCCCCAACTCATTACAACTAAAACATCTCATTGTCGATTGGATATTTATCATCTCAATTTGTGATTGTTTAGGACTCTTCTCTTTGCAATTAAAAGCATTGTGACCAAACTTATCACATTGGTAACACTTTCATGATCCTTATATACATTCCCTAAAATGTATTTTACCTCACTTCAAACAAGTTTTAGGATTACCTCTAGAATCCCTAGTTGTTTACTACTCCATTTAGTTCCCCTTGACTATTTATTACTCTTATCATCTCATGGAACATAAGTTTCAAAAAACTCAATATCAACTTACTTAGCACAATGAACTAATTTCTCGTAACTTTTAAATTCTCATGAATCCAGTACTCTTTGTAATCTTGGTTTTAATCCTAAGTAAAATATATTAATGTTACTATCAATGTCTTGAATAAAGTTCGGCACATACTTGGACAATATTGTAAAGTTTTCTTCATATAAAACCATTGAATCTTCATCTTTTTGCCTCAATTCCAGAAATATTTTCACTATCTTAGGCCGAAAAACCTTAGGGAAATATTTCTCAAATAAAATATTCTTAAATGTGTCCCATTACATGGAATGAATATCATATTTCTCTCTATTATTCTTAACCAAATACCACCATCAAGTAGCTTCCCCTTCAAAAAATAGATGGAATAAGTTTACTTTTGACATTCCAAACATCCCATGACATCAAATATCTTTTCCATGGCATTAATCCATCCTTCAACTACCACTAGGTTAGATGATCCCTTGAATGATGGGGGATGTTTCCTCATGAAATTATTCACTATATATATGTTCTTTTATGGAATATTGGGTTCCTCTCTAGCATGTATACCACCACCATTTAAATCTTGTGCCAAATGATCCTTCACTATGAAAAACAGTTTTTTCTGATTCCAACCATCTTAAGATGTTTATTTGGAAGGATGTTTTCCTCTCAATGTTTTCCCACTGCAAAAGCCCTATTTCCTATGTGGAAAACCATTCTGAACAGACATATCTTATATGAATCAATAAGGTAATCCAAAAATGATACATCATTTCAATTTATCCATAATGTAAAATATTCTAATGGAATGTTATTAACACTATCCTAACCTATAAAGTTGTCTAAACTCTCCTCTGATACAAAATATAAGGTCCTGGTCATAAACAATACATATTATAGTTATTTTAAAACTATAAATCACTTTATTTTACTAAATATATTTTAGGTTTAGAGTTTTATAAAATTAGGAAAAACTCTTATAAAGTAAACTCATACATTACAAGTAGACACTTTCACTCAGTATCCATTTTTTCCACAAAACTAAACATTATAAAATAAAACATGGTTTTTTTCCATGATATAACATTACAATTTTCGTATTTTCCTCATCCTTTTCCCTAATCATCCTTTAACCCTATGAAAAACATTTTAAAACTTGTGATGAGCACAAAAATCTTATAAAGGGACATAAAAATAAATAAAACCATTATTCTAGTGAAAATCATGAAAACATATTTAATGTTATTTGAGAAAATAAAACAGAACATTTTCACATGAATTATACACACATACTTTACTCAAAGAGAGCCTTTAAAACCCATAGAAATAAATTTAAAACACTTTTAGGTGACTTATAGTATCATATACATAAAACACTTTCAATTGTAATAACCATATAGTTGACTTCCAATCTTATTATTACCCAATAAATTAGTGATATTTAATGGAGATCACCCTTCGTATAAGTTATATTGATCTCACCTGTGAGATACAATGGATCTCAACCCTTGTATAATCTATTTTGGGATCACTCATTTCTCATCAGTTATAATGTGGCTCAACCCTTCATATGAGCTATATCGGGCTCACCCGTGATTTATAATGGGCCTCAACCCTTCGTATAAGCTACATCAGGCTCACCTATTTCAGATATAATTCTCAAGTACCATTTCAAGAATAAAACAATTTTATCATAAAAACCTTTGAAAAAATCTTTTAATCCCATATGAAAAACACTTTCATATAAAAATACCATTTTCTTTTAAAAAACATTTTCTATACCAAAACACCATTTTCTTTGAAAACCCATCTTTGATTCCAAAATAAAAAAAATATAAATATGTATTTTTGTTTAATAAAACATTTAATCTTGGAAAATAAGATATTAATTAAAAAATAGTCATGGTGGTGGAAAAGTCAGTGTTTCTATGTGCATTAAGGATGGAACATTCTTTTTGTCATTTGTCAAAAAGTTCTATATAAAACGTATAAAATGAATATTTTTTAAAAACATTGAAATAAATTAAAAATAGACATAAAATTTCCTTTATAATATCTTTTATATTAATATAAATGTACGTATAAAATTATTTCAATAATATTGACATGGAGGGAAATATTTTTTAAATTAAATCTTTAAACATTTGAAAAGATATTTTTAAATCAAAGTGTCTCGTACCACTTTGAATTATTTGAATCATAGACCATATAAAGAAATAACACTTAAGAAACATTAAATAACATGATAAGAAATAAATTCATGATATGATATGTTAAAAGGGGTTTTATATACACCTCATAAAATAATGTGGGTGTATAATATCAAAATATGCCTCAATGAAAGTAGATTGAGACGAAGTCCCTTATAAATAACATGGAAGTGGAAGTGGAAATTAATCAAATGTATATAGTATGTGTATCTATTAAAAATCCACATAAAACTAGTGTAAATATAACATAAGATATTAAAAATTCATTTCACACATAATATTATCATGACGTAAACAAGAAGTATAAGTTTAACCCAAAGAATGGAAATTGGGTTAAGAAATCGCTTACCACACACTTTTCTTTAGTGGTGTGATATTTAACCTCATTTATAATGGTTTAAAGAATGTTATTAACTCATTTCATAACTATATTAATATTTATAATACCATTTGTGATGATTTTATAAAATCTTATGCCCCATTCATTAATAATATTTCATTATTTTCATGGTTTTTGGTGTGTTAGTTTCATGGTTTCATGGTCAGTTTATTTGCGTATAATTATGGATGTTCTTTTAAAATGGGATAAAACTTCAAAAGTGGAATGGAATAGTATTATTGCACCTCCAAAATTATTAATGATACCATATATCATTTTTATTTCTTACATGAGAATGATTCGTTAGATAAAACATTAATGATAACTGTTTAGTTTATTTTGGTGACTTTTCTGAACATCATGAACTACTTACATTTTATTTAATATTCTGTGTGTATATTAGATAAATAATATTAAATAGTTTATAATATACCTATTATAGTATGATTTAACCATAATTATATTTTTATGACCATCCATGAAAGCGGTGATGGAAAACAAACAAAATCATTATTCATGGAGGTGATTAACCGATATAACTTGGAAAATTGTTTCATTTATTTTAATAAGAGGATATAAGAAATGAAATTGACATCATATATTATATTATAAATATATAAATCCAGAATATACATTATTATAGAGTTATCATTCATTTATGGATGAATGGGGTTAGAATAAAGTAGAAAAATAGAAGAAATTAAGAGATATATTTTGAGAAAATTATCTCTTTAATATCACCTCCTTGAGAGACCATTGAAGACCTTGGAGTTGGTATTTTGGTGAGACCATCAGAACTTGTATGTTGGTAGAGTGAGGATGAGATGTTTGGGAAGGCATTTTAGTATCTACAAGGATTGTTATTTTAAATGGGATGGTGAGGAGTGATATTTATAATTGAGGAGAGGTGGGTTTAAGTGATTAAAATAATGATTATTTAGCCCGAATGGACCGAAGGCCTTCATTTTTATTGATTTTTGATAACCCCCATTTCAAGGGATGAGGGAGAACCCTTACAAGGCCCATAGTCTCAGAGATTACAAGGCTCATAGGCTTAGGAGATTACATGACCCGAAGGTCTTAGGAAATTCTACCAGACTATCTACAAAGAACTGCCCCTCCCCAACATATACATCATGATAGTAGCTCTCCACCTTTTCATGGCCATCTGGCTAGGCTTCCCGTGCAATCACAGGCTAGTCCCCATGGCATATCCATGCCCTCTCATTCTGAAAAATCCATTTGTCTCTGCTCTGGTGAGTGCACCTACTCTAAATCCTCTTCTGGGGCTACTCCTTTTTTTGTAGTGTGTCTGGGGAAACTAAATATGGCCCGAAAGCCTTAAAGGTGGCCTAAAATCCCTACTGACCTAAAGGTCTGGGTGGCCTGAAAGTCTTAAGGCCTCCAAGCCCAAACCAATGGCCTAAGTTGAATAATTTCAGCTGCTACAGTAGTCGCACAGTGTACAGTACTGCTACAGTACCTGTACAGTGTACAGTTCTGCTACAGTACCCACACCATGTACAGTACCCGGAAATATTCCTCTACCTGATTTTGAACCTGGGTCTTGTGGATTCACATAATGATACCTCACCAACTGGGTTGAGGTTCATGTGCATTAAAATAATGATTATTTTATATTTAAAGACAACCACATTGAGGTGGAATTAAATTCCATGAATTTGGATAGAAATTAATATTGTAGAGTCTAGTTTGGGTCTATAAACACCTCAACCAACCATTAAATTTTATTGTTTCTAGCTATTTTTAGCATTCACCTTTTTAACTTTAACTTGTTTCATTTTTTACCAATATCGCGGTGAATAATGTTTTTACCATGGTAATTTTTTTATGACTCAAAAATGAAATTAACCTTACAACACAATTTAGATCCTATTATTACAAATATGGAATCCATTTTACCTAATTTAATTCACATAATTATAAAAAATATATTTAAAAATAATCATGCGGACATAATGAAAAAGTGGGTTTTAAAAGTGAAAAGTTCAAAAGATTGAAATGTTTTTATATCCAATTTCAATGTGAATTTGATTCTAATGAACTGAATTGGTTTTATTGAGGTATAATTTGTCTAATTATACTTTAAAATAAAATTATAATATAATTTAACTATATAAACAAATTATATGAAAAAATAGTTTTCAGATAAAATGCTGCATTTTTCACTATTCATTAAAAAGTGAAAATTGTTATAAAAATACCAAAAATTCAGCCTAAGATAATTTTTATATTCTTCTTTCAAAAATTAAGTTTGTTTTTTCAAAATAAATTTATAAAAGTTTCAAAATTTATATTCAAAACAAGTGTGTTATCAAAAGGCGACAAAATTGTCTTTTAGGAAAATATAGCTTTTGTGCTTAAAATATGGTTTATTCTTATCTTAAAGCTATCAAACTTATTGGAAAATTTAAAAAATATTTTATTGAATATATAATATATAAATTTCATTGTCATATTTTACTAATAGTTATTAACTTAATTTTTCATTATATAAAATTTCATTTTGGGCATAAAAAAAGTTTTTTTATAAAAAAACACACCCTTTATATTTAATTGTTTTTTATTTTTATTTATAATTAATTGGTAACCAATAAATTAATTTTATAAACATTTTTAAACTATATTTTCATAATTTAATTAATCTCATTCATTATCTCCATTCCAATTGCTAGGAGATAATAGTCACATTTAAATAATAATAGTTAGTCGTTTGTGTAAGCTTGTGTGGCGTATCTTGTATGATATTGAGCATAGTGTTTCCTTTTAAAAATTACAGGATTTTACATAGATCCTCCAATGGATGTAAAGCATGTTAGTTTCAAATGGGTATTCAAGAAAAAAATGGGCATTAAAGGACAAGTCACTTCCTATAAGGCATGACTGGTTGTAAAATGGTTTAAACAAAGTTAAGGCAATGAAAATGAAAAAGACTTTTCACAAGTTACAATGATGAAATCCATAATAATTCTACTTTATGTTGTGTCTTACCATGAATATGAGAGTTGGAAAATGGATTTCAAAACTTCCTTCCTTAATGGTAACCTTTAGTAATCTTTCTATATGACATATCCTGAAGGGTTTGTGACTCCAAAGGATGCCAACAAGATATCAAAATTAAAAAAAAAATCTATTTATGGATTAAAGCAAGCATCTAGGTCATAGATAATTAATTTTGATGAATCCATAATGGAATTTGGTTTTATAAATATTGATTTTGACCCTTGTGTCTACAAAAGGTTTAGTGGGAGTGCAGTTGTTTTCTTAATAGTATATATTGATGACATATTACTCATTAGAAATGAAATACCAGTCTTATAATCTATTAAGGAATAGTTGAATAAATTCTTATCTATAAAAGACTTGGGTGAGTCAACATATATTATTAGGATCAAGATCCATCTTGATAGATCAAATATTTTAATAAGCCTAAGTCAAAGTACATATATTGACAAGTTACAAAATATATTTGGTAAGGAATAATCTAAGAGGGGAATGTTGCCAGTGTCACATGGCAGTCATCTTTCTAAGAAAATGTGTTCTAAAAAATAGGAGTAAGTAAATGGACGCATTACCATTGGTTCGGTAAAGTATGTTATGTTATGTACTAGTCTAGATACCTACTACACATTAAGTGTAGTAGGAAGATATCAAGTTCACCTAGGTGACCATCGCTGGACGGTAGTCAATGTTATCCCTAAGTATCTAACGCATACTAAAGATATATTCCTGGTTTATAGATGAGATTATTAACTAGTCATCAGATAATATGCATATTCTAGTTTCCAAACTAATAAAGATGACATAATTCACAAATGGGATACATATTCACTTTGAAGGGAGGTGTTGTGAGCTGGAAGAACTCAAAGAAGGTTATAGTCATAGATTCTACAGCAGAGTCTGAGTATATTGTGGCTTCTAAGAAATCTAAAGAAGAAGTATAGATGTGAAACTTAGTTCAATATCTTGATGTTGTACCCAGAAGTAAATATCATATCACACTCTGTTGTGATAATACCATAGTGGTGGTTCTCTCAAAAGAGCTAAGGTCGCATTAGAAAACGAGGCACATACTATTGGATTGGTGTAGCCCGATCCATTTGGATAATATTTGGCCAAATTCTAGAGGCCCATACTAAACACCAGGATGAAACTCTCATGGATTGAGCTATTTAGTGAAGTCATTGGGGGTTTCAGGGGCAATGTTCCCCTTCCCTAGTGGTTCAGGGGTCGAAGGGCCATGACCTAAATTTTTGGGGAACAATAGAAACTTTATAGATTGTATCAGAGCTGACTAGGCAATATCGATAGGATATTGTAGCAATATAGACTTTGGAAAAGTTATTATATCATCTTGGACTTTGTAGATAGTGGTACTGTATCTCTATGGACTTCTAGCCACTAACCACTATAGCATCTTGGACTTGGGTGGTCACTACACTATAGTAGTGTGGACTTCTAGGCACCGTTCACTATAGCATAGTGGACTTACTGTGCATTTGGTGTCACAATGATTCATATTATTTATTACCACATTTGAGCTAGGGTTTTGTATGTGTGTGAAACTCTGAAATATCCCTATAATTGTGCTATTGATTTTTAGTGAAGTGATTCTACCACTCCATGGACATATAGATTATTCCCAAACCATGTAAATCATTATTTTTGTGTTATTATTCTTCTTCTTCCTTTGTTATGTATTTTATTCATTTGTAAACCTCTATCGTGTGACTCTCGATGTTTCTACAACACATACTTCATAAGAATCATCTATTGAGGGATTTTTCTCATAGAGGTGATGTTTCAGTGAGTAGTATTTCTATGGAAGACAACGTGATGGACCCCTTGACTAAAGACTTAACTCATAAGAAACCCGATTATTGTAACTTCCTGGTTCCGAGTGCCACATAGAGGTTCCCCATACCCGATTTGTCACATGGCCTCAAGCATATTTCCCCAAATACCAAAGGCTTCCGACTAGTAGTGAGGGTCATGGGTGTGATAGTGGGGAAACTATGCCCTCATTGGCAGAGTAATTTAGTGAAAAGAAACAGATAACAGTAGCAGAAGCATTAATAATACCAAACAACAGAATCAGTTGAAGTCTTAAAGTAAGTAAAAAACTATAGCACATATTTAAATGATGCATGTTTTATATGTTTAGGAAAGCAGCCAAATAAGTCACAATGCTGAAATACAGTACTAAACCAAAGTATAAGGAAAACAAGTAGACAAATCCAACAGCATCACAAGCCTCAGTTTGGTCCCATGCTCCCCAGCTCCATAGCAATCAAGTATATGAAGTAGAAGGGAACTTTACCTTATCTATACCTACAACAATATAATCTTTTTGGGCCCAAAATCATGACCCAAAAAAGGTGTGAGATGAATCCCAGTAGGAAACCACCCAAAGATATGTGTCTAATAGTCAGTGAATATATATGGCAGGAAATAAGAAAAATGAAGCAATAAACAAGGAAGTACTCAAAAATAAACAGTACTACAGTTTCAATTACATTCGTTTACATTCGTCAATTATTCAACCAAGATAAAACAAGCAACCCTATGGGAATTCCTCACGGCTTATCCCCTCTGGTTCAACAAAACAATCTCAAGTAACCCTCTGGGTAAGTTCTCACAGCCTAACCCCTCCGGTTCAACTTATACAAGGATATATCAACCTCCTGGGTATCTCACATGGTCTAACCACTTTTGTCTCATGCAAACAAAGAATCTATGAGGAAGCACACACTATAAATTCCACCTATAGTCTTTTAACGATAAACTATAGACACTCTGAGGAAGAAGTCAACATAAATTCCCCTTGTGGTCTCGTAACGATAACTATAGACACTTTGAGGGAGCACTCAATGTCAATCCTTCCTATGGTATCACAGCATGATAGATAAATAATAGACACTCTGGGGAAGCCCTCAATGTCAATCCCCCCTATGGTCTCACTACACCAAGTTCCTACAGCCCTATGTAAAGTAATCGTTCACAAATGATGTTCAGTATCCAAATTAAATCACAAATACTACTTGGATAAGCAACTACAATTCATATTACAAGTATTTCATATAATATTAACTACATCCTAACAATACTTGACATGGAAAGAATAATAGCCTAATAGTAAATTCAAGACCCAATGGCCAATATCAAATCAAACATGGGAAAACACATCCATAGCAAGGTAAACAACCCTGAATGCAATCAAAAACTCTTACTCAAGCAAACAAGGCATAGCATACATTAACAGGGTTAAACTCCCTAAACACATAATACCCTAAACTAGGGTATTGGGAACTTTTGATCATATAATTCAAAGATAATCTATGAAAAGGCACGAACCTCCTACCTCAACATTTCACAATCATTATACTCTAGAATTGGCCCTTTAAACGACCTAGAACACGGTATATCTACAAAAAAATCAAAAATTCTCAACCAGGGATATCTCACGAAAGAGGATAAATCAAGGAATGAGGATCTAGAAGAAGGAAGAACTCACTGTGGTGATTCCAACACAATTGATGGTGGTTGATTCGGAGAATGGAATGTCGATTGAGGGATCGAAGAAGAATCGTTCCCTACAGTCTCTCCTGGACGAGACAAGTCGAGAAGAATGCATTTCTTCCAATTAGACGTGACCCCAGTCTGATTTAACAAATAAAAAGAAAAGTACACGGTGTGTATTTTAAAATTACACTGTGTGTATATGCCTTTATCAGGCCCCACTTTAGGCGGTCTCTAGGTCACCCCACATGGCCATGTACTCGGCCATCACACGGCCAGTACACGGTCACCCGTGGCAACCGGGTACACAGCGTGTACTCCTAAGTACACAACATGTACTCCTTAAATTTCCATATTCTCCTATTTTTCTTGAAAACACCATAAAATAAAAACTCATACCTGAAAATAAGGTTCAGGTTCTTAAAATTATCATGTGAGATATAACTAACCAAAAGTCATAGGCAATTTCCTCTAGTCCAAGTGGGATTTTATTGGAGTTAGTGTCCTAGGACCAACTATTTGTACTTTCATTACATGTATATTAATAAAACTTCTTATTACATATTTTTCATTGTTCTACATGACTCAAATGTAATAATGTCCTAGAGTATATATCATATTGATAAGTTCATAGCAGTTCCCCTCTATGATGAGAACCTTGAAGTGTTATGATGATATTCTTAAATAATGTTATGTGGTTTGATAATGTACTATGATTGGATACATAGTACATATAATGTCAGTTGTGAGTACTAATAAGAGGATGAGGCTTCTTCTCATGAAGTTCGCACTTGGTAATCTACAATATGGAAGATTATGAGAACAAACCCACTAATAAGAATTCTGGATATTTTGGTGTCATTTTATATTTCTATATGTGAGTGTGTGTAATGGTCCTTATACATTAAGATTATTATTCATTCATGTTATGACTTTCATACTTAGATGTATTACATAAATCGTGACGATAATAGTTCATGGTGAAGTTGGATCCATTGGGTGTGTCATAAGTGACATATCATTAATAGATAAGTCGAGGAAGGATTTGTCCCTTCCATCTTTATGGAAGATGATATCTTGTCCCTATGATTGGAATAGTATCGTCACCCTAAATTACATGGTAATGGTTTAATTACATGTTTATTTTATACAGTCAAAGAAAGACATATCAATCATATAGGTTGGTGAAAAATATGTACAACCTTCTTGATGAGACATTGTGATAAAGGGATTATATTACAATAGTAAGTGTTCATATGTGGTTGTTATAATTGTGAAATTAAGTTTTTTTCCTTTGGTGCATTAACCAGTTACTAGATAGTAATCTTGGACTTTAGGCAAGCTCACATAATTCCAATGAGAAAGAATCCTAGAGGGTTACACACTAAGTGTTTCTGATGATCTTGATTAAATTCTATTTGAATTTAATAAATATTATTCTCAAGACTGAGGAATACTTTTATTTACATTTTTTTGATCACAAATATTTATTGGTGAATGAAATATTTAAATAAAATATTTATTCAGGTATTCAATAAATACTAAGGAGTAAGAATAAACCAAGACCGTGTCTGGTGATAAATAATTATTTACAAGTCGGTAAATAATATTTATCATTAGCGTATGTTGGTACATGATACAAAGTAATAATATTATTATTATTATGTGTAATGGTGTTTTATTAAAGGTTTTAATATTGTTAAGGTTCTACATGCAATAAAAAAATGTTATAATCTAAAACCTACCTCTATAAATAGCTTGTTATAGCTATTATGTAGGTAATAAGAAATAGAGAGATGTTACGCACAATAAATTTTCTTTCGACTCTTCCATCTCTCTCCCTCTCAAAAATGAAAAATTATAGAGATATTTATTCAAGACCAAAGAACTAGCGATCAAGAATGAATAATGAAAGATCTTTAATTCCATGCACTAGCATCTAGAGATAATTTGGCATTGCTCAGAGATCAAAGGAGCACGTATGGATCACCGATAGATGGATTTTATCCTTGGATCCTCAAAAGTGCAATGAAGGCAATCTGAAAGAGTCTCTTGGAATGATCGATATCAAAATCTAAGAAATAAACCTAAGACCGGATAATTTATTTATTCTGATCTAAATAAAATAATTATTAATTTGACATGCAATATCCTCGCTTGTGGTTTCGGGTGTAGAAATATTAAAATAAATTTAATATATCGCCCACCATTGTGTTCTTTTGTTACACCCAGAACCATCACACTTGTCATGTTTTATGTATATAATGGACCTTTTTACATTGTCCATGGAGGACTAGGAGCAGGTGGAGCCTATTTTGGGCTAGACAGAACAAGGTATATACTGGTGATTCATTGACAGCAATCCCATCATTCTAAATAAGTTAGAATTTATTTTTCCATTTTTGTGTGGGCTTATATTTGGCCTCTTTTTATGTTTTCCAGTACTTTATATCATACTCTAATTGTGGGATTATAGATGTGTGCCTAAATTTTTCTCAGTTTTTTTACATTTCATCATTTTATGGGCTTCGATATGTGTGTGTGTGAATAGATACATTAGGTTAATTCCTCCCATGTGTGTGATATGTTTACTCGATGTTGGTTTCCATCCCCTAGCCTATTATAGGCGGGTTTGGCGTAGTTGTGGATCGATCCCCATAAGTTTGGGTCATGACAAGAGAAATGTATGAGTTTAGTGGAATTTCTTAAGTTGCCATCGATTACTCTACATTATCGGATCATATCTATAGTGTAGTGATTTGGGCATTAGAGTAATTTGAGTTTGCTAGGTCCTTAGGATGAATTTTCAAAAGGATCAGGTGTTGTAACACTACCGATCAATTTAGTTTTGGCTTATATGTCTAATTCCAATGATGGGTGTGAGAGAGGCTCGGGAGAGTTTCATGGGTACGTCTAGAATAAATATGATCTAACGTGCTTTTAAGCAGCTGGTTTTCCTCTCCTTTTGAATTGAAAGTTAGTAAATGCATGTTAGCCACATTTGTAACACGTGTTTGGTTGTGGATGGACCATGTGCCATGGGATGAGTTCCCATTATCATTAAATGATGAAAAGGACACTCCTAAGGTATAGAGAGTCATTTTGAATTTGTTTAGAATATCCTTCCAGGTAGAGGGAGCGCAGCTGTGAAAGACCACTTGGGAATGGTCATATTGGCTTTTGGAAGCTCGTAAGGCTAGTAAGTTCAAGTTTTCTAGTCCTTAAGATGATTCCTGAGATGTAAATCCATTATGGGTAGGGATAAGGTTCGGACTCTAGACTCAGACTCAGTGTGTGTAAGCGAACCAAGAAGCAATGCTTCTGATGCTTGTCATTGTGTGTAGGGAAGCATGTCAATAAAATGGTTAGTGGTGTATGAAACATTTAAGGACACTGTGAGTTGAGTTTAAACTATGGTAGAGATTTTTTGAAACACTCATGGAAGGCCTTGGTAATGATGGAATCATGGTCTGTAAGTGATGATGCATTGATAGGTGTAGCTGATCTCTTTCAAATGAAGTCAATCAAAGGTTTTCCGACTATTATTTTCTATGAGTAGTTAGACATGGTTGGTTGGAAACCACATCAGGCACTTCGTCCTGGATATAAAGAGAGTGTCTTGGGTCTTATTGGTGAACATCATATCCTATTAGTGTACTCTTGTTTTAGATATGATTATGTATCATATCCTAACATCATCTACAATACACTAAGAGAGCATTGGTATTACACCAATCTAAAGATAAAATTAAATTCCTTGTTGGATTGATAAATAGACTCCTTGGGAGTTGTGCTATGGGAGCATGGATCTTTATAGAGGCATGGTTTTTCCTAATTGGTACTTTTATTCCCATGTAGGAAGGCCTTGGATGGACTTACGGATATCACCCAATTCTCTGACTCAATCACCAGGTGAGTACCGTTATTAAGCTCAGTCGGTGTTCTTGATATGTGGATGTCTCGGATAAGTACCATCATCTCACTTGTAAAATCTGTATTATATACTATATAATGTGACCTCCTTGTACTCTGGTAGTTTGATTTTGAGGTTACCTCATACATGAAGTTGATATCAGTTGATATGTTTAGTGGGTGACGATCCAAGGGTGTTGGATTGGGTATGTACCTATGGTTGTGTTATGTCAGATGATAGAAATGTTTAGTTCAACCAGAGTCATCACTGGAACCCAGTTATAGGCTTCTATGAATGTCCTCAAAGAGATCTCTAGGTACCTTAGTTCAAAGGTGTTGGGATCAGGTTTTCAAATACGCCAGCTGTTGAAGACGAGTGTTTTTAGAAATAGTCAGTCGATAGTGGATTGACTTTATTCTCTTATTTATTTGCATGTGGTCGGTGAGGGAACACTTATGGAATGTTTTTGGGATAAGGAAAGTACAATGAAAAGTTTTACCAAGGGTTTTCAAGAGTTTCAGGCTTTGAAAACTCATCTTTTGGAAATCTAAAGTGAGGTGCACAGTTAGCACACAGTTAGTGCAAACTGTGCACCTCAATTGTGCAAGGTCTGGAGGGTATCTGGAGGGTGTCATGTGGTTAATTAAACTGTGCATCTGAGGCCACATGACTGAGTGAGTCTTCTAAAGAAAGTTTAAAATCCAAACTGCACAGGTAGTGCCACTGAACTGTTGATGCACACAGTTGGCACAAGGTCTAGCCAAACTATGCACCTCATTTAAAGGGGTGAAATTACCATTCTCCCCCTATCTTCCTTAAGTGAATTTCATCTCCTATTATCCCTTATTTCTCCCTTTCATAGCATGCCTCACAAGCTTCCTCCTCTCCTCTTAGGCATGGATAGATCTCCTTTATTCGATCTCTGATTCAAACGACTTTAGGTGTGTTGGAAGTGTAACAGTGATTTTATAACTCATTCCTCCTTTATTAGTTTCTTTATCCATATTGAATGTTATTTCAATGCGAACTTATATGCCCTATTTTTAGATTATTTGTCTATTTCTTTGATTTATCTCAAACTATCTTGAATCAAAACTTGATAATGGCCAAGTGAAGCGTCATAATCATGAGGTAGGTGGTCTATATATTTTTCCCTAAAAATTACATCATTTATAAAAAAAATTGTTGTGTTTTTTGTTGGAATTTCCTGGAATCACTCCAAATTTATGAAACACGTTAAATTAAATGCCTCGAACTCACACTTTATGTTTTCTATACCCCCCATAACATGGTTATAGGTTGTAAACTAAACTTGGTACACACCTTTGGGTGTTCCCTATTATTGGCCTTGTTAGCTATTGGTTGTAATTAACCAAAATATTTCTTAAGTATGTTTGGTTTGACTCATAAGAAATGAGATTCATTAAATGTTAGCAAACCTATCATATCAATTATAATAATTTATGTCTACTCACATGACCTTTTATCACTTGTGAGTGAGATAACTAATGAAATGGTTTTATTTTTATAATATGCATGGATACTTACTTTCCTCTGTGTTGTTTTGAGTAGATTACTCAAGAGGGGTTAATTGAGTATCTATAAAAATTTCTGTTAAAAATTGGTTTTTTAAAAATTTACCCTAATTAACAATATAATCAAAATCAGTTTGTAGTGAATTTATAAAATTCCTGAATGTTCAATTAATTTATCATAAGATTGATTAGTTCTCAACTATACTAATCAGAAGATTAGTATAACTTTTGAAACTAACCTACTAGTTCAAAATAGATATAAACACTTGCTAAACTAACTATCAAAGTTAAATTTAGTTTTATGAAAAATTAAAACATTGAGAGTAAAAATAAATTGTAAAAGCATAGCAGATATAAAAAAGAGGATCAGTCTCAATCTGAGACTTATTCCTCTCCACTTGGTGATCACCTACCACCAATAAGTTTAAATTAATAAACATTTTGATCCACACCCTGGATCGGGGTTCACAATAACACACAAGGTTATCCAGGTCACACTTGACCTATACCACAATTATATGTGGAAAACTAACAAACAGGTCACACTTGACCTCTTTCACTATTCTACGTGGGATACAGGGAATAATATGAGAGATATTTTAAGGATATCAAATATCCTTTAGTTATGAACAGAAGTTAGTGTGTTTGTAACAAAAAGATACACACACTGCTCAAAGAATGTAAACAAAAGAACACAATAGATCTAAATACTTAGAATAAGGTTTAGAAGTCTATGTGTGCTATGTAATGATGATATGGACTTGTTTAATGTAAAGAAAATGAATTTTAATTCCTCTTTTGATATTCGGCTCCAAAACAGAGTATCGTAGTCTCTATGGTCTGGTTTTGAGGAGTGAAGTGTTCAAATCCTTGTTTAAAAGATGTTCAGTACAACTCATGAGGTTTTTATCGTCTTATTGATGTCCCTGTATGTTCTTGCTTTGAATTATTTGGATTTTGAAGAAAGCTCGAGTATTGTAGGATTTAGAGTTATTCTGTTCCTTTTTACTTTTCAGCATATTCCTTGTCTCTTTAAATGATCTAGTTGGTAATTATTTTATACTTTGAGGCCCATCAGGCATGAAGATCTCCCCATGTGCACGTACTTTATACTGTCTACTGATAGTCCTACAGACAACATTAAATAATGTCAGAAACATTAATTTGTCTAAATATAACCATTAGACATAAATTTGAATTAATAAATTAAGAACAATATTTATGACTATCGGTGAGTCATAAGTATCGGTGAATCATTTGCATTGGTCTGTCATCATCGGAGACTCCATGTAATGGTGAGTCCTTTCCATCGATGTTGGTGACTCGGTGTATCGTTGAGTTGTTTCCATCAGTATTGGTGACTCGGTGTATCGGTGAGTCAATTCCATCGGTATCGGTGACTCGGTGTATCGGTGAGTCGTTTCCATCAGTATTGGTGACTTGGTGTATCAGTGAGACAGATGAACTAATGGTGACTCATATCAATTGTGAGTCTTTCCTTCTGTCAGTGAGACAGTTGAACCACCGGTGACTCATTTTAACTGATAGTGTCATATCCAATGATGAGTCTTTTTTTGCCGGTGTCACGTCCACAGTGAGTCTTTTATCTTTCGGTTTCATGCCCATAGTGAGTCTTTCTTTATGTCGGTGTTACATCCACGGTGAGTCTTTTCCAACAGTGTCAGCTTCACATACTTAGAAAATATAAAATATGTCTATTTGATCTGTCTGTTAGTAAGAATTATGTCTGGCAGTGAGTCATCATCTTGTCAGTTTCAGTGACTTATACTTATATAGTTTTAGATGATCTTTCTTGTAATTCAACAAAGTTAGAAACTAGTAATACTCAAAATTACACATAGATAAACAATTAAAATCTTTTTTAGACTTAAGCACACATAAATGGTTATATTACTGAAATGATTTGATATTCAAGATACTGTTTTGTCATAATATAAGATCTAACATGAAATAAGATATATGTTAATATATTACATGATTTGTGATAATTAAAACCTTTATAGTTAGAGATGGTGTCCAACAGAATCTATCAGCCAACAATCTCCCCCTTTTGATAATCACAAATCATGGAATCAAATCATTGCATTATCGAATCTCATAAGAATCATGCACTGTTAATAATGTGTAATAAAATTTCTCCCAATTTTGGGATTAGAAAAAAATGATAGGAGGAAAGAACAGTAAAAAAAAGTAAAGTAGAAACAATGAAATAGAATTAATAAACTAATTACACTGAAAAGACAGACATACAAGAAATCAGCCCTATCAAATGAAAATAAATCCACACTATAGGACATAATCAAGTGATAGGATCAAAAGGATCCTTACCCTTATCAAAAGGATCAATAGAAGGTTTATCAGGAGAGTTAGGCTGAGGAGTAGGAGGGTCCAAACTGATTTTGAGAGGAGGCAGAGGCACTCCTTCGGGAACTATAGAAGAAAGGGTAGGTCTGTGTTGAGAAAGAATCTGAGATAGAACATTTTCTGTGATGACTGGTCTGATGTGAGATAAGGCCTGAGAAACTAACATTTTAGGTTGAGTAGCCACAGAACTAGCAGGGAAAAGCATTGCAGCATGAGGTACCACAATGGATTCACTTTGGACATGAAGATACGATTTCAATAGCTTGATGAATTATTCAATGATTTCTGCACCATATCTCATAGATTTTTCAAAGTCATCCTTGTTTTTTATAAACTTATCCAACAAAGGAGTAAATTTTCTAAGTTTCTAAATCTAATCCTTAAAGGACTTTGTCACAGGAGGAAGAGTAAGAGAGGTGGACAAATACTTAAACGGGCTATTCATTTGGTGATTTGTGATGATTTTAGAGAAAAACTCGTTAATCCTCTTAGTCAACTCTTCTTGAGTTTGTGAAGTAGTCCTTGTATAATACTTCACATGATCATGCACTTTATCTGAAGTAACCTCTACTTTGGCTAAATTTTTAGTCAACACTTGTAGCTCCTCTTTCAACACTGAACTAACAGTAGCAAGATCTACAAGATCTGCAGATTATGAGGACTGAGCATGAGGAGCAGAACTTGAAGCTAGAGTAGAAAAGGTGAGATCCTGAACTTATTTTCTTATCTTGGAAAAATCAAGAGCTTTAAAATGAGAAACAAGGTTCTCAAGACCTTTCATGGTAGTTTCCATTGTATTCATATACTCTGTGGTCAAGGCATTGATCCCATTTGTCAACTTCTTTAAATCATTTCTGAGCTTGGTGTTTCTTATCACAATTCTCTATGAAGTTGTGATTAGATGTTGTGATTAGATTTGACTGAATCTATTTTATCACTATCTTTGAAATAGAATCAACATCAGCTTGAGAGAGACTAGTTGAAGCAAGAGAAGAACTAGAATCACTAGCATGCTTTACACCATCAACCATAGATCCGATTACTTTTAAATTCTCAGTCATCTTAGTATTCTGTCTCCTATATTCATCAATCTCATACCTCATTTGAGATTTCACTGAGTGTCTTATGGAGTCATATATCTCTTCCTTGAAAAGTTCAAAATAGGCTTTAGTGACATAGTCACTATAAGTGGTCTCATCCACTAGTTCCATTGCAGCAAGGGAAACAATTTCATCATTGGAATCTTCATAATCCAATCCCAAGGCTACATAACTAGGATTCCTTATCCATTTAACAAGAATATAAGAACCCAAAGGAGAAATAGTATCAATCCTTACTCTTCCTATTTTATGATCTTCATCAATGTGAGAAACTGGCCCTTGAGGATCCCTCTCAGTGTCATCTCTTTTGGCATATTTCTCCCCCTCAGTTAAGGTTTCCTAGATAGGTTGAATTTAATTAGGTGGAGTTTTTTTCCTAGTATATACAACTTGAGCAACATGTTCATCTATAGAAACATTTTCTTCTTGAACAGCACCCTCAATAGAGACACCAATATTAGCTTTAGTAACTTTCATACTCACATCATCTGGATTTTCATCAGGGTGACCAAAGTCACTATCACTTTTACTTTCACTACTTTCTTCATTATTACCATCTCCATTTTGCTCATCTTTGACTTGTTCATCTCCTTCTTCCCTTTCTGATTCTAAACCATTTTCACAACTACCATCTTCTTCATCTTCAACTTATTCTTCATTGGATTCACTAACATACTCTACACTGCCTTCAACTTTAGTTTCTTCACTACCATAATATTTGAGAATAGGTTCGCAAGAGGGTAAATACAAAGGTGGACTTGCAGGTCTAATAGAGACTCTTTTTGATGGTCCAGTAGTGTCTGGTTCACTTCAATCATCAACTAATGATCCCACATCTCTAATAGGGGTATCAGGTTCCTCTACCTCATCTGAGGAATAGGTTACTTGTTCATCTGGACCGAGACTAGGATCCACTAGATCCCTTGGTCTAATTGGATGGTCTATGGGATTGAACTTCTCACGCAATCTATCTTCATCACCAATTCATTCTTTCCTCCAAGGGTTCCAATTTATTTTCATTCTTTTACAGATGTCAGAGCTTAAGCAGATTCCACTGTATTCACTAACTACCACATCCTCGGCTTCATCTGCTTTATTTCTAAACACCCACTTAGAGCCTATGATCAAGGTGTATTTGGGTCTATTCACAAGTTTCCAAACTTTATTTTTTTCAAATTGATTAAATTCGTCTTGCATATCCATCACCCAAAATTCATCTTTAATTGCATCATTGATGCTTTTAGGTTCATGTTCTAACAAGAAAGCTTTATGTTCAACTTGATTCCTATGAGAATCTCTAGTTTGTGTTCCTTTATCTAAGTCTCTGAGAATAGCATCTAAGGGATTGTTTTTAAGTGTTCTAGTTGGTCTAGAAAAGGTAGGACTAGTTATTTCAGGTTCATCATTTCGATCTGGTTCATTATGGATACATTTTGGAGAATTTACAGAATTTTTTTATTTCACAGATTTCTTTACATAAGGATTAGATGACTTTTAATTTATGTATTGATTTGATATATCATTTTTAAGGTTGTCGAGAGAGGTCTTAGGATCATGTAGATCTTTTTCATCAAATTTGATATGCACATATTCTTCCACACACTTGGTTTTATTATTAAAGACTCTATAGGCTTTACTAGAGGTTGAATAACCTAGAAAGATTCTTTCATCACTTTTGGATGAGAATTTTCCATGATTATTCTTTTTATTAAGAATATATACTTTGCAACTAAAAAATTTGAAAAAACTAACTTTGGTTTTTCTATTGTTCTATAACTCGTAGGGAGTCTTCTTAAGAATAGGTCTAATTAAGACTATGTTTATTATATAATAAGTTGTATTAACAACTTCAGCCTAAAATTAAATTGGTAGGTCATATTCATTAAGAATAGTTCTAGAAATTTCTTTTAAGGTCCTATTTCTTCTTTCTACAAATCCATTTTGTTGAGGTGTCTTAGGGGAAGATAAGTTAGAACTATAGCCATTTTGTGAGAAAAAATATTCAAATTCTTTATTTTTACACTCATGGACATGATCACTTCTTAGATATTTAATTCTAAGTCCACTGTCCACTTAGAAATTCTGCATTTTTAACATACTTGGTGTAGTAAGTACATGCTTCACTTTTGTGAGATAAGAAATAAGTCCAAGTATACCAAGAATATTCATCCACAAGAATATAGACATAGTGCTTCCCATTTAAACTAGAAACTTGAGAAGGTCCAAATAAATCCATGTGAACCAACTCTAAAAGTTGAGAAGTTGAAACTTATTTATTTGATTTGAATGATATCTTATATTGTTTTCCCTTTTAGAAAGGATAATAGATTTTTTCATTTGGAAACTATAGTTTGGGTAGATACTTGATGAAGAATTTTCTCATAAGTTTTCTAAGAGAGTGTACATTGAAATTTCCTAGTCTTCTGTTCCATATCCAAGACTCTTTGTGAAAGTCACTTAGACAAGAAACATTCTGTGAGGCTAGTGTGTCTAAATTTATAGAATACACATTATCAATTCTAAGAGCAGTAAATAATAAGTTATTATTGGAATCAAAAACAAGACCTGAATCATTTTTAAATTTTACATTAAATCTATCATCACATATTTGATATATGATAAGTAGATTATTCTTTAATCCATCAATATAAATTACTTTGGAAATTGAAATAGAGTTAGGGTTACCAATCTGGCCTAGGCTGATGATTTTTCCTTTACCATTGTCACAAAATGTGACATGTCCTCCATCAATTTTGATAAGACTTTTGAAGCTTGAGTAATCCCCTGTTATGTGTCTTGAACACCCACTGTCCAAGTACCATAGATTTCTATAGGAACTCTTTAGGTAGTTTACCTACTAAACAGTTTATCCAAGAAATGGTTTTAGAACCCATATTTTTCTGGGTCTAGAAACATTAGTAATAAAAGCTTTAGGAACCCACATTTGTCTTGTCGATTTCTTATATGTAGAATATAGAGTATTTTAAAAATAAACTATGTTTGGTCCAGAAGAACTGGATGCAATAAAAGAATTTTTAGAACTTGAACATGTAGTAAAAATCTAATTTTTAAAGAATGAAGCAGATTTTCTAGATTTGGTCATAAAATGTGTTTTGGATAATTTTCTTTGTCTAGGTTGATATCATATTCCAGAAGTGTACTTAGGAGCTATCCGTTTACTAATAATTTTAGTAAGTGTGTTTTTTCCATTGGTAAAATTTTCAAGATCCTTATTTAATTGCTCATTAAACATCTTTAACTCATTGCTTTCCTTAAGCAGTTGGGCATTCTTTTATTTTTCAGTAGAAATTTTAGATTTAATAGTTACAGTAAGATCATGTTGTTTTTTTAAAGATTTATACTTATCCTTTAGTTCATTACATGTCTCTTCCATCATGTTACAATATTCAAATAATACTTCACTTGACATATTCTCATACTCACTTTCATTTCCAGAATAATAAGAGTTGTGTGTAGGAGAGTCTAAGGTTACCTCAGAAGTGTTTTTCATAAAACACATATTAGCCATATCATCTTTCTCATCATGAGAAGAAGCAGATTCATTGGAGCTATCCTCAAAGGAACTCCAAGTGTCCTTCATGGATTTCTTATATTTTCTATCCTTGTTCTCATACTTATTTTTTTATTTCAACTTTGGACAGTCAACTTTGAAATGTCCTTTCCATTTACATTCATAGAAAACTATCTCTTCTGTTTTATCATTTCTCTTTCAATCCTTTTTCCAATTGACCTTGTTATCATACTTTCCTTTTTAATTGGGATTTATGAAAAAAACTACTTTTTCCTATAAAATTTCTTGAATCTTATGGAAAGTTGGGTCATTTATTCATCACTGTCTAAAGATGATTCTTCACTACTAAAGATTTCAACATCAACTTGAATTTTCTCTTTGTCTTTATTTTTAGAGGCATTAATCTTGAAAGCTATAGACTTCCTCTTTGGTTCATCATTCTCCTCTTTATTGACTTTTAGCTCTTCTTTATACATCATCATCTTCCTAATGAGTTCTTTGACAGGTAATTTGCTGATGTCACTTGACTCTCTAATTGAGACAGAGTTTCCTCTCCATATATCAGGTAAACATCTGAGAATCCTCATGATTTTTTCTTTGGATGTAACTTATCTTCCAAAAGAAATCATTATGTTGACAATTTTTTTAAACTTGAGATACATATCATAAATAGATCCATCAGGATTCATTATAAAATTTTCATATTTAATAGTATAAGTATTTAATATCATTTCCTTCACATTAGATGTTCCCTCATGAGAAACAAACAGTGTGTCTCAAATCTCATGGGCAGTTTTACAAGTAGAAATACGATTAAACTCTTCATCTCCTAGATCACAGTATTGAGAATTCATTGCTTTACAATTATTATTATAGGCAGCCTTGGTAGGTTTACCCCAAGAGTTTCTAGTAGTTTTATAAATTGCATATTTACTTTCAATACCAGTCCATATTTCAAATCCCATGCTTTCTAGATGTATTTTCATTTTAAGTTTCCACTGAGCATAGTTTGTGCCATTAAAAAAGGTGGTCTATTATTAGTATCTCCTTCTATTCTATTGTACATGATATAAAGTATAGAAAGATTTCAAAGAGACCAAAATTTAAAAATAACAGAAATTTTAAGATCTTTGAAAGACAACTATAATCACAGTTGAAAAATATTTGAAAAATATTTGAAAACTGAAAAATATCAACACGCCTTTGATACCAAATGTTGGTCAGAGTAGATTACTCTAGAGGGGGGTGAATTGAGTATCTATAAAAATATCTATTAAAAATTGGTTCTTTGAAAATTTCCCCCAATTAACAATATAATCAAAGTCAGTTTGTAGTGAATTTATAAAAGTCTTGAATGTTCAATTAATTTCTCAGAAGATTGATTAGTTCTCATCTATACCAATCTGAATATTAGTATAAATTTTGAAACTAACCTACTGGTTTAAAATAGTTACAAAAACTTGCTAAACTAACTATCAAAGTTCAATTCATTATTATGAAAAAATAAAATATAGAGAGTAAAACTAAAATGTAAAAGAACAGCTGATATAAACAAGAGGTTCAATCTCAAGCCGAGACTTAATCCTCTCCACTTGGTGATCACCTACCACCAAGTAGTTTAAATTAATAAATAGATTGATCCAAACCCTAGATCAGGGTTCACAACAGCACACAAGGCTGTCCAGGTCACACTTGAGCTCCACCACAGTTATTCATGGGAAACCAACAAACAGGTCACATTTAACCTCTTCCAATGTTCTACATTTGATACAAGGAATAAAATGAGAGAGATTTTTAGGATATCAAGTATCCTCTAGTTATGAATAGGAGTTAGTGTGTGTGTAACAGAAAGATACACACACTACTCAAAGAATGTAAACAAAAGAACACAATAGATCTAAAGAAGTAGAATAAGGTTTATAAGTCTTTTTGTGTTATGCAGTGACGCTCTGGACTCGTTTGATGTAGAGAAAATGAAGTTTGAGTTCTCTTCTGAAATTCGGCTCCAAAACAGAGTATCGTAGTCTCTATGGTCTGGTTTTGAGGAGTGAAGTGTTCAACTCCTTGTTTGAAATATTTTCAATGCAACTCAATAGGTTTTTATCCTATTATTGATGTCCTCATATGTTCTTGCTTTGAATTCTTGGGATTTTGAAGAAATCTCGAGTGTTTCAGTAGTTTTTAGTTCTTCTACTCTTTTTTACTTTTCAGTGTATTCCTCATCTCTTTAAATGATCCAATTGGTAATTCTTTTATACTTTAAGTTCTAGAAAGCATGAAGATATCCCCATGTGCACATACCTCGCACTGTCTACTGATAGTCCTACAGACAACATTAAATAATTTCATAAATATTAATTTGTCTAAATATGACCGTTAGATATAAATTTGAATTAATAAATTAAGAATAATATTTATGACTATCGGTAAGTATCGGTGACTCTTTTTCATCAGTCTGTCATCATCGGTTAGTCAGCATCGGTGACTTCATGTAACAGTGAGTCCTTTCCATTGATGTCGGTGACTCGGTGTATCGGTGAGTTTTTTCCATCGGTATCGATGAGTCGTTTCCATCAGTATCGGTGACTCAGTGTATCACTGAGTCATTTCCATCGGTATCAGTGACTCGGTGTATCAGTGAGACAGATGAACTAATAGTGACTCATATCAACCATGAGTCCTTCCTTCTATTGGTGAGATAGTTGAACCACCAATGTCTCATTTTAACTGATGGTGTCATGTCCAACGGTGAGTCTTTTGTCTATCAGTGTCACGGTCATGGTGAGTCTTTTATCTGTCGGTGTCATGCCCACGATGAGTCTTTTGTCTGTCGGTGTTACTTCCACGGTGATTCTTTTCCAATGGTTTCATCTTCACATACTTAGAAAATATAAAATATGCATGTTTGATATGTCTGTCAGTAAGACTTATGTCTGATGGTGATTCATCAGCTTGTTAGTGTCAGTGAATTATACTTATACAGTTTTAGATGATCTATCTTATAATTCAACAAAGTTAGAAACTTGTAATCCTCATAATTACACATAGATAAACAATTAAAATTTTGTTTAGACTTAAGCACGCATAAATGGTTTTATGACTGGAATGATCTGATATTCAAGATATTGTTTTGTAATAATATAATATCTAACATGATATAATATATATGTTAATATATGACATGATTTGTGATAATTAAAACCATTATAGTTATAGATAGTGACCAACTGCATCTATGGGCCAACACTCTCGTTAGTGGAAGCTGAAATTGAATGAAATCAATTGATAAATGTTTGAATATCACTACTTGAACTCATTTTCATTTATTAATGATATTCTAAATGGAATAAATGAAATCAAATTATGAATTGTAATCGTTGTTTTCCATGGCCTATTATTATTTATTTAATAAAATGTTCCTTATTATTTTGGACCTTTTTTTATTAAAGGAGTGATCAGACTTGAACTAGCATTAGATTCCCAAGGGAATTTCTTAATCACTCAAAGGATGCCACCTCAATTTATTGGTCCCACCACTGAGTGAGATACCACACTAGGGTTTGTTCAATGTCTTATCTATATGTGAATGTCTCAGTGTGGTACCGATGATTCGCTTACATATCCAGAAAATTAGAATGTCTTTGATTAGCTCCTTAGATTCATATTGATTTTCATGGACACGCGATGCTAAGGATTTCTTCTCTGGGTTAAAAATCATTCTTATCTTGAGATTACTTGGTACATGACTCCCTAGACTCAGTTTGAACATTTACATTGTAATTCTAATGATTTCTCCTATGGATTATACTCATACCCCCATAGCTAGACTACATGAGTTATTACTATGAGTTGGATTGACCCTATGAGGTCATGGATGCCTTGTTCACACCTTATATCCTTCTTTATTATTATCTTTATCATGATTTTGAAGGTATGAGACCCCTAACATATCTATTAACTATGTGGATTCATGGGCTGTAAGCCTTAGGTACTTACTGGTGCATGTATATCTTTTCATATGTATCTGCTTACATGTATGAAAATATATACTTGATGGAACTTGTTCAGAGACATTTCGACTTAGGACAAAGAAGGTATTCTTAGTCAGATATCCTTTAAGGACCCTGATCGTGACATGGTTTTATTATTTATTGCTCTACTTTACTTTTCATATACTTATAAGATTTCATATTTTATATTCATGGACTAGATTGCTTTAGACGTCATTGGTGGTGACCTACTGAGTTTATATGAACACCCTGTTCAGGCCACCATTTGGTACTCAGACATACCTCATTGTTTCAAGATCAGGATTCTGGATTCATATTTCCTATTATTATGCTTTTTGTTCTTACTCTTGTAGATGGGAGCTTAAGAGCACAAGGATGAAACGATGCTATGAATGCTCATCGAGATAGCCTTTGGGGAATTTGATTCTTTCTATGTGTATTGTTTTATGTAATTCATTCTATATGTCTACTGCTTATACATTATAGCATCATATAGACATGAATGGTGGTTTTATATTTGGCATTTTCCATGGTCATCAATTGTTATTATCTTCTCCTACTACTCTTCATCAATATTGCTTCCATTATTGACTTATTATTGATATAACATTGTGATACTATGATCATGAGGGTATAATATACCCACCATATCATCATTGAACCCTCACTTCTAGTCAAAAGCCTCTGGTGTATGGGGAGGGACACTTGAGGCCATGTGACCGACCGTATTGGGGAATCATTTCAGTGGCTCTTGGGTCAGGATGTTACAACTAGAGAAGTGAAAAACATGACCCTTCCCTATATTGCAGTATACTACATATTCAAACATACAAAAGTTCCCAAGCAAGGGGTGAGTGTAACACTCATTAGGATTTCCCCAAAGACTTCATAACACACACCACTAGGAAAAAAATGAGTTAGCACATTTTATAAAAATAGGATAAAATAGAAAAAATAGATTATATCAAATCCATGAACCAGTTATATAGAAAACATAAATATAACACCTTTAAAACCATTTCAATAAAACCTTTAAAACCATTTCTTATTGGTTGGAATGATCATCCAAATTCCACACCCATGCACACACATGATTCATGAAACCATAGAGCTCCCTATACTTGTGAGTGGTAAGTCGTCATTTCACCAGGTCATCTATTGGAAACCCATTTGACAGTGGTACTTCCACCCACAATTCATCCATTCAATCATTGAACAGTGGTACTTCATCCCATTATCTATTTCATATGAACATGAACACATGCCAACACTTTTAGGAAAATTTCCAATAAAACATTTATTAAAACAAAAATACCATCTTTCAAAACCAACCCTTTTGAAATAACATCAAATAAGGGTTTTCAAATTGAATTTATTAAGATATTTTCAAAAAATAATAAATACAATTTATCAAATATCAATCCAACTAGTTTCAGAACTGTAGAGTGATAGAGAAGCCACCTACATTGTCGTGACCCAACCCAAGTTGGGGCTCGAGCCGCAACTACCCCATCCCACCTCCATAGGCTAGAGGTAGCGATAAGCGCCGAAGGTATAATTAACTTGGGGAGGCTTTTCCTATGTACATGTATGCACCCACATAGCTATCTCAATGGAAAAGTACAGAGGGAAAGAGTAAAAGATGCAACATAGCTATAAACTAAACCAAAAATCCATAACCTCTAGACAATACAAGAGTATAGTAGTGTAAACTTAAAATTAAAGGGAAAAATATTCACCCAAATAGAAATAGGTCCCAACTTGACAAAACTAGAAAAGTAAACTACTGAGAGAGCCCAACTTTGAATCCCAAGCTATGACCATCGTATGTGGTCCAAAGCACCCAGTATCCCTACGATCATCTAAAGTCACCACCGACCTATCCATCTTCTGCATGACAAGACACATGAAAGAAAATATCATGTAAAGGTGGGAATATACATACCCAATAGGACACCCCGAAAGCTGAAGGGGGGAGTAAGATATGCAATAGGAATAAAAAGACAGTAGATACAAGATATAATCAAAGATAATAGCTCAATACAAACCAAGAGTCAAAGTAACCTCATCCAAACACAAGGGGCTTGACACAATGAGTAGATAAACTACCCATAAAGTCTTTTCCACCTATACTAAGAGAGTAGACTCATCCATCCATGAGAAGATAAACACAAAAATCATGTGGCATACCCTGCGCATCTTCACCTTTCTTGGAATTAGAATAAACAAATACATGGTGTGGATACAGAAGAATATATATATATATATATATATATATATGATCACTTAAAAGAATCCCAAATGATAGAGTAAGGGGATCTCCATCTCACAGCTCATCCCAGAAAAAAGAGTAGATAACAGTTCAAAAAGTCCATCAATGATGCCCAACATCTCACACGTCTTCCCAAAAGTAACTATCCAATTCTAACCATGCCTCGTCATTGTGCCACATAGTCGAGGGGCCAAAAAATTTAAGTTGAGGACCCGCACCCTAGGGAATCATGGGGTTTCCACTCTATAAGTATCTGTAGAGGACCCACACCCATACTGATGAGGGGTTCCACTCTAGTTCCATGAGGACCCATGCCCTGTCTAATAGGGGGTTCCACTCGGTATGGTAGAGGACCCATGACCATGTCGATGGGGTTTCCACTCTAAAGTTTAAGGACTCACACCATGGTGCATCATGGGGGTTCCATTCTGGTTATCGAGGACCCTCACCCTATCTGATAAGAGGATTCCACTCAAAAGTGGAGGACTCACACCATGGTACCATAGGGGGGTTCCACTCTAGTCATCGAGGACTCGTGCCCTAGTACATCAGGGGGTTCCACTCAGAAGCTGAGGACATATGCCCTGGTACTCCGAGGGGTTCCACTCTAGTCATTAAGGACCCATGCCCTAGTACATCAAGGGGGGTTCCACTCGGGAGGTAGTTACATAGGACCTTCACTCATGCTGATGGGGGGTTCCACTCTAGTCATCAAGGACTTGTTCCCTTTCCGATAGGGGGTTAAAATTGGAAGAAGCCTATGGTGATCCTACCTTATCACTATCATCTTCAAGCATCTCCTTAGTAAGATACATGCCTGAAACATTTCACATCATATCTCAAAAATCCACAAATGATGGAACCGTTGTGTTCTACATGGAAAAATACTTGGGACAGGCTACTTGCGGGCCAAAATCCAAGTTTAAACAAAGGTTATATAGAACCTCGACGTTTCCTAAAAGGAAACAAGGGATACATGATGTGTGAGGGGACCCACATGACATGTGGTCCTACTCCACCACCCATTTGTGTTCCTGTCCAGCACATGGCTCCCAACCCATGTAGTAGTACACACCGTGTAGGTGGAATACATGGTGTGTCTAAACTAACTGGGACTGGGGTCATGTCCCACTGGTCATGTCCGTGTACCAGACCATGTGTCAGTTTACTCTGTACACGGTGTGTTACCTCACACAGGGTGTTTCCCATGTGACTTTGACATATCCATGTAATTTGTCACATATTTGTGTACGTGGTTGTGTACTTCCACATGGGATCCCACCCATGTAATCCTTCACACGGGTTGTCTATCTAGAAAAGGCATACACAACGTGTAAGAGGGATACACACCATGTTATCCTTAATTTATTTTAAACCCTAGCCACCACCATTGAGGGGGATACACACCATGTGTTCATTACACTACAAAATGTGTAGTTGGGTTTTTTCTAGAAACTTTATATCTGATTTACGTGTCAGAATCTGTTCATCTGGCTTCAATTTCAGCCTTATATCTAGTCTAAAGTGGTGGATCTAGCCAAAAAACATAGTTTCCGACCATCGTTCTCTAAGAATCAAACTCTGGTGGTTCATCAGGGTTCGTCATTCATCCTGAATGTCTCCAAGTATTTCACACTCAATTTATTGATCTTAAATCACTGAAGTAAACATTTATTCCTTGAAACGATCCCAGAACTGGTCATACTTCATCGATCTATGCTTTGTTTCTCGATTCGTCATGGTTTGGGGGGTCTGATCAGGCTCAGTACCATCCAACAGAGTCGAAATGAGACCATGGGGTCCAACCAGTGAATAATGTGAAGCAAACAAGGGAGAAAATTAAAAAACCAAAGGATTAAACATCATTGGCCAATGATCAAGAATGGGCATCTAGGGTTAGAAAACAATTGAACATAAATAAATTTATGTACTCGGGTGCATGAAAAGGATATGAAAGGATGAAGATCAAAGAAAAAGGGTAGATCTAGTCAATATAGTTAATAAAAAGGTGTAAATCACCAATTGATGAGTCCAAATAGGTTTTTTTATCATTCATTGATGATGAACGCGCTCACCAATGAGGAAGAAGAATCATTACGTTTGTTGCATCCTGATCTGATCCAACCTGACATTTCATCATCATCTGATGAGATTCACCAAAGGAGGATGAAGGAAGGGATCTGGAATTCTCCTAGGGTTTATGTGGATACCCCTACAGAATTCACCCTAACAGTAATCTTATAGATTATTTTGTTGCATCAAAACGAACCAATTAATTAATTTATTAATTAATTATTTCACTGGACGAACCGCCAACGAGTGAGGAGTCTAAATGCCCCACACCGACCCATTTTAGGTCTCACATAGGGTAAACACCATGTTCCAGACTCAACTGTAGTCTCAGGTTTCAAATCCTAGCTTCTGTTTAATATTTACCCCATTTTCTTAAAAAATTTGTATGTGATAAATAAAAAATATAATTAATATTTTTATAAAATTAATTTTGACCACACCGGCCCTTGGAATCATACACTATCTCAATACCTAACTCTGAATCTATATATATATATATATATATATATTTCAATGTATTATAGGGAAAAATGTTTCTACATCATTCCCTCCTTCAAACTTTTCATCCTCAAAAAGAAAATCTAAACAACTAACTTGGGATACTATGCATGCATCTGGCTCTCCCTCTCACAGGAACTCTCATGCATGTTTCCATTCATCCACAACATGTGAACCAAGGGAATGGTCCATCCATGCAGGGTCCTCTCATGTCTATCCTCAATCATCATAGAGTGCTCTACAAAGGTGGCTCCCTCCCTGATGTCCAACTCTCCCTATTTGATGGAATGCATGGGGTCATGCATGAATCGCCTCAGCTACAACACATGGAAGATGTTGTGCACCCGCTCAAGCTGTGAGGGTAGAGAAAGGTGGTAAGAAACATCAACAACCCTCTCCGGAGTCTCGAATATCCTGATGAACCTTGGGGATAGCTTGATTCCCCAAACGAACCTCCATAATCCTCATCGTGGGGAGACGATCAGGAAATCATGGTCTCCCTACTCGAACTCCAAGGGACTATGATAGTGATATGCATAAGATTTCTTTCTTCTCTGGGCTATCCTCATTTGCTCACAGGTGATTTAGACTTTCTTAATCATCACCTGCACCATCTCTGGGCCCACAAGATATGTCTCACCAATCTTTGTCTAGCACAAGGGTGACCTGAATGGTATCTCTTATAGGGGATAAAAAGGTTTCATTCCAATGATGTAGTGTTATTTGTTTTTGTAAGAAATCGCTACCAAAGGCAGGTGATCCTCCCAACTCTAGCCAAAGTCTAACATATAAGCTATCAGTATATCCTCCAACATCTGGATATTTCACTCGGTCTAGCCATCAGTCTGGGGGTGGAAGGCTGTACTCATCCCCATTTGGGTCTTTAATTCCTTATATAGGCCTCTCCATAACCACGCAACATGATTATATAAAATCATCAAGGGAACCCCATAAAGTTAAATGATCTCCTATATGTACAACTGCCCCAAACTCTCCACCTAATTTTGCTCCATAATAGAAAGGAAGTGTGTAGACTTCATGATTCGTTCAACTATCACCCAGATGACATCAAGGCACTTCATTGTGCATGGAATCCCTATCACAAATTCCATGAATATGGCATCCCATTTCCACTCTAGGGTCTCAAGGTGTTGTAACAAACCTATCATAACTTGGTGCTCATCCTTCACCTATTGAAAGGTGAGGAACTGAGAGATGAATTTAGATATGATTTTTCTCAAGTCAGATCACCAAAACTGCCACTAAAGGTCTCTTTACATCTTCCCCACACTTGAATGTACAGCTAGGGGACAAGTGTGGAACTCTTGCATCACCTCCTCCCGCAATGTGACTGGAACCACTATCTTCCCCTGGAAAAAAAATGATGTGATTACCTCCTTCAGATACCCATGTGGTGAGTTTCCTATGGTTATATGATCACGTAAGACCTTGTAGTCAATGTCTCTCAGCTGGAACTCTTTCACATTCTCAAGAAGTGGAGGATTCAATGCATTTGACTACAGAAATGTTGTACCCTCCTTCTCCACCATGGTCAGTTGTGGGGAGGATAACTACTATGAAGCCTCCTACACCAAATGAGAATGGGACTTACTACTAAGGTAATATGGTATAATGTTTCCCTTCCATGAAGTATAGATTATCTAGAATCCATAATCCTACATGAATTTAAACCATCATGTTGTCTCAGGTTCAAGTCCCACTAAAAGAATACATACTTGAGGCTCTGGTGGTCTGAGTAAACCATAAAGTGCTCCCCCAGAAGGTAGTGCCTACACATCCTCAGGGAGAAGAATACCATTTCCATCTCAAGGTCATGAGTCGCGTATTTCTTCTCATGGGGTCTCAAATACCTCAAACTATATGTGATAATTTTCTACCTCTACATCAACATGCAGCTGAGACCATCTCCTGAGTCATCGCAATACAAAACAAACTCCACAGCTTCCTATGGTAGTCTCAACACTGGAGCACTCATCATCCTGAACCTCAACTCCTCAAAGGCCCTCTTTCACTGCACAAACTAGGTAAACGACATCCCTTTCTGTGTCAGGGTAGTCAAAGGAGTTGTGATTCTGGTAAAGTATACCACAAACCTCCTGTAGTACCCCCAACAAACCAATAAAACTCCGCACCTATAACACTCTCTTGGGTGACTCCCAATAAAGCACTGCATCATTCTTAACTGGGTCCATGAATAATTCATGATAAAAATGGTATTCCCCAGAAAGTGAACCTCATAAATCCATAATTGGCACTTCAAGAGATTTATATAAAGTTGGTGCTCTCAAACAAAATCTAGGATCATTCTAAAGTGCTCTTCATGATCCTCCTCTGATTCAAAGTAGACGAGTATGTCATCGATGAAGACAATAAAACTGGTCTAGCTATGGCTAGAAAACTTGGTTCATCAAATTCATAAACAAAACGGAGGCATTCATCACACCAAAGGGAATCATTAGGAAATCATAGTGTCTATAGCGACATCATAATGTCAACTTTGGAATATCAGCCTCCTGAACCCTCAACTGGTGGTAGTCGGACCTGAGATCAATATCTGAGAACCATCTCATGCCTCACAACTGGTCAAATAGGTCATCAACCCTTGTAAAGGGGTACTTTACCTTTATTGTGGTTGAGTTCAGGCAATGATAATCTATGAAAAGCCACAAGATCCCATTAGCCTATTTAACGAACAACACTGGAGATGCCAAGGGGGACCCACTGGGTATGATGAAACCTTTCTCTAGAAGGTACTCCAACTATAACCATAGCTCCTAAAACTAGGTAGGGGCCATTCGATATTCTATAGAAGATATTGGGGCAGTCCCAAGATGTAAGTCAGTGAAAAACTTCATCTCCCACCTTAGAGGTAGTCTTGAAATGTCCTCGGGAAATAAATCAATATAATCCTCCATAACTGAAGGAACGAAGATACCTAAAGTGCTTGTTTCACCAAGGGATATACTCACTAACTAATGGGTGATGGGATGAAGCTTCCTTCTCACAAAACCCGCTTTCCCTTCCATGAGATCTCTCTTTCCAAAAAAGGAGAATCTTGTCCCATTAGGGCAAAGACATCTAACTTGTTTGTGGTGATAGTCAATCTGAGATCAGACCAAACCAATCCATTCCCAAGATGATGTCATAGGGTTCCATTATGATGACCAAAAGGTCCCACATAAACCTCTCTCCACAAAGCAATAGCTCGCACTATCAGTAGATAAAAGATACAGAATAAATGTTCGCTGTAGGAACCTCAAGAAGAAATTGTTGGGCTAGCACCTCAACTGGAAGCTTCATATCTCGCACCAAGAGTATAGAGATAAAGGAATGACTAAAATGTTGAAATAGTTGATGCCCTAGACCCAACTATGTAGTACTTTTGATTATCATATCATGTATTCAAGTAAGATATGCATGATTATTACTTACCATTAAAGTGAAGACATTTCTGCATCTACTAATTAATGGTAATGTCCATAGTTTAATGGTTGTATCAAAAGGTTATAAAAAATCTCAGGATATAATGAGAACCTTGATATACAAAGAAATTAATATTAAATATGTCATATGGTCTAGTTACATTCTACTGACTGGACACATTAGATGTTTTACTATCAGGTGTTGGGGGCTCATAAGCATTGATACTTTTTCTCGTGAAGTTCTCACCTGGTGATCTCTAGTAGTGAGATCGTGAGGACTAACCCGCCAATAGAAACACCACATGTTTTGGGTGTCATTGGTTGTTCATATCTACAAACATGTGTATTGGTCTCCTAACTTGAGATCATTACCAATGTATACCATTTGATTATATACTTTGATGCAAGGAAAAACTCGTGGTATTGAAATCGTGTCAAGGTAGCTTGTGTTGGGTGTGTCGTTAGTGGTATGAATTTGGTTGAATGATCAAGAAATGATTTTTCGCTTTTGGGTTTAGGAATTTGTATATCTCAGGCTTGGTTGATCATGATGGTGCCACCATCATAAGTCTTTGGTCAAAATAGTCAAAAGGTAAATCCATCTGGAAAGATCAACAAATAATAAAGTAAGAAAAGGATGATGATACAAGTGTGTGTCCTTCTTTATAAAATATTTAATGACAAATAGATTATATTACACAGTACATGTTCATAGCATGGTAGTCATTGCTATGACTATCCTTATCTCTTTAGGGTCCATGATGGGTTGCTATATTCCACTCTTGGTCTGTGGATTTTATTCACTGCTATTGAGATAAGGGCCTAGAGGGTCACACACAATAGAGTATTCAAGCATCTTCCCTATTCAGTGAATAGGTATATTGGGTATGGTGGGCCCCACCATGGGGTCCGAGTGTTGTCCAGTTTATTTATCACCGATAAATAAATAAATTCATTATTATTCAAATTATGAGTAATTGGATTTAATTTATTTAATTTATTTACAAGTTAAGAAAATATGAGAAAATATTAATCGAATTTAATATTCAAGGTTTGTTTAATATTAAGCGGGATAGCGAGTCAAGTTAAATGGCTTAGTTTTTATCACATAATATATTTTATATATATTACAGGTATGTGATAAAATAATAAATAATATTGAAGCAGATTAGTTCATCATAATTATTTATTTAGTGGATGTTGAAATAAATGGGAGCTGGGGAACCCAACCGGGTATTTAGAAACTCCACTATAAATAGAAGCGAGGCTCTCTTTCCATGTAACTATTCATTCATTTATGAATGAGAGCCTCTCTCTCCTCCTGCTTTCTAGAGAGAGAGTCTCTCTCTCGAGTGACAATCCAACTTTCACCTTCAAGCATCGAAGGCAGAGGATCATGGTGATTATCGGAGTGTTGAAGGTGTCATTGGATCTCCATACTAGCACCCAAAATCTGACGATCAACATCCCAACAGATCTTCGAAGCACGTGTGGACAATCTAGAGGGTTCCTGTTATGGATCCTTCGATAAAAGATTGTCGGTGATGAGTTATAGTCAAGCGTAGCTTCAAATTTTAACACTACAACATAAATAGGGTTTAGCGGTGGTTTTGTGGCGACGGTTCACAAAACTGCCGCTAAATTTTTTCTGAAAAAGGCTTCACGGAGGTTTTTAATAAAACACCGCTAAACCCATATTTTTTTAAAAATTCCCGACCCTTCCATACCCCGACCCCCATTTCCGCCAACCCTCCCAACCCCTCACTCTCCCTTCTTCCCACCCCCCCCCCCCGGCGACCCCACGACGTATCTGGAGAACGCGCGACCTACGTCTCCTGTGACCCCACGACCAGCGTCTATGGTGAAGCCCCCGACCGGCGACCCCAGCGACCCGTGACACCCCTTCTCCCGACGACCCTTCTCACTTCGACTGTGACCCCAAAGTGATTTTTCCATTGTGATAACATTTTTCATCTTTTTTTACAATATTTTGTGCAATATATGTTTATTATTTGATTAGAATGTTTGTTACTCCATGTTTTAGCATGTTAATTTGAAGAAATTTGTTAATTTGATACCTAATTCATGTTTAATTGAAATTGTTATTCCATGTGTTAATGGAATTGGATAAAGAAAATGAATCTGGAAATACTTATTAATGATAATAATAAAGAGGTATGTTAATGGAAATTTTCATCCTTAAAATTGAATGAAACATGAAGTGTTTATTGAAATAATATTTAAATAATTAATAGGTTATGGTAGCTAATTCCATATGTTTCTCATAGTTTTAACCTATGATAAATGAATCAGTTAATCCAAAATAGAAATAAAACTGGTTGTTTGATAAAGATAACTGTTTAGGGTCGAGCGAGCCTATTTTCATGTGATGTTCAGATACATTGTTTCTAGAGCCTATATGCCCTATTGACTCTTTTTAATGTTTATTTACTTCTATATTTTCTTTTTAATTGAGTATTTTTATATGATTCTTTTTTATCTTGGGATGGATAAAGATTGAAGGTATATGGTTAATAAGAATTGGGTTTTTGGTTGTAGTTGGCACCTGATATGGTGGATGCATGGTGAAATGCATGGTGTATCAGGATTTATGTAATGGGTTGAACATGTGATTTCCCATTATTATGTTAAAATATAGGATAATTTCTTATGAAAAAAACTTATTTAAATTCGGTTTTTGATTTCCCATTATTTATTGGAAATGGAACCTTTAGTGGTTTCCTTGGTAGAGACTCTTATGTAAGGGTAGCATGGGACTTTTTTGAGTTTTCTTGGAATATAACCACATGAATTCTCTAAAGACCTCCTTTTTAATGAAGGATTAGTTGATTGGATTTTGAGCCCAGTGAATTTTTTAATCATAACATGGTGTTAGGTTTGATACATTCTCATTTTAAGTTGATATCCTTTGGTAGGTAGTGCCCTTAGAACATTAATACCTTTCTATTACAAAGAGTTTTCTGATGCTCGATTCTATTCAGGTGTCGTTGCCCCTCATATGACTCTTTAGTTCTAATGAAACCCTTTTTTTGGGTGGTTATTGTGTTTTTGGCCATTTTTATTTTAATGAGTATCGAGAAATGCTCAGTTTCAGTAGGATAGGCTTACCTCAAGCATTGTCATCTGCTTTTCAGGTCGCATGACCCTTTATTTTCCTCAGTGTTGGACAACATTGTATGCTTTCATTCATGTTGATGTTCATATGAGTCAATATGATGTTGGTTTAAATCTATTTTATGTACCTTCTAATTATTTAATGCATAGGGTGGAGAAACTATGTATAGTAATCAGGATGTGCCAATTTCTTATGGAACCTATGGTAACATGCTTACATCTATGTTTTTTCTGTCGAGTTATAAATGTTGTAATGAATGTATGGAGTTCGGTTAAATCATTGAACCATGGGCTGTTTCTTAAGGTGTCGGGTCATCTACGGAGTTGAGTGACCTATGAATTAAATAATCAATTATGTCTCAAAGCATTGGAGGACTTCAAAAAGAATAAGGTGTTTTGACAAGCTGGTCGGTTTGGTTTTGGCCCTCTTTATGATTGTTATGACGTAATGAGTGTTCTTGAGGGGAGAATAAAACGTATGTTTGATGTGAATATGGTATAGATAACTTATTAGTGGCTGATATATCTCTAATTTTGATAACTAGGACACTCCAAATGTGGGGAGAATCTTATCATTTTTGTTAAACATGTGTCCTTCCCGGTAGAATGAACACAACCTAAGATGTCAATTGAAAAATGGAAATTTTTTATCGAATTCCTTTTGAGCTCTCATGTCTTAAATCTCTTCAGTTATTGCTTGGAAATATGACTTTGATATGGTTGGTTGTGTATGAAACCATTGAGAAACATCATTCCTCTTGGAGGACATCTAAGGTCAAGCCTAAACAATCACATAATGTCTCAGGTTTAAAATGAATTATGATCGGTTTCGATCACACATCAATGGGGTGTTGTTTGAGGCAACATAAATGTGTGATCGACAGTGTTATGATAAGTGTGTAACCCGATATTCTTACTCCTCCTCAATGAGGTGTTGACGTTGTCTCCTATGGACCAGACTTGTTCGGTTGGTCTGAAGTGGTAAATGTGATCAATGAATCATCTTTATTATATTATGCATACTTTATGATCAATAGGTCATCTTTATTATATCATGTTTCTGTAATCTTACACTATCGTATATTTTGTGTAGGCACATTTTGATATACATGGATAAAAGCTAGATCATATTACCGAGGAACACACCTCAGTATGTTAAGGGATTGAATGAGTTTTTAGATTTTTCAATTTCTAATCGATCCGTTGAAGGGAGAATAAAATTTCCATGTCCTAAATGTAAATTCAGAACATGGTTGAAGAGAGATGAAGTTTATGAACATTTAATACTGAAGCAATTCCCTGGTCAATATTTGTGTTGGATTTGGCATGGAGAATCGAACGTTACAGAAAGATTGAGCACTGATGTTAATCCACAGAATGAGGTCCCAAGTTCATCAACAATGGAAAATGAAATGCAAAACCTCATAAATGATGCATTCGACACTTCAAGACACCACTATCAGCATCAAAACATATCAGAACAACCAGAAGAGGGTGCTACAAATTGTAACATGAAAAGTGATGTTTTTGAGACTGTAACATAGGCAGATCAAGATTGTAACATATCATTGGATCCTCCTCTTGATTCTGTGGAGCCAAATGTAAGAGAAAACTTTACTAAGGAAAATGTGTTTCATGATTTAGTTAACGATGTAAATCAAGAGTTGTATAGTGGGTGTTTGAAATATTCAAAGCTTTCATTTCTGCTGAAGTTGTACCATATCAAATGTCTATGTGGAATTACAAATAAGGCAATGTCCATGATATTGGAATTGATTAGTGATGCATTTCCTGAAGCAAAAATCCCAGAATCTTTTTATGATATGAAAGAAGTTGTTAATAAGCTTGGTCTAAATTATACAAAAATACATGCATGTCCCAATGATTGTATGCTTTATTGGGGAGAGAATTCAAGTAGACAGAATTACAAGAAATGTTATTCTTCTAGATGGCAGGAAAATGGTGATGTTGGAAGTATGAATGAACATAATTTCATGGAGAAGAAGAAAAGGAACACTCCTGCAAAGGTTTTGCGTTACTTTCCTTTGAAGCATCGATTTCAAAGATTATTCATGTCATCGAAAACCGCTGAATACATGAAGTGGCATTCTGTAGATAATAAAAATGATGGGTTAATGATACATCCACGAGATTCCCAATCATGGAAGACATTTGATTCATTACATCTAGATTTATCAATTGATCCTAGGAATGTTCGATTGGGATTGGCTACCGATGGATTCAACCCATTTGGTACTTTGAGTACTAGTTATATCATTTGGCCAGTTGTTTTGATCCCTTATAATCTGTCTCTGTGGATGTGTATGCGACAAAAATCTATTATACTTTCGATGATTATTCCTAGAAAACAAATGCCTAGAAATGATATTGATGTATACTTTCAGCCTTTGATTGACGAATTATAGGAGTTATGGAGCAACAGTGTTGAGAAATTTGATGCTTCTTCTAAAAAAATGTTCAAAATGCATGCTGCTTTAATGTGGACCATTAGTGACTTCCCTGGGATTGGGAATTTATCTAGTTGGAACACTTACACAGGTTTGGATTGTCCCATTTGTAACTTTGATTTTGAGCCGAAACGGCTACCTCACAGTAGAAAATGGTGCTTCTTGTGTCATCGAATATTTCTCGATGCATCTCATAGATTTCGGCTGAACAGATAAAAATTTAATGGTTCCATTGATCGTAGACCACCTCCAAAGTTGTTAACTAGTTCTGAAATATTGACACATCTTGAAAATGTTGAAACAGAATTTGGGAAGGTTTATCATTTGAATGATAGCGGAAAACAGGTCTAAAGTGCATTGTCAAGCGAAATCAGAACACAACAATGGAAAAAAATTATATTCTTCAAACTTCCGTATTGGGAATTTAATTTGTTGCGGAATAATCTTGATGTGATTCATATTGAGAATAATGTCTGTGATAATTTTATTTTCACATTGCTTAATGAGCATGGAAAGTCGAAGGATCATCTCAATGCTCGTAAATATTTATAAGCAATAAACATAAAACGCGATCTCTAGCCAGATGAGAATGAAAAGTATCCTCCGGCAATTTTTACAATGAAAAATAGGGATAAAGATACATTCCTTTGAATTTTAAATAATGTTAAGGTATCTGATGGGTTTTAAAGTAACAACTTGAGGTGTGTTGACTTAAATAATTGTAAGTCACATGGATTGAAAAGTCACGATTCACATATTTTGTTACAACAGTTACTACCATTGGCATTACGTACATTATTACCTGAAAAAATAACTGTTGTTGTACTCTAATTCTGCACTTTTTTCAGACAACTATATGAGAAATCTCTACATCCATTTCATCTTGACAACCTCCAAGAGAGGTTTGTATTGACCCTTTTTACAATGGAGATGATCTTTCCTCCGTCATTTTTTACTGTAATGATGCATTTAACTGTGCATTTGTTTGAGGAAGCTAAATTAGGAGGCCGCGTTCATTATCGATGGATGTATCCAATTGATAGATACTTTATTTATATTTTTTTCAGTTAAGTAAACAATTTTTGGTTCTTAATTAAATTCATAATTATGTTTATTTTATTTCACAGATATCTTGGGAATTTGAAATCATATGTGAGAAATAAAGCTCAACCAGAAGGCTCTATTGCTGAAGGCTATTTGGATGAGGAGTGTCTTACCTTTTGTTCTCGATACTTGGATGATATTGAGACAAGATTTAATCGAGTTGGACATGTTGACGACACATCAACTCAATCTCAAATACATCAGAAATCCAAAATATTTCCTGCTATTGGCCGATCAGTTGGGAGGACCTCAAATGTGACACTGACTGAATTGGAATTATTACAGGCACATAGATATGAGATGCTGAATAGTGAAATTGCAGATCCATTTATTGAAGAGTTGAGGATACAAACAAAGAGACGAATGAGAGGCCGAACATGAAATGAGAAAGATATAACGAAAGCTGCTAATAAAAAGCTTGTAGAATGGTTTGCACGACGTGTAAGTTCATAAATATTTCAATAAGTACGAATATTAGTTTGACACATACATTTTGTAAATCTAATAAAGTATATTTCTTTTCTCAGATCATGAATACTGATACTCAAGCAGAGGTGTCAGAAGATTTGAAGTTTCTTGTAGAGGTCCTCTAAAACAAGTTAGAAAGTTCGACGCTTATAATGTGAATGGCTTTAGATGTCGTACAGTCGATCGAGAAGTGGGTTTGAAAACATAGAATAGTGGTATATTTACATTTTCTGAAGTGGAATACTACGGAAAGCTACATGATATTATTGAATTAAACTACCACGGACATTTTTATATTGTTTTATTCAAATAAAAATGGGTCAATATTATCAAAGGTGTTAAGAGAGATTCCTTGAAATTTACTTCTATGAACTTCTCTCGCTTGATGGATGTTGGTGATCGTGAACTACATGATCCATATATCTTAGCATTGCAATAAAAAAATGGTATATAATGTGAATGATGTTGTCGATGAAGGGTGGAGTGTAGTTTCTCACGTAATACAATGAAATTTGTATGATATGGGTGATGAAGTGGATAATTTGACCTCTGAAATTGAATTTAATCAACAATAGGAAGCATAATTATTTGTCCATCATGATATTGAAAATATTAGTCTAGAAAGGATGAATTAAGTGGATGAAGTAATGGAGTAGAAAACCAATATGATTGAAGGGGAAAATGATTGTATGTACAATTATTTATTTATTCAGCAACAACTTGTTTTATTTTTGCAGTCATTCATTATCATTGTTATATTTTTTTTTTCTGTTAGTACTGGGCATCTATTATCATTTTTAATTTTTTTTTCTGCATAATTTTTTTGAAATATATATTCTGAACTTAATTTTATTTTATTAAATGACAGGAATGCCAAGGAAGAAGCGGTATACTATTTCATCTAGTTCTGTGATAGATGATGATTCATCTGGCTCCATCCCCACGACATCTGAGGCACCAGCTGCCTACACTACTGCACCATCTCCCCCTACATCATCTCTCACACCATCTTTGGATGTCCCATTAGAGGGTGATTCATCGAATCCCCCTTCAGAAGCCTCAGCAGTGGGGCAGCGACACGCCCATTCCAGTTCATCACGGGTGTACTGGAGTGTCACTATCATAGGTACAAATTTTAATTAAATAAATTTATTGCATTTTGTTTATACAAATTGTTTTCTCATTGAAGATGAAAAAAATACAACCGTGGAGAAAAACATAAAAAGTTCAGATGTTTTGAATATGACTGGCGAAAAGATAGTCGTGCCATTTGATTCTTATGGGGTCCCGATGGATGACGTTGTAGGGTTACTTGGCCAGATTCTAGCCCAGCTAGAAGAGGAGCCCATTTCCCTTTCTATTTCATATGATGATTGGAGAAATATGCCTCCATGATGTAAAAATGAAGTTTTTGATTCTCAAATAAAGGTAAATTTATTACATTATGGTTTAATTGAATGTCATGTTACTAATATGTTCAAAATAAATTCATGTATAGAGATGTTCTTCCACTTTACAGTTACTGATGTGATAGCACGGAAGTGGACATTGAAAAATCTAGGTAAGAAATGGAAATATTTCAAATAGAGATTGTGGTGTGATGTCAATGATACCTCATTGACTGTGTAACAAATGTATGAGAAGCTACCCAGTGGGGTACCGAAAGAACAGTGGAAAGTTTTTGTTGACAGACATCGTGATGAGAAGCGGATGGTATTTGAATATATATTATTATATTATCCTCATTTTACATTTATAAATGTATATAAAGAGGACATGACATTGAATACATTACTATTAAATCACATTTTATTTATTTCAGGATCTCTCAAGAAAGAATGCTTCAAACCAGGCTAATAAAGTCATCCCTCACACTGTGGGCTCAAAAATCTTTTCTAGAAGCCGAATGACATTGGTAATATTTTAATTAGTTTAAATATTTATAAGACAGTATTATCTGTTTAATATATTGAATTGTTGATTTATATTTGCTTAATGCATTCATAGAGTTTAGGGCACGAATCATCCCGAACTGAACTGTGGTTGGATGTTCACAAGAAATCAGATGGAAGTTTTGTTAATGAGCCTGCTAAAGAATTTGGGGTATGAAGTCAATTTTTTATTATAATAAATTATTATCAGTTTTTATTGTGTTAATATATATTGATATTTTATTTATAGGTAAAAATTAAAGAACTATGGGATGTCAATCCTGCGCAGTCCTACTCAGTCTCCCAGGATGACCCGGTTGCTAAAGTCCTTGGGAAGGAGCATCCTGGTAGAGTGCGGGGGATGGGTTTGGGACCCATACCATTTGAGGTTTTTAGGACACTGAGGATGGCGGCTAAATCTACTCCTGGCTTTAGTCAGCCCATACCCAAAGATTCTCATAAAGAGATTGTTTCTCTATGAAACACAGTTCACCAGCAGGGGGATCAGATATCTGCTTTGTAGAAAGAGTTGATTGAAATACGTAAACATATGAGCAGATATTCCCCCGGTGGTAGTGTATCAACTGGTGGTATGTAGGTAAATCACAAAAAAAATCAAAATTATTTAGTTTGTTAACTTTCATTGGTTTTAAGTTTTAATATAAATATGCAACCGTGTTTAATTTTCAATATAATGTTCTTACAGGTGATAGTAGAAAGTGGTGATGAAGGTGGCGAGGGTGACGATGCATCATCAGACCATGAGTAGTTGTATTGTTCATGTTTTGAACAAATATGGGAACAGTTGGTTTGTATATGTAACATTTGTGGCACATAGTTTCCACTAAACATTTTCATGTCCTAAAATTTACTTGATTTCTCATGTTTCCTTTTATGTGTTTTATTGATTTTTTATGTTTCTTTTTATGTCTTGATTTCTCAAGTGTGGTATACATCATTCCATTTAGGCATGTGTTTGAATTGGTAGTTGAGATTTTGGATGACTAGGAGTTAAACCCATTGTTGATGTGTTGAACAAATTGGGTCATTTCACATGTTATACTATTTTGAATTTAAACTAAGTAATATTCTCTTATGTTGAGATGGTTTTACTATTTTTTAGTGGTGAGGGAGTAGTGGATTCATCCACACCTCTTTCATACTCAATAGAATCATGTTTTCCAACATCAATTGGGTTAACATTAAAGAAATATACTAATGTGTTACCACCAATGGGAAACACATATTTACATTATAAGAGGGATATCATTAATTTGGGTGTGATCCCATAGGATGAATGATACTGGAGATGACCTTGAGGAAAAAATGATAAAAAATTCCCCCACCCATGTGGGTTATGTTTTCCATTGTAATTTTATAGTCACAAACACCACTTAGGATAGATTCTGATGCTTTTAGATATTAGAGCATTGTAACCATCCCTAGTATATTATCTAGATATTCTAATGGGCTTCAAGGGTGTTTAAACTAGTAGGGGGATAAATATACTCTTGAGTGTTAGTGGTTGGATATCCCCTGTGGGATCAACTTTTAGATGCTTGAGTATAGACTATAAGGAAAAACACCCTATATATCTTCTTGAGTACTCAAGGTCACATGTTAATAAAAATGACTATAGTGAACATGATACTCATAATGAAGTTCTAAGGTGATTTCTTCTTTATGGTGTACATATTTATCTAAATCAATATGATAAGAGAAGAACGTGTTCTCATGATCTATTGAAAGGATACAAAAAGGTTGGATGTGAAATTATGGACCAATGGTTTTGACATAGAATATTTTTAGTTGGACAACCTGACTGAAAATTATTTTTTTATTAATAAACACTTTTAATGAAAAGTGAGAAACCAAAAATACCAACCTTACAATCATAAAAACCAAACCCAAAAGTAACCAAAACAATATACTAGATCTGCCTCACCCCAGTAGTTGCAACGTGGTAAGAAACTTTCACCGATGCCATGTCACTCAGCTTGTTGTCCCATGCAAAGATGCATGGGCCCAGTACCAATGGCAAAGCCATACCCTCTCAGACTTCCAAATCCAAATGAGATGCATCGGTGTCAGAAATAGCTCAATCCCCGTCTGAAGTAGATCCAAGCATATTGCCAGCTACGAGTAAAGAAAAGGACAACACCACAAACCGCACAACACAGAGAACTAAACACAATGAAGAAACCCATCAATACATCATCAAATGTAAGAGTTCATAGTTTATCAATCCAATTCCATGTTAATGGATTCACATTAGGTTATCTATTTTTTGATGAGAACCTCCAATGGGCTTACATGTATATGAATATTTGGTATGGATGTCCTTTTAGAACTAAATTACAATGAAAGGTGTTCACTAGTGATTCATATACTATAGATTCTTCAAAATAGGTATTGGTAAAAGGTGTGAGATTTTGGGATCATCAAATATTCTTTGGGTGGAATCATTTGAATTATTGGATTCCCTTATTTATGATTTTTTAATGAATAATATCAAAATACTAGTGTTTAACGAGTTATCCCTATTCTTATGATCTCTCTGAATCTGTGTAGATATGAAAATATATGATTTGTAGGTTAATCATACATATAATACATGTTTATGACTCATTTTTTAAGGCCACATAGTTAGAAAATTATTCATTTTTCACCATACAAAGAGATCATAGGTGTTTACATTGTTAGGATCAGGCCCATGCGATGAGCATCATATGAATCTCTATAAATAGAATCACAACACACATAGTTTATTAATGATTAGTGGGATACATCATACCATTTATATTCAATTTAAATAGAAATATTTCAAGAATCTTAACTTTTTGTGAAGGGGAACACTTTGTGAAAGGTACCTAGAAATAGATAGTGTTTGAATTTATCATGAGTTTCCATTTCAGTTTCATCTTGGTCTTCAATGACTAATTTGGAGAAGGTATGGTTGTAGAGTACACCTATTAGAGGGCCCATACATTGTTTTCAATATCATAAATGTTGGTATGATGATAATGGATGAATGCTTAAGAGGCTGGGGCATACAACTTGAAGGTGGATATGATATTGTGATACTAGGAGGGGTATCTAAAATTAAGGACTATATAAAGAATCTAATATTAGAGTCTTTAAATAAGGTATTTTGTAAAAGTGATTCATATTATTCTTATCGCATAAGAATAATAGAATGTTTCTTGATGTCGGGATTGAACCTCATAGGGGGTTATATTATATCCTAGTTAAGAGGAATAAAATACAATATAATTAAAGGCATGCATTTTAAGGTAATGTGACATGATTCATCGTAGATTAAAATTGTGTTGAAATGACATGTGTAATGAATTTTAGAGTCGTCCTACCAGGTTTAGAAGGTTATTACTATAATGTATCTCAATAATTATTTTAAATTATGATCAAATAGAACATAATGTTTTTGTGTATCATGATTTTTTAAGAAATAAGTTAATAGAATATTAGTTGTGTTACATAAAAGTGCACAATAAAGTATTGAGTGAGACTAACACATGAGCTTCTCTAAGACACCTGGTATAGTAGATGTGTGTGGTGATGGTATATTTGTGGTATTAAACCAAGTAGGAGGCCCACAAATGTTAAATCTAACTATGTTTTATGCTCACTCACTATATGGGAACACCGACACACATGTAGATCTAATGTTTCATTTTCAAGTGATATATATTATGGGGGATCAAGAAGGATCGGCTAGATGTATGTTTGGAGAGTAGTCAAATAATGGACCTATGTTTTATAGTTGATTCTATCATATTTTTTTTCAATTTATTCTATTCTGATTTCCTAGGTTGATGTTTCTTGTTGTATGTTGGTATGTACAATATGGTTCATTCTTATATAGCATGTCAATGTTTACTTATTTTTTTCAATTTATTCTATACCGATTTCTTAGGTTGATGTTTCTTGTATGTAAAATATGGTATTTCTGGTTTGATTTGTCTTTCAGGGCAGTGGTGCAGTGGAAGCAAAAAAAAAATTTTTTTTTTTTGGTCATCTTTTCGTGACGGTTTAAACCGATGCTAAATGTATATTGGTGGAGGTTTAAACAGCCACTAAATGGTGATAACTGCCGTGAAATGTAAAAAAAATTACGTTTTGAGACGGTTTTAACCGCCGCTACATAGGCGCATCGTAGGTGCTCATTACGCGGCGGTTCTGGTGACTTCAGCGGCGGTTTTATGGCTGCTGGATTTGAGTTTATTCATGGCGGTTATAACCGCCACGAATAAACTGATGTCCAGGGCTCGTAAAAACTGCCACTAAACTCAGTAAAACCGCCGTGAAATTAGGTAGCTACGACGCTTTCCATAAACCACCGCAAAACAGAAATAACCGCCGCTAATAGATTGGCGACGCCGTATTAGGCGGCGGTTTACAGAAACCGCTGCTAAACGGTGATTCTCTTGTAGTGGAAATGGGTATGTCTTTCAATTTAATATTTTTGATATTTATAATTTATGTGAGATCCTCAGACCTTACCGAGGCTCAGATCGTCATCGATGACAAGTTTGGTCATCCTATCGATAAAAATTTTACAATCTTCGGCCCACTGACTTCCTTTTTGGGCCCTGGAACCTCTCAGTGTTATCAAAGGGAATCGCATAGATCTTCTGTGCCAAATAAAATAAATTTACATACAATTAAGTAGAGGGTTTGAAATCAGTCTCAATGGTTCAAACTATGCATCGATCCAATCTCGAACGGCCAAGTTATGGCCAATCGAAATTTTTGATACGAATCGATTTTGCGTTTTGATCTCAGGTTTTAAAATTTTATTTCATCTTGTAGAACTGATCAAGTTTTGATCAGTTCATTAGAAATAATCCTAATTTGTGCAAATTATAATTTTATAATTTAATAATTTTCACAATAATTTTATTATTATAATAATATTTATTTTATTATTATAATAATATAATAATAATAAATTATTATTTCATTATAATAATCTTATTATTATTATATTTTAAATGATAAGTAGCCTTTGGAAAAAATTAATTGAGATTTTTGGTTTTATGTGTGTAATTCGACACATGAAGAAGAAAAAAAGGGAGAGTGGGTTTTTGAGTGGTGGACAAGAAGTCCAAAACAAAAAAAATTAAAAATTAAAAAAAGGGAAAAAAAAAGTAGGGTCGCGCGGCCCCCCTCCTTGGTCTCTCCCCACATGGTACAGACCACCCAACTGGGTGGTCCCCTTCTTCCTTGGCATGCCATAGAAAGTGTGTCGCCCTCCTCCCAGCCCGCCTTCCTGACCGCCACCTCCGGACACCCTCATTGTCGCTGCCCTACCTCATGGCTCTCGCTCGGTGTCGGCCTCCCTACTACAGAAGGTCTCCACTTCACTCAGCACCGGCCACCCCGATGGGCCGCAATGGAATGATCCGGTTAGACGCCCTCGCAGGACGCTGCACCGGCCTTTGGCCTCCCCTACCGGCTTTCCTAAATGTTGCGCGCCGCCATTGTCAGCACTGGCCTGCGTGTCGCCTCTTGTTCCAGGGTGCACCATCTGACCGAGCTACACCATCCAGACCCCACCCAGGTCCAGGCGACCTCCCCATCCCTGCACTGGCCGACGCCCACCGTTCTAGATAGATCCCATCCGGTCAAGCGTCAAGATCAGGTCGTTGTCGGACAGCGGCAACTTGCTCCCGCTGGCGCTGCCCAGCCGCCTCTGGTCCACATCCGGGAGGTACCTCTGCTTTACCTGCAAGTTTTTCACAGGACAGTTTTACCCCAAAGAGGCCTGGGTGGATCTACCCAACCCAAAACAGGTCTGGGCGGATCGGCCTGGCCCAGTTTGATCCTGCATACCCTGGAATGGACCTGCTCAAGTTCGGCATGACCCGCACAAGCCCTATATGGGGTTTTTAGGGCCTACAAATTAATATTTATAATCAATTTAATTTTATGAAATTAAATTGATTAAAATGTTAATTTCTGGTTAATAATAAATTTCAATACCCAGTATATAAATTAATTTAATTTTTGTATAAAAATTAAATTATTTAAAGGACTGATAAATAATTAAATTATCTGAATTTATTAATTCATTTAATTTAATTAAATAACCCTCATATTTATTTAATGAAATTTAATTTTATCGTGCTTTATTTTTACCCACCTACTGGTCTTGAGCACCGACCCTTTTATGTTTTCATTTATTTAATTAATTAATTAACTATGTGTGATTTATGTAATTAATTAATTGATGGTTTTTGCATCGTCTATTTTTTTGTTAAAATGTATAAGGACATGTGTGTCCAATTTACCTGATGTACATTTATACACCTAGTCCCCATCACCCGCACGCGAGTATGTTTGTACTTTGGATAAATATGATGCAAGACGTGACATGGACCTCGCCAAGATGATGCGTTACTCCAAGACATGATGGTACTCTAGATGTATAGAGAACATATAAGATGAGGGGAAAGTTGCATCAGGATTCAAACTATGATTCAGGTATGATCCCTCTAGGTTGTTTAGATGCTCAAGTCCAGTCGGGTAATAGTTTTCCTTTATGCATTTATTTATTTTTTTATGCATTTTATAACAGTGTGAAAATACATAAAATAATGAATAATTAAATGCATAATAAAGCGGGGTATGTTTTCTATTAATGTTCAGTTGTGAGCGTGACAACATAGATGAAAAAGTTTAATAGAAATGAATTACATTCATCAATATAAAAACACATAAAACCCCTCAAAGTAATATTAAATCAATATCATCTTCCATCATTCAAGTTTGAACAAAACTAGGTGTTTGGGGTGCCGGTCATGCCAAAGTTGAGGGTGCCTCTTACTGCTAGGGAGTTATTATAAGAGTGATAGTTTTATTTAACTAAAATTGTGGTAAGGAAATATCCAAAGTTGGCTTGTTGTAATTTTAGAGGCAAGCATTTATTAAATCAAGATTCTGATTTTTGAAGTTGGGAATTCACTCAATAAATCAAGGAAACACAAGTTAATGTGGTTGGCTGGCCAAACGCCTACCTTGAACTCTTTGAGTAGTGGCGTAGTCATAGCTTGTAGACTATGAGGGGAGATTTCGGGATGCTTGCCACTAGAATACTCAAATTATAGAGTATTCTGATTCTAGTACAAAGGGTTCCTAGAATTCGATAAATTAGTGGGAGACATTTAATGATTAAATTAATTGGTAATTTCACATTCAGTAATCAACATAAAAGTAATAATCTACTGAATTTTATTTGTAGAAAATTTAAAGTAGTACCACAAGTAAAAATATGATAAATAATGGATAATGTTAATGTCCAAACTATCATGGAATTTCAAGTGTAGTATAGGTTCTTGCACAAATTACTACTATAACAGAAATTCATGGTGCTTGTGTCCTTACCTGTTAAACCACCTCAGGAAGCGAGGGTGAGAAATTTCTTACATGATACTCATTAATCGAGCATATGATGGTTCTGTCATAATGATATCATCAACTTCTGAGGTTAGTTTCGGCTACTACATCACGACATGGATGATAAGAACATGTAGTCTCATCTCCGAGTAGTTATCGAGGAGAAAGCTAAGCAAGATTTGAATGTGATGTTTACATTGGATTTGTGTAAACATGAACGACATACTATGATCTTTCATGGTATCTCATTCTTATACCTTTTTCACCCATTTACTCTAGTTTTTGTTTAAGGATACAAATGAACCGTATAGAGTAATCATTTCATTACCTTTTGGTAAGGTTCACCAAGTAATAAAAATATTAAATAAAGTATTATCTTTAGTTTTTATGGTGAATAAATTGAAAGACAAAGAGAAAAGGCCAATGGAAAGTGCAACGCCAAAGGTACATTCACAAAATCTTTTAATGGTGAGGTTGGTTATTTAACAGGTGGTTATTTGCATCACATATTATGAAATAAAAATTATGAAATTTTAAAAATTCAAAGAACTGAATTGAATAAGCATGAACCTAATTTTACTTCAGTATATATATATATATATATATTCATCATATTTATGTTTCTAACATACTTATTGGGTATTGAATATAATATGCCAATAACATATGTGTATTTAAATATAGTAACCAAGTAAGTATAGAAACGTTATAAGAAGTAAAGTTTCTTATCCAAGTAGCTGAGAAAGGGTGATTCCTAAGTCAGCGGTGAGAAACACATAACTTCTAATTGCCAAGTGAATGATTTTAGTTAAACAAGTTGTTGAGTATAACCAAAACATTTATCTCATGTTCCCATTTGTTCATAATGAGACATTATTCCAAGTTCAGGAATGAATGTTTTCTGTGGTGTAATATACTCAACAAATAGTTCAGACATACTTGAATCAAAGGCAATACATGATGAATATAAAATGTAAGACTTATCTAGTTGTGTCAAGATGATTCTTTTTTAAGTAAAACTAAAAGTGGACTTCAAGAATATACCCAGTATAGTATTTAGGCTCGACACAGCTAAAAACCTTTGGTATTATTGAAATTTTTAGTTTAGATAAAGAAACCTTCAAAAATATAGGTATGCCACAAAGCTTTCTGGGTTAGTTCAACAAGTGAGCGTGAACTATTCCAAAGGAAAGATAGAGGTAAATATACTTCATAAGATTCCTTTAAGTTATTAAGGAATATGAAAGTAGAGTATAGGCATGGTCACAATATATAAGGTTCTTCATATCAGGATGCTGAATAATATCTTGTCCAAGCATTCATCGATCATAATAATGTAGCGTGGAGCAATTCCTAAACACACATTACACTATTTACATCATGATATTGATGTTCATAAGGAGGATCAATGATAAGTCTTAAATGTTAACATTGGCCAACAAAATATATCATGGATCAATTTCTAAACACATATTTTATACATCAAAATAATGGTGTAGGTAATATCAATGTTACATCTTGCAGAAACTTTAGATACATTTCAATATGTGATTTGTGAATAATAGTGAAATCCTTGGTGGCGGCTCGGAGGGGGGGAGGCCATTTCGCATCCCTACGGCATCATATCCCCCTCTCATTCTCTTCTTGATCTATTTCTCCTTGTTTAATTATCAACGGTGGTCTATACGCTTGCTCGGGTGATGATTTTCAGATTTTAGCAATGTCATCTTCAAAGGTTGTTGTTGTCAAACCCTTGAACCCTCATCCCCTGATTTGAACTCTCGTACCTCAGCATCTCTCCAAGTCAGAGCTGAAGTGGTGGCATCCTAGAGGTTTTGGGTTCTACGGTTTGGTGGTCAAAGTATTCCAGGCTCCTCCAAAGTTTTGTTGTCTCCTGCTCTTCTGCCTTATTGAAGGTGCTGGTGCTCGGAACCCTCAGATGCTCTTTTCCCTACTCTGGTCTTAAGTTTTTCTATGCCCCTCCAACGCGGATTGGGAACGGTGGAAACAAATAGATTTTGGGATGTGTGGCTGGCATTGATCGGCGTGCCTGGCGCGGCCCTTCAACGATGGATTTTTTGTGATGCATCGGAAACATCTTACTTCCCCATGACATCTGTGTTTTTTTAGGGATTTTCTGCATTTTTTTGGTGAGATACCGATTTGTTATTTAGTGATGGTGGTTTGATGGAGCGAGGAGTTATTCTGGTGGCAGATGTTTGACGTTCGACAGTCGTGGTTCCAGTTATTCTGGTTCTCTATTTGTTCTATGTTTCTTCCTAATAATGGTGATTCGGGTGATGATAGAGCGACGTTGTTGGAGACGGCCTTCGGATGGGGATGACAGAAAGAGTGATGGTTTTTTCTGTATCAATATTTGAATATGCGGTATCGATGGACAGTGGGTACTCGTCTGTGATTTCTGACGAAGGCAATGAAGCTGATGACGAGGTGGCTCGATGTCAGGGGCATAGCTCAAGGAGGCTTCCTAATCGAGGATCAATGTCCTGAGGCGTCCCGACATGGCTGTTTGAATTTTGAATCAAATGTGTATTTTGTTTAATTGGTTCTTTGAATTTTGGGTTTCGATAATCTCATGTATGGTCCGGTTCCCACTCACCCAAAAAGTGGATTTCAAAAATCAAATAAAAATTCAATTTTCAAAAAAAAAATCCAACTATAAATGATAAATGGATATCATATGAGTCATAGTATGATAAAAATCCATTATAGAATAGGACATGTGTTCAGATGAAAAGATTTTGTTAGGATTTAAACAAACATGCATTAATTTAAACACAGTATACATCTAAGGTAATTATCCTAACAGTTTCTTAGGATATTACATAAATCTCAAAGATAGAAAAAATTGGTAGTTAAGTGATAGACAACATTTCTATAAATAGGGTGCTCTTCTCTACTTGATACAGTGGGAGCAAGATAGAATTGGGTTTAGTCAATGCTCTAGATGCAAAAATGGTTGGCATAGGAACAAGTTCCACAGGTGTACGTGGGACAGGAATGTTTCAGAGACACATACTGCGTAGAAAGGATAAAACCATTATGATGGTTTTCTATTCACTGCGGTCAGTGATAAATTATTCATTGAGAATAATAATTACTACAAGTAAGAAGTATATGACAATTATCTAAGATTAACAAGGTTAATTAAAATTCAATAATGGATTCCATGTATCAAATTGCAAAGGGGCTTATAAATTGAATATTGTGGTGGGTATTCAAGTGAGTTGATACATGTATGGTACAAGCGTGGTACCAATAAGGCTAGATTGGTAATACCAAGTCAGTATACCTAAATCCATTAGAATTTTTCTCATCATAGCTAACTTTTAAGATCATTAAATTGGTCATTGGATTTCAAGATCATCTTTCATAAAAGGTGTATGTACGACGCAACCAGAAAGGGATGATGACACCATCAAATTCCAATGAATATTGCAAGTTACTGAAATCCAATTCTAGATTAAAGTAAGCAACATAATCTTAGAGCACTCATTTCAAATGAATCTTTGCCTTGTGTATACCAAAGTTTAGTGGGAGCACCAATGTTTTCCAAGAGAAATATGTTTGGAAACATATGGAAAATAGATCTTGGTCTTATAGTTAGATAAGAACAGGTTAAAAGTAATTCTCTAGTGATTGACTTAAAGTTGCAACCTAAGTTCTTGGGAACTGGATCTATTGAGGTAGTTCTAAAAGTTTCTTGGACTTAGTCAATCGTACATATTTTGATAATGTATTGAAAAATACAAGTTAGAACAATTCAAGTTAATAAATGCTATCAATATCACATGGCATAGCCTCTCTAGGTTGACATGTTCGGAACATGGGAAGAGATTAAAGTTATGAGTTGAGTATCATATGATTTAGTGATGGATCAATCACATATTCCATGTTATGTACAATAATTGATATTTCCAGGATATACTTTATTGTAGGCGGATATCAATTATATCCAGGAGCATTGTAAGTTAAGCAGTCAGGACTATCATCTTGTACTTCGACAAGTACAAATGATATGTACCGGGTATATGGAGAAGAAGGTATACTAGTTATGGTGGGACAAAAACTAGTGATCCTTAGATCAATTTGATCTAGTATCTTAGTCAGGAAAAGGTGATGAGTGATTCAAGTTCATAAAATCCATTGTTAGCCATACCTACAAATACCGAGTACATTGTAGCTTCTAAGGCAACTAAGAAGTAGTTATCAATCCCAATGATTTTTTCCATTTCTTTGAATGTTGGGAAAAATCCCTCAAGGTAACATCGCAGCATTTTTGGGTTGATTGTGTTTGTTGACAAAGAAGGTTTCCATGGTGAATTTTCAAGTTCTAGAGATTTTGTTGACAATCCATGTTGACAAAGAACCATGAAAAAGGAATGGACGATCTGGAGGCGGTATAAAAGAACATATACAAGGTGGTGTCGTTTTCCAGTGTTTTCCAAATTTTTGGGGTCCAAAATTTGGAGTTTGGTGAACATTGAAAAATATTTATTTCTTTGAAGATCTCATCAAAATATGAAAAGGCATGAGTTTCCCGAAGATAGGCTTCATGGATTGTATTTCGTGAAGACCATAAGAATGTTGACGGTGATTCTTCGCGATTACGACAAGCTTCACAAATGGTAGAGTTGAAGAGCATTGCGGCAGTGAATGGAATTATGAGTGGAGCTTCGCGGCTAAGGCGCGAAGGAATTGACGGGATGCTCTACGATTACAACGAGCTCTGTGATCAAAAACAAATTGTGGTGCTTCACGATTTTGAGATAATTTCGGTGGGAACTTCGGAGATTCGCGATTTGAGCTGACATGGAGTTGACTTCGCACAGAAGGTTTAAGGGTCGGTGGAAACACCTATAAATAGAACTCAACCCCCTCAGGAGAAGAAGAGAGTTTTTGAAGAAAATATTTTACTCTTGGATCGTGAAGGTGGTTCATGAAGACAGTGTGCTTTGTGAAAGAAGAGCTTCGCAGTGGCTATTCTAGCCCCGTGAAAGTTGCGTGCTCTGCTTTAGCTCAGTTAGATTCATGAGGGAAGTCGCTCTGTGACAACTTGAGCTCTACGACAGCCTAAGCTTTGTGAAGGCTTGAGCTTCACAAAAAGGTAGGGACTTCATGAAGGATTTTTTGAGCTTTGTGAAATTGGGAGCTTCACGAAGTAGGGTGCTTTGCGAAGGTACTTCTCAAAGGTTGTTTCTCAATGTTCAAGGGCAAAGGGGAATTCATCAGTGGATAAAATTTGGACATCAATAGAGCATATACATTTAGTGGAGGATGCATTCATTAGTGATAATGAAGAAACCTACAGGTCTATAAACTGTAATTAGATCTTCTGAAGAAGTAGTGAGCTCACTTCAGTTGAGAGAGCAGTGAGTTCTCAAATTGTGAGTGGTTGTAAACCAGAAGGGACAGTGAGTCTGCTTCGAACTTGTAAACAGTAGTGCGCTTATAGTGGAATTGGTACATTAGCACACTACTAGTGTATGCTCCTTAGACATATCCCAGTGAGGGTGAACCAAGTAAAAATCGATGTGTCCTATGCATGCTTTAAGGTTTATTCCTACTCTGCATCGGGAAGGAGAGAGAAGAGGGTTTTGTCTAACAGAAAAACAAGATCAAAAGGGGAAGTTATTTTAATCTGTCATACCTTGATTCACCCCCCCCCCCCCTTAGGGTATCTAGCCTAGTAGACCTAACAATTGGTATCAGAGGGAAAGGTTGAAATCAGTTTCTCTCTCAAATGGATGTCATCAATCATAAATGGATTTCAATCTTTGATGGGAACAATTTTTAGCTATGGAATAATCGGATGAAACACTACTTCTGATCTTTGGTAATGGATGTGTTTACAGCAGCAATGCATGGTATCACAGCTGATATTAATAGTTGTGCATTATCAGAAGCTGAGTGAAGAGAATTGGATGCTGACATAATGGGAATCAATGCTTTAGGGGGATCCCTATCCAATGCTATCTATACAAAGGTGATGTCATGAAAAACCTCACAAGCCATGTGGGAAAATCTATTAAATATATATGAAGGAGATACAAAGGTCAGAGAAGCAAAGCTGCAAGTCTTATGGAACAAGTATGAAGATCTGGGAATGAACCTGAATGAATTTGTTGATGCATTCTTTGATAGGGTAAATGTTGTAGTGGAGGACATGCAAGGTCTTGGAGAAGTTATTACAGACATAAAGATTGTGAATTGCATCTTGAGGAAACTTCAACCTATGTTCAATCCGAAAGTTTCAATTTTGGAAGATAAAGACCTAAAAGAGATGACATTGGAAAACCTGCATAGCACCCTTGTTGCATATAAAATGATAAATAATGATAACAATGTTGTGGAAAAGGGGAAATCCAAAGAGGTGGCATTCAAAGCCATGAATAAGATCACCATTGAAGATTCTTAGGAAGAACAAGAGACATATGAGGTGATGTCATTCCTCTCCTCAAATATTCAAAGAGGAAAAGGAAAGTTTAAACGGAAACTTCCACTTTCTTGTTTTTTTATGTGGAAAGGTTGGACATCTTGCAGCGAGGTGCCCCAAAAAGTTCCAAGAGGATGATGAAGTCGATGAAATCAAAATTCTCAAGAAAAAGTCTTCAGCCTATGGGAAAGGAAAGAAACAGTTCAAGAGAAATTTCTTTATGAAGAAGAACCTTCTTTAAAAAGAATGTGACAGTTCAGATAAGTCTGGGGTTAAAAAAGTTGAAGATATAGAGAACTGCAGAGATCGTGGAAAAAATACTATGGTGGAAGTTGTCGGTAGTTCTCAAAAGGATGAAACTGAAGCTAAAGAATAAGAATAAGGAGTTGAGGGAAGAGTTGACATGGAAGCTGAATTAGAAGCTGCTATTGAAGAGATATATGTTTGGAGATCCAAAACGAAGAAAGCCAACAAAGTGGTCCATGATGTCAAACTCTACATGCAGAAACAAGAAGAAGAAAAGTATGAGTTAATAAAAGAAATTGAGAAAATCAAATCATCAGTACCAGATAATTTTGAATCAGTTAGTGAGTACAAACTTAGGATTGTAGAATAGAAGAAAGAGATCGATGACTTGAATATCACAGTGAAGGATCATGTCAAGCGTATCGAAGATCTTGAAGAGGAAGTTGTTGGTCTACAGAGAAAAGTTAAAGACAAGGAAAAACCATTGATCCCAAAATGTTCTTGGGAAAGCAGGTCATTCCAAAGATTAAAAAGATGAAAGAGGAGCCTAGTAGTTCAGCAGGAAAGAAGCACCAATTGAGCTCAGATGTTAAGGCTGATTCGGGGCTTGATCAGAAACAAAAAGCTGTGAAAATTGAAGTCAGACCGCAAGAACCCATTCCGAGATTGAAGGTTGATTTGGTCACAAATTAGAATCAGAATATTCAGAGAGCCCAAGGGGAAACTAGAAGTGTAGAAGTGACATGAAGGAATTCACCTTATATCAGGTGTTATTGTTGTGGAAATATGGGACATTCATAGTATGTGTGTTCCATAGCCAAGAGATACCGAAGGGCACAAGAACAGAGGTGGTATCCAAATAGAGAATGGTTATCTGGAACATGTTTTGAAGGAAACTGTTTTTGATGCGGAGGATTTGGACACATGTCTAGGTACTTTACTTCGACTATACAGAGGAATGTGCCAAATCAGGGTCAAAATGTTCACAAGCAGCAGATCAATGAACCAACAGGTGAGTTGAAAATGCAAAATAGATTTACAGCTTTACAAGATAAAGTTGGTCCATCATACTCTGAGAAAGATCAGAAGTCTCAATCCATGCCAAGTGTGAAGGAAAAAATATGGACCAAGAAGAAAAAGGATGAGAAGGAAGTGGTGGCAGAAATTTCCCTTAAAGCATCAGATTGCTCTGGTGTGTGGATCCCTGACAGTGGTTGCACATCTCACATGACAGGTAATAAGGATATTGTTACAAGCATAAAATATGACAAAGAATGTGTTTTCAAGTTTGGAAACGATGAAGACCTGAATATTATTGGCTCATGAAAGGCCAAGTTTGGGGGAAAAGAGATGAGACATGCTGATGTCTTAGTAGTAGAAGGCCTCAGTCACAATTTTCTTAGCATCAGTCAATTATGTGACTCAGGACATTCTATACGGTTTACTAAGAAGATGTTTATCATAAAAGGAAGAGACATGGTTCTATAGGGAAACAGAACAAAGGGAAATATCTACCTAATAAGTGGAGAAGAAGATATGTTCTTTCTATCTAGAGAGGAAGAAAACAAGATGTGGCATAAACGACTTGCTCATCTATGCCAACTATCCTTGGAAGATCTGGTAAAGTGTGATGCAGCAAGAGACCTCCTTAAGCAATCATGTGATCGTACTCATATGTTTGATGCATGCTAACAAGGGAAGATCATCAGAAAGACGTATAAGGCAAAGGAAAAGAAGTCAACAAGAGTGCTTGAATTGGTGCATGCTTATGTTTGTAGTCCTATCACACTAAGAGAAATTAACGAAAAGAGGTACTATGTTTTTTTCATTGGTGACTATAGCAGAATGGAATGGGTATTTATTATTTCCCATAATTTGGACGTGTTTATATTCTTAAAACAGTACCGGAGGGAGTGTGAAAGGATGATTGGACAGAAAATTTTGAAGCTTCATACTGACAATGGTATGGAATTCACAAACAGTCAGGTGGAAGGCTATCTTGAGAAACATGGGATAAGGCATCAAGTTCCCTCAGTAAGAACTCCCCAATAAAATGGAGTGGTAGAAATGAGAAATCGGATCATCAACAACATGGCCAGAAAGATGCTCATTGAAAAAGACCTACCAGAGAAATTTTGAAAGGAAGCAGTTTTGACATCGACCTACATTTCTAACAGGGCTTTGTTGTGTCCGAATGAAGGAAAGACTCCGTACAAGATGTGATATGGAAAGAATCCAATAGTGAAATACTTTTAAATATTTGTAAGTAAGTGCTTTATCCTCAACAAGGAAAAACATAGTAAATATGAGTTATGGGGAGATGAAGGGATATTCCTTGGCTACTCCGGAAAAAGTAAGGCATATAAATGCTTTAAAAAAGGCTGGGAAAAGTAGTTGAGAGCAATGATGTCACTATAGTGGAGAATGAGGAGATCATTCAACGGCACAGTGAAAAATTTCCTTATGAGAGTGATGAGAAAGAAAACAAAGCAGGGGGAGCAGAAATGGATGATGTTGATTCAGAAGAAGATACTGATGATGAGAATGAAGAAGTAAAATTTGTATCTGCAAAAAAGCCAAGAAGTCAAGTTGAAATTGATAGGCAGAATATCATTGGTGATCAGTCAGCTCCAGTTCAAACAAGAAAAATGAAATCACTGTAGAATAAATCTTTCTTATCTCAGGTTGAGCCGAAATGCTTCACTGGTGCAGCTGAAGATGAAAAATGGGTTCATGAAATGAATGAAGAGCTTGATCAGATTGAGAAGAATCAGACATGAGAGATTGTTTCGAGGCCCGCATATAAGAATGTCATCGGGACAAAATGGGTCTATCACAGCAAGATGAATGAATATACCATAGTGATTTGGAACAAAGCACGATTGGTGTGCAAAGGATACTCCCAGATAGAGGGAATAGATGTTGATGAGACATTTGCACCAGTTGCGAGACTAGAGACAATCAGATTATTTCTAGCCATTGTAGTGCAACGTAAGTTCAAAGTTTTCCAGATGGATGTCAAATCTGCATTTTTGAATGGGTTTCTAGAGGAAGAAGTGTATATCGATCATCCAGATGGATTTCTCATTCATGAGGATGAGAAAAAGTTTTGTAGACTGAAAGAGGCGTTGTATGGGATGAAACAAGCACCAAGAGCATGGTACTCAAGGTTTTATCAGTACTTGAAGAAGCTTGGTTTTTAGCGTAGGGGAGTTGATTACAATCTCTATTTCAACAACAACAGTAATCAAAGGATGATGGTCTTGTTTTATGTCAATGACATAATATTTGGCGGATTAGATAAAGCTCAGTGCAGACATTTTTCCGAATTCATGAAAAGTGAGTTCGAAATGTCAATGATTGGAGAGATAACATTTTTTCTTGGTCTACAGGTGGCACAAGGAATAAATGGAACATTCATTTCTCAATCCAAATATGTCAATGAAGTTTTGAAAAAAAATTGAATGGAAAATTACAAGGAGATGAAGACTCTGGTTGCTACCCAGATGAAATTATCGAAATATGATAATGGAAAGTCAATTAATATCACATAATATAGGCAGATTATTGGGATTTTACTGTACCTGACAGCGATGAGACCTGATATTATTTTTGTCACCTACCAAGTAGCACGATATCAAAGCAATCCCAAGAAAAGCCACATGATTACAGTGAAAATAATAATCTGGTATATCAAGGGCACGGTAGACTTTGGATTGATGTATAATGGAAAATATCAGACATAGTTATTGGGATATACTGATGCAGATTAGGTCGGTTCAGCGGATGATAGGAAATAAATTTCAGGAGGTGCGTTCTATCTTTGTGGACTATGTATTGTTTGGCTAATCAAGAAACAAGATTGCATTTCATTAAGCACTGCAGAAGCTGAGTATATTACAGCCACTCAAGCATGCACATAGTTATTATGGATGAAGCAGCATCTTGATGATATGGGAGTTGAAGTGATGTCTCTGATCGGAATCCAGTGCGATAACTCAAGTTCTATCAATCTCAGTAAAAATCCAGTCCATCACTCAAGTACAAATCACATTGAGATAAAGTATCATTTTATCAAGGAGAAGGTTGAGCAGGGAATCGTGAAGTTGGAGTATGTGCCTACAAAACTACAGGTTGTATACATTATGATGAAGGCCTTACCCAAGGAAGCTTTTGAGAGGCATCGACTGGCTCTGGGAGTCCAGTCGACTCCCCACACCTGAAAATGTGTGGATGTGGGACCCCTTATCCCCGAGGTATGAAGTGTTTTTACCTAATGTATTAATATGTTTTTTTACCCCGTTACAGCCGCAGAGGAGTGCCCTTTTGGTTCGTTGACAAAGGGGGAGAAAACAGTGATTGTTCAAGGGGGAGATAGTGTGACAGTGTGGCTATTTGATAAATCATGAATAATATGGGGAGAAGCTGACAGGTGGAGCAGTGATATAGGGGGATAAATAAGATAGGAAGAGAGTTGTAAATCTGATGATGCTATAAGTGGTCGATCAAAGATTAAATATCATGATATCTAAGTATCGTGATAAAATCAGAAGAGTGATGTTGGAATGGTGTGAGAAGGGTTCCAAAGATCAATAATTGGTATCAATTTGGAAATTGGTATCAATTTGGCAATTGGTATCAGTTTTGTGTCAACAGATGGTGTTTGAAATGAAGTGATTCATTTATGAACATTTCATACTACTCTTGTTTCTCACACTGAGCATTGCTCATGTGGGCTTATAGTATGTGGTGAGTGAATCTTTGGTTGCTATCTGAATTGCAAGAGGCGAAGGATGGTTGATGATGGAAGGAGACTCAGCGAGGTATCAACGTGCAGAAAATCATTTTGAGAAGAGATGTCAACAAACCCAAAGGGGGATATTGTTGGGTAAAAATCCCTTAATGTAACATTGTAGCATTTTTGGGTTGATTGTGTTTGTTGACAAAGCATTTTTCCATGGTGAATTGTCAAGTTCCAGAGATTTTGTTGAAAATCCATGTTGAAAAAGAACCATGATAAAGGAATGGATGATCTGGAGGTGGTATAAAAGAATATATACAAGGTGGCATTGTTTTCCAGTGTTTTCCAAATTTTTGGGGTCCAAAATTTGGAGTTTGGTGAGAATTACAAAATATGTATGTCTTTTAAGATCTCATCAAAATATGGAAAAGGCATGAGTTTCGCGAAGATAGGCTTTATGGATTGTATTTCGTGAAGATCAAAAGAATGTTAACGGTGATTCTTCGCGAATACGACAAGCTTCGCGAATGGAAAAGTTGAAGAGAATTGTGTTGGCGAAGGGAATTACGAGTGGAGATTCATGGTGAAGGTGCGAAGGAATTGACGGGATTCTCTGGGATTATGATGAACTCCGTGATCGGAAAATTTTCATGGTGCTTCGCGATTTTGATATAATTTCAGAGGGAACTTCAGAGCTTTGTGATTTGAGCTGATGTGTCGTTGACTTTGCATGGAAGGCTCGAGGGTCGGTGGAATCACCTATAAATAGACATCGACCCCCTCAGGAGAAGAAGAGAGTTTTCAAAGAAAATATTTTTCTCTCGGCTCGCAAAGGTGGTTCTCAAAGACAGCGTGCTTCACGAAAGAAGAGCATCACGGCGGCTATTCTAGCCCCGTGAAAGTCGTGTGCTCCATGTTGGCTCAGTGAGATTCATAAGGGAAGTCACTCTGCGACAAATTGAGCTCCGTGACAGCCTAAGATTTTCGAAGGCTTGATCTTCACAAAAAGGTAGGTACTTCACGAAGGCTTGTTTGAGCATTGTGAAATTGGGTGCTTCATGAAGTAGGGTTCTTTTCAAAGGTACTTCCCAAAGGTTGTTGCTCAGTGTTCAAGGGAAAATGGGTATTCATCAGTGGATGAAATTTGGACATCAATAGAGCATCTACATTCAATGGAGGATGCATTCATTAGTGATAATGAAGAAACCTACAGGTCTATAAATTGTAAGTGGATATTTTGAAGAAGTAGTGAGCTCACTTCTGTTGAGAGAGAAATGAGTTCTCAAATTGTGAGTGGTTGTAAACCAGGAGGGACAGTGAGTCCGCTTCGAACTTGTAAACAGCAGTGCGCTTATAGTGGAATTAGTGCATCGGCACACTGCTGGTGTATGCTCCTTGGATGTATCCCAGTGAGGGTGAACCAAGTAAAAATCGTTGTTTCCTATGCATGCTTTAAGGTTTATTCATACTCTGCATCGAGGAGAAAGAAGAGGGTTTTTTCTAACAGAAAAACAAGATAAAAAGGGGAAGTTGTTTTAATCTTTCATACCCTGATTCACCCCCCTCTTAGGGTATCTAGCCTAGTGGACCTAACATGGAATCACACCAAGTAAGTAAAGTATTATCATAATGTAAATTATGATATTCTTATTTGCCAAGATGTCAGGTTATGACAGTGGAAAAAAGGGATATACTCAAGGATGCCTACTCTTGAGAAGACTTACTCAAGGATATGAGGTCACATATAAAAGAATTGTTGCACGGAGAAAATGTGGTAGTCCCTGCACCTAAAGCCATTACTCAGCAAAAACATGATCTTTATCATGTGAGTAACTAACAAGTATGGTTAGAAAGTTGGCTCTGATGCAAGTGGTAGTGTTTAAATAGTGGGTTCCCTAAACCCAACTATGTAGTACTTTTGAGTATCATATCATGTATACAAGTAAGATATACATGATGATTACATATCATTAAAGTGTAGACATTTCTGCATCCACTAATTAATGTTAATTTCCATAGTTTAATGGTTGTATTGAAAGGTTATAGCAGATCCCAAGCTACAATGAGAACCTTGATATACAATGACATTAATCTTAAATATATCATATGGTCTAGTTACATCCTACTGACTAAACACATTAGATGTTTGACTGTCAGGTTCTAGGGGCTTATAAGCATTGAGACTTCTTCTCATGAAGTTCGCACCTGGTGATCTCTAGTAGTGAGATCATGAGGATTGACCCGCCAATAGAAACACCACATGTTTTGGGTGTCGTTGGTTTTTCCTATCTAAAAACATGTGTATTGGTCTCCTAACTTGAGAGCATTACCAATGTATACCATTTGATTACATAAATTGATGCAAGGAAAAACCCATGGTATTGATATCTTGGTGAGTAGATTGTGTTGGGTGCATCGTTGGTAGTATGACTTTGGTTGAATGATCAAGAAAGGATTTGTTGCTTCTGGGTTTAGGAAGTTGTATATCTCAAGCCTGATTGATCAGGATGGTGCTACCTTTATAAGTCTTTGGCTAAAGCAGTAGGAAGGTAAATCCATCTAGAAAGATCAAAAAATAATAAATCAAGAAAATGATGATGACACAAGTGTGCATCCCTCTTTATGAGATATTTAATGAAAAAGATATTATATTACACAGTATGTGTTTGTAGGATGATAGTCATAGCTATGACTATCCTTATCTCTTTAGGGGCCATGATGAGTTGTTAGATTCCGCTCTTGGTCTATTGTAACGACCCGAAATTTTTGAATAAATCTTGTTTCCTAATTTTGTGTGTTTTTTATACTCAACAAAACTGTTTCATTTGATAACATGAGTATAATTAAAATGAGACTGTTGGGTTTCGGCTGTTATATGACCATTAGTCAATATAACCGTTGGAAACTAAATGTTGCGATTATTGTCTCTAAATACAAGTGATCTTGGTTAATTAATATAGAAACAAGATTTGATGGCCTCATCCAGTAGTCTTGGGCCGATCGAAGCTCATCTAACGGAACTTGGGAAAGAGGTAGCACCACTGGGCTTTGCTCTAGACCAAACCCAAGCTGAACTTCATCGTGTGAATCTAGAATGGAATCGCCTTCACGAGAAGTTCAAACTAATGGAAATTACTACTCGTGCGATGTTGGCTGAGCCGCCCTCAGATTCTCTCACCTTAGCACACCTTACACTTAGGTCCTATATTGGGGTTATAAGGGGCTATGTAAGGAGACCGTAGCTACGTTGTGTAATCCTTTGTTATAAATAAAATTGTGTTCTCTTCTTATGGTGAAGTTTGTGAATTTTCAAATGTCCGGATAAATATAGTATGCATATTTTTGATGAATTTTAGAAAAAGGATATTTTAAAAATGTTTATGTAAACCTTAAATAATTAAAAATGTGTAATGATTTTCAAAAAATGGTCTTCTACAATTATGTTCAGTATGAAATTTAGAGTCTAATAAGATTAACATAATTTTTGATGAATAGTAAATTATGAATAGTGATTTTATGCTTAGGATTAGTAATGTGACCAAATGGATTAGTAATCTCACTTAAAGAATGTATTAATATAATCTAGGCACCCTTTTTAAGTAATGTGATTCACTAAAATAGGTAAATAACTGTCTCAGAAATTATTAGTTAAGTATTAGTTTTTTCAGGTGAATAATGTTTTTTTAATTAAAAATTAAATTAAAAATATTTAGATATTTATTTTTATAAAATGGATTTCATTTTTAAACTCAGAGCATCGATATTATGTTAAGGTAATTTTTGAGGATTTTTCTGAAAAAAATAAATTTTCAGTGAATAGTGTATTTATTAAAAAATTAAATTTAAAATATTTAGAAAATTATTTTTATAAAATGGAGTTCATTTTTGAAATCAGAGCATTTATATTTGGTTAAGGTGAAATTTTGGGATTTATCTGAGAAAGTTGAATTTTCAATGAATAGTGAAAATATAGTTTTTAAGTTATGGGTGTTTAATGACATCATTAAATGATGTATTAAGTATGTAATCAATATGGTCGACTTATGAATAGTAAAACAAGGTATGAGGTGTCCCAAGTGGCCAATACCATGGGCAAATACCATGGGCAAGCCCATGGTTTTTTCAATACCACCAATGAGGTGTCCATTGGCCATTAATGCCTTGTCCCCTCACTTTCCCTATAAATACCCACCCTTCCCTCCTATAATTTTCACTCCCAACTCTCCCTCAATGAATCTCTGGTCTCATTACCTCCCAAGGATTCCTACCAAGGTGCCCCCAATCCCTCAAGGTCCCAACCATTCAGTTTTAAGAGTTACATTTTAAGGTAAGGGATCCAACCTCTCTCTTTCTTTTCAAATACTCTCTTTTAAGTCATTTATTTTATGCTACATGTTCTTATGTTGGAGGATGTTATTTTATATTACTCTTACTGGAATTTTCATGTTCATATGATGAGATATCCCCTCTTACTCTCATTATTTCGTTTTATGAATGTTTAAGTGGCGCCGTTAGGCTGCCGAAATTTTTGTAACAGATTCTTTCACCCTTCTCATTTTCAAGTTCTATTTTCTTGTCAAGTCTTTCAAGTTCCTTTTTATTATGTTAGGGTATGATCTCTATATCTATCATACTTATATTTTATGTTCATATTATTAGAGACCCTATTTGACCTCGTCAATTCATTTTTTTAAGTTTAAGTGACGTCGTTGGGCTGCCGAATTTTTAAGGGATTCTTTCACCCTTCTCATTTTCAAGTTCTATTTTCTTGTCAAGTCTTTCAAGTTACTTTTTATTATGTTGGGGTATGATCTCTATATCTATCATAATGATATTTTTTGTTCATATGATGATAGACCCTATTTGATCTCGTCAATTCATTTTTTTGAAGTTTAAGTGACGCCGTTAGGCTGCCGAATTTTCATAAGAGAAATCTTATTTTTGTCTTCCTTTCATGTTCTTCATTTCATATGGTATATCTTTAAAATTTCATTAACATATTCTTAAATCTTTTATATTCTATCCCCCTACTAGTTTATGGATCATTTATGAGTGGGTGACCCATGTCCCCTCTCTTTTCAATGTTTTCTAAAACCCTGTAACATAGCTGTTATGCTGCAGAATTTTTGTCTCAAAATACCTCTCTTTTTCTCAAATTATTTTATTTTATTAAGTGAATACTCAAATCTATTTCTTATACAGGGGTATTCACATATATATCAAAATGTTCTATTTTAAATTCTGGGATTTACATACACAAAACCCGTTTTCCTTTTTCGTGGGTTTAAAGTGACATAAAGATCACGTCTTTAAAGCAGTTTTTAAAATGTGATGACTATTAAATGAAACCCATTTATTTTATGCTATATGGGTTTTTTATGAAATGATTGATGATGATATATGTGGATAACATGATAATAAAGTCAAATTTAAGGTTACGCCCTGATAGCGCTCCAATGCATTGGGTAAAGACTTAATCTCTAGAGATGGCCTTTTTGACTGATACCTTGGTGAATAACCTTGGTAATTTTTAATGACACCTTGAGGATGGACCTTGGTGAAATGGAAATGATTGTCTATGTTAAATGTTGTAGCCAGATATTCAAGTTATGAAACATGTTATTTTTATTATGATATGCCTCATGATCTCTTTCTCATGCCTTAAAATTATTTTTTCATGACTTTTGATGTATCTCAAGTTCTCATGTAAAACGTTTCCCTTGTTTCCCTTACTAGGACTTTTTCTCACCCTTTCCTTTGATGTATGCTCCTAGGTTATGAGATGCTGTAATGAACTTAGGATGAACAAATGAATAATCCTTTCAAGTGTTTAAGAAGAATTTTTTTTTTCTCATGTAATAAGTTCCTGGTTTCCAAGACACTAAACCTTAAAGATCCTCGGTTTTGTATAATGTAATGAATGTTTATGTGATAAAAAGGCGGGATGCTATAGTTGGTATCAAAGGATGGTTTAGTTATTTGTGGAAAATTAGGATATGAAAACTTTAGGAAGAACCTTATAGAAATGTTTAAATATAGGAAATATTCCTGGTATTTTGGTGAGTATTGAGTAAGGGGTTGCTAAGAAAATACATCCATGTCTGGATAAGAGTAGGTAGAGGTGGCTCTGGCACAGATGTACATAGGGGTAAAACCCGAAAACACCGCATTGAGCTAGACTCGAACGGGAACTGGTACACGACAATGGGCCTTGCTGCACTGTTGGTTACGACACTCCCGGGGGATATGATTTGGTAAATTCATAAGCTTAGTATGAACCGTTATTAAAGGAACAAAGATAAAATAAAATAAAGATTCACATAAGAATATATGGTCATGGATAACCTAGATTGGAACCTAGGGGATTACAAGTTTGGATATACTTTTCTTCTACAAGTTTATCCTTCTATTCTTAAATTTTCCTTTTCATGATTATTGGATAAGTATTTAAGTCCCTAATTATACTTTCTTTTCTTAGTTAATGGTGGGAAATGGAAGAACATTTCCTAACAACCAATGTGATAGGAAATATGATGAATTTCATATTAATATGACAGAGATGATTAGGGGATTAAAAGATGATTATTATTTTGGAAGACGTTCACTATTTTGGGAACCCTATATGATCGAGGTAAATAGATTACTACAGTATTTTATTTGAGGAGTAAAGGTTGACTTATATTTTGAAGAATCGAATAATTTAAGGTGAACTTATAGTAATTTAGGTTACTTATGGAAATGATTAACCTATCTTGGGGTAAATATGTTTAGGTTAGTTACTTTTGTTTTAAGATGTTAGGAGTGGTTGATGTTGTTTGGAGATGAATGATAAAGTTTACCTTGGAAGACTATGTTATCAAATCCTTCTTGTATTTGGGTTTCAATCTTAGTTTGGTTTATTTTGAGTATTTTTAAGGATAGTTATTTACGGAATGGTGTATGATGAACTCTGGGTAGTACCATGGAATTTTGAAGATTTAAAGTAGTTTCCCTTCCTATGAGGATCTTTCTTTTTGAGTTGTTTTATCTTACCCCTTCTGTTTTTGTGATAATGTTTAAAGATAGAAGAAATAGATAGTAAATATTTTGTGGATTATGTGACTCTCTATAAGATGATTCTTGTGTTTTGATGAGACCAAGTGTTTTTGAATGCTCATCGTTTAGAGAAAAGATTAGTTTTGGTAGAAACTTATTAAAGGATGAAACTCTACTTGAAGGTAGGTATATTTCATTATGTTTTTATTCTATGTAGTAAATTAATTCCTCAAAATTATTAAAAGGAACGTAACACAAAAATTTTGTTGTTTTAAGTTTCCTACAGGGTAATCAAAGACCATTTACACACATCATAAGTTTGTGATTTTCTTGTTGTTAACTTTCTCCTAATCATGTTTTCTATCACTCTCCATTAGAACTTGATCCTTTGTTTTCTCCTCCATATCCATATTTTCCTACATGGAATACTAGTATGGGTTAACTCGGGTGAACTTTGTACTTCCCTTTCCTTATTTTAAAGTAATAGTTCTACTGAGCCTTTTCTGATGTGGTACTTTCAATGAAATTTCCAAGCCCAATTTTTTTTTAAATTGCGAGGACGCAATTTCTTAAGGGGGAAAGATTGTAACGACCTGAAATTTTTGAATAAATCTTGTTTTCTAATTTTGTGTGTATTTTTATACTCAACAAAACTATTTCATTTGATAACATGAGTATACTTAAAATGAGACTGTTGGGTTTCGACTGTTATATGGCCATTAGTCAATTTGACAGTTGGAAACTAAATGTTGCGATTATTGTCTCTAAATACAAGTGATCTTGGTTAATTAATATAGAAAAAAGATTTGATGGCCTCATCCAGTAGTCTTGGGCCAATCGAAGCTCATCTAACAGAACTTGGGAAGGATGTAGCACCACTGGGCTTTGCTCTGGACCAAACCCAAGCTGAACTTCACCGTGTAAAGCTATAATGGAATCGCCTTCGCGAGAAGTTCAAAATAATAGAAATTATTACTCGTGCGATGTTGGCCGAGCCGCCCTCAAATTCTCTCACCTTAGCACACCTTACACTTAGGTCCTATGATGGGGTTATAAGGGGCTATGTAAGGAGACTGTAGCTACGTTGTGTAATCCTTTATTATAAATAAAATTGTGTTCTCTTCTTATGGTGAAGTTTGTGAATTTTCAAATGTTCGGATAAATATAGTATGCATATTTTTTATGAATTTTAGAAAAAGGATATTTTAAAAATGTTTATGTAAACCTTAAATAATTAAAAATGTGTAATGATTTTCAAAAAATGGTCTTATACAATTATGTTCAGTATGAAATTTAGAGTCTAATAAGATCAACTTAATTTTTGATGAATAGTAAATTATGAATACTGATTTTATGCTTAGGATTAGTAATGTGACCAAATGGATTAATAATCTCACTTAAATAAAGTATTAAGATAATCAAGGCACCTTGATTAAGTAATGTGATTCAATAAAATAAGTAAATAACTATCTCAGAAATTATTAGTCAAGTATTAGTTTTTTCAGGTGAATAATGTTTTTTTAATTAAAAATTAAATTAAAAATATTTAGAAAATTATTTTTATAAAATGGATTTCATTTTTGAACTCAGAGCATTGATATTATGTTAAGGTAATTTTTGGGGATTTTTCTGAAAAAAATGAATTTTTAGTGAATAGTGTATTTATTTAAAAATTAAATTTAAAATATTTAGAAAATTATTTTTATAAAATGGAGTTCTTTTTTGAAATCAGAGCATCGATATTTGGTTAAGGTGAAATTTTGGGATTTATCTGAGAAAGTTGAATTTTTTATGAATAGTGAAAATACAGTTTTTAAGTTACGGGTGTTTAATGACATCATTAAATGATGTATTAAGTATGTAATCAATATGGTCGACTTATGAATAGTAAGATAAGGTATTAGGTGTCCCAAGTGGCCAATACCATGGGCAAATATCATGGTCAAGCCCATGGTTTTTCCAATACCACCAATGAGGTGTCCCTTGACCATTAATGCCTTGTCCCCTCACTTTCCCTATAAATACCCACCCTTCCCTCATTTAATTTTCACTCCCAACTCTCCCCCAACGTAGCTCTGGTCTCATTATCTCCCAAGGAGTCCTCACAAGGTACCCCCAAGCCCTGAAGGTCCCAACCTTTGAGTTTTAAGAGTTACGTTTTAAGGTAAGGGATCCAACCTCTCTCTTTCTTTTCAAATACTCTCTTTTAAGTCATTTATTTTATGCTCCATGTTCTTATGTTGGAGGATGTTATTTTATATTCCTCTTACTTCCCTTTTAATTTTCATATGATGAGAGATCCCCTCTTACTCTCATCATTTTGTTTTATGAATGTTTAAGTGGCGCCGTTAGGGTGCCGAAATTTTTGTAACAGATTCTTTCACCCTTCTCATTTTCAAGTTCTATTTTCTTGTCAAGTCTTTCAAGTTTCTTTTTATTATGTTGGGGTATTATCTCTATATCTATCATACTGATATTTTATGTTAATATGATGAGAGACCCTATTTGACCTCGTCAATTCATTTTTTGAAGTTTAAGTGACGTCGTTGGGCTGCCGAATTTTTAAGGGATTCTTTCACCCTTCTCATTTTCAAGTTCTATTTTCTTGTCAAGTCTTTCAAGTTTATTTTTATTATGTTGGGGTATGATCTCTATATCTATCATAATTATCTTTTATGTTCATATGATGAGATACCCTATTTGATCTCGTCAATTCATTTTTTTGAAGTTCAAGTGACGTCATTAGGCTGCCGAATTTTCATAATAGAAATCTTATTTTTGTCTTCCTTTCATGTTCTTCATTTCATATGGTATATATTTCAAATTTCATTATCATATTCTTAAATCCTTTATATTCTGTCCCCCTACTGTTTTATGGATCATTTATGAGTGGGTGACCCATGTCCCCTCTCTTTTCAATGTTTTCTAAAACCCTGTAACATAGCTGTTATGCTGCAGAATTTTCGTCTCAAAATACCTCTCTTTTTCTCAAATTATTTTATTTTATTAACTGAATACTAAAATATCTTTCTTATACAGGGGTATTCACATATATATCAAAAAAAATTATTTTAAATTCTGAGATTTGCATACACGAAACCCGTTTTCCTTTTTCATGGGTTTAAAGTGACATAAAGATCACTTCTTTAAAGCGGTTTTTAAAATGTGATGACTAAGAAATGAAACCCATTTCTTTTATGCTATATGGGTTGTTTATGAAATGAATGCTGATGATATATGTGGCTCACATGATAATAAAGTAAAATTTAAGGGTGCGCCCAGATAGCGCTCCAATGCATTGGGTAAAGACTTAATCTCTAGAGATGACCTTTTTGACTGATACCTTGGCGAATAACCTTGGTAATTTTTAATGACACCTTGGGGATGGACCTTGGTGAAATATAAATGGTTGTCTATGTTAAATTTTGTAGCCACATATTCAAGTTATGAAACATTTTATTTTTATTATGATATGTGTCATGATCTCTTTCTCATGCCTTAAAGTTGTTTTTTCATAACTTTTGATGTATCTCAAGTTCTCATGTAAAATGTTTCCCTTGTTTCCCTTACTGGTCCTTTTGCTCACCCTTTCCTTTGATGTATGCTCTTAGGTTATGATATGTTGTAATGAACTTAGGATGAACAAATGAAGAAGCCTTTCAAGTGTTTAAGAAGAATTTTTTTTTCTCATGTAATAAGTTCATGGTTTTCAAGACACTAAACCTTAAAGATCCTCAGTTTTGTATAATGTAATGAAAGTTTATGTGATAAAAAGCCAGGATGCTATATCTATGGATTTTATTCACTGTTATTGAGATAAGGTTCTACAGGGTCACACAAAATAGCATATTCAAGAATCCTCCCTATTTAGTGAATAGGTATATTGGGCATGGCAGGCCTCACCACGGGGTCCGAGTGTTGTCCAAGTTATCGATCACTGATAAATATATAAATTCATTATTATTCAAATTATGAGTAATTAGATTGAATTTATTTAATTTATTTACAAGTTAAGTAAATACGAGATAATATTAATTGAACGAATATTATTTTAATATTCAAAGTTCATTTAATATTAACCAGAATAGCGAGTCGAGTTAAATGGCTCGGTTTTTATCACATAATATATTTTATATATATTACAGGTATGTGATAAAATAATAAATAATATTGACGCATATTAGTTTTTCATAATTATTTATTTGGTGGATGTCAAAATAAATGGGGGTCGGGGAACACAACCGGGTATTTGGAAACTCTGCTATAAAAAGAGGTGAGGCTCTCTTTCCATGTAACTATTTGTTCCTTTTGTAAATGAAAGCCTCTCTCTCCTCCCACTTTCTAGAGAGAGAGTCTCTCTCTCGAGTGATGATCTATGTTTCGCCTTCAAACATCGATGGTAGAGGATGGTGGTGATCATCGGAGTGTTGAAGGCGTCGTCGGATCTTCATGCTAGCACCCAGAATCTGACGATCAACCTCCGAGCAGATCTTTGAAGCATGTGTGGATGGTCTAGAGGGTTCTTGCTATAGATCCTTCAAGAAAAAATCGTCGGCAATGAGTTGCAGTCAACCATAGCTTCAGATCTGAAACGAGTATGTTTTCAGCTTAATATTTGTGCTTTTTATAATTTATGTGAGATCTTCACACCTTATTAGGGATCGGATCGTCAGTGACGACAAGTTCTGACATCCCGTCGATGAAAATTTTAAAATCCCCAGCCCACCATCTTTTGTTATGGGCCCTAGAACCTTTCATGGAACCTGTGTCTACTAATACTGAATAAAGAGTATAAAACACAAATATCATACCTCTAATCATCTTGTGCATTGTGGGGTCATAAACCTCAAAATCCCACAGTTGTTCGTGGCCACATCCACCAGCTCTCTGAGCTTGAAGTGGGATGCCTGGTGATAGTGGTGGAATGATTTCATAGCATCATCAACAACTCATAGCTCATAGTCCTTTACCAGCTCCATATACCTGGAGACCATTCTTCTTTTTTACTAGGAGATCCCTGATCATGGTGTTGCCTCTACTGTGGTGGTCCATCATCTATCTATCTATGCCACTCAGCACATCTTTTCAGGTAGTCTCATTCCATGTGACCTCTCCTGTCATAAGTAAATCACCTCCCCTCTCTGAGTTTCTCAGGCACTATATGATACCTCTAACCACCTGTCTGAGTCTAATCATGGGGAGGTATCCTGTACTGAGATCCTGGCACCTAGTGTCTACTAGCTGGTGCAGACGACTCAGCCCTATGGAGACCACTGCTAGCCCCAGCTATCTGAAATCCCTCTCATAGAAATATCTTTGTCACTAGTTCCCTCTCTAGCACCCCAGCATAGGCGGGGATGCATAAGGGCACCACACTGGTATGGATCCCTCTATAGAGTCTCTTATCAAACTTTCATGCTTAGAATTAGTTGTCCTAGATCATGTTAAGGGAGTGGCACCTAAGGTTTGTGAACCTCACTGCATACTCAATCACCATCATCCCACCCTGTTGCAGCTTTAGAATCTCCTGAATTTGGATCGAGCGCAAGTAGGATGGGTAGTACTCCTCACGGAACAACTTCTGAAATTTGTTCCACAAGAGTGGAAATTCATTATGCATTTTTGTAATGAGACTCCAACAACACCCAACTGCTCAATGGAAAAGGCTAGTTGTCAGTGCAACCAACTGATCTATTGGGTTTCAAACAACCATGAAGATTCAAACCACAAACTCTAGCTAATCCTCTAATTAATGAGGATATGGATCGCCATGGAACCTCAGTGACCTCTGGCGTTGGAACTCACAAAGTGCGCTAAGACTATGTGCGTCCTCAGTTTGCTCTACTGGAATGATCCGTTGATCAACTAGTGGAGATTTTTCTACCTGACCACCTGGAGGAAGGGGCTTGAGGGATGGACCGTGAATTGAGGCCTCATCACTCATCGGATATTCATCATGATCCTGAATCAGTATCTTGGATGGCTATCTTTGTGGAGGCATCCTAAGATTTATAAATATGTACCATGGTCAAATGAGCATATATATATATAACAACAATGGGGAGTTGACACAAGAAGGACAGTTAAAGACTCAATAATATATGATGCATGTACCATTGACCCATGCAACAAATTTCTCAGTATACCGATTCGAAAATCATGTATTCAAGGTCCTGGTGAATAGATACATCAGTCACTTGCACCACCACTAGACTCCCTAGCCTGAGAGCCACACTCAAGACACTTTGACATTGTTTCCCTAAATCCCAACCAAATCCTCTTAAGTGGACTATTCCGAACAATGTACCAAGGAATGAATTTTCTCTCATACCAATATTTCATGACCTGAACCAAGATAGGGATCAAGCCACAACCACCCCAATCCCACCTCCATAGGCCAAGGGGTGGATAAAAGTGTCAAAGACATAGCTAACTTGGGGAGGCATTTTCCTAAGTACCTGTATACACCCACACAACCATCTCGATGAAAAAGTGCATAAAGAAAGAGTAAAAGATGCAACACAATTATAAAGTAAACCAAACATGCATAACTGTTAGATTGTACAAGAGTAAAATAGTGTAAACTGAAAAAGTAAAGGAGAAAAAGACACGCCCAATGAGAAATAGGTCCCAATCTGAAAGAAAACTGGAAAAGTAAACTACTAAGAGAGCCCAATTCCTAAATACGAAGCTAAGACCACTGTACATGGTCCAAAGCACCCAGTCTCTCTAAACTCTTCTGAAGTCACCATTGACCTATCTGTCTTCTGCATAATACATGATACGTGTGGGAAAAACCCATGCAAGGGTGAGTATATACATACCTAGTAGGACACCTTGAAAGATCAAGGGGGGGAAGTAAGAGATACAAGATGAATATAAAGATAGTAGATACAAGATACAGTCAAATAGAATATCTCAACCCTTACTAAGAGTGAAAGTAACCTCGTCCAAACACAAGGGGCACGACATGATGAGTAGATGAACTACCCATCGATTCTTTTCCACCTATATCAGGAGTGTAGACTCATCTAACCATGAGAAGCTAAACACAAAAAGCACGTGGCATACCCTGCGTGTCTTCACCTCTCCTGGAAGAAGATTAAACAAATCCATGGTGTGGATACAAAAGAATGTATATATGTTCTTAGTCAAACGAATCACGAATGAGAGTAAGGGGGTCTTCATCTCCCAGCTCATCTCAGGAAGAAGAGTAGACAAAAGTTCCAAGAGTACATAAATGATTCCCAACATCTCATGCATATGCCCAGAAGTAATTGTCCAAGTCTAACCATGCCTCGTCACTATGCCGCACAGTCGAGGGGCCACAAACTCAAAGTAGAGGACACGTGACCTAGTGCGTCAAGGGGTTTCCACTCTGTTAATATCCATAAAATACTCATGCTCATTCCAATGGGGGTTACACTCCAGTGCCATGAGAACCCGCACCTTATCTGATAGGGGGTTCCAATCGGTATGGTAGAGCACTTATGCCCATGCCGATGGGGGGTTCCACTCTAAAGGCTGAGGACTCACACCCCAGTGCATCGGGGGGGTCCACTCTGGTCTTTGAGGATACACACCCTATCTAATGGGGGGGTTCAACTCATAATTTGAGGACTCACTCCCTGGTAACATATGGGGGTTCCACTCTGGTTATTGAGGACTCGCACCCTAGTATGTCTTGGGGGTTCTACTCATAAGTCGAGTACTCACGCCCTGGTATCATAGGGGGGTCCACTCTAGTCAATGAGGACATGTGCCCTAGTACGTCGGGGGGTTCCACTCAGGAGGTAGTTGTAGAGGAAATGTTCCCATGCTAATTGGGGGGTTTCACTCTAGTCATCGAGGACTAACTCCCTATCTGATAGGGGATTCCAGTCAATAGAAGCCTCTAGAGATCATGTTAGATCACTACCATTATTGGGCATCACCTTAGTAAGCTCAATGCCTAGAAAATTTCACATCATATCTCTAAAGCCACAACTGATGGAAATATCTTGTTCTATTCAGAAAAAAACTTGGGATAGGTTGCTCACGGGCCAAGATTTAAGTTCAAATGAAGGAGATACATAACCTTAAAGTTTCCTAAAAAGGTAACAAGGGATACATACGTGTGGTCCTACTCCACCACCTAGCCGTGTCCCTGGCCATCACATGGCTCCCAACCCATGCAGTAGTACATGTTGTGTAGGTGGACCACATGGAATTTCCAGACTAACCAAGACCAGTGTCGTGGCATGCCGATCATGGCCATGTACTAGACCTCATATCCATGTACTCTGTAAATGGTGTGTTACCTCACATAGGGTGTGACCCGTGTGACTTGGTTGCATCCATGTACTCAGGTACATGGTCATGTACCTGGCCATGTACTTCTACACAGGATCCCACTCATGTGGTCCTCCACATGGGTTGTCCATCTGGGAAAGGGTTACATGGCGTATAGGAGGGATATGCATTGTGTCATCCTTAATTTTTCTGAAACCATAGCATTTTCCTTTGAGGGGGCTACATGTCGTGTGTTAATACCACTACACGGAATATAGTCAGGTTTTCCCTAGAATATTTAGATCTTATTTCTATGCCTGAATCTATTCATCCGGGTTTGATTTTTGGCCTTATCTCTAGCCAAAAATGGTGGATCTAACTGAAAATCAGGGTTTTCGGTCTTTGTTTATTGGGAATAGGCCTCCAGTGGTTTGTAGGGGTACTTTGTTCATCCCTCTCATCGCTACAGCTTCTATCCACAATTTATTGATCTCAAATCACAAAAGAAAATATTTTTCCCTTGCAAAAATCCTAGAACTGGTCATACATCATCAATATGTGCTTTGTTTCTCGATCTATCATGGTTCTAAGAGTCTGATCAGGCTCAGTACCGCTCGACAAAGTCGAACCGATACCACAGGGTTCAACCGATGAAAAATTCAAACAAAACGAGTGAGAAAAGCACAAAATGAAATGTTTAAACATCATTGGCCAAGCGTTATTAGCCAACGATGAAGAACGGGCATCCATGGTTAGAAAAAAATTAAAAATAAAAAAGTTTTCGTACCCGGGTGCATGAAAAGGCTGCAAAAGCATACAAATCAAAGAACAATGGTCGATCTGCTCAATCTATTTAATCAAAAGGTGTAAATCACCGATTTATGAGTCTTACCAGATTTTTGGATCGTTTGTTGATGAAAACCATGATCAAAAATGAGGAAGAAGGATTTTTGTGTTCACTATATCCTAATTTGATTTGATCTGGTGTTTTATCATCATATGATGATATTTTCCAAAGGCAGATGAAGGAAGAGATCTTGAATTCTCCTAGGGTATATGTAGCTAACCTTGGAGAATTCACTTTGACAGTAATATTATAGTTTATTTCACTGGGTCGAAATGAAATAATTGATTAATTAATTAATTAATTAATTCACTATACATACCACCAATGAGCAAGAAGTTTTAATGCCCTATGCCGACCCATTTTAGGTGGCACTCAGGGTAACCACCATGTTCCAGGATCAATAGTGGTCTCAAATTTCTTATCTGAGCTTCTGTTTAAGAGTTATCTCATTTTCTTTAAAAAGATCTTTGCACGCAATATAAAATATAACTAATATTTTAAAAAAATATTTCCATGCACATCGGGCCTAATAATCGCATTTCGTCTTAGCGCCTAATTATGGAAATATATATAGAAATATTTTAAAATATTAAAAGGAAAAATCCGGGTCTCTACATACCTTGATTACTATTTCACAAAGGATCCTAAATGATTTTTAGGATCAACCACTTCCTTTCATTCCTCTATCAAAATCCATGAAGATCATATCACCACAAATCCAAATCCATATATTTGGTCTTACACACAGATCTAGGGTTCGAGGTGAAGCCACTCAAGGAGATCCAAGATGAGGAAGAAGTAGGAGACCCTAAACTTTGATTTCATGAATGAATGCTCAAAGATTCATTTCCAATGGAGTTCAGATGTTGAAGTTCACTGAAAATTGACTAGGGTGGCCCTGGAAGTTGAGAGGGGTGAGAATAAACCATATTAGAAATTTTACACCCAATGACCAGGTAAACACTAGTTGGGTCTGAGACATTCATGATGTGAATTATGAATTCCCTTCATGAATTCATCGAGAGGACAAATATACTGATATTTTTATCACCTAGGATTATTTTCCAAGAGAAAAAGATTTGACATCGTGAATGGTTTTTGTAATGTATTGTGCCTTCCTAGCCCGTTACTTTATCGGATTTGAGTTTTAGAGGTGTTTCAGAGGAGGCTTGATGAGGTTCTGTGGTGGTTTGAGGTGCAACAGAGCTACTGAAGGAAGTTCACAACCTGAAAGGTTTATATGATGTAAACTAGTGTTTCACAACTTATGTAGCCAGATGAATTCACATCTTGTATGTGACTGAGGGGGAACCTATGAAATGAATTCACATCATGAAAGGTGAATATATGATGTGTAATTAAATTAGTTCAAGGAAATTTTATTTTCAATGAAAGATTGAATTTTCAAAAAAACCCATGGATTTCATGTCATGAATGGTTTACATGATATGAAAATGTCAGGATTCCAGTTTTTTAATCCTTTTTTCATCTACTTTTATTCATTAATTTGCGGCTTCCTGCTCTCTCATTTATGATGAACCCTAATCAATTTTGAGGGATCTTCCAGCCCTCCTTACCTCGTCTTGATTCATTGGTTCTGTTGGATTCTTGTTGGAAATTGGTGGTAAGTTCTTCTCCCTTTCATGGTGGGTTTCTCCTATTCTTCTCCTAGGGATCCATTGCGGTGGTTTGGTTTGGGTTTGGTTTTTTATTTGGGCTACCTTTTGATGATACATGGGTGTGGTTTAGGTTGATATGTGATCTCGTGGTGTGTTTATGGTTTCTGATCAATTATTCTTCACCTTGTGGTGCACGACGATTTGGTGAAGCATCTTTGAGGTAGGGAATCTCTTATTTCTCAGTTTAGTGTATCATGTAGGAGGGGTTTGTTTTTGTTTATCTATGGGGGTGGTTGTGCTAGATTAATTAAAGATAAATAATTGGATATTTGAAATTGAAGTGGTAAAGGGGAATTATTCACATTCTATTACATCTTTGATATCATTATGATGTTGTAATTAGACAGGTTGAATGTCCCACTAAAAATTTTGGTTGTTGGGAGACTTTGTTTGTGTTGTAGTTGTTGTGATATGGAAACCTTGTTTCATGTTATTGTGATATCACCCTAATATAGAAATTGGATAACCACTTATTTTTGTATAATGAAATGGTTTCCCCTGGATTAATGGCTTGGGTGATAATGCCCCTAAAATAAAGTGAAATGTGATCAAATCCCCTCTGTTAAATCTGAAAATGGTATTTGATATGTGGTGATATGTGGTCATGCTTGTGGGGAGATGATGTGTGGTTTTGATGTGGTGTGAGGTGATGTGTGGTTTTCTTGGTTGTGCTTTTGGGGGGCAAGGTGATGGTTTTTTTAGCCTTTTGATACGGTGGGGTGATGATTGTTTAGTCAGGCCTTTTGGGCAAAAAGATGATGGTTAGTTTGGTCATGATTTTGGGTTAGTAAGGTAATGGTTTTTTTTCATGCTTTTGTGGTAGTGAGGTGATGTTTTGTTTGGTTGTGCTTTTGGGGAAGTGATATGATGGTGGTTTGTTTGTGCTTTTAGGGTGAAGTGGTGATAGTTTGTTTGGTCAAGATTGTGGGGTAACGAGGTGGTGGTTTGATATAGATGATGATCTTCTTGTGATGTTTGGTTGTGTTATGTGGAGGATGAGATGAGAATGGTTGTGTTGTGTTAGATTCCCGAGTAGTGATGGAATAACTGGTTAATAATGTTTTAAATGGCTTGGACTAGTTTGGTTAATGAGACATAAATGTTTATTGAATGAATTAATAATGAGAAGTGTGGTTAAATGTGGTTGATGCCTAATAATTAAATGAATTGGATGGATAATGGAATTGGTTCGTGGTGCAAGATGTGGCTTGTGGCTTGTGGGGTGATATGCATTTAGAGGTGGTAGTGAAAGTGGGGATGTTGTGAGTTGGCTGGTGTTTTTTTTTTGTGAACCCATAGATTAGGCTTGTGTGTGTCTATATGTATATACTTGTATATTTCTTGGGATTTTTATATGCACTTCACCTACATCGAGCACTATGTGTTGACTCCCATATTTTCACACAGGGGGTATTTTTTCCAACATCTTGGTGATGAGGATGGATGGATGACTACCCACTCTTTCCTTCTCTCTCTTTCAGGTAATTAGATTTACACAGAATGATGGATAGAGGTCTCTTAGTGCACTAGGTGATAGCCCAAGTGTTTTCTGGTGAGATGTGATATGACTGTGTTGTGGGGTGGTGGTCTAGGTGTCTTCAGAAAGGATGTGATATAACTATGCTATTGGGATATGGCCCAGGTGTCTTCAACCGGGATGTGATATAATTGTATGGTGAGGATGCTTATGGTGGGGTTCTTTTATAGTAGTAGGATGGAACGGGGTTGATGTTTATCATTGTAAGAACCCAGATCTTCATTTCAGGTATGGATCTTGATTTCAGGTTGTTTTGAGGAAAAGGGGAGAAATAGGGTTTTTCTAAGTATATGTTGTGTACTTCCATGTACATGTCGTGTACCTAGTGGCCACGCACAGCTGCGTACTAACCGTGTAACGGCCGAGTACATGACCATGTGATGACCTGGTTACCCGCTTAAGGCGGGGGCCGGTTGAGGATAATACATAGCATGTACTGTTAATGAACACGTTGTGTACTTTTCTTTTTATTTGATATAACGGAGCGGGGTCACATCATATGTCTGTAAACCTCTTCTTCTCCCCATGGTTTATATAGGATAGCAACGGAATGACCGACGAACTTCAAACCCCTCCTGATTCTCCGTCTGAGATTTGATTAAGACGTCGTCGGGTGCATTGGAATCTCATCGGTGAGTTCTAAAAACCCCTAGAGCCTTTCTTCTAGATTCTTCCTCTCTCATAGGTTATTCTAAGTTGATCATTTTTCACCTTTTTGTAGATCTATGCCGATTTAGGTCGATTCAAGGGCCGACGTTCAAGTATATCGATCGTACGATATCGATTTAGGTGGTTTGTGCCTTTCATTGTGTTGTATTGGATTATATATGCTAAAAGTTCCACATACCCATGATTGGGGTATTGCATGTTTTATAATTAAACCAAATTTATTACCTTTTATGGTTTGGTTGATTGATAAAGGGTAGTTTCTTATGCATAAGGTTAGATACCTTGTTTATGGAACACCCCATGGGTGTGTTTCCCTCGTTAGGTTGTTATGTCCATTTGGTCTAGAATGCCGGTTAGGTTTACCTAGTTTTCCATGCGTTTAATTGATTAGGATGGAGTTTATTTGTTTATGTGAAATTATTATGATATGCATTGTGAATTTTTATCCATGTGTTATCTATAGATTACATGAGCTGCTTGATATGATATGCGTGCTATTATTTTTTCCAATGGACCATGAGATCCTTGGACCAGGAAAACTATGGGGGGTTTCCTTTTTTATTTACACAGGACCATGAGAGATTTGGTGTAGATGATTGACCCAGGGATATTGACCATGAGAGCTACCTAGGAGGTCATTTATAATTTATTGATGTTATGTTGACCCAGGGGTATTGACTGTGAGGGCTACCCAGGAGGTTGTTTATATTTTATTAATATTATGTTGACCCAGGGGTATTGACCATGAGAGCTACTCAGGTAGTTGTTTTTAAATGATTAGTGCTATGTTAAACCAAAGGGGTTAAACCATGAGAGCTTTCCCAGAGGTTTGTTTATGAATTATTGAATAAATGTGACGAGTCTACCAAGCTAAAGCACAAGCGTGGACTCGGTCTTACTTGATTGTTTAGATGGTCTCCTAAGACATCTGTTTTGTTACTATTACATAGGGGGATATAGAGCTTAGGCTAGATTCCCGAGATTACATGATTCAAAGGATGGTTAATAAAAGTAAATGAATGTAATTTAAAACTGTAGGATTGTTTACATTTGAGTACTTCATAGTTTATTGCTTCTTTATTCATATTACCTGCCATATATATTTAATGGTAGTTAGGTACATGTATTTTGGTGGTTGCCTACTGGGATTCATCTCAAACCCTTTTTGGGTCATGTTTTGGACCCAAGAAGATTATATGATTGCAGGTGTAGATAAGGGAAATCTCCCTTCTTCATTAGGTACTTGATTATTGTTGGGACTGGAGAGCATGGGACCAAGTTGAGGCTTGCGATGCTGTTGGAGTTTATTTTTTCTTTTGTACTTTGGTTTCTATATTGCTTTCCAATATTGTGACTTGTATGGCTATTTTCTTAGATACATATGTCATGCATCATATTTATATGTTGTGACTTCTATTGGATTTACTTTTAGTCTTCCACTATTTATTTCTATTTGGTATTACTGCTTCCGCAATTGTTTACTATTTTTTCCGCTATATATACTGTGCCAATGAGGGCATTGTTTCCCCATTATCAGACCTTGGCCCTCACTGCTGGTCTGTAACCTCTAGTGTTTGGGGAAATGCGTTTGAGGTCATGTGACCAACCAGGTACGGGGTACTTTTGGGCAGCACCTAGATCTGTGACGTTACAAAGTGGTATCAGAGGAAGGTTTCAATCCTTCGACATGTGGGTGACACCAGGATGAACTTCCCATACTGAGGCATGAAAAGGGATGTAGCTAGTTTTGTTATGAGATGTTCCACCTATCAGCAGGTGAAGGCAGATCATCAGCAACCAGTAGGGCTTTTACAGTAGTTACCCATTCCTGAGTGGAAGTGGAATGATGTCGCAATGGATTTTGTGATGGCTTTACCAAGGTCACCTCGAGGAAATGATGATGTATGGGCTGTTGTTGATAGACTCACGAAAGTTGCACCTTTCTTTCCAATAAATAAAACCTTCAGTGTTGATGATCTTGGAAAGTTGTACATCTGAGAGATTGTACATTTTCATGGGGTTCTGCACTCTATCGTTTCATACAGGGATGCTCGGTTTACTTCTGGTGTCTGGTAGGGAATATAGAGAGATTTGGGTTCAAAGGTACTTACAAGTACATCTTATGATCCCTAGACAGATGGCAAGTTCGAGCGCACGATTCAGGTTTTGGAGGATATGCTTCGAGCATACGTCCTGGATTCTGGGTGCTCTTGGGAGAGACATATACCCCTGGTGGAGTTTTCCTACAATAATAGTTCTCAAGCAACGATTCAGATGGAACCATTTGAGGCTTTGTACGATAGGCCATGTAGATCACCCCTATGTTGGATGGAGGCAGGAGAGGTAGCTATTATGGGACCTCGTCTTGTCTAGAAGACCACCGAGCATGTGAAGTTGATTCGGAAGAGGATGGATATTGCACAATCTTGCCAAAAAATTTATGGTGATCGATGGAGACAACCTCTGGAGTTCGAGGTCAGAGATCAAGTTTTCTTACGTGTCACACTGAGGTTGGGACACATAAAGATTAGGAGACTATGGTAAATTCCACCGAGATACACCAGGCCATTTGAGGTTTTGGAGAGAGTCGGGCTGGTTGCCTATTGGTTGCATTCGCCTCAGAGGTACTAGGATATGCATGACGTATTTCATGTTTCTCAGCTACAACATTACTTTTCATACCCATCTCACATTTTTTAACCCAAGAAGGTTGAGTGGGAGGTGGATGCATCCTTCAAGGAGCACCCTATTCAGATTGTTGATCGCAGCATGAAGGTTCTCCATGTATGGTTTATTCCTCTGGTATGGGTGTTATGGCAGCACGGGTGAGTATAGGACAAGACTTGGGAGAGGGAGGTAGATATACGATCATAGTGACCAGAGTTGTTCACAAATTCTTCTTCACCACCCTTGGAAGGGAAATTCAGGGATGAATTGATTTAAGGGGGAAAGTTTGTAAGAACCTGGATCTTCATTTCAGGAATAGATCTTGATTTTGGGTTGTTTTTTTAAGAAAAATAAATAAATTGAGTTTTTTCTAAGTACATGTCAAGTACTTCAATGTACACATTGTGTACCCAATAGCTGCACACAGCCACGTACTGATCATGTAACGGTCGAGTACATGGTTGTGTGATGACCTGGCTGACCCACTTAAGGTGGGGTCCAGTTGAGGATAATACACAGTGTGTACTGTTAATGAACACGCCGTTTACTTTTCTTTTTATTTGATATAACAGAGTGGGGTCATGTCTTATATCCATAAACCTCTTCTTCTCCATGTGGTTCATACAGGAGAGTGGTGAAATGGCCGAAAAACTTTGAACCCCTCTCGATTCTCCGTCTGATCTCTAATTGAGATGTCGTCGAGTGCGTTGGAATCTCATCGGTGAGTTCTCAAAACCCCTAGATCCTTTCTTCCTGATTCTTCCTCTCTCATGGGTTATTCTAGGTTGAGTTTTTTTCATCTTTTTGTATATCTATGCCGATTTAGGCCGATTCAAGGGCCAAAATTCAAGTATATCGATCGTATGATATCGAGGTAGGTGCTTTGTGCCTTTTGTTGTGTTGTTTTGGATTATATATGCTAAAAGTGATGCATACCCATAATTTGGGTATTTCGTGTTTTGGAATTAAACCTAATTTATTACCTGTTATGGTTTGGTTGATTGATAAAGGGTAGTTGATTATGCGTAAGGTTAGATACCTTGTCTATGGGAAACCCTGTGGGTGAATTTCCCTTGTTTGGTTGTTATGGTCGTTTGGTCTAGAATGCCTGTTTGGCTTACCTTGTTTTCCCTGCCTTGAATTGCTTAGGATGGAGTTTTTTTGTTTATGTAAAATGCTTATGATATGCATTGTGGATGTTTATCCATGTGGAAGCTATATATTACATGATCTTCTTGATATGATATGTGTGCTATTATTTTTTCCAATGAACCGTGAGAGACTTGGACCAAGAAAACTGTGGGGGTTTCTGTGTTTATTTACATAGGACTGTGAGAGCCTTGGTGTAGATGATTGACCCGGTGATATTGATTGTGAGAGCTAACCAAGAGGTTGTTTATAATTTATTGATGTTATGTTTACCCATGGGTATTGACCGTGAGAGCTACCCAATAGATCGTTTATATTTTATTGATTCTATGTTTACCCAGGGGTATTGATCGTGAGAGCTTCCCAAGTGGTCATTTTTAAATGATTAGTGTTATGTTAAATCAAAAGGGTTAAACCGTGAGAGCTTTCCCAGAGGGTTATTTATGAATTATTGAATGATTGTGACGAGTCTACCAAGACAAAGCACAAGCTTGGACTCGGTCTTACTTGATTTTTTATATGCTCTTCTGAGGCATCTGTTTTGTTACTATTACAGAGGGGGATAAAGAGCTTAGTCTAGATTCCCAAGATTACATGATTCAAAGTATGGTTAATAAAAGTAAATGAATGTAATTGAAAATTGTAGGATTGTTTACTTTTGAGTACTTTCTAGTTTATTGCTTCATTTATGCATATTACCTGCTATATATATTCACTGATAGTTAGGCACAGATATTTTGGTGGTTTCCTATTGGGATTCATCTCACACCATGTTTGGGTCATGTTTTGGACCCAAGAATATTATATGATTGTAGGTGTAGATAAGGGAAAGCGCCCTTCTTCATTCGGTACTTGATTGATGTTGGAGCTGGAGAGCATGGGACTAAGCTGAGGCTTGCGATGCTGCTAGAGTTTATTTGTTTCTTTTTTAATTTGGTTTCTATATTTATTTCTAGCATTGTGACTTGTTTCGTTGTTTTCTTAGATACATATGACATGCATCATATTTATATATTGTGACTTCTGTTGGATTTACTTTCAGTCTTTTTCTATTTATTTCTATTTGGTATTACTGCTTCCTCTATTGTTTACTATTTGTTTTCTGTTGTGTATACTCTACTAATGAGAAAATAGTTTTCCCATTATTAGACATTGGCCCTCGCTGCTAGTCAGAAGCCTCTAGCATTTTGGTAAATGCGTTTGAGGTCATGTAACCAACTGAGTACAGGGCACTTTTGGGTGGTACCTGGATCTAGGACGTTATAGTCATGTTCCCAATACCCTAGTAATCTTGTTATGGTTATGATGTTATGACCTAGGTGTCTTCAGGAGAGAAGTGATGTGACTGTGCTGTGGAGATGTGGTATATGTTATTCGAAATAGATGGGGGTGCCAGGACGTATGACGTTGGGGTGTGAGAGTAGAAAATTAGTGGGAAACCAGTGAGGGGTACCCTTTATCGATATACTTCTTATTATATTAATATAAATGGATTGTGTTGTTTGGTGAGTGTGTCTTGGTGAGGTTCGGATAGATCATTGACTTGTTTAAATGTTGTTGGTTATATTGTCTTCTCACTGGTTCATTATTATTCTTCTTTCACATGTGCACGAGAGGATTTGGTTTTCCTAATGATCATACCTGTATGCTCACCCTATGTAAATAAATTGATTTTTAGGGTTCCATGAGGACTATGTAGACTATGCTGGATAGTAATAGCTCAGGCCTTTTAGATAGTTGTGTTTCAGAAACGTTGTGTAATGGCCTGGACCTCTCAAGTCCATTACTTTGTGAAAATGCGGTGTTAGAGGTGTTCTAGGAAGTTAAGGTGACTTGGGGTGCGTTTGGGTGGACTTTTAAGGGAAACTAAAGGGCTATAGCTTTCGCATGGGAGGTGCACGGTTTGTCTAAACTGTGAAGCCAAACCATGCGAGGTTGGTGTTGGAGGCAGTGGCTAACGCACGGTTAGCGCACGGTTTGTCTAACCATGTGGCCTAACCATGCGAGGAGTGTTTGAAGAGGCAGTAGTGACTGCATGGTTAGCACACGGTTTGTCTAACTGTGCGAGCAAACCATGCGGTCACTTAAATCTAGATCCTAAAATTGTGGATATCAACCGTTTTGCCTCTAACTTGATCGTTTAAGCCCCTAAGCGGCCATAACTCGGGATTACCCTTCCTCGAAGGTAGGAGAACCTCTCCCAAGCATTTTGGAGGTGATCTGAAGGCTTCTCTTGGTGAATCGAAGCTATTTTCTTGAGGTATGTGATCTTTCTTGTTTGGTTTCTTAGATCTACTTAAATCTACCCTTCCTCTTCTCTCAATTTCTTAGATCTACGCCCGTTATGGGTAGATCTAAATGTGTGGATGTCACATATGATGAGCTTTGGTCTTGATCTTGCTAGGATGAGAGATCTAAGGCGGGGTTTTGGATAATCGACCTGGGTTTCTTGAGCGTTCTTCGACCGTTGTGGTTTTCATCAAAAACCATTGAGGTAGGGGATTCGTTGCTTCTCTTTATTTTATGTGCAACTGCAATGTTAGCATGTTTTATCCCATTGGATGAAAATGGAATTGACATAATAAATATTTAACCGGATAAATAAATTGATATTGATCATATGATATTGTCTCTTGTTTTGCTAGATAGTGTGATATATATGCTTTCTTTGCTTAGCTGTTTGTTCTTGATGGAAATCGGTAAAGAACGTAAACCGGGATTATTTGATAATTGTTTGGCTAAAGATAAATAGGCATGAAAACGAATCCGGTTCTTGTTGTAATTTGATGTTAATCAAATTGGCGTAGTAAGCATGTATAATCATTTGTGATAGCTTAGTGGTTAGCTTCCCGATTTTGGAACCAACAGATTATAAATCTGTTAATTCAAGATGGTTTAAAGATTTGATTTTTTGATAGTTCCTTAAAGGGTTCTGAGTTACCCTCTTGTTGGTTAAAGAGCCATAGACCAATTGATGTGATGGTTGTTTTTCCTGTTGCTTGTGTTGAGACGTGACCCTGTAGTGGTGTTGTGATATGTGGGGGCATAGAGGCCTTTTGGTTGTGGCAGTAGATGACGCCTAGAATTGAGAGATGCATCAGTTTATGCATGTGGGTGTTGGGGAGGACACCAGGGATGATGGAATGGGATGGATGTCATTGTTGGATGCTTGCTTATTCTTTGGTTCTTTATATTCTTACTTTTCCCCACTTCTCAATGCAGCTGCTCTTGCTTACCCTTCTTCTGAAAGAGGTGAAGACACGTGGGGTATGCCATGTGCTTTCCGTGTTTAGATTCTTAAGGGGGAATGGGTCTATGATCTTGCTTTAGGCGGCAAAGACTCGATGGGTAGTACATCTACTCACTGTGTTGAGCCCCTTGTGTTTAGTAGCATAGAATGTTTTTCTAGAATGCCTGGGAATATGGGAAAGTAATTCTTTAATGAATGTTTGATTAAATGGTGTTAACCCATGGGGTTGGTGTTCACTGAAACATAATGATGATGCTATAATTTTTAAAGGGACAATAGAATTTGGGTGTGATACTAATGAAACTTAATGTGGTTTTGTTCTTGGTTAACTAATGTTTAAAGAATTAATTAACCTACAGTGGAATTGATAAAAAAAAAGGGAATGAAGTAACCTAATAAATATCTTTAAATGGTTGTGTTCTTATAGGATACCTAGTCTTAGAAGTGGCAGCCCGGAGTCCGAGAGACGTTAGCTACAGTTGTGTCTAAGACTAGGTTATTCCCATAGTGTGGTTGTGAGTTATAATATATTTTATACTTTTTTGTGTTTCTATATGCTACTCCACCCTGTTAGTAAGGGAAACTAACACCCTGGGGATTCTGAGCCCTAGGGGGTGTTTTCCCCAACATTCTGGTGGGAGGATGAATGGCTGACTACCCCCTTTGGTCCTGCTCTCTTCTTTTGGTAGATATTTGTGCCATTAGGAATAGCGGTTAGTTTTCCCCATATATGTGTGTAGAGGGCTGTAATGGCTTTTGGTTATTCACACACATATATTCTGGATATAGTATCCCATGGACTACTATAGGTGTGACATGTATAGGTTGTGATGGCTTGAGGATCCTTACTCGGTGTATAGGCTGTAATGGCTTGAGGTATAATACCCGAAGTATGATACACGTTATGTGAGCTGTGGTGGCTCCCAGAAACTACCTGGTTACTTTTGGTTGTGAGGATGGTGTGGTGCTTCACCCAAGTGTCTGCGGGCAAGCCTTTCTAGTGCACGAGGTGCAGATTTTGGTGCTTCGCCCAGGTGTCTGCGGGCAAGACTTTTGGAGAGAGATGCTTAGGACATGCGACGTTGGGGAAAAGTGGAAAACCAGTGGGGAATTAGTAGCGGGGTACCCTTCATATTCTTTGTTATATGCTATATTCTTGTATGCGTTACTTGGAGAGAGTATCCATGGTGAGGTTGGGAACTTAGTATACCTTTTTAGGCGACGAGTTAGTTTCAATTATTGTTCACTGTGCTTTAGCATGCTTTCTTTAATTTTGCACGAGAGGCTTCAGGGAGGATCCTACTGAGTATACTGTTATACTCACCCTACATATATATAAACTATTTTTCAGGTCACTTGGAGCAGGTTGGAGATCAAACCGATTTCTACTAGCTTGGGGTTGCAGGAGTTGTTTGGGATTGTGGTTGCAGCTGTTTTACTTTCTTTTGGGTACTTATATTTTTTCCCCTTTTTGTTGTAGTACTTTTGTATGACATTCCATTTGTGCACTTGGGTTTCTTTTATATTTCTAGTTCTGAGTTGGAGTTGATTGGTGTCTATCTTATCTCTCTCTTCTGCAAGTGTTCGCTTAGAGGGTAATGCCTCCCATTTGTGTGTTACTATACCCTCGATGCTAGTTGCCAACTTGGGGCCTACTAGAGGCAGGACTTGGGGGTCATTATCTCCCTTCTCACATTGCCGGCCCAGGAGGGGTACACTTTGTGGGGAGGGGGTCGTGACAGAGTGGTATCAGAGGTCTGGTTGAGGGATAGGATGGAGTTTGGAGTTAGGCACATGTGAGGTTTCATGGGTTGGTAGGGAAACGGTGTCATTCATGTTTAGCAACTGAGGTAAACACTGGAGACCGGCTGATACATAGGCGTTTAGGGCCCCCTATTATCTGATGTATGGACCTTTAAGTTTATAATGACTACTAAACAAGGTGATAGTAGTTTCAGGGTAGAGACCTAGGAAAGGATCATGCATCATTCTTCTTTGTGCCTGTGTTTGAATGAGTAGACCTTGGGATAGGTTAACCTAAAATGAATAAAAGAAAACAATTAATTAATTCATGTTGATTCTTCCATATTCTAGGTTTAGGAGCTCTAACGGTTGGTTATTTTACAAGAATGGCTCCAGGTCAACGTCCTCGTCAGGTTGGCGCAGAAAATGTCCAGCAGGTTGTTCCAGCAGATCGATGCAGGGTAGAGGTTGACGATGACGAAACTTGGAGGAAGACACTCCGAGAGTTTTAGCGCCAGAGTCTGCAGAAGTACAAGGGCTCCGTTTCAGATGCAGTCATGGAAGACTGGTTAGAGGAGGTCGAGATAGGCTTCAGTTCGATCCGTGTCAGAAGGAGCACTGGGTGTCCTTAGCTGTGACGATGCTACATGGAGCAGTGAGTCAGTGGTGGTTCTTGTTCCTCAGGGATCATGAGGAGTCATAGATTTCATGGGAGGAGTTCCAAGACAAGTTTAGAGTTGAGATCCTTTCTTCGACTGTGAAGAGGTCCAGTCGCCAGGAGCTTCTTACCCTTCGACAAGGGAGCTCTACTGTTCAAGAGTTTGGAATCCTTTTCAGGAACCTTTTATGATATGCTTCAGACCTGCTACCAGATGAGGAGGCCAGGGCAAGGCATTTTGAGGAGGCTTTGTGTCCTGAGATCCAACGCCAGGTCACCCCATTTATGATGAAGACATATCTTGAGGTGTTGGCGAGGTCAGAGGTTGTTGAGAGGACCTTGGCCAAGACCGGATCATTATGATAGGGGGATCTTCATGATCCCTCACGAAGCAAGGCTGTGGTCCGGGGTTCCCGGTTTTCTGGGCAGAAGAGTTTCCATTCAGCCGGGGGTAGGTCCCAGCCCTTCACATCTCGTTTCTCCAGAGGCATCAACTCTCAGGCCTATGCCAAGGGATCAGGTGCTTGTTTTTATTGTGGTGGTTGTGGCCATCAGCAGCGGGAGTGCCCGACCTTTCAGAGTGGTCATCGTGCACTGGGTGCTACGCTCCAGGTTCCTCCGTTGAGGCAGTTCCAGCCGAGGAAGCAGCAGCCAGTTGCACCAGCTTTAGATCATTAGAGGGTAGATGGGGCAGGCAGATGACAGCCCCATGATGCTCCCCGTCCTCAGAGAGCAGAGCGCGGCCGTGGTGGTGGTCGTCATAAGGGTCATAGAGGTCGTGGAGGAGGTCGTGGTCAGCTTCATGATCTAGCGCTGCCAGCACCAGATGATCCAGATGTCGTTCTAGGTATCCTTTGCTTGTTTTCTACCTTGGTGTATGCCTTGTTTGATTCAGGAGTGACACACTCCTTCATATCACCTACCCTTGTCCATGCTTTGGGACTTGAGGTAGAGAGGCTTCCAGTGCCCTTGGCGTTGACTACGCCAGTTGGAGGTCGAGTAGACTTGTTTGAAGTATGTAGAGACTGTGAGCTAGTGTTTGGAAACACCGCTCTTGGGGAGATTTCCTATGTTTATGAATACAACCATATGATGTCATCCTCGGCATGGATTGGTTGTATTCGGTGCAGGCTATCATGGATTGCTTCAGGAAGAAGGTCGTTTTATTTGGTGCGGATGGAGAAAAAGTGGTGTTTGTTGGTGATCAAGATCCTTGGATGGGTCATAGATGTGTTTCATCCTTATCATCAATGATGGTCAAGATGATTCTGAGTTCTTCAGAGGTTCAGCAGTTGGCGTTTCCTCGGGTCGTAGAGGAGTACCCTGATGCCTTTCCAGAATAGGTTGTAGCATTACTTCCTCGACGAGAGATCGAGTTTGGGATCGAGCTACAGCCAGGAGCATCTCCTATTTCTATGTCTCCATATAGGATGGCCCCTTATGAGTTACGAGAACTACGTATACAGCTTGATGATCTGTTACAGTGCGGTTTTGTTCGGCCAAGTGTGTCGCCATGGGGTGCGCCAATTTTGTTTGTGAAGAAGGTCGATGGCATTTTGCGGTTGTGTGTCGATTATCGTCGCTTAAACAAAGTGACAATAAAGAATCACTATCCTATTTTGCGGATTTATGACTTATTCGATCAACTAAAGGGTGCAAGTTGGTTCTCAAAGATCGACTTGTGGTCAGGATATCATCAAATGCATGTGAAGGATGAGGATGTTCCGAAGACTGCTTCCCGTTGTCATCATGGGCATTATGAGTTCATTGTAATGTCGTTTGGCATGACGAATGCTCTAGCTGTGTTCATGGGATTTATGAATGTTGTGTTTCGTGAGTTCCTGGACAAGTTTTTGGTGGTTTTCATTAACGACATCCTTGTGTACTCCACATCTGAAGAGGAGCATGCAGAGCATCTAAAAGCCATTTTGGGAGTTCTTCGTCGACATCAATTGTTTGGGAAGTTGTCGAAGTGTGAGTTTTGGACTCGAGAATTCTGTTTCTTAGGGAATGTTGTGTCCCAATAGGGAGATACTGTGGATCCATCGAAGATAAAAGCAGTTGTGTCTTGGGCAGCCCCTAAGACAGTTTCAGATGTGCGAAGTTTCCTTGGTCTCGTAGGCTACTACAAGAGGTTCGTAGCCAATTTCTCACGAGTTGCATCTCCTCTAACATCTTTGACCAGGAAAGATCAGGCATTCATATAGACTTATCAGTGTCAGGCAGCTTTCGAGTACCTAAAGGAGAAGTTAGTAAGTGCTCCAGTCCTTTTTCTTCCAGCTGAGGGAGTCCAGTTTGATGTTTTCTGTGATGCTTCACATCTGAGGTTAGGTTGTGTTCTCATACAGTAGAGGTCAGTTGTTTCTTATGGTTCTCGGTAGTTACATCCCCATGAACGCAACTATTCCACCCATGATCTTGAGTTGGCAGTCGTGGTGTTTTCTCTGAAGTTATGGATACATTACCTCATCGGTGAGAGCTTTGTGGTTTTCACCAATCATAAGAGTTTGAGGTATGTTTTCTCACAGCGTGACTTGAACTTACGACAACATCGGTGGATGGAGTTTTTAAAAGAATACGACTTTGAAATATCATATACATTTGGAAAATGGAATGTTGTAGCTGATACGCTGAGCTGAAAGTCACGTAGAGATGTTGTGCATGAATCTGGTGATTCCTGGAGAGTAATGGAAGAAATATCAGCATTACATCTTGATATGGGAGAAGTTGGGGGTAGAGGTTGTCTTTTTCAGATGATGGTACAGTCATCCCTGGTGCGGAATGTGGAAGAGTCCCAGTTGGGGGATATTGAGGTGGAGGTCTGGAGAGACCGAGTTGTTTGTGGTGAGGCCCCTGATGGTTGGTCTGAGGATGAACAACACAGAGTGTTGCATCACGGGAGGATTTTTGTTCCTTTGATGATGCATGATACGGTCCTCAGAGAGTTCCATAGTTCACCTTTAGCGGTACATCCCAGTGTGAAAAAGATGTATCGATCCTTGATGAGTCAATTTTGGTGGCCTGGGCTGAAGCGTACGGTTGCGGAGTTTGTGTCTCGATGTTTAGTCTGCCAGAAGGTTAAGGCTGAACACTGTGTTCTAGGTAGTCTTCTTCAGCCATTAGAGATTCCTCAGTGGAAGTGGGAGGACATATCAATGGACTTCGTTACTAGTTTACCTTGAGCTCTAGGAGGACATGATGCTATTTGGGTGGTAGTAACAAAATAGGCTCACTTTATCGCAATCAAGGAGTCAAGCTCAGTGGAAGTTTTGTCGAGGCAGTATCTAGAGGAGGTGGTAAGACTTCATGTATTCCCTAGGACGATCATTTCTGATCGAAATCCTCATTTTACCTCCAGGGTGTGGAGAGGTCTCCAACATGCTTTCGGTTCTCAACCATGCCTTAGCACTGCTTTTCATCCTCAAACGGATGGTCAGGCGGAGCGAACCATCCAGACTCTTGAAGACATGTTACGCTCTTGTGTTCTTGATTTTGGAGGTTCATGGATGAGGCACTTACCCTTGGTGGAGTTCTCTTACAATAATAGCTTTCACTCCACCATCGGTATGGAGTCGTTTAAAGCCTTGTATGGTCAGCCTTGCCATTCTTCGTTGTGCTGGACTAGGGTCTGAGAGTCAACAATTCTCGAACCGGAACTAGTACAGAAGACAATAGAGATGGTTCAGGTGATTCGAGAGAGGCTGAAGACAGCGCAGGATCATTAGAAAGCATATATCGATCAAAGAAGGAGACCCTTAGAGTTTAATGTTGGGGATCATGTGTTTCTGAAGGTGAATCCCCGTCATGGGCAGTAAAGGTTTGGACATGGAAGTAAGCTTTATCCTCGGTTTGTTGGGCCTTTCGAGGTGTTAGCTCGTGTTGGAGTTGTGGCGTATCGAGAGTCGCTCACCAATCCACAACAAACTCTCATCCATGGTGAGCAAGCTCAAGTCAAACCTACAACAAAAACTAAAAATAGGAAAATACTATAGGCGTGAGTATTAAAACTCACTATGTGTGCCCAAAAAACTATTCCCAATGCACTACCTTTAAATAAAGAATTTACTAATTCCATGTTTGAACTATATTATATAAAATATTGGTTTCCACACATGCTTTCATTTCTAAAACAAGTAACAGTCCATTTCCTTTTTTAATTTAAAAACAAGTTTAATGTTTGAAAAGAACAGGTACATTGCATTTTAAAACATTTTTTGCAAACAATTTAGAAAACCAAATTTCAACTGTTAGTCAAAAGTAAAACCACACACAACACACACTAAGGTCAATGGAAAAAGTGGCACACAGGGGCCAGCAACCGAATTAGACCTCTCGATCGTCCGCCATATACAAATAAACACCTAAAGAAACATGGGTCGAACCTAGGAGCACGTGAACAATCCATAATGTACCATACATGTGACTCATCCTGAAGGCATGCCCTAATCAATGACGTCATAACGCCCTAACGCCCGGTGTTTCCCTACATGGCCTAATCGAGGGGCTCAATCCCCTAGCAGAGTATAATCTGTACTAAGGGCCACTAGCCAGTATGTAATCTAAAATAGTGCAGCAATCGTTCTCAGAAGATTCAATTACTATGTCAGGTTCTCATGTCAACACGTATAATAAAAAGAAAAGGGGTGAGTCAACAAAGTAAATCAAGTAGCACAAACATCACACACAACTCATGCAGTCAACGTACACCAAAGATCACCCCTGAGTCACCCCAAAGAGAGTTTTCCAAAATAATTTATTTTATTAAAGTGTCAAACAGACCTTCACCAATTTTAAAGAAAATCCTCATTTCTCAAGAGAACCAAAACACTTGTTCACGCTTTAAAAGAAATCATTTATCAATAAACCAGAACTACATTTGAAATTCCATGAATTATGTTTAAAGGACAAATGGGCATTATTTCACTACCGGGTGTCTGTTCATCAAGAAAATATTCTAAGTGTTGTGTATAAAATAAACGAATCTTTTTACACCAAATAATCATTTTAAAATTAATTATCTTATATTATTTACCATTTATTAAAATTAATAAAATATCAAGCAATTAATAAATTCAGAATTTAAAGACGAGTGCAGTAGGGGACCTACCTCGACTTGCAGACCAAGAACGATGATGCGACATGCCTCGAGTGAGCGTGCAAGCATACGCAAGCTGACGATCGCAGGACCGTGGAAAAAAAATCTTGCCAACGCGCTACAACTGAAAAGATAACTAAAAACACATAAACGAAAATTTAAAATAAATCAAAATAAAAGACAAGGCAACCCTCGCCTAATCCTCAGTGCAGGTGAAATGAAATGAGCGAAGGAGGCAAGAGCCAGTGCGGGGGTGCGCTCGATCAAAGGGATCATGCGAAAGAGGAAACGACCGGCGAGGATGCCAGTGAAGAGTGCGGCCCGATTGGGAGGGTGTGCAATGGTCGGACCAGAGGCGCATTAGATGGAAGCGTGCATGTTGCACTGTCGGGGTCGGTTGGACGGCACATGGTGGGTCGGAAGGCGAGAAACCAAAGGGTGCACGACCGAAAAGATTTCAGGTGGGTGTGTGGCTGCCGAAAGGAGGTCTGCGGCCAGAGCAGTGAAGGGGAACGTCGTCGGGGCACTTCGCCACTACTGGCTGGACAATGCAAAGATGGGGACCGCATCTGGGGCGGTCGGACGGGTGAGGCCAGTGCGGGTGAGAGAGGCAGGGTCGAGGCTAGGGATATCAGTGATGCATCGCTGTACACAGCGAGTCAGGGGGAAGCGCCGGAGCGCGGAGGTGCTGAGGCCAAGGCATGGGAGGCAGAATAGAGAAACAAGCCGACGGCTGGGTGTCAGAGATAGAGCGACTGGAGGCGCACTGTAGGTTGTTGTGACAGGAGTCGGAGGAGGGTTCTCAGTTAGCCGGAGGGTGCTGGTGCAGGGAAGGGGGTGCTGGGTTGCTGCGGCTCAGCAGGGAGGCCAACGACTAGGTGCAACAGCAAGGGGGGATGGCGTCAGGGGGTGTCGAAGGTGCAAGGCAGGAGACCAGATGGTGCAGGACGCGGGAGGTCGATGGTTGGGGGTGCAGACAAGAGATACAGCAGCTGGGTGTGGCGGCGCAAGAGGCAGGTCGTGCGGGAGAGCTGGAATTAGGCAGGGGGCATTGGGACAAGGGGATCCAGAGGGGGGAATTGTGCGGTATTGCGGATGAAGCAGGAGGAGGGCCTAGGCAGGATCATCGCGCACTGAGGAGAGGTGAGGAACGAGGGGTGTGGCGGCACAAGAATAGGGTAACAGGGGGCGGCGTTTGCGATGGGAATAAAGAGAGGGGAGTTGCGCAAGGGTTAGGGTTAGGGGGAAAAATAATAAAAAAATCATAAAAAAGAAAAGAAAATAAATAAAATAAAACAAAACATTAATCTATAATGAAAAAAATACAGAAAAAATTTAATAATAAGAATAATAACAATAATAATAATAATAATAACAATAGCAATAGAAAAATTTAGTATTAGTATTATTATCCGCCTCATTTTAATTTTACCTCATTTTTTATTTACTTAGTCTTATTAATTGATTACCGCAACCTCACGGCCCGCGCACAACTCAAGCACTCATGTGTGGATCATGCAGTAGCTTCTGTCCGATCCAGAAGTAATCGCACGAGTGCCCGGGCTGACCGCACAGCCTTCGCTAATCGTTTGGTGCCCGCGCACCGGCCAAAAAAATAATAATAATAATAATAACGATAATAATTTATCATTTCATTTTTAATAAAAATTATAAAATTATTAACAACAATAAAATCTTTACCCGTTTTAATTTTTTTTTCGAAGGTAGGCGGACCGTGCGGATGCCTGGGCAGAGCCGAGCAGAGTTTTCAAAATGCGCTCCGCCCGTGCACCCAGTGACGTCAACTTAGAAAGGCACATTTTTTGACATAACTCAAAAAAATTTCATTCGGGACTCAACCCAGACCCCAAAAAAATTAAAAGTCAAAGAAAATGTCACGACCCGTCCCCAGGGGCCCGTGCCATGACTACCCCAAGCCCGCCTTCCATAGGCCAGGGGCTGGTGACTAGCACTAAAGGCGTATTCCCTAAAACTGGGAAGGCATTTCCTTTATAACCTGTAAACACACACACAAGAAAGCACACAGCTGGATACGAAACACCAAGTAAATTGTATAACAAAAGAGAGCGGAAAGTAAAAGGGGCCAGAATACAAGCTCAACTGGAAAGTACAAGTACAATTGTGATACAATACAACTGAAGAAAAGGGAAAGTCAGATGCTAGGTCATCCTCCTAGGTTCCTACTTGAAGAGTAGGTACAGATCGCCTCCTCAACACTCATCATCCGTCTGTCTCCCCCGTGTACCGACACGTCGTATGGTCCACCTTCGGGTACCATCCAGACCTGGTACTCTCGTCCTCAGTCAGCGTTGTCCGTTATCTGCACCAAACACAACAAAGTGCGGGCATAGACCATGCAGGGGTGAGTATAACGACACTCAGTAGGGACCCCGAGACCCTCTAGGTATCACAAAATCCATCAAGGATAAACACAAAGTATGAAATCCACAGATAACCTTACTTAGGTATATGTCCATACATATACCTAAGTTATCAAGTAATCCATCTCAATCATGAGGAAAACACAGAGGAACTGACTCAGCTCATACCAGGATTTATTCTAGGGTAGTAGTAACAAGTAACATTCTGAACCCTCGGCTATTGGAGAACTCCTCCTCTATCGAGTATAGTGGGCCTTCCGTGTCACATAGAGGAACTCCCCACTAACCTTGTACTGCTGAGGTACTCCTCCTGTCGAGTACCGTGGGTCTACCGCATCACACAAAGGTGCTCCCCACCGTGGGTCTGCCGGGTCACACAGAGGCGCTCCCCCTTATGGCCTACTGAGGTACTCCTCCTGTCGAGTACCGTGGGTCTGCTGCGTCACCAAGGCGCTAACCACTGTGGGTCAACTGTGTCACCAAGGTTCTCCCCACAGGGCCAGTCGAGTCACTCTGAGTCGAAACAGTTAGCAGTCGTCAAGTCTCATCCAGCTACTAGGTTCCCGCACAATGTTTGCTCGTCTCCGGTAGGATCCGCTCCACAAGCTACTTTTCGATACTCCAATTTCTAAGAATTCCCATGAAGAAGTATCTCAAAGGTTTTCCATGTTATAGGGAACTCAACATAACAGACGGCGTGTCAATCGGACACCCGGTCTGTGAGTTATTAGTCTTTTCGTCCTAGGGGCCTGGTTGGATTCGTGCTCGATCCAACCTGACTGTTCCTCATCTCAATCCAAAACTCAGTGGAATATACTCAAAGGGGCCGTCTCTCTCCAATATTTCCAGCGCCACTGACAGTTCATCAAACGGATGATCGATGCCAAAGTTATGGCCAAGAGAAGGTAAAAAGGGGTCGTAGTGGGCCCGGGTCCCGTCAGACCGACCCGGCCCGACCCGGCCTGGGCCGACCCAGCTCGGGACGACCCGGACCATTGGGTCTGGCCCAACAGGCCGCGAGGGGCTGCGGAGGGCTCCGGGTGGCCACGAGGGCGCGAGGCCGCAGGGCGGCTCGGAGGGCCGGCGGGCGGCGCGAGTCGGGGCTGCTCGGAGGGCCGCGGGCAGCGCGAGCAGGGGCATGGGGCCAGTTCGGCTGGGAGGCCGAAGTGCCACGGGGGGCGCGGAGCCGGTTTGGTCGGGAGGCCGGAGCGCCATGGGGGGCGCGGGGCCGGTTCGTCCGGGAGGCCGGAGCGCCGCGGGGCGGCTCGGGGCCGGTTCGGCTGGGAGGCTGAAGCGTCGCGGGGGGCGTGCGGCTGGGGCGCGCGGCCAGTTCGGCCGGGAGACCAGAAAAACGCGGGGGTGGCGTGGGTCGCGGAGGCTGTGGGTGGTGGCATCGTTTCCTTCGTCACCTTTGTAGCCTTCGTCGCCTTCCTCCATTTCGAAGAGTACATCAAAGAAGAATGGTGGAGGGGTCGGGCCTTGTTTGTTTGGCCCACACCCTCTGTGTTTAGAGTGATAGAAAGCAGTTCACAATTCCTTCTTGAATTACAAAGAATTATCAAGAATGGTAGAGAGAATAATATCAATCAACCACCTTACAACTTCCCGCAAATAATCAAACACAATTAAACCCCTACCTCGTTCGCATGATGATGTTGGCGCAAGAAGGTAGTACGGTTGTCGATTCTCCATAGATGAGGATGTCCCACATCGGGAGAAGTCCCGAGGAAGAAGGTCAAAGGAGGTCGGAGTTCTTCGTTGGCGGAGCGTTCTTCGTTGGAGAGCTTTCTGCCAAGTTCCCCCAATCCTCCTTTGCCAATACTTTGCCAAAAATGAATAGCCAAACAAATAAAATATGTTTATCTATTTAATTTGTTGGCAATCAGTTGTCTTAATTAACTGGCAACAATTAATGGGTTGTGTTGGCATAAAATTCAAAAAGGATGATACCGAGGGTTGGCACAATTAACTAAGGAGGTTTGGCACAATTAAATGTAGGAGGAGTTGAAGAGGCTCTCCCTCATTTATTGTGGGATTTGAGAGGTTTAGGCCTCGGGTGGTCACCACCACCATAACCTCTCATGGGAGGTTAGGTTTGGGTGGTCCCCACCACCATAACCTCTCATGGGAGGTTAAGGTCAGGTGGTCCCCACACCACAACTTCCACTTGGAGATTTTAACAAACAAAATTAAATAAAAAGTGTGTTTATTTTATTTTATTATTTCCACCAAAAACCCAAAAATTATCTTTCACCCTCGACCAACTGTCGTCAAGGTGAAAGTCTCCTTAAGTGAATATCGGCACTGCGAGTTCAATGGTGCCCTCGGATTTCAATTCTGAGCACCGGTTCAAAAGTTAGAAAAACTCGCTCGCACATTCACTAAACGTACCTAAAAAAAGTTTAGAAATTCATTCTGGGCACTCCGGACCTCGGAATCACGTGCCGTCAATTTTTGCGGACTCATCAAATTCCAATTTAATTAAAAAAGTTACATGTAAATTCTGGGTCTTCACATTCTCCCCACCTCAGGCTTTACGTCCCCGTAAGACACAACTCAAACTGAGGGAACAAGTGGGGGTACTGAGCATGTATTTGAGCCTCCCGCTCCCATGTGCTCTCCTGGAGGTTCCTGTGTTTCCAGTGAACACGCACCAGAGTTATCGACCGTCCACGTAGGACCTGCTCCTGTCGATCCTCGATCTCTACTGGAACCTCCATAAAATTTTCCCCATCATCAACGTCAAGTTCACCATGGTCGATGATGTGAGAAGGGTCATGCGCGTATCTCCTTAGCTGGGATATGTGGAAGATGTCGTGCACCCAGTGCAACTGAGGTGGAAGAGCTAAGCGATATTCCACCTCGCCAACTCTACTGAGGACCTAAAAAGGTCCGATGAACCACAGAGAAAACTTGTTGCCTCGGAAAAATCTCCCAAGACCTCGTCGGGGTGAGACCCGTAGAAAGACGTGGTCACCATCCTCAAACTTCAGAGGTCTCCATCTCCTGTCAGTATACGACTTCTGCCTACTCTGTGCAGTCTTCATCTTCTCCTGGATGATCTGCACCTTCTCTGTGGTATCCCAAACCATCTCTAGTCTCACGAGTGCTGACTCCCCTAGGTCAGTCCAGCACAAAGGTGATATGCAAGGTCACATGTATAACGCCTCGAAAGGTTTCATCCCTATGGTAGAGTGATGGATGTTGTTGTATGTAAACTCCACCAAAGGTAAGTGATCCTCCCAGTTGCGACTGAAGTCGAGGACACAAGCACGGAGCATGTACTCGAGGGTCTGAATGGTCTGCTCAGTCTGGTCATCCATCTGAGAATGGAAGGCGGTGCTCAAACAAAGTTGTGTCCCGAAAGCCTCATGCAACCTCTTCCATAGATGAGAAGTAAAACATGTGTCACGATCGGAGACAATCATCGAAGGTACTCCATGTATCCACATAATCTCTTGCACATAAAGGCATCCCAAGCTCTCTACTGAACCCTGCTCTCTGATCGGTAGGAAGTGGGCCGACTTGGTGAGTCGGTCAACGATCACCCAAATAGATTCATGTCCCCTGGATGTACATGGAAGTCCTGTCATGAAGTCCATGGATATCCCATCCCACTTCCACTCTAGGACCTCTAAAGGATGAACCAAGCCTACTGGTACCTGATGCTCCGCCTTCACTTGCTGAAAATTGAGTCACCGAGAGACAAACTCTGATACTGCCTTCTTCATTCCTGACCACCAATGCTGTCGTTGGAGATCCCGGTACATCTTCGCCACTCCTGGATGTACCTCTAGAGGGGATGTGTGGAACTCCCTCAACACTTCCTCCTGAAGTGACACTGGTACCATGGTACGTCCTCTAAAGAGGATGACGTGCTCCCCACCTTTAGAAAATCCATCAGGTGTCTGCCCTATAGATATCTGAGCATGTCGTGTATCGTAGTCAGCGTCCCCACGTTGCGCCTCCCTGAATCATTGAAGAAGTGGGGGAGTGACTATAAGAGACTGAAGGAAAGATGCTCCTTCTCTATCCACAAAGGATATCTACAAAGCGGCCAACTGCTCTGTCGCCTCGCCTAGAAACTGTATACCAGATCTCCTGCTGAGTGCATTTGCGACAACGTTCCCCTTCCCAGAAGTAAGACTATCTCGAAGTCATAGTCCTAGAGGAACTCAAGCCAACGTCATTGTCTCATGTTCAAATCCTTCTGAGAGAATATATACCTGAGACTCTTGTGATCAGAGTACACGGTAAAACGCTCGCCCATCAGATAGTGTCACCAAATCTTCAAGGCGAAGACCACTGCTACTAACTCCAGGTCATGGGTAGTGTAGTTCTGCTCGTGTTGTCTCATCTTCCGAGAACCATATGCGATCACTTCTTGTTCCTGCATCAGGACACATCTGAGTCTGGTCCCTGATGCGTCGCAGTAGACTACATACCCTACACCCTCCTCTGGACGTCTCAAGATGGGGGCACTAGTCATCCTCTGCCTTAGCTCCTGAAAACTCCACTGGAATTTCTCTGATCAAACGAAGGGTTTCCCCTTCTTCGTAAAGTTTGATAGTGGTGCTACAACTCTGGAAAAGTTTGGCACAAACCTCTTGTTGTATCCAGCCAAACCCAGGAAACTTTGTACCTCCGTCACACTCCTGGGTGGCTCCCAAGAAAGTACCACCTCAATCTTCGTTGGATCTACTGCAACTCCAGCCTCCGATATGACATGTCCCAGAAAGTGAACCTCTCATATACAGAACTGACACTTCGAGAGCTTACCATGAAGCTGGTGCTCTCGGAGTGTGTCTAGTACTACCTGCAAATGATAGGCATGCTCCTCCTCAGTAGTCAAGTATATCAGAATATCGTCGATGAAGACTACTACAAAGCGATCAAGGAATGGCTGAAAGATCCTGTTCATGAGTCTCATGAACACTGCTGGAGCATTGGTTACACCGAATGGCATAACCAAGAACTCGTAGTGGTCGTACCGACATCTGAAAGTCATCTTCTTCACATCCTCATCTCGTACTCTGAGCTGATGATAGCCTGATCTAAGGTCTGTCTTCGAGAACCATCGTGCTCCCTTCAGCTGATCAAATAGGTCGTCAATCCTCGGGAGTGGGTACTTGTTCTTTACAGTCACCTAGTTCAAGTGCCGATAGTCGACACAAAGCCTCAAGCTCCCATCCTCCTTCTTGGAGAACAGAATCAGAGCTTCCCAAGGTGAAACACTGGACCAGATGAATCCCTTCCCCTGCAAGTCCTCAAGCTGTACTCGCAACTCACGAAGCTCCGCGGGAGCCATCTGATACACTGGTGTAGATATCGGTGTCGTCCCAAGGTACAAGTCAATGTAAAATTCCACCTCTCTGTGAGGAGGTAGACCTGGGACATCATTAGGGAAAACATCAGCATACTGATCCACCACTATAGGATAACTAAGACTCTCCACTTCAACCGCTCCGAGGGTAAGGCTAGCCAACTGATGAGTAATCGACTGCACCCTCCTCCGGGTAAGTCCATCATGCACTATAAAGGCTCTCTTATCACCGGTGAAGGTAAACCTGGTCCCATCCGTGCGGACACACCACAATTTGCGCCTAATACATTCAATCTGAGCATGGACTGTAGATAACCAGTCCATACCCAAGATGATGTCGTAAGACCTCGACGCCGCTACTAGGAGATCCCAACTGAAGCTCTCGCCTCCTAGAGTAAGCTCACACTGTCGACACCAGTGTGTAATCATCGAATATGATCTCGTACGAATCTATAGCCGTAAGGATCGAGCCAACAGCTCCATCAGAATCTCTGAGCTCCGAACGAGGGCAGTGGAAATAAAATAATGACTGATACCTATGTCTATAAGTACTGTAGCTAAGGCGGAGTAGATGCATATCGTACCTCCTATCATATCTGGAGCACCGTGATCGTAAGCCTCAGCTGCCTAGAGCTGAGCACTCCCCTTTCCACCTACTCCCTGTGGTCGGGGTGGACCTCCTGGTGGTGGTGGCGGTAACACCTCGAATATTCGCCCACCGCCAGCTGCACGGCTAGCTCCTCTGCCACGTCCTTTTACTCCCTGCGGACCTCCTCGGTTGAATCTTTGTCTCTGTCTGGGTGGTCCTTTGACCGTCTGCTGATCATCCGAACGGCGGGTCAGACAGTCACGAACCATGTGACCCTGCCCCCCGCATGTGTAACAATGCCCGCTCTTGGCATGACTGGCTCCACTTTGGGTTCCCCACACAACCAATCCTGAGTCATGCAGTCGTCCACCTGTAGGTCTGGTCCTCTTGGAACTCTGCGACATCTGACTACTGCCAGCTGTAGAAGACTCCGCTACGTGATGACTGGTAGTGGGTCTTGCCGCTGGTGACTGCTCAGCAAGGAAACTCTCCACCAAGAGGACTATCTCTAACACCCCTGCCTGCATCGAGATGCTGAGTGAGATCACTAAAGCCCTGATCTCCTGCCCGAGCCCCTGCTCGAAGGTCTAGGCCCTGAAGAATGGGTCTCGCACCATATCGGTGGAGTAACGTGAGAGATCAGTGAACCTCATTGAGTACTGAGCCACAGTCATACTGCCCTGCTGCAGATGAAGAAGCTCCTGTATGCGCACTGCGTGAAGCATCACCTCGTCGTGAACCTGGAGCATCAAGCTCCACCATCTGCCTGATGATGCATGTAGAAGGCTAGCGGCAAGGATCGCCATGAGATCAGATAGTGTCCCTACGAGTTAGAAGACTCTCACCACAGCCTCCAGCCAATCCTCAGCCACCTGCAGGTCCGTCTCTCCCCTGAACCTGGGTGGCCTCTAGCGCTGGAACTCATGCAACGCGCTCAAGCGGCGTGCAACGTCTGCTGCTGGGGCTGGTGGCATCGGTGGCCCAATGGGGAGTGGTACCGTTGGTGCCTCCACTGGTGCCTCTACTAGAAAAGGGTCCTGCACAGAGGCCTCATCGCTCGGTGGGCTATCTGTGCATACAACTCTCGAAACTCTAGCTAGTTGTCTGTGTGGAGGCATCCTGAAAATAAACAGGTGCGCTACGGTCAAAAGTTAAACCTGGTGAGCTGACTCAAAGAGTTCACAAAGAAGACTCTTAAAAACACACTCACAATCAGTGTTTTCATATACTAAGTCGGATATCAAAATTCAGGGTCCCGGTGTATGGATACGTCGGCCACCGCACCAACACTGGACTCCCTGAACTGAAAACCGCACTCATTACCCTTAACACTATTTCTTCACAGAAAAGAAAGATCAGAGTCCTAATTTCTGTGGTAGAACCGACTCCTCTGATACCAATTTTCCAAGACCCATCCCCCGGGGCCCGTACCGTGACTACCCCAAGCCCGCCTTCCATAGGCCAGGGGCGGGCGACTAGCACCAAAGGTGTATTCCCTAAGACTGAGAAGGCATTGCCTTTATAACCTGTAAACACACACACAAGAAAGCACGCAGCAGGATACGAAACACCAAGTAAACTGTATAACAAAAGAGTGCTGAAAGTAAAAGGGACCAGAATACAAGCCCAACTGGAAAGTATAAGTACAACTGTGATACAATACAACTGAAGAAAAGGGAAAGTCAGTTGTTGGGTCATCCTCCGAGGTTCCTACCTGAACGGTAGGTACAGATCGCCTCCTCAACACTCCTTATTCGTCCATCTCCTCCGTGTACCGACATGCCGTATGGCCCACCTCCGGGTACCATCCAGACCTGGTACTCTCGTCCTCAGTCAGCGTTGTCCATCGTTTTCACCAAACACAATGAAGTACGGGCATAGCCCGTGCAGGGGTGAGTATAACAATACTCAGTAGGGACCCTGAGACCCTCTAGGTCTCACAAAATCCATCAAGGATAAACACAAAGTATGAAATCCACATATAACCTTACTTAGGTATATGCCCATACATATACCTAAGTTATAAAGTAATTAATCTCAATCATGAAGAAAACACAGAGGAACTGACTCATCTCATACCAGGATTTATTCTAGGGTAGTAATAACAAGTAACATTCTAAACTCTCGGCTGCTGGAGAACCCCTCCTCTATCGAGTACAGTGGGTCTGTCGCGTCACACAAAGGCACTTCCCACTAACCTTGTATTGTTGAGGTACTCCTCCTGTCGAGTACCGTAGGTCTGTCGCGTCACACAGAGGTGCTCTCCACCGTGGGTCTGCCGCGTCACGCAGAGGTGCTCCCCCTCATGGCCTGCTGAGGTACTCCTCCTGTCGAGTACCGTGGGTCTGCCGCGTCACCAAGGCGCTCCCCACTGCGGGTATACCACGAAACCAAGGCTCTCCCCATTGGGCCAGTCGAGTCACTCCAAGTCGAAACGGTCAGCATTCGTCAAGTCTTATCTAGCTACTAGGTTCCCGCACAATGCTCGCTCGTCTCCGGGAGGATCCGCTCCACAAGCTACTGGTCGATACTCCAACCGCCATGAAGTCCAACGAAGAAGTATCTCAAATGTCTGTCACATCATAGAGAACTAAACATAATAGACGGTGCGTCAATCGGACGCCCGGTCTGTGAGTTATTAGCCTTTTAGTCCCGAGGGCCCGGTTGGATTCGTGCTCGATCCAACCTGACGGTTCCCCATCTCAATCCAAAACTCAGTGGAATATACTCAAAGGGAACTTCTCACTCCAAGATTTCCAGCGCCGCTGACGGTTCTTCAAACGGACGACCGGTGCCAAAGTTATGGCCAAGAGAAGGTAAAAGGGGGTCTTAGTGGGCCTGGGTCCGGTCCGGCCCGACAATCCGTGAGGGGCCGCGGGTGGCCGCGAGGCCGTAGGGCCGTGGGGTGGCCTGAACGGGGTGTCTCGGAGGGCCAACGGGCAACGCGATCAGGGGTGGCTCGGAGGGCCACGGGTGGTGCGATCTGGGGCGTCTCGGAGGGCCGCGGGCGGCGCGAGCTGGGGCAGCTTAGAGGGTCGCGGGCGGTGCGAGCCGGAGCGGCTCGGAGGGTCGCGGGCGGCGCAAGACGGGGAGGCTCGGAGGGCCGTGGGCGGTGTGATCTAGGGCGGCTCAGAGGGTCGCGGGCTGCGCGAGCCGGGGCGGCTCGGAGGGCGGTAGGCGGCGCGAGCCGGGGTGCGGGGTCGGTGCGGCCGGGATGCCGGAGCGCCGCGGGGGGAGCGGGGCTGGTTCGGCCAGGAGGCCAGAGCACCACGGGGTGGCTCAGGGATGATTTGTCCGGGAGGCCTGAGCGCCGCGGGGGGCACACGGCCGGTTCGACCGGGAGACCGGAACGCCGCAGGGGCGGCGCGGGTCACGGAGGCCACGGGTGGAGGCGTCGTTGCCTTCATCACCTTTGTCGCCTTCGTCGCCTTCCTCCATTTCGAAGAGTACACCAAAGAAGAACGATTGAGGGGTCGGGCCATGTTTGTTTGGCCTGCACCCTCTATGTTTAGAGTGATAGAAAGCGGTTCACAATTCCTTCTTGAATTACAAAGAATTATCAAGAATGTTAGAGAGAAGAATATCAATCAACCACCCTACAACTTCCTGCAAATAATCAAACACAATTAAACCCCTACATCATTCACTTGATGACGTTGGTTAAAGAAGGTAGTACGGTCATTGATTCGTCGTAGATGAGGATGTCTCGCGTCGGGAGAAGTCCTGAGGAAGAAGGTCGAAGGAGGTCGGCGTTCTTCATTGGCGGAGCGTTCTTCGTTGGAGAGCTTTCTCCCAAGTTCTCCTAATCCTCCTTTGCCAATACTTTGCCAACAAATGAATGTCCAAACAAATAAAATATGTTTATCTATTTAATTTGTTGGCAATCAGTTGGATTAATTAATTGGCAACAATTAATGGGATGCGTTGGCATAAAATTCAAAAAGGAGGATATCAAGGGTTGGCACAATTAAATGTAGGAGGAGTTGAAGAGGCTCTCCCTCATTTATTGTGGGATTTGAGAGGTTTAGGCCTTGGGTGGTCCCCACCACCATAACCTCTCATGGGAGGTTAAGGTCTAGTGGTCCCCACACCTCAACTTCCACTTGGAGGTTTTAACAAACAAAATAAAATAAAACGTGTGTTTATTTTATTTTATTATTTCCACGAAAAACCCCAAAATTATCTTTCACCCTCGACCAACTATCGTCGAGGTGAAAGTCTCCTTAAGTGAATATCGGCGCTGTGAGTTCAACGGTGCCCTCAGATTTCAATTCTGAGCACCGGTTCAAAAGTTAGAAAAACTCACTCGCACGTTCACTAAACGTACCCGAACAAAAGTTTAGAAATTCATTTCGGGCACTCCGAGCCTCAGAATCACGTGTCGTCAATTTTCGTGGACTCGTAAAATTCCCATTTAATTAAAAAAATTACATGGAAATTACGGGTCTTTACAGAAAATTATAAAATAAAAATAAAAGATAGGTGGGGGTGTGACATATGGTCTAAGGATGGTCGAAACCGAATTTTATCTCATGGGAGGTTGTGTGTTCCTGTAGTGATGTGCGAGGAAGTCCTTCCTGAGTTTCAAAAATCACCTTTGGCAGTACACCCAGGATTTTACGAGATGTACCATGTCTTGTGGATGTAGTTTTGGTGGTTGGGGATGAAACAAGCGGTGGTGGATTTGGTGGATATGTATTTGGTTTTCTAACAGGTAATGGTCAAGCAACGTGTTCCTGGTAGTTTCTTGCATCCTTTGGATGTTTTTGAGTGGAAATGGGATGATATCTCAATGAAATTTGTCACAGGGTTGCCCCGAGCTTAGGGAGGTTATGATGTTATCTGGGTGATCTTAGATTGGTTGACGAAATTGGCCCACTTCTTAGCAATCAAGGATTCGGGAACAGTGGATGCTTTGGCTAAGAGGTATGTGGATGAGGTGGTGAAGTTGCATGGAGTTCTGAGGTCCTTGTCTCGGATTAGTACACACATTTTACCTCGCAAGTCTGGAGTGGATTACAATATTCTTTTGGCACTTAGTTACACCTCATAACTGTTTTTCACCCTCAAGTGGATGGGAAGATAGTGGAAACTACCTAGACATTGGAGGATATGTTATGGGCGTGCATCTTAGTCTTTGGCGGATCATGGTCACAACACTTTACCTTGGTTGAGTTTTCTTATGTTAACAACTATCACTCATCCATCAGCATGGCCCTATTTGGGGATTTGTACGGTCGACCGTACCATTCTCCATTGTACTGGATAAAGTTTGGGGAGGAATCAATTCTTGGTCTCGATGTGACGCAGATCATGACTGGGCAGGTTCAGATTGTTCGTAAGAGGATGAGAGCAGCATGGGACCGATAGAAGTCATATACTACTCGCAAGAGGATTCCCTTGGAGTTTGAGGTTGGAGACCACATGTTATTTAATATTTCCCTTATATGTGGGAAACATAGGTTTGATAAATAGATTAAGCTTTATCCCAGGTTTGTTGGGATTTTTGAGGTACTGGGGTGAGTTGGAGAGGTGTAGTATCGGTTGGTGTTTTCACTATGGATGGAGAGGTTCCACGATGTCTTCCACGTCTCTCAACTTCATTGGTATTTCCTGATGACTCTCATGTCATTGACTAGAGAGATTTGGATATCAAGGATGATGTGAAGTTCTTGGAGTGGTAAGTAAAGATCCAGGATCGCCAAGAGAATGCATTGTGTGGATGAACCATTCATTTGGTTCATGTGTTGTGGAGGCATGGTGACCTAAAGGAGAGTACTTGGGAATGTGAAGCACGGATGCGTGCCTAGTACCCAAAGCTATTCTGAGTTTTTACTTGTGATGTGATTTCTGGACCTTGATGTTTTATAAGATGTGTTGTTTTCCCTTGTGTGATGTGTGATACATGAAAATGTTCTGGCATATAAAAAGGGGAGGAGAAAATTCCAAATCAAAATGCATTATACTATGATGCTATTAAACTCATGCGGGTGAGGTCCATGGTGGATAGTATCTTAACATGGAGGGTGGAATACTCTGATTCATATGTTTAGGGTGGTGCGGTTTGTTGGTTGTAGTGATTGTTGGTTTGGGTTGCATGGATGTTGAGATGGTTGTGGTGATGTGGTTGTGTAGTGATGAGGTTGTGCAATATGTTTTGTAGCCTTTTGGTTTAGCATGTTTGGCTATTGGTAGAGTTGAGGAGTAATGAGATCCTTAAGAGGTATCTCACGAGCGAGTTTTTTGGACCCCTTTCCTTCTGGACTTGGTTTTGGATTATCGAGGGTGAGAATCGTTTGAGAGGAATCTGATGTAATGGCTCATGGCTTAACGGCCCATTACTCTGATCATTTTGGGTGTTGGAGGTGTTTCAAAGTAGACTTGAGGAGTGTCTGTGGTGGTTGGAGGTGCAGCAGAGCTGCTGTAGGAATTTTACGACGTGAAAGGTTTACACGACGTGAACTGGTGTTTCACAGCTTGTGTAGTTGGCTGAATTCACGGCTTGTATGTTGTAACACCCTGAGATTTTTATGAAATATTTCTCTTTAAATAATTTGATAGCCTATGTTGCACGCAATAGCAAGTTTAGATTAACCGTGAAATATTATTTGTCTATTATAGACTAGTCATTAAATTGGTGGGAATAAATATGAATAAATTATTTATAAAATAAATATCTAAATCAATATGAATTTATTAGTAAGTTCTTAGAAAATCGCCACACAATTTTTAGTAAAGTCACTTTGTTCTTCAAAAATATGTTTTCATCAAAAATGAGTCTATCTTCTTTTTATGAGTGAATATTAAGTTTCTAGTTCTAGAAAATTTATATGAAAAAACGAATTTCATTTTTTAATTCAGAATGTCTAAAATTATCTTAAAATTATTTTTTGATAATATTCTGAAAACGTTTATTTTTCAAGAAATAGTGAAAATACTAATTTTTATTGAAAACTGTATTTTATTTTAAAGTCTTTATAAGGTCAAATTATGTTTTGGATTAGTTTTAAATTTTCATTAGTTCATTTTGATTTAAAATAATCCAATTATGGTTTTTGAAAAGGATTTTATACATGAATTTGTTATAAAAACATTTTATGTTTAAAAAGAGCATTATTCTGAAAAAACTGTTTTTCCTGGCGTTTTACTGGTTTTATTTTAAATTAAATTCTTCAACATCTATGTTTTGAATTTTGAAAAATGGATGTCATATTTGATTAAGAAGGTCCAAATTTAGTAAATATGACCTTTTTATTTTTTTCCAATATGAATAGTAATCTTAGTAAATTTTGTTACAACGATAAAGGGTAATTTGGGTAATTTGGGTTAAAAATAAAATTATAAGGACTATAAAATTACCCTAACACTGGCCCAAATTTTATTGGATCATGATAATTTTACCTTTAACACCTAAGTATCTAAATTCAATTGTTTAATGGACACATGTCCATGAAAATGACTTGTATACTAAGAAAGTCATAAAATGTCACTTTCTTTATCTTAAACATCAATTATGTGTCCATATGGGGAAAAAAATAGGTTATGAACGAATCTAAGTATCCATTTTAAAACTTAATAAACTTATTTTCAATATATAAATTTACTTAAGACTTTTGGGGCCATGTAGATGAGATTATGATGTTTATAATATTTTATTTAATAAAAATTCAAAGATTTCACATTCGTGTTTTAAATACTAAAAAAAATAATATAGGGTTACCCAAAAGAAATATTCAACTATAAATATTCTTCTAAAATATAGAATATTTATCTTCACAGTGGTATTTTATTTTTAATTTTTAGTGAAGAAATAAGTATATTAAATAATTACACAATGATGATGCGGTAATTACTCAATTAATGAAACAATCAACTAAATGATATTAAAAATATTAAAATAAATATAATTTGAATTAATTAAGATGCTCCATGAATTTTCTAGACGATTATTTAATATTAAGGGTGTATTAAATTATTTAGTTTGAAGTTATCTTATTGTCTTGATTTTATTAAAGTCAATACAATGAATACTATAAAAATTGGCACTGATGATATTTTATCAAAATAATATTTTATTAAATTATTTAAAAAACATAAAACATATTTAAATATTCAAATTGGTTATGATATGGTCAAAAACCTCATAAATTGTTCATTTATGGTTCAATTGACATCACATGAGTAAAAATTACAACCTGTTAATATTGAAAAAGTTATTACCATAGTTAAAATTAGAATAGGTTAAATAAGTGTTAATCAAAATTATAAGGATTAAAATAATACCCAAACTTATCAAAAATATATTGGTTGATTATATTACAACGTTGTCATCTTTTATCTTCGAATACATGGCCATTTTTTGGCATTTTTATTGAAAATGAATTTATTATAATTTAATCTTTTGAGAAATTCCAAAAGTGTTCCTCACCTCAATTATAAAAGGATGCATCCTCCCTCACTTCTTCACATCACTCTAAGCCTTCTAGTTCGACCATTACCTACCAATTTCTCTTCTCAACTTCCTTATACACATTCTAGAGGTGTTGGTCTTCTCAAAATACCAACCCTAGAGCCCTTTAGAGAAGATCCAAAGGATATGTTTCGAAGAAGAGGTTATCGCTCTAACCGATCACTTTCTTTTTCTACTCTTCCTTACCTCCTCTAAATCTATGATGTTTATCATAAAATAATAACTTCATTATAATAAATATGATGAAATGTTATTATGATTATTAAAACACCATTATACACCCTCTTTACCTTAAAACAAAAAGTGAAAGTATCACTCATGTGTACGTACGGCTTATCGTCTTCACATAGCGATAAAATTCATTTTTCATCACCATCTTATATTGATGGGTATTATGATGAGATCAGTGATTATATATGATATTTATAATATAATTATACATATGTAATTATAATATTATGTCAGCCTTATCATTGTCCAATCTTTTGAGAAACGATAACATTGCTCGGGCATACGTTTGGACTACCATCTCCACGATGTGATATGGTTCGTTTTCACTTATATTTCACATAATTGATAATAAGGATAATTTTTATGAACATATATTATATATATAACAAAATAATGATTCTGAAAAGGTTTATTATTATTTACCTTTATTTCATTCCATTAGATGAAAACTGGAAATAATGTTCATGAGTACGTACGGTCTACCATCTCCATGAACGGTGTAACTCATTTTTCTATCTCTACTTTTTATGAATAATTATAAATATGTATATAATGAATATAAATTATTTTTAAACCATGATTAAAATTCTGTAAATTATGGGACCATGATCAATGTATAAGGACCGAGACTACCAAACCAAAACATACCTGGAAAATAAAGCACTAACCACCCAGAATAGTGATTTTAATAACAAATTATTAATAAATAGGTGATAAGATGTTATAAACAAATCATAAATGATATGATTGATATATGGTTATGGAATACATGTATAATAAATTCATATTTATTATACAAGAGGTTTCAACATGAACAAATAAATTCAATACTTGACGTAAAGGGATTCTTAACTCAATTTCCATTCATTGGGTTAAACTACTAATTTCATTGATTATGTCATTCTACGATTATGTGTGAAATGACCTTTGATTATTTCATGTTTTATTTACACTTGTTTTATATGGATTTACAGTGAATACACATAATCAAATCATTTGATTAATTCTCACTTCAATGATATGATATTTGTAAGGGTTTATCTCGCAATCTCATATTTATTCGAGATTGTTTATGTTTAAGTCTCTACTAGGAAATATTTCTCTTCCATGTCCATGTTTTCTAAAAAGGTTTTCAAAAAGGTTTTTACTATTATCATATGAATGTTTAAATTCATTTTTACCCATGTTTTACTTTTTACAAAATTGTTTTGAAAAGAATATTTTTTTCATCTTCAAAATGAGGCACTTTGTGACTTTTCTGACAAAAATATATAGAAGGAATGTTTTTTTCACTTATACAGCATGAATATATTTTCCCACTTTCATGACTCTTTAATGTCATGAAACTTCCTTTACAAGCATACAAATTTCTTTTCAAAGAAAATATTTTCCTTTGTAATTGTGTGGCTTTTAAAAAAATGTTTTGAAAATGGAAAGGAAAGTTTCTTGAAGAATTATTTAAAGTTGCCTTTCAAAATCATTTTTCAGCTATAAGATAACATTATTTGATGTTACTTATGATTTATTGGGGTTATGATTCAAGGATATTATCCTTATTATTTCTATGGTTGATTTTTGTTTATGATGGAATGGTATTTATGAAACCCGTTTCTTTTCATGGTTTATGACATGATAAATGATTTATGTTCATAGGGCACACATATGTATGGTATTCATTATGTGATGGGAAGGACATATATTTCCCTCCAATGAACTGGATAAAGCTTAATATCTCATGAGATTACAATGGGAAACAAGTTGATGGGATTGATCCACAATAGGAAACAGGTGTGTCCTGATCCACTATGGAAAACAGGTGTGTCCTGATCCACTATGTTGATGGTCTTGGTAGTTAACCTTGACATATGAAATGGTTTTCTATATTCATGATGGTTTCATGCTTTTATGACATGAGCTTATGGTTCATGATTGATTTATGATGATTTTTCACTCATATGGATCAATTGTTCTGAAACGATAATGTTTATGCCAAGAATCATGATTATGATCTATGACAGGTTGAGTATGAACTTCATAAGTTATATTCAAGACCATATAACCTTATTTTTATTTTATGCTTTCATATGATCATGGATTGATATCTCATATGTTTACCCTTACAAATCATCTGAGCTCACCCTTTCTTATGTTTCCTTCCCCAGGTGACGAAGAAAGGTTTAGGTAGGGTATGGCTAAGAGGAGTACTATGTTGGAAGATCTTTATGGAGATGATGAAGATCTTTTATAAATTAATAAGATTGTATTTCTAGTCTCTAAAGACTCTAAAACTTTACACTTTTGGTGTGGATTATATTTTTATTCATCTAAAAAGATGTAATATATATGTATGAAAAGTATGGGTTGTTATAGTTGGTATCAGAACAAGGTTTAGACGATCTTTGAAGATTAGGGTTAGAAAACTTTTATGAAAACCCTAGGGATATAACTAAGTATAGGATAAACTCCTAAAGTTTTGATAATGATCATGAATGGCCTAGGTTAAACGTAAGGTGACATAGAAGAAGGTGTCACAATTTAGACATTCTATAAATGATTTGTTAGAATTATGTGGTTATCCACTATGATTAGTGTTTATCATGCTATGCTTTCTGGTTTTAGTCAATGGATGGAACCTGAAGGAATAATGTTAATGTTGAGTGTTACAGACAATGCAATGATTGTCCTCCTAGACAATCAAATGTTATGGGAGCTAGAATGCATAATCTTACAACTATGCTCACACAACTTTCTTGGTCTATGAATCATGTCGAGTTTCCAAATGATCAAATGAGGGAACAATGTACTATTGAATCATTCATGAGGCAAAATCCACCTTCATTTAGTGGGTCTTCTAATCCACTAGAATCTGAGTGATGGATCAACACCATTTAGAAAATATTTTTTGTTCTTCAATGCTCGAGACATGAAAAAGTTTCCCTAGATGTTTATCGTCTAGAATGAGAAGCATATCAATGGTGGAATCTGATCAAGAATACAAGGCAAGTGGAAGAGATTGAATCCATGGAATGGGTTGAGTTTAAGGGGATATTATTTAGAAGTTACTTTCCTCGTATTCTATATAAAAAGATAGAGAAAGAATTTCTTGAGCTGAAGCAAAAGGATGATGAATCCATTGGTGCGTATGAGGAAAATTTTACAAGGCTTTCAAGGTATGCCTCTTGTTTAATTATCAGCATTGAAAGTAAAATTGATCGATTCTTTGGTGGCCTAAAACCAAGTCTCTGAAATGCATTAGCTATCAGATAATTTAACATCTACGAAGAAATCATTTGATGTGCACTCAAAGTATAAATGGAAATTGGAGATTCTCATCATTCTCATGGTTTTGATAAGAAAAGAAAGATTGAGTCTCATGAAAATTTGAATAAATCATATGGTGAAAAGAAATTACAGTCATCTACATGTTAGAAATATGGGAAGAAACGTAAAGAGAAATGTTTTAATGGAATTGGGGGGTTTATTAAATGTGGAAAGGTATGTTATAATTCCTGTGAATGTTGAAATGTGATTAATAGGCCGGTTGTTACAATGAATGAGGGGACAACAATTAATGCACCACTCACACTCCAGTGTTTCAAGTGCAAAAATTTTGAGCATTATGCAAATCAATGCCCCAATTCAATGGATAATGTGGATGATAAGCTACAAAAACCTCTAAAGGCAAAGGATAAGGGGAAAGCTTATGCAATCACAACGTCTTTACACTTTGTGGACATGTTGGTAACCATTATGGTTTATCTTTTTTATATTGAGGTAATCATGGGTTGCAGTTAATCACCTTATGAAGTTATCACACTTTATTCAGAGAAGATTTCTCTCTGGATCTTCTTTCCAAAATATATATTAAGGAAGTGGTAAAGTTACATGGATTATCATATTCAATTGTATCTGATTGGGATCTAAAGTTTACCTCAAATTTTTGGTGAAGTCTTCAGGAAGCTCTTGACACTGAATTGAGCACTGTGTATTATCCTCAGAAAGATAGTCAGTCTGAGAGAATAGTTCAAACACTAGAGAAAATACTAAAATCTTTTTCTATGGATTTCAAAGGTGGTTAGGATCAACATCTCCCTCTAGTTGAGTTTTCTTGCAATAATAGTTTTCACTCAAACATTCAGTTGGATCCCTATGAAAAGAAGTGTAGAATTCAAACGTACAGGAAAAAGTTGTTGAAAGAAAGCTGTTGGGACTTGGGCAGGCAGATGAGATGGTAGAAGAGGTTAGAATCATTCAAAAACACGTAAGGACAACACAAAGTTAAACAGAATGCTATGTTGATAATCATCAATGTGATCTAGAATTTGATGTTGGTGAAGGTCTTTCTATGAATTTCTTTGTGGGAGAAAGAATGGAAAACTAAACCCTAGGTATATTGGTCTCTTTGAAATACTTAATCATATCGGGACATTAGCTTATCATCTGGCGCTTCCACCAGATCTCTCTCAAGTTCATGATGTGTTTCATGTATCTCATATGGAAAGTACATACCTGATCCTTCACATGTGATAAACTCAAAGGTCATATCGTCGGAACAAGATCTTTCTTATGGAAAATGATCAATATAGATTCGGAATCATAGAGGGAAAGTTCTACGAAACAAAACCACTTGTCTAGTTAATGTTTTGTAGCGAAACCAACAGCTTGAAGAAGCTACGTGGGAACCTGAGGATGTGATAAAGTAGAGGTATCCTCATCTATTTGTACCCAAGTGATGAATTTTGAGGGAGAAATTCATTTTAAGGGGGTATAATGTAACACCCTGAGATTTTTATGAAATATTTCTCTTTAACTAATTTGATAGCTTGTGTTGCACGTAATATCAAGTTTAGAAGAACCGTGAAATATTTTATGTCTGTTATAGCCTATCCATTAAATTGGTGAGAATAAATATGAATAACTACATTATAAAATAAATATCCAACACAATATGAATTTATTGATAAGTGCTTAGAAAATGATCACACAATTTTTAGTAAAGTCATTTTATTCTTCAAAAATACATTTTCTTCAAAAAAATGAGCTTATCTTCTTTTTATGAGTGAATATTAATTTCTACAAGTTCTAGAAAATTTATTTGATAAAATGAATTTCATTTATGAATTTAGAATGTCAAAAATTATCTTGAAATGGTTTTTTTGATAACTTTATGAAAAAAATAATTTTTCAAGGAACAGTGAAAGTACCGATTTTTATTGATTTTTTTTTGCTTTTAAAGTCTTTACATGGCCAAATTATATTTTGGATTATTTTTAAATTTTCATTAGTTCATTTTGCTTTAAAACAATCCAATTGTGGTTTTTGAAAAGGATTCTATATATGAATTTGTTATAAAAATGTTTTATGTTTAAAGAGGGCATTTTTTCAAAAAACTGTTTATCATAGTGTTTTACTGGTTTTATTTTTAAATTGAACTCTATAACTTCTTTATTTTAAATTTTGAAAAATGGATGCCATATTTGGATTTAGAGGGTCCAAATTTAGTAAATAGTTCCCTTTTATTTTTGGGAAAAATAAATAGTAACCGTGATAAATTTTGTTACCAGATAAACGATAATTTTTGTAATTTAGATTACAAATAAAATGATGAGGACTATAAAATGACCATAACACTTACCCAAATTTTGTTGGATAAATTTAATTTGACCCTTAACACATAAGGATTGAAATTGAATTGTTTAATGGACACATGTCCATGAAAATGACATATATTATTTAAATCAAAAAATGTCAAAAAATGTCACTTTTTTGTCTTAAACATCTCTTATGTGACCACATAGGGAAACAAATAGGTTATGAATGAATCTAAGTGTCCATTTCTAACTTAATAAAATTATTTTCATTATCTAAATTTATTTATGACTTTTGGGGCCACTTGGATGAGATTATAATGTTTATAATATTTTATTTAAAAAAAGTCAAAGATGACACATTCATGTTTTAAATACTATAACATTTTTAATATAGGGTTACCAAAAAAAATATTCGACTATAAATAATCTTCTGAAAGCTATAAGATTTATCTTCATCATGGTATTTTATTTTTAATTTTTAGAAAATAAATAATTGTATTAAATAATTACACAATGATGATGCAGTAATTACTCAATTAATGAAACAATCAAATAAATGATACTAAAAATATTAAAATAAATATAATTTGAATTAATTAAGGTGCTCTATGAATTTTCTAGATAAGTATGACATAATAGGGGTTTATGAAATGATTTGGTTCAAAGTTGTCTTGTTGTCTTGATTTTCATAAAGTCGATATAATGATTAGTGTCAAAATTGACACTAGTGACATTTTATCAAAATAATATTTTATTATATTATTTAAAAATCATCAAACATCTTTAAAAATACAAAGTGATTATGCTACGATCGATAATGCAACAATTTTTCATTTATGGTTCAATTGACATCACATAAGTAAAAATTACAACCTTTTAATATTGAAAAAGTTATTACCGTAGTTAAAATTAAAATTGGTTAAATAAGGGTTAATCAAAATGATAAGGTTTAAAATAATACCAAAACTTGTCTAAAATCTATTAGTTGATGAGATTACAATCTTATCATATCTTAGCTTTGAGTCCATGTCCATTTGGTTGCATTTTTATAGAAAATGAATTTATTATAATTTAATCTTTTGAGAAATTTCAAAAGTATCTCTCAACTAAATTATAAAAGGATACATCCTCCCCAACTTCTTCGCATCACTTTGAGTCTTCTATCTCAACTATCCCCTACCAATTTCTCTTTTAAAATTCCCTAGATACATTCTAGATGTGTTGGTCTTCTCAAAAGGTCAACCCTAGAACCCTTTAGAGAAGATCCAAAGGAGACGTTTTGAAGAAGAGGTAATCGCTCTAATCGATCACTTTCTTTTTCTACTCTTCCTTACCTCCTCTAAATCTAGATGTTTTTCATAAAATAATAACATCAGTATCCTCGATATGCAAAAATGTTATTATGATTATTTAAACATCATTACACATCCTCTTTACCATTAAACAAAAAGTGAAAGTATCTCTCGTGCATACGTACGACTTACTGTTTCCACATAACGATACAATTCATTTTTCATCACCATCTTATATGGATGGGCATTATGATGGGATAAGTGATTATATATGATATTTATAATATAATTATACCTCTGGAATGATAATATTATGTCTACATTATCATCATCCAATCTTTTGAGAAACGGTAACGTCGCTCATGTGTACGTATGGACTACCATCTGCACGATGTGATATGATTCTTTGTCACTTCGTTGGTAATAAGTATAGTTTTTATGAAATTATATGATATATATGACATAATAGTGATTTCTAAAAGGTGTATTATTATTTATCTATCTTTCATTCCATTGTATGAAAAATGGAAACAGCGTTCATGCGTACGTACGACTTACCGTCTTCATAAAAGGTGTAATTCATTTTTTATCTCTATTTTTTATGAATAATTATAAATATGTATATAATGAATATATACATGATGTTTAAACCATGATTAGCATTCTAAAAATTATGGGATCATGATCAAAGTATAAGGACTGGGAATACCAAACTGAAACATGCTTGGAAAACAAAGCAGTAATCACCCAGAATAATGATTTTAATAACAAATTATTAATAAACATGTGATAAGATGTTATAAACAAATCATATATGATATAATGGATATATGGTTATGGAATACATGTATAATAAATTCATATTTATTATATAGGAGGTTTCAACATGAACAAAGAAATTTAAGACTTGAGGTAAGGAAATTCTTAACTCGATTTTCATTCATTGGGTTAAACTACTATTTCATTGATTATGTTGGTCTAAGATTATGTGTGAAATGTCTTGATTATCTTGTGTTGTATTTCCACTTGTTTTATGTGGATTTACAGTGAATACACATAATTAATTCATTTGATTAATTCTCACTTCAATGATATGATATTTATAAGAGTTTATTTCACAATCTCATTTTTATTCAATATTGTTTATATTTGAGTCTCTACTTGGAAATATTTATCTTCAATGTCTATGTCTTCTAAAAATGTTTTCAAAAAGGTTTTTATTATTCTCCTATGAATGTTTAAATTCATTTTTACTCAGGTTTTACTTTTTACAAACAGTTTTGAAAAAAATAATTTTGTCATTTTCTAAACAATGCTCTTTGTGACTTTCGACAAAAATATATGGAAGAAATGTTTTTTTAACTTATATGGCATGAGCGGATTTTCATGCTTTCACGATGCCTTAATGTCATGAAGTTCCCTTTACAAGCTTACAAGGTTCTTTTCAAAGAAAATGTTTTCCTTTATAATTGTGCAGCTTTTAAAAAAATGATTTGAAAATGAAAAGGATGTTTTCTTCCAAAATTATTTAAAGTGATCTTTCAAAATCATTTTTCATCTAATATAACATTATTTGATGTTATTTATGCTTTATTGGGGTTATGATTCAAGGATATTGTCCTTATTCTTTGTATGGTTGATTTATGTTTATGATGGAATGATATTTATGAAACTCGTTTCTTTTCATGGGTTATGACATGATGAATGATTTATGTTCATTATATGACGGATGGGACTTATATCTCCCTCCAATACATTGGGTAAAGCTTAATATCTCATGAGATAACAATGGGAAACAAGTCAATGGGCTTGATCCACAATGGGAAACAGGTGCGTCCGGATCCACTATGAAAAACAGGTGTGTCCTGGTCCACTATATTGATGATCTTGGTAGTTAACCTTGACATGTGAAATGGTTTTATATATTTATGATGGAATGATATTTATGAAACTCATTTCTTTTCATGGGTTATGACATGATGAATGATTTATGTTCATTATGTGACGGGTGGGACTTATATCTCCCTCCAGTACATTGGGTAAAGCTTAATATCTCATGAGATAACAATGGGAAACAAGTCAATGGGCTTGATCCACAGTGGGAAACAGGTGCGTCCGGATCCACTATGGAAAACATGTGTGTCCTGGTCCACTATATTGATGATCTTGGTAGTTAACCTTGACATGTGAAATGGTTTTCTATATTTATGATGATGCCACACTTTTATGACATGGGTTTATGGTTAATGATTTATTTATGATGCTTTTTCACTCTTATGGTTCATGTTTTTTGAAATGATAATGTTTATGCCAAGAATCATGATTATGATCTATGACAGGTTGGGTATGAACTTCATAAGTTATATTCAATATCACATAACCTTATTCTTATCTTATTCTTCCATATGATTGAGGATAGGTATGTCCTATGTTTACCCTTGCTTAACATCTGAGTTTACCATTTCTTATGTTTGGGTGATGAAGAAAGGTTTAGGTAGGGTATGCCTAAGAGGAATACTATGTTGGAAGATCTTTATGGAGATGTTTAAGATCTTTCATAAATTAAGAAGATTGTAATTCTAATCTCCAAAGACTTCAAACCTTTGCGGTTCTGGCGTGGATTATATTTTAATTCTTCTAAAAATATATAATATCTATGTATGAAAAGTATGGGTCGTTATATATGTGGCTGAGGGGGAACCCAAGAAATGGATTCACATCGTGAAAGGTGAATTCACGACGTGCTAAATTAGGTCGAGATGACGCGATTTTCGATGGAAGTTTAAATTTTAGGAAAACTCGTGGATTTCACGTTGTGAATGGTTTACACGACATGAAAATGTCAAGATTCCAGGTTTTAAATCTTTTTGTTCAGCCGATTTTATTCATTCGGTCATGGCTTCCTTCTCTCTCATTTGTGGTGAACCATAGGTAATTTTGAGGGATCGTCCAGCCCTTCTTCCCTCGCCTTGATCTGTTGGTTCTGGTGGATACCCGTTGGCGATCGGTGGTGAGTTATTCTCCCTTTCTTGGTGGTTTTCTCCTATTCTTCTCTCAGGGATCCGCTACGGTGGTTCGGTTTTGGTTTGGGTTGTGAGTTGGGATGCATTTTGATGATCATTGGGTGCGGTGTAGGTTGGTCCATGATCTCGTGGGGCAGTTGTGGTTTTCGGGCAGTTCTTCGCTCTGCGGTGCGCAGCGAATTAGCGAGGCTTCTTTGAGGTATGGAATCCCTCGCCTCTCACTTTTGTTTATCATGCGGAAGGGGTTTGTTTTTGTTTATCAATGGGGGATGGTTGTGCTGGCTTAATTAGAGAAAGAATTTTCAGGGGGACAAGGGAATGATTCACATGCTTTTACATCTATGATATTATTGTGATGTTGTGATTGTACGGGATGAATGTCCCGCTGAAAACTATGGTTGTTGGGAGCTTTTGCTTGTGTTGTAGTTGTTGTGATATGAAAACCTTGTTGGATGTTGTTGGGAGCTTTTGCTTGTGTTGTAGTTGTTGTGATATGAAAACCTTGTTGGATGTTGTTGTGATGTCACTCTAAAATGGAAATTGGCTAACCACTAATATTTTGGTAAGGAAGTGGTTGCCCCTGGATTTATGGCTACTGTGATAACGCCCCTAAAATAAAGTGAAATGTGATAAAAGCCCATTTTTTAAATTCACAGAATGGTCTTTGATGTGTTGTGATGTGCAGACGTGCTTGTGGAGCGGCGATGTGTGGTTGCAATGCGGTGTGGGGTGATATATGGTTTGTTTGGTTGTGCTTTTGGGGCGGCAAGGTGACGTTTGTTTGGCATTTTGGTGTAGTAGGGTGATGGTTGTTTGGTCGTGCCTTTAGGGCAGTAAGGTGATGGTTTGTTTGGTCGTCCTTTTGGGGCGGAGAGGTGACGGTTTGTTTGGTTGTGGTTTTGGGGCGGTGAGGTGATGGTTTGTTTGGTCGTGCTTTTGGGACAGCGTAATGGCGGTTGTTTGGCGGTGCTTTTGAGACGGTGAGGTGGTGGTTTGTTTGATCGTGCCTGTGGGGTGGTGAGGCGATGATTCAATAGAGATGATGAGTTGGTTGGGATGTTTAGGTGTTTTTGGTTCTGTTGTTTGTTCACGGGCGCATTAGTATGCTTCTTTCACATGTGCACGAGAGACTTTGGTTTTCCTACTGAGTATACATGTATGTTCACCCTGTGTATATAAACTGATTTTCAGGTTTCCAGAACTATGTGGACCGTGTTGGATAGTACTAGCTCGAACCTTTTAGACAGTTGTTGCGTCGCTGCTTTAGCTTTGCTTTTGGGTATTTACTTTTGAAGACTTTTATTTATACCATTTTTATTTATACATGCATTGTGAGATGGTTTTGGTTTCTTTTTATATTATGTCATAGAGTTGCTTGTGCATGGTTCATCTTATCTCACGATCCTATATTATTATAGAGGGTAATGTCTTCCATTTCATGAGATTTTTATACCCTTGGTGCTAGTCACCAACCCGGGGCCTACAGGAGGCGGGACTCATAGGTCATTATCTCTCTCCCCTCATTGTGATATCTTTGGCGGGAGGAGGTCGTGACAATTTTCACGTCGTGTATTTCCCCAGTTACACCCGACGAAACCATTCACGCTATGAAATAACCTCGCGGTGTTTGTCCCACATTATTCATGTCGTGAAACTCATTCATGATGTGAAAAAGTTTTGCAGTTAGACTGCAGGTTTCTTTCCCTTTAATCCTCGGAACACTTCCAGAACTTTATCCAAACCATTATGAACATGAAAGAAGAAAAACATAAAACAATGATGTACCTCAAACCAGGGGTACTACAACCCATGGGAGAATCTAGGCACTAGTATACCAAATAAGATATTACGACACTAATCCGATTGACTTTTTTTGAAAATATGGGTATTTTACACTTATGTAATGCCTGAGTTTCTATAATATAATGTCTTTGGTATATTACGGGTGCATGGTTCATATTTGGAATCTTCATTATCTGAAGTTGGTGAGATACCCAGCATGCGAACTTTCATACTTGGATACCTTTCTTATACAAGCCTTAAGGATTAACTAATCAGGGGGTGATTGGGTATGTTGTTGATCATGTCATCGATTGAAGTTTAACTATGAGATTTGTCATCTCATATGATGAGTATGACATTTGTCATCTCATATGATGAGTATGACATTTGGGCTCTCGATTGAGATAGACCACGGAAGTGTATGGTCATACCTAGATAGTAAATATAATGTGATTATTTATTCGGTTGAGGGGCATGTGATGTACTCATCCATAAAGGTGAATGTCATGTGATATATTCATCGGCATGGTCAGTCCATACATGGAAATTCGAGAACATATGAGTAATTATATGAGATTTGACATACTCGATGTCCAGTTGTTACTTAATGTATTGGACAAAGGGATCATATGAAAATGCAAGCTTGTATATGATGCACCTAGTGAACACAGGTACAGAGATACATGTGTGATAGAGATCACGTCATATTCCTTTACAGCTTGAGTAGCATTTAGAGACCACTCTTTGCTTACATGTATGGATTCAGGAATTCATAATTGGTTTCAACGCTACAAAAACACATGGTTTCAAACATTGTGGTCATGTGAATGAGGATCAAGTTTATGAAACTTTGAGAGTTACCCCAAAAGTGTTTTAGAGGATATTCAAGAGAAGTTGTGGATGGATTTTCACAAATTCTTACATATGATATAACATATGGTGAAAATATATTATAGCTTTTCCAAAAGTGTTTTGAAAGATATTCAAAAGGAGTTTTGGATATTGTTTCACAAGTTGTTATACATAATGTGGCATAATGTGAAAGTACGCTAAATCTATGAGGCTTTTAATGCAAGTAGGAGTTGATGGTTATGTGCACTATACATGGTGGTTTACACCACGTCATGATCTATCCTTATGTTCACCACGACATATTGTAAGACACTATGTCGTTGCGGCTATATATGATATTATTGTATTGCACAATAATGCACGATTTTCCCACCATCTTCCATATCAGCTATGCTTGATTGTTCATTTTATGATGATGGTTTTGAGGAGTTTGAACGCCTCGAGCGATTGTTTAAATGTTAAACAATCGATGTGGTGATTAAATCGAGCGTTTCAAGTGTTGAGACATTGAATACAGTTTGTGAAATATTCATTTAATATAGGACTAATTGAGGTTATTGAAAGCTTGTATAAATCGGTTCATTCCTCTTGCAATGTGTGGCATTCCAATATGTTGAAAGACTAGTTAGAAATCATGGTCGATTCTCTCTAGCTCTTATTTCTCTCCATCCTTTAAAGTCAAGGTTCTAGCAAACCATTGCTTGAAAGAGATCTTTTCCAAACGTTGAGAGATTCTTCTGATCCATAGATACCTTTGGAGGAATGAGTCTTTCAATTGTTTCTCAATAATCTTGATAAAATGCTTGTTAAGAGTTTCGACAGGTCGAATCGACTGGTATAAGGTACATTGTTCTTATTGTTCTTCGTTTATATTCATTCCAAGTGTATAGATAGATTTTGGGTATAATCTGATTTTAGAGTTGTTCTTCCATTGTTCTTTAGACGTTACACATCTCATCGAAACCCTTCAAAAAGGACATGAGATCAGAGGAGTTGATCATAAGACATCATAGAATAACTCAGACAACAGTATCGTAACAAGAAAGCATAAAAGGATCAAAAGGAAATCATAACATATACCATGACATCGGAATACGGAAAAATGAGACAATGATCATGAGCCATGGTAACATAACAAGGGTATGTGGCACATACATAAGCATTGAAAATCAAGTAACTTTTTTAGAGTGTGCAAGATTGTGGGTAGTTGTCTTGTTAAAAGTCATGTAATTTTTGTTAGAGATACTGAATATAGATTCAACTTTTGGAATAAATACTGTTATGAATTAACATTTTGAGCTGAGAATGGTTTACCTGCATGTGTCTGTTCTTCCGTGCTGAGTTGCCTGCAGCAGTCAGTGAATTGAGTATATATATCTGTGTATACACGGTTGGCTATAGGAAAGAAGGATAATCTTCACAACAGTATAACGCTCAAGTCATATTAACAAATGACCCCTAATGGGAAAAGCCACCAGCCTGCTGCTCATTCATACCAAATCTACCCCATCAAAGGCACTCAGAGAACTTATCAACGCTTCGTAAACCTTGATTCCTTTCAGATATACAGCATCCCTCAGAAACTGCAAACCAGTTCTTGCAAGAATCAGCACTATATCAAGCGTGTAGCAGGCCAGAAATATGCAATGCAACTGCAGGTATCAGTACCTCATTATGGTCATGAAGCAAAATGGGAGTATCGGTTATTGGGGAAAAGCCCAGAACCGGGATTCCCAGCTGCCTGAAGTACCTCGCATCTGTAGTGGAAGCCAAGATTTCAGGGACGGCGAGTTTCCCCCCAGCTGCAGAGATAGCCTGCTTGAAAACGACCCACCATGGACTGGAATCATTGGCGGGTGTCATCAATGGGCGACCTCCATGGTCCCTCATGGGCCCTCTCTCAGTCACCTGCCGCGGAACAGAAGAGACTGTAAGAAGCCATGAAATCTCAAGCACGCTGAAGCGACTCACTTGATATGACATGTTCCTGGCAGCGGGTGCCCATTCACAAGCAATTCTCTTCCTCAGATCCACTGGATCGGCCGTGGGGGGGAGACGAACATCAAATCCGGCCGCCGCCTCCGAAGGCTGCACGTTCATCACGAATCCGGAGGGGGAATGAATCCCTGCTTGGAGGAACACGGGATTCACGGAAATGACCTCCGAATTTGCAGCCAAACCAGCCTTCACCATGTCAAATTGATTGCCTCTGAATCTAGAGATGACCTCGATGCTCTCCATCAAATTCTCCATTGCAGTACCATCCAGCAGCCTGGACCCGTGCCCAGGTGCTCCCGACGCCCTAATGGTTAGCCCCCAAGGGCTCCTGTCCGCATAAAAGACCCTGAATTCGTTCCCCGTCGAAGCCTGTCCCTCGTCCAACATAAACCCGATGTTCAAATCCCGAAACTCCTTGGACGCCGCGAATCTGGCAGCGCCGTCCAATCCTCCGATCTCCTCGTCCGGCAGGTATGAGAGGTGCACCGATCTGGTCGGAGTGAACCCCCCGCCGGAGCTCTTGAGGGCGCGGATGGCCTCGAGGTACTGCATCCCGATGCATTTGTCGTCCTGAGCGCCCCGGGCGAAGACCTCGCCCTCCGGGGATCGAACAGCCGAGAACGGGGGGTGGACCCATTTGGAGGCCTCGGCGGGGACGCTGTCGAGGTGGGAATTGAGGAGGATGGAGGAAAGAGAAGGGTCGGAGCCGGGCCACGTGAGGAGCAGGATGGGCTTCCCTGGTGCGAACTCTAGAGTAAGGGTTTGAAGGCCGATGGATTGGGCCTGGGATCGGAGATAGGAGACGGCAGCCGCGTAATTAGGTTTCGGGTGAGCTGTGTTGATTCTGAGGTAGTGTTGGAATCGGATGATGGCAGGGGGAAGCTCCGTTTGGTGGTATAGTGCGTGGGTTGCGCAGAGTGAGGTCAGAGAAAGGTGGACCGTGAAGAAGGTGAAGAGCCGCAGGAGGATCGCGGCCATGGCTGCTGGATGGGGGAGACGTGGCGCAGCGGCCACCTCAGGGTGGGAGGACACCTGCCCCCGCCTGCGACGAGATTATAGTGCGCCGGCGGCGATCAAAGCGTAATCAGGTCCTACAATGGATAATAAAAGTTTCAGTTACCTTTTAACTGGATGTTCCAATACACCATGAGATGGGTCAGGTTTCATTTTCAGCCATGGAATCAATTGGATAGGGCATTCACAGTATTTAAATTTATACGTGTCTTTTTTTTTTTTTTTTTGAAGGAAAAGTTAAATTACAGATCAAGTAACCAGGATTACAAAGCCAATCAGAGAACGAGTTCACCCAACAATGATCACCTCAATGTTTCCCAAACCGAGCCAAACGAGGGGATTTCGAATTACCATCTCGTTTGATGAAAGAAAATTTGAATGCATTGAATCCATCGATCAGGGACCAGATCTTCCTCAAGATGAGACCATAAGACTGGGAATCCTCATCTTTTCCAAACAAGTCTGTCAAACGAGGGTCATGTTTCCTCCAAACCTCTTCCAACGTAAAGTCACAACTTGACTTTCCCGAGAACTGTGGTGACTGCGATGGTGACACTTTTATTTATAGAAAACAAGAACCAATAGCAAAAGAAGGCGGCATAGATTATTTATTTGTACTAAAATATGTATTGTCTTTATCAATATAAAATCTCTTTTCAATTTCAGCAAAACTAAATGTTATATTGTTACAATTTATTTTTTAATACATCTCTCTTATTTCCAGTTTTTTTTAAATATTGTTTGTCTATATTTTTTCAATTCTAAAATCATCTATTTAGAAGCCTCCCGTGGAAATAGAGGACAAAAAAAAACCATTTCACTATTTTACTGATGAAGGTTCCATTACAAATTCCACTAGAGGTTTCACTGAAACCTTTATTGAAAATTTCATATGAAGTTCTACTACAATTTTGTTGGGAAAAAAAATTTTGTGGTGTCGTTTCAGTGTTTTTTAGGTGATTGTGTTTGTTAACAAAGTTAGATAACTGCATTTCAGTATGGTTGGTACTGCAAAAATATATGTTTAAGGTGGCGCAGTTTCCCAATATTTGAAAAAAAAATTGAGCCTCAAAATCGGGAGTTTATGTTTGTGGCAAATGAAGGTTTTCCGAAAAGAAGTTCGCACACCGAAATTTGCGAACCACGAAGCGTGGAGTCTGCAAACAACATAGTAGCCCAACTGCGCTATGCGGACCACAAAGGGAGCCATCGTTTTGCGGATGAAGGCAATGAATAAAACTTGCCGCAAAGGGCTCTGCCCTAAGTGAAACGCACAATGCGCTAAGCGAACTGCATAACAAAATCAGTTCACGGGAGTCTCGTCATTTGCAGGAGACTCATCGTTTGCAGCTAGAGGCGGTGATTTAAGGCTTCCACAAAAGGTTTTCATTTGCGGATGAAATTGGTTGCCGTAAAGGATAAAGATGCTATGCAGACCGCATAGAAAGTTCGTGGTGAAGCCTGTACCACATCAGAGTTTTCGGTATTTATGATTAGTGGGTTTTGCGAATCTATTTGCCTATATAAATGTAAGAACCGTGTTTTTGAAACGATTGAAATTCTGAGAGAATTTGAATTTTCGATAATTACTGGACGAGTTGTTTTTAAAACGGAACTTCATAACCAAATTCTGAAAGTTGGAATGTTTAAAAGTGATGTCTTTGGATTTGGGTGAAGGCCCGAGAACTTTCCCGGGCAGCTCGAGGAGTTTCAGGAGCACCATACTCGAGAAAGGTAGGTTTTTAAGAACCTGTAGAGGGCGCACGGTTGGCGCACAATCTGCCAAACTGTGCGGCCCATAACAGGTAACCTTGCAACTTATTTTTGGGAGACAGTGGCTTTTGCACAGTCTGCGCACGATTATGCTAATTGTGCGGGACAAACCGTGCGAATGGAGTTTCTTAAACAGGGGTACCACACGGTTGGCTTACAGTTTGCCAAACTGTGTGGCCAGGTCTTTTTAAAGAATTAAATTAATTTAACATAAAAAGAAATTAAAAATTAAAACCTAAAATCTAACTCACCCCTCGTCCCCTCTCATGCGTGACGTACCAGCCCAAGGTGCTCTCCCACTTCGACGCACGACGACCCTCCCCAACTCTAACGACCACAACTTGACGTACATGGACATTACATTTCTTTTGCGGAATACTTAATACACAACACAAACAGATAGCTAAAGACCGTATTAGTTTAATGTCTTTGGAAACTCGGAACATAATCTTCTAATCATGGTGAAAAATTTTCAACTTCTCCCATAAAGATATTCCCCTATTGTTTTCCTACCTAAAACATTACTTTATATCCTGGAGAAAAAAAACATAAAAAGGCTGAGCTCAAATGCTCAGTAAGGGTAACCATAGAGAACATAAAACAAACCATAAACATTTGAATGAAAAGCATGAACATAACGTTTAAACATCAAAATCTCGAGTCATGAAATAAATCTTGGCAGTGCTTAAGACATAGATCATAAATAAACATTAATCATGATAGAATAACATTGACATAAAACATGTAATTGTGTTAAACTAATAAGCACATAATATGATTTTCATAGAGCCAAGACATTGCTGCCAAAACCATCATAGTGGACAAAGTCCATTACTAACCTGAGTTTACTTGTCGTTCCAGCCATATATTACTGAACTAGATTTACTTATCGTTCCAGTCATGTCTATCTCATGAAATATAAATTTTTACCCAACGCATTGAAAGGAGATATAGGTCTCACCCATCTCATAATGAAACCATTCTTACATGTGCCAAAAAAATATAAATCATTCATCATAGCATAACCCAAGAAATAAAATAAGTTTCTTAAACATCATTCCATCATAACATAATCCATACAAAATATCATTCCACCATTAACATAATCAAATCATAGTAACAATAAAGATAGAAACATAACTCTATTTAAAGAGCGTCATTTTAGAAGGAAAATAATTTTGATAAAACACTTGAACTTAATTCTTGAGGAAAACATCCTTTCTTCTACAATTTTTTTTTTCTTTTCTCAAAATGTCGTGCAATTTTAAAAGAAAAAAATTTAGTTGAAAATAAACATGAAATAGTGTAGAGAAAGATTCATGGAAAGAAGGCGTCATGAAACCGTAAAAATCCATTCATGCCGTATAAATTAAAAAAACATTCTCCTCGTACTTTTGTCGGAAAAGTCAAAAAGTACCTCGTATGGTAAATAAAAGAAAGATTCTTTCCATACCATATAGTAAAAGTCAAAAATAGGTGAAAATGACTTTAAACATTCATTGAATAATAGTATACATTTTATGAAAACATGGACATGGATGATAAATACATCCCCAGTAAATACTTACGTATAAACAATCTCGGATAAAAAAATGAGATTACAAAATTATCCCTTACCTTGTACTTTTCATTAGTCGAGGGTGCGGTGACCTCCTGTATAATGATTAAATCTTGTTATTAAATCATATCAGGATTAGGACCAGGACCATACCCATATTTATGATATCATATATGATCCTATTATATCATTTTGTTAATAGTATTTCAATATTACCATTATTTCGGGTGTTGACTACTTCGTTTTCCCATTCCTGTTTTTCTGTGTAAGTCATGTTTGTTATGCATAAGATGCATTTTATTCATTACATTAATTTCATAATTATTATTTTCACTCATCAAATAAATTTTATAATCATTCTTAAATTGCTAATGCGGAGAACTAATCTCACCGCGTCATGGAGACGGTAGGTCGTACGCACGCACGAGCGACGATATCATTCTCTTGATGGTTAAATGGTATGTAATTCGATGGTATATTAATTATACAGAATCATTTATCATGTTATATTCATTATTTAAATCCATTATACTCATCATTATACTCATCCTAATAATGTATTGTTGAATAACAAATTACACTACATCATGGAGACGGTAAGCCATACGTACGCATGCATAGTGATATTGTTATTCGTAGGATGGAAAAAAGAAGGTATAAGGTTGTCCCATAATTATAATAACATCTTAGAATGTAGAATATACTGGATTTATTACTTTAGTATGAAATCAACATAGAAAGAGGAAGTAGAAGAAGAAATGAAATTGAATTGAATTGGTAAAGCAATTACCTCTTCTTTGTTAGACTTCCTTTGGATATCTTCTTAGGGACACTAGGGATGGACTTTTTCGAAGACCAGGACCCCCAGAAGTTAACTAAGAATGTTTATAGGAGAATTGATTAGGGGTTGGTTGAGCTAGAAGGATTAAGGTGGTGTGAGGAAATGTGGGAGGAGATGCCTTTTTGTAAGAGAAGGAGGGGCACTTTACGAATGTATTGAAATATTATTTTATTATAAAATTATTTTCAGTTTCAAAAGGTCCAAAACCCATTTAATTTTAAGATAATATGAGGATTTTTTGAAATCCTCTCAACCAACAGGTTTTAGACATGTTTAGTTCTCAAATTTAACCTTATCTTTTAGCTTTAACCCTTAGTTAACTAATTTAACTCTTACCATATCTTCTTGTATATTCATATTATATGGTTAATATAGTTACTATAAATTTCCAATCAAACCTCAAGTGGTTCATTAATGAAATGTTCAACATTATCTAATCCATTTAGCTAAATATTAGATTTTTAGGACTATTATATCATTTAATAAAATAGTATTTGTTTTAAAACTCATTTATGTCAATTTTTATACTATTCATATCATGACTTTTTAAAAATCCATAACAACTTGATTCTTTCAAAAAAAAAATTCATTAATTCAAAGATAAAAAGTCATAATAATCCATAAAATTCGTGTATGGCATAAAAATTTTCAAAATAAAGTTATTTTAATATTTATAATCTCATTTATTTAAATCATTCATTAATAAGGTAATCACTACATCATCATTGTGTCATAAATAAATTTATTTATTTGGTGTCTAAAAGTTATAAATAAAATACCATGATATAGAAATATGTTTATCTTTATAATGACTATTTATAGTTGAATTTATCTTATGTACTCATATTAAAATTGTTTTATTAAGAAGATACAAGTTTTTGTCATATTTCTCTTTGCTTTAAATTAATTCTTATAAAATGTCATTTTCACATCCAAGTGGTTCCATGGGGTCCCAAAATCAACCCAAGGATGTCCATGTTCGGAAATATATCATCCAATAGGATTAGTACATGTTTTAGGGTAGTTTAATATTATTATAATATTATTTTTTACCCTTATTTACCAGATTTACCCTTTAACCATGGTAATAAAATAATTGCTGAAGTTACTATTCATAATGTCAAAAAATAAAAGGTAACTATTTACACAATTTTTACCTTCTGATTCCAAATATGGAATCTATTTTTCCAAATTCAAAACACAGAATTTGTCGCAATTAATTTAAAATTAATTGTCGCTGTCAAAACCAAAAAACGGGTTTTTAAGAAGTAATAACTATCAAAAGATTGACATGTGTTTATGTCCAATTTAAAATTAAATTACTTCCAATGACCAAAATTGGATCAAATGATAAAAATATAATCCAATTACACTTTAAAACCAATTAAAAGTACAATCTGACAATATAAATAAATTAGATGAAAATGCAGTTTTGACTTAAAATGCGGTATTTTTCACTATTCATTAAAAAATGAACTTTATCAGAAAATTACCAAAAATTCAACATAAGTAAATTTTTATGCCCCTCTTACAAATAAGAAATTTATTTTGTAAAATTTAACTTATAAAAGTGTCAAAAACTATATTTAAAATGGGTGCTCCATCAAAAAGCCGTAAAACTGCATTTTTTTTTGAAAAAGTACTTCTTTTATCCGAAAAAATTGATTTTGTTCTTATATCATGTTCTATAAAATATATAAGATGAATTTTAATGTTATATAAAATTCAAAATGTGGTTAATACTATTCATAACGGCTAGTTTATATCCCATAATAATATTTTAGCAATATATCATTGTTTAGTGAAACTCAGTATTGCGTATAACCCAAGCTATCGAGGAAGGTCGCTCTTGCGTGTAACAGAAGCCAAGTCAGTGTTGTGTATAGTGTAAGCTTCCTTTGGTGTTGTGTATAACACAATCCAAACATAGTTCTTTTATACATCGAATAAAATCTATACCCTATGTTGCATGAAATGAATTCTATCAAAAGAACTTGAAATTGTGTGTAACACAAGCCAAGAATAGTGTTGCATATACTGCAAGATAATATGGTGTTGCGTATAACGCAATATAATATTGGTTTAGCATACAACACGAGGCATAAAAGAAATTAAAAAGAATCTATCTCATAAAATCTGAGGGTGTTACATTCTACCCCCCTTAAAATGAATTTCGCTCTCAAAATTCATTGGGGTTATAAATGGTTTTCTAATTGAAAGTTTCTTTCATGGAAACCCACATCGTAAAATGGGATAATAAAACATCATTTTAAAAAGGAAAGTTAGAAACATAATGGTTACCCAAGGTAACTCATCACTGGGTTTCCACATAGAAGAACATACATGGCAAGTGAAAACATGGATATAGAAGAGAAATCTAACCATCAAGTTCTGATGGATAGTGATAGAGAATATGGCTTGGAGAAATTTAACTACCAGGAATCCATAAATATGTGATGATTTAATGGACCATCTGATTCATTAGATAAGAAGGTACTAGGATAACATTTTTGGTTTCATGATCCCTTTCCTAAAGTTGATGAAGTTTTCATGAGGAGAAATACTTACTTGATTTCACTACAATCTAACCGTTGGTCGTTCCATGAAAAATTTCCACTTCATCTCTTATTTAAATAAATGAAGTTGAATTTTTCATTCTTTAAGTGTTAGCATATCATGCGATAGAATTATAGGTCATTCCATTTGTCTCAACAAAAAGGTTAGAACAAGTTATCAAATAGGCATAAGTCCCCCTATAGTGAGATAATACATTAATCTAACAAACTTCAATTGGAATATAACTTATACTATCTATAAATGGATAACATTAAAATCCTTCCAAAAACTGAAAATATAAAACTTTAGAAGGAGGTGAACTAAATAGACTTAACATATATCTCATTTGGAAGTTCTTGGTTGTCACATTCCAAACATGTGAATACCTTAATCATTTATTCTCTTTAAACATGATAATAACATGAATTTTCATAGAACCTTAGTGAAAACATTAATTCTATAAAAATTAAATCTTTCCACATACCAAAAATTCAAACCATGCTATCACGTTTTCCTTATATCAGTCATGAGCTCATCAATACTATCAAACATCTCATTATCTCCTTATCCTTTCATTATGTGCATATCACGTGATTTCCAAAAATATTTCAATAACTTTTCATGGTTAAAGGTACCATATAATTATTGAAAACCACAATAAACCAATACATAGATATTCTAATATTCTATAATACTATAAATGAGATTCCACAACACTGTTTTGGAATCCCATTACATAAACACTTGATCATTCCACCACTTCGTTGTCATACTCAACATCACCAATAGTGATCACATGCGAATTCACTTTGTCTCTGGATTTAAGATGTAGTTGACATTGATCATCATCATTAACCCTTGGATTTGGTCATTGGTTAGCATAATGCCCTATTTCCTTGCACTTGTACCATTGTAGTGTTGGTAGTGCGTTATCTGTAGTCTTTTCTCTATTCACATAATTAGAAACCTTTTTCCCATTACTTAGGAACTCAACTGCTCGATGACCTTGTTTTACACATTTGAAACATTTTATAGTTCATTTAAGACAATCTATACCATGCTTCTTTCCACACTTTGAACATAAGGAAACATTCATCTTATTTTCACCATTGTTTTGAGATTTTCCCTTGAACTCCATCTTTCATTTCTTGTCAAAACCATGAGTTGGATATGTAACACCAACTTCCTATTCTACATTTATAGTCCAATGCACAATATCTTCATAACTACTAAAGTCTCTTATAGGTAATGCCCTTCGAAGACTTGGTTTTAAGCTACTGAAGAATCGATCAACTTTACGTTCAATTTGGATGATAAAGCCAAAATCATACCTTGAAAGTCTTGTAAAATTCACCTTGTATGTACCAAAATATTCATCATCCTTTTTCTTAAGCTCAAGGAACTTATTTTACATATTTGTTAGAAGAATACTAGGGAAGAAATTATTGAAAAATAAGTTCTTGAACACATCCCATTCCATGGATTCAATTTTATCTTGCTGCCTTGTATTCTTAACTAGAGTCCACCACTAGTTTGCTTCACCTTCTAAATGATAAACAACCAAAATGAATTTTTCATGTTCTGAATAGTGAATTATTGAAAATATATTTTCTATGGTACTGATTTATTATTCAGTAACAACTAGATCAAAAAACCCACTGAAAGAAGGTGGGTGTTGCCTCATGAATGACTCAATAGAATATTGTTCCCTTCTCTACTCATTTGGAAGTCCAGAATGATTCATAGTTTGTGTAAGTGTAGCAATAAGATTTTTCATTCCATAACCCATAACATTTGGTTGATCAGGAGGAAAATCATTGCATTGCCCAGTGCATTGATCATTAACATGGTTCCTTTAGGTTCTAGCCATTGTCTAAAACCCAAAAAGAATAGTGTGAGAGACAAAAATTATACTAGGAAAACAACAGAATCAAGGGGGAGTACTTTCAATATCTAACATCTTAGGTTTAATACTATGTTATTCATGATCATTATCATAATTATAGGATTTTAACCTATACTTATACTTAACCTTAGGGACATCCCTAGACATACCATAGAAATATCTCTAGGGATCTCACTAAAGTTTTTGCATCCTAGTTTCCAAAGGTTGACTAAACATTCACTCTGATACCAACTCTAAAGACTATAGATTGACATACATTGAAATTACATTTCTTTTGTGGAATACTTAATATATGACAAAAACATATGCCCAAAGACTGTATTAGTTTAGTGTCTTTGGAAACTCAGAACACAATCTTCTAATCATGGTGAAAGATCATCAACATCTCCCATAAATATCTTCCCCTTTTGTTTTCATACCTAAAACCATTCTTTATATCTTGGGGAAAAGAAAAAATAAAAAGGGTGATCTCAAACGCTCAATAAGGGTAAACATGGAGAATATAAAAAAACCATAAACATTTGAAGGAAAATCATGAACATAATGTTTAAACATTAAAATCTTGAGTTGTGAAATAAATCTTAATAGTACGTAAGAAACAGATCATAAAGGAACATTAACCATGATAGAATAACATTGGAATAAAACATGTAATTGTGGAAAACTAATAATCACATAATATTATTTACATAATATCCAAGACATTGTTTCTAAGACCATCATAGTGGACAAAGTCCATTACTGAACCGGGTTTACTTGACTTTCCATCCATGTATTACTGAACCAGATTTACTTTCCATTCTAGTCATGTCTATCTCATGAGATATAAATCATTATCCAATACATTGGAGGGAGATATAAGTCCCACACATCTCATACTGAAATCATCCTTACATGTTCCATAAAAACATAAATCATTCATCATAGCATACCCAAAAAATAAAATGGGTTTCTTAAACATCATTACATCATAACATAATCCATATAAAATATCATTCCATAATTAAAATAATCAAATCATAGTAATAATAGGGATAGAAACATAACCCTATTTAAAGAGCATCATCTTTTATGGAAAATAGTTTTGATAATAACACTTGAACTTAATTCTTGAGGAAAATATCCTTTCTTCTTCAAAAATGTTTTCTTTTATCAAAATACCATTAAATTTTAAAAGAAAAGAATTTAGTTGAAAATAAACATGAAATAGTTTAGAAGAATATTCATGGAAATAATGCTTCATGAAATCATAAAAATCCATTCATTCCATATAAGTTAAAAAAACATTCTAGTCGTACTTTTTCCAAAAAAGTCAAAAAGTACCTCGTATGGTAAATAAAAGAAAGATTCCTTCCATACCATATAGTAAAAATAAAAAATAGGTAAAAACGAATTTAAACATTCATATAATAATAGTATACATTTTATGAAAACATTTTTAGAAAACATGGACATGGATGATAAATATATCCCCAGTAAATACTTACATATAAACAATCTCAGATAAAAAAACTAGATTACAAAATTATCCCTTACACTGTACTTTTTGTTAGTCAAGGGTGTGGTGACCTTCAGTATAAGGGTTAAATCATATTATTAAATTATACCAGGACTATATCCATATTTATGATATCATATATGATCCTATTATATCATTTTGTTAATAATATTTCAATATTACCATTATTTCAGGTGTTAACTGCTTCATTTTCCCATTCCTGTTTTGCCGTGTAAGTCATGTTTGTTATGAATAGGGTGTATTGTATTCATGAAATTAAGTTAATAATTATTATTTTCACTCATCATATAAATTTTATAATCATTCTTGAATTGTTTACCTGGAGAAAGAATCTCACCGCGTCGTGGAGACGGTAGGCCGTACGTACGCACGAGTGACAATATCATTCTCTTAATGGTTAAATGGTATGTAATTGGATGGTATATTAATTATAAAGAATAATTTATCATGTTATATTCATTATTTAAATCCATTATACTCATCATTATACCCATCCTAATAAAGTATTTTTGAATAACAAATTACACTATAGCGTGGAGACAGTAAGTCATACGTACGCACACATGATGATATTGTTATCTGCAGGATGGATAAAAGAAGGTATAAGGTTTTACCATAATTATAATAACATCTCCTAATTTATAATATACTGGATTTATTAATTTATTATGGAATCAACATAGAAAGAGGAAGTAAAAGAAGAAAAAAATGAATTGAATTGGTAAAGCAATTACCTCTTCTTCATTGGACTTCCTTTGGATCTCTTCTTAGGGACACTAGGGATGGGCTTTTTCGAATAACAGGACCTCAATAAGTTAAATAATAATGTTTATAGGAGAAATTTTTAGGGTTTGGTCAATCTAGAAGGCTAAAGGTGGTGTGAGGAAATGTGGGAGAAAATGCCTTTTTATAAGAGAGGAGGAGGGGCACTTTAGGAAGGTATTGAAATATTATTTTATTATAAAATTATTTTTGGTTTTAAAAGGTAAAAAACTCATTTAATTAGAAGATAAGATGAATATTGTTCAAAATAATCTCAACTAATAGATTTTATACAAGTTTAGGTCTCAAATTTAACCTTATCTTTTAGATTTAACCCTTAGTTAACTAATTTAACTCTTACCATGTCTTCTTGTATATTCATACTACATGATTAATATAGTTACTATAAAATTTAAATAGAACCTAAAGTGGTTCATTAATGAAATTTTAAACATTATCTAAGTCATTTTTCCGAATTTTATATTTTTAGGACTGTTATATCATTTAATAAAATATTATTTGTTTTAAAAACAAATTTATGTCAATTTTTATACTATTCATATCATAACTTTTTTAAAATCCATAACAACTTGATTATTTTGAAAAAAATCATTAATTAAAATATAAAAAGTCATAATAATCCATAAAATTAAAGGATGGTGTAAAAAGTTTCAAAATAAAGTCATTTAAATATTTATAATCTCATTTATTTAGATCATTCATTAATAAGGTAATCACTACATCATCATTGTGTCATAAATAAATTTATTTATTTGGTGTCTAAAAATTATAAATAAAATACCATGATGTAATAAATCTTTTTATATTTCTAATTACTATTTATAGTTACATTTATCTTATGTATAACCCTATATTAAAATTGTTTTATTATGAAGATACAAGTTTATGTCACATTTCTCTGTGCTTTAAATTAATTCTTATAAAATGTCATTTTCACATCCAAGTGGTCCCATGGGGTCCCAAAATCGACCCAAAGATTCCCATGGTATGAAATATATAATCCAATAGGATTAACACATGTTTTAGGGTAGTTTAATATTATTATAATATTATTTTTTACACTTATTTAGCGGATTTACCCTTTAACCATGGTAAATAAAATAATTACTGATGAAACTATTCATAATGTCCAAAACTAAAAGGTACCTATTTAAAAAATTTGAACCTTATGATTCCAAATATGGAATATATTTTTCCAAATTCAAAATACATAATTTTTAGTAATTAATTTAAAATTAATTCCAGTTGTCAAAACCAAAAAGTGAGTATTTAAGAAGTAATAACTATCAAAAGATTGACATGTGTTTATATTCAATTTAAAAGTGAAATTACTTCAAATGACCAAAATTGGATTAAATGATAAAAATATAATCCAATTAAACTTTAAAACAAATTAAAAGTATAATATAACAATATAAATAAATTAGATGAAAATGAAATTTTGACTTAAAATACAATATTTTTTACTATTCATTTAAAAAATGAACTTTATCAGATATTTCCAAAAATTAAACATAAGTAAATTTTTATGTCACTCTTCCAAATAAGAATTTTATTTTTTTTTCAAATTTAACTTATAAAAGTGTCAAAAACTATATTTAAAATGGGTGTGCCATCAAAAGGTGGTAAAACTACATTTTTTTGAAAAAGTACTTCTTGTATCCTAAAAAATTGATTTTGTTCTTATATCATGTTCTAGAAAATATATAAGAGTAATTTTAATTTTATATAAAATTAAAAATATGGTTAATACTATTCATAACATCTAGTTTATATCCCATAATAATATTTTAACAATACATCGTTGTTTAGTGAAACTCATTATTGCGTATAACACAATCTATCAAGGAAGGTCGATCTTGCATGTAACGCAAGACAAGTCAGTGTTGTGTGTAGTGTAATATTCCTTTGGTGATTCGTATAACATAATACAAACATATTTCTTTTATACATCGAACAAAATCTATACTCAATGTTGTGTGAAATGAATTCTATCAAAAAAACTTGAAATTGTGTGTAACACAAGCCAAGAATAGTGTTGCGTATACTGCAAGCTAATACGGTGTTGCGTATAGCACAAGATAATCTTGGTGTATCAAACAACATAAGGGATCAAAGAAATTAATAAAAATTTATCTCATAAAATCTCAAGGTGTTACATTCTACCCCCCTTGAAATAAATTTCACCCTCTAAATTCGTCGGGGTTATAAATGGTTTTCTACTTGAAAGTTTCTTTCATGAAACCCACATAGTAAAAAGGGATGCTAAAAAATCATTTTTAAAAGGAAAGTTAGAAACATAATGGTTACCCAAAGTAACTCATCACTGGGCTTCCACATAGGAGGACATAAGTAGTAAGTGAAAACATGGATATGGAAGAGAAATCTAACCATTAAGTTCTAATAGATAGTGATAGAGAATAAGGTTTGGAGAAATTTAACCACCCAGAAGCCATAAATCTATGATGATTTAATGGAAAATATGATTCATCTGATAAGAAGGTACTAGTATAACATTTTTGGTTTCAAGATCCTTTTCCTAAAGTTGATGAATTTTTCATGAGTGGAACTACTTACTCGATTTCAGTACAATATCACAATTGGCTGTTCCCTGAATAATTTCCACTCCATATCTTATTTAAAGAAATGAAGTTAAAATTTTCATTCTTGAAGTGTTATTAGATCATGTGATAGAGTGATAGGTCATTCCATCTGTCTCAACAAAAAATTTAGAACATGTTATCAAATAGGAATAAGTCCACCTATAGCGAGATAATACATTAATCTAAAAAACCTCAATTGGAATATAAATTATACTATCCATAAATGGATAGCATTAAAATCCTTCCAAAAACTGAAAATATAAAACTTTATAAGGAGGTGAACTAAATCAACTTAAAATATATCTCATTTGGTAGTTCTTGGTTGTCACATTCCAAACATGTAAATACCTTAATCATGTATTCTCTTTAAACATTATAATAACATGAATTGTCATAGAACCTTAGTGAAAACATGCATTCTATAAAAATTAAATCTTTCCACATACCAAAAATTCAAACCACGATATCACTTTGTCCTTATACCATTCATGAGATTATTAATACTATCAAACATATCATTATCTCAGTATCCCTTCATTATGTGAATATCATGTGCTTTACAAAAATATCTCAATCACTTTTCTTGGTAAATGATACCATATAATTATTGAAAACCACAATAAACAAATACAAAGATATTCCAATATTCCATAATACTATAAATGAGATTCCACAACATTTTTTTGGAATCCCATTACATAAACACTTAATCATTCCACCACTTCATTGTCATACTCAACATAACCAATAGTGATCTCATGCGACTTCCCTTTGTCTTTGGATTTAAGAGGTTTTTAACATCGATCATCATAATTAACCCTTGGATTTGGGCGTTGGTTAGCATAGTTCCCAATTTCCTTGAACTTGTAGCATTGAAGTGTTGGTGATGCGTTCTCTATAGTGTTTTCTCTATTCACATCATTAGCAACCTTTTTACCATTACTTTGACACTCAACTTCTCGATGACCTTATTTTACACACTTGAAACATTTTCTAGTCCCTTTAAGACAATATTCACCATGCTTATTTCCACATTTTGAGCATAATGAAGCATTCATCTTCTTTTTACCATTTTTTTTAGATTTTCCCTTGCACTCCATCTTTCGTTTCTTGTCAAAACCATGGGATGTATATGTAACACCAACTTCCAGTTATACCTTGATAGTACAATGCACAATATCTTCATAGATACTAAAGTATCTTATAGCTAATGGCCTTCAAATAATTAGTTTTAAGCCACTAAAGAATCAATCAACTTTACTTTCAAGTTGGATGATAAATCCAGAATCATACCTTTCAAGTCTTGTAAAATTCGTATCTTTTATACCAATAGATTCATCATCCTTTTGATTAATCTCAAGGAACTCCTTTTACATATTTGTTCAAATAATACAAAGGGATTTACTTATTTAAAAACAAGTTCTTGAACTTATCCCATTCCATGGATTCAATTTCATCTTGCTACCTTGTATTATTAATCATAGTCTACCACAAGTCTACTTCACCTTCTAAAGGATAAATGACCAAAATGATTTTTTCATGTTTCAAACAATGAAGTATGGAAAATATCTTTTCAATGTAACTGATCCATTGTTTAGAAACAAGTGTATCAGAAGAACCATTGAAAGAAGGTGTATGTTTCCTCATGAAGGACTCAATAGAATGTTGTTCCCTTCTCTGCTCATTTAAAAGTCCAGAATGATTCATAGCTTGTGTAAGTATAGAAATAAGATTTGGAATTCCATCCCCCATAACATTTGGTTGTTCATAAGGACAATCATTGAATTTCCCAGTGCATTGATCATTAACATGGTTCCTTTGGGTTCTATCCATTGTCTAAAACCCAAAAAGAATTGTGTAGGAGGCAAAAATCATACTAGGAAAACAACAGAATCAAGGGGGAGTACTTCCAATTTCTAACATATTAGTTTTAATACAAGGTTATTCACGATCTTTATCATAATTCTAAGACTATAACCTATAATTATACTTAACCTTAGGGACATCCCTAGACATACCTTAGAAATATTTGTAGGGATCTCAATAAAGTTTTCACATCCTAGTTTCCAAAGGTTTACTAAACCTTCACTCTGATACCAACTCTGACGACCATATCTTTATGTACATGTAAATTACATTTATTTTGTGGAATACTTAATACATGACACAAATAGACACCCAAATACCGTATTAACTTAGTGTCTTTGGAAACTCGGAACATAATCTTCTAATCATGGTGAAAGATCTTCAACATCTACCATAAGGATCTTCCCTTTTTTTCCTACCTAAAACCTTTCTTTATATCCTAGGGAAAAGAAAACATAAAAAGAGTGATCTCAAATTCTTAGTTAGGGTAAACATGGATAACATAAAACAAACCATAAACATTTGAATGAAAATCATGAACATAATGTTTAAACATAAAAATCTTGAGTCATAAAATAAATCTTGGTTGTACTTAAGGAAAAGTTCATAAAGGAACATTAACCTTGATAGAATAAAATTGGAATAAAACATGTAATTATTGAAAATTAATAATCACATAATATAATTTCAATAGTATCTAAGACACTACTTACAAAACCATAATAGTGGACAACGTCCATTACTGAACTAGGTTTACTTGCCGTTCCAACCATGTATTAATGAACCATATTTACTTATCGTTCCAGTCATGTCTATCTCATGAGATATAAATATTTATCTAATGTATTGTATAGAGATATAGTTACCAACCATATCATAATGAAATCATTCTTACATGTTCACAAAAACATAAATCATTCATCATAGCATAACCCAAGAAATAAATGGGTTTCTTAAACATAATTCCATCATAACATAATCCATATAAAATATCATTCCATCATCAACATAATAAAATCATAGTAATAATAGGGATAGAAACATAACCCTATTTAAAGATCGTCATCTTATATGGAAAATAATTTTGATTAAACACTTGAACTTAATTCATGAGGAAAATATCCTTTATTCTTCAAAAACATTTTCTTTTCTCAAAATTCTGCGCAATTTTAAAATAAAAAAATTTAGTTGAAAATAAACATGAAATAGTGTAGGGTAATATTCATGGAAATATGAAATCATGAAACTATAAAAATCTATTCATGCTGTGTAAGTTAAAAAAACATTCTCCTCGTACTTTTTCTGGAAAAGTCAAAAAGTACCTTGTATGGTAAATAAAATAAAGATTCATTCCATACCATATAGTAAAAGTAAAAAATAGGTAAAAATTACTTTAAAAATTCATATAATAATAGTATAAATTTTATGAAAACATTTTTAGAAAACATGTACATGGATGATAAATATATCCCCATTAAATATTTATGTATAAAGAATCTCGGATAAAAAAATGAGATCGCAAAATTATCCCTTATCTTGTACTTTTCGTTAGTTGAGGGTGTGGTGACATCCTGTATAATGGTTAAATCATGTTATTAAATTATACCATGACCATATCCATATTTATGATATCATATATGATCCTATTATATCATTTTGTTAATAGTATTTCAATATTACCATTATTTCGGGTGGTAACTACTTCATTTTCCCATTCCTGTTTTGCCGTGTAAGTCTTGTTTTTTATGAATAAGATGTATTTTATTCATGAAATTAAGTTCATAATTATTATTTTCACTCATCATATAAATTTTATAATCATTCTTGAATTGTTAATGTGGAGAACGAATCTCACCACGTCGTGGAGACGGTAGACCGTACGCATGCACGAGCGACAATATCATTCTCTTGATGGTTAAATGGTATGCAATTGGATGATATATTAATTATACAGAATAATTTATCATGTTATATTCATTATTTAAATCCATTATACTCATCATTATACCCATCCTAATAAAGTATTTTTTAATAACAAATTACACCACAGCATGGAGATGGTAAGCCGTACGTACGCACGCATGGTGATATTGTTATTTGTAGAATTGATAAAAGAATGTATAAGGATTTACCATAATTATAATAACATATCAGAATGCATAATATATTGGAGTTATTACTTCATTATGTAATCAACATATAAATAGGAATTAGAAGAAGAAATGAAATTGAATTGAATTGGTAAAGCAATTACCTATTCTTCATTGGACTTCCTTTGGATCACTTCTTAAGGATGCTAGGGACGGATTTTTTTGAAAACCAGGACCTCCATAAGTTAAATAATAATGTTTATAGGATAATTGGTCAGGGTTTGGTCAAGATAAAAGGCTCAAGGTGATATGAGGAAATGTGGGAGGAGATGCCTTTTTATAAGAGAAAAGGAAGGGCACTTTAGGAAGGTATTGAAATATTATTTTATTATAAAATGAATTTCGGTTTCAAAAGGTCAAAAACTCATTTAATTTGAATATAATATGAGTTTTTTTCTAAATACTCTAAACCAATAAGTTTTAGACAGGTTTAGGTCTCAAATTTAAACTTATCTTTTAGCTTTAACCCTTAGTTTACTAATTTAACTCTTACCATGTCTTCTTGTATATTCATACTATATGGTTAATATAGTTACTATAAAATGACAATAGAAACTTAAGTGGTTAATTAATGACATGTTAAACATTATCTAAGTAATTTTGAAGAATCTCATATTTTAATACTATTATATCATTTAATAAAATGTTATTTTTTTTTAAAAACTCATTTATGTCAATTTTTATACTATTAATATCATGAATTTTTAAAAATTCATAACAACTTGATTATTTCGAAAAAAATCATTAATTCAAATATAAAAAGTAATAATAATCCATAAAATTCGTGTATGACAAAATTTTTTTCAAAATAAAGTTATTTTAATATTTATAATATCATTTATTTAAATGATTCATTAATAAGGTAATCACTACATCATCATTGTGTCATAAATAAATTTATTTTTTTGGTGTCCAAAAATTATAAATAAAATACCATGATGTAGGAAATATTTTTATGTTTAAAATTAATGTTTATATTCAAATTTATCTTATGTATAACCTTATATTAAAATTGTTTTATTAAGAAGATACAAGTTTATGTCATATTTCTCTTTAGTTTAAATTAATTCGTATAAAAATGTCTTTTTCACATCCAAGTGGTTCCATGGGGTCCCAAAATCGACCCAAAGATACCCATGGTCAGAAATATCTCATAAAATAGGATTAGTACATGTGTTAGAGTAGTTTAATATTATTATAATATTATGTTTTACCCTTATTTACCAGATTTACCCATTAACCATGGTAAATAAAATAATTACTGAAGTTATTATTCATAATGTCCAAAAATAAAAGGTACCTATTTAAAAATTTTAATCTTATGATTCAAAATATGGAATAAAATTTTCCAAATTCAAAAAATAGAAGTTTCATTCATTAATTTAAAATTAATTCCCATTGTCAAAACCAAAAAGAGGGGTTTTAAGAATTAATAACTATCAAAAGATTGACATGTGTTTATGTCCAATTTAAAAGTGAAATTACTTCCAATGAAAAAAATTGGATTAAATGATTAAAATATAATCCAATTAAACTTTAAAACCAATTTAAAGTACAATCTAACAATATAAATAAATTAGATGAAAAGACAGTTTTGACTTAAAATGCTGTATTTTTCACTATTCATTAAAAAATGAAATTTATCAGAAAATTACCAAAAATTCAACATAAGTAATTTTTTATGCACCTCTTCCAAATAAGAAGTTTATTTTTTTTCAAATTTGCGTTATAAAAGTGTCAAAAACTAGATTTAAAATGGGTGCGCCATCAAAATGTGGTAAAACTGCATTTTTTTGAAAAGGTACTTCTTTTATCCGAAAAAATTGATTTTGTTCTATGTCATGTTCTAGAAAATATATAAGATGAATTCTAATGTTATATAAAATTCAAAATGTGGTTAATACTATTCACAATGGCTATTTTATATCCCATAATAATATTTTAACAATATATCGTTGTTTAGTGAAACTCAGTATTGCGTATAACACAAGCTATCGAGGAAGGTCGCTCTTACGTGTAAATAAATACAAGTCAGTGATGCATGTAGTGAAAGTTGTCTTTGGTGTTGTGTATAATATAATCCAAACATATTTCTTTTATACATCAAAAAAAATCTATACTTAATGTTTTGTGAAATGAATTCTATCAAAAGAACTTAAAATTATGTGCAACATATGCCAAGAATTTGCATATGCTGAAAGCTAATACAGTGTTGTGTATAACACAATATAATCTTGGTTTAGAGTACAACACAAGGCATCAAAGAAATTAAAAATAATCTATCTCATAAAATCTCAGGGTGTTACACCAGCTCCCTCCGTTCTTCAATTTTCCGGCCAGATCTCTTGTGGTTTCTCCTTCGAATCGCCAGGGTAGGTTGGTTTCCCTCTCATCTTTTCATTTCCACCTGTTTTGAAGTCTCTCTAGAATCTTAGAAGGGGGTGTATTAACCTAGGGTTTTAGGATGATTCAGATTTTGTTTTTCTTCAGGTTCTAGGTTGTGTGAAGGGTGTATTGTGATCCGTTGGTCCGTGTTCTGGAAACCACCACTGAAGGCAAGGAAGTTTAGGTGATTTCGGTCCACCGACATCATTTGAGGTAAGTTTCTAAACCCCTAATTTGTTTCACACCATTTTTTTAATGTTTAGTGGTGTTTATGAGACCTGGGGGTTTGGTTGTAGGGTGTTGTTATCAATTTCCAAGTGCACACACGCTTTCTTCCTAGTTATATATATATATATATATATATATATATATATATCATCCATGTGTGTATTCCCTCATGGCGTGGAAAACACGTGCATCGGTTTAAGGGTATACATACATACAAACATACATACATACATACATATATATATGGAAGTGTGGGCGTGCGAGCAAGCTGCTTCTTGAGTTATAAAGCTTGGTTGTGCCATCTTTTGAGATAGGGTCCCAACTATGGATTTTATTTAAGAATGCACTAGTTGGTTATTTAATTATTCTTGATTAGTTGAATTGATATTATGGAATGAACTTCTAAATGAAGATAAATTATTTGTTTAAAAAAAAAGTCATGCTTTTATAATAAACCCCTCAAACGGATGTGCATTGCCTTCAAGCTAAAAATGTAGTGAGTATACTGTTATGTTTTTTTTCTTGGTGATTGTGGTTTTTCTTATGCTTTACCAGTTAGAGGATTTTTTTAAGTTAAAGGAATATGGTTTACTTATCTATAATATATTTTCCCTCCTTTTCATGTTGACGCACTTGTTATAAATGGTTAGAATAAACTGAAATGGGAAACAACGGTGGGAAATCCTATGTGGTATGCTTGAGGGTAATTGATCAATTGAGTGGGAATAATCAATGGGTTGGCTTGAGTTATTTAAAGGGTTAAATAAACAACAATGGAAAATGGATAAACAAGTAGGTAAACTTGTAGAACATAATCAAATATGAAATGTCAACATGAGAGGGTATGCTCATTGGTTGACTTGTAATGTATTCAATTATGAAATGGTGGTATATGGATGGGTATACCCATATAACTTGTTTAAATGGAATGTGACACATGAGTGCTGTAATCATTTTGTGTGTGATATATGCGAGTGGGTATACTCACTAGGTGAATTGCAATGGTTATAAGGGTGTGTATAACCTTATGCTTGTTTTTAAAGCCTTATTTTGGAATTATGATGGATGGGTGAGTAAACCCATGGATTATATGAAATGGTAAATTATTGAATGATTTATATGAGTGGGTATACTCATATGTAATTGATGGAATGGTTTATATGAGTGGGTATACTCATATGTTTTGATTTGATAAATGGTTTTAAATGAATGAATGAATGAATGAATGATGCCATGGACTGATCTCCATGGGCCTAGAACACGGTAGTGGATGCCTTGGGTTGATTATGCCCCTTAGGTTTTGATTTTGTGGGATGACTTAGGCCCTGATACCCTGTGGATCCGGCTTTCTTGGACTCACATATGACATATTGGTATACATGCTCTTAGGACTCCAACCAGTTCCTAGACCGAGTTTCCACTGGGACGCCCATGGGACTTGATGTGGATGCCTTGGACAAGTTCCTTGGATCCATCCCTTTGCGGTCTAGATTTCTTATATGGATGCGTCGGTACATGACACCTTGGATTTGGCATTTCAGGGTCTACACTTCTTTATACGCCATGACCATGAGGTATGTGATACGCTCGAATATACGGCTTGGCCATGGTAAATTGTGACATGATATTATAGGACAAGGCTGTGATAGTATGATGTGTTTGGATGAACGACAAAGTCGTGTTATTTATTTTTTCATTATTTGTAGATGCCTTGTTATAGGAGCCTGACCATTTTGTACAGGGAGACTTATAGGGCTAATTTGGTATAACCGTCTTAGTAGTTGACATACCTTAGAAATTTCTTCATTTCATTTACTACTTACGTATTTACCTACAGATGACCTATTTCACTTATTACACATTTTGGTTTGGGCATGACACCTTGGGTGTCGGCCTACTGAGATGTTATCTCACACCCTGCTCGGGTACCATTGGTACCCAAGTAGACTATACTTTTTGTAGGACCATATACATTTGACTGTGCTGTATTCTTATACCTGGGAGTTAGGAGCAAAGGACTGAGCAAGATCTCGGGATGCTCATGGAGATCACCCTTAGGGATTTGGGTCTTTTCTTAATTTCTTCACTGAGATGTAAAGCATGATTATTTGTTTATTGCTTTAGAATAATGTATCATCATTGGAATTCATGCATTGTAAACTATCATTGTCCATATTTCTATATTCAGTTGTTATTACAATTGTCTTTCACTGCTTTGTTTATTGATTTATACTACTTCTGTTGTTATACGTTGCTTACTATTACCATTTATTTACCATTGTACACTCTGAATATGAGAGTATAGTCTCCCTACTGACTATCCTTACACCCTCACTGCTAGTTGGTAGCCTTTGGCATATAGGGAGATGTGGTTGAGGTCATGTGGTGACCGGTAAAGACACAAGTTTAGTGGTTAGTTGGGTTGGAATGTTATAAAGTGGTATAAGAGGTGTTTTTTTCCTTTGACTTACTATTTTGGGTTATTAGATAGGATACTAGGAATTTTTCGTCACTTGGTTGATAGTCGTGCTTGGGACTGATCACCCCACATACGAGAAATGACCAAGTGGCCAGGGCTGGGAATTGCTGTTATGTTATTGCTGTTATAGTTGATGTGATTTCACCTTGGGTGAATGTTGTATTTTCCTTGGTTTATGGATTTGAGGATTTTTTGGTAAATTTAACCTTGTTTGAAATGGAAAGGAAGTAACATGACATGCATCATATTAGGCACTTAGAAACTCACATGCCATGCATTGATTCCATTCCATGTAGTTGGATTAGTAGGTTTCCTGCTAATCAGGATTGAGTGCCTTGAGTGATGCCATGCTTTTTTTGTACCTGTTGAGGTAATCTGTTAGAATAAATATTTATTTAGCATGTCTTTCTTATGGTTTACATGCTTAGATGTTATATTCCATGATTTTGTGCTTGTTTTAGATTTCTATTTTGATATGTAAAATGATCACATGGGCTGAATTTTTTGGTTGCGTTTACGACAGGGCCAGTTTCAATTATAAGGTGCATGAGCACCTTATAACTGGAAAAAGGGCAACCCATGTATTCGAACCATTGAAAAAGGGCTTCTAAAATTTAAATGTTAAATGGAATTGGATGTGATTTGGGATCCAAATGTCAATGGTAAGGTGTATGGTCACCTTATCGATTGGTAGATATACACCCATGTGGATGAGCAATTGTATAACCATGGTGTGGTTGGGAATAGTTATAAATGTAAAACTGTTGAGTTTTGTTGTGAAATGGTTTTATAATTTTCAAAATGCTGAACTAGACCCAAGTAGGTTAGTTGAGGCATGTCTTTATGAAATTAACTATTATGGGGTTGCTTTTTGAAGAACTCGGGATGAATAAATGGGCCCATCAGAGGCCGCCTAATCAGTTAAAAGGAATTTAGATGCTAAATTTACTATTTATAATGGAATTCCTTTCAATGTTAAATGTTTAAGGAGTAAGTTTGATATAAATTTCCTGTTTTCCCATGGGGAATTGTTCAAAACCAAGTGCTTTGTTTGTGAAATGGTACTTGTGGGTTTGTTAAAATTCTTTCAAATGTTTAAGGTTGAAATGAATTAATGACATGGCCTTAAATTGGAACATGAAGTGGTGTCCTTTGTTTAAACCCCCGTGGAAGGGTAGTTTTAAATGTTTTGATGATATGCCTTGGAACTAAGACGTGATTAATCATCTGTAGGCTATTTATTTTAGCTTTGGCTTAATGGAAAGGGGCTCTTGAGCCCAGTGAAATATTTTTTGCATGACCTAGTGATAGGGTATATGCTTATCCTTCATAAGGGGATAACCCATGGTAGGTATCAACCTTAGAGCTTAAGATTCCTTACTTCTACTATGATCTTTTGACATTGGTTCCATTGTCCCCAACAGGACTTTTGGTTTTTAAATACACCCTTGTTCAGAGGGGTTTTCAATATACTTTGACTTTTGATGTGGGAAAAAGCATCGAGGAATGCTTGGTTCAGTAGGTTAGACATGACTCAGGCATGGTCAACTGCTTAAGAGGTCACGTGAACCCCTCTTTTCTTTAGTAATGGATGACTCAGTACGTCATCATCCATGTTAATGGTTGTATAATATGTTGTGCTATTGGATTTTATGAACTTGGGGTGGTATGTGTTGACATACGCAATAACCGTTGAGTGTTTAGAGATGTAATTAACTGGTTGAGTTTGGTGTGATCTTGGTCCCTTTGATGTTGAGCACGTTCTCGGGTTAACTCTAGAGTAGAGTGATCGGGATGTTAAGGGAAAAAAATTTCCCACTATTTGAGAGGAATTTTTGGGACTCGAGTGTTTTAATATTCCAGTCAACTTGATTTTGTCTTTCATTACAAGTGCTTTGACATGGTGATTGTGGTTTGTGGAACGTCACATGAGCATTTGAGGTGTTCATGAGATAGCATGTTTGATAATGGTTGGTCTCTCCTTTCAATGGCATGGACACTCCTAAGGTGGGCAGTGTCACATCATTCTGGTGTGTGCGTCAATGCTTGCACAACAACATGACTTTGATGATGTTGTAGGTATGCACAAGACTTTATAAACTCTATTAGTTTTGGAAGAGTTTCAGTGGTAGAGCTTAAAAAACACGAAGGCCTCAGGTGGTATAGGCATTGGGGTTCTTTTGTTGATGTGTCAACAAGTGAATCTGGGCTGTTGTAAAGGGTTAACCAGTAGTGGTTTGACTGATCTTCTCGATTTACTCTTAATGCACTCTTCTGAATGAGATGATCATGTCCCCTATCTTGACGTCATCCTAGATTCACCCAGAGAGCATTGATTATATGTTGTGCTCAATTTTAAGAGTTGTGGGGCTGTTTCATGACCTCTTCCTAGGTTGTACGTGGGATGCATGGTTCCTTGGGTTATTCTTGTTGGAACCATGGCTATTATATGCAATAATTGGAGTATGGTTTGTGTTTGTTGTCAATCCTCATTGAAAGTTCAGAATGTTTCCTAGTAAAGTGATCATACTATTCAAGAAGACAACAATATTGAAGGTGGTGTCATTTCCCAGTGTTTTCCAAATTTTTGGGCTTAAAAATCAGAAAATGAAGGCATGGGTTGTTCGCAAAAGGAGGTGCACGCAAAGAGGAAGTGGTGTGCAAAATAGGTGAGTTGTGCACGAAATAGGTGGGATGTGCGTGAAAAAGAGCGCGATGTGTGAAATATTGGAGCAAGGGTTTTCGTACATTAAGTGTTTCATAATTAAAACGTCGAAAAATGACAAAGGCATGGGCTGTGCAAAAAAATGGAGATGTGCGTGGAAAAAGGTTCCTGCGCGAAATGTATTGAGCGCCTAATGAGAGGTTTTTTGTGCCATGATGGGTTTTACGCACGGGGGTCAATGACGCCTATAAATAAGAGGTTACCCCATCATTCTGTACAGTTGAAGACTTAGAGAAGATCTGAGTGCTGATGCACATAAAAGGTTCACGTAAAGGCAGTTGTGCGAAAAAGTCCAAGTTGCACAAAAAATTATGAGTTGCGCTAAAAAGTCCAAGTTGCGTGAAAAAGGAGAGGGTGCATGAAAAAAGTGGAAGGTGCGTAAAAAAGGAGAAGATGCACATAAAACTTGAGGTTGCGCGTAAAAGTTAATGTTGCCTGAAAAAGGCGGAGCTATGCGTAAAATTTGAGGCTGCGCGTAAAAGTTCCAGTTGTGCGAAAAGAGTGCTGTTGCGCAAAATATTTTTCTGCATGAAAAGAAAATATTGTGTGAAAAAGTGAGATCTTGTGTGAAAAGGGTAGGTGTTGTGTGCAATTATCAGGGAAACCTCTTCACATGTTCTGATTTTCTAGTTCAGTGGTTCAGTGCATTCAAGTGCATCAATTCTGGATTTCGATGCAAGTAGAGTCTCATGCTAAGCAGAGGAAAAGACTTAAATGTGAATCTATTGAAGAGAACTTCACGTCTATAAACTGATTGGGACTTCACCAAAGGCAGTGATCCAAGGGGAGTCAACGGGAGTGACCCAAGGGACGCAGTGAGCTATCCCTGAACTTTTGTAAAGGCAGTGAGCCTAGGACATAGTGACTGTACCCAAACTTTGTAATCCACAGCTAGTGAAGTTTAGTGGAATTAGGTACAACCAAAAACCTATCAGCGTATGCTCCTTGGACGTAGCCTATAGTAGTGAACCAAGTAAAAGTGTTGTGTGGTCTCTTTTCTTGTGGTTGTTTTCTTTATATTCTCTTTAGTCTTATAGGTTTAACGAGTTCCTACCATTGTGGGAACAAGATCCTTGTTTTTAAAAGAAAAAGTTTACACACTGATTCACCCATCCCCTCTCAGGGCATCCCAGGGTCCTATAATGCTTTTATTAATGTTGAGGCATGATGGTTTTAAATATCCTAGTGATGGCTTGATCTGGGAAAGTCGCCGAAAGTTGTGTGAGGACTTCGGTGTATGTGCTTATGTTAATTGATGAATACCTTAGGGAGGAAGGAATTGTGGTTTGGTTGGGATGCATTGGCTGCCTAAGCCAGGAATCTTCGAGAATGGTTATCCTGATGTGTATTGGGTCATTTCATTTTTTATTGTTGTATGTGTTTGGAGATGGAACCTTTTTAAAGAGCGTGTTTTCAGTTTAAGGGTGAGTGTGGTTTTTGGGTCGGCGATGTCTTTCGAGGAAAGTATGCATGACTGGTTTTGTGGTTGTTTGAGGTTCAACCATTTCCTTCAATGAGGTCTCTATTATGACATCAAATCTAATCGAGTTCACCCTGTTTAAGGAATCATGTGAGAAGCATTGCTAGAATGCTTAGGATGTATCTTTTTAGGAAATTCCAATGGTGGGAGGGTCGTGGTATGGAATTGGTCGTTAAAATCTAATACCCTTGGTGGAAAGAACCAACGGGTGGTTGGATAAAGATATGATGATGATATCGTGTCTCTAGTTATGTGGACTCAGTTAAACTCCACTTTGGTGTTTTGGGTTGGAGTTTGAGCTTTGTCTCGGGGTTTAAAGGCTTAATCCCTTGGGCTTGTGAAATGGTTAAAGGCGCATTTGGTGTTAGAAACACAATGTGATCATTGAACAAAACCTCACGAACACTATGGGTTGGGTGATTTTTTCATAGTTCCCAAAGGCTTCTCGGGGATGAGAAGTTTTACGGTGAGTAGATTGTAAGAACCGTATTTTTGAACCTGACGAAATTCTGAGAGAATTTGAATTTTTGGTAATTACTCGAGATGTCATTTTTAAAATGGAACTTCATAATTGAATTTCAGAAGTTGTAATGTTTAAAAGTGATGTATTTGGACTTGGGTGAAGGCCCAAGAACTTTCCTGGATAGCTCGAGGAGTTTCGAGAGTGCCGGACCCGGGAAAGGAAGGTTTTTAAGAACCTGTAGAGGGTGCACGATTGGCGTATGGTCTTCCAAACCATGCAGTCCGTAGCAAGTAACCATGAAACTTATTTCTATGGGACAATGGATTTCACATGGTCTATTCACAGTTATGATAACTGTGTGGGAAAAAGTGTGTGAATGGAGATTCTTAAATATGGGGTACTGCACAGTTGGCGCACAATTTTCCAAACCATGTGGGTGAAACCATACGACCAGGTATTTTTAAATAATTAAATCAATTTAAAATAAAAATAAATTAAAAATTAAATCCTAAAATCTAACTCACCCCTCCTCCCCTCTCATACGTGACACACCAACCTAAGGGGATCTCCCCCTTCAACGCATGATGACCCTCCCTAAATCCCTTTGTTATTCAATTTTACGACCATATCTCCTATTGTTTCTCCTTAGCATCTCCAAGGTAGGTTGTATGCTCTCTCCTCTATTCATTTTTAGCTATTTTTCAGTCTCTCCAGCTTCTGGGAAGGGGAAGGATGAACCTATGGTTTGAGGATGATTCATATTTTTCTTCTTCCAGTTCTAGGTTGTGAAAAGGGTGTATCGGGACCCATTGGTCTGTATTCCGACAATCACCACTGAAGGTGATTCTTTTTGGGTGATTTCAGTCCTATAATGTTGTTTGGGGTAATTTTCAAAACCCCTAATTTGTTTCACACCAGTTTTTTAAGGTTTAGTGGTGTTTATGAGACCCACGGGTTTGATTGTAGGGTGTTTCTATCAATTTATAAGTGTGCGCATTCTCGATTCCCAGGTATGAATATATAAATATATATATATATATATCTTCTGTGTGCATGTTCTCTCATGGAATGGGGAACACATGCATCGGTTCAATGGTACACACACACACACACATGGAAGTGCGGGTGTGCGAGAAGGATGCTGTTTGAGTTAGAAAGCTTGGCTGGGCCATCTTTTGAGGTAGGGTCCTAACCTTCGCTTTTATTTAAGAATGGATTAGTTAGTTATTTAATGCTTCTTGATTAGTTGAATTGATATTCTATAATTAACTGATAAATGAATATAAATGATTTTTTTAAGAATAAATAAATGTTTTTATAATAAAACCCCTCTAAATGAGGTGCGCTGCCTTCAAGCTAAAAACGTAGTGAGTAGACTGTTATATTTTCTTGGATTGATGATTGTGGTTTTTATTATTATTTCCTAGTTAGAGGAAGCTATTAAGTTAAAGGAATATGGTTTCCTTAGCTAGGATATTTTTTTCCTCCTTCGCATGCTGACACACTTGGAATAAATGGTTAGAATGAACTGAAATGGGAAACATGGGTGGGAAAGCCTATGTGGTATGCTTGAGGGTAATTGTTTAATTGAGTAGGAATACTGAATGGGTCATATTTAGTTGTTTAAAGGGTAAAAAATCAACAATGGAAAATGTATAAATGATTAGGTAAACTCGTAGAATGTAATAAAATATGAAATGTCAACATGAGAGGGTATGATCGTTGGTTGACTTGTGACATATTCAATTATGAAATGGTGGTATATGGGTGGGTATACCCATATGTATTTTTTAAATATAATGGAACACATGAGTGGTGTACTCATTTTGTGTGTGATATATGTGATTGGTATACTCACTAGGTGAATTGTGATGTTTATAAGGGTGGGTATACCCTTATGCTTGTTTTTAAATCCTTATTTTGGAATTATAATGGATGGGTGGGTAAACCGATGGATTATATGAAATGGTAAATTGTTGAATGGTTTATATGAGTGAGTATACTCATATGTAATTGATGGAATGGTTTATATTAGTGGGTATACTCATATGTAATTGATGGAATGCTTTATATGAGTGGGTATACTCATATGTTTTGATTTGATAAATGGTTTTTTTAGCACCGAAATGTGGGCATAGGAAAAGCATCATAGAGAGAAAATCAACTTCAAAAGGGATTCATCGTGAAGACCATTCGCAGATCCCTGCCGCATGATCAGCACGAATCCAGAGCCCCGCACCGCGATCGCTGAGGAGGAAAGAGGCAAGAGGCCCCACAGTTATTACACACTATACTGTAATCTTCATGCCATGGAGGGAGTCGAATCAACCCTTTCAAGCCCAGAGAACTTGACCGAAGCATTCATGGGAACTATTAAGAGAGATCCATACCGAGGAGGGGACGATGATCAGCTCTGCGGTTATGACGAACTTGACACAGTCCTTGGCCAATCGAAAAGCACTACGTGGTGTCATGTAGATCCATCTCTGCTTCTGGCACCCCTCACCTATAAATACTGGGCTCCTCTTGAGCCCAAAGGATGGATACCCTGACCTTTATCCTTCTCTACTCTCAAATCATGAAGCACCTTCTTCTCTGTGAAGCCTTGAGAAAATTGAGCTCTTACAGGTACTTGAGAATTGCGAAGTACCCTCCCCTTAGCTCAAATATGACCCCTCTTCAAGCAGGGATTCCCTTCGTGGAGCCCATGGTCCACCACAAAGGAAAGAGATACCCAAGGGAACTCTGGTATTTGCATATCAATCATGATCCATGAAGTACCCTTCACACACATGTAAACCCTATGCTAAGGTAGGATAACTATGCTTCGCGGAGCACATTGCTATGTAGTTCTATGATTCACAGGGTACCCTTGCTTTGTGAAGCCCTACTCTATGAAAGCCTTTCCACTTCATGAGGCTCCCTCAATATGAATATATTCCCTATTCCCAGGATAGACCACCCCACTTCATGAAGCATACCCCTTCGTGAAGCCCCTCCATTACATGAAGCACCCTAGCTTCCTAAGGCCTCTGTCTGTGAACCCCTTTGCTCTGTAACCGCTTTTCCCGTATGACCCTACAGGTTTTTACGAAGTGATTTTAAGGTCCCTTGGGTGGTGATTCACATTTCATTTTTTAGCCTCATGCTTCTTCGCATAGGCATGCTAACGACTATTGCTTTTTCGCATATCCACGCTAACATGGACCCCTTAGTGGATCACTCCACAACACCCCCTCACCATGACATTTGTGGTGCCTTCCCTTCACCAAGGGTTAAATATTTATGGTTATGTAATTCTTAGGGGTGTGGAGTGAAACCTCCTTGTCTAAACTGTTAGATGTTAAACTGCTAAGCACTATCATCCCCAACACATGACGTTAAACTGTGGCCTTGTCCCATGCATCATACACGGGGTGCCCCATATCAGATGTTCTCTACGCTCATTTGTCTCCACGGGAGTGAGATATTCCTCACATGGAATGAGATAATCTTTGCTAGAGAGACACCTGTCTGCCGGGAAGGGAAACAACCTTGGTGTAAGCCCCGAGCCTTTCTTGTAGGAGGCAGTACCCCTGCTCCTCCTTTCTTCTTCGATGCTAAAGACCAGAGGAGAGATGGTCATAGGGACCTTCACTATCCCTTCCCTCTCCCTATGATATTTGTCTCCATCAGGACTCTATACTAGAGTAAGTCCCAATCTCCATCTCCTTGGACTGATAACCATGTGTAAGCCCCACTCCACTTCCCACAGATGCACCTTTTGTGACGTGATCGTCAGGTTGTTGCTGCCTCTTGTTTCTCACACCAAGCATGAATCACATGGGATTAGAGTAAGAATATACCATGACATCCTCTCTGGGCTAACCTAGAGTGTAAATCCCAACCCACACTGAACTAAGTGGACTTTGATCCTTTCCAAGGCAAGGTACATAGGAATCCTCCCCGAGGTTCAACCCCAACACCTACTAATCCCGACCCCTTCACGTCGGTTCACCAAACACTTCCGAACTACATGGAATTTCATCCTTTACAAGGAAAGGTATGTAGGAAGCCTCCTTGAGGTTCAAGACCAACACCTACTGGTCACTACCCCTTCACGTCAGTTCACCAAACACTTCTAAACTACATGGACTTTGATCCTTGCCAAGGCAAGGTACATAGGAAGCCTCCCTGAGGTTCAAGCTCAACACCTCTATTAGTTCCAACCCCTTCATGTCGGGTCACCTTTATCCCGCATGAAATTAAACTACACCACCCACATCTAACTATGTGGACTTTAATCCTTTCCAAGGAAAGGTACGTAAGAAGCCTCCCTAAGATTCAAGCCCAACACCCCTTGGTTCCGACCCCTTCACGTCGGCTCAACTTCATACTGCATGATGTTAAACCGCACCACCCACACTGAACTACATGGACTTGGATCCTTTACAAGTCAAGGTATGTGGGAAGACTCCTTGAGGTTCAAGCCTAACACCTACTAGACCCTTACCCTTCATGTCGGTTCACCAAAAACTTACCAAACTACGTGGACTTTGATCATTGCCAATGAAAGGTATGTAGGAAGCTTCCCTGAGGTTCAAGTCCAACACCCATCGGTCCCAAATACTTTATATCGGTCCACCCTCATCCTGAATGATGTTAAATAGTACCCCCTTTTTTGTCCCGTAAGACGTTAAACTGTATCCCTCATTCCGAACTATGTGAACTTTTATCCTTACTAAGGAAAGGTACGTAGAAAGCCTCCCTGAGGTCCAACCCCAATCAACGGTAAGCCGTTGTGTTCCCCAATCGAAGGTAAGCCATTGTGTTCCTCAATATAAGGTAATCCATTATGTTCCCCAATCAACGGTAATCCATTGTGTTCCCCAATCGACGGTAATCCATTGTTTTTACCAATCAATGGTAATCTGTTGTGTTTCCCAATCGATGGTAAGTCATTGTGTTTCCTAATCTATGGTAAGCCATTGTAACCCCATCCATCGGTAAGCCATTATAGTACACAATCAATGGTAATCCGTTGTAGTCCCCTTCACTGGGACCCACATCTCTGGTATTCCCCTGATCGTCAGACCAACCATGGACTACTAACCACGTGTAATCCCCAGTATATCATTGGGTCGTTCTCCTATGGGTACACCCCAATTATATACCCCCATCCTGAACTACATGGACTTTGATTCCCCACCTCAGGGATATGTAAGAATACTCACTGAGGTTCAAGCCCATCTTCATGTCCCATCCTGGTCTCATCCTTGAGCCCCTGTGCTTTAGGGAGGTCATGCCCCAACCTGAATGTTCTACTTCCTCTAGGCCCCAACCATGCATCCATTATCATGGGCCGCCTCCTCAGGTGTCCCATCAACCCACTGAAATACGTGGACATTGATTCACTGCCACGAGGATACATGGGAAGTCTCTTTGAGGATCAAGACCAACATCACCGTCACCCTCACGTCAGTTCCATCTCACTCCCCATCCAATCTCAAAAATATATATCCATCATGATTCTTACCCGGGCCGCCACATCCTGGTGAGATCATGCCACCCACTTTATCACTACTCCTAGCAGTAATCGGGTAACTAAACATGTGTTAGTCCCCATAATCAGCAATTTCCCTAGGGATTGCACCTATATGATCCACTCCAGTCAGTGTTCTGATCAGTCTGATCCATCTCCGCTAGACGTTAAACTCATTTCATACCCTATGTTAAACACGGGAATCTAAGGAAAACCTTAGAGTCATGCCTATGGAATATAATTCCTCACATTAGACATGGGATGCCTCGGGATTCCATACCCTCGAGAAGCCCTATCATAAGGGGAAGAAACCCAGACACATCAGTGTTCTAGCATCTAGAAACTCCAGTGATGTCCAACGTGACTGCTCCCTCGACCAAAGGTTGCTGCCCTGGTCGGACCCCTTGGAATGTTCTGACAGAAGCAGTGTAATTAACCGGTGTCCATGAATATATGGAACTGGGAAGAGTTTCACAAACAACATCTTAATTCTATGAGGGAGACCCAGACTAGGAAATGAGTTTTGAGGAGGAATCCACGGAAGGAGGAACTTACATCCCATCATATCGTTTAGATTAAGGAGAAAACATCCCTAAATAAGTGAAGAATTCCACCCGCCTTTGGAAAGTAGGAATGCGGGGCAACAAATAGTGCATCCTCCTCTGAAACAGACAGATGCGCACCCCAACAAAAGCATCAAAAATAGGTTTGATATGAATGAATGAATGATAGATTCCATGGACTTCTCTCCATGGGTCTGAAACATGGTAGTTGACACCTTGGGTCTTGATTTTATGGGATGCCTCACCCTTTGTACCCCGTGGATCCGTCTTTCTTAGAATTGCGTAGGACATGTCGGTATACATTCTCCCAAGACTCCAACTAGTGCCTAGACCGAGTTTCCACTGGGACACCCATGGGACTCGATGTGGATTCCTTGTATGAGTTCCTTGGATTCAGCCCTTTGTGGTTTAGATTTATTATATGGATGCCTCAGTACATGACATCTTGGATCCGAACTTTCAGGGTCTATACTTATTTATATGACATGACTGTGAGGTATGCGATATGCTCGAATATACAACTTGGTCGTGGTAAATTGTGACATGAGGTTATACGGCAAGGTCGTGATGGTATGATGTGTTTGGATGAATGGAAAAGCCGTGTTATTTATTTTTTCATTATTTGTAGCTGCCTTGTTATAGGATCTTGACCATTTTGTGCAAGGAGCCTTATGGGGATAAGTTGGTATAACCGTCTTATTAGTTGACATGACTTGGGAATTTCTTAATTTCATTTAATACTTACATATTTACCTGCACATGACCTATTTTACTTATTGCACATTTTGGTTTGGGCATGATGCCTTGGGTGCCGGCCTACTGAGATGTTATCTCACACCCTGCTTGGGTACCATTGGTACTCGAGTAGACTCTTCTTGTTACTGGACCATATAAATTTGACCATGTTGTTTCCTTGTACCAGAGATTTAGGAGAAAAGGTCCGAGCGGGAGCTTAGGATTCTTGTGAAGATCTCCTTTGGGGTTTGGGTTTTTTCTTAATTTCTCCAATGAGATATAAATCATGCTTCTTTGTTTACCACTTTATAATAATGTATCATCATTGGCATGTATGCATTGTAAACTGTCATTGTCCATATTTCTATATTCAGTTGTTATTATAGTTGTCTTTTTCTACTTTGTTTATTGATTTATACTGCTTTCGCTATTATCTGTTTCTTACTATTACTATCAGTTTACCACTGTGCACTCTAAATGTGAGGGTATAGTCTCCTAAATAACTATCCTTACACCCTCACTGCTAGTTGGTAGCCTCTAGCATATGGGGAGATGCACTTGAGGTCATGTATAGATCGGTATGGCTATCGATTTAGTGGTTAGCTGGGCCGAGATGTTACAATAAAGTCCCATAATCAGATCATTTGGTAGAATGAATTTCATTAGAGAATATTATTGCTTAAATAATTTTGGGGAAGTCCTATGTATTTCATGAGGGAATATTCCACAAAGGAGGAAGTAGTTAACAAGGGATCAATTCCGTGAAGGAGGTAGTTTGCGAAGACAATTTGTAGAAGGGAGTTACGGGGTACTGTAGCTCGCAAAGGAAAAAGGAGTTCGTGAAGCGTTATCTATCCATGAAGCAATGGTAGTTCTCAAAGAAAGATTAGTTCATAGAGGTTGTTTTACAGACACTAAAGTTCACAAATGAGAAGTAATTTGTGAAGAAAAGGCAGTTTGTGAAGAGAAGGGAGTTCGCAAAGCACATGCAGACCACAAAGCACTCACACTATGTAGTACAAGTTGGTTTGTGAAGCAGGTGGTTCATAAAGTAGGTTGTTCATGGAGGAGGTTTCCAAAAAATGGAAAAGAAAGTTCACAAAAGGAATCTATGCAAATAAGTTTATACATGGAGAAGTGTATTTCATCTACAAGGAGGAGAAGAAGACAGAGGATTAACCGCACCACAATTCACTCTTTCATTTTTACCCTCTTAATACTTTGTTAAACTGATTTTGTATCATAAATTCCAAATTTAATAACAAATTAGAATTAATTTTTGATTGATTTATTTTGTTTTTATCACTGTTAAAAATATAAATGTTACTTGTTTTTATAATTACATTATAGGTGGAGGTGATTTGGAGGGCTCAGGATAAAGTAGAAGAAAAATGGGCCAAACTGTGCGTGATTTAAAGCACACCAGTAGACTCAAATGTACACCGCTACTAAACCATGCATTAAATTGGAATGAAATTTTGTGGGATTATCCAAAATTTATTTTTATATAAATCTTCTGAAGGAACCCAAGCCCAATTCATCCACTAAATGGCCCATCCAAACTGATCTGTCTGGGGAATTGAATCTTCACAAAGTCAAAAGTGTTGTTCTGTATTCTATCGATATCTTGAGAAATAACTATCCAAATGGTGCAAAATTTTTGGTGGAGATAGTAAATAGGTGGACATATAACCTTTTAATTTTCTCAAAAGTGAGATAAGACTGTACATAGGTCAAAAACTCTGGGCCAAGTGGTTTCCCTAAATCTGGGGGCTCAAAACCACCATCCAATTTTCCTATAAAATGATACCTTGGGAAACCCATTTAGGAGTTTGACTAAGGAGTGAAGTGTTGAATTTGGAGTTAAATAGGTGTCCTCTCTTCATACTATAAGTTATGGAGGCCCCTATCCTCATAGGGGGATCAAGTATGAAGAAGGAGATACACCTGAATTTCCTCCTCTCGATGTTGGGCTAAACGGTGGGCGTTCGTTGTGAGGGATCTACACACATGTCAAGGGAGTTTTGATTATTTTTATTAGCTACTAGTTTGGAATAATTTTGGTGTTAAAACATTTCATTCCATGTATCTTACATTATTTCATAATTTAATTCTTGTTTTCATGTATGTGATTGATTTGCTCTTAATTTCTAACTAAACAGTGTGAGGTTTTGAGTGCATGACTTGTGTTGTTCCAATTAGACAACACAAGAATCCTTTTCTTACCCTCTTTCTTGAGATTTAAATATTATTTGGAAGCTCTTATATAATGCATAAGTTCTAGACCTTGACAATACAATTTTTATGTCAAGGTTTGGTTATTTAAGCATTGAAATAAAATCTTAGGAATTAATTGGGATTACAATTAATTTCAACCAATGAATTGATCCAAACCTGAATGAATATCTAAGAACAATGAAATTGAAATGTGTGTAGTGAAATCACAATGAAATATTTATCTCATATTTTTTAAAATCCACTTGGTTTCTCCACTATTAAACTCTGTAAATTAAGTTATTTTCTAAAAACTATTTTCAAAACCACCCCCTCTTTTAGTACTTCTTATTATAAATACACACTCTTAACCTATCTATTATCCTTGAGAGATGACCTAACGTCTTCCCTAGAATATAAAATCATCTTCAAATCATAATCAATTTGACGCGTCATGATAATTCATTCAAGGATTTTCAACATTTGAAAAATCTTGTAGAATGAGTTTATCAACTACTACATCCAAGCCAGTGAAAAGAATAATTGGCATCCATTAAAGATCCTACCAAAGCCTGATTTTGTAATTAATGTTTCTATAATAAAGAGAAGTATGTTTCAGTTTTTTGGAAAATGAAAGTTCTGCATCCAGGTGTTTTCATATAAGTGAAGGCGTAGCCCAAATGAACTTCAATAAAGAATCTACCTACAATTGAGGATGCATTAATTATTGTTAATGAAGGGACCTACATGTCCATAAACTGTGTGTGAACCCTTTCTTGAGTAGTGATCAAAGTAAGATAAAAAAGGTGACCCCTTCCATTGGTAGTGAGTCATCTAAGGAGAGATTAAGGGAGTAACCATTGGGAAGCAGTGATTTTCCCTAAATTTTCTAAAGGCAGTGAACCTGAGCATATACATGATCTATCCCAAACCATTATTGGTAGTGAGTCTCTGTGGATTTGGTACATAAGCATATTGTCACTGTATGCTTCTTGGATGTATCCTAGTGAGGGAGAACCAAGTAAAAATAAGTGTGTCCTTATGCTCGATTTCTTGATTTACTTTATATGCACCATCATCAAATAAAGTTAGAAAGGACAAGAGAATTATAAATAGTAAATAGAAAAAAGTGACCTTTATAATAAAGAGTTCAAGATCCAGTGAGGTGGGAAGAATCTAAAAAAGAATACCCCTACCCTGATTCACCCATGCTCTTAGGGTATCTAGGACCCTTTTGGACCTAACAAAGCTTCAATACAAGTGCCAATGAAAGTTTATTTGTGTATGTATTTTACATGGAATTCACTCGAGAATCTACTGTGGATAATCCACTGGAAATTTCAGTGGAACTTTTAGTCTTATTTTAGGAATAATACATTAATTTTTGACTAAAACATGTACTATAATTTGTGGAATCCTCAAACAAACATGTTTTATATTGTACTGTAATTTTTATAGGATTGAGGGGGGAATTGTTCTATTTCTCTCCATTGGAACTTCCAATGAAGCTTCCACTGAAATTTCTAGTGGATATTCCACTGGAGGTTCCAATGGAACTTCTACTAGAGGTGCTACTAGAAATTATACTAGAAACATCACTGTAGGTTCCACTTGAAATTCCAATGGAGGTTTTATTGGAACTCTCACTGAAACTTCTAGTCATGTTCTATCTAATTACAGTGAAAATCTACCTTAATTTTAAACCAATATTTTAATTTTTAGAATCCACAAAAAACGCATGTTTTCTATATTGTAGTGAAATTTTTACTGGATTCATCAGGAAATTTGGTTATGTTCTTTCCCCACTAGAATTTCCAGTGGATCTTCCCCTGGAACTTCTAGTATTATTCTATCTTATGTTATTATTGAAACCTATACTATAATTTGTAGAATCCCAAAAAAAATATGTTCTTTATATTGTACTGAAATGTTTAAAGGATTTAGTAGGGGATTTTGTTTTGTTCATTCCCCATTGGTTCCACTAGAAATTCAAGTGGAGCATACACCAAAACTTCCAGTATTATTATACGTTAAGTTATCAGTAACATATATAGTATAATTGGTGGAATAAAAAAAATGTTTTATATATTCTACCAGAGGTGCTAGTGGAACTTCCAACTGAACCTTCTAGTGAAATTTCCACTTGAGGTTCCACCGGAACTTCCACTGGAGGTTATAATGGGACTTCTAGTGGAGGTTCTACAAGAACCCTCACTAGAACTTCTAGTCATGTTCTAGATAATTAAATTTCAAATATATGTTAAGTTTAAACCTATACTATAATTTATGTAATCCCCAAAAAACATGTTTTCTAAATCATAGTGACTTTTTATAGGATTCAGTAGGGAATTTGGTTATGTTCTTTCCCCACTTAAGCTTCCAATAGAGCTTCCACTGGAACTTCCATTGGAATTTCCAGTCCTATTCCACCTAATGTTATAACTGGAACCAATACTGTAATTTTTGGAATAAAAAAATATGTTTTCTATATTTCACTAAAATTTTGACAGGATTCAGTGGAGGATTTTGATCTATTCTTTCCCCAATGGTTCCACTGGAACTCCCAGTAAAATATACAGTCATATTTTACCTTAATTTCTGACATGCCCGCATGAGGCATTCAATTCATGTGGTCTGTAGTCATATTAGATTTATTTTTCCCAAACTACACTTGCTACTAGGGACTGTTACCCTTCGGGACGCTCTGCCATCTTGGATGGCAATGACTCCTTCCCCAGTTGGGGCTCTACCTCTGGGCAGTGATCCCTTCATGGAGGAGTGGGGTGACCATGTGTAGAGGGTTTGAAAAGGCCACAGATGGTAATTCCATTTTTCAAAGAAAATCTAGGAGTTTTTAGGGAAAAGACCAGATATAAGGAAGGGATCGAGAATACTTTCAGGGTTCAGAAGAAAGGATGATATTTTATTATAACTTGGTATGGTCCTAAGGTCTAGGCTGTGAGAAATGCATAGGTCACTAGTTGGATATGGTCAAGCCAACTAGATATATCCAAGAGAAAAATATTCCTTAATATAGAGATAACTGAAACCATGATTCATTAATCCTAGGTTTAAAAGTAGAAAGTATCATAGGCTAATGGTCATGGCCTATTCTACTCCAATCAAATCAGCATTGTTCATTCAATCTTAATATGGTCAAGGTCATTTAAAATAATTGGATTGACAGTTATTATTTAACTTGATTATTATTCCTTGATATTAAAAAGTTGATAATCAAATATTAAATGGATTCAATCCCCACTACTCTCAATCCCTACCCTAAGCAGTTTAGCTACTCAAGGTAGAAGTGATCCCAACTTGATAATAAATTTCAAACATAGTTAACATGCTGACATAGATTGGGATTAAACAATTTACAAACATGAAGGAATTAATTTTAAACCGATTAAAGAACATGTAATTGAGAATAAGCAATATGATCATCGAAATAATCACAATTCCAATCAAATACTTACTTAAAATAAGAACAAGAACAAGTGAAATATAGATTATTTATGGATTTAAAATCAAGATGTTGAACACACATAACACGGTTTTGTTTATGAAAAATAATGAATAACACTTCACAATTAGATGATTGGGGCTTGGGTAATCGTAAAATAATGAATAACCTTGATGAAAACTAAGTTCAAGGATAATGGGAGGAAGAAAATTGATAGAAAATTGAGATAAGTCCTATGTCTATCATGCCTTCTATCTAGAGTGTGCCTCCTATAGGTAAATAATCAGGATATTACACAACATGTAATGATGTTTCACATCGTGTAATTTTGATTCGAGTTTGCCTATGTGATTTTTGAATCTGTGTGAATATCATACGAATCTAATCTATAGATTTGGAACTTTGACTCCTTTCATGATGTGTATATAGGACTCGTGATGTATATATTCTTATAGTCCACATCTTGAAATAGAGAATTGAATTCAAAGGTTACATGATGTGTATTAGTGAATCACATCATGTATTGAAATTCTTTCAAGACTTGCTTCAAAACTTGTCCTTATAGTGTGAAAATTGTCTACACGTCGTGTAACAGAGTTTCAAAACTTGTAATGTGCATTTTTGGTCAATTTTTCTAGCTTTTCCTTTAGAACCATGAAAACATATTTTCTGCAATAAACAACACATACCTGGTGAATTATCAAGTAAAAAAATGGATAATCCTTAAAAAAATTATAGGAAAATGTATATTTGATTTCAGATTATCAAATTCCTCCATACTTGAATAATTGCTTATCCTCAAGAAAAAAAAATCTAAAAAGGGATTTCAAAGGGTAAGAAAATTTTAAAATATGAAACATTCATTAAAACATGGTAAATAAAACTAAGTGTAAGCAGCAAAATTCATTCTCCAAAATCATCCTTATAGAGAGAATTAGTCATGACTCATAGCTCAATTATTTAAATAAATTCTTGAGTTTTTAATTATAATTTATCAATTGTTCTTTTAACTCTATACCCAATTACAATTTACCTTAAAATAAATTTTCTCTCATCACTCAGGGTAAAATGAAATTGGAGTTATGCTCATATACTTAGTACATGTTCCTAACTATAGGCTTGAGTTGGTTCTATCATCTCAACTTCATAAAGATAAATAAAAAATCAATCATGAGGGATTCCTCAATTAGTTTTAAATGACTCTGAGGCTGTGGACAGGTGGGTAAATATTGAAAAAATAATAATCTCACAAAGGAGGGGAGGCTTTGAAGTCTAATGCATGAATGTCGGGTAAAGTGTAATGAAATGACTCCTCCATAGCTAATGAAGTACATGATTCTAGAGGATCAAGTTGAATCCATAAATGTATCAAGTAAATGAAAAAATTATCTTGTTTCATTTTTTCTTTTTTTTTTTCATTTTTTTTAAAATTCATGTCTAGGACAGATCTCACATCCATCCTCTAACCACATATGATCCTTAAAGGGATTCATTGGTTCAAAAAAGGTGATTTTTTATCTTCTTAATACACAACCCAAATTTCTTTTTATTTTTTATTTTTCAAAGGAATATGATATTTGTAAAATTCCAAAAATATGCATGGATCATAATCAAACAGTCTGGCGATCACCACTGTTCATCTCTTCAGTAAGATCATCCCGTGTATGCTGGCTAAAAACTTCCCCCACTTGTTTAAAGTAAAATCATGCATTATACAAAGAGCAGGGTAGGAAGGGATAATCAGCTTAGAATAACTGCATCCTATAAGTCCATTCATGATAACTACAGGCTTAATGAAGGAAATATGTAAGGTGGGTATCAATAAAAAGTATCTCAAAAAAGATTTCCTAAATCATTTTAAAATTTTATTTATTAAGTCATAGCCTCAATAAGATCTCAATGAAAGTTATGATAGGTTTACATGTCTCAGGTGTCACTCAAGAAATATGTTCAGAAAATAATATGCAATTGTAGGCTCAAAATCCTCTAAAAAATGGAAGTAAAATATAAAAAACTAGCAATCACTAAGGGTATAAAATCAAGTAATAATTTAATAAAAAGTAATTTAAAAATTTTTGAATTTGAATTAAATTACTAAACTCAATAATAATTCTACAAATCTAAATAGGAGAAAAAATGGATTTCCAATAATTACCAACTTAAATTTTTATTTTATTTAAATGGGTATAATGAGTTTCAAGTTTAAAGAATGCTTTCTAATAAAAAACATCTCCTAGATAAATGAGAACAAGAAAAAATTCAAGTGTATTGAAAGTGAAACTGAAGAAATACTCCCCCATACTTAGAATGTGATAGTGTCCACAATGTCCATGAAAGTATTGTGAGAGGTTTATGGAAAATAAAGATTAGATTATTGAAATAGAAATTGGAAAATGAAATTCTAAGGAACTGAGAGCTCCCTGTATATAGTGGTATGCCATGGGGAAAGTTGAGATTTCTTGATTTTTGAATTGGGATACCTACAAAAGTGGTGAGAAAGACAAATCCTACACTAGATGAAACAGTTCATAGGGTTTAAGCATTGAATAAGCATTAAAATAACAGGTGCATGTAGTGAATAGTAAGGAAATACAACTGATATAAATGTAGGTATATGTGTACAATAAGGTTCAAAGCGACTCATGGATAAAAAAAACTATAAAAGGGTGACTAGGAAAAAAGCATAACTACAAAGAATGAGAAAATAGATGAAATATGGGCTGCCTTACATAAAGTGCTAACAATGACATCATCATCCATAAGGATGGAGAAAAGTATATGCCAATATTTTCTATCAGCTCATCACTCCTCTCTCTTCTATAACTACTCATGGAAATTTCCTTTAGATCTTGAGTTCTTTTGATAGGATTGATCACTTTAGGAGCTTACATAGCATGGATCTGGTGTGGAAGAAAAGGTATATATGCTCATGGGGGTGGCTATTGAGTGATAATCTCAAGTGATAGGTCCTGAAGTTGATGCTTGACCTCGTCCAAGTTTTGAGTCACTCGCCAAATAAGGACAGATGGTGGCATAGGTGCATCGATAACCATAGATTAAATAGTGGAGATATACATGAATAATGTAAAAGTATAAATATTTGAAAAATAATCCAAGAAAAATAGAGAAAAATTAGTTTTCCATAAATAAAAGGTGCAGTGAAACATTCATGAAATGGAATACAGGTAGTAAAAAAATTATTATAAATCTGGTAGCATATAAAAAATGGGGGAGGGGACTGGGGACACTAGACAAATCAATGCCAAAAATGAAATCATTGACAGTACACTCCTGAATAGAGTAGGGATGCAACTATATTGCCTGATCAATGGCTGTAATGGATGATGGGGCTGGTTGGCCAGCTATTGATGGTGGTGTTGTGGTGCTGGTAGGTATCGGAGTACAGGGTGGTGGGGAGGTACTAATTTGTAGTGTGGCCATGAGTTTGGTAGTGGGATCGACGAAGGGGACCTCAGTGGATGGGGGTGGATGTTGGTACCTTACCCCTTCAGGCCTGCTCTACCATATATTCCTACTGGGAAGTAGGGTATGTTAGCTTTGATGGTAAATCAGTCAAGGTGGTGGATAGGAAAAGAGTGGTAGATGATGAGGGGCCGACATGGGCAGGTGATGGTGTGGAAGGGGTAGTGAACTAGAATAACTCTACAAAAGGGATACAGAGGTGTTGGGAAATCCAGTGCAGATTCTCGAGGATGTAGTTGTGCATGGCCCGAAGATCAGTTGGATATGATGGGGTGGGTTGAGTAGTTGGGTAGGTGGTGTTGGATATCGAAAAATGGGTGGGGTCATGGGTGGGAATGGAATCTATGGGTCATGGGGTAAATGCGGGCATTGTAGGTGGTGTGGGGCCTACTGAATGGTATCTTGGGGCTTTACCATCAACTTCAACTACTCTTGATTCCCATTGGTAGGTATCATCATCCTTGATGAGGAGCTGCATCTTGTACAGTAGCAAAAAATCAATAGATTCCATCGGTCCGAGGGAGGTGAGTGGTAGGTCATCATAAAAAATGATGAGATGATGAGCTAGATGTGTGATGAAAGATCCCCCTACTAGTGTGCCTCACATCCTCTGATTATGGGATCTGTAATAGGATGCGAGCTGAAATTCCATGTTAATGGCAGGGTCACTCATGGCTGAAGCGAGAATGATGACATCCATCTAGATGACGGTGCCGTGAGACTCGACTTGGGTGAATGAGGCATGTGTCAGGGCTCTATGTAGGATACATAGTGTTGAGCCTTGGATATGGGTGGATTTGGTTATCCTAGGGTCTTGCTCAATGTGACCATCTAGGGAAATCACCCTCCATAGCCTCTTTGAATCAAACTGGGCGGGCTCAATTTGCAGGGTAGGGAATACCTAGGATGTTGCGAAATACTTAGTATAGATCCTGAGGCCAATGTCAAGCTCGTTGAAGTAAATATCACGAGGTCTTCCTCCTAGTCTGAAGCGGAGGCTATCAACTGTGACCTCAAATGTGGATAAAAACTCCAAAAATAGCTCTCAGTACATCTCCTCATGTACCTCAATGATGGATGAAATATGGAGGCGCTCAAGGAGCTATAGGACCTCCTGGATGATATGTAAGCATGCAAGGATAACCATATCGATGGTTTTTTTGGTCTTCATTGACTTCACCTGCAAACGGTTGAGTGCCACATGATTTTTTGGGTTTGAAAAGTGGATAATAGGGTGCATATGAGGGTGTTCATAATCATATGACTCATTGAAGGTGGATTGGGTTGCCTCCTGAGCAGTGGGTTTCTCGAAGGATGCAGCGGAAATGGAGGTGGAGGCTGCGGGAGGTGGTGGGGGTGTGGGAGGTTCAATACCTCATGTGTACTTCACCGAAGGTGGTTCATCCTGCCCAGACATGAAATCTGGAGGATAAGGGTGCACAATTTTTGTGCATGCCATGCGGGAGCAGGGTTGAAAGTAGGGAGGGGGGAAGAGTAGATTGCGAGAGAGGGGGGGTTTGAGGAAGGGGGAAAGGGAGGGAAGGTGGATGGGGTTCAGCTATTGAGTGGGGGGGGGGGTCATGAACCCTAGGTTTATGACCTAGTTTTAAAAATAGAATCGGGGAAATAAATGATGTGTAATTGGATTTCATATTGTGTATTCTGTAATTTAGTGAAATTTATAGTCGTGAAACTACACGTCATGATTTATGGTTAAACGATGCATAATATGATATTTCTTCTCAAATTTAGAGCAGACCCTGGTCCTTTTTCTCTTGACATTCCCTAAGATATTCTAAATCTTATTCTAACCTATTCTAGACTAGGGTGTGCTAATCTGGAGTTTTTTTAATACATTTTTTTAAAAAAATATTTTTCAAAGAACCGTTAGCGCGGAATTTGTTTTCAAAATGCAGCCGAAAGGCGGAATCTTAGATGCTGCCTTTGCATTCCGGGCAAAGGAAGCATCGCGGATGCCGCCTTTTGCATAAAGTTTTTTTTGAAATTTTTTATTTTTATTTTTTTGTTTTGTTTTGTTTATATATATATAAACAAAACTAAAAATTTCAGCAGAATTTATCCGCTATTTTAAATCCAGCAGTACTGCCATTACAACAGTCTGGATTCTGACAGAACCTCTCACCCAGAGCTCCCTTTTATAAGAGATCTTACCCTAAAAATCATTCTGCATTTCCGATGTGGGATTCTGGTTCTCCATTTCCTGCGCAGAACATTCTGCATTTTCGATGTGAGATTCTGTTTGAAGCACTCGACTTTGAAAGACTATAGAATATAAAATATAAGACCAAAATAAATGAAACTTAAAACATGGATTAAACATATAAAAAATAGTTGAAAACAAAAATAATTTCATAAAAATGATGATAGAAAATAATTTATAATCTTTCAAAACCACATACTTGAAACTTAAAAAGTTTCAACTACGTGAATTTAGAAGCCTATAAAATATAAACTACAAGACCAATATAAATTAAACTTAATACATAGATTAAACATATAAAAAATAGTTGAAAATAAAAATAATTTCATAAAAAATGTTGATAGAAAATAATATACAAGCTTTTAAAACCGCGTACTTGAAACTAAAAAATGTTTCAAGTATGTGACTTTGAAATACAATAAAATATAAACTATAAGACCGATATAAATGAAACTTAAAACATGGAATAAACATATAATAAATAGTTGAAAATAAAAATAATTTCGTAAAAAATGCTCATGAAAAATAATTTATAAGCTTTCAAAACCACCTACTTGAAACTTAAAAATGATTCAAGTATGTCGCTTTGAAATACTATAAAATATAAACTATAAAACCGATATAATTTAAAGTTAACACATGTATTAAATATATAATAAATTATTAAAGTATTAAATTAATATTATTAATAATTAATTATATAATAATTAATTAGTTAATTAGTAATTATTAATAATTAAGTATATAATAATTAACCAATTAATTAGTAATATAATGACTTTTAATAATTACAATTTAACAATTATAATGAAAAATTATAATTTATAACTATATTACTAATTAACTAATTAACTATTATATAATTAATGATTATATTACCAATTAACTAATTAATTATTATATAATAATTTTTAATAAATACTAATTAATAATTATTATGAATAATTATAATTTATAATTATATTACTAATTATCTAATTATAAAAAGAGCATCAGCTCTATCTTTCTCCAAAAATTAACTAATTAACTATTTATATATTTAATAATTATATTACCAATTAACTAATTAATTATTATATAATTAATGATTAATAATTACTGATTAAATGACTACAAATTATATAATTAATAATTATATTACTAATTAACTAATTAATTTTTATATAATTAATAATTATATTACTAAGTAACTAGTTAATTATTAAATAATTAATAATTATATTACTAATTAACTAATTATATTACTAATTAACTAATTATATTACTAATTAACTAATTATATTACTAATTAACCAATTAATTATAATATAATTAATTATTAATAATTACTAATTAACCAACTAGTTATTACACAATTAATAGTTATATAATTGACATTTTCATGATGTTTTTATATATTCTTAACTCAGATATATAGATAAAATCTTGTTTTGATAGGACTGTTAATAACGAACTCGGATTTTTGACGTGATTGAATTTTTTTATCTATCCACAAATCTAACTCCATAAATCAAGTTTTATTCTAGTTATATGATTTATATTTTTTCATATTATTCAAGTTTTTTTAGGCTTGACACATGTGTTTATATCATATAGTATGTGCTATTTGTACTTTATTAAACATATTTTATGTGTTTACATCGATAAAAACACTAATATTTTATAAACATGTGTTATAAATAGTAAGAGAACATATGTAAGTAATGTTATCATTATATATATATATATATATATATATATATATATAACATATTTGTTAACATGATATATTTAATGATAGCTCTGGACATACTCTGCTATTTTCAAAGGGTGGTGACAAACTCTAAAGTATCTGAGTGATGCTAAATAATGATTTTCTATCCAAATAAAATAAAGCATGAATTAGTCTCATATGTAAAAAAATAAATTACCACTATTATTAAAAAATCTAAATCAAAACACAAATTAAGTCTTTTAAGAATTCATACACCTACAAAATAATATACATGCTATTAGGGGTGGAGATTTGAGGCAACTTCTCATGGTGTACACCCTTGGTAATATCCAGTGTAGTTTAAATCAAGGTTTTTTAGTTAAAGAGTCCCTTACCTCGATTCTGACACATCAAATATGTTCTTTATATTCCATAATAATAAAATTATGTTAGTTTTATACTTTCTTATTAACCATATTCATGTTCGTTATTACATTTATATCACTTAGTATAATTTTATAAACAATTACTTAATTATTTAAATTCACTTTGGATATTTTGATGACATTAGTTTCATAAGTTCAAAATGACTATGGTAATTGGAATATGGTCATAAATGTATTTAATAAACCATATAAAGAATAATAATAATTTCATTATTATCATTTTTATAAATAAATTATACTTTTAAATTAAACCATTTCATATAGTTCATAAAAATGAACTATGTTATAATATTGGAGATTGTAGGTCGTATGTACGCATGAGTAACGTTTCCAATTTTAAAGTCACATACTTGAAACATTTTTAGTCTTCTATTTTATGTTTTATGGTCTTTCAAATTCACATACTTGAAACATTTTTTAGTTTCAAGTAGGCAGTTTTGAAAGCTTATAAATTATTTTTCATCAAATTTTTTTAGGAAATTCCTTTTGTTTTCAATTATTTCTTATATGTTTAATCAATTTTTTCAAGTTTCATTTATATTGGTGTTATATTTTATATTTTATAGTCTTTCAAATTCACATACTTGAAACATTTTTTAGTTTCAATTAAGCAGTTTTGAAAGCTTATAAATTACTTTTCCTCAACATTTTTTTGAAAATTATTTTTGTTTTCAACTATTTATTATATGTTTAATCTATGTTTAAAATTTCATTTATATCGGTCTTATAGTTTATATTTTATTGTATTTCAAAGTCACGTACTTGAAACATTTTTTAGTTTCAAATAAGCAGTTTTTAAAGCTTATACATTATTTTCTATCAACATTTTTTACAAAATTCTTTTTATTTTCTACTATTTGTTATATTTTTAATCCATGTATTAAGTTTCATTTATATTGGTCCTGTATTTTATATTTTATAGGCTTCTAAATTCACGTACTTGAAACATTTTATGTTTCAAGTAGGCGGTTTTAAAAGGTTATAGATTATTTTTCATCAAAATTTTTGAGGAAATTATTTTTGTTTTTAACTGTATATTATATTTTTAATCAATGATTAAAATTTCATTTATATCGGTCTTATAGTTTATATTTTATTGTATTTCAAAGTCACGTACTTGAAACATTTTTTAGTTTCAAATAAGCGGTTTTGAAAGCTTATAAATTACTTTTCATCAACATTTTTTACAAAATTATTTTTATTTTCAATTATTTTTTATATATTTAATCCATTTATTAAGTTTCATTTATATTGGTCTTGTAATTTATATTTTATAGGATTTTAAATTCACATACTTGAAACATTTTTAAGTTTCAAGTAGGCGGTTTTGAAAGGTTATAGATTATTTTTCAACAAATTTTTTGATGAAATTATTTTAGTTTTCAACTATTTATTATATTTTTAATAAATGTTTAAGCTTTCATTTATATCGGTCTTATATTTTATATTTTATTGTATTTCAAAGTTATGTACTTGAAACATTTTTTAGTTCCAAGTACGCGGCTTTGAAAGCTTATATATTATTTTCTATCAACATTTTTTATGATTTTTTTTATTTTCAACTATTTGTTATATGTTTAATCCATGTATTAAGTTTCATTTATATTGTTCTTGTAGTTTATATTTTATAGGCTTCTAAATTCACATACTTGAAACTTTTTAAGTTTCAAGTATGTGGGTTTGAAAGCTTATAAATTATTTTCTATTATCATTTTTTATGAAATTATTTTTTTTTCAACTATTTTTTATATGTTTAATCCATGTTTTAAGTTTCATTTATATTGGTCTTATAGTTTATATTTTATAGTCTTTCAAAGTTGAGTACTTGAAACAGAATCCCACATCGGAAATGCAGAATATTCTGCGCAGGAAATGGAGAACCAGAATCTCACATCGGAAATGCTGAATGATTTTCAGGGTAAGCTCTCTTATAAAAGGGAGCTCTGGGTGAGTGGTTTTGTCAGAATCCAGACTGCTGTAATGGCAGTACTGCTGGATTTAAAATAGCGGATAAATTCTGCTGAAATTTTTAGTTTTGTTTATATATATATATATATATATAAACAAAACAAAACAAAAAATAAAAATTTTCAAAAATTTTTTTTAGGGGAAAGGCGACATCGCGAATGCCGCCTTTCACCCATAGTGTAAAGGCAGCATCCGTGATACTGCCTTTTCTCGAAATGCAAAGGCGGCATCTAGGATGCCGCCTTTCGCCTGCATTTTGAAAAAAAATTCCGCCCTAACAGTTTTTTGAAAAATATTTTTTTAAAAAAATTTATTAAAAAAAACTCGCTAATCTGGGTTTCCTACCAGTCACTGCTTCATTTAATGTTGAGAGATTTATGCTTTAATTTTTAGATGAATTTCAAACTGATGACACACCCTTCCTAAAAGGGTTCTTGAAATATTTTTAACATTTTTTAATTAAATTTTAATGGGGGTGTGACTTCTCTCTGAATCTCAATCATCCCGTAAGGAAATACGTGAATGACTACAAAGGGTCTTGACCATCTGGATTTGAGATTCTGAGGGAAAAATTTTAATCATGAGTTAAATAATAAAAATTTATTCCCTGGGAAAAAATTGCATCTTTTAATGTGTTTTTCATGCCATTTTTTTGGTTTTTTCTTTATAGATCTTGAAATTTTCATAGGCATCATTTCTGATCTCTTCTAATTCATCCAATTGTAGCATTCTGGTTTCTCCATCTTTTTAAAAATATAGATTGAGGTTTTTAATTGCCCAATATGAGTGATGCTCTATCTCTACTGGAAAATAATAGGGTTTCCCATATATCAATTGGAAAGGTGTGGTACCAATTGGTGTTTTGTATGCAGTGAAGTATGCCCAAAGTGCATCATATAATTTTAGAATCCAATCACTTCTACTTGTGTTCATGGTTTTTTCCTGGATTTTTTTGATTTCCCTATTTGAAAATTCAACTTTCCAGCTTTTTTGTTGGTGGTAGGGAGTTTCTGTGCTGTACCAAATACCTTATCATGTAAGCAATCCTTTGACCACATTATTAGTGAAATGAGTTCCTTGATCACTAATTATTATTCTAGGAAATATGAATCATGAAAACACATTTTTCTGTAAGAAATTAAGGACCACTTTTGTGGTGTCATGAGATGTATCTTCTGATTCTACCCATTTGGAATTGTAGACAATGCTAACAAGGATATAGGATTTTCATTGTGAAATGAGAAATGGTCCCATGAAATATATCCCCCACACATCGAAGATTTCAACTTCCATGATTGGGGTTTTTTCCATTTCATTCCTTTTTCCAATGTTTCTAGTTTGTTGGAATTTCTCACAATTTTGAAAAAAACGTCTTTCATCTTGGTGGAGTGTTGGCCAAAAAATTCCACTTTGCCGAATCTTCTCCACAATATGTTCCAATCTATAATGTCCTCCTGTTTGTGTTGCATGTCACCTTTATAAAACATTTTTGGCTCCATCTTATAGAATTTAGGGACGTAACAAACCATCAACACTTTGTTTGAAAAGGAGTGGCTCATCCTAGTATTAGTGTGAATTTTGAACCAAAAATAATCTCCTTTGTTGGCATGATAGGTTTGGGTACATGTATCCTATGGCTAGATAATTTTAAATATCATAAAACCATGGTTGTTCATTTGTATTTATGCTGAAGACGTTTCATCAAATAATTCCACTTCCATGTCGAGATCATCATCATATTTTATAAGGGGTAGTGGGAGTCAAGATAGATGATCTACGATCACATTTTATGGTCCCTTAGTATCTTTGATAATAATTTTTAACTCTTAAAGTAATAGGATCTACCAGATCAGTCTTGTCTTGGAATCCTTTTTGTTCATCAAATTTCTCAAGGTAGCATGATCAGTGTGCACAATTACTTTTGATAAAACTAGATAGAAGCCGAATTTCCCAAAAGTGAAAAAACTACTAAGATTTCCTTCTCCGTGGTTGTGTATTTCAACTAAGCTTCATTTAGTGTGTGAATGGCATAGTAGATTGGGCAGGATATGCGACTGAATCTATGTCTTAAAACAAAAATAATAGCAAAGTCACTGGCGTCACACATCAATTCAAATTATTTTTCCCAATCTGTTGAAATGATTACATGAGAAACTATTAGGATTTTATTTAAAGTGTTGAATGACCACCAATATTATTCAGTGAATTCAAATAGTGTTTCCTTTGATAAAAAATGTATCATAGGGTGGTAATATTTTGTAAAACCCTTCACAAATCACTGATAGAATCCAACATGGCCTAGAAATCTCCTTATGACTTTAACTGTTATGGGCTCAGGTAAATATTTGATCACTTTTATTTTGGTAAGATCAACTTCCATGGAATCCTTGGAGATTTTGTGTCTGAGTACTATGACTCCTTAAACCATAAAGAGGAATTTTTATCAATTTAAAACTAATCATTTCTTTTCATAGCTCCACAAGACTAACTCAAGATTTCTTAAGAAGATCTCAATGGATCTGCCAAAAACTAAATTTTTTTATACAAATTTCTAATAATTTCTCCTCCATATCTGGGAATATATGTTTTGTTTATCTTTTAAAATTTTCCAGTACATTAAATATATCAAACGATATACACCTGTAGGCGAAGGTACCAAATGGACATGTGAATGTTGTTTTAGAAAAATCTTCTGGGTTGATTACAATATGATTGTATTCCAAATATCTATCTAGAAAACAATATAATTAATGTCCTGATAGTCTCTCCAACATTTTATCCATAAATGGTAGGGAAAATGATCTTTTTGGGTTGCTGCATTTAGATTTCTGTATTCCATGAATAATCGACATCCAGTGATGGTGCGATTTGAGATAAATTCATCTTCATCATTATTTTCTACTATGAGGCCTTATTTCTTTGAACTACCTGTAGTGGGATCACCCACTCACTATAAGATATTGAAAAGATTATTCTAGAATCTAGAAAATTTAGTACTTATTTTTTAACAACTTCATTGGTGGTGTGAGTCACCTTTGTGGTTGACGTTTGAGTTTTTCACCTTCCTCAAGTAATATTTCATGGGTGCATGAAGTATGACTGATTCATTTAATGTCATATATTACCTAATCAATTAAATACTTATGTATTTTCAAGACTTCAACTAATTTTTTCTCTTGTGACTGAGATAGTTCATATTTAATGATAACTGACAGTGCTTCAGTAGTCTCTAGAAAGGAATACTTGAGTGTACTGGGGAGGGGTTTCAGTTTCAGTTTCAGTGGCTGAATGACCGAGGGTATAAAATGTGGGATTATGTCCCTTTTAAGTGATTATATATATTTTACTTCCTCAAATTCATATTCCTCATCTTCATCAGGGATCATTTCATCACTCTCTTCTTCAATGTTTAAGTTTCCTTCTCTTTCATTGGTGAGAAATATAGCTTGGCAGTCAAAAGAGTCATCTAATTTTTATCCTACCTTTTATAGTTCAAACATGAATTGTTATTAACCTACTCAGAATATGTTTCTTCCTTTATTTTCATCAATCAATTCCTTCTTAGTGTCTAGGAATGGTCAGCCTAAAATGATTGGAACATCTCCTTTCTCTTCTATGCTGAGAACGAGAAAGTCTGGTGAAAAAATAAACTTACCGACTTTAACTAAGACATCCACAAGAATTCCTCAAGGATATTTTACTGACTAGTGATCTAATTGGAGTGATACTCTGGTGGGTTTTAATAAATCAAGTCCCTACTTGGAGAATACACTCATTGGCATGAGGTTGAAGCGATATCCTAAATCACACAATGCCCTTTCGAATTCACATTCTTCTATTGTGCAAGGAATTGAAAAACTCCCAGGGTCTCTCATTTTTGGAGGAATTTTCCATTAAACAACAACAGATCATTCTTCATTCAGTGAGATAACTCCTAGGTCCTCCATTTTTCTTTTGTTATAAATCATTTCCTTAAGAAATTTCGTATAAGTAGGTATTTGATCAATTGGCTCAGTAAAAGGAATGTTGATGTGCAGTTTCTTGAACATCTCTAAATTTTTTTTGTATTTCCCTTTAATTATTCCTTTCCTTGATCTTTTAATAAAAGGTAGAGGTGGATTATAAAGTGTTTGAGCAATATATATTTTTCCTCATATTGCTCTTAAATTGGATATTTTGTAGAAGGTGGTACTTCTTGAGGTGTTACTCGGGCAGTGCCCTTAGCTTGTTTATGATTTTCATATTCAATAACTATTATCTTATTTTTTGGGTTCCTCAACTTGTTTTACTTATCTTATGCATAGTTTCTAAAAATCTAGTACCTTTACACTCCTCAGGACTATTACCTTAGCCTATTCTTTTGAGTATGTCTCTATGTTACTAGGTAGAGTACCTAAAAATCTTTCTGACAAGGCCTTTGAGATATGATCCATTTGATGCTCAATGTTTCGCAGTGCTACCCTTTGGTTCTACATTTACATCTCTTGATTGTTCATCCCATGATTTTCCTTTTTAATAAAGGATGAGAGTATATTTTCCAAGTTTGATTACAGAGGTACCACTGGTTGTGAGGGTATTGGTGGAACTGGTTGAAATTGTTGTTGGCCTCTAAGAGGGAAGGGTTGTTGGAATGCTTGCTGTGGTGGTCGAGGTATAGGATTCATTGGTGGATATCCTAGTGGTCCTTGATTTCTGAATGGTGCCTAGCCACTTCTTTGCTCGTAGTATCCTTGGTTTTTTTCTATTGATTTTAAACTATCCTTTGTTGAAAGTATTATTGTAACTGCTGAAATTATTGTCATTGCTAATTGTAATTAACATAATTACATTCTTATATTGGTTGTTCATAAACACTTTTTGTGCAGTCTTGATAAAGGTGTGAGCCACTACACATTTCACATGATTGAATTTCCATGACTAAAGTAGGAGGGGTTGGTGGTGCAGCTGATAGTTTGAATGATTCAAATTCCTTGGTCAAAGCATTGACTTGTGAAGCTAGTCGAGTATTCTCTTCAACATTATGGATCCCACATCGTGGCGGTCCATGATCGCTTTTACACTAACTAGCATTATGAGAGACTTCATCTAAATTTCTCAGTCTGCCTTGAGTGTTTTGAACATTAACCCTCCATCATATGTAGCATCAACGACTATGAGGTTGGGTGGTTGGAGGGCTTGGTAAAATGTCTAGAGATGAATCCATATATCGAGTCCATGATGTGGTCACTTTTGGATAATCTCCTTAAAACAATCCCATGCTTCCCATGCTGACTCTCTATCTTCTTGGGAAAAATTCTAGATGTCATTCCACAATTTCCAAGTTCAAATTGGGGGAAAGTAATTGTCTATAAATTTCTTGGCTAGATCATCCCAAGTCACGATGGACTCAGGTTATTGACTTTTGATCTGGTCCTTGGCATGGTATCATTGGGAAAAGGGGAAGGCTCGAAGTCTTATGGCATCGGAAGATACTCCCTGGTTGCGAAAGGTATCGAAAACTTCCAGGAAGTTTGAAATATGCTTATGGGGGTCTTCACTTTGAATCCCACTGAATTGAACCATGTTTTGGATCATATAAATGAGTCTATGTTTGATTTAAATGGTATGTAACTGTATAGGAGGGAATATGATGTTGAGCATAGCACCATGGATTTATGGAAATCCATAATCTATGAAGGTGAAATCTTACTACACTAGTTGCACTCCATGTATGGTAGGTTTAATGTTTAGTGGGTTGGGATAGTATAGACCTTCAGGATTACTATGGTCTTACATTTGTAAATGGTGGCATGCAGAGATATACCTATCGATTTCAGGATCGAAGGAAAGTTGTTCTTGTGTGAAAAATCTCCTTGAACAAGTTGAAGGGCCCTGATGCATGCAATAATATGCAAGAATAAGGACGTGGTGGTGTTTGAAAGAAAGGTAAAAGGAGAAGAAAAGAGAAATATGGAAAGAGAAATGTAATCTTGGGTTATTTTTTCATGGGTTACCATGCCTTATCACAGTCCTTTTTCAAATCATCGGCAACGACACCAAAATTTGACACAGCCACATGCATCATTTAATTCATGAAGGCTACGATTAGATTAGATTTATTTTTCCCAAAATACACTTTCTACTAGGGTGTAATATAGTGGTAGTGCAGGGTCATACCCACAAATATATTTGGATTGGATGGTAGAAAAAAGTCTTAGAACCCTTTGGGGTAGGAGTCCTCTCAAGATGGATGAGTTTGAGAATAACTAAAGCTATGAGTTTTAAGGAAAGTATTAGATATAAGGAAGGGATCAGGATCAATTTCAGGGTTCAGGAGAAAGGATGATCTTTAATTATAATTTGGTATGGTCTCAAGGTATAGGATGTGAAGCAATAAAATGTCACTAGTTGGTTATGGTCAAGAAAACTAGATCTATCCAGGAGACAACTATTCCTTGATTTAGAGATAGTTGCAACTGGGATCCATTAAGCTTGAATTCAAAAGGAAAAAGTATCATAGGATAATGGTCAAGGATTATTCTACCACAATTAGACTAGGTTCATTCGTTCAAATTTTTTATGGTAAAGGTAATTTAAAAGAATTGGATTGAAAATTATTATTTAACCTAATTCTTATTACTTGAGATTACCAAGTTGAAAATTAAATATTAAATGGATTCAATCCCCCCTACTCTCGATCCCTACCCTAAGCAGTTTATTTACTCATGGTAGAATTGATCACAACTAGATAATAATTTTTAAACATAGTTAACATGCTGATAGATATTGGGATTAAACAATTTAAAAACATGAAAGAATTAATTTTAAACCAAATAATTAACATGCAATTGATAATAATCAATATAGTCTTAGAAACAATGAAAATTCCAATAAAATACTTACTTGAAATAAGAACAATAACAATCATATTATAGATTCGATGTGGATTGATGATCGAGATGAAGAACACACGTAAAATGGTGTTAGCGATGCAAAATAATGAAGACTGCTTGGAAATTCGATGATCAGGTCTTGGGTAATCATAAAATAATGAATAAACTTGATGAAAAATGAGTTTAGGGAGAAAGGAAGGAAGAAAATCAAGTGAAAATCAATAGAGAAACAAGAGAATTCCAAAGTATGTCATGCTACGTGATGCACCTCCTATAGGTAAATAATTGGGATATTACATGACATGTAATGATTTTTCACATCATGTAATTCAGATTTCAGTTTTCCTCTACAGTTTTTGAATATTCACAAATATCGTGTGAATCTCATATGTAGATTTTGAACATTGACTCCTTTCATGATTTGTATCATGGACTCAAAATGCGTATCTTCCTCTAGGCCTTATATTGAAAGTGGGAGTTAAATTCAAAGGTTACACGATGTGTATTGGTGAATCATGTCACATAATGACTTCATGTATTGAAACTATTTCACGAATTGCTTCAAAACTTTTCCTCATGTTGTGAAAATTGTCTACACGTTGTGTAATGAAGTTTTATGATGTGTAATGGGAATTTTTGGTCACCTTTTTCATCTTTTCTTTAGAACCTTGAAAGCCTATTTTCTGCAATAAAAATCATATACCTAGTGTATTATTGAGTAAAAAAATGGTCAATCCTTAACAAAATGATAGAAAAATGTATATATGATTTCAGATTATCATTATCACTAAAACCTATACTATAATTTGTGTAATATATAAAATTAATATGTTTTCTATATTACACTGAATTTTTTACAAGATTCAGTAGATAATTTGTTTCTGTTCTTTCCTCACTAATTCCAATGGAACTTTCTGTCAAACTTTTAGTCCTATTATATCTTAAGTTATCACTAAAACTCATACTGTAATTTATGGAATCCCCAAAAAAACATGTTTTCTATATTTCACTAAAATTTTTATAGTATTCGGTAGGGATTTTTTTGTTCTTTATAGTCCTATTATATGTTCTGTGATTTTTAAGGAAATTTTTTACTTTCAATTTTCAAGTGTGCACTTTAGTTCAAGTATAACATCATGACAAAGAGTTATACAAGAAATAAAACCACATTTAAAAGATGTTCATAAAATGGAACTGTAGGATGACCCTTTTTGTAATATGATTGAGGCTTTTCTATCCAATATTGTATCATCATTGGATTGTAAGAAATCTGAAAGCTCTATTTTTAATGTACTCAATAACTATGATTCCTCGGAAAACGATTTCTGAATGGGTGGTGTGGAAAGACAATACTATGAAGGTAATGTCCAAATTATTTTTGGGATAACTGAAGGAGAGATGAAAATAGAATACTCTTATTCTTTCAAGACAACCAATACACTATTATATATACAAAGATTTAAAAAAGGTGTTAGATTATTGACAAAAAATGAAATTGAAAAATCTCTTTTGGAAGCTATAATGGTTAATGAACCAGAAGATCATGTTGACACAACATCACACCTATGTTTTTACAGATGTGCTATTTTGTTTTTCCCTACAATGAGTTCTTACTTGATTTGGGGTTTCATCGATTATGTGGATATTTATATAGATATGATAATACTAAAGTTGTATCATGAAATCCACCAACATTTTATGAATTCTATTAAATAATTTCACAGGCATCAATCAAAGATTATGGGGGATATTATTACATTAATGGTATGGATTGAAATTTATTTTCACTTCTATATAGAGTGATTCATCATATCATTTTTATTGTTCTAGTATTGGTATTGTGAAGAAAACATGTTGTTGAAAGGAAATCAACAAGCTGGAAATATGCCTTTTACTAAATGTTGCTTTTCAAATTTTGATGTTGTTGTCAAGAAACTAAATATTCAAAAAGTTAGAGATAGTGGGGTAAGTATACCAATTAAATTCTTAAATTAATTGTTTTCACAACCCATGTTTATATAAAAATAAAAATATTATAGATGTAGAAATATGAAGAGGTGATGCAACTAGTGCGGTTAGTATACCAATTACAGTCTTAAATTAATGATTTTCTCAAACGATGTTTATGTAAAAAGAAAAATATTACAGATGCAGAAACATGAAGAAGGTGTAAAGGATACAATAACCACTAAGGAATTTGGTGTTTCACAACAAAAAATGTGAATTATAAGGAAAAAATAAATGGCTATGAAGAAGAAAATTTAATATTGAAAAGAAAACTAGAGACCATAGAAGAAAAAGTTAGGAAACAAGCTAAAAAATTAAGAAATTTAAGACGTTGATAAGTAAAAACCCTAATAAAAATTCAATAAAATAGAACCTGTCATTTATAGAGAGAAAATTACCCCTGCTATAATAGAGCTAAATGGGAAATTAGGTCCCAATGAAACTGGTATCCATGAGGTAGAACACTATGAAAAACCCATTAAAACCCCCCACCTCTCCCAAACATCAACCAAGAAGAACAGTTGGAAACACATACTCACTGAACCATATCATTGATTAGAAATATGAAATCAAGAACAAGAAAAGAAAATAAATTAGATTCGGAATATGTTTATGAAACATGAACCAAGAGAAGAAGAAAAGCAGCTACAGAATCAAAATCAGTAGAATATCAAGACGGTCTGCAAAAAAACATTGACCTAACTAGTATTTCACCAAAACCAAAACATATAAGGGATATTATATGACTGGATGTTATACCAAAATGGGTTAGGCATATTCAGTGATTCCAAAAAATAGATTATGAGCACCTCGAGAAGATTCTAGAGTTGGAGTTGGCCTGGTATGTTCCCTTAATTTAAAAATTTATATTAAAGTACCCTTAAATGAACATGTTTTATTATAAATAACTATTATTATTCTATAGTGAATATTTTTGGGAATCTAAAAACAAGTTATATTTAGTAGCAATGGATGATATTTTCTCTCTTTTCAATAAAACAATTACAAGTATCAGGGTGAGTATTGGATAACCAAACTTATTATAAAATAATATTTAATTAGTGTCACATCCTCCAATACTTTTCATTGATATTAGGTAATAGATGCATATGGTAAAATAATAAAAAACAAGAGTGAAATGGGTAAGCTAGCTAAAATATTCCCAAATAAATTTATAATTATTACAAGTGCTTCCATGGTGAGTATATTATTATATACATTATTTAAGTTGAAAATGTAATAATTAATAGTTGGTCTAACTATATTCATATGTACATGGCATAATTTCTAGGGGAAAATAAAAATTTGATACATATGTTGAAAGATAAACTAGTTATAGATCTATTGAAGTTGAATGGAAAAATTTTCATCCCCATCAACACTGCAAATCTACATTGGACATTGCTTGTTTTTAATACTGATAGAAAATATTTTAACCAATACAACTTGATTTAGCCTCAGTTGGGTGGTGGTGGATTTGGTATTTATTAGAAAGATGCATTAGTAATGGAACATTTTCTCCACTTTGACATGAATTTAATTTTAAAATAAAGAAACTGACATAAATGAATTTTTACAATTTGAAAAAATAATTTATCAAACAAATCATTAATAAATGAAGCCCTATTTATTTGGAAAATACTTCTCCCATGTTCATAGTGGAAGATACTCCTCAATATGGAAACACAACCTTGGAATATGAAATAATAGTTTTCTATCTTATGGGGAAGTTGGAAAAAAAATTAGTCATATATGAGGAAGATATCCCAAGAAGAAGTGGATGACTTGTGGATATATATGATAAATTTCTTCCTTTCCGATCTTGCTAACAGCTGGTTGAAAAAATCATTTAGAAGCATGAGTTTTATCTTGGATTCAGTGCTTCCAACATCAATATAAATGATTAAATAACCTAGTTTTATGGGAGTGACATGAAACTTTAATTGAACATGTTCTCATATTCTTGGATTTGTTTAAATATTTGGTATATTAGTAGCATTGTTTGAACATCAAATGGCATGAAACAATGATTTCATATAGGGGAAGTGGTGTTAAATACCCAACTAGCCTCATTACTATTGAAAATAGAAAATATTGTATAGTTCTTTAAATAATATTAAAATATAATTGAAACATGAAGATAAATGGTCTCCAATACCAAATTAGTTGTTTCAAATATCAAAATAGTTTTTGGATGTGTAACAATTCTCATATAGCACATCTATATACAAATTTCATCTTCTAAAAATGGTTTCTCAATCCATTACAATTCAAACCATCCTATAAATGGCCTCAAATAACAAATTAACTATTTTAAAAATACCAAAATGGTGTCCCAATAAAAATAGTTCAGTGGAATAGTATAAAAATTCACATATATAACACCTACACACAAATTACAGTTTCTTAAAATGGTGTCCCAATCCATTAAAATTCAAACTACCCTAGAAATAATTTAATATATTCATATAAAAAATATCACATAGCATATCTACATACCAATTTTATCTTCTTAAAATGATGTCTAAATACATTTCAACTCAAACTATTCTATGAATGTTTTAATAAATTCATTACAATTCAAAACATCTTGTATATAGTGTGGAGGCATCAAAATTAAACCCAAAAAACAACAACTTTCATCCAATGTCAGATCTACTTATTTTCCTCCAATTATATGGAATTAAAAATCCAAATATAAAGTTAAAAATTGGTTGAATGGTATTTCTAAAACAAAGAAACAAAAAAAATTATGTAACTTATAGAAAAAAATGATATTGCTAAACAAATTAAATTTAATAGCATTTTTGCGGCTACAACAACAAAATATGATCTTCCTTGATCTGAAATCTCCTCTATGAAAACAAATATGATATCGAATACCACATTACCATTAGAATACGTCTCTAAAAAATGAAAATCATCATAAAATAAAATCATACTGTCATCATAGAGCTAGATTTTATTTTGTATTTTTATTCAATTGTGTCCACTTTCGGTAGCCATTTTCTAAAAAGATTTTGATTCTATCTCCCCTTTCCTCTTTTGTTTCCATTTAAAAGAGACCTTTCTTAAATTTATCCCAAAATTTTCATGACCAACACCTCAATCCATTGATGTATTTATGATAGTTAACTCTTTAGAAAATTTACTAAAATTAGAGAATGCAATGTCATAACCTGCATCTGTCTCACAAACAATGGTGATCAACTTCATTTACATTCGTACTAATTATTTGTAACGTTTTTCTATATCTAAATTTCTATTATCATTTACATCAACATAATCTCCTTAAAACATTAGAATATTTCTAGTCAATCAAGTCTACCTCCCTAAAAAATATTTTTAGGTATTTATCTCACATCAAGATGATCACAAAATTTTAATACATGAAAAAAAGATACCCAACATACTCAATTTTTTGACAAGAATATTGAACAAATTCATTGGAATATTCATATGATATACAAAATTTATCTTCACAACTAACTATTCCAATAACATACATAAATTGAACTCTGATTTCAATACATGATATCAGAAAAAAAGAACCAGTCATTTGATATTCATGTTGAAAAAAATAAAATAAATTAGGTGTATATCTATTAGAAACTCAACACATTAATGCATGGTATGTGTAAATATTATGAGGTAACTTCGCCTGTATCTCAGATTCAACCTTTGTTTCTCGATATCAATTATTGTCCCATAATCACACAAACTGCTTACAGAAATCAAAAACACTTAAATTATGATTAACATAATAGTTAATCATTCCATAAAAACTTTCACTTAACTGAGTGCTGTGAATACACAATGTTAAAACATCTTTCAAAAAGCAATTCCCCTACTTTTCTTGTAATACAATTAAATCATATAACCACTGTGATTTCCTATCCTCATATTTTGATCTGAAGGAAACCCACTCCTAATCAAACTATTGTGAATTATGGTATGGGAACATACACTTATTAAATCTAGTTATAAAATAGGACCCATCTTCCATTCAATCACAACTATAAAATGGGTCTATACCCACACATCTATACCCATAGTTTTAAAAACTATGGGTACAAGTGGTATATTTTTAGCTATTACCATAGTTTTTCTAAAACTATGGGTATACTAACCCCAATTTGAAGTTTTTATCAGGATGCACCGACCAATTATCCATTTTCTCCCCCACGTCTCCCTTGAGTCCTAGCCTCTCCGCCATCTCATCCCCTCCCCGACCTCGACCTCCCGCCCTGGCCTTCGCCTCCCAGCCCCGCCTCCCTCCCTCTGCCTGCTTTCCTCCTTCTCCGCATACACAAACACCTCTTCTTCTGCCTCCTGGCCCCCGCCTCCACCTACTGACCCTCACCTCTTCCTCGGAAGCCCCCTCCCCCTTGACCGCTTGCTGGACTCCACCTACCAAACTTTGTCTCCTCCCTACCTCCACCTCCCGGCTTTGGACTCTCTACCTCAAAAGGTATTCCCCCTATTCTCCTCACCTCTTTTTTTTTCATTTCTTTTAATCTTTATCATTGAATTAATTATTTTTAGGTGAATCCCACCTCAGCATGGTGGAATTCATCTTGGTTCAAGGGGATAACTATTATCTTGTATAAAGGAGGCTGCTGTGGGTATCCTGCAAACCATTTTTCTCTATTTCTAAGTAAGTTATACAAGGAATGTTGTGTCCTAGGGTTTTCTAGATTTTAGGGTGAAGTCTTGGGATACTCTATTGAAGTTATTTGGTACTTTAGGATTTTTAAACTTTTGGTTAATTTTTTGGAAGTTGATTGCATTGGTTTTCCTTAGGTATTAGTTATTCATTGATTTTAGTTATTAAATAATTGAGTTTATTTAGTGATAGAATTTGGTTTGTTAAATTTTAGGTGATTCTTGAAGGTTGTTTAGAGTATGAAAGCTCACCTATGATCTTGGTATGTGATCTTGACATTTTTGATGATAAATGCATAAGACACATTATGACTCATTGGGATTAGGTATGTGATTGTTTCATATAGTTCATGTATCTTGATAATGGAATTTCTATGATATTATATATATATATATATATTAAATGGAAATGTTTATTATTATAAAACATTGATAGTGATTGATATTCATTTGAAATAATTAATAATATATTAGATGTTCTCTAAAATAGAGTATTGTGTGTGACATAATTACCATTATTTGAAGGATATTTTTAGTTTACAATGATTTTTTTGTGACATTATAGGATTTATTATTAAATTTTTTATAAAAATAGTAATTTTAAAGAGAAAAATTAACTCCTTCCTTCCTTTAGGTGTTTTTTCAAAATGTGTTTGTAAATGAACTCACTACTTTTCCATTTTTATCTTTTATTTTTTATCTTCTAAACCAATGTATTCTAAAATATGAGTTGTAATACCTTATTAAAATACTGATTGAGGAAGTTGGTTTCCAAACATTTTTTAGGTCATGGGCACTTAAAAATTAAAAAATAATTTACTTACGTGTTCTATAGGAGATACATTTTTCCTTAAAGATGAAGTCTTAAATTAATGAAGTGGTGATTTAAAATATATTATTCTAGATTAAAATTTATGACCAACCCATTTCTGATAAATAATACCTTAAAACCTTGTAATTTTGATTATTGGAAATGTTTTGATACTTTTCCAAACATTATAGTTGGTCTATAGTTTATTCCTCATTTTTGTTGTCTATACCATGTGTGATATTATTGTGCATGACATGACTATATATAACTTCATTTGACATCTCCCTAGTATGTCTTAAGGATTTAAAATGGCATACCCATTCTTTATTTGGATTGATATTATCATGTTTGATTGTATTATTATTATATTTTATTTATGGATATTTTAATAGATTTTTCATGGTTAAACATCATGGTTATTATTATCATACTAGAATGGTTTTATAATAGTGCATAGTGAGCATGTGCAATATGATTTATTTTTATTTCATGTTTATTTACTTAAGCACAGACCCAATCTACTATTTTACCATAGGATATGTTTACAAATTTGACATAGAACATGTCTATTATTATAATGTGAAACATTTTTGTTATTTTATATAGAGCACATTTTGTGAGTTTTTCTTTAGGTTGATTCTTGATGTTCAGGGCTCTTGGGTCTGATTGGACTTTATATGCAAATTGTTCCATGTAGAATGAAAAAACCAAACCAAACCAAACCAAACTTGTACCTCTCCAAATAGAACTGACATGCATAAACCCATCCTAACACGACACAAACTGATTAGAACCAAACTTTATTGAATTGAATCAAATCAAATCATCATAACCTAATTTATAATGGATAGAATAAAACCAAATAAAAAATAGAATTCAATGTTTAAAAAAAATATATGTCATGTTGTAACTAGTGACATGGTTGATTAGATGATATTATACCAATTTATTTACTAAATTTTGTCTTAATGTTCTTATTCATAGCTTATTTAAATATCATTATACTGGTATAATAGTAAATGTTGGATATAAAAACATGACCATCATTTCTAATATTTAACATATTTTTTTTATAATTGTACAATATTTGAGAATAAATTATATTTATATATGTAGAGCATAATTTTACTCTATTTTATTAAGCATTATAGTTGATATAATTAGTAATGTTTTCCTAAGAATGGATACTATTTAAATAGATTTGTGACTACACTAGAAGGGGTGTATATATATATTTTATATAAAATATAAAATGGTGTGTTGTCCAATAATGTATGTGGTTGAATGGGATATTTCTTACACCATGTATACATATACCCCTTTCCCCCTTTCCACTAATGGGATGGGACCCTAGAGCACTAAATCTAGTATACACTTTCACCTTTCCATGTGATATAGTTCTTCTCCTAACCTCCATAAGTAGAAAATACATACACATGGTTTGTGGGGATGGGTAATTGATTGGACCTACCCCACTCATCTCAGATTCCTTGTGTTAACCTAATTCAGATAATATTGGTGTGGACCCTCTCAGTATTGTGTGTTATTATTTATATCTAGTTTGTGATATATAAATACCTTTATTGGTTACCATTATTATTATATCATTGTCAACTTCTTTTAAAGTTGTTGTATTATATTTATTTAATCGAGTAGACATGATTATGCATACACTTGTTTATTCACCACTATGTTAAGACTTCATATGTGGTTCCCTACTGACAATGTATATACTCACACCCTTTATAGGCACTATAGTAGACATACATCATTGCATGCAACATTTCAGGTTTAGATAGGTATCTTGTTATGAATTAGATATATGTGGCCTAATTGATCTTAGTTGTTTTTAAGTGCCTATTTTATGGATTCTAGTTGGGGTATTTTTTATGCCATGATAGTCACATAGAAAAAGTGCAATGGGGCTATCCTGGGTTGATCCAAAGGTGTCTCCACAGGTTGGAAATACCTTTTTAGTTTTTTTATGTCCTGTTTGGTTTATGAATTTCTTATACACATGGAGTTTATTTAGTTTCTCTTATTTTATAGATTTTTAAATTATTTGAAACTTGGTTTAAGGTCCATGAATGCTCATATAGATTATATATTTATTATAGTATATAAATTCTATAAAACTATTATCTTGGTAGTCACATACTTATCTGGAGGTCCTGTTGAATTCCCATCATGGATTCTATTTTTGATTTGAAACTCCTACTAGGTAAACCACCTTCCACTATTTAGTTTTCAACCCTTTTAATTTATTCCAACCTCTAGTGATATGGAGGTGTGCCTGAGGTGAGTTGGTGTATCTTTTGGGAATTAGAATATGGAGATTATGGAGATAGTAATTATTTTGGGGTTTATATATATGGTATAGTGAATGCCTTGAAGATGTTCGATAGGTTGGTGCATCCTTTGTGTAGTAGGATATCTAGGTGGTTTGTGACTTTTATTAGTTTGGAAGTCATACAGTGAAGCATGGTGGGGTCTTGGGTTTGTATTGGTATGTTAGTTGTCTGTGTGTTTGGGAAGACTAATATTTTGTGGAATTTTATGAGTCAATATGGTTTTGGGAGTTTTTCATTATAGGTCTATACTGATGCCTAGGCCTCAGCCTCTACCTAGACATCGACCTCGACCTCGAACTCAACCTCGACCTCGACCTCGACCTTGACCTTGACCTCGACCTCGACCTCGACCTCGACCTCCCAGTCTCTGACTCCGCCTCAACCTCCCAACCCCCGCCTCAACCTCCCACCCCCCGAATCAATCTACCGACCTTCGCGTCCCAGTCCCCATGTCTCTCCCTCCATATAAACCCCCAACCCCACTCCATCCCTCCACCTCAACCTCCCGACCTCCCCCCATTCACTCGTTGGGCCAACCCCCTCCCCTCCCTGCAGGTCCATTTCCCTCTCCCCCATAGGTTGAGAAATTTTCTCACCTGATCAACGAATGACCTTCTCCTCTTCTAGAATTATCCCTTGTTCTACTTTTTTGATGCTCATCCCATCAAGAATCTCTTGTTCATCGAGGCGCACCCCTCTAGGTCGAGGCATGTTTTTGTTCTTCAAAGGGCATCTCCTGTTTATCCATCATTCTCCTTTGATTGGGAGTTTTTGTGATTCCTGTCTTGTTTGATAGTGAGTTCATAATCCTTCTATATCCACTATTTTGAAAACCACTGTACACTTTAATTTGATTTAGATTAACTTGACGTTTTTTTAAGTTCCTTATGTGAAGACTATAATTTTTGATTCCATGTTCTATTGAACTATAAGATTCATCTATTTTCTAGAGAATCATTAAATTGAGATAAATTTATTTCATAAAAAGTAATAACTACTTGAAATGTTCGTATAAATATGTCTTAGATATGTTTCAATGAATCTATCTTAGTGAAATATTTAGTTATGATTTTTTCTTCTAATGATGTATCATCTAAACTTGAAGTTCTCAGAATAAAACTGTTGCATCTTGTTATGAATTTATTTTGAAATTAAACAATGACATTGAGGATTATGATTTGTTATAAAATATGAATGCAATGAAGCATAGTTGTAAATTTTATTGAAGCCTACATTATCTCGTGACTAGTGTGGTTTTGATTATATTTTTGAAATTCATTATATTTTCAAAATAGATTCCATTATTTGAAGTATCATTGTAAAAGAACTTAGTTTTTATTTTTTAATGAAATTTTATGATCCTACATGATCGAAGAGTTTTCAAGGCTAGGAAACTGAATCTTATAAATGTTTATTGATGATGTCTAGTGTTGGAAATTATAGATCATGTAGAAAGAATATGAGTACCTGATGATAAAGGATGTTATGGATGCCACCCCACTTCACCCTGTTGCCTGGACTATGATCCAGGTATCACCGCGCATCCACCATAGGCCCATCTATGTATTTATTTTTTGTTTTCTAATTGTGCGTTCATGATTAGATGTAATTTTATTATTATTTAATTATTTTTTTTCAACTATCCACATTTAATTATTATTTTTCATATTTAAATGTATTATATTTCAGGTTTAAGTAAAATGACTATTGAGAGTGGAATTTGAGCATATAATGTTGTAGAATCTATAACACATGACTATTTTGATTGAAAATTTGTATCACAAACTCAATTGTTACTTTTAAAAAACCACATTTATTCCAGTACTCTTGAATGTAATATTACTAATACTTGTGAATATCACTTTATATTAAATAATAGTTGTTTGGGTATCACCTTTTAAAAATAATAATATATAAAGAAGTTATAGGTATTGAAAGTTTGAAACATTATTATGTTTTTTGGGTGCTGATTTTTGCCTTTGATTTTATTTATTATTGGATAATAGTTTTGGTAAAATAAATTACAGTTACCATCTCTTTTGATTCATCTTTGCATGTGCTCTCCTATGATCATTTATGTTTTTGGATTGCTTCATTTGTATAGTTTTCCTAAGATCTAAATAATGAAAATTTTTAAATTCATTCTTCTCACATTTTCCTAAGATCAAGGTAAATACTCTACTCATCATTTTTTCATCATGAAGAAGAATATTTAGGTAATTTTACAAATTTATAATTAATTAATATTTTTTTTAAAATAATTATTATAAAATGATTTATTTTATGATATGATGTGAATTTCTTCCAACAATGTCATGAATTTTGATTATATTTTCATCAGGGGTGTTAAATGATAATTCTTTAGTAAGTTCTCCCACTCTGTACATTAATGTTATGGTGTGAATTTATTCTATGCAATGAAATGAATTTTGAGTGTTTGAAATCATCATCAATTGGAATTTCTATGACATGTGTTTTGATTCTATCCGAATACCAGTGTTTGAAACAATCATCAAATCAAAATTGATTTATTTGATTATAAACCATCTAAACATATTAATTTGTATGACTAAAGGATCCCCTTTTTCTGCTATGACATATATTTTGTACATTCAGAAATTTTCTTATTCATTTCTATTCTGCATAGGAGGATGTCTACAATCTCATGGTATAGGTATGATGTGAATTTTTATTCTTCTAAACAGTACTTCAAAACTGATTACTATAATTCTATGTTGTGTTATCATATGAGGTGTATTTTTATTCTAATTCTACTATGACCTGCATACATTGGTCTTCATCAGTATTTGAATCCCTCTATTGGATTTCTATTCAAAATCATTTTCATCTTCTGTTTTATTCCCTTATTATATGGATGGATAACCAAGCTTCTTTACTCTACTGCGGGTAGCATTATTATATTATAGAGCACACCAGTGCTTGCATAAACCCTCACCTTGAGGACTACGATCATTTTGAGGATTCCACTCAATGTGATTATGGTTTTTATGACCACGATGCTCTTCAAGATTTTATGGGAACCCATTGGGACCTTCCCTCAAACCATGATCTCGATGTCCCAAGCCACAATCTCCCTCAAGATATTGGATCATTACATGACAAATGCTGAATTGTCTCTAGATTCAATAGAGAGAGTGGAGCATTGGGATGATTCTATAGCCATCGATGTCAAAAAATAGATCTTTTAGCTTGGATGATGATGATGAAGAACCCTATTTGAGGAATTTGAACCTAATATTCACAGGGGGAACTTACAGCCATAGTTGGGACTGCTGGATTAAGGAAGTCCTCTCTCTTAGATTCAATTCTTGGTGAAATGCACAAAACAAATGGGATGGTTTGTACTTTTCCAGTGACTAATTTTTAATTTATTAGTTCATCACTTGAATGTATTAATTATTACATTGAATTGTATGATTTATTTCCTTTCATTAGGTCATTATTTTTGGCACAACTGCATATGGTTACCAAACATCATGGATTCAAAATGGTACCATTCAAGAAAAAATCATGTTTGGATTGATGATGAACCTGGAAAGATACAGGGTAGTCATCTAGGCCTATTGATTTGATAAAGACTTGGAAATGATGGAATCTGAGGACTAGACTGAAATTGGGGAGTAGGGAATCAACCTCATTGGTGGCCAAAAATAGCGCATACATCTTGCTAGAGCTATTTATCAAGATCTTGATATTTACCCTCTTGATGATGTTTTTAGTGCAGTAGATTCCCACACTGCAATTTTAATAATATTATATATAATTTCTGATATATTCCATTATTTTTGCAGGAATGTGTGGGGGGGATTCTCAAAGGCAAGTCCATTTTACTGGTTACCCATCAAGTTGACTTCTTGAATAATTTTGACATCATATATGTGAGTTTTCTTTAGTCTATTTTATTTTTTGTGAAGTGGGTCTTCGCTGAGTTTACATGGAAAATAGGTTATGAGAGATGGGATGATAGTGAAATCTGGGAAGTACAGAGATATAATTGAATATGGAATGTATTTAATGATTTGGTGATGGTCAATGACTGCTCGATGGAACTGGAATAAATAGGCTGCAATGTGCTTACCATGAGTTCCCCTAAAACACCAAACTCACCAGAAGTCTCATTGGAACGTTCAAAATCCACTAGTGAAGGAATGTATCTCAAATATGTTTTGTCACCTAAACTATCATATGAACTGTGTGATTATTTTTACTCTTCATTTGTACCTTAAAATATGTTTTCTCAAGTATCATGTCATTCACCTTTATCTGTCTTCATCAGTCTTTAAATCCATTTTGTATTTTTTTTACAGGTCAAGTTCTATACCCACAATTCATTGAACTATGGGTATATTATTTATAGTGTGATAATCTATATCCACAGTTCAACTAAAACCATGGGTATTATGGAATTTCCCAGGCCTATACCCACAGTTCTATAGAACCGTGGGTATAGCTCTATCCCAACGCCTCAGTAGCCCATGGTTCATAGAACCATGGGTATAGCCTATACCCATGGTTCTAGGGGATATACCCATGATTCCAAACCATGGGTATATGATATATTTCTAGTAGTGAATTACCTAAATGTTTAATGCCACTTTTCATCAAATTACACATACAAAGGAAATACTGAGTTCTCATTAAAATGTAAAAAATGGATTTTCCCATTGCTGCATCCTGATTAGTAAATATAGTTTTACGTCACTTCATGTGATGCACATGTAATTGTTTTATAAACAACCAAGAAAAGGAACACATGGTTTCATCATATAATAAAGTTATCCCAAAAAATACAATCACCCAATGATGATTAAAGCCCAAAAATACACCTAAGGGGATTTACTCTTTATTAGTTCTGAAAGTGGTGTAAAAAACAACCAAATCTATAAATAACTCATATTTTGTCTTCATTTTTGGATCATCCCATAAAATATTAGTAATTTTCCCAGTCAATTCAAATCATATAGTATAGAAAAATGATGGATTGTCCTGACTTTTTCTTTCCAAGTACTCTAAAATACAACATGAATCCCCATGAACTAATTCTATTTCCTGATTAGACCTTAAAAAATTCAAATGATCGAAACACATGTAACTAAGAACATCCTAACCCCCTGTAATATCTATCGCTAAAGAGAAGGAATCATTGGGTTTAATACCCACTAAAGTATTCACATATAACTCAACTGCTTGTGCTTCTGTTATTTTTCTCTAAGGCCTCATCATATGAATTGATTTAGGATTGTGAAAGTGATGATTATTCCCTTCAGAAAATACATTACATGCATATTTCCCACAAGACAACAAAATAACCCCTATTCGAGCAAGGAAACTTGTACGTGACTCAACCTGAGGAAATTTTACCATGTTATCAGGTTTTTAAACCTTTCTATGAACTTATTTTCTATATGAATAAAGGCATGATGTAACAATTGATTTATCCTTTATACTTTTATTCAAGTATTTTTGATGTACACAAAACCCATTTAGTCCACCATATGTAACATAAAAACATTGTGCATCATCAAGTGATTTAAATGGTTTAATATATGATGATACAATATCAACATAATCATTATTGGAACAACCTGCAACATAAAAACATAAGTTCAATTAAAGTACATAAATAAACAAACTTTTTAAATATCATGTATAAATAATTCTGTAGAAATTTTAAAGGAATATCTAGTGAAAGTTCCACTGTAAATACTCATAAATGTTCTGGGAAAAATCTAGACAAATTTCCAGTGGAAGTTCTAGTGGAAGTTCCTGTGAAAATTCCAATGTAAGTTCCAGTGGAAGTTCCAGTGAAAGTCCTAGTGGAAGTTCCACAATACAACCAATATTTTATACTTATAAAACTAAATTTAATTAAATATAATTTTATTAAATGAAATTATAAAAACTTTTTATTACATTTGTTACATATTTTTTATAAAAATAAACATTTGGAAATGTATAAACTATATGAATAAAAATGTAAATAAAGTTTATATATTTAGAAAAATAAATAATCACAAAGATAATTATATTTATAAATATATAAATAAAACTAAATTTATAAGATATTTTGAATATATTTTTTACAAAATATCTAATGAAATTTTCATTGGAAGTTCCAGGGGAATTTCCATAATACAATCAACAATTTATATTTATAAAACTAAATTTAATTAAATATAATTTTATTAAATGAAATTATAAAAACTTTGTATTACATTTTTTACATAATTTTTATAAAAATAGACATTTGTAAATGTATAAACCATATTAATATAAAGGTAAATAAAATTTATATATTTAGTAAAATAAATAATTACAATTATAATTATATTTCTAAATATATAAATAAAACTAAATTTATAAGATATATTGAATATATTTTTTAAAAAATATCCAGTGGAAGTTATAGTTTAAGTCCCACAATAAACCAACAATTTATACTTATAAAACTAAATTTAAATAAATATAATTTTATTAAATGAAATTATAAAAACTTTTTATTACATTTATTATATAATTTTTATAAAAATAAAAATTTAAAAATTTATAAACCATATGAATAAAAATGTAAATAAAATATATATATTTTTTAAAATAAATAATTACAAATATAATTATATTTCTCAATTTATAAATAAACTTAAATTTATAAGATATATTGAATATATTTTTTACAAAATATCCATGTAATGTTCTAGTGGAACTTGAGCTGAATTTTTTTTGGAATGTTCTAGTGAAAGTTATAGTAGAACTTCCAGGACAAATTCCAATGGAACTTCTAGGTCAAGTTCTAGTAGAACTTCCAGCAAAAGTTTCAGTGGAAGATCCCATTAAAACTTTCATAGTAAGTGTAACACTGGGATGTTTTTATGAAATATTTTCTTTAAATAATTTTTATTCTTTAGTAGTTTTCTTTGCACGTAATCGTGATTTTAAACGAACCGTGAGATCCCCTTAATATAAAATTACCATTATAGCCTAGCCGTTATATTAACAAGAATAATTATAACTAAATTATGTAAATGCATTATGAATTCATTGGTTATTAATTATTTATGAAAAATATAAATCAATTAGATATTTGGATTTTTGAGTGAATTACATCTGGTAATGAAATTAATGAGGTATATGTGTTATATAATTAATAAAATAATTTTTATATTCATCCAAAGGATACTTTAGTCATAGGGTTTGAATAAGACCTTATTTTATGTATAAGATCCTATTTTTTTGAAAAAGGTTAATTTTACACCTTTGAATGAAGAACCCATTTTAAATTAAGATTTTGACACATTAATAATTTTTATATGAAAACATAAACGTGTTATTTTTAAGCAGGATATAAAAATTTACTTTGGATAAATTTCTGATATTTTTCTGATAACTTTCATGTTTTGATGAATAGTAAAAATACACTAACTTTTAATTAAAAACAATTTTTTTTCATTGAGATAATTTATATGGTTAGATTATAATATTTAATGGTTTTAAAGTATAAATATAATATATTTTTACCATTTAATATAATTTATTCCATTATCATTAATTTTACATATAATTCATACGTAAAAACATTTCAATCTTTTGCAATGTTTTAACTTTTAAAACCTGTTTTCTCATTTAAAAAATGGGATTAATTTTAAATTAATTACTGCAAATTCTGTGTTTTGAATTTAAAAAAATGGATTCAATATTTTTAATAAGAAGTTTCAAATTTTCTGAATAGGTACCTTTTATTTTTGGATATTATGAATAGTAACTTCAGTAATTAGTTTATTTACCATGGTTAAAGTGTAAATATGGTAAATACGGGTAACAAAATAACAATTTAATATTATAAAACTACCCTAAAACGTCTTCTAATCCTAATTGGATGAGATATTTCTGACCATGGGCATCCTTGTGTCGATTTTTGGACCCCATGGATTCTCATCGATGTGAAAATGACATTTTATAAGAATTAATTTAAAGTAAAGATAATTATAACCTAAGCAAATATCTTTTACTGATTTGATTTTAATATAGGGTTATATAACTGATCTCTATTCCTATAAATAGTCATTATAAATCTAAAAATATTTACTATATCATGCTATTTTATTTATAATTTTTAGACATTATATAAATAGTTTTATTTATGAAAATATTATAATGTAGTGATTACCTCATTAATGAAAGATTCAAATAAATGAATTTATAAATATTAAAAAAAATATAATTTGGTTATTTTGTTGTCATAAAAGATTTTTTTGGATGATATTGACATATTATATTTGAGTTAATTCCTTAGTTTCTAGGGAATCAAGTTGTTATGAATTTTTAAAAAGTCAATTATGAATAGTGTCCAAAATTGACACAATTCATAACTTAAAACATAAAATGTTTATTAAATGATATTAAATTCATAACAATATAAGATTCAGAAAAATGGTTAATATAAATCTAGATATATTATAAATATTTTTTTTGAGTTGTTTAACATGATATGGTAATTTAATTAACCCATAATGTGTAAATAGCATGATATCACGGTAAGATTAAAAAGGGTAAAATAAGGGTTAAACCAAAAAGATAAGGATAAAAACATATTCTAAACTTGTCTAAAAATTATTAGATGATGGGTATTCGAAATAAAATAATCCTATATTCTAATTAAATAAGTTTTGGAACTTTTTTAGTTAAAATTGAATTTATAATATATTAAAATTTTGAGAGTTTCCTAAAGTTCCCCTCTCCACTCTTATAAAAGGGAATATCCTCCCTCTCATTTTCACTTAATTTTTAGCCTTAAATCTTGGCCAAACCCTGAACTTTTATCTTATGAAATTTACTAGTTACATTCTAGAGGTTCTGGTCTTCTCAAAAGACCAACTCTAGTGCCCTAAGAAGAAATTTAAAGGAGGAACGTCGAGTAAGAGGTAATCTCTTCTACCGATTCTTTCAAGTTTATTTCTTCTTATACTTACTCTTCTTTAGTGGTTTCATTATAAAGTAATAAAATCAGTATCACTAATATATTGATATGTTATTATAAATATTAAACAACCCTATTTCACCTTCTATCCATCCTACGAAAAACAAAATCACCGCACGTGCGTACGTACGACTTATCGTCTCCACGTTGTGGTGTAATAGGTTTTTCACCACCACCTTACTTGGATGGGTATAATGGTGGAAATAATAACTATATATTATTATTATAAAATTATAATAATTCTGAGATATTATACACCATCCATGTCAATACTGTTCAACAATTATTGAAACGATATCATCGCTCGTGCATACGTACGACCTACCGTCTCCACGATGCGATGCAATTCATTATACATAATCTTAACTAAATCATGATTATATAAATGAATTGAATGAATAAATATGATATATATTATACTAATACCATTTTGTAAATGATATTACTATAAACTAAATATATTAATAATAACATATCTGACAAAACATGCATAAGAACATAAAGCAGTTAATACCTGAATAACAAGTAATAATGAAATGTTACTAACAAATGGATGAAAATATGATCATAAATGTTATCATAAAAATTATTATCAGTAACATTATTTATATCATCATATAGGAGATTTAGATACATATGAATCATATCATACCTAAGGTAAGGGATAACTTTTCCAATCTCGTTTTATTCGAGATTGTTTATTTGTATGTATCTACTGGGGATATATTTATCATCCATGTCCATGTTCTTTAAAAATATTCTAATAAAATGTTTACTATTCTTCTATGTATGTTTAAATTCATTTTTACACATTTTTAACTTTACTACATGGTTTGGAATAAATCTTTCTTTTGTTTACCATACGAAGTACTTTTTGACTTTTCAAGAAAAAGTACGAGGAGAATGTTTTTCTTTTAAATTATACGGAATGAATAGTTTTTTACATATTCATAATTCCTTATTTCCATGAAGCTTTCTATACACGTTTACAATTTTATTTTTAACTTAAATTATTTTCTTTTAAAATTTCATGACATTTTGAGAAAAGAAAACATTTAAGAAGAAGAAAGGATATTTTCCTCAGGAATGAATCTCAAGTATTTTATCAAAATTATTTTCCATATAATATTACATAGGTTTATGCTTCTATACCTATTATTACTATGATTTTTTTATGTTTATGATGGAATGTTATTTAAGGAATCCATTTGTTTTATATCAATTATGATGGAATGATGTTTAAGAAACCCATTTTATTGCATGGGTTATACTATGGTAAATGTTTTTATGTTTTTATGGCACATGTAAGAATGGTTTCATTATGATATGGGTGGGAACTATATCTCCCTATAATGCATTGGGTAAATATTTATATCTCATGATATATACATGGATGGAATGACAAGTTAATCTGGTTCAGTGATACATGGATGGAATGAGGAGAGAAATCGGTTCAGTAATGGACTTTGTCTGCTATGATGGTCTTGGAAATGAGCCTTGACTAACATGAAATTATTTTATATGCTTATGTGTGTATGAAAATTTTTTTCACATCTTATTTTATGACCATTGGGATTATATTTCAATTTTATGATTTATCCCATGACATGATATTGTGATATTTTATATGCAGGATAATATTTTCAAATGTTATGTTCTTATGAATATGATATGTTTTTTATTTCATTTTCTTACCCTTACTGAGAATTTGAGATCACCCTTTTATATATTTGTTTTCCCCAGGACATGAAGAATGATATTAAGTATGATATTCTAAAAAGGAGTCTAGTTATGATGAAATAAATGAGAGATAATATAGATGTTTTACGAACCAGTTGTTTATGTTTCCCATTTTATAAAGACACTATACCTTCACAGTCCTGTCATGTTTTTTTTATGTTGTAATAAATATACTTTAATTCTGAAGTGATATCAATGTATGTAAATAATGGTTCTCTATAGTTGGTATTAAAGGAAAGGTATAGTTATCCTTTGGAAACTAGGATGAGAAATCCTTAAGGATATGTCTAAGTATAAGATACAATCCTAGTGTTATAGAAATGAACATGAATAACCTAGGATAAAACCTAAAGTTTCCTAAATTGAAATTTTATTCTTGATTATGCGGTTTTTCTATTATGATTAGTTTTTCTCGCACTATTCTTCTTGGTTTTAGTCCTTGGATGGAACCCAAAGGAACTGTGTTAATGCTGAATGTGATGGGAAATGCAATGATTTTCCCCTAGAGAAACCAAATGTTTTGGGAGCTGGAATGAAAAATATTATAGCCATGATCACACAACTTTCTCAGGATATAAATCATGCAGGACTTCCAAACAAGAAAATGAGGGAAAAACATTCTGTTGAATCCTTCATGAGGAAGTGTCCACCTTCATTCATTGGGTTTTCTGATCTATTAGTGGTTGAACAATGGATCAATACCATTGAAAAGATATTTTTAGTTCTATAATTTTTTGAACATGATAAGATCATCTTAATAGTATATCATTTGGAAGGTGAAGCTGATCAATAGTGGAATCTTATGAAGAATATAAGGAAAAGAGATGAAATTGAGTCTATGGAATGGGACAAGTTCAAGAACTTATTTTTCAATAAGTACTTCCCATATATTCTTCGAACAAAGATGAAGAAGGAGTTTCTTGAACTGAAGCAAAAGGATGATGAATCCGTTGGTACCTTTGATTCAAATTTTACAAGACTTTCAAGGTACACTTCTGTAATTATTATCCAACCTGAGAGTAAGATTGATCAATTTTTTAGTGGCTTAAAACCAAGTATACAAAGGGAATTATCCATAAGGGACTTCAATATCTATGAGAAAATTGTTCGATGTGATCTCAAGGTTGATAAGGAGATTGGAGTAAACTATCAGTAATATGGGTTTGATAAGAAGAGTAGAATGGAATTCAAAGGAAAATATAAATACCACACTGAAAATAAGATGAGTTTTCCCTTATACTCAAAGTGTGGAAAGAAACATGGATGGAATGTCTTAAAGGGGCTAGTAAATGTTTTAAGTGTAGAAAATAAGGTCATCAGGCAATTGAATGCTGAAGTGATGGGAAAAATATGTCTAATGATGCAAACAAAGAAAATGATACACGGAATGAACCTCCTACACTTTAATGTTACAAGTTCAAGAAAATGGAAAATTATGCCAGTTAGTGTCCCAATCCAAGGGTTATTGATGATGATCAATTTCAATAAACTATTAAGGACAAAGACAAAGGAAAGTCACATACAATTACTATCAGTGACATAGAGTATGATAATTAAGTGGTGAAAGGTAGACTTACCATCCACTCTAAATTATCAAATGTTTTATTTGATTTTAGATCCACCCAATATTTTATTTATAAAGAATTATATAAGGGTATCACCATATTACCTCAACAATTAGATGTTGAGTTAGCTATGAAAACTCATAATCGCACAACGGTCTCATCAAAAGTTTACAATTATTCTCTAATTGAAGTTTGTGGGAAAGTGATTCCTAAAAATCTTATGATCCTTCCTATAGTATAATTTTATGTGATTCTTGGCATATATTGGATTTATTTATATGAATCCCATATCAATTTATAAATAAGGGAATCCACATTTTATATTCCAGATCAATCTATGATCATCTATTGATACAAGGATGAATATAAGCTTCCAATAGAAATTTATTCCATATTATGGGTCTTTATTCCAAAAAAATAAGGTTATTTATCTCAAATGGTTGGGGAGAAACTCACAATTAATAATACACCCTTTTTATGGGAGTTTGATGATGTATTCCTAGAGGAATTTATAGATCTTCCACCAAATTATGAAGTTGATTTTTCAATAGAACTCATACCGGGTGCTATGCCTATTTCAAAGACACATTATAGAATGGACCCAATTGAGTTATAAGAATTGAAGAAGCAACTCCAATTATAATATTGATAAAGGATTCATATTACCTAGGCATCACATTGGGGAGAACCTGTTATGTTTGTTAAGAAGAAATATGGATCAATGAGACTCTACATTGATGATAAAGAACTTAAAAAGATCACTATCAAGAAACAATATACTCTTCCCCAAATTGATGAATTATTTGACCAACTACACGGAGATTAATACTTTTCCAATATTGATCTTCATTTAGGACATCATCAATTAAGGGTTAGAAAGGAGGGTATACCAAAGACTACATTTTGTACAAGGTATGGACACTATGAATTTATGGTGATGCCTTTTGGTCTTACTAAATCCCCTGCCATCTTCATGGATCTAATTAATAGATTCTTTGGAGACTATATTGATTAGTTTCTGGTAGTATTTATAGATGATATTCTTGTCTATTCAAAGAGAAAGTAAGAACATAAAGATCACTTGGAAATTGTATTGAAGACCCTGATAAAGGAGAATATTTATGAAAAATTTACCAAGTGTAAATTTTGGATTAAAAAAGTTTTATTTTTGGGTCACATAATCTCAAGATAGGGGATATATATGGATCCAGCAAAAATAGAGGTTACTAAAAGATGGTCGAGACCAACAACAGTAACTGAGATATAAATTTTTCATGGTTTGGATGGATATTATCAAATTTTTGTGAAATATTTTTCATGATTATCTAATCCACTCACCAAGTTGACTCGCAATGGTTTAAGTTCATTTGGATGGAGGAATGTGAAGAGAATTTCAAAGAGCTAAAAATAAGGTTAGCCAGTGCACCTGTACTCATACTACCTTGTAGTGGAGAAAGGTTTGTGATCTATAGTGATGCATCCAAAAAGGGTCTAGGGTGTGTTCTCATGAAAAATAACATGGTGATAGATTATGCCTCACGACAGTTGAAAATCCATGAGCAAAATTACCCAACTCATGATTTGGAGTTATTTTTGGTAATCTTTTCATTAAAAATATGGAGGCATTATCTTTATGTTGAAAGTAGTGATATTTATACTGATCATGAAACTTCAAAGTATATTTTCACTCAGAAGGAGATGAATATTCACCAAAGAAGAGGGTTGGAGTTGATTAAAGATTATGACTGCTCAATACATTACCACCCTAGGAAAGAGAACAAGGTGGAAGATTCTTTGAGTCAAAAAGACCATGCCAGCTTAGCCATGATGAGGATCATGAAAGATAAAATATTTATGGATTTTCAAAAGATGGATCTTGAAATTTTAATAGAAGGGGAGAAATATTATCTTTCTCAAATGAATGTTCATCCATATATACTAGTAAAGATTAAATAGGCACAAAAGGGAGATGTAGAGTTACAAAAGAAGGTGAGAAATGTTCCTAAATTCAACCTTGATTATGGTGAAATAATAAGGTTTAGGATCTGGGATTGTATTCCTCCCATACCAGAATTAAAGAAGGAATTATTGGATGAGGCTTATATTTCTTCATTCTCTATTCACCCTGGAAGCACAAAGATGTATAGGGATCTGAAAAAGTACTTCTGGTGGGGTAGAATGAAAAGCGATGTCACCGAATATGTCTCTCGATTATTGGTTAGTCATCAAGTTAAGGTTGAGAGATAGAAGTCTAAGGGGATGTTACAACTATTACCCATAATATAATAGAAAATGGGAAAACATAACTATGTACTTTCTCATCGGACTTCCCAAAACATCCAAAGACAATAATGCTATCTGGGTTATAGTTGATCGTCTTACGAAGTCAACACACTTCATTGCTATTAGAGATGATTTCTCTATTGATCAACTTTCCATGATATATGTAAAGGATTTGGTAAGATTACATGGAGTAACACTTTCCATTATATCTAATAGGGATCTGAGGTTTACCTAAAAGTTCTAGAAAAGTCTTCATCATGCTCTGGATACAGAGTTAAGTTTTAGCACTGCTTACCATTCTCAGATAGACGGTCAGTCTGAGGGGAAAATTAAAACTCTTGAAGACATGTTGAGAGCTTTCTCTATGGATTTAAAAGGTGGTTGGGATCAACACCTACCATTGGTGGAATTTTATTAAAATAATATCTTTCACACCAGTATTCAGATGGATCCTTATGAAGCCCTATATGGAAATATGTGTATAACTCCATCTTGTTGGGATGAAGTTGGGGAAAGAAATCTATTAGGACATGATCTTGTTGTTGAAATGACAGAAAATGTCAGATCTATTCAACAACACATAAGAGAAATTGAGAGTTGACAAAAAAGTTATACTGAAAACTGAAGAAAAGACCTCAAGTTTGAAGTGAGTGATAAGGTGTTCGCACAAATATCTACCTGGAAAAGAGTAATGATATTTGGAAATAAGGGAAAGCTGAGCCCTAGGTATATTAGTCCTTTTGAAATACTGGATCGTGTTGGGAAGTTAGCTTACTGATTGGAGCTTCCACTGAATATCTCTTAGGTTCATGATGTGTTCCATTTATCTCTCCTGAGAAAGTACATGCATGATCCTTCACATGTACTAAGCTCAAAAGTCATACCACTGGAGCAATATCTTTCTCATGAAGAACAACTAATAGTGATTCAAGATCGCAGCGAAAAAGTTCTATGAAACAAGGCCACTCACTTGGTTAAAGTTTTATGGAGGAACGACCAATTTGAAGAAGATACATGGGAACTTGACGATATGATGAGGGAAAAGTATTGTCATATGTTTATTCTCAAGTGATGAATTTAGAGGGTGAAATTCTATTTAAGAGGGGTAGAATCTAACACCATAATGTTTTTATGAAATATTTTCTTTAAATAATTTTTATTCTTTAGTAGATTTCTTTGGATGCAATCGTGAGTTTAAGATAACCACGATTTGGCCTTAATATAAAATTACTATTACAGACTAGCCGTTAGGTTATCAGGAATAATTATAACTAACTTATAAAAATTAATTATGAATTCATTTCCTATTAATTATTTATGAAAAATATAAATCAATTAGATATTTTTAATTTTGAGTAAATTGCATTTGGTAATGAAATTAATGAGGTATATGTGTTATATACTTAATAAAATATTTTTTATATTCAACTAATGGATAATTTAGTCATAGGGTATGAATAAAATCTTATTTTATGTATAAGAACCTATTTTTTTTTAAAAATGTTAATTTTACACCTTTGAATGGAGAACCCATTTTAAATTAAGATTTTGGCACATTAATAATTTCTATATGAAAAAATAAACACTTTATTTTAAATTAGGATATAAAAATTTACTTGGGATATATTTTTTATATTTTTCTGATAACTTACATGTTTTGATGAATAGTAAAAATATGCTAAATTTTAATTAAAAACAACCTTTTTCATTGAGATAATTTATATGGTTAAAATATAATATTGAATGGTTTTAAAGTATAAATAGAATATATTTTTATCATTTAATATAATTTATTCCATTATAATTAATTTGACATTGAATTCATAGGTAAAAACATTTCAATTTTTGCAATGTTTTAACTTTTAAAACTCATTTTCTCATTTCAACAACGAGATTAATTTTAAATTAATTAGTACAACTTATGTGTTTTGAATTTGGAAGAATGGATTCCATATTTGGAATTATAAGGTCCAAATTGTGTGAATACATACCTCTTATTTTTGGACATTATGAATAGTAACTTTAGTAATTATTTTATTTAGCATGGTTAAAGGTTAAATCTGGTAAATAAGGGTAAAAATAATAATTTAATAATATAAAACTACCCTAAAACGTGTCTTAATCCTATTGTATGAGATATTTCAGACCATTATCATCCTTGGGTCGATTTTGGGACCCCATGGATTTACATGGATGTGAAAATGACATTTTATAAGAATTAATTTAAAGTAAAGATAATTATAACCTAAAAAAATATCTTTTACTAAATCGATTTTAATATAGGGTTATATAATTGATCTCTGTTACTATAAATACTAATTATAAATCTTAAAACATTTCCTACATTTTTGTATTTTATTTATAATTTTTATACATTAGATAAAGAGTTTTATTTATGATACAATTATGATGTAGTGATTACCTCATTAATGAAAGATTCAAATAAATGAATTTATAAATACTAAAACAAATGTAATTTGTTTATTTTGATTTCATCCACAAATTTTCTGGATTATATTGACATATTCTGTTAGATTTAATTCCTTATTTTCAAAATAATCATGTTTTTATGAATTTTTAAAAAGTCAATTATGAATAGTGTCCAAAATTGACACAATTCATAACTTAAAAAATAAAATAGTTTATTAAATGATATTAAATTCATAAAAATATAATATTCATAAAAATGGCTAATATAAGTCCAAATATTTCATAAATAACTTTATTTGGGTCGTTTGACATGATATGGTTATTACATAAACCCACAATGTGTAAATAACATGATATCACAGTAAGATTAAAAAGGGTAAAATAAAGGGTAAACCAAAAAGATATGGATAAAAACATATTATAAACTGCTATAAAAATTATTTTATAATGTGTATTCGAACCAAAATCATCTTATATTTTAATTAAATAAGTTTTGGACCATTTTTAGTCTAAATTGAATTTATAATAAATTAATATTTTGAGAGTTTCCTAAAGTGCCCCTCTCCTATCTTTTATAAAAGGGCACCCCCTACCTCTCCTTTTAGCTCAATTTTGAGCCTTAAAGCTCAGCCAAACTCTGACCTTTTATCTTTTCAACTTCCCTAGTTACATTCTAGAGGTGTTGGTCTTCTCAAAAGACCAACTCTAGTGCCCTAAGAGTAAATTTAAAGGAGGCACGTTGAGGAAGAGGTAATCTCTTCTACCGATTCTTTCAAGTTTTTTTGTTCTTATACTTCCTATTATTTATTAGTTTCATTATAAAGTAATAACTTCAGTATCAATAATATACTGATATGTTATTATATATATTAAATAACCCTATTTCATCTTCTATCCATGCTACGAAAAATGAAATCACCACGTGTGCGTATGTACGACTTACCGTCTCCATGCTGTGGTGTAATATGTTTTTCACCACCACCTTACTTGGATGGGTATAATGGTTGAAATAATAACTATATATGATAATTATAAAATTATACTAATTTTGAAATATTATACATCATCCATGTCAATATCGTTCAACAATTATGGGAATGATATCATCATTCGTGCGTACGTACGACCTACCGTCTCCACGATATGATGCAATTCGTTCAACATAATCTTCATTAAAGAATGATTATAAAAATGAATTGAATGAATAAATATGATATATATTATAGTAATACCATGTTGTTGTTGACGCTCCTTTCGTCACAGAATCTAAAGATCGGAAAAGGGAATATCTGAGCTCAAAGTGATTCAACCTTTGAAGAAAACATCAAAAAATCGACAAAGGCAGGAACACAGGATCAAAAGAAATTTCACCGCGCAAGTTATATCACTGTCGCGCAAGTCCACTTGCGCGACTCCCTTGGTCACGCAAGTGACTTGCGCGACCTAAGTGGTAACCGCCCGGTAACCGCCCGGGGTCTTCTTTTGCCTATAAATAGACCTTGTGGGCCCCCCATTCGAGAGGATCTTTTTCCAGAAACTCGGATTGAAGCTCCCGACACCCAAGTCTCTTCTCAAAGCTTCCAGAACACTTCTAAGGTAATTTCTTACCTAGAACGGAAAATCTAAAGAGAGGGAGAAAGGCCTAAGTGTTGAAACTCATCAACACTTGCGTGCCTGAATGGCCAGCCCTTAAGGGAACAGGTCATACTTGCGCGCGGCCTTATTTCTTCAATAGAATTTGCGCGTCCCTTTTCTGGAAGAACCTCAAGCGGATTCTAAAGGGCTTAAAAAGGATTCGCTCAAGTATTTCAATTCCGATTGAAAATCGCGCAAGTACACCATGTGTCGCGCAAGGTATACCTGCGCGACCAATACTTGCGCACCCACGCAAGACTTGCGCGCCTTTCAAGGCTTGCGTGCCCCTACCTTTCTGGGTGCCCATCTTGCCCATTTTTTCCCCTCTTAAGCCATTTCACCTTTCCTATTCAAGATTCAGTCTTCAAGATACTCTTCAAAGCCATTTATGGCATGATTTCTTAATTTGACTTCCTTATCTGAAAGGAATTCGGTGGAATATCTCTCAAAACCTAGTGATTTATACATCTTTATGTCACCAAAGATTGAGAGTTCTTTCATTCAACCTCATCCTTTAATATGAGAGAATACTTAACCTGGGTCTCCTTTTCAGGAATAATCCCCAGTTATAAGTCCTTTAAACATTGGGCATCCTCCTCAGGAGTAAGCCCCAAACCTTAGTTCCCAAACATGGGCATCCTCCTCAGGAGTAAGCCCCAATCACAATCCTTTAATCTTGGGCATCCTTCTTAGGAGTAAGCCCCAATATCAATTATGGGCATCCTCCTCAGGAGTAAGCCCCAAACCTTAATCCTCTAACCTGAGCCTCCTTTTCAGGAATAAGTCTCAGTCATAATCTTGGGCTTCCTTTTCAGGAGTAAGCCCCAAGTCCCTTAATTTCTCTTAACCAGTCTTAAATTACGTTTGATATGGGGTTCCTTCTTAGGAGTGAAACCCAATTATCAACCCTCTCCTAATTTGGGTTTCCTTTTCAGGAATAAGTCCCAAGTTAGAGTATTCAAATCTCCATAAAGCACATATACCTTTATGAACCCTGTTCCTGGATTTTCTCCCTAAAAGTAAATCCTAAAACTTCATCTATTTGGGCAGTCATACATACATAATCCCCAAACAATTTCTTATGATTGCATCTTTCATGGCACAATTGTCTAATTTTTTACCAATACCTCTTGTTTCTCACACCAAGCATGACTCACGTGAGCTTAGAGTGTAAAAGTAATTATGACATTCTTCTTTGAGCCATCAATCATAAACATCATACTCCATTACTCGAACTACATGGGTTCTGATTCCTTTTCCAAAACAAAGGATACGTAGGTAGCCCATTTATGGGTTCGATCCCAACTTTGAAATAATCCCTGTCCTTCTGAATGACGATAAACTTCAAGTGTCCCACTGAGTGGCTTTAAAACCAGCTTGGTCATCATAATGACCAAGAGACTTTTATACAAATGTTTTTGAAGGATACCATTGACCAAGAATCTCTAAATAGATATAGATGATTCTCTATTGATGAAGAACCTTGAATACATATAAAAGATTCTCTAAATTTCTTGCATATTTAATCATTGATTGTTAAAATAAAGGAAAGATCATTTTATACTTGGTAATGTAATAAGGATTCACGAACATAACTTAAATCTATAAAGAGAGTCCCGAAGTAGACAATAATTCCCCTCAAAAAGGTGTGATGAGTCCGACCTCCCATCCTCTCGACCAATGCAAATTCCTAAGACTCATTAGTTCACAAACTAAGGAGAACCTAACTTTGGAAAGTAGGTCCAAACGGATGTGGAATCATTGGATGTTTCCGGTTCTACGAACAAACCCGTTAGAAACCGATCGGAACGTTTGAATCTCCTGTCCAGGAGGTCATCCCCGAATTCTGTGCGAAACAAAAAATGGTGAACCCGACGTGAATCCTTAACCAAGTTAAAGTGATGTTCTTTTTATTTTTTAGGTCCCTTGGGCCAACAAATCAATCATTGACATACGCTTATCCAAAAGATGCAGTGGCCAGATTCATCTTCATTATGTCTGTTATATGGAACAGGCACTCTTTTCTCAAGATCTTTTGCAAAATGGCTTTTCTTAAATTCACCCCTGTGAATACTGCTGCTGTGAACACCTCTATTGTGAGGTCTGCTGCTGTGAAAACCAATGCTGCTACTCCTGCTGGAACGTCGTCCGCTCTGAGGATGACATCACCAACTCAGCATCTTCAACGCTGGGTTTCTAATACACTGGTTAAGGAGTACCGTCGCAACGGTACTATCCCAACTATGGAGGCCGCTCGTCAAGCCCTCCAAGTTAACAACTCTACCTGGTCGTCCGGACAACGGCGACCAGCGATCAAGAAGCAGACGGTGCTGACTACCGTCTCCAACCATTTCGGGTCGTTATCCCCAGAACGCAATTTCCATTCACTCCCTTACTCTGAGGAAGTGAATGAGCAGGTCCCGCAGGGCCTTAATTCAAAAAGACAGGAGTCCTTCTTGAGGGCTCCCATCAACAATCACCGCCAGACTCGTGTGGTAGTGCGCCCTCAACATGATGAGGGTACCGACTCCAGGCATTCAGCTCAGGTTCCTCGAACCCGAGCAGGCAAGATGAACCGCCAGAGACGGAATCCGGTTAACAATGGGCAGGTTGTCATCCCTGCCATCTCCGGAGAAGTCCACCAACCTAACTTGGTGGCAAATAACGACCAGGCATACACACCTGCCCGTTTTAATTCCGCTGTCCAGCAGACTCGTCTGGCAGCATCAAGCCAATCCCGCCAGGCAATTCCGGCGGAGTACCATAGGCAGGAACATGCACCTGCTTATACATCATCAGTTAGTCAGCAGGCTCGCCTGAATACATATGATGGAGTCCACCAACCTAACTTGGTGGAGAACAATGAGCAGGCATACACACCTACCCGTTTTAATTCCGCTGTCCAGCAGACTCGTCTTGCAGCATCAAGCCAATCCCGCCAGGCAATTCCGGCAGAGTACCATAGGCAGGAACATGCACCTGCTTATACATCACCAGTTAGTCAGCAGGCTCGTCTGACTACATATGATGGATCTCATCAACCACATTTGGAGAAGTGTAATCAGCAGGCACATACACCTGCTAATACTAATCAAGCTTACCAACAGTCTCGCTTGGTAGCACACGGAGAAGTCAGTCGGAAAGCCCTGACGACAAACAGGAGGCAGACTCAACTCTCTGCCTCCACACTTGAGTACTGTCAGGATTCACTGACAGGAAAAGGAGGACAAGAGCAGGCACATACACCTACTCCAAGCCCGAAATGGACGTATATCCCTGTTCTGGCGGCTGAAGTCACCAAACATATTTTGTCAATGGTGAAATAGCAGAAGCAAATTCCTGCTCATATTCTGGATGCTTGCCAGGATATCATAACAGCTTCAGCATCATCTCAGGGACAGACACATAAATCTATCCCTAGCAGTGGAGTGACACATCAACGATTCACTCCAGAACAGACACACACATCTGTTCCAGTCCAAGAGGGTTATGGGGCATACTCCCCCATATCATACGGACAACCAAGTCAGACACATACACCTGATTTGAGTGGAGATCATCAGCCTAACCTGACCATCTTTCCTGATCAGGCACATACACCTGCTCAGAGTAACCACTTTCGTCAACAAGTGGTTTCTAAAGCGAGTAAGAAGGCATCTATGAAAAAGATCCACCCAGCACAACCAGGAGATCAAAGGACAATCTGCAACAAGGCCTTGCTCGATGCTGGAGTTCTTGAAGCCCTCAGACATTTATCTGTCGGAATTCAAGATTCTACTCCCTCAGTTCCCAATAACGGGAACATTAATTCTGAAGGTCTTCAACAGAAACTTCCTCATGAAGGCTTGCTTCATGAAAATTCGGTCAATCTTGAAGTTTCTTCTTCAGATGAGAGCCACAGGAACCCTCTGTGTGGTCAGAAGACCAAGGAGCAAGAGATTTCATCTTTTGCTATAACCTATTATGGTGGTTCTCCCCATGATGATGAACTTCGCTGCGAAAGTCCTCTCCGCAGTAGTGATTCACATTGCCTGGAAAACACTCCAATGGATAATGTAGTGCCGAGAAAGCCCTCTTATCTTGAGGCACTTGCAAATGCGAAACCAGTCATGTCTGATGCTTTATCGCTAACAAGTGAAATACTTTCTCAATCAGAAGATAGCCCAGGGTGTAGGTCATTCTCCGAACCACCCCTAAGTCATGCATCTTCTAGTTTGATCAATGATCTCTCTACCAATATTGTTGAATCCGATGAAGCAACAAGGAAACACCAACTCTGGTCAAAACAGGTAGAAGAATCTTCATCTAATGATAAAGAGGAAATGCTGAACATGAGGAAAAAACTGGAAAAAGGTGAAGTACCAGTCATGTTTTGGCCTTTGGATGACTCCCAGTACGACATTCCAAAAATGTTGACGGATGATGGAATCCATGATATTCGTCTCAACATATGGAAAACTCTTTGTCAATTAAAGAAGAAGGTATTATCTTATGATGAATTTGAAAATCATCTTAAGATAATAGAAGGGCTACAACGTCAGATTGATTTGGCATCTCTATCAGTCTCTCGGTATCCGAAAGCTGAAAAGCAACAGAGAACCCTTCAACGTTCATGCCTTGGCGCACTAAGAAAATTGCGTCAGTTAATTGCCAATGCTCCATCTGGTGTTTATATCAGAGGATGGGGTGTTCACGGAGCACTACATTTCACAGTGCTTTCCAGTCAACAAAGTCCGCCGAAAATGGTCTCATGCAATGTTATTACCCATGACCGGCCACAGTCAATGGGCTTTGTTCATAATCAAAAGCTTGCTCAAGAACAGGCTTCAACTAGTTCCTCTCAAAATCAAGTATATAGAGAACAAGTTGTTGAATTGCTCCTACATAAAGCAGGAGAGAATATTGCACAAGCCTCTCGTCTAGAGCAAACACGTCATCAAATGACAGAAGTTTCGGAAATCATCCAACGGTCTGTTGAACCAGGTGATAAAAGTGGATACAGGTTAATGCATCCAGCTAATTTCCGAACTAAGATTCGCAAGATCAAGAGAGATTTTAAGAAGATCTCAGACATAGCATGTCAAGAGACACCCCAGCTTGTCAGACTGGGGACTTCTCTAACCCAACCCTCAGAGTCAACAAATAGGATTCGAGGAGTTGAGCGGAAGCAGTAGGAACATCCCCAGCCCACCGGACTGGGGACTTTTTCAAATCCTCAATCGCTCCCTCAAAGAAAGTCAGTATTCTCTCGATTAGGGAATAAGACTCAGGAGGAACGAAGAGCCAAGCTATCAGGAGATTCTCTCCAAGTGACGGTTCTCCAAGAAGTTCCTGAGGGATCAAGTCAACAGAATGCCATGTCTCATCATGGACATAGAAAAAGACAATATCACAGAAATGCTGATAGAAAGGATTTCATGCAATATGCATCCATTAATGTCATCAATGCCGTTGCTGCTGATTCACCAGATGAGGCTCAATCATAGGGATCAGACGAAGAGGTTCCTGCTCAAGAAGTTGCGCACACGGACCTAAATGAAGAAGGTGTGAGCACACGTAATCAAAGGCTTACCCAAAATCTGAGTATTCCTTCAAGTAACCCACTTCCCCCTCTCCGAAAAGGATCCAATAAGGGGAAAGGAAAGAATCAGGTTACTTCTCACCCTTCCTCTGAAGGAGGTCAATCTCTCTCATTAGAGCAAAGGTTTGCACAATAGGAGGAAGAAATGAAAGAATTAAGAAGGTTGAATGCAGAACTACTTCAGAGTAGTCTTCTTCTTAAGAATGCTGAAATCCGACAGCCGAAGGAATTTGTTGTAACTACTGAGATGGATCAGGAATATCCTCCTTTATCAGTACACCCTCAGAGGTCTAATCCTACGGGTTAAATGCAACAACGGTTGGCAGCACTACCATCAATTGCAGCACCAACCACCACGTCTGTCCAAGCTCCATTCACTACACCTACCCAAAACCAAGTTCAACCTGATGTTTCTCAAAAGTTAATAACTACTTTTGAGTCATTAACAGCTCGGTTAGAAACTATGGAAGGGAAACAGGCGCAAGTTCAACCTGAAAAGAAAGTTTACCCTGAATGGGTAGATTCAATTTCTCCTCCATCCAGTTTTGGAAACCCTGTTTTCCCTACTTTCAATGGATCAGGCGACCCTGAACATCATTTGACGCATTACATGTCTTGTTGTGATCCTATGATGGGAACTCCAGAGCAGCAAGAAGCAGTGAAACTCAGATGCTTCGTGTGAACCTTGCAAGGACCAGCTTTTGTCTGGTATACAAGCTTGCAATCCCGGTCAATCATCGGATGGGAGGATCTTCGTCAAAAATTCCTTCTTCAGTTCAGCTCAACTTTGCCAAAAACGACAGTTTTCGATCTTACAAACTACAAACAAAGGGAGAATGAAAGAGTCTCTGATTTCATTGCTCGTTGGAAGGGATTAACGTATTCCCTGAGTTTAGCACTCCCTCAGGAGGAACTGTTTCCAATCTGTGTGGCAAATTTGCGTGACGAATTACGCACGCCATTGATCCCTGTGAAATACACAGGAGGGTTTCGAGACCTTACTTCAATCACTCAACAGATTGAAGATTACCTTATACAGGATAAGGTTAAATCTTGTGTAATTCCATCAGTTCCAGGAAGTAGAATGGGTAAAGCGAAAACTGCTACAATTATGCTTAAACAAGCACCTGTACCTATTTCTACTTCAAAACCTTCATCTTCCCGAAGGGCTCCACCTCCTGAACGCCAACAACAAAGGCTGTTTCGTCCAAATGATAAAAAAGATCAACGACGAAAACAATTTGAGGATTTGAAGAGTAAAACATACTCTTTCCGAAGTGAGCAAGTTCCTGGTTACTTCATTTTAGCTCTGGAAAATAATTTGGTTCAATTACTAGTGCCCAAGAGGCCAAACAAGGAAGGAGATGAAGACCGTCCCAATTATTGTCCCTTTCATCAAATGTTGGGGCATCCCATCCAGGAGTGTTTTGTCTTTAAAGACCTCCTGCAAAAGATGGTCGACTTGGGACAAGTCAAATTGAAGGGTTCTTCAGCTCATGTAGCGTGTATTACCGCTACAGATCCAGAGGAAGGAGGCGAGTGGCAGGAATTCAAAAGCAAAACTGCGAAAAAATATGATGATTGGATGGTCAGAAAGACAATCAATCGGACCCATTCCATTTTGCGAACACAATTGAAGAAGCCAATTGTGTCTGCTACAAAAGCTGCAGTAAAGCCTCCATCAAAAGACAAATCCTCAAAAGAGCAGCGCAATTCAAAGAAGAAAGAGGAATTAGAAGAAGATGAGTATGTATCAAAGCCTAAATTGTCTTTGACTTTGGCAGACTTCATGCCATCTACTTCAAAGCCACGGGCACCGCCCCATCAAACGGCACAGCCTAAATAGGCTAACCAGGCAGAGTCTTTATCAGACGAAGAGTTAATCTTTGGTTCTGTTAATATGATTCAATTAACAGATCCATATTCCAGTCTTGATGAGCCTGAATTCCCTGTATCAAATAAGGGAATCCGAGGAAGTTCTAGAGGTTCAGGATATAGGGGAAGACGTGGATCTTTCCGAAGCCACTACTCTAATTTTACCCCTGGTAGCACTGTATATGCAGCAGAAACTCGTGGTAGAGCCCTTCAGCGAGCTCAAAAAGAACAAGAAAGTTCTTCTGCCAATGGCCAACTCAGTTTTGGCACAGTTATTTTGGAAGACCGATTAAAGGTTCCATCTTCTTTATCTCAGCAAGTAAATGGATCTAATCAGTCTAATCTTCCAAAACCAAGGATGTTGCCAACTTCAATACAAGATGCATCAGCTTCCAAAGCATCTGCTTCCAAGGTACCTGCTAAATCGCATATTCCTATTGGGAAACGCAGACCTCTAGATCAAAAGTATGATATATTGAAACACTTGGCCCAAGTACCAGCCAAGTTATCAATTTTGGATGCTTTGAATCTATCAAAAGATCTTCGGGAAGCACTCATCGAAGCTTTGTCAAGTCCTCAGGAGTTTGAAGCTGAAATTGCTGCAGCTGAAATCTATCACATAGAGAATAATCCTGCAGAATGCCATGCAGTGATATCTTTTACTGATAAAGATGAAGATGATGTTGTGCATGGGCACATAAAACCTTTATACTTATCTGGCAAAGTCAATGGTGTAGATATTCGAAGAGCTTTCATTGACAATGGTTCAGGAGTCAACCTCATTCCCATTCGTACACTTCATCGATTGGGCCTCACAGAATCTGATTTATCTCCTTCTACCATGATGTTACAAGGATATGATAAAAATGAACAAGAACCACTGGGAGAAGTTACACTCAGAACTCAGTTTGGAGATCTTGTATCCAATTCGGATTTCATGATTGTTGATCAAGACTCAGCTTTCAATATCTTTCTTGGAAGACCCTGGCTACATCAGCATGCAGCTATTCCTTCATCATACCATCAATGTCTCAAATACTGTTTCGATGGTCAAGTTGGAACATTGTATGGTGATAAGGCCCCGTTCAAGACATGTGAGTCTCAATACATTGAGGTGAAATTTTATCACATGAAGGGAAGAGAAAAATATACAATGAAGGAAATTACCAAAGTTAATGCTCCATATGGTTTGGAGAAAATTCCAATAAATCCATTTTCACATGTGAGTACAGATTATGTGTTACCTATCAGTCAAATTGACAAAATAGGCCCAAATCAAAATACTCTTATGGAAAGCTCCATAATTTCAATTACGGCAATCGAGCCAGACAACATGGGAGAAATTGGTAACCTACCAAGCAGTGATGAAAGCGTAAGTGGTGACGTTTTCATTTCATCTGCTGAAGTCCAACAAGTCTATACTTCACTAATCAGGCCAGAAGAAGTTATAGAAACACCAGAGGTGAATAATGATGTCGATTCTCAATCCATCATCTCCTCTTTATTTCCCAAAGAAGACCCTTTATCATCAATAGGGTTGGAAATGGAAGCTTCTTCTTCAAAATGTGAAAATTTTGACATCTCTTATGATCATGAGAATTTTGTTTCGTCATCTACTTTGCAAGTAGAAACGGAAGAAATAGAACGTGATGAAGAGGAAGAGGAAGATCTTAGAGATGCTCCTCCAGCATTTGAAGAGGGTATCTCTACCACTGTGGATGAACTCAGAGAAGTAAATCTGGGTACAGAGAAAGATCCACGCCCCACTTTAATTAGTGCTGCCATGACCCTTGAAGAGCAAGAGATTTATATTTCTTTTCTAAAGAAAACTAAAGATATTTTTGCTTGGAATTATACAGAAATACCTGGGCTTGATCCTGATGTTGCTACTAATCATTTGGGTTTACCAAAAGAACATCGGGGTTTTAAACAAGCCGCGAGAAGAACACACCCAACCTATGCTTCCAAAATTGAAGCTGAAGTGGATAAGCTGATCAAAGCCAACTTCGTCAGAGAAGTTCAATATCCCAATTGGTTGGATAATATTGTCCCTATAAAGAAGAAGAACAGACAAATTAGGGTTTTCATCGATTTCAGAGATCTTAATTGGTATTGTCCTTAAGATGATTTCCCAGTTCCGATTACAGAACTCTTAATTGATGCGACGACTGGCTATGAAGTACTTTCTTTCATGGATGGATATTCAGGATATAATCATATCCGAATGGCCCTAGAAGATGAGGAATATACAACCTTCAGAGCTCCTCAAGGTGTGTTTTGTTATCGGGTGATGCCTTTTGGTTTAAAGAATGCAGGTGCAACATATCAACGCGCCATGCATCGTATCTTCAAACCTTTTTTAGGGAATTTTGTTGAATGCTATGTGGATGATTTGGTGGTTAAATCCAAACAACTTTCTAATCACTTGGCTGATTTGGAAGTCATATTCCACAAGCTTCGATAACATAATTTGAAGATGAACCCCTTAAAATGTGCTTTTGGGGTAACCTCAGGAAAATTCCTCGGCTTTTTTGTACGCCATCGTGGTATTGAAGTCGATCCTGAGAAGACCAAATCAATCCTTGGTATGTCACCTCCTCATAATTTGAAAGAATTAAGAGGACTTCAAGGACACTTAGCCTATATTCGGCGTTTCATCGCCAATTTGGAAGGCAAAAGTTTACCCTTTACCAAATTATTGAAGAAAGGAGTCACTTACCCGTGGACTGAAGAATGTTAAGAAGCATTTGATGTTCTCAAGAAATACCTCTTGAGTCCACCAATACTCATGCCACCTGTTGAGGGTAGACCGCTTATCCTCTATGTGACAGCTCTAGAGCGATCATTGGGTGCGTTTCTCACTCAAAAGAATAATGCTGGGAATGAAAATAGTCTCTACTATCTCAGTAGAACTATGCTTGAAGCAGAAACCCGGTATTCAAGTATTGAGAAGTGCTGCCTGGCATTAATCTTTGCAGTTCAGAAACTGAGACACTACCTGCAACATCACGAGGTCCAATTGGTATCTCGTAATAATACGCTCAAATTTATCCTTAGTCGTCCAATGCTTACAGGACGTCTGGAAAGGTGGGCGGTTATTCTACAACAGTTCGACATTCAATATGTGTCTCAAAAGGAAATTAAGGGCCAAGCTCTGGCTGATTTCCTGGCTGAACATCCTTCAGTGGAAGACACGTATTCAAATATCGAACTCCCTGATGAGGAAGTTTTCTCTATTCAAGAGAATCCTCAAACATGGGAAATGTATTTTGATGGTGCTTCTAGAAGTCCAACAGGGAAGAAAATGGAAAATCCTAAATTCAACAAAGTTGGTTTAGGAATTGTGCTCATTTCTCCAGATAAGGTAGTGTTACCTTATTCCTTTTTGTTGTGGGAAGGTGGTACCAATAATGAAGCTGAATACCAAGCTCTCATTACAGGCTTGGAGTTAGCGCTTCAAGCACAAGTGAATCACTTAAAGGTGAAAGGTGATTCAGACCTGGTAATCAAACAAGTCAATGGGGATTATGCCATCATAAAAGAAGAATTAATCTCTTTGTATGATTACGTCAGAGAGTTAATGTCGGAATTCCCTTTAGAACCGACATTTTCTTATGTCCCAAGATCACAAAATGCTCAAGCTGATGCACTGGCTAATATAGCCACAGCTTTAGCAGATCCAAATCGGGACGAGACAACCATCTGTATTGCCCACCGTCATGCAATTTCACCTTATGTTCAAGTCAGAACAGAGGAAATTAATGAAATTAGTCCCATTCCTGAACCGTATGGTCATACTACAGGATGAATGTCACCTATCAGGGAATACCTTCAAAATGGAACACTTCCACCTGATAGAGCCGAGAAAGAACAAATCCGGCGACGTGTGGTCAATTTTACTCTTTATGATAGCCCAAAACACCTCGAGAAAATTCTCTACAAACGTGATTTTGATGGAGTTCTCTTCAGATGTATTGATGGTGAAGAGACAATGGCTGTCATAAAAGAAGTGCATGCAGGAGTCTGTGGTGCCCACCAGTCTGGATATAGACTGTCTGATCAAATTCGAAGGCTTGGATACTTTTGGCCTTCAATGATACAAGATTGTGTTAATTTCACAAAGAAGTGTCATTCATGCCAAGTATATGCCAAATTCATTCATCAACCTCCAGAGTTACTTCATACAGCTAAATACTCGTGGTCATTTTCCACATGGGGAATGGAAGTGGTGGGACCTTATCCTTCAGCTACGACCAAGTAGTTTAAGTACATTCTTACTGCTACTGATTTCTTTTCCAAATGGGCAGAGGCAGTACCTCTCAAAGAAGTCAGTTCTAAATGCATTGTTAGCTTCATCAAGTCTAACATCATTACTAGATTTGGTGTCCCTCATACCATATTAACGGACAACGGCACCAACTTCTGTTCTTCTGAGGTGAAGAAATTGTATCAAGAATACAACATTAAGTCCAACCATTCATCTCGATATCATGCAGCGGCTAATGGCCAGATAGAAGCCTTCAACAAGACTCTATCAAACATACTGCAAAAGATGGTGGATAAAGATAAAAGGTCATGGCCTGATAAACTCTTTCATGCTTTATGGGATTATCAGACTACCACTCGCAATGCAACGCGGTCAACTCCATATTCATTGGTATATGGAACAGAAGCAGTCTTGCCAATTGAAGTTCAATTGCCCTCACTCAGAATAGCCATTTGTGATCAGTTATCTACAGATGAGCAATCCAAAAAGAGGTTGAATGAATTGGAACAGTTAGATGAGAAAAGATTGTGCACTTTGCACAACTTGGAAATCTATCAGAATCGAATAGCACGAGCTTTTAACAAAAAGGTTCGTCTTCGTTCATTCATTCAGGGAGAATTGGTATTGGTTCTCAGAGCACCAATGATACCAGGAAAGAAGCCTCCCAAGCTTGAACCAAAATGGGAAGGACCTTATTCAATACATAAGGTCTACTCCAATGGAGCGTATTCTCTAATCTCAATGGATGGAGAACTCATCACGACTCCAACCAATGCCAGATTTATGAAGAAGTATTTTGTATAAACACAAAATATGGTCCCCAGAACCAAGACTCTTACAATTGGTTCATACAACGATGGTCCAGTATGACCTTAAACTGCAACTTCGTCCAACATGACGTTAAACTGTGTCACCTTCAATGTACTATCTACATGATATTAAACTGTACAGAAGTTCCTTATTCGTCCGAGATGACATTAAACTATATTTTGTCCTAGAAACATGACATTAAACTGTGTGGCACTTTCAGTGTCCAGCATGACATTAAACTGTGTCAGTTCCCTTATCGTCCAACATGATGTTAAACTGTCACATTGGTTACTATTTTGTCTGAGATGACATTAAACTATATTATGTCCTAGCAACATGACATTAAACTGTGTGGCACTTCCAGCGTCCAGCATGACTATAAACTGTAAAACGTCCCCAGAACTGATATCCTCATATTGGTTCACCTTAGTCCTAGATACATGACTTTAAACTGTACAGCAATGTTCTATCGTCCAACATGACGGTAAACTGTATAAATGTTCAATTGTCCTACATGACATTAAACTGTTAAAAAGTTTCCAATTCGTCCAAGATGACGTTAAATTATGCGGTCCATGCATATGACCTTAAACTATCCTTTTTTTTTCGTCCAACATGACATTAAACTGTAGAAAAGAAGATGTCCCTGCAACATGACACTAAACTGTGCAGCACCAGTTCGTCCTTGCTATATGACGTTAAACTATACAGCAATGGTCCAGTATGACTTTAAACTGCAACTTCGTCCCACACGACATTAAACTGTGAAAAAGTTCCCTAAACCGTCCAGCATGACCTTAAACTGCATCATCCCTGGTCCATGTATATGTCCATAAACTATTTGCAAATCCCTTATGTCCAGCAAGACGTTAAACTGTGACGTCCTAACTACATGACGCTAAACTGTATAAAAGTCCCTCACGTCCGGAAAGACGTCAAACTATATAATCATCAAAGGTCCAACATGACATTAAAACTGCACCATCCACGGTCCATGCATATGACCTTAAACTATCCGCACTTTCGTCCAACATGACATTAAAACTGTGGGAAAAAAAAAGAATAAAAAAAAAATCCCCAATACGTCCAACATGACGTTAAAATGATGCACTCTTCTGTCCTCACTGCATGACATTAAAACTGCACAGTCCCCCTTTCGTCCAATATGACGTTAAACTCTATTATTCCCATAGTCCTAACTACATGACGCTAAACTGTACAGAAAATCCTTGATATGTCCTACATGACATTAAACTGTATTTTGTCCCTGCTACATGACACTAAACTGTGCAGCACCAATAGTCCTAACTGCAAGACTTTAAACTACATAGTCCCTTTATATGTCCTACATGACATTAAACTGTGCATCGTTAAGGTTATTGTTACCTCTTGTTTCTCACACCGAGTACGACTCACGTGAGCTTAGAGCGAACATCAACCATAACACTCCCTTTGGGCCACTAACCATGTGTAAGTCCCAAAAACATTTTAATTAGATTGTTGTCCCCAAGAACAACTTGATCATTAATTCATTCTTTAATTGAACTACACAGACTTTGATCCTTGCCCTCCAGGCTGGGTATGTAGGCAACCTCCCAGGGTTCAAGCCCAAAAACAATCTCTTCACATCGGTTCACCACCATCTCATATGATGTTGATTTGTGAAACCACCCCTAGAATCAATATTTTTTTACATTGATTCACTTTCGTCCTTGTTATACGACGTTAAACTATACAACACTTTTGTCCGATACGACAATAAACTACAATATTCTTTGATCTCTTCACTTGAGAGAGAACTATTATTGACATTGATTTTTCAATCATGTTTCATTTCAAAAAGACTACGTGCATACATGGTAATGCCTAAATTTTTTATCTCAGGTTAAACCATCATTGCACTAAAGTCCCCTTTCACCCTTCACATGTACGAACCAAATTTGTACAAAGGGCATTTCAAGAACTACGTGGGCTTGATTTCCATCCTTATGGGATACGTAGGAACATTCGAGTGTCCCTCGAATCCAGTCCCAAGTCTTTTGGGCCTAACCCCAAATTTCACTTTCAGTCCCTTAGCTGAAAAGTCCTCATGAAAACACACACTGTGTATTCATTATTATGGTCCGAATTCTATGACCCTAAACTAAGATTTCTCATACTTTCGTCCTGCACGACGTTAAACTGCATTTCAAGAACTGCGTATGGCTTGATTCTCATTCTTATGAGATACGTAGTGAAGTCCAATTTTCAATTCAGGACCCAGCCACAACATGATTATGGTTATCATTGACCTATGTATCTCTATATACATTGGACAATACCCATATTTATGTGTTATAATCCTAACCTTAAATATTTTCAGATCTTCATAACCCTTTTCATGACTTCTAATCACAAAAATGTCAAACTTCTGAGAATTCTTTTGCCTGACTATACAGCACGTGCCCATAGTTGGCCTTGCATAAACAGTCCACATAACAGACTTGTCAGCCGAAAGATGCTATTTATTTGACCATACAGCCAATGCCCTTAGGTGGCCCTGCATATTTCAACCCCCTAACGGGTTTGTTAAATAATGGTAACTTCATTCTTAAGAAGAATGCCTCTTTTGTCCTTATTTGTCTTAAAACGACAGTATGTAGGGATCCGCAAAAAATAGACATCCTTAACATATTTGTCCCATATCCTTTTTCATGATCTGAAAGTATTCAAGTCTATGGTTTATTCTTCTCCCCTACGTTTGGGTCAGACCTTCGTAGGAGTGATATTCATCCAGTTCTTCGATATTCTTGTTCGGAAATATCTTCTCCATATTCAAGTACCTCTTTCCATACAACAAACTCTATACTTTAGAAAATTTGAATCTCCATAAACTTTCACTGGCTTTTAGCACTAGGAAAGTAAATTTCTGGGAGTTCTTTTGCCTGACTATGCAGCACGTGCCCATAGGTGGCCTTGCATAAACAGTCCACATAACAGACTTGTCAGCCGAAAGATGCTATTTATTTAACCATGCATCCAATTCCCTTAGGTGGCCCTGCATATTTCAACCCCCTAACGGGTTTTGTTAAATGATAGTAACTTCATTCTTGGAGACTACTTCTTCTAAATTTCTTTTAGCTCTTTTTCATATCATTCCTCAGATTCAAATATTCTTAAGCCATAGTTTACATATTTTCCCTCATACTTGAGTATGGGAGTATGTTTTCAGATGAACTTTCAAGGAATTGTGTCAATTCTAATCCATTTCGGTCAAATCTATTTCGACCTTAAACATTATCCCCTTTATGTTCGGCATGCATGACTTTAAACTGCCCACAAAAGACAAAGGAACCCTGAATAAAAGTCAAGTTCTAGCTCACTAAACATACATTTTTGTATGATTTAGGTAATATTGAGCAATTAAGAGATTCAAAGTTTGTAGGGTTATTTGTAATAATCCTAGTAAAAATCAAACTATGCTTACTAGGCCCATTGGCTTAAGTAAAAGTGAAGCGGGTAATGAAAGAATGCAGGTACAAATGATTGAAGTGAAAGTATTTTTCATTGATACACAAAAGTTAGAAGGACATCCATAGACTGGATTCTCTTATCTTTTTCAGGAATTACAAGAGGCTTTCAACATAACACTTCATTTGATTTACGGAATCCCAAGCATCATCAGCAAACCACCTGGAATTCATTCATTCAACTGGATACAATAAGAGATATAGTGATACTAGCTCTTCTTGGAACAATTGTAAAAGGATGTTCTTGAGTGCGGTTTGAGAAAATTTTCTGCTGATCAAACAGTGACTCTGTTTCTATCCAAGAGACTTGGAATATGGATACATGGATTTGAGAATGGAGCATTGGAAGTAAAGAGCCATTTGGAGAAAGTACTCTTTTCAGATATTTCTCTAATGCCATGTTTGTCTTCTCTCCACCAACTGGCAGTGGAAAACATTTCAGCCCATGGGTTTGCCATTTTCATATCTGCAAGGAAATGGCATAGAGGAAGAACTTGATAGTTCACACCATTGTTGTTGCTCTTAATGCACAGCAAAACCGAAATAGAGGAGTAGCAGTGCAACTGCATCTCAGGTGTATAATTGTTTGCATTTGGAACATTGACTCCTTGCAGATGACCATGACCACACAGACGCAGATGGATGCTCTGTGGAAAATTAGGATGATATTTCTTCAAGTACTTAGCCAAATCTGGGAAAGTGCTGTTGCAGATATCATAGTAATCATGGCCAATGATGTTTATCATGTCATCAATCCGCTTGCTAGCTAGTTCATCAGCCGTTCCAATTCCCTTAGGAACCACTGAATCTGCACAAAAGATGAATAAACTAACTCTTAAATGGGTTTATTTTTTCATAAAATTTGTGAAGAAATTTGGAAAAAATGGCTAAGGCATTTAAGTCGCGCAAGTCTAAAACATGGCGCGCAAGTATTCATGTGCCACACTAGTTTTTGACGCGCAAGTATAAAACACGCAAGTACAAATACCTTTATAGTAGCGCGACATCAAGGAAAAACACTAGAAAACAGAGCAACCTGCGCGGCGAGAGCTCGAAGGTATGAAGTCCGGAAATCCAGATACTTGTACGGAGGTGAGGCCATGTATTTATAGGCCAGGAAGCCTATCTGCACGCCGTACCCAGAGCACTTAAGGCCTGCGCGACGCAAACTTGCGCGCCGCCGTCTGCGCACTGAAGACTTGCGCGCCCCCCTTTTCCTTTGGATGAATTTGATTTCCTCAGAGTCAAATCCTCATTTCTCTCCGGATCCAACTCTGAGGGGGGACTTTTGTTGACGCTCCTTTCGTCACAGAATCTAAAGATCAGAAAAGGGAATATCTAAGCTCAAAGTGATTCAACCTTTGAAGAAAACATCAAAAAATCGACAAAGGTAGGAACACAGGATCAAAAGAAATTTCACCGCGCAAGTTATATCACTGTCGCGCAAGTCCACTTGCGCGACTCCCTTGGTCGCGCAAGTGACTTGCGCGACCTAAGTGGTAACCGCCCGGTAACCGCCCGGGGTCTTCTTTTGCCTATAAATAGACCTTGTGGGCCCCCCATTTGAGAGGATCTTTTTCCAGAAACTCGGATTGAAGCTCCCGATGCCCAAGTCTCTTCTCAAATCTTCCGGAACACTTCTAAGGTAATTTCTTACCTAGAAAGGAAAATCTATAGAGAGGGAGAAAGGCCTAAGTGTTGAAACTCATCAACACTTGCGCGCCTGAATGGCCAGCCCTTAAGGGAACTGGTCATACTTACGTGCGGCCTTATTTCTTCAATAGAATTTGCGCGTCCCTTTTCTGGAAGAACCTCAAGCGGATTCTAAAGGGCTTAAAAAGGAGTCTCTCAAGTATTTCAATTCTGATTGAAAATCATGCAAGTACACCATGTGTCGCGCAAGGTATACCTGCGCGACCAATACTTGCGCGCCCACGCAAGACTTGCGCGCCTTTCAAGGCTTGCGCGCCCCTACCTTTCTGGGTGCCCATCTTGCCCATTTTTTCCCCTCTTAAGCCATTTCACCTTTCCTATTCAATATTCAGTCTTCAAGATACTCTTCAAAGCCATTTATGGCATGATTTCTTAATTTGACTTCCTTATCTGAAAGGAATTTGGTGGAATATCTCTCAAAACCTAGTGATTTATACATCTTTACGTCACCAAAGATTGAGAGTTCTTTCATTCAACCTCATCCTTTAAGATGAGAGAATACTTAACCTGGGTCTCCTTTTCAGGAATAATCCCCAGTTATAAGTCCTTTAAACATTGGGTATCCTCCTCAGGAGTAAGCCCCAAACCTTAGTTCCCAAACATGGGCATCCTCCTCAGGAGTAATCCCCAATCACAATCCTTTAATCTTGGGCATCCTTATTAGGAGTAATCCCCAATCTCAATTATGGGCATCCTCCTCAGGAGTAGGCCCCAAACCTTAATCCTCTAACCTGGGCCTCCTTTTCAGGAATAAGTCTCAGTCATAATCTTGGGCTTCCTTTTCAGGAGTAAGCCCCAAGTCCCTTAATTTCTCTTAACCAGTCTTAAATTACGTTTGATATGGGGTTCCTTCTCAGTAGTGAAACCCAATTATCAATCCTCTCCTAATTTGGGTTTCCTTTTCAGGAATAAGTCCCAAGTTAGAGTATTCAAATCTCCATAAAGCACATATACCTTTATGAACCCTATTCCTGGATTTTCTCCCTAAAAGTAAATCCTAAACCTTCATCTATTTGGGCAGTCATACATACATAAGCCCCAAACAATTTCTTATGATTGCATCTTTCATGGCACAATTGTCTAATTCTTTACCAATACCTCTTGTTTCTCACACCGAGCATGACTCACGTGATCTTAGAGTGTAAAAGTAATTATGACATTCTTCTTTGAGCCATCAATCATAAACATCATACTCTATTACTCGAACTACGTGGGTTCTAATTCCTTTTCCAAAACAAAGGATATGTAGGTAGCCCATTTATGGGTTCGATCCCAACTTTGAAATAATCCCTGTCCTTCTGAATGAAGATAAACTTCAAGTGTCCCACTGAGTGGCTTTAAACCAGCTTGGTTATCATAATGACCAAGAGACTTTTATACAAATGTTTTTGAAGGATACCATTGACCAAGAATCTCTAAACAGATATAGATGATAATCTATTGATGAAGAACCTCGAATATATATAAAAGATTCTCTAAATTTCTTGCATATTTAATCATTGATTGTTAAAACAAAGGAAAGCTCATTTTATACTTGGTAATGTAATAAGTTTTCATGAACATAACTTAAATCTATAAAGAGAGTCCTGGAGTAGACAATAATTCCCCTCAAAAAGGTGTGATGAGTCCGACCTCCCATCCTCTCGACCAATGCAAATTCCTAAGCCTCATTAGTTCACAAACTAAGGAGCGCCTACCTTTGGAAAGTAGGTCCAAACGGATGTGGAATCATTGGATGTTTCCGGTTCTACGAACAAACCCGTTAGAAACCGATCGGAACGTTTGAATCTCCCATCCAGGAGGTCATCCCCGAATTCCGTGCGAAACAGTTGTAAACGATATAACTACAACCTAAAAAAATTAATAAGAACATATCCGACAAAACATGCATAAGAACATAAAGCAGTTAATACCCGAATAATGAGTAAGAATGAAATGTTACTAACAAACAAATGAAAATATAATCATAAATGTTATCATAAAAATGATTATCGGTAACATTATTTAAATCATAATATAGAAGTTTCGGATACATACGAATCATATTAGACCTAGGGTAAGGGGTAACTTTTCCAATCTCGTTTTATTCGAGATTGTTTATTCGTAATTATTTACTAGGGATATATTTATCATCCATGTCTGTGTTTTCTAAAAATATTATCATAAAATGTTTACTGTTATTCAATATATTTTTAAAGTCATTTTTAGCCATTTTTACTTTTACTACATAGTTTGAAAAGAATATTTCTTTTGTTTACAATACGAGGTACTTTTTGACTTTTCGAGTAAAAGTACGTGGAGAATGATTTTTTAACTTATATGGTATGAACATGTTTTTACATCCTCATAATTCATTATTTCCATGAATCTTCCTCTACAAGTTTACAATTTTATTTTAAACTAAATTCTTCTCTTTTAAAAGTGCATGACAATTTAAGAAAATAAAACATTTAAGATGAAGAAAGGATATTTTTCTTAGGAATTAATCTCAAGTGTTTTATCAAAATTATTTTCCATCTAGGATTACATAGGTTTATGATTCTATGCCTGTTGTTACTATGATTTTATTATGTTTATGATGGAATGTTATTTATGGAATCCATTTGTTTTATATCAATTATGATGGAATGATGTTTAAGAAACTCATTTTATTTCATGAGTTATGATATGGTAAATGTTTTTATGTTTTTGTGGAAGACATAAGAATGGTTTCATTATGAGATGGGTGGGACATATATCTCTCTTAAATTAATTTTGTAAAGATTTATATCTCTTGATATATACATGGATTAAATTTCAAGTTAATCCGGTTCAGTGATACAGGGCTGGAACGAGGAGAGAACTTGGTTCAGTAATGGACTTTTTCCTCTATGAAAGTCTTGAAAATGATCCTTGACTAACATGAAATGATTTTCTATGCTTATTTGTTTATGCCAAAAAATTTCATGTCTTATGTAATGACTATTGGGATTACATTTCACTTTTATGATTTATCCCATGACATGATATTTTGATCTTTTATTAGAGGATAATATTTTCAAATGTTATGTTCTTATGAATATGATATGACTGTTATTTAATTTTCTTATCCTTACTGAGCATTTATTCTCACCCTTTTATATGTTTCTTTTTCCCAGGACATGAAAAAGGATATTAAGTATGATATTCCAAAAAAGAGTCTAGTTATGATGAAATAAATGGGCGATAATATAGATGTTTTATGAACCAGTTGTTTATGTTTCCTAGTTTCCAAAGACACTATACCTATAAGGTCCTGTCATGATTTTTTATGTTGTAATAAATATACTTCAATTATGATGTGATATCAATGTATTTAAAGAATGGGTCACTATAGTAAGCTTCAACATCAGTTTTATTTATTTATTTCCATAAAACATCCACTGAAATTCATCTCCTCAGTAAAATTTAGCATACAATATTGGATAGAAATTAATTCATGTTTAACCATAAATATAACATACATAATCATCAAATATAATCTATAATACCTTAATATATGAAAATTATAAGTAAAAAAACTCCAAAATGAAGCATAATGAAGGCTACTACCCCCCACAATAGTGAAACCTAGAAAAAATGATCTTCACCGTCAAACCTGCTCTCCGATGACTCCAGTGAAATTGGCCTTCATCAAGAACTGTAGAAAAAATCTAGTGAACTTTCCTATAGAAACACCATACTGCACCCACATTGGTGAACCTAACAAAAATTACCTACATAGTCGAAACTGCTCTCTGACAACTCTGATGAAACTGGCCTCCAGTGAGTGTTATGCAGAAACCCAGTGAACTTGCCCAGTGAAACACCATAATGCCCCCACAACTGTGAAACCCAAACAAAATTAACTGCATAGTCAAATATAATCTTTGAAGACTCCTAAAAAACTTTCCTCCACTAACTGGCATGATTCACGCTGCATCGAAACCCAATGACCTTACCCAGTGAAACCCATGAAAATGCTAGATTCTGTGAAATCCCAAATTTTGTACACCTAATTCCATGCATCTAATTTCTCATTAGATTAAAATCCCCTCAAGGAAATTAGTGTAATTTTATCTTGACACACGTAAAAATATCTATGTGTTAAAATCTCACCACCTTAGTGGAATATCCTATAAAATAGGGAATAAGAGACGATAAATAGTGGTCCTACAATAACATGGATTTCTATTTTCTTTCATCACTTTGTCAGAGCACAACATAAAGTTTTCATCAAAACTTAAACATGTTTAAACATTAGATCCTCACAAAAAAATACCCTATGGGTTTGGAAGGATCATTTAACACTTTTACAAGGCATCAGTAACAAATAAGAAACCCATAACCAGGATCGCCATGTGAGAATACCCGAAACCATTCTATGAAAAAAGGAAGAACTAGTTATGCATACATTACACTGATGTTTCTACAACTCCATCTCTATACCATGTGCTTGATAAATATCAGTAATGATACAACCAAATGACATCTTTACTTCATGGTGTATCTACTAAATCGCTCGACACTATAACTAGATACTTAAACCATTTAAAAAATGATAGTGTTATTTAGTGAAAATAATGAAGAAGATGAGAGATTATAAGGAGAGGGAGAATCGATGGAGCATGGGTATGAATCGACTACTCTATCTCGATGGTGTTTTCTCCCATATATAGCTACTAGGGGTGTCCCATGCATTAACTCATATGTTATAACATATTATTTAATATTAATGTCAACAATGTATCCATTTGATGAATGCATCACCCTTATGATTTTTTTATCTTATTGATGCATCTCAGGACATCATCAAATCCCTATGGATTCATCCATAATTTAGAAATTGAAAAAAACCCTAATAACTAAAACTAAATAAATTTAGTAATTAAATTCAAATTCCCAAGGTCTAATCACATGGGACACATATGATCTTAACCTAGTGTAAGATTCTTAGCTTTTGATTTAGAAGAAAAAATGGATGAGATTTGATTGAAGCACAAAAGGTTGAGGAAACAAGTTCTAGGGTAACAAGGGAAACATAACGAAGATAAAACTCGAGTTAGTTAGAATTTAGATGAGAAACAAAGATGGTGGATCAATTTTATAGGAATTTTCCTAAAGATGATGATTAATTCATCTTGAGAATTAAAAATGGTCACTAATTGTTAGAAAAATTGGAATAAATAATCCACTTGGTTAGTGAAAATTAAAACTACCTAGGTTTTTTTATTCCTTTGGTCGAGGAAACATAGTAATACCTAGGTGCATTCATCACAATCACTAAAGAAAGAGGTAGATTTCATTTAAACACTCTCTTCTCCAATACCCTCTATCACATTGGGCTTCATACCTAATAAACATCACTCTTTCTGGGTGACTAGGGGATATAATTGAAAGAGGTTCAATGTGATATTAATCTACACAAGTTGTAATGATCTCTGATCAAATATCCTTTTAACCACATACAACCCAATCATGCTGGAACCCATATTCGCATTGGCCATAGCCCGTATACACATGACACATTGAAGGTATTGTCCCATGCCCTATGGGAATTTAATTTGCCTCCCCCATAGCTCAAATCCATGACCTTAGGCATAACATCCAACCGGGAAGCACCAATATCTGTGAAATATTCTTCAATCAAACCAGGTTCTTCTTCCTATTTCTAGGTATGTAAAACTCTCACCCTCTATCCTTTATTCTTGAGGGAAGCATTTTATAAGGGATAAATTCCCAGTATTCTTTCTATTGTTCTTTTTGAAAATTAAGCTTTCCTAATCCTTCTGTAGAAAAATGATAGAAAATACTTAAATGGTAATAATCTAGAATCATCAAAGAATAATACAGAATTATCATGATTATTTTGGATTATTATAGAGAGATTAGTTATCATCACATGAGGAATTATATTTATTCTTTAAGGAGGAAATGGTTATTTCATGATATGTATTAAAACAATAATTTGAAAATTATATAGGAGATAGAAATTTGTTATCACATGAGAAGTTTTTAATTCTTTTGGGAATAGAATCTTTAGAATCAGTTATAAGAATCCTTGGAGATTGGTTTGAACCGACTAATACTTGGACATGATTCGGGTAATGATACCTTGATGAATTTTTCATAGCCTCTTGAGAACTGTTATTGATATTCCTTATTATTCCATTCTATGGGGAATATTGTTTGTGGTATTGCGTAGCTTGTGGAACAATGATTCAGGTATCAAGATGATTAGGTTGATCAGTTTCAATTTGTTAACCCCTTGAAGGGGGAGTGTGATGATGAGATGATGGCTACAGATGATGACTCGTTTTATGGTATGGGTTGGATTATAAACATTCTTGTTGATGTAGGAGTGGACCATGCATGGGTCAGAAATCCATTAGATATAGGCCAAAGCATGAGAATGCTATGCAGGGGTGATGTGTTATCTATTTACATAAAACATGTCCGGTGGGACTTACCATCATTAAAGGAAAACGATTGTCATTAGGGTGGGTGAGTGTGGTGTTCCTGATAATGACCACCATCAGGGTGGGGTATGCAATGTCTCCTTAAAAGAGGTATTTGGTTGAAATACATCAACATCCTTAGCGGTATCAAGATGAAGTAGGTGGGGAAGAGGTTTTTGGAAGCTAGGTTAGAGCATGAAGAATTGGTATATGCATGTATGTATGTTTATTTGATCATTTACTTATGTCATTACATACATTATTATATATTATGTGAAATTATGTTAAGGATGCATTGGTGGTGTCTTACTGGGTTTATTACTCACACCATGCATGTGCATCTCAGTGTACGTATAGATTTCATGACTAAAGATCATGTGAAGGGAAAGGGCCATATTACAAGAAGTTGAGGAGATAGAGGTTTGGAATCATAGGTGATATAGAGAAACACTCCATACTATTATTATTGTATTTATTATCTTTTATTTCTGTCATAATTACATTGCTTCATTTTTCCACTTGGGATTCAGTTATTTTATTGTATGACTTATGTTCCATGGCATATCACTTTTGTTTATTTATTTTTTTCATCACTAAAAAATAATTAGATTTTTCCAAAAATGGTATATTTTTTGGTAAAAGTGAAAAAAATTGTCCTATCACTAAATTATTGGTAAAAACAATTTCACTAAATATTAGCGTGCCATATAGAATAGTTATGTGGAAATTATAATAATACCAATAGATAATATATTTTTTGGTTAAAATGTTTATAAATATATTCATATGAAAAATTTATCTAATTATAATATTATTGATAACATTTATAAGCAATAAAAATTAATATATATAAATTATATTTTAAATAAAATATTATATATTCATATTCTAATATTTATAGCTAAAATTTTATTTTATATTCATTAACATACTTATATATAATATATTTATTATAATTATTATATAATAATTATAAAATTATATTATATGAAAATACAAGAAACTATGCTTTTTTTGAAAAAAATTATTCAAACATAATATAAAAACATGTTAAAACTCGAAAATAAAAAGGAATAAAGCTCCAAGAAACTTTTAAAAAAATTATTATTTTTTATTAAATGAAGTCACACTTAAAAACTAGATACAAGAAAAACAATTATGCATCATTAGTCCTCAAAAAATGAAGCATGATTAGAATGAAAATCATAGTCATCCTCGCAGTACACAAATTTACCACTTTCTGAGCAAGTGAGATCTCTATTAAAAACATCCACCCAATTTTTCTTGATAGAAATGTTGATCTACTCATGAGACTGCCCATTAATCTTCTAAATTTTAAGGGAATTTTCGAGCAGGATAATCCTCATTGACCTCTTCACTGAGGAGACCAAATCATTTCATTATGGGAAGAGGGGATATCCACATAGGTGGATTATCCTATTGGAAAACTTCAACCACACCAGCTTGAATATGAGCAGCCTCATATAGTAATGGAATATCCTATTCACCATTGTGATCACTATAAATCAGAGAATCTTGCTATGAGGGGAACCCATCACCACCTCCCCACAATCGATGGATAAGGGATGTAATATGAGGTTCCTACATAGTCTGATGAGACTTCATACTTATTCACAATGGTAGATTTATCTTTTCAATCTCCATCAACCACTCAAACCTTTGGGGAGCATAGAGGGACACATGAAAAAGAGGAATCCCATCCAAATTATAGAAAATGAAAATTATACCAATCAAAGTTGCACAATAAGGTTTACACATTACCATAATCAATAACTATATACCAATCACTATTGCATATAATGGTTTAAAAATTACATAAAATGAAAATTATGATAGTTATATTGTTGGATGTAGTATTACAGTATATGAGGAAAAATCTAGAAATTGCCTTTGACCATTATCCTCAAGCCAACATGCTATTCCCTTGCAACTTGAACACATTCAAATAACTCAATCATGATATAGTTGTGGGGGTTAAAACTATTGATAATAAAATACATGGTAAAACCTCTCAATAAGTGAACAATAAAACAAATAAAAGATTAGTCTCCTTGTCAGTTATGTTTAGGGAAAACCCAATAAACACATGTATATAAAGAAAAAGTATATTCAAATACATTTCCCTAAGGACACTCACAAAGAAAACTCAAATACACTAAAAGTAATAATTCCATTCAAATTTATAAGGGAATCAATAGGCTAAAAAAGATCACATGCGGCCAAAGCTCTTGAAAAGATCATGCTAGAAGCTAAATTGAAAATGTAATTAAATAATAGGCTGGAATATTACACGAGAATCTTTGGCATGAAATATTTCTCACTTCTACATAAACTATGCTTCCCCAATTTTCACAACTATTTTAATTAATATTTTTTAAAGAATTAGGAGAAACATTTTTTTAAAGGAAATGAATACTTTTTTTATTACTCAAAAAAGACAATCAAGTCACATGGATAAATAAATTTAAAACAATAAATTTATTTTTGAAAATGTACATGATAAATTTTAAGTGAACAAAAAAAAGTTGAAATTATATTATATAAAACATAAAAAAGTATATAAATGCATGAAAATTGATAAATATGAAATATAAGGGAAATACTAAAAAATAGGCTCTCGGATAAATATAAAATACTTGATTCCCTCAACTTGAGTTAAATGTATTATAAAAACTATATATACTATAAAATGAAACATTATCTAACTCTAGGATAAATTCCACTAGCTTCTATGGATGGAGTGTTTTACCACCAATGTTTTACTATGAGAAGATTTTATATTCAGTGCCTAACTTGTATCATCACACTCATCAATGCATGTTATCTAGAAACTAAAAAATAGAATAAGAAATAAAATAAAATCTAGATATTAATCAAAGGGGAAAAAGACAGATAACATGTCAGGAGGGGTCCAACACATTAAAAAACTAAAATATTTTCCTCACCTTGGTGTGTATAGAATATTACAAAACATTTCACTTCTTTAGTAATTGAAATAATCGTAAAACATGAATAAAAAGATCCATATCTACAGAGGAACTAATAAGTGTAAATATTTAGAAAAATCCAGAAACTGAGAGGGTTAAATTTTTCTTATAAAAACATGAAAATAAATAATAATGCACAAATAATAAATCATACCTAAAAATAAGTCAATATACACACAAAAAATGGAAATAAAATAATTGGAATAGATTTATTAAACACAACCCTTTCCAGGAATAGCCTAAAATGGGATACAATAAGAGGGGAGTTTTGACTTGATGATTTGAGTAATCTCAATAGCACCAAAACTATTCAGCCATGTCTAAACCCATCCTAACTCCCTATAATGAAAAAAACAAAGAAAAATATGGTCATTATTATTCTAGATTATGAGTAAAAATTATAAATTTTAAAACTATTGAGAATAGTTTTCTAAATATGTGAAGTGTTATCACCATAATTCTATGATAGATGGTGTTTTGAGGATTATTGGGTATATATAGAGTTCATCCTTGATTAAACTAATTGATTTTAAGGAATATTTTTTTGAAAAAAAGGGTCTGAAGTAGATATCCTTGCTACAAATAAGGATAATCATACAAGAGTATTGAAGATAAAGTAATTATACCAGCTTATCCTCAGTACAAATCTACTAATTTTTTTTCTTATAGCAATTGAGGAAATTTTTTGAGGAAGAAAGAGACCAAGAATATGTAGTTGAATAATAAATTGAATAGATTATTTTGAATATTGAAACTAAAACTATTAATGATGATATGACTAAATATGCCAATGAAGAAGTGAATACTAGTACAGTGATTGATATTATAGAAGTAGTAGAGGCTGGAGTAGATATATAAAAGGTTATTGAGGGAAATGAGAAAGTTTTAGTGGATTCTAATGTGGATGCTGAATTACTGGAGAAAACTAATCAACAAATAAATAAGATATGAATGGGACTACGGAATAAACACATATGAATGTGGAAGAAGGAATCTAATAAGATAATGATAAGGGTGATTAGAATGGAGACTTTGAGGATGATGTTGGTGAAAAAAATAGATAAGTTACAACTATACAGAGATAAAGTGGAAATAGACAATTAAGTTCCATCACCAACTACTGAACATGAAGATGAATATTTTGATGAAAATATAAAATAGTTTTCTACAACAATATTTTCTTCATTCCATCATTTAGAAAAAGAAATCATAGACTTGAAAGATGGTTTGAATGATTTAAATGAAGATATGAATAAGTTGAATGAGATTGTAGTTTCCAAAGAAGACATTAATGAGTTGAAATCATCAATGGATTTGATGTTATACTTTCATGAGTTGAAATAATTTATGACAGTTAAAGATTAATTTATAAAAGTTTCTAAACATATGATACAGGTATGAATGAATCATTTAAAAATGTGCTTCAATATATTTTAAAAGATCAATCAGATTTACTACAGGAAAAAATAACCAGTTATGATAGGTTTTGATGAATCTTTTATGGTGTAGATAAATTCAATTATGGATTAGTTAGCTGATTTAAAGTCAAATCTAGTTCTACCAATAGTAAATTAAAGAATGTCTAAATTATAATCCGATACCACAACCTTTGACAATTTTCAAGTGTTAAAAAAGGAATTGGTTTTTGAATCCATAAAAGTGGAGAGTTAAGAACTCAATTCTAACAATTATATACATATTCTGGAATGTATTTTAGACTTTATAAAGTTCTAGTATGATGTAAATAAGCAACACGATCATCATGAAAGTGATTTAAATGATGTTAGTGAACATTTAAGAATATTACAACATGACTCAATATCTAAAAAGTAATTATCTAATAATGGATATGTTAAAAATATGGTTGCAGATATTGAATGTATTAAGAAATAATGCTGAGTTATCCATGAGTTGTTACTTCACTATCATGATGTTTTTCATGGAGTGTGTAAGATTCTTCAAAATATTCAAAATTATTTCAAGTAGAAAGAGGAAACTTCATCTGATACATTTGAAAATGTGAATGAATATTTTAAATGAAAGGATATTATGGTTTACAAATATCCAACTTTGTCTACATCAACACACCTTCCCAAACTAACGTGATTTCAGATGTTTTTTAGAAATATTCAAAAAGATTGTGGAAGATATTGAAATTTGTTATAAGTTGACAGAGTAATGTAAGAATATTATAAAAAATAAAAATAATGTATTTAATATTATCCAGATAATGATTTCATATAATGAGAAACATTGGGATGATCTATCATAGAAAATATCAACTAAATGGGAATACAAAATTGACAAGTTTTATGCTAATTTTATTTATAGATATGATATGAAAAAAATGTAAAAAAGAACATGTTTGAATTATTAGGTAAGTATATGATGAATTCCCAATTACAATAAAGATTAAATCATTTCAATATTTCACATATATGGGAAGAAATGTATGTGATCAAAGGAAAGTAGAGCCTTGGTACAGTTCAACTAGATAACTACCCATTTCTATAGTTCAACAACATAAAATATTTGGCCAACTTAAATATTTCCATGAGATATCTATGTAAGATCCTAATTATCAATACATAAGGGATGTTTAAATTACCAAGTACATAAACTTATTTAGATAAATTTATTATAATGAATCCAGTTCAATATAAAGCTCCATTGAGGCCCTCTAAACTATCTAACACTGATGATAAAATGTTTCCAGACATGATGTATACTCTAGAAAAAATATAGGATGTTTTACTATTAAATTAAGAATACTTGAAAACTATCAGAATACTTATATATAAAATTATTGTTATTTGAGTTTTAGGAGAAAAATAGTGGGCGAGACTGTTGGTATACCTAAATAAATGTTCAATTAATTTTAGCATTCACCCTCATCATCCTTTACAAATGAAAAATATAATAATAATGAGAAATATTATAATAAATATGGAATCATAAAACTTTTATTATGAAGAAACCAAATCTGAAAACATGGGGCTCTTAAAAAATCTAGATCGCCTTTGATTATTTTACTGAATTAGGCCTAATTTATTAACATAAATTTGAGCACATCCAAGAAAAATATTAGAACATGAATCATGTTGAAAAAATATGAATTATATTTCCAAAAATAAAACATTATTTTGAAATAACATGACTTAAAATTAAAAAACATGGATGATATTATATAGAAATAATTTACTAATTATTCCAAGTATATATAAAAGATGCCATATATTAGCTCAATAACTCTAAGTTAACATTCATTTTAATTGGAGGAAAATTAAGTAACTAAAATAATGATTTGATCTAATGGTTTATTGGAAAAATTATATGTGTATCCATCAACCACAAACATTAGACAATAATCTCAGGATAATAGTATACCTATTTTGCTAAGAAAAAACCTTGATGAGAATGAAGCTTCAGCATTAGAAAAATGTAAAATTCAGGGAAAAATTTTATATCACTCTTTTAGTAGTAACTGCCCCTATGGGTCTTAGTGAGGTCTCGAGTTTGAGTCTTGCTGAGTACTTCCCTGTCTTGCATGTTGTGTGATTTTGTTTGTAATGTATCCCCTTTCTCCATATCCATGTATATAAAAAATTTTGGTTTCAGTTGAGAAAAAGATGATTGGAATAAGTTAAATTTTCAATGTATATATTTATTTTCAAGGAATCTAATATGTGCAGAATGTATCATCCTCTACCTTAAATAATTATGAAACAAGGATAGAGTAATTGATAAATATGAAAACTATAATTAATTAATTCTATGACCAACCTCCATCCCATTTTATTGTAGATTAATTCCTAACATAATATTCAATCTCACAATTGAAAGCGATTACTAAAAAATGTGATGAAAAAAAGATCAATATAGGAACATTCCAAAAATTAGACTCACCCTTCCATCGTGAATTGAAGTTTTCAATCCAATAATAGAGGCCACTAAGTCTATCATTACTAATTGGAAATTAGAAAGTGTCTACAACATAAATTTACTAAAGTAATATTTCCATCCATATTTCTAATTTAGCTATGTAGTATAATAGTGGGTATCATAATTAGAAGAAACCAAATCAAATCTACAAGGACTGCATACAATTTATAGTTGATGTCCTAGCCTATAGGCACAAATGTGGGGGTAGTGGAAAGGCATCAGTAGTAGTGATGAGGATGAGGCACTCAAAATGTCAGAAGGGATGGGAGGAGATGTGGATGAAAATAAGATGAGGATACAATACTGGTGGGAAAGCATGATGTGGAGTCTAAGAGGCGCGATGGCGAAGAGGAAAGTAAGGGAGAGGGAGGCAGGTGGAATTTGTGGGGATGTTTATAGAGGAGGCGGTGTCGTGGTGTTGGCGCGATGGAAAGAAGGTGGGAAAGATAGAATACTATTGATGTTGACTAGGGTTCAACCAACCCACTTTCACCAAAACAATACATTTTAATATTATTAAAATATTAATATCTCAATTATAAATAAAATTATATAATTTTATTGAAAAATAGCATGTTAGTGATAAATAATTAATACATTTATATTAAATTGTTATTAAATATTTATTAGTTATGGATAATTTTTTATAAAAAATTTTATGATAATTTTTTATTATTGATAGTAAATATTAATAATTATTTCATGTGTTGGTGATAAAATTTTCAGTATTAATATAAATGGGAGAAAATTTCACTATTTGTAAAAGATTTGTTAGTATCGAATGATTAATATCACCAGATATATTTATTTTTAAAAAGAAATGTCAATATGTAAAATTAATACTAACAAAATTTAATATATGTTGGAATTATTTATTTTTACCAATAGATATATCATCTTCTATTAAATTTTAGTTGGCACAAATCATTTTTTTGTGTTGTATTCAATGAAAAGTTAATAACATAAAATGGTTCTACAATTAAAAAGTCATAACTATATAATAAAAAAGAAACTAGATTTCAAATACCATATAGAATAATAGATTTTAAATACTAAAATAAACTATGATTCATTGAATTGAAACACTACTAGTTTATAATCACATAAGTATATCATTATGATGTTCAAAAGATAAATGAAATTCAATACAGATATAGATTTTTATCCAAGGTTAAACTATTTAATCTTTAAACATGAAGCATGCATTGTGAAAAATCATATAATTATAGACTCTCAATACCAAAATAAATAGTATACTAAATAATTAATATAAAAAATGAATATAATAAATTTTAACATAAAAAAGGGAATCATACAATAATTAAGAAATGATAAAACATTTTGGAATTCCACACACCAAATAAATAAATAAATTATAATCAATAAAAAATGTAGAAACATTATTCAAAAAATAATGAACGAATCCCCTACAAATTATATGATTTAGGGTATATTCATAACATTCAATCTCCACTAAATAAACATGTAAAATTTAAATTTGAATTTTATGTTTTACTACAATTTACAGAATGAAAAAATTTCTGTTCATTTAAAATGAATTCATAACTAGAATGAGACTTAAAATGGAGCCATGTCAATGTAGATTTAAATAAAGCACCCATTAATCATCATGGGGTCCTTAAACTAATTCAATATCAAATACTTTGCACAACAAGTGATTTTCATGTGTAAAAAGTTATGTTCTTTTCAAAGTGACCAATATATTAGCATTAAAGATACTATTTATAAGGGTCTCATCAATTTTATGATGAATAGAATTGTGTTTTTATCTGCAAGTGAGTAAATATAGAATGGATGAATTCACTCAATATTCACAATACGAAATTGGAAAATCGTTATAGAAATTTCAAAATTTTCCGATTCTAATATGTTCACCCAAATTTTATTCCTTAACTTGATTCATCTGGCTAAGTGAACAATTTTATTTGATATGAAGTTCTATATTAACAAACTCATAGGAAAACTATTCCCATCCAACCATAGAAAAGTTCATTTGAGAGAATAACCCAAAAATTAACTAGAAGGTGTACCTTTACTTCTTTTTCGATCAATTGTGAAGAGATATAGGTATATAATATCACCATAAAGATGATTCAGATTATCATTGTCTATATTAACTTTAGTTTCTATGTAATTAGGCAACAAAACAGTTTCCTCTTCTTCAAAATGCAATATATAAACTTTCCTACCTTTCCTTGATGGCCCAGACTAATAAAAACAACTTTTCTAGGATTCATCCTATGAGTTTTCTAAGGGAACATAATTATTGTAGGGGTCTTGGAAGGGGGATTAATCTTATATATAAGGATGTTATTAAATGTTGGGATCAAATTATTTTTTATATAGAATTATGAAATTATAATTATAAAATCACTCTAAAAACAAGAACAAGAATAAAAAGGCTTGTTTCATCATAATCTCATTGAAACACTAATTGGAATTCAATTTAAAACTAGATAAACATGATTATAGGTGATTAAAACTTCCATAGTAGAAGTGGATAACTGATAAGTGGCCCAAAATATAACGACCCAGACTTTTTGAATAAACTTTTCTCCCTAAGAAAATGTGTGTTATATTATTTTGTACACAACAAAACTATATCTATTTAATAATAAAGTGAGTATAAAAGGAAATGTGACCATTGGGTTTTGACTGTTGTATGAACATTGGTCAATATGACCATTAGAAATTATATTCTTTATAATAATTATAACACTATAACCAGTTTTTATAAGTAGAAATGAAAAGTGAATTTAATGCCGAAAATAGAAATGATGGTCTCAATGAGTAGGGTCGATCCATATGAAGAGCATTTGTTGGGGCTTAGGAGAGAGGTAGAATCACCAGGGTTTGCTCTTAACCAATCCCAATATGAGCTTAAATATGTGAAGCTTGAATTAAATATCCTGCGATAGAAGTTCAAGTTAGTGGAGATTACTACTCAGGAAATGTTAGCCGAGCCACCCCATGACTCTATCACCATCATACACCATACCTTTAGGTCATATTCCAATGTTATAATGGGTCATGTGTCAAGGACCTGGATACTTTTTTTCCTGAATGGCCTGAAGGCCTTCATTTTTATTGATTTATGATAACCCCCCTTTCAAGGGATGAGGGGGAACCCTTACAAGGCCCGTAGGCTCAGAGATTACATGGCCCATAGGCTTAGGAGATTACATGACCTAAAGGTCTTAGGGGTAACCCTTAATGTGTAATTCCATTGTATAAATAAAATTATTATTCCATTAATTCCATTTTAAGAATAGTTTTACTTAATATAAAAAATGACAAATTTGATAAATTGATTTTTCAGAAAAAACTGTACTTTTCAAAAAGATATGAATAATTATAATAAACTAAGGTATTATGAATAATTTTTATCTTAATATAATTTTATGATAAAAAAACTCTTATTTAATTATAAATTATAAAATAAATATTTTTTTCAAGTGTCGGAAAATTTACTATGCATTTTCAATCTGCTATTATTTTTAATAAATAAGAATTTTTATATTTAAAATTTAAAATGATCATATTTAGAGAATTATTATGATAAAATAAATATCATTTTTGAAATCATAATGTTAAAATTAAGTTAGGGTGAATTTATAAGAATTTTCTAAAATACTTTATTTTTTCATGAATATTAAAAATACAGCTTGAGTTTTTCTGTATGTTTAATGTATTCATAATTATGTCATAATAATTTAATAACTAATTAACCACAATCCATGACCAAAAATATTTTATTTTTTTAATATAAAGTATTTTAATTTATTTTAATCAATTTCCAAATATATAATTTACTTTCCAAATTCTAAAATAGAAACTTTAACTTTAAAAATGTTATTTTGTGAAAAATTTAATTTTTTTCCTTTCCCAAAAAAATAATATAAAATGATAGTATACTATTTTGGATTAAAATAACTTAAAAGGTCTCATAAGTGTCCAATACAATGGGAAAACCCATGGTTTTTCATTTACCACTACTTAGGTATCCAAGGCCTTTATTTAGAAATTAATAAACAAATCCTCCACTTTTTCTATAAATATACACCCATTTATCCATTTTATTTCACTTATAATTCACCCTACATGAATATATACTATTTTTACCTTCCAAGGAGTTCTCTAAATGTGTTTTCAAGGCCCTAAGGTCCCAATACTCAAGTTTTAGGATCCACTTTTCAAGGTAAGGGAAATCTCAACTTCTCTTTTCCTTCCAAGTTCCCTTTTTTATGTGGTATGAATTTTAAATTTCCAAACTATTTTATTCTATATGATTTATTTAATAAATTTACTATATTAAGAGTATTTTATTAATGGTATACCCTTGTACCCTCTCATTTTACCATTTTCTAAAACTATATTTTATACCCATTATGATGCTGAATTTACTCCTTAAATTTTCTCTTTTATCCTCATGATATCAAATTCTATTTTCTTTTGTGAATAGATAAACCTATTTTTATTCCAGGGGTATTCAACTATATATAAAAATTATTTATTTTATTCTGGGATTAACATATATGAAACCCATATTCCTTTTCCGTGGGTTAAAAATGACATAATGATCTTTTCTTTAAGCACTTTTTAAAAACGCCATGATTTTGATATGAAACCCATTTCTTTTATTCTCCATGGGTAATTTATGAAAAGTTTGATTATAATATATGTGGTTCAAATCAATTAATATATACAAATGGTTCAATCTTATAGTGTTTAAATTCATTTGGTAAATAATTTAATCTCTAGATATGACATGTTTTATGATACCTTGGTGAATAACCTTGGTAATTTTTATGACACCTCACTAACAAACCTTGGTGATATGCTTATGAATGTCTCATTTAAATTTTTATCCACATTTCCATGTCATTATTAATGTTATTATTATTATTATTATTATTATTATTATTATTATTATTATATGTCTCTTTCTCATACCTTATCATTTTTACTCATATTCTTATTGATATTTCTCAAGATCACAAGTAAACTATTTCCCTTTATTTCCCTTATAAGGTCTTATGCTAACCCTTTCCTTTGATGTATGTCCCCAGGTTATGAGATGTAATAATTTTACATAGGATGAACCTATGAATAATCCATTAAAGTTTATTAGAATAATTTTTTATGTGTTCATGTATTATATACCTTTTTTTTAAAAAAACAACCTTTAAAAGATCCTCTATTTGTATAATGTAATGAAAAGTTTTGTAATAAAAAGTAGGGACTCCATAGTTGGTATCAAAGGATGGTTTAGTTATTTTTGGAAATTATGATTTTAAAAAATTATAAAGAACCTTATGGAAAATTTAAAATATAGTAAAAAATCCTGGTATTTTGGTAAAGTATTGAGTAAGTTGTTTCAGAGAAAAACAATCCCGGTTTGGATATGAACAAGTGGATGTGGATCTGGAACAAATGTATCTAGGGGTAAAACCTAAAAACACCACTTTGATATAGACTCGAATGGGAAATATTTAATGATAATGTTCCTTATTGTACTAATATTTTTACACTCTTGGGGGATATGTTTGGTTAATCATAATATTTTTATAAACCATTATGAATGACTTATAGAAAATGTAACTATTGTTAATGAATAACATATTTAACCATGATGTTTTAGGATATAAAATTCATTTATAATTATAATATTATTAAAATAAACATGTTTCTCACTAATAATTTTCTTCTTTTAAAAAATGGTGGGAAATAGAAGGAATCACATAAATTATGAGAGCAACAGACCATGCACTGACAACCCTCCAATGGAAGCCAGAATGGAAAAATTCATGAGAATGATGAATAATTTGACTTGAGTTATGAATAATAACTTGAATAAATACGAGAGACAGAATTCATACTGAAAGAAAAAACTCTCCATTGAGTCCTTTATGCAGAAATGAATTCCTTCTTTCAGTTGATCTACTGACCCATTGATTGATGAACAATGGATAAACTCTATTGAAAAGATCATTTCTATACTCCATTGTTCGGAACAAGAGAAAGTCACCATGGATCTGTATTTCTTAGAGGAAGAAGCTGATCAATGGTGGAAACTGATTAAGAACATAAATCTAAGAAGGGATATTGAAGCTCTGGAGTGGGAAGAGTTCAGGGGAATCTTTTTCAAAAAATTATTTCCCTAATTTTATGCGAACAAAAATAGAGAAGGAATTACTATAATTGAAGCAAAAGGAAAAAAATATTTGGGAAGCTATGAGATGAAATTTACAAAACTTTCTTTCTATATCGCTAGATTTTTCATGGATCCTAATGGAAATGTTGATAGATTATCCAGTGGAATAAGACCCCATCTATAGAAGAATCTATCCAATTGATACTATGATAGCTATGAGGGGATAGTGAAAAGTGCCATGAAGGTTGAACTGGAGTTCAGAGAGATGCATTAGTCCCATATGTTGAATGAAAAGAAGAGATTAATGGATCCAATCTTAGAGGGTAACTTTGATCATGGAAGAGGTGGAAAGAAAGTGAAACTTTCCACATGCAAAAAATGTGGGAAGAAGAATTTGAAGAACTTCTTTCTTAGGAGTGGGAAATGTTACAAGTGTGGAAGAGATGTACATATTTCTTGGAACTATTATAGTGAGGTGAAGCCTAGACTTCTCAACACTAATGATAAATAGAAGATGGTATAAGCCATCTTCAAATCCAATGCTTCAAGTGTGGATAGCTTGGTAACTTTTTTAATCACTATCCAAATACGAAGATAATGGAGAGGAATCACCATTAACCTCAGTATAAGATAAGGGAGAAAGGTTGAGCCTTTGTTATCATGACAACTGAAGTTGAATCTCCAAATGATGTGGTGGCAGATACTCTCATTTTTATCTCAAATCCAGCAAGTACTTTGTTTGATTTTAGTCCAACATATTCCTTTATTTTCTCAAATTTTGAAAAGAATATAGAATCAGTCCTTGAACTAAAAAAATTATAATTATTATTCAAGACTCTTGGAGGGATTATCCAAGCATAAAAAATGTATAGAAACTCTAGTATTCAATTTGTCAAGCACAATATGATCGCAAATATAGTAGTTATTCCCATGTTGGAATTTGAAACTATACTAGGTATAGACTGTCTCTAAAATTATAATACTAATATCAACTAAACAAGAAATTAAATATTAGTATTCTTGAATGAAAAACCTACAATTGTTTTCAAAGGAGAGATATCTAAACCTGATATTTTTCTAGAGTCACCTCCTGTAGCCTTCTTTATGGAAATGACCAGTGATGATAAAAATAAAAAATAAAATTATAAGAATAGAAAATGTCCCCATCATTTAGGAATACATTGATGTATTTCCTAAAGAGTTACATGGAAATCCCCTATAAAGAGAGGTGGAGTTATCCCTTGAACTCATGCATGGATCCAAGACGATATCAAAGGCCCTATATAAAATGGAATATGTAGAGCTGAAGAAATTAAAGAAACAAATTCAAGACATTTTGGATAAGGGGTTTATCTGACCAAGTGTGTCTCCTTGATGAGAACCTGTTCTCTTTTTGAAGAAGAAAGATAGATCAATGCAGTTATGCCTTTATTATAGAGAACTTAACAGGATTATAGTGAAGAACAAATACTATATTCCAAGGATTGATGATTTATTTGAATAGATTCATGGAACTCAATTATTCTTCAAGATTGATCTTTGATCTAGTTTTCATCAATTGAGGATAAAGAAAGAAGATATTCCAAATACCTCATTCTAATCAAGATATGATCATTACACATTTGTTGTTATTCCCTTTAGCTTGATTAATGCTCCTGTTATTTTTATAGATTTGATGAATAAAGTCTTTAAGGATTACCTTGATAAATTTTTGGTATTTTTTGTTGATGATATTATAATATGTTACAAAATTCATGAGGATTATCTAAGGGTTATATTGAAAACAATGAGAAAGGATAGGATATTTGTAAAATTTAGAAAATGTGAATTTTGGTCACAACAAGTTTCTTTCTTAGGGAACATTGTAACAATGAAGGAATATAAATTAATACTGCCAAGGAAAAGGTTATGGAGGAGTGTAATCATCCTAGAATATTAACTAAGATTCATAGTTTCCTTAGTTTAATAGGATATTATAGGAGGTTTGTAAAAAAATCACGACTTTATAATCAACTAACTGAGTTAACTCGAAAAAGGGCTATGTTAATATGTATAAAGGTGTGCGGAGAAAGATTCTAAGAGTTGAAGAAGATATTGGTTAGTGAACCTATATTATCTTTAACCTCTATCAGATAAGGATTCATTATTTTTAGTGACGCATCTATAAAAGGTATTGGGTGTGTACTCATTCAAAAAGACAAGGTGATTGATTATGCATCTCAATACTTGAAGACTCATGAGCAGAATTATCCTACGCATGAACTGGAGCTAACTATAGTTATTTTTGATCTAAAAATATGGAGGCAGTGTCTTTATAGGGAGAAATGTGATATATACACATACCATAAAAGTTTGAAGTATATTTTCTTGCAAAAGGAATTGAACACGAGACAGAAGATATGGTTAGAAATTCTTAAAGACTATAATTGTTCGATTAATTATCACCCTAGAAGAGTAAAAAAAATCATTTATGAATTAAGAAGGAAATGCTTGTTGTTCTAGAAATGATGATGATTCAATGAGATCCATTGATTAAAGACCTAGTAAGATTAGAACTAGGAATTATAAAGGAAGGGAAATCTTCAACCCTATCCCAAAGGATTTCTAAACCATCATTACTATAGGAGATCAAGACATATTAGAGAGAATATCCTTTATTACAAAAGAATATAGAGGTTGTGAAGAATGAGGAGTTTCATGAGTTCAATATTGATAAAAAAGGTGTACTGAAATTTTGTACAAGTTTATGTGTTTCATCTATTCTGTAAATAAAGAGGGAGTTGATGGATGAAGTCCACAGCTCTAAATTCTCTCTACATCCTGGAAGCACTAAAATGTATATAAACCTTTGTGATAAATATTGGCAGGATAACATGAAAATAGATATTTTTTACTACACTAAAAGGGTATTGGTGTGTCAACAAGTGAAGGTAGAGTCATAAATTCCTAAAGTGGTATTATAAACACTAACCATACCAACATGGAAGTGGGACAATGTCACTATACGCTTTGTCACTAATCTCCTGAGAACATCAAATGGAAAAAATGTGATATGGGTTATAAAGGATCATCTCACCAGGACAACCCATTTCACCACCATTCGATAATATTTCTCTCTTGACCAACATGCCAATATTTTTGTGAAGGAAGTGGTGAGGTTTCATGGGGTACCACTCTCTATCGTTTCTGCTCATGATCTGAGGTTCACATAAAAATTTAGGAGAATTATTCAACCTGATCTGTGTACCGAATTGAATTTTTGTATGGCCTATCAACCCCAAAATGATAGAAAATCTTAAAGGAATATTCATACACTTGAGGATATTCTGAGAACATGCTAAATGAAATTTAAAGTTGGATGGGATCAACACCTTCCATTGGTTGAGTTCTCATACAACAAAAACTTCTATTCAACTATTCAAATGACACCCTATTAAGCTATCTATGGTAAGCGATGTATAAGTACTATATATTGGGATGAAGTTGGTGAGAGAAAGCTTTTTGGGCTTTATATTATGCTAGAGATGATAGAAAAGGTTAATGCCATCCAACAACACATAAAGGTTTATTAGATTTGGAAGAATAGCTATGTTGAAAACTGTCAAAAGGACTTGGATTTTGATGTTAGAAAGAAAGTATTCCTTTGAATTTCACTATGGAATAGATTCATGCAGTTTGGGAATAAAGGGAATCTTATCCCTAGGTACATTGGCCCCTATGAAATTCTTGATCGCATAGGAGAAGTGGCCCATCAGCTTACACTTCATCCAAATATATCTCAAGTTTATGATGTATTCAATGTATCTATCTTAAGGAAGTACATACCTAACCCTTCACATGTACTAAATCCTAATGTGGTATAATTGTAACATGACCTATCTTATGAGGAGAAACTGGTGGAGATCTTGGACCATAGATACAAGGTTCTATGCAACAAGACTACCCACCTTGTCAAAGTTTTGTGGAGGAACCATAAATATGAAGAAGTAATGTGAGAACTAGAGGAGACAATGAGATAGAAGTAGCCACAACTTTTCTCAACTAAGGTTATGATTTGAAATTTTAAGGACAAAATTTCATAAGGGGTGAAGAATGTAAAGTCCAAGAATTTTTTAATAAATTTTATTTCATGAGAAAATGTGTGTTATATTATTTTGTACTCAACAAAACTATATCTATTTAATAATAAAGTGAGTATAAAAGAAAATTTTACCATTACGTTTCGACCATTGTATGATTGTTGGTCAACTATGACCATTTATCAATATTACCGTTGTAAAATTATAGTTGATAATAATTTTAACATTATAATTAGTGTTTATAAGTAGAAATTACAAAGGAAAATTATTGCAGAAAAGAGAAACAATAGCCTTAAATAACAGGGTCCTACTATATGAAGCTCATTTTTCAGAGCTTTAGAGGGAGGTAACATCACTAGGGTTCACTCTTAACCAATTCCAAGCTGATATTCAACATCTGAAGCTTGAAAAAAAAAACTCTTATGGGAGAAGTTCAAGTTAGTGTAAATTACCACTCGGGCGATGTTAGCCAAGCCACCCCATGAATCTATAACCATTATAAACCTTACCCTTAGGTCATATGTGGGAGTTATAAGGGATTATGTGTCAATGAACTATTTACTTAAAGTGCAATTCCATTGTATAAATAAAATTTTTATTCCATTAATTCTGTTTTTAGAATAGGTTTTGTTAATATTAAAATATGGAGAATTTGATAAATTGATTTTTTTCAGACAAAAACTGTACTTTTCAGAAAGATTTGAATTATTATAATAAACTAAGTTATTATGAAAAATGTTTATTTTAATGAAATGATATGATGAAAACACTCTTATTTAATTATAAATGATATAATATTTTTATTTTTTTAAGTATTTGAAATTTTACTATGCATTTTCAATCTCATATTATTTTTAATAAATAGGGTTTTTTATATTTAAAAGTTAAAATTATCATATATAAAGAATTATCATTATAAAATAAATATCATTTTTGAAATCAGAATATAAAAATTAGGTTAGTGTCACACCCCGACCTGACGCTTATTTTTATTTTAATTATTTTGGGTCTTGTTTTTTTAGTTGCGGGTTGAACCAGTTTTGTTTTTGAAATAAGTTGGGACCTTATATGGGTGCACGACTGTATGCGTGACCGTGCGTGGTTCCCAACTTTTACAAGAGAACGTTTTACTATTATTTTTATTATTACACGAGTGTGTGATTGGGCGCGTGACCGCGCATGCGACCGTGCGCGGTCTCCAACCTCAGTTAATAATGATATAATTATTTTGGTTGGTTTTGTTATTTTAGTTTTATTATTAGTATTATTATTACCTTCATTAATACTTTTAATTATGTTATTATTTTTATTAAATCATTAACATTGTTATAAAATTATTAATTGATTTTCACTTTTATTAATTTTTTTAATGGCTTAAGTCCCACATTTTTTTGGGTTCTATTTTATTTTAATTTTATTTTATTTTATCTCTAATCTCTTTTTTATTCTCTCCTTCTCTCAGGCTCACCCTCTTTCTACCCTTTCTATCTGTCACGCTACGCATGCCCCCTTCCCCTGGTTTTTTGCACACCGCCTCACACTTCTAACCCTAAGCACCACAACCCTGCTCCTTCCTCTTCCTCGCTAGACCACCTCCATCCCCTCTCTCGGACCAGCATCGTCCTCATCCTCCGTTGGCGAACCAGACCAGCAGCTCACCCTACCTCTTGCCGCTCACTTCCGTAGTGCACTTCCGCACCTCCCATAACTGTATCTCCCTCAGCCGCACCTCCCTTCCAGAATGCCTCTCCCTATCGCAGAAGTCCGGCTGGTCCCCTCCCTCTTCTGGCTATTCTCCCTGCCAATGCCGCCCTTCTCTCAGGCCAGTGCCCATCTAGTGATCGCACCTCCCTCCATCTCACCATCACATTCCACCCTATGTAACGTCCCGATTCCGGAAGCTACCCAGAGGCATCCTGTACCCGGTAGGTCACATAACCTCAAGCGCATTTTCCCAAACACTAGAGGCTGCTGACTAGCAGCAAGGGCCTTGAGTGTGATAGTGGGGAAACAATTCCCTCATTGGCAGAGTACACAGAGGAAATAAATAAACATGAAATAGCAGAAGCAGTAAATAACCAATAATAATAAACAGTAGAGGACTAAATCAGCAAACAACTGGAGCACGTATGTATATATATGGAATGATGCAAGATATATATCTAGGAAATCATCCAAAAAAGTCACAATATTGAAAAACACCACAGTACCAAAACAAGTACAAAAGAAAAGTAAACAACTCCTCAGCATCGCAAGCCAAAGCTTAGTCCCTTGCTCTCCTGCTCCAAGTAATCAAGTACCAGAAGTCGAAGGGAGTTTGCCTTTGTCTATACCTTCAACAACATAGTCTGTTTGGGCCCAAAAGCATGACCCAAACAGGGTGTGAGACTAAATCCCAGTAGGCATTAACCTGAAGATCTGTGCCTAACAGTTAGTGAGTATATGGTAGGTAAAAGTACAGTAAGCAGTAAACAACAACATAAAAGTAGCAGATAGTAAACAGAAAGTAGCATAGCAGGATCATACACAACAGTAATCAATCCACAGAACAACAGACAGTAGTGAAGAAATCAGCAAACAACAGAAGGAAACCCTATGGGATTTACTCGCAGTCATCCCATCTGGTCCTATCCACGAAGTACCACAACCCTCTGGGTAGTGCACTCAGCCTAACCCCTCTGGTTGGTCATACGAATTTATGAGACTCTCTGGGGAAGCTCACTCAGTCAATTCCCCTCATAGTCTAGGGTAGTCAGGGACTCTATGAGGAAGATCACGCGGTCTAAACTTCTTAGCCCCAAGGTCTAGAGACTCTCTGAGGAAGATATCTCGTTAGATTCCTCCTATAGCCTCAGGTATACCACAAACTCTATGAGGAAGTTCACTCGGTCAATTCCTCCTCTAGTCTGGGGAAGGTTCTTAAAGAGAAATCAAACAAGGTAAGACTCTCTGAGGAATCTCACTCGGTCTACCCTCCTGTAGTCTATAATATCTGAAGTCACCCTGGGAAGCTCACTCGGTCTATCCCCTATGGCCTATAATGTTTAAGACTCACTGAGGAAGCTCACTCGGTCTACCCTCCTGTAGTCCATATTGTCAAAGACTCTCTGGGAAGTTCACTCAGTCTATCCCCTATAGTCTATAGCACCAGGTTCTCACAGCCCCGTACCAGTCAGTGCATGATAATGCTATAAGGCTAACATAAACCTATAGAGCCACTTGGCTAACCAAAGTACACCTACAGAGCTACTTGGCTAGATAGTATACAAGGAAACAAGCATGTAATGAATTTCACTCCAACCTATAATCACAAGGCATGGGAACAGGTGTAACAGCCAAAGGCAAACGTGACCCTAAAGGTCGTAAACAAAACAAAGCATGGGAAGAACATCCGAGCACAACAAATTATCCTCTAACATGATCAATTTACCTCTACACAAGCATACAAGCAAGGCAGGAAAAAAATAGGGGAAAAAAAGGTAAACACGCAATAACCCATCACGAGTGTTGGTGGAATTTGCACATAAAACTCAAAGACTTTGAACGGTAAGGCACAAACCGCCTACCTAGATCCTAGGAGATTGATATAATTTAACCACGACGACTGATTCTCCCATGAATTTCATAGATCTGAGAAAACGCCCAAAATGCTCAACCCACAATATCTTGAGAAGGGGGAGGAATTGGAAAACAAGGCTCAAGCAGAAGGAAGAACTCACCGCTGTGATTCCAATGCAATCGACCGTGCTCAAATCAGAGAACGGATGAAAGAACGGTGGCTCGTCGAAGATCCGTGGATTCCCAGCACTCTCGGACGAAGAAGCTGGAGAAGAAGATCTTTTTGTCGATTAGGTGTGACCCTGGTCCATTGATAAAAAAGAAATTACACGGCATGTACTTTTAGAGTACACGGCGTATACTAGGTCTTTCCGTACTCTGCCAAAATCAGCCTTCACGTCACCCCTATACACCGTGTGTGTGGCTCGGACATGGCCAGTACACAGCTTCGAGAGGGAAAAGAGTACACAACGTGTACTCATAAAGCACACGGCTTGTACTTCAAAAATTTTCTAGAAACTTCATTTTTATCAAAAACTCTAAAAAAAAGAAGGGTGTACCTGAAACGAAGATCCGGGTTCTTACAAACTTTCCCCCTTAAAGAAATTCATCCCCGAATTTCCCTAGTGAGGCATAGAAGAAGAAACCCCGAACAGCTCCAGCCATTACGATTGTACATCAGCCTCCCTCTCCCAGGTCTCGTCTCGTACTCGCCCATGCTGCCATAGCACCCGTTCTAAAGGAACAGACTCCCCATGGAGAACCTTCGTACTGCGATCGACAATCCGGGTGGGATTCTCCTCAAACGATGCATCCACTTCGAGCTCAACCTCTTCGGGCTGAAAGACATGAGAGGGGTCTGGAAAGTAATGTCGGAGATGAGAGACGTGGAAGACATCGTGCATGGACTAATACCTCTGAGGTAGCTGCAATCGATAGGCAACCAGCCCAACTCTCTCCAAAACCTCAAACGGCCCGACGTACCACGGTGAAAGTTTACCCTGTCTCCGAATCCTCTTGTGTCCCAACCTCGATGCGACATGCAGAAAAACCTGATCCCCGACCTCTAACTCCAAAGGTCATCTCCGCTGATCAGCATAAGACTTATGCTGAGACTGTGCTGTAGCTATCCTCTTCCGAATCAACTCTACCTGCTCAGAGGTCTCCTGAACAAGATGAGGTCCCAGCAAAGCCGCCTCTCCTACCTCCAGCTAGCATAAGGGTGATCGGCATGGCCTACCATACAGAGCCTCGTATGGTGCCATCTGAATGGTTTACTGAAAATTGTTGTTGTAGGCGAACTCAACAATAGGAATATGATTCTCCCAAGAACCAATGAAGTCTAGAATGCATGCTTGGAGCATATCCTCAAGCACCTGGATCGTGTGCTCGGACTAGCCATCAATCTGGGGATGGTATGCTGTACTCAAAAGTACCTGTGTACCCAAAGCCTTCTGAAGTCCCTACCATAACCGAGAGGTAAAGTGTGCATCCCTGTCTGAAACAATGGAGTGTGGAACTCCATATATACGTACAATCTCCCAGATGTACAACCGTACCAAACCATCAACACTGAAGGTCTCCTTGATCGGAAAGAAGTGTGCGACCTTTGTGAGTCTGTCGATGACAACCCAAACAACATCATTTCCCTGAGGCAACCTCGGTAACCCTGTCATGAAGTCCATCGCGACATCTTTCCACTTCCACTCGAGAATAGGTAACTGCTGTAAAATCCCTGCTAGTCGCTGATGCTCTGCTTTCCCCTAATGACAAGTAGAACACCTCATGAAAAAACCAGCAACATCTTTCTTCTTACCTAGACACCAGTACTGGAGGTGTAGATCACGATACATTTTGGTGATGCCAGGATGAACTGCCCAAACTGAGGAATAAAAATCCTGCATCAGATCCTCGCGTATGTCTGCTAGCACCCATACGCGTCCCTGGAAACACAAGATCTCATCCTCGCCCACTGTCCATCCAGGAAGAGGGTCCCCTCCTAACACACTCTCTCGTAGGACTAAGGCCTCCGAATCTGATAGCTGCCTCATCCGTACCCAATCAAGAAGCGTAGAGGTAACAGCTACAGAAGAAAGAAGGGTCTGTCCCAGTCTGTCGTGCACCTCCAATTGCATCTTAGAGAATAGAGCCATAAGCTGCCACTCACTACTGGCATCCTGAACTGCCTAAATCTGAGTTCTCCTGCTCAACGCATCCGCCACTATGTTGCCCTTTCCCAGCGTATAGGTGAGCTCAAAATCAAAGGACTGAAGATACTCGACCCACCTACGCTGTCTCAGATTTATATCATACTGAGTAAAGATATACTTGAGACTCTTGTGGTCGGTGAAAACCACAAAGTGCTCTCCCAGAAGGTAGTGTCTCCAACAACGTAAGGTATGAACAACAGCTGCCAAATCCAGATCATGTGTAGGGTAATTCCTCTCATGTGGCATCAACTTCCGAGACCCATATGCAATGACTCCATCTCCCTACATAAGCACAAATCCCAGCCTGATACCTGAAGAATCACAGTAAACAGTGTAGCCCTTGCCCAGCTCTGGAAAGACTAGTATCAGTGATGACGTCAACCTCCCCTTAAGCTCCTAAAAGGCAGACTCATAAAAATCTAACCATAAAAACTTTGTCCCCTTCTTGGTTAGACCTATAAATGGTGCTTCTAGGTGCGAGAAGTCCTGAATGAAGCATCTTTAGTATCCATCTAGCCCTAGGAAACTCCATAACTCAAAGATGTTCTTCGGATTCTCTTAGGAAACTACATCTCTTACTTTATATAGGTCCATAGATACTCCAGCCTCTGAGATGATGTGACCCAAGAAGTGAATCTGATCCATCCAAAAGTGGAACTTCAAGATTTTAGCATAAAGTCGATGCTCTCTCAGTGTACTCAGAACGATCTCAAGATGGGTATCATGGTCGTGTCGAGTACAAGAGTACACTAAGATATTGTCCACGAAGACCACGACGAAGGAGTCCAAGTAAGGATGGAACACTCGGTTCATTAGTGCCATGAAAATTACTAGCGCATTCGTGAGGCCAAACGACATGGCCATATACTTGTATAGACTATACCTGCTCCTGAAGGCTGTCAGAGGTATATCCGATGGTCTAACGCACAACTGATGATAACTGGACCTCAAATCGATCTTTGAGAACACCTGGGCTCCTCAAATCTAATCAAAGAGGTCATCGATCCTTGGAAAGGGATATTAGTTCTTGATCATAAAATGGTTCATCTTCCTATAATTCACACAAAGCCGAAGGGTACCATCTGCCTTCTTCGCAAACAGGGCATACGGACCCCAAGGAGAGGTACTGGGTCGGATGAAACCCTTTGCCTGCAACTCCTCCAGCTACTTCTTGAGCTCCTGCAACTCAGGTGTAGCCATCCTATAAGGAGGAATGGACACTGGTGTTGCTCCTGGCATGAGCTCAATTGAGAAGTCTACCTCATGCTCCAGAGGAAAATCTGAAAAGTCCTCTAGAAAGACATCCCTGAAATGATCCACCACTGGGGGAAAGTCTAACTGTGAAGTCCCCTAGTTATCCAGATAAAGACCAAAAATCTGGGTTGTAACTCCCCCCTAGACCATGATGCTCTGGTCCAGCTATACCCGCCTGGACATCCCACTTGACTCTATAAAGGAAAGATCCACCCTCTGGTGATACGAAGCTCACCCTATGATGATAGCAATCGACGACTGCCTGGAAAGGAACCAACCAGTCCATATCGAGAATGACTTCATAGCCCGATATCTCTAGGACATAGAGGTCTCATAAGAAATGACACCCTGAAACCTCAAGAGGGAACTTTCTGCACTGACGTACGCTAGATGTCCTTGTTCCCAACAGCGTGTCAAGAGTTAACAAGTCAACAGGCGTAAAGATACAGAGCCCAAATATCTCCATAACAACAATAGAGATAAAGCTATGTGAAGCACCAGTATCAAAAAGATATGAAGATAAAACTGAGGCTACTAAGATCGTACCTCGAACTGTAGAAGGGTCGGGATCCCGCTCCTGATAGGTCTGCTCCATGGCGAAAGACTGGCCTGCACCGCAGCCCTGCACCCCTGGCTGACCACTCTGAGCTGATCCACTCTGTTGTCACTGATGACCTCGTGACTGACCACCATGGCCGCGACCTCCACCTCAGCCTGAACATCCAGAAGAACTCTAGTTCCCAGGCTGGTGGGAAACTGGTGAAGCATCTCCTAAACACGGGGTCATAGAGGAACCCCTACCACCAGCTGAGGGTGAGAAGATCTAAAAAAAGCGCTGAAGATGTCCCATCTTGCTGCAAGATCGGCACTCCATCAGATCTCTCTGGCACTGAGACCTAATATGCCCGCTCCTACCATACTGGTAGCATACAACCTGGCTGCCAGAAGATACATCCTGCAAACCCTGATTACCTCGAGAAGAATCTCTACGATGCTTCCTACTGTCTATAGGAGGAACACCAGCTCTGGATGTCAAACCGCCCTGGCTCACTGCTCCAAAGTCCCTCAGATTGCACTCATAATCAGCGCCTGGTTGATGATGGAGGATATAGAGGTCAACTGGAAGATATTCACCTGGGAACGAATCTCCTGCCTGAGACCATCCTCAAACTTCCTAGTGAGGAACAACTCATCACTTGGTGGGATCGATGCGAAACAATGAAGCTCAATAAAACGGGACGAGTACTCCATGACAGAAAGAGTACCCTACTACATGCTCATAAACTCCCGGGCTCGATCGGCCCTCAGGGTCTCCAGATAGAAGTAGTCATAGAAAGTACGTCAAAACTCATCCCATGACATACCCTACTGGTGCCCTGACTGTGAGATCACCTCCCACCACCTCTTGGTGGTGTCCCAGAGCATATAAGTAGCCAGCTTTACCCATTTCTTTGGAGGTATCTCTAGGTTATCGAAGATACTTAGGGTGGCCTTGAACCACGACTCTGCAGCCTGGGGTCCTCTATCCCCTGAGAAAGTAGAAGGATGCTACTGCTGAAAAACCCTCGTCAACTCAGCCATCGACAGGGCAGGAGGTGGCGCTCCCTGAAAAGTCTGCAACATCCATAGGAAATCCTCCCTGAACTTCGTATCGGCACCTGCGACAGGAATAACTGCTGGTGCCAAGGCTGGCACAGAAGGAGGATCTGTAGGAGGTCCCTGATCAGCCATATCCGGTGTCTGATCACCATCTGGAAACTGACGTACAACTAGAGGATGCCTCGGAGGCATAGCTCTGGAAGATCAAAAGCACACCTTAGATTAGGATTAAAAAAGACAAAAAACATAGGAGTAAAAAACAGGAACATGGGAAAGAAACTATCCAGTTCTACCAAACACGAATACACGATGTGTATAAAAACTACACGACGTGTCTTTACAAGACATTAACATGGGCATGTACTCCTGCCACTACTCATTGTGTAACACCCCAAACTACATGGTGTGTTGTCCCACACACGGTGTGTACTGGAACTCTAAACCCCTACCCGAGTCTCCCTACACGGCCAAACCACATGGTCCAAACTAACCCCAGACTACACCACGTGTTCCCTAGGGACACGACGTGTACTAGACATGGTCTCGAAGGCCCGTGTTATTAGTTACACGGCTGTCTACACAGCTGCCCTTACACGGAGTGTTCTGAAAAAACAAGGCGTGTATAGGAGAAGGTGACACCGACCCGTGTTGTTTGTGACACAACTGGGTACCTGGGACAAAACTACACGGTGCGTTCTTTACCCACACGATGTGTATGGAAGAAGGTAACACCGAACCGTGTTGTTCGTGACACGGCTGGGTACCTGAACAAAACTACATGGCGTGCTCCTCACAAACATGGTGTGTTCTACTCAGGATCCCAGTCCTGTGTTGTTAGTGACATGACCGGGTATACAGCTCGAAATTACACGGTGTGTACCTACCGTACATGGAGTGTTCCTGAAAGAATTTCTACAACAGCGTATCCCTTCTCACATGGTCAGTGACACAGTCTAAAAACTAAACAGCGTGTATTCAAAAAGTACACGCCGTGTATTATGGGTTTTTCCAGGCAGTAGCTCAGAAACTACACAGAAGCCCAGAAAACACAGAAAACAAGGCAAAGAGGTGCCAAATTCTGATCCGTGAGGGACCATACTCCCCGTGAATCAAAGCTTGGCATCTCCTACAGTCATAGAAAAGAGAAAACAGGATCATGATCCACTAATTTCCGATTCAAGAGGGCCCATAAAAACCTCAAGAATCAAAATTTGGCATTCATTTAAGCAAGTACAGTACAAAAAATCCTCTAACAAAGCAGTAGAGATTCTATCAAGAATTTATCACAAAAATATGCATAATCTACACAAATTCTATCACAATAGCATGCAATCGCTAATACACCCTAAATGGCATGGAAATAATGCATGGCATGTGATTTCTACAAGTACCTATATAATGCATGAGATGGAATACCCTCATATCATCAGGTTGCGATAGAAATAGAACCACAATAGTCAAAACAATAACAACACAAAGCATGTGAATCACTCTAGGTAAAATCATATCAACCGTAAAATCTGAAAACCAGAAAATTGTAGTAACAAGGTAGTATGGATTTTCCCTGTACACGGGTTAGAAACTCCCGGGCACAACTTATTACCAAGTAACTAATCTATCCTATCCCTGGCTAAAGGCTCCAAACAGTAAGTCAAGAGAAAATAACTCCTCTGATACCACTTTGTAACGTCCCGATTCCGGAAGCCACCCAGAGGCGCCCCGTACCTGGTTGGTCACATGGCCTCAAGTGCATTTCCCCAAATTCCAGAGGCTGCCGACTAGCAGAGAGGGCCTTGGGTGTGATAGTGGGGAAACTGTGCTCTCATTGGCAGAGTACACAGTGGAAATAAAAAAACATGCAATAGTGGAAGCAGTAAATAACCAACAATAATAAACAATGGAAGACTAAATCAACAAAAAACTGGAGAACATATGTATATATATGGAATGATACAAGATACATATCTAGGAAAGTAGCCAAACAAGTCACAATGCTGAAAAAAACCACAGTACCAAAACAAGTACAAAAGAAAAGTAAACAGCTCCTCAGCATCGCAAGCCAAAGCTTGGTCCCTTACTCTCCTCCTCTAAGCAATCAAGTACCAGAAGTCGAAGGGTGCTTGCTTTTGTCTATACCTGCAACAACATAGACTGTTTGGGCCCAAAAGCATGACCCAAACAAGGTGTGAGACTAAATCCCAGTAGGCATTCACCCGAAGATCTGTGCCTAACAATCAGTGAGTATATGGAAGGTAAACATACAGTAAGTAGTAAACAACAACAGCAAAGTAGCAGATAGTAAACATGAAGCCGCATAGCAGGATCATACACAACAGTAATCAATCCACAGAACAATAGGTAGTAGTGAAGCAATCAGCAAACAACAGCAGGAAACCCTCTGGGATGTACTCGCATTCATCCCCTCTGGTCTTATCCATGAAGTACCACAACCCTCCAGGCAGTGCACTCAATCTAACCCCTCTGGTTGGTCATATGAATTTATGAGACTCTCTGGGGAAGCTCACTCAGTCAATTCCCCTCATAGTCTAGGGTAGTCAGGGACTCTCTGAGGAAGATCATGCGGTCTAACCATCTTATCCCCAAGGTCTAGAGACTCTCTGAGGAAGCTATCTCGGTCAATTCCTCCTATATCCTCAGGTATAACACATACTCTCTGAGGAAGCTCACTCAGTCAATTCCTCCTCTAGTCCGGGGAAGGTTATTAAAGAGAAATCAAACAAGGTAAGACTCTCTGAGGAAGCTCACTCAGTCTACCCTCCTGTAGTCTATAATATCTGAAGGAACCCTAGGAATCTCACTTAGTCTATCCCCTGTGGCCTATAATTTCTAAGACTCACTGAGGAAGCTCACTCGGTCTACCCTCCTTTAGTCTATAATGTCAAAGACTCTCTGGGAAGTTCACTCGGTCTATCCCTTATAGTCTATAGCACCGGGTTCTCACAGCCCCATTCCAGTCAGTGCATGATAATGATATAAGGCCAACATAAACCTATAGAGCCACTTGGCTAACCAAAGTACATCTACAGAGCTAGTTGGCTAGACAGTCTACAAGGCAACAAGTATGTAATGAATTTCACTCTAAACTATAATCACAAGGCATGGGAACAAGTATAATAGCCAAAGAAAAACGTGACCCCAAAGGTCTTAAATAGAAAAAAGCATGGGAAAAACATCCAAGCACAAAAAAGCATCCTCTAACATGATCAATTTACCTCTACAAAAGCATACAAGCAAGGCAGGTAAAAAACAAAGGCAAAAAGGTAAACACGCAATACCCTGTCAAGAGTATTGGTGGAATTTGCACATAAAACTCAAATAATTTGAATGGTAAGGAACAAACCACCTAACTTAATCCTAGAAGATCGATATACTTGAACCACGATGACTGATTCTCCCCCGAACGACTTAGATTTGAGAAAACACCCAAAACGCTCAACCCATGATATCTTGTGAAGGAGGAGGAATTGGAAAACAAGACTCAAGCAGAAGGAAGAACTCACCGCTGTGATTCCAATGCAATCAACCGTGCTTCAATCATAGAACAGACGAAGGAACGATGGCTCATTTAAGATCCGTGGATTCCCGGTGCTCCTGGATGAAGAAGCTGGAGAAGAAGAGATTTTCGTCGATTAGGCATGACCCCAGTTCGTTTTAAAAAAAATAAAGTACATGGCGTGTACTTTTAGAGTACACGGCGTGTACTAGGTCTTTCCATACTCTGCCAAAATCGGCCTCCACATCACCCCTACACACTGTGTTTGTGGCCCGGACATGGCCAGTACATGGTTCGAGAGGGAAAAGAGTACACGGCGTGTACTCAGAAAGTACACGGTGTGTACTTCAAATTTTTCTAGAAACTTCATTTTTCTCAAAAAATCCAAAAAAAGAAGGGCATACCTGAAACGAAGATCCAGGTTCTTACACCCTGCCTCTCTCCCGGATGACCGCTACACCTCCCTCCTCCTCTGGCGAACTAAACCAGCACCGTTTTTCCTTGCCTTGCACTGCACATCTATCACGCATAGGCATCTGAAGAGTTTTTTTCCCTTCGCACAGCTGCGCGCCACTTTCCTATTATGGCTGGACCTTTTTTTTCCGGTGCGGCACGCCCTTGGCACATCCCTGTTTAACACAGACAGCCTCCTGCACCTTCTACATAGGTGTGTTTCACTTTAGTTGTTAGTTTCTTCCTTTAAGTAGAATTGTGGGGTTAGGGTTTCATATTACTTTTAGTCCAATTGTGATACATTTGGTTCAATTCTTGAATTAGGATATAATTGAGGTTGCTCGTGGTGCGATTAGTGTGTGGTGTTGGTTTCACACTAAAATTTTTATGTTCTCCACACTAAGGTAGGTGGTTCCACGTATATTTATTGTTTGACGAATTAATTTGTGATTTTTATTAATTTAGTACATTTATTTATTAGCTTTTTTATTCAGAATTTAGTTTTTGTTGAGATCTAATGCTCATTGGATTTGGTAGTAACAAGTTTATATTGAATGTGATTAATTCATTTTTGTGGAAAAACATATGTCAGACTATCCATGAGTGTTTTATAAATTGTTCAGATTAATTGTTAGGATGTACAAGGGGTGCAGTTGGTGTTTCGGTGTTGCGTCGGTATGCGTTCTGTCCTAAATGAAAATTTGAGTAGATTTTTGGTGTTTTAGTCATGTGGCATATTTTTAAATGGGCTGGCAACTTGTTTTGGTGGTTTGTTTAATTGTAGTAATGGTTTTTTCAACTGTGTGAGTGGATTCTTTAATTGCATGCGTAATGCAGATTGTGTTCCAGAGGTGACGTTGTGTGTGTGTGGTCATGTAAGGGGGTTTGGGTCGGTCTAGTGTGTAAAGCATTGTTTTTCTCTTAAAAAAGTTATATATGAAAAAATTGGGTTGTTTTATTAAATAATTATTAAGGGTGGAAAAAAAATTTGGTTAAATTGTGTGAATATTTTTTGTGCTTAAAGTCATGCGACGTGTGTGAAATTTGATTAATAAATTCTGTTAGTTGCATTTTTGATAATTAAAGTGATTTATTTGACTGTATATTTGTTTTAATTGGTTATGTAACTGATGTAGATTTAATTTTGATATATTTTTAGTGTGAGCCTTATTTAAAAATGGTGTTTACATGTGTAAGTGGTGGTTCATTTAGTGGTGAGTGTCTTTTAAATTGTTCAGATGGTTTAGTTGAGTATATAACCTATGAAAATTATGTTTTGAAAAGAATTTGGCGTGTGCATGGTTTTAGAAGAGGGTTTGGCCGTGAAGATTATGATTTTGAGTGCGTAAATACCCTATTTGGATTTTATAAAATAGTGTTACATGTGACATGAACTTGAAACTTGTTTGAGCACAAACCGTGAAGCCCGAGTAGCTAGGAGTGTGGACTAGACTAGTGGGCTAGTGTTCTGGAGGTGACTTGACCCGATTTCAGTGGCATGACTGGCGATTGAAACACTAACTAAACATATGATTTTATGATTATTGTGTCATTCTAAGACACTTTTTCTGATGGTCATGGCCTTCTAATCCACATTTACTGAGGGTCGTGGCTTTCTAAGCCACGTTTCACTGAGACACAAAGATCTAGGGGCCCAAGCTAGCTAACACCCATGAGGCCTCTCCCATATTAGTTCTCATTGGTTACTTTACGCTCATTAGTGTGACACATGGGTTATTTTAAAAAGTAAGGGTGTGTGTGTTTTAATTTAAGTTGTTCCATTTGGAACTACTTTCCTTAATCCCATTTTCTTTAAAACTGTTCAAGCATTTAGTTCTTTTATTTAATTAAAATTGCAAATGTATTTTTCATTTAATAATTATACGTGGAAATATATCTCAGTGGCATCCTATTAGGCTTTTATCTCACACCCTACATACACCATTGGGTGTATATAGAACCTGTATCTTTTTCTTTCCAAGTTGAGGCATCGAGAATAGCATGGGTGGTTCAGGTCATCAGTGGCAACATCATGTCGGTTTGGTGGGCGTGGCTTGGGGATGTGAATCCTCATGTCGCGCATAGTTTTGAGTTAGTTCCTTTTTTCTTTTCCTTTATTTTCATCCCCTTTGTTTTTTAGGTCTAATTGTAAACTATAATTTTTACCCTAATTTAAGGGCATGTTTGGTTGTTGAAATTAGTTTTAAGTTTATTCATCTTTCTGATTGTTTCATGTTTATTTATTCAGGTAAACCATTCTCATGTTTTATTTTTGATACTTGGGCACTTGTGCCAGCCTGTGGGGACCAGGAACGCCCTTCGGGCCTTACCGCGGACCGGGTCGGATGGAGACCCGGTCTGGTTTGTGACAAAATGGTATTAGAGGTAGGTTTTTTTCTTGTTATTTGGGGTGTTAGGTATATCGGAGATAGGATTGTCAGTATTCGAGTGGTAAGTGCGAGAAGAGCATTGCAAACACTTGCTCATTCCGATCCTCAAGTAATTAGGGGTAGTCTGGGATTTATGTTTTTTGATTTGCCTTATGTGAATGGTTGATGAAAATAGGAGTAAAATAGTACTGCATGCGGTCTCACATTGAGTAGCGACCCATGTGATGCCCGAGAGTACGGTCCGACACTCCTATTGGTTAGTGCTTTCCTAGGGCCTGGTATACTAAACCATGTATCCAGGTTTGACGCAAGCACTAGTCCTCAGTTTAGGTTATTTAATGTTTGCGATGTCTTTCTTCAGTTTTGGGATTGGTGCGAAATTTTTCTCCCTTTAAAAAGGGAAGTGAACTTTGGAATTTCTCTTATTTTATTTTGGTGTGTGGTTGGGATGATCTTTGCGGTGCGTTTCTCTTGGACCTTGTTTTTGGAATTTGGCATTGATTTGTTGAATTTGAATTTCTAAAAGGATGTCTTAGGTTATTTGAAATTGGAGTGGGTTGTTTTATAAATGGAAATCATTTTGGAAATGTGTCTTGAGCCTTTGAAATAGTTTTGGAAAAAGGTATTTTTGGAATATTGGGAACGTTTTGTTTTGAAAGCGGAAGAGCCTTGTTTCTTTTCCAGTGGTATTCCTATGGGTGCTCACTTGTGCATGTAGAAGTGATTAATGTATAGTTGGTGGATCATGCGGATGGGTGTCTGAGTGGAACAAATATGCATATTTGTGAGGCATCGTAGAATATCGTTGGTGATGGATTTATTTTTAAATCCGCTTCTTGTTTCCTAAAAAGTGGGTTTTTCTCTAAAATGGGTTTTTGTGCTTAAATGATTTCGGAATTGGAAAATACTTTTGAGTATGAAGTTAAGGTGATGGGTTCAAAGGAGCTGGTGGGATTTGTCATGCAGTGTTTGGTTTTTCAAGTGGGTGTTTTTCCTTAAAAAAAGAATTGATGTTTTAAAATTGAAATTATTAGATTGGTGTCTGGCATATGGATGCCTGTTTTGAGATGTGTTTGGATTTGTGGAAGGCTGTTTTGTGTTTCTCATTCGGATATGCCCCCTAGAAATGTCCCATGAGTTCCAACAGGTCTCTCTCAGTTCTTGGATCGTCCCAGACTCTTAGTGGAGTGGTAGAGTTGGGTTCTGCTCGGCTGTGTTAGCCTTTTGTAGATGTTGAGGTTGAGTGAGTATTGTTGAATGCTTTGAAAAGTTGGGAGTGTCTTTGGTTTTTGAGGAACTATGAATGTTGTGTGGGTGTAAGTTGTCTCGAGTGTATTTGGAGGAGCAGGACTAGACTAGTAAACAGTGATCGTCTCGGTTCGCTATGAATGAGGATGTCTTGAGCGATCCCCAAGACTACCTTCATCTTGAGGTTGCGCCTAAATAATTGAAGGTGAGGGAAAGTGTTTGATCTTGTAGGTGATCGACTAGTCAACAGGCGGCGAAGGAGGTGTTATGACCTTTCTGATAAGCTAGTTCGATGCTCCCTAGTGGTAGTGGGAACTATCAGTTTAAAACTCGTAAAAGTTTTTGGTCTCATTTAACTATGGTAAGTGAATGTTCCTCATCTGATGAGGAGTGTGAATTAATGAGAAATTTTCTTGGAGTGCTCCTTCCATCAGTTCATGTTGCGTATTGGACAGACCACTCGATCGCTTATCTCTAGTGTGGTCTATCGGGCACTCTAAGTCATTCTCTGCAATTCTCAGTGGGTATATTGACGAAGTGTCCACTTAGGACATGAGGAGAAGTATACAGGTTGCTTTTCTAGCAGAGGAAGTTCTAGTCAGAGGTGGTCAACTTATGACTGTGAGACGGTAGATGCTTCAGACATTAGGACCCCAACCATAGGTCTCAGGGTGAAGCTTCCACGCAGTCCAAACTCATCGGACATGGGATGAGCTTGGTCCAACATAAGTCCGCAGTGTCAGGATGTGAACAGCTTAAATTTCCCTATTGCAGTATCACCTCTGAAGGCTTAATTTTTGTTATGAGGGGCATGAACCCCTATCTCCTTATTGTGGTATTAATTTATGGGAGTTCCTCTTGGGATTTAAAGAGGTCTGAAGAATCAGTATTATTGTAAATCCAGTGGGCGTGCTCCATGAACCTTCTTGTGGTCGGTTGTGGATCAGGATTGTACTTGTCTAGGAGATCCTTTTTTCTTGTGGGAATTAACGTGCTCCTATCCAGTTGGCCACTAGGTTAGGAGTTACCGCTATCAAAACTGTCTCATGTTGTGGAGTGTTGTGCACTGTGGGAATTTTCTGTGCAATCAGCTCATGTTGGTGGGTTCGTGATGAAGGGTTCATTCAGTGTTTCTCAAAGTAAAATGGGAATGCCCGCGCAGGTTCCGTGGTGTTAGAAAATTTTAAAATGGTGGGGAGATCCATTATGGGTCTCGCCGGCGTCTCTTCTTGTGTTGGGTGGTTAAACTGAGGAAGTTTGGAGGGTCAAGCCTATGTTAGAGGTTTTCTGGGTTGTGATTCATCTTGGTTTGGAGAACCAATTTTTGACAAGAATCCTAATATGGTGGGGAGACCAATATAGGACGAACTTGTGAAAAAACGTTGTCTTCAAAGTGCACTTGGCGGGGCAACCCCTTACTTCCGCTCCGCCCAACCTTGACCATTATAATTGGTTAGCTTGGGTAGTGGGTCGCTAGATGGGTGTTCTTGGAGATCTCGAGCTGCCCCAGTGACCCCTAAGTCCGGAGTCGGGGTGTTCCATGTTGTAGTCATGTTTGGAGGTGAATTCCTTGCTATTTGTTACTTTTCTTGGTGATTCTAGTTTTGAGATCTTTGGAGTTCAGGTTATGGGTGTTTTGAATATTGGGTCTTCAGACGATTGAGGTTTTATTTTAAGTGTATTTGTGGTCTCGCTTGGAACCCTTGGTTGACCTAGTCTTTTGGGACTTTCAGGGGGTAGAAAGTGTTATGGTGTGGAGAATTGTCACACCCCAACCTGACACTTATTTTTATTTTAATTATTTTGGGTCTTGTTTTTTTAGCTGCGGTTTGAACCGATTTTGTTTTGAAAGAAGTTGGAACCTTATACGGGAGAATTACCATATGTGCGACCATGCGTAGTGCTCAAATTTAATAAGAGAACATTTTACTATTATTTTTATTATTACACAGGTGCGTGATTGGGCACACGACCGTGCACGCGACCGTGCACGGTGTCCAAACTCAGTTAATAATGATATTATTATTTTGGTTGGTTTTGTTATTTTAGTTTTATTATTAGTATTACTATTACCTTATTTAATACTTTTAATTAGGTTATTATTTTTATTAAATCATTAACATTATTATAAAATTATTAATTGATTTACACTTTTATTATTATTATTTTTAATGGCTTAAGTCCCACATTTTTTTCGGTTCTATTTTATTTTAATTGTCTTTTATTTTATCTCTATTCTCTCTTTTTTTCTTTTATTCTCTTCCTCTCTCTTGCTCACCCTCTTTCCCCCCTTTCTGCCCATCACACTACACATGCCCCATTCCCCTGGTTTTTGGCGCACCGCGTCACACTTCTAACCCTAAGCGCTGCAACCCTGCTCCCTCCTCTTCCTTGCTAAACCACCTCTGCCCCCTCTCGCGGACCAGCCTCGTCCTCCTCCTCCTCCGACGAACCAGACCAGCAGCCCACCCTACCTCGCACCTCTCCCTTCCACAGCACACTACTGCACCTCCCATACCTAGATCGCCCTCGGCCACGCCTCCCTTCCAGAATGCCTCTCCCTATCACAGAAGTCCCGCTGGTCCCGTCCCTCTTCCAGCTGATTTCCCTACCGATGACGCCCTTCCCTTCGACCAGTACCCATCCAACAGTCGCACCTCCCTCCAGCTCACCATCGCGAGCTGCCCTGCCTCTCTCCTGGATGACCGTCGCACCTCCCTTTTTCTCCGGAGAACCGAACTAGAACCGTTTTTCCTTTCCTTGCACTACACACCTATCACACATAGGTGTCCGATGGGGTTTTTTCCTTCACACAGCCGCGCGCCACTTTCATTTTATGTCCGGAACTTTTTTTCTAGTGCGTCATACCCCTGGAACCTCCCTGTTTAACACAGACAGCCTCCCACACCTTCTACATAGCTTCATTTCACTAAATTTGTTAGTTTCTTCCTTTGGGTAGAATTGTGGTGTTAGGGTTTCATGTTACTTTTAGTCCAATTGTGATACATTTGGTTCAATTCTTGAATTAAGATATAATTGAGGTTGCTCATGGTGCGATTGGCATGTGGTGCTGATTTCACACTAAAATTTTGATGTTATCCACACCGAGGTAGTGGGTTCTACGTATATTTATTGTTTGATGAATTAATTTGTGAGTTTTATTAATTTAGCACATTTATTTATTAGTTTTCCTGCTATAAATTTAGTTTTTCTTGAGATCTAATGTGCATTTGATTTGGTAGTAACAGGTTTATATTATACGTGAGTAATTCATTTTTGTGGAAAAACCCATGTCGTACTATCCACGAGTGTTTTATAAATTGTGCGGATTAATTATTAGGATGTACAAGGGGTGTAGTTGGTGTTTTGGTGTTGCGTCGGTATGTGTTCTGTCCTAAATGAACATTTGAGTGGATTTTTGGTGTTTTAGCCATGAGACATATTTTTAAATGGGTTGGAAAGTTGTTCTGGTGGTTTGTTTAATTGTAGTAATGGTCTTTTCAACTGTGTGAGTGGATTCTTTAATTGCGTGCGTAATACAGATTATTTTTTAGAGGTGACGTTGTTTGCGTGTGGTCATGTAAGGGGGTTTGGGTCGGTCTAGTGTGTAAAGAATTGTTTTTCTCTCAAAAAATTTATATATACAAAAATTTGGGTTGTTTTACTAAATAATTATTAAGGGTAAAAAAATTGTTTTAGTTAAATTGTGTGAATATTTTTTGTGCTTAAAGTCGTGCGACGTCTGTGAAATTGGTTTAATAAATTCTATTAGTGGCGTGTTTGATAATGAAAGTGATTTATTTGACTGTGCAGTTGTTTTAATTGGCTGTGTAACTGATGCAGATTTAATTTTGAGATATTTTTAGTGTGCGCGTTATTTCATAATGGTGATTACTTGTGTAAGTGGTGGTTCATTTAGTGGCGAGTGTCTTATAAATTGTTCAGATGGTTTAGTTTAGTATGTAACCTATGAAGATTATATTTTGAAAAGATTTTGGTGTGTGTATGATTTTAAAAGCTGGTTTGGGTGTGAAAATTGCGATTTTGAGTGCGTAAATACCTTGTTTGGATTTTATGCATTAGTGTGACATATGAGATGAACTTGAAACTTGTTTGAGCACAAACCAAGAAGCCCATGTAGCTAGGAGGGCAGACTAGACTAGTGAGCTAGTGTTCCAGAGGTGACTCGACCCGGTTTCATTGGCAGGACTGATGATTGAAACACTAATTAAACATATGATTTTATGAGGTTCATGGCCTTCTAAGCCACGTTTTCTGAGGGTCTTGGCCTTCTAAGCCACGTTTACTAAGGGTCGTGGCATTCTAAGCCACGTTTCACCGAGACACGAAGATATAGGGGCCCAAGCTTGCTAACACCCATGAGGCCTATCCCATATTAGTGCTTATTGGTTACTTTATGCTCATTAGTGGGACACATGGGTTATTTTAAAAAGTAAGGATGTGTGTGTTTTAATTTAAGTTGTTCCATTTGAAACTATTTTCCTTAATCCTATTTTCTTTAAAAAATTTCAAGCATTTAGTTCTTTTCTTTAATTAAAATTGCGAATGTATTTTTCATTTAATAATTATACGTGGAAATTTTTCTCGGTGGCATCCTATTGGGATTTTAGCTCACACCCTACATACACCATTGGGTGTATATAGACCCTGTATATTTTTCTTTCTAGGTTGAGGCATCGAGAATAGCATGGGTGGTTTGGCTCATCAGTGACAACCTCGTGTTGGTTTGGTGGGCGTAGCTTGGGGATGTGACTCCTCATGTTGCACGGAGGTTTGAGTTAGTGCCTTTTTTTTCTTTTCCTTTATTTTCAACCCATTTGTTTTTTAGGTCTAGTTGTAAACTATAATTTTGACCCTAGTTTAAGGGCATGTTTGGTTGTTGACATTAGTTTTTAAATTTATTCATCTTTCTGATTATTTCATGTACATTTATTAGGGTAAACTGTTCCCATATTTTATTTTTGATACCCGAGCACTTGTGCCAGCCCGTGGGGATCGGGAATGACCTTCGGGCCTTACCACAGACCAAGTCAGGTGCCGGGTCAGATGGCAACCCGGTATGTTTCATGATAGTTAGGGTGAATTTATTATAATTTTCTAAAATACTTTATTTTTCCACAAATAGTAAAAATACAATTTGAGTTTTTCAGTTTGATTAATGACTCATTATTATGTCATAATAATGTCATAACTAATTAACCATAATAAAAACATAAAATATTTTATTTTATTAATATCATGTATTTTAATATATTTTAATCAATTTCCAAATATATAATTTACTTTCCAAATTCTAAAATGAAAACTTTAACTTTAACATGTTATTTTGTAAAAAATTTAATTTTTGTTTGAAAAAATAAGTAATATAAAATAATGGTCAACTATTTTGGATTAAAATAACATAAAAGTTGTCCCAAATTTCCTATACCATGGAAAAATACCATGATAAATCCAATGGTTTTGCATTTACCACTACCTATGTTTCCAATTCCTTTATTTAGAAATTAATAAACAAATCCTCCACTCTTGCTAAAAATAACCACCCATTTCTCCATTTTATTTCACTACCAATTCATCCTCCATGAATACTTGATATTTTTACCTTAAAATTACTCCTCTCAAGGTGTTCTAATTCTTCTAAGGTCCCAATCCTCAAGTTTTAGAGACTACTCTTCATGGTAAGGGAAATCTCAACTTCCTTTTTCCTTTCAAGTTTGCTTTTTTATGTTGTATGACTTTGAAATTTAAAAACTATTTTCTTATATCTAATTTATATTACACCTTTAATTTATTAGGAGTATTTTATAAATGGTATAATCTTTTCCCATTTTATTTTACCAATTTCTAAAACCATATTTTTTACCCGTTATGCTGCCGAATTTACTCCTTAAAATTTCTCTTTTATCCTTAAGAAATTATCTTTTATTTTATTTTGTGAATACCCAAACAGTTTTATCTTATATTTATATTAACCTATATGTCAAAATGATTTATTTTATTTAGGTATTAATATACATGAAACCCACATTCCCTTTTTGTGGGTTAAAAATTTCATAATGATCTTGTCTTCAAGAACTTTTTAAAAACGCTATGATTTTGATATGACATCAATTTATTTTATTCTCTATAGGTTATTTATTAAATTTTTTATAATATATGTGGCTAAAACTAATTAATACATATGAAGGGTGCACCCTGATAGCGCTCCAATGCATTGGGTAAAGAATTTAATCTCTAGAAATGATATGTTTTATGATACCTTGGTGAATAACCTTAGTAATTTTTTTAACACCTCGATGAAAAACCTTGGTGATATGATTATGAATTTATCATTTAAATGTTGTATCATTTAAATGTTGTAGAAAAATTTAAATTTTATGATTCATGTTATTATTATTATGATATTCATCTTTCTCATACCTTATTGTTATGACTCATGTTCTTATTGATATTCCTCTAGATCACAAGTAAAATGTTTCCCATGATTTCCCTTACTGGGACTTATGCTAAATATTTCCTTTGATGTATTTCCATAGGTTATGAGATGAAATAATTGTACTTAGGATGAACCTATTATGAAAACATTAATGTGGATTAGAATAATTTATTAGTTTTTCATGTATTATGTACCTTTTTCCAAGATACGAAACTTTAAAAGATCCTCTATTTGTAAAATGTAAGGAAAAGTTATGAAATAAAAAGAAGGATGCCATAAAAACATCAAATGATTGAACATGAAATGGATTCATTCAATTAATCTCCATACATTCCATCTTTATAGTTGAAAGAGGGAAAATTCAATCAAACATTAGTAGATAAAGGTGTCAGAAACGATTGATAATCAAGGGGGTGGATGTGGGTGCAGTCAATGGTGATGAACCAGGAGTTTCAGCGTAGGTAAATATAACCAATGTACCAGAGATAAATATTGAGATTTGAACAGGGAAGAGGGGAGCCACAAGGAGAATTCACATTAGGAGGCTGGACCCTGTTTTCATTTTTATTATTTTTTTTCTTTTTTACATTTTTTTAAATGACTAATTGTTAAATGTGAATCATCATGTTTATTATAATTTTATGTGGATGATTTTTAAAATACCATATAATAATTTATTTCAAATAAAAATATTTAAAATATTAGTTCAATTTTTTTTTCAAATATAGAGTGTCATATTCATAATATTTATCAAAATATTTTTCCTAATATCAATATAATTTTTTTAGTAAACTGTTAATTGATAATTTTTTTTTCAAATGATTTGTTTGTAGTGAATAAATATTAATAATAAATTTATATATTGAAAAAAATATATTGTTAATAATAATTAATAACAAGTTTTGGTAAAAAATATTTGTATTAATATAATAAAACAATAAATTTAATTGTTAGTAAAGCATATGTTAGTATTAAGAAATTAATAAACACACACACACACACACATTTATATGTTGGTAAAAATAAATGTTGTTACTTGAATTTAATGCTAATAAAACTTAATATCTATTTAATTGCTCATTAATTCCAACAAATATATTGTCTATTACTAAATTTATGTTGGTATAAGTCAAATATTTTGCAGTGCATGTTACCCTAATTATTATATTATATTTACTTTTATGTTGTTTGTGTATGGATGTGACATGAGATTAAGGGTATAGTCTCCCCAATTATGGAATTTAGACCCTCACTACAAGTCAGCTACCTCTTGCATATGGGTAGGCACGCATGTGGTCATGTGACACTCCATATTGGACCTGATGATTTGGGTTGGGGTGTTACATGAGTAATTCACAAACTGAATTAATCATTTATTTTAAATCATACTCCTCCTAATATCGACCCACCATCCCTTAAGAAACTACTCACCCAGGATGAATTAGTCATCCATCATAAGTGAAATAGCGGGATTAAGGGATTGAAAACACATATTACAGAGAAGAGAAAACAAAAAATACATATAAAGAAATGAGTGAATCTTTGCTATCACACACAATTCAATATAAATCTAAAAACATGAGTCAACACATCAATGTATCAAAATAATTTTAAAATTACCCCTTGGATGTCTTCTCTCCTAATTTCATTTCCCTTTGGTCACTCTCCTCTCACCTTAAGTTTTGAATTCTGAATCCCCATCAATGTTGAAATTTTTTAGAATAAATAGTTCATTCATCACCACAACATAACCAAGGTGATTATGACATGGGGGAATAAAAACCTAAATTTATCCTTGAATGTTTGACTAGATACATGACACAAGTGTTTTGTTCTAAAATGGGATAATTGTGTCTTTTTTTGAATCTCAAACATTAAAAGACCATAGTGCATTCCTTCTAAGATTATTATTCATTGTTTGAACAAATTTAAAATATATTTGAGTACATTGAGACATTGAGAAGTGTTGTGGTTTTGAGGCCAGGAAACCTAGGTTCTATGGGTCTATCCTTTCATGAACCTGAACACTATGATTTAAGTGATGTGACTTTGAGGTCATGTAGCTCGAGTTGCATGGATCTACCATTTTGACACTCTATATCATGGCATAAGGGCTACAATATAAAATTAAATTCTTCCTCAAATAGTAATTTTTAGGCTATAGAGATCTCGGCCATGGAAGATTGATCACCATGGCACAACTAACCATATTGTGATGTAATCCTCATCCAAAATTCCTAATGGTTTAGATGGGCGACACAATATTAAATCATTCATCTCTATGCATATCTCAATTTTGAGAAATGCCCCTCAAATTAGAATCCCACACTATAATTTTTCCTTGTATACTAATTCTTAATAATAAAATGTACACAATAAACCAATATTGAACTCCTTTGGTGTCTCCCCACACTACAACCATTTACCCCCTCCCCCCCCATATAGCACCAACTCATGCCGTGCCTATTCTTCTCTTTCCCTGCACCGATCCATGATGGGATCTGCACTCATCCTTCCTCTATACCACTCTTTATAGGCATCACAATAAAGATAAACTACTTCCTTAGGTGGTTGTATACTTCAATGCTACTTAGTTGGGGTTGGTTATATTTTTACAATTAAGTGTCACTGGTTGCGGTGGTGAGGTCTAATAATAACATAGACGATACCCTTATGCAATCCTCCAAACTTTTACAAATTTCCACTTCTAACTAGAATAACTGTTACATGTTTTGGGTTGTGGCATAGAGTTCTTATCATAGTGTAACTCATTCATCAATTTTTATCACTCTCCCCTATAAGGGGGAGGCTGTGAAATTATTCAATGGGTTGCAGTGAAACGTGGTTTCTTTTTTTCCTTAATAAATATCTGAAACCTATTAATCCTCTTCAAACCTCTAAATAGTCACATATCATTAAGAAAAACACAAATAATGTAGTATTTGATCAAAATGAGAGCTCAAATTTTGGCCAAAATATATACAATTTTACACTCATCAAACCCCCCCACACTTGAACATTTGCTTGTGACCAAGAAAAATATCAACATTAAATCAGAAAAAAATCTGCATTCTAACAAGGGAATCATTCAATTTGACATAAAAATGAATATAAAATTATAAAATAGAATTATAAAATTGAAAAATTCATCTAACCAAAAAGTGTTTCAATCTTGCATCATATTTAACTTCAATTAAATACTTCTTCCTCTTTCATTCACATTATTCAACTTTTCATTAATTTACATTACATTTATGAATTATCTCACCAAAAATTCAATTCACTCATCCCTCAATCTTACCTCATAAAAAATTTTAATCCAAAACTTCTCATTAAGATTCTAACAAATATGAGGCTTAGGGTAGGTGGTTATTGATTCAATTTTTTTGATCCATGGATGAAAAAAGAGGAATCAATCATAAATTATAATTAATTATAATCAATTTAGATCAATTACTGGGACTTATTCATATAACTTCCCTTAGAGTGAAATAATAACCACTTCCTCTTCCTCAATGGATAACAACATGAACATTTATCATAAGAATAATTATCCATATTTTTCTTAAATTTTTTTATTCTCTCGTATTTTTCAAAAGGAATGTGTGCAGGAAAAAATCACACACCCTATGAAGTAAAACCATCTGGTAACTCAATACCTAGTATCAATTTTCCACTGAATCTATTTTTCATAGTCAGTATAGTAAGGGGGAAGTCATGACTAGTCCATGGTTAATCCAAAATATGACATTTTCTCAAATTTTTACACTTTTTTTGAAAAATGTAAAGTATTAAATGAGGCATGGTTATAAATATTTTTGAACATTTTTCTAGAATAATCAAGAAGTCTAAACCCCACTTACTTCATTTTATAACTAAAATTACAACACCTATATGAAAAAACCCACTCCATTTTTAAAGGTTAATTAAAATCATTCATTTATACCAAAGAAATGGAATAATAATGAAAAAAGTATTATAATGTGGATTGATATATAGGAATTTCATGGTCTTTAAGGCTTGTCAAATAATAAAATGTAAGGATATGTCTTAAGGTTAAATTGTTTAAATAATACTTAATTTATGGCTTCAATCATTTAAATATGGTTCAAAATCATCATGATTTGATAATAAAGAAAATAAAGTTCTAGTAGCTATGCATATCCTGAGTTCTCTCAAGAAATAGATTAAAATAAAGAATATGTCAAATAAGATAAGAACCCTCTTCAAAATGGGAATCATAAAATTATGTAATCAATTCTTGGACCGAATAATAAAAATCAGTTCACTAAATGTAAATTTCCAAGAATTTGAATCAGAAATGTGAATCATATCAGCTATTATTTCAAAACAACTCTATAATTTGAATGATCTTGAAACTTCCAAAATTTCCACCCATGAATTTATTATTTATGATCAAGATTAATCAAATTCTTCCAAATGTAAAAAAATTACTTCTAATTAGTGATTTACCTTATATAAGTTAGGGATAAAGAATTCCAATGAGGCTAAGGCCCCCTCCCCCACACTTGAAATACACATTGTCCTCAATGTGTAAAACATGGTGGAGAAGATACAAATGGATTACCGTAAAACTAACAAAGTAATTAAATAAAAGATATAAAAAATAGATATTATTAGACAAAAATTATGCCTCTATTCATTGATCCTAGGAATTTTATTTTTTAATTAAATTGTTGCAAAGATCAGTAAGATAAGGAAAATAATCTAGATTCTATACTTAAAGCCCGGTGAGCTAAAAAATGACATTAAAAAATGAATTAAAAGAACGAGAGTATCACTAAACAAAAAATCCATGTATAGAAGTTAGTGAACTATAATATGGAAAGAAAATAATGTCAGAAAATACATGGATGCAAAAAACACATGAAAAAAATAATAAAATGATTGCCCGGTAGGACATAAGAAACAAAATAGGGGGAAAATCCTAATGCTCCCCAATGTTCTCCCTGATATCCTCATCAAGAGGATACTAAATATATGTAGTGGGATGTGTGGTATAAGTGTCCATTTTTGGTGGATTGGGGTCCATATCTAGTGAAGGTCCTTGATCATGATCAATACTGGCAATAATATCCAGGGTCCAAAGAATATTGTCACTCTTTGAAACCTGGGTTTTTTCTTGGATCTAAAGAAAATTCACAGGAAATTAGAAAAACCAGTAAAGGGGACCTTCATGGGTGAATCAAAATTATTTCCCTTTCCATTTCATTTGGCCTCACAGTCCAAACCTTGGAGGGAAACAAGATCAATTGAGGAATGCAAGGCTGTCATAAATGGGTCTCGATGAGGGGTTTGTTGGTATTTATGCTCGAAAAATATATTCATGGGACCCGGTTATATAGAAAGTGTTGAGAGGTGAGAGGGGTTATAGTCGAGGTTAGGCATAAAAGTTGGTACAAGGGACTAAGTGGGATGAATTAAAGAAATATCTAGATAAGAGGCCATTGATGGCATTAGTGGCATTGGTGGCACCTCAAAATCAACTCCCATCACTTCAGAAATATGATGTAGGGCAATGAATAAAAATTGAAATATGTCTTTACAAAGTTTTTTCCACTATCATAGAAAAAATATAAATGATGATAGAACTACATATATAACCAAACATGGAAAAGGATATATGGGGTCGGAAGTACCTTGAGATAAATTGTCCTTTCCCTCATCAACACTGGATTCAATTATGTACCCATATGCCCAAAAATAATTTCCCCTCCCTTCCTCAATTAGCCCATTCTTGTCAGTAAATGTATATTAATGAATTCAATTTTACCAAGGGAGGTTAGTGGGATGAATCCCATATAAAAATTTATATTTTGTGCTAAATGGGTGATGAAATTAACACATGTGAGTGTCCCTTTCTGATTATTTTAATAAGACCTCAAAATACAAAGAAAATGTCCAGACTACATTTAATTTCTTCTATCACTCTTTTGTAACCAATAATGGGAGATGAGCCTATTAATAAACCAAATAAGTTCCATCTTCAGTTCAGTAATCTTTGTTTTTGTGGCATCATGATGTATAATGAGATCAACTTCAAAAAACTTCAACATCTCTTATAAATTAACCCTAATAGGCTTTAGTTTTAATGCTACATATACCATTATACCCATAAATTTATAACTATACACACTAAGGATAATAGAAAATTTATAAAGTGTTATTTTCTACTCTTTTCCTCATATGAGAAATGTAAGTAACTTCATACTCCACTCTAATTTAGTAACAAACTATAACAGTAACTCTGAAAAAACTTCCACTTGAACCCGAATGATTTTTTCTAACTAAATAGCCTCTAATTCATGCTTAAAATTAGCTTCCATACCAATTTCCCTCATCACCAAAACATCTAAATTCTTTATTTTTCACATTATCTTCCTTTGTAATTTCTCTAGCCATTGGCACTGAGCATTCTCATTTAAAATCAGGAAATTATAGTGGTGGGATTGGAAATCTAGAATTTTAGAGGGGTGGTTTTGGATAGGGGATGCAATATGGGTTTTTAAATGTTCATGGAATGTATATAGGGATTTTATGGCTATGTTTTCTAGAGTTTTTGTATAGTAATGAGTAAGATTCTTCCTCTAATGGGAAGAGGGTCGCTTGGCTGGTGGGGATTTCTGTTTAAGTGAAAGATTGGACTTATGAGGGGGATTGTGTTTGGATTTGGATGGTTTGGATTTGTATTTGAGAGGTTTTTTTTATTTGAGAGGAGGAGTAGCCATGTGGATAAAATATGAATTTGGGTTTGAATAGGTTTCAGTTTAGGGTGGTGTTTTTATAGTGTAATATGGAGAGGGGTGAGTTTGATGTGTAACTTTATAGAAGGCTAGGAATATAGTGAAGAGGTTATGGATGGGTTTGTGAAGGTGTTGTAGTGTTCATTTGGGAAAGGTTTGATAGTTAGAAAATAGAGGATTAGGAGAAGGATTAGAGAAATACTGGGAAAAGGCTTGGGAGTTATTTGAAATGTGGAGAAGGATCATCAAGGATGATCAAGAGGTGTATTACCCAATTCAAATCATAACTTAGAGGAGAATTTGGATCTTGAATGTCGAGGGAATTAGAGTAGGGGAGGTGAAGTATATGGCATTAAATTAGGGATTTGGATTCATTTTTATATGCTCATAACTCATTTATTTGTAGACTTATGCATTACATCATTATTATCTTCTTTAAAATTATGAAATTCAAACTACTAAATTCCTTATGAAGTGTAAAACTTTCTAAAAATGCAACCTACTGATGATCTATCTATTTAAATACACAACATATGATGTGAACTAATGAATACAACATGGAGGTTCCAAATTATATAGAGTTCCCTAAATGTTATATTTTAGTTCATTAATGATCTTCAATGTGACTTAGAAAAATGCATAATGGGAAATGGATCTTCCTTTTGTTAGATCTGGTTCCCTAGAACCTACTTCTTTGTACTTTAAGATAACTTGTATTTATTGTTTTTAATATTAATAAACTCTTTATCACATCATGATTATTCTTCTGCATAACATATTATGTGATGATATCCTAATAGTAGTTATCACACCGAAGGGTCATGGTGGTTCCCCTATATGATGAGAACCTAGAAGTGCCACAATTTTATTATTAAATATATGTTCTATAGTTAGATAAAATAATTTGAGGGACAAAAATGATACAAGCTATCCGGAGTGAATACTAATAGAAAATTGAGACACCTTCTCATAGTGCACACCCTTAGTAATATCCAATATAGGATTGAGGCATGCCTATCATAGGGCATGACGACAAAAATTTTTATTTTTCCAATGCAGTATAGAGGATGACCAAGGTCATCTCACCTAAAGAGAATCACAGTCAGTTAAATAACCAATTCTATTCCTCCTAATCTAATTATTTTTGGTTTTTTATTATTTATAAAAATGATGCTTTTAAGGTTTTTATTTATTTTTAATTAAAATAATGTAATGAATAATTAAAATAGAAATACAGATGAAGACATAATACAGATTGGGAAGAAAGGCCTTTGTCCTTGTGATTGGTTATGCATGTTCTTTTATTATTTATTTCAATTTTTAAAATCTATTAATTTCCACACATGGACTATTATTCTCTACCCTAATTAGGATTTTTATCATGTCTAGGAATCCTCTTCGAAAAACCAAATCTCTCTAACCTTAATATAAAATAAAAATGAATTTGAGATCCAAGCCAGGATGGACTACCGTTAAACTTTTTAAATTCTCTCATATCCACAAAAAATTGAATTGATATAGTTTCAAATTGAAGAACAATAATTAAGAACACTATAAAACCTTCCCCAGGGCCTATACTTTGGTTAGTCACTTTCCATTACTAAGTGAAAATAGATCATGTTGGAAAGAGGGAAGAGAGAGTGAATGATATTAGTGTTTTAATAGAAAGATAGAAGAAAGAAGATGGAAACACTTGAATTAAAATATAAATGAATGCGTTGTATAGGAAAATAAAAAAAATAAAAGGAAAAGGAAAACTAAAACCTAAGAAGAAACATACCTATAGTGCAATGTAGTGGTGGATCCTTAGGATCCGATCCCTTTTCTTTTGGCCTAGATGTGTATTTATAAGGCTTCTAGGTGCTTGGTCCTTTATAAATGGTGTCATAAACAGGTCTTTGTATCCCTGGATCATCAAGATTTCAAATATATGGGAAAAACACTTAATTTCATCAAAACTGATGTTTTTGAGTTCTTCTTGAAGGATTCACATTGTTTAAATGTTACACGACATGTAAAGTGCATGGCCAAAAATTTTAATGGTTTTCTTCACAGCTGGCTTCACATCCTGTAGAGCTCTCTAGTTACACATCATGTAAATGACTTACATGATGTGTTATTTTGTTTTCCATCTATTTTAACTTTGAATTAACCTGTTTCTTCATTTTTGATCCTTCATCTTGGTCTTTCATATATCCTTTACTCTATCGTAGCGTCAATCTACCTTAAAAATCTGGTGTCGCACTACATTGGTTAATTCATTCTTTTTTTTCATTTTTCAAAATATTATCGTATCTTACCATAAATCACAAAACAAAATAAATACCAGAAATAATATCCAATTAAATTTTCAAAACATCATGTTTTATATTAAAAAATATATACAAAAGTTTGACTGTGTCAATTCCCCCACACTTATAATTTTCTTATCATGAAGCATGTAATTTCAACAAAATTTCAAAGGAATTTCACATTACCAAAATTAAACTTTTAAAAGAAATAGAATGAAATATTGGATAATGGAAAATAATCTTTAATATTTCTCACAAAATAATTCCTTCAACTCCTCATTCTTAGAAGAAATAAATTCAATCATGCATTTTACTTTCATTTTTTCGAAACAAAAATTCCTCTCATTACTTCCACTTTTATTTCTTAATTCAACTTTATGCATGAAACTTGAAATTTACCTCACATTGAATTATTTTTACTCAACTATCAAGGTAATAAATGTAATTTTAATTATTATCATACCTCAAGTACATGTCGCTTACCATAGGCTTACAAGGAATCTAACATATCCACTACATAAAGACAAAAATTAAAATTAATCATGAGGTCTTTGCATTATGGTTCAAATGTATCTAGGTATTAGGGTTGATATGTAATTGATTAAATAAATCTCAAATAGGAGGTTTGAATCTTTATCATACTACATGATATTAAAACCCAATCATAGTTAAATACTCCTATAAATTTCAACTCCCAACCCTAACACTCAAAGTAGGAACATGATAATAATTTGCATAATGGATGAATTTACCACTCTTAGTATTTTATTTTTATTTTATTTTTATTTTTATTTTTTCCTTTTTTTACTTTTTAGAAATATTTTTCTTAAGATAAATCTCTCATACACAACCTAACCACATATGATACTAATATCATCAGTCTAGAAATTATAATTTTTGATCCTCAAAAGTCTCAACCTATATTTTTTCATTTTTTTCATTTTTTAGAAAGAGAGGTGAATAATAAAGTTTAATAAAAATATGGACTTTCCCCAAATTTCATGAAAATACCTAGAAAATTTTAGTGCATCCCCATTACCATTAAATCCTCTCCCTCACGCTAACCCTTCTAAATATCATGCAATACACTGTGAGTATGGTAGGAATGGATATAATAGGCTTATAACATGGATCATTTCCTATAAAGGTTATTCATGGATTCTATGAGAAATAGTAGGATTAATGCCAAGGAAGGTCCAAGGATAAATGTCTTAATAATAAAATGCCTCAATCATTTTAAAATTGATTATGTTCAATCATATATTTGATAATATGACAAACAAGTTTTAGAAGAGAACATTCCTTGGTCACTCAAGAAATATACTATGAAAATAAATGATAAATATTGGTTTAGAATATTTCTTATGGGTGAGAACGTATAGTTTGGAAAAATTATGTAAGATAATTCAAAAAAATAAAAATAAAACCATCAATATCAATTTCATAAATTCAAAACATTCCTAATATAAGAATAATTTCATTTAAAATTATCAACTCATCTAAAAAAAATCATGATTTTTCAAATTCATCCCCTTATTCTTAACCTTACACATCTAGTTTACCATTTTACTCATATAATCATGTTATAAGTGGAAATTAAAACATGTAATGATGATTACACAAAGCAATTTATGTCTCCTAGATAAATACTAGTGTACAAAGGTTCAAAGTGTGGCACAAAATTTTTTTAATGCTCTAAGAAAAATCAAAATAATGAGAGTAACATAAATTAAGGAATCAAAACTCATTATCCCCTTATAATGAAACTTTACGTTGGGATTTATAGGTTTTATTCTATTTTGTAGCCTTTTATGACATGAATCCTTTTCGCGGTGTGAATTTTAATTTCATAGTTGTCTTCATAACTTGGTTTATCATGGTATTAAAAAATAAAACAACTCATATAAGTAAAAGGTCCATGTTAAAGCAATATAAAAAAAATACAAGGATATATGGTTGCATCCTAATTTATTCATAAACTATGAATTGAAATTAAAAAATATATATTAAAAAAATAGAAAGATAAATCTTGGTTAAATCCCCCCAAGTGAGTCGAAGTTTTGACTGTCACCAGATGGGTTGTACCAGCTGTTATCTCTAATCTAATGGTGGGTTGAGTTTCTTAGATTTTAACCATTAAATGTGGTTCTTCCCAGCTTAGAATTATTATTCTTTTTCAAGGAGGGATCCATGGATAGAGTACACTAGATCTACTTCCTTCATAATGTGGTACAACTTTCATAACAAGGGTGGGATAAAGTATGAACCTACTTATATTTAGTTGTGGTGTGTGCAACATCTTTTTGTTTATCCTATGGTTTCTTAAAGCATAATTCATAAAAATAATAATCAAAGGGCAACTTAGAATGTAATTTAATATGAAAAAAATTTAAATTTGAATAATTTTTTTTAAAACCTTCCCTTTTATTACTGGAAGTGTGTGTCTATGGTATTTATGGATTAACCACTAAGATCTATTATTATAGTCCCTCTAGTAAATACTCAATGTCTTTAGGGAGCTCCAAGTGTTCCTCAACAGGTGCATTTTTATTTTCTTTATCTTCCTCTAGGGAATAATACGATTTGGACAAATATGAAAATTCAAAACAATTATAAGTACTAATAAAATTATTTTCAATAAAATTATATGAGTTTGAGTTTAAGAATGTATCACATGCCTTAGTTGGTTTGGCTTGAATATCGTCTTCGATGAAAAGTGCCTCTTGGATTTGATCTTCACTAGATAAAGGTAAGTATTCATGGTTCTTCAGTCTTTCTTCAAATTCTACTTCTTGGGTGATTTCTTCTTCTTACATAAAAAAATAAGTAGGCATGTGCTAATTATTCTATGTTTTAGATGTGGAGATCTTAGTGCATTTCTTTATCTACCCAATTACTTCAAAATTGATCTGAACCTTTTCCCATATTACTATTATCACGGGAGTCTTAATCTTTACTCTTTAGCTCTTCATGGTATTATTGAATCTGGATTTTGAAGTGGTTGTGTTATTGATATTCTTAAAGTGTGTCCTAAACCTCTTGGATGTATTCATAAAAATTGGCCATATCCAGTGTTACTTCCTTCTTGGTATCATGTTTGCACATGTCATTTCAGAGTTTATTGTCCATGCCCATCAAATCTTGAGGCAAGAGGCCTATCTATATGAACTTTTGATTTTTATTGACTAGTATCATTAGAGTATCAGTCATTTATTCAAGGTCCTCATCAGTATAATTTATTTCTTGTTCTTTAACATATGAGTATTAAATCCTTGCAGAATAATAGTAATTCAAAATCATCATAGAAAAAGAGTTTTTTTCTTTTATATATATATATATATATTTAAAAAACAATGATAATTATTTAAAAGGAATGTGAAATTTTAAAAAAGTGATCAAAATTCTACTAACTCCCAGACAATGGATCCATTTTTGATGCATTCCTGTTATAGGGCATGACAAAAGGAAATTTTATTTTCGTAATTCAGCACAGAGGCTGATCGGGGTTGTATCACTTTACTAGTGTCACATTTGTTTTAATCACCAATTCTATTCCACCTAATCTTATTATTTTTTATTATTTTTATATTATTTATAAAAATTATTGGTTTGTGGTTTTTGAAAAAATTTGAAATTAAAATAATGTAATGTTGAATTAAAATCTAAATGCAGATGCATATAGAATGCAGATTAGGGAGAAAGGGCCTGGTCCTAGGGATTGGTTACACGAGTGATTTAATTAGTTATTTCAATTTGAAAATCCATTAATTTTTATATACAGACTGCTATTCTCTACCATGAGAGGGATTTTTATCATGCTTAGGAAACCTCTTTAGAAAACTAAATCTCCCAACCCTTGATTGAAAATAGAAATGAATTTGAGATCTAGGCCGTGGTGGAATACTACCACACCCATTTAATTCTCATGTATCCACCAAAAATTAAATTTAAATAGTTTGAAATTAAAGCATAATAATTAAGAATGACACAAAACCTTCCCTAGGTCCAAGACTCAGGTTAGTCACTTTACATTGTTAAGTGAAAAGAGATCATGGTGGAATGAGAGAAGAAAGAGATGATTATATTAGGGTTGGAATAAAAGGTGATTTTGGAAGAAGATAGAAACCATTGAATTAAAAGATAAATTAATGTGTTATATGGGAAACAAAAATGAAAATAAAAGGTAAAGGAAAACTAAACCCTAAGTAGTAACATCCCCACAACACAGCACAACGGCGGATCCTCAGGATATGATCCCTTATCCTTTGGACTAGCTGTTTATTTATAATGATTTTAGGTTCTTGGGCCTTCATAAATAGTGTCATAAATTGGTATTTGTGGGTCTAATCCATCAAGGGGTCAAGAGGGTGGGGCTGAAGCATTTAATTTCATCAAAAATATTGTTTTTGAGCATTGCTGGAAGGATTCACATTTTGTAAATGTTACAGGACATGTAAAGTGTGGGGAAATAACATTTCAAAACTTGATTCATGGTTTAATTTATGTCCTACAGAGCTCTCCAGTTACACATGTAAATTAATTACATGATGTGTAATTTTTTCTCCATATATTTTCACTCCAAATAAACTTGGATCATCATTTTTGAGACTTTGAATTGGTCTTTCATATGTCCTTTACTCTGCCATAGTATCAATCTACAATAAAAAATTATGTGTCACCTCACACTATTTAATTTATTATTATTATTGTTTCAAATATTTTTGGTCTCCTACCATAAATCACAAAAACAAATACATACCATCAAGAATATTAAAATAAATTTTAATTTTTTATATTAAAAAATATGTGCAAAAATAATACTCTTTAAAGGATATTATGAGAACAATACTAGCCAGTAGGTGATCCACATTTATATATATCATTGGATGTTCATATCAGAGGAAATGTGTATTGATCCTTATACTTTAAAATTATTATTAATGAGTGTTATAACTCACACACTTTGATGTATTTATGAAAACCATGGTGACATATGTTCATGGTGAGGTAGGATACATTGGGTGTGTTATGAGAAATATTTCATTAACGAATAATGAAAGAAAATATTTTTCTCTTCTATTCTTTAAATTAAGTTTATATCTCAGGACCTTTGATGGAAATGATATAGCCTAAATAAATCTATGACCTTGGTGTTCTATAGGCAAGTTCTATTTACAAAAAAGTCAAAGAAAAGGACATCAATCACATAGGTTGATGACACTATTATATAACCTACTTGATTAGAGATATCACGAAAAAGGTATTATATTACACAATAATTATGGAATCCCACCTTGTTATTACATAACTTTCATTACATTGTACAAAAAAGAGGATATTTTAAAGACTAGTTTATTGGAAAAAGGTACATAATACATGAAAACATAAAACATTATTCCATTCCACTTGAAAGGATTATTCAAAGGTTCATCCTAAGTAAAATTACTGCATCTTATAACCTAGGGACATACATCAAAGTAAATGGTGAGCATAAGGCCCAATAAGGGAAAGTAAGGGAAATAGTCTACATGTGATCTTGAGGAAATTAAATAAGAACATGAAGAATATAATTATGGAATGAAAACAGAACATGAGGAATATTATAAATAAAATAACATGAATCATAACCTGTAAATGTGGATACAATATTTATTTTATACATTCATAAGCATATAACCATGGTTTTTCATCGAGGTGTCATAAAAACTACCAAGGTTATTCACAATGGTATCGTAAAACATGTCATCTATAGAGATTAAATTCTTTACCCAATGAATTGGAGCGCTATCAGGGAACACCATTAATATATATTAATTTTCATGCAAGCCAAATATATCATAATCAAACATCTTAAAAATAAACTATGGGGAATAAAAGAAACAGGTTTTGTATCAAAATCAGGGCGTTTTAAAAAGTGCTTAAAAACATGATCGTTATGTTATTTATAACCCAAATAAAGGGAATGAGAGTTTTATTTATATCAATTAAAAAATAAAGTAAATAATTTTTACATATTGGGGAATAACCATATAAAATAAAGAGGTTTGGGTATTCACATAAATAAAATAAAAGATGTTCTTGAGAAAAAGAGATAAATTTTGAGAAGAAAATTCAGCAGCATAATGGGTATGAAACATGGTTTTAGAAAAAATTAAAAAGAGATGGGAAAAGGGTTTCATATTCATAAAATAATCTTAATATAGTAAATAGATATAATAAAATGGATATAAGAACATAATATTTAAACTTTAAAGACATACCATATAAAAAGGAAACTTGAATGGAAATGAGAAGTTGACATTTCCCTTACCTTGAAGAGTAACTCCTAAAACTCATATATTGGGCCATTGGTGGATTTAGGACACCTTGGAAGGACTCCTTGGGAGGTAAAAGTATTATATATTCATTGAGGATTAATTTTGAGTGAATGTAAATGGGGAATTGACTGGGTATTTTCTCATAGTACTAGACACTTGGGACTCATATTATGTTATTTTAATCCACAAGACTTGACCAGAATTTTATATTACTTATTACACCATTATGATGTCATTAAACATACCGAAAACTCAAAATATATTTTTACTATTCAAAAAAAATTAATGTATTTTATAAAATTCCCATAAATTCACCCTAACTTAATTTTTAACACGTTGATTTCAAAAATGATGTTTATTTTACCATAATAATATTCTAAATATGTGAAATTTAAATTTTAAATACAAAAATTTTTATTTATTAAAAATAACAGAGGATAGAAAATACATAGTAAAATTTTGGATAGTTGAAAAAAATAAAATTATATTATCATTTAAATTTAAATATATAACACCCTGAAATTCTAAAGTATAACTTTGTATTCAATAGTGTTTATGAAATGAAACACTAAGTGTAAAAAGAGAATATATTAACTCAATGCATGAAAACATTAAATAAAAATAATATTTTCTATATCTTGTAATACATACAATACCAAGTTAGCTTTTGTTACACACAAGAGTTACCTTTCTCGATAGATTGCGCTAAACACAAGACTGAGTTTCACTAAATAACAATGTATTATTAAAATATTATTATTTAATATAATATGATATAATATAGCTGTTATGAGTATTTTTAACTAACTTATGAAAATCAATGGTCTATATAATTATAAAACAAATTCAATTTTTACCAATTAATGAGAAATGAAAATAAGAACCAATTGGATATAAAAAGTAATATTATTATTTTAATGCTTCTAAAGGATTTTTGTCTTAATAAACATAATTAATTACAATTAGTTAATGATTTTAATGAAATATATATGTTATATAATAAATAAAATATTTTTTATATTCATCCATTAGGTTTGATAGGCATAAGATAAGAACAAACCAAATTTCACACATAAAAACCTATATTTATATAAAGGTAATTTTACCACTTATTAATGGAGATACCATTTCAAATATGAATTTTAACACTTTAATTTATTTAATATTTCTAAATAAACTTCATATTTGAAATAAAAATAGAAAAATTAGGTTAGGGTGGATTTTTCATATTTTTTGGAAACATATCATTTTTAATGAATAGTTAAAAATACTGAATTTTATTTCAAAACTACTTTTTCATCTAATTTATTTATAAGGTTAAATTATTTTTTAAATTGGTTTTAAAGTTCAATTAGATCATATTTTTATCAATTAATCTAATTTATGTAATTTGAATAAATTTAACTTTGAAATAGACTATAAAAACATAGCAATATTTCAGATGTTTTTACTTTAAAAATCCGCATTGTCGTCCCGCCTGTAGGATTAAATTTAAATTAATTTATTCCACTTAAATGATTGTAACTTGGAAAAATTAATTCCATATTTGGAGTCATTATAATTTATAATTTCTAATAAGACCAAATTTGTTTTTTACCAAAAATATTAGTGAAAAGGATTAAAATTAATTACGATGATTAAGGTTAAATTAATATTAATAGGGGACTAAACCTTAACCTTGAGGCCCAAAACAAACTACACACTTGTCTAAGAGATATTTTATGGCCATAATTTTACCCTATACTCTATTAGATCTAAAATTTACCATTATTGGATCCACTTGAAACATGAAAAACATAATAGGAATTCCTTTGTCAAAATATTACAAGAGTTTCATTCCTCCTTCACTATAAAAGGCCACCACTTCTCCCCATTCCTCACACATCTCAAACCACTTAGGTTTGACCAAGATCTGCCTAAATATATTCCCAACATACCTAAAATCTACCTTTAATCCTACATTTGGTAAATAAATCCTTCCAACTAATCCCTTTGGTATAATCCCAAAGGTGTTACCCAATTTTTAAGGTAATGCTCTCCAACAATCTCTTTTATTTCATTTAATTTTCCACCAACTCAAATATTCTTATTAAATTTTCATATAATAACACCAAAATACTCAATAGAAATGTTTTTATATTAAGGTTTATCCCTATAATTACTCACAATTCCATCTAATGGGTAATAAACATACTATTTCTATGTACAACGAACTACTGCCTTATAAAATGATAATTGTTCATTTTTCCTTTACCACCTCTCATGGGGGAAATTATGATGAAAAATATATTTATATATGATATATATGATATATATTATAACTTTATAATTATTTAATACTTTTATAAAACATTCCTTTGATACTTTCTATTTTATGTTAATACGATAATATCATTTGAGGAAGTGTGGACTACCGCCCCCTCAAAGATATGTGATTCGTTCACATGATATATGTAATGTATAAAGGATGGTTTTAATTAAAAATACGAGACATAAACAGAATATATTTTATATTGATTTTATAATTAACTTTTTGGAAATATAATATATATATATATCATTTTATTTATTACCCTTTCACACACAAATTGATAACGTCATTCGTGGACGTGTGGATTACCCCCTCCCCGACATGATGAGATTAATTTTACATCAAAAAATTATATATAAGTATATATGATTAAATAATACGATATTTATGATATAATGATAATTATGGAAAGATATAGTATTACTTACCTTTTTTCCATAATGATCATTGAAAGATGGGAACGTTACTCATGAATACGTATGACCTACCATCTCCATGAGTGTAACGTTGGTTAATTTTTTATATAAATATTTAATGATCAGTTTTAAAAGTAAAATTTATGCATAAATATGATAATTATTTCATTATTATTATTATTTAGATGTTATATAATTACTTCTTTGACTATAGCTGACTTACCAAAGTTATTTTCGGTACATAAACCGATCTTGGTCAGAACACTCGATGTAAACTTAATTGTTTAAGTAGTTGTATACAACTTGGTAATAAGTAAAATAAAATAAATGATAAACATGTAAAAGTTTCTCAATAAATTAAATAATTAACATAATTTTGTTATTCAAGAATATATAGACACACGAGACAAGTCAGACGCATGGTAATGTATTTTTCATCTCACTTTTTACTTTTGTGAGATAAAAGTAATGTTCAACACTTACTTATTTTGTGTGTTATATCTACTAATTTTTTTTATATATTATATAATGAATTCATTTATCTTAATGGTATTTAAAAATTTAATTTAATATTATTTCTTTATGAGGTTTATGATTTAAAATTTTTCAAAGTTGTATGGGACACTTTGGAATGTTTAAAGATTATTTTCCTCAACAATAACTTTAATGATATTTCAAGGGTACTTACATTATAGGAAATTATATGAAAATTATTCAATAAACCATTCAATTTTACTTTTATCTATTAATTAATGAACTTTTTCAAGCATTGATACCATTTTAACACTTTTGGTACTCAAGGTGTTTTAGAATATCTTTTTAAGAAAATCCAAATTCATTTCTCTTTTTAGTCGGAGAAATTGTTTTCTTATAAAAACCATTTTTTATTAAAATTTTTTCAAAACTGTTTTTAAAATTATTTGTAAAATAAAGTTTCAACCATTTTTTTTGTATTTTACCAATGTTTTCAATGGAATATTCTTATCTCTTTCTGAACAAGGCGTTTTTCTAACCTTTTTCCCATGTAAAATGAATATTCTTTTTACATTGTAAGATATATATATATTTACCCATATCCCTTCCTTAGAATATTCATTTTTATGTTTAAAAGGTTAATTTTAAATAAAATGTTTTAAAATTTTATTTTCAAAGAAATGTTTTTTCAAAAGGTTTTTCAAAACAAAAAGATATTTTCCTCAAGAATTTTTTTAAAATATATTTTTATATTATTTCTATTAATCAATGAAAACAACACCATATTTTACTCCACTTAGATTATGATGTATTGATACCATCCTTAATCTTCCACCAGATGGTTTATGATTGATTTTTCCAAGGATAGTATTCACATTCACTTCCTTGATTCCTTTTATCCCGTTGAAATATTCAATTTCCTATAATCATTAAACATTTATTTTCACATATTTTACCATATCATATATCATGGATATGTTCATTGCCTAAACAATATATCATTTTTTTATATGGTGTTCACTTTGAATGTTATTTTATTATTTTGGTAAATATTGGTAAATCCATATTTCTTACTCCACCTAGATATTTGATAAGGCACATTGTTAAATTGATTATTCAATACATGAGGAATGTTTTGGACCTGTAAGACATGGGTGGGGCCCAGTTATTGATATCCTCTCAATGCACTAGTAGTCTCATGGTATGAGTCATTTGGAAAGCCTCCTTATATGAGTTTTTACCTGATATGTTGAAAACCGTCTTATGAAAGGTTTTGATGGTAAAGGTACCATGTACCTAGGAAACATGGCATCTAATAATTAAGCATTTATCATTTAGTTTTAATTATTATTCATATATGAGATTTTGTGTCAAAATATATATGGATACATTTCATTTTTAGTTCATTAATTAAATGGAATGTGATTTAGTTTTCTTACCATGGCATATTTATTTTTCCTTATATAGTTATTTGGATGGCACATGTTTCCATTTATTTACTTGCCATATTATTTAATCACTTTCTTCTTAGCCTTTTGATTACATGGTATGTGTGTTCAGTTATCTACCATGACATAATTATTAATCTCATTTATTCATTATTGATTCCACTATACTTAACCATTACTGAGCATTTGATCTCACCCTTGTTTTTTTCCTTTCCCCATGAATCTAAGAAGCGTACTATGAAAGATATGAAGAGTTATACTATATGGAATAAATTTATCCTCAAAGTATTTATTTATAAAAACAATTATGTAGTAATTAATATATTAATTTTAATTCAAGACTCATGTTTTTATCTTGTTTACCAAAACTACTAAACTCTCGAGTCCTTCAGGGATTTATTCCTTGTAATCATGCCAATATAATTGATAGCAGACACTAGATATGAGCTATATGGGGTTGGGTATCTATAATTGGTATTAGAGGAAGTTTAGTATAAACCTTGAGAATTAGATTTAGGGAAACATAGATTATAGAAAATAACCCTAAGGTAGAATTTGAGGATAATTATAGAAGAACATCCTAGAATTTCATTAAGGTAGGGACTATGTGGGTCTTCCTAGAAACACATTCCTGTCTGGATACTATAAGTGGATGTGGTTCTAAAATATATGTACCTAGGAGTAATAACTTTAACAAGGTGTTTCTATCCTGAATCAGGGTAACCTGGTATATGAAAAGGGGCCTTATTGCGCACTTGGTTTGACACTTTCAATGGATATTCTTTGGATAATTCACTTTTTCTTTACAAATCACTATGAAGGATTTTGAAAATGAATATCCTAGGTTAAAAATAAGGTGTTTTAGATAGAAAATAATGTTTCATGATTTAAAAATACTAAAAATTATATTACGGATAAACTCTAGACCAAGGAAGGACCTTTTTATAAATAAATGTATGAAGTATTTATGTACTAGGTCTATATTGAAAACCTTTGTTAAAAGGATATTTAGCGATTAACCATATTTTAATGATTTCAATTATATGTATTTTGGAAATTATATTATTATGGTTTTAAAAAAAGGAAAACATGTATACCAGGTGACAACATATCAAGTCTGGCAAGGCTGTAGGTCTTGATTCCATGACCGAAGGACGATAAGGGTTTCACACCAAGCACTGACCTATGCAATATATTGGTTAAATTTTCATTGTTTTTAGTTAAACAATTTGATGAATAAATGTTAATGATGAACCAGTAATATAAATTTTTTGGATTATAGATTAATATATTAACCATATTGGTTTTGGAAGATATTTAGAGACAAATAGTTAAACTTTTCACTCTTTTATAATCCTTACAATCCTTTAAAATTTTCTTTTAGTGCTTCAGGCATAAAAAAAATTCATTTTTGGTAATTAATTTTTTTGAGTAAAGGTATGAATTAGAATTTGATCAAAACAAACCCTAAATTTAGGATTGTTCATATGAAATTGAATCCTATCAAGTAAGAATATTTCCTTATATTCTTGGCCAATAAAAGAATTAGCCAATATTAGAAAAATGACTTCAAAATAAAATGTTGTCCTAATTCCTTAATTTTTGTTGAACTGATGGTATTCTAAATCATAAAATATTTATGGATTTGAGGCCCTCAAATTTCTATTTTACATTCACTTTTTTTGTGATTTGTGACCTCAATCAATCCCTATATATATTTATTCTTTTCCTCCAAGTATGTATTTTCACTTGACACCAATGTTCTCCTAAGTAGGGACCTAGTTACATGGTAGTCCATGTGGCCTTTGTACTTCCCATTCTCTCTTTTATAGAGGATATTTTATAAAACATTATCATGATGTGGGATTTAAATGTAGGAAATATCAAATAATATATTACCAAGATTGAGTTTAAATTTTGAGGATTCAATTTAATTAAGGTGGGGTAGAATGTAACACCCCAAAATTATAAAGTACAACTTTGTTTTCAATAGTATTTATGAAACACAACACAATGTGTAAAAATGGAATATATTAACCTGATAAATTAAAATATTAAATAAATATAATATATTATATAACTTTTAATTCATGCAACACATAGTTATCTTGCGTTACATGCAAGAGAGATCTTCCTTGAAAGCTTACGTTACACGCAAGACCAAGTTTCACTAAAAAATAATGTATTATTAAAATATTATTATTTAATATAATATGATATAACCTAGACGTTATGTTAGTCGTTATGAATAGTATTAACTAACATATTAAAATTTATGGTTTATATAAATATAAAATGAATTCATTGGTTACTAATTAATGAGAAAGGAAAATAAGAACCAATTTGATATAAAAAGAAATATTATTATTTTTATGATTCCAAAGGAGTTTTGTCTTAATAAACATAATTAATTACAATTAGTTAATAATTTAAATGAAATATTCATGTTATATATTCATTCAAATATTTTTCATATTCTTCCATAAGGTTTGATAGGCATAAGATAATAACAAACCCAATTTCAGACGTAAAAACCTATATTTCTATAAAGGTAATTTTACCAACTTTTAATGTATAACCCATTTATATATTAATTTTGAAACTTTAATTGATATAATATGTCAAAATGAACTTAATATATTAAATCAAAACATAAAAAATAGGTTAGGGTGAATTTTTTATATTTTTCAGAAACATATAATTTATTAATGAATAGTTAAAAATATTGAATTTTAGTTCAAAAATACTTTTTCATCTAATTATTTATAAGTTTAAATAATATTTTAATTCTTTTAAAGTTTAATGAGATCAAATTTTTATCAATTAATCCAATTTAGGTTATTTTAATCAATTTAAATTTGAAATTGACTATAAAAACATAGTAAAATTTCAGACATTTTTACTTTAAACACCCGCATTGTCGTCCCACCCGCATGATTAAATTTAAATAAATTTCTACCAATTACATGACTTGAATTTGAAAAAATGGATTAAATATTTGAAATAATCAAAATTTATAATGTATAATAAGGCCAATGTTTTTCCCAAAAATATTAGCGAAAGTGATTAAAATTAATTACAACTATTAACATTAAATTAAGATTAATAAGGGACTAAACCTTAAACTTAAGGACCAAAAAGACCTATAAACTTGTACAAGAGATATTGGATGGCTATATTTCTACCCTATACTCTCTTTTCATGAAATTTTACCATTATTTTATCCAATTTCATGATGAATAACATGGGAAGAATGCTGTCAAAATATTACAAGAGCACAACTCCTCCTTCACTATAAAATGCCACCAATTCTGCCCCTTCCTCACACCTCCCACATAGGTTCACCCAATATATTCCAAAATAGATTCCCAAAATCCCTCCAATAAACCTTAAATCTTCCATTTGGATATAAATCCTTCCAAGGAATCCATTTTGTATAAAACAAAAGGTGTTACCTAATTTTTACGGTAACAATTTCCAATGATCTCTTTTATTTCATTTACTTTTACACCACCTAAAATATTATTCTTCTATGTTAATATAATAAAACAATTATCATAAATATACTAATATGTTGTTATATTAATGGTTTTACCTACACCTACACACACTTCCATCTAACAGGTAATGAACATACTATTTCCATGTACGGGAAATTAGTGCGTCACGAAATGATGATTGTTAATTTTTCATTTTCCACCTCTCATGGTTGAAATTATGGTGGAAAATATGTTTATATATGATATATATTATGTATTTATATTTTTGTAATCCTTTTATAACACATAACTTTAATACTTTCCATTTTACGTTAATATGATAACATTATTTGACGAAGTGTGCACTACCGCCCCCTCAAAGTAATGTGATTCATTCACACTATACATGGAATGTATAAGAGTTGGTTTTAATTAAATGTATGAGACACACACATCATATATTTTATATTAATTACATAATTACCTTTCTGGAAATAATATATATATATATATCATTTTCTTTATTACCCTTTCACACATGAAGTGATAATGTAAGAACCCAGACCTTCTTTTCAGGTATGTTTTTCCCTTTTCTAGAGTTTTTGAGAAAAGAGGAGTTTCTGGAAATTTTTTAAGTACACACTGTGTGCTTTATGAGTACACGCCATGTACTTCGATGCCACACGAGGCTGTGTGCTGGCCATGTCAGGGCCACACACACAGTCATGTGGGGTGATGTGGAGGCTACTTAAAGTAGAGTAAAGAAAAGCCTAGTACATGCCGTGTACTCAAAAATTAAACACCGTGTACTTTTTTTTCATTAAACGGACCAGGGTCACGTATTAACCCCAAAACACACTTCTTCTCCAGCTTCTTCGACCAAGAGCGTCCTTTATGACCGTGAATCCCCTCTGAGTCCCCGAGCCTCTATCCATTCTAGAGCATCATTTTCCAATTCCTCTTCTTTTCTAAGTTATCATGGGTTGAACGTTTTATGAATTTTCATAGATATACGATGTTATAATGAGATTCAAGACTCGTGGTTCAAGTATATCGATCTCCTAGCATCGAGCTAGGTGGTTTGGGACTTTCTGTAGGAAGTCTTTGAGTATTTTAAGAAAATTCCACCAATACCCTTGAATAGGGTATTGCGTGTTTCCTGTTTTTCCCTTTTTGTTTGCCTGCTTTGCTTATATGTCAGAGTAGAGGTTACTGTTTGTGAATAGGATAATTTTACAGTGCTTTGGATGTTTTTCCTATACATGTTTTGCATGTTTATGACTGTTGGTCTAGTTTTTCCTGTTAGGCTATTTCCAGTTCCATGCCTAGTTGTAGGATAGTGTGAATATTGTTCTTCTATGATGAGATTCCATATAATGCTAGCCAAGTAGTTATTTAAGTTACTTTGGCCATTACGTGATGCAATACTTGCTGACTTTACACAGGGTTGTGAGAACCTAGTGTAGTAGACCATAGGGATAATGGACCTAAGGGATTCTCCAGAGTGTCTTATAATACAATGCAAGACCATAGGGGGAATTGACATTGAGTGCTTCCTCATATTGCCTTTCATTCCTCGACGTGGGCCACAGGGGGAATGAGATTTTGAGTGCTTCCCCAAAGCGCCTTTAGTATGATATGAGACTATAGGGGAAATTGACAGTGAGTGCTTCCCCATAGAGTCTATTCTTTAGCTGAACCAAAGGGGTGAGACTGTGTGTGCCTCCCAGAGGGTTGCTAGTACTTGTAGGTTGAACCATAGGGGTTCGGCTCTAAGAAATACCCATATGTTACCTATTTGTTCTACTTGCTTGAGTGACTGCTTACTTGTTTGTAAATTATATGCTAGAGACTGTGGATTGTTTGTGGCTAATTACTTTCCTATTTAATATTTTTTGTACTTTTACCTGCCATATATTCACTGACTGTTAGGCCCTGATCTTCTATTGGTTTCCTACACTGGGAATTTGTCTCACACCCTATTTGGTTCATGATTTTGGGACCAAACATATTATATTGTTGTAGGTATAGATAAGGACAAGCGCCCTTCTACTTCGGGTTCTTGATTGCATTGGAGCTAGAGAGCATGGGACCAAGCTGAGGCTTGTGATGCTGAGGAGTTGTTTATCTATTTTCCTTTTGTGCTTGGATTTAGTACTGTATTCAGAATTGTAACTTGTTTGGAAGTTTTCCTAGACATTTATACATCATGCATCATTATATATTTTTCTCCAATTATTTATCTATTAGTCTTATGCTATTCACTTGTGTATGGATTGTTTAGTGCTTCCACTATTTTTATTTGTTTCTCTTCCACTGTGTACTCTTCCAATGAGGGCATAGTTTCCCCACTATCACACCCAAGGCCCTCTCTTCTAGTCAGAAGCCTCTGGCGTTCGGGGAAATGCGCTTGAGTCCATGTGACCAACCGGTTACGGGGCACCTCTGGGTGGCTTCCGGAACCGGGACGTTATAAAGTGGTATCAGAGGAACTCTTTTCTCTTGACTTAATGTTTGGAGACTATAGCCAGGGATAGTAAGGAATAGGTACTTGGTAAAGAACTGTGCCCAGGAGTAGCTAAAAAGTGTACAGGGAAAATCCATACTACCTCGTTTATTGCAATTTTATTTGGTTTGCAATTTTACAATTGATTTGATTTTACCGTTAGGTGATTCGCATGCCTTGTGCTGTTACTGTTGTTGTTATTGCAGTTCTATTTCTGTCGCAACCTGATGAGATGAGGGTATGTCATCTCATGCATCATATAATAACTTTTTAGAAATCACATTCCATGAATTCTTACCATGCCATATAGGATGCATTAACTATTGGATGTTGTTGTGATAGACATTGTTTAGATTATGTATGCTGTTGTGATAGATGCTTTGATAGAATCTCTGCTATTTGATAGAGAATTTTTTTGTTTAGTACTTTGCTTATATGAACTCCAAACACTGGTTCCCGAGGTGTTATGGGCCCTTATGGACCGGAATTTGGTGTATCATTGTCTAGTTTCCTTGTTATAAATTGTATAAGATGCAAAACCTTGATTCGTGGGGAGTATGGGCCCTCACAGATTGGAATTTGGAACCTTAACATTTTTTTTCTGTGTTTTCTGGGCTCCAGTGCAGTTCTGAGGATACTGTCCGAAAAAAACCAGAATACACGATGTGTACTTTATGAAGACATGTCATGTAGTCCTTATCCGTGTCACTGACTGTGCGAGCAGGGAAACGGGGTGGTGAAAAATCTTGTAGGAACACTCTGTGTACTAGTCTAGCATACCATGTAGTATGAAATTGGTACCCCAACCATGTCAGAAACAACACAGGCCGTGTTGTCTATTCCCATACATGCCATGTCTGAATTTTACATGCAGTGTAGTATAATCTAGGTACCCGACCGCATCACTAACAACACAGGTCAATGGTACCCTTTCTCATACACGCCATGTCCGTATGTAACACGCTGTGTAGTGTCGATCCATTTTTCTGACCGTGTCGCTAACAAAACGGTCCAGGTAAGGCATGTTTAGTACACGTCATGTCCTTCTTGAACTTTCCATGTAGTTTTGTCTTGGGAGAGCTGTGTGGATTAACCATGTAGAAGTACTCGGGCAGGGAATAAGATTCAAGTACACATTTTGTGTTTGGATAACACACCATGTGTTTGGGGTGTTACACGAATTGTTAAAACAGAAGTACAGGCCCATGTGAATGACTTAAGGGAATACGCCGTGTAGGGAAGTACATGCTATGTAGTGTTGCTTTGCAAAACTTGAATGCTTTTCTTCTACTGTTCCTCTATTGTCCTTTAAGTTTTCAATTCTTTGATAATATTGAATCTAAGGTAGACCTTGTAGAATCATGCCACCTAGATGTCCTCCAGTTTTCCTCCAGTCGTAGGGTAGTGATCAGACGCTAGATCTAGCTGATCAGGGACTTCCTGCAGATCCTCCTGTTGTGCCATCCTTGGCACCAGTACTGATACCGATTACAGGGGTTGATGCATAGTTTATGGAATAATTTCTAAGTATGATGCAGACCTTACAGGGACCTATGCCTCCCACATCGACTATGGCATACTTGACGCGGGTTTTCCAGCAGCAGCATCCTCCCACCTTCTCAGGGGAAGGAGGACCTCAGACTGCGGAGTCATGGCTAGAAGCCATGATGAAGATCTTCGAGCATCTGGAGACGCCTCCAGAGAGGCAGGTCAAGCTCTCTGCCTACATGCTACGAGACTCTGTCAAGAGGTGGTGGGATGTGATCTCACAGGTGGGTCATCAACAGGTTATGGACTGGGAAAGAGTTTCAGTTCATCTTTTATGACTACTTCTATCCGAAGACCCATGAGGGCCGACCGAGCCTGGGAGTTCATGATCCTGGAGTAGGGTACTATTTATGTCATGGAGTATTCCTCTCGTTTTACCGAGCTTCAGTGTTTCACACCCCTCTAGGGCAGAGATGGATTGCTCTTGTCAAGGAAGTTTAAGGATGATCTCAGACGGGACATCCGCTCACAGGTGAATATCTTCAGGTTGACTTCCATCACTTCCATCATCAATCAGGCACTGATTGCAGAGTGCAATATGAGAGATTACAGAGCTGAGAGCCAGGGAGGTTCCACTTCTAGAGTTAGTAATTCTTCAGTTGATAGCAGGAAGCGTCGTAGGGGGTCTACGCGCGGTGATCCGAGATAGCGAGACACATCTTCAGGTAGCCAGGTGGTATGCTACCAGTGTGGAAGATCTAGGCATACAAGGCTGTAGTGCTAGAGAGACCTAGTGGAGTATCGATCTTGCGGAAAGATGGGTCACCTTCAGCACTTATGTCAGGTTTTCTCACCAGCAGCTGGTCATAGAGGTTCATCCATGACTCCTCATTCAGAAGTAGAGCCACCAGTTTCTCACCAGTCTGGGATCTAGAGCTTTTCCGGCCGTTCGGGCCAAGGTGGAGGTTGAGGCCATGGTGGTAATTCACTAGTCTTTCAGTGACAGCCAGATGGATCAGCTCAGAATGGTTAGGCAGGATCACATGGCCACGGTAGAGGCCAGACTTTTGCTGTGGAGCAGACCCATCAGGAGCAAGATCCCGACCCTTCTACAGTATGAGGTACAATCTTAGTAGCCTCAGTTTTATCTTCAGATATTTTCGATACTAGTTCTATGCATAGCTTTATCTCTGTTGCTTTTGTGGAGATCCTTGGGCTCTGCATCTTTTCCTTTGCTGATAGCTTGATGCTAGACACACCGTTTGGGACCAGAGAGGTTAGTGTACATCAGTGCAGAGAGCACCCTCTTGAGGTTGCAGGGTGTCACTTCTTATGAGACCTCTATGTCCTAGAGATGACGAGTTATGATGTCATTCTCAGAATGGACTGGCTCGTTCCCTTCCAGGAAGTCGTTGACTGTTATGGCCACAGGGTCAGTTTCATATCACCAGAGGGTGGGTCTTTTCTTCATCGAGGTGAGTGGGATGTCCAGGTGAGTAGAGCAGGACCCGAGCATCATGGGATAGGATGATTTACAACCCATATTGCTGGTCTTTATCTGGATGACCAAGGGACTTTACAGTTAGACTTTCCTCCAGTGGTGGATCGTTTCAGGGATGTCTTTCCAGAGGACTTCTCAGGTTTTCCTCCAGAGCGTGAGGTAGAATTTTCTATTGATCTCATGCTAGGAGTGGCACCAGTGTCTATTCCTCCTTATAGGATGGCTACACCTGAGTTACAGGAGCTCAAGAAGCATTTGGAGGAGTTGCAGGCAAAGGGTTTCATCCGACCCAATACTTCTCCTTGGTGATCGCGTGTACTATTTTCAAAAAAGACAGATGGTACCCTCAGGCTCTGTGTGGACTATCAGAAGTTGAACCATTTGATGGTCAATAACTGATATCCCTTACCGAGGATCGATTCTCTCTTCGATCAGCTTCGAGGAGCTCGAGTGTTCTTGAAGATTGACTTGAGATCTGGTTATCATCAGTTGCACGTTAGACCATCTAATATACCTCTTACAACTTTCCAGAGTAGGTATGGTCTATACGAGTACATGGTTATGCCATTAAGTCTCATGAACACGCCTACAATTTTCATGGCACTGATGAACTGAGTGTTCCATCCATACTTTGATTCCTTCATGGTGGTTTTTGTGGACGACATCTTTGTGTACTCTCACACTTGACACGACCATGATACCCATATTAGGATCATAATGAGTACACTGAGAGAGCATCAGTTATATGTTAAGCTCTCTAAATGACACTTTTGGTTGGACGAGATTCACTTCTTGGGTCATGTTATCTCAGAGGCAGGAGTATCAGTAGACCCAGAGAAAGTGAGAGCAGTAGTTTCCTGGGAGTATCCGAAGAATGTCTTTGAGGTGCAGAGTTTTCTAGGGATATCTGGATACTACAGGAGTTTCATACAGGACTCTTCAAGCCTAGAAACACCTCTGAGAGGTCTGACCAAGAAAGGGGCGAAGTTCTTATGGTTAGATTCTTGTGATTCAGCCTTTCAGGAGCTGAAATGGAGATTGACTTCAACATCGATACTAGTCTTTCTAGATCCAGGAAAGAGCTACACTGTCTACTGTGATTCCTTATGTATCGGGATGGGAGCTATGCTTATGCAGGGAGATGGGGTTGTTGCGTACGGGTCTCCGCAGTTGAGGACACATGAGAGGAACTACCCAACAAATAATCTCAAGATGGAAAAAGTTGTATATGCCTTACGTTGTTGGATACATTATGTTCTAGGAGAGCACTTTGTGGTTTTCACCGACCACAAGAGTCTCAAGTACATCTTCACTCAGCATGATCTAAACTGGAGACAGTGCAGCTGGGTTGAGTACCTACAATCCTTTGACATTGAGCTTGCCTATATTCCGGGAAAGGGAAACACAGTAGCTGATGTGTTGAGTATGAGGACTCATATATAGGTAGTTCAGAAGGCCAGCAGTGAGTGGAAACTTATAGCTCTATTCTCTAATATGCATTTGGATGTGCACGACAGAGAGGGGTAGACTTTTCTATCATCTGTAGCTGTTACCTCTACTCTTCTCGATCGAGTTTGAATGATGAAACTATCAAATTCTGAAGGCCTAGTCCTAAAGGGGAGTGTGTCAGAAGAGGACCCTATTCCTAGATGGACAGTAGGCGAGGATGAGATCTTGCGTTTTTAGGGACGCGTATGGGTGACATCAGACATACGCAAGGATATGATGTGGGATTTTTATTCCTCAGTTTGGGTAGTTCATCCTGGTGTCACCAAGATGTATCGTGATCTACACCATCAGTATTGGTGGCCAGATATGAAGAGGGATGTTTTTATGTTCATCTTGAGATGTTCTACTTTTCAGCAGGTGAAGGCAGAGCATCAGCGACCAGCAGGTCTTTTACCGTAGTTACCCATTCCTGAGTGGAAGTGTAATGATGTCACGATGGACTTCGTGACCGGTATGCCAAAGTCACCTCGAGGGAATAATGCTTTATGGGTTGTCATTGAAAGGATTACGAAGGTTTCTCACTTCTTTACGATCAAGTAGACCTTCAGTGTTGATGAGATGGGACGAATTTATATCCGTGACATTGTATTCCTACATGGGGTTCCACGCTCCATTGTTTCAGATAGGGATACACATTTTACTTCTCAGATCTGGCAGGGGATTCAGAAGGCTTTGAGTACACAGGTACTCTTGAGTACAACATACCATCCTCAGATAGATGGCCAATCTGAGCACACGATCCAGGTGCTTGAGGATATGCTCCGAGCTTGCATTCTGGACTTTGGAGGTTCTTAGAAGAAGCATATAACTCTTGTGGAGTTCGCCTACAACAACAATTTTCAGGCGACTATTCAGATGGAACCTTACAAGGCTTTGTATAATATGCCATGTCGATCACCTTTATGCTAGTTGGAGGCAGGAGAGGCAGCTTTGCTGGGACCCCATCTTGTTCAAGAGACCTCAGAGAAGATAGAGTTGATTCGGAAGAGGATGGATATGACATAGTCTCGACAGAAGTCTTATGATGATCAGCAGAGAAAACCTCTGTAGTTCGAGGTCGGGGATCAAGTTTTCCTGCGTGTCGCGCTAAGGTTGGGACACAAGGGGATTTAGAGACAGGGTAATCTTTCACCCAGGTACATCGGGCTATTTGAGGTGTTGGAGAGAGTTGGGCCAGTTGCCTATCGGTTGAAGTTACCTCAGAGGTACTGGGATTTTCACGACGTCTTCCATGTCTCTCAACTCCGACATTACTTGTCAGACCCGTCTCATGTCTTTCAACCTGAGCAGGTTGAGATTGAAGTGGATGTATCGTTTGAGGAGCATCCTATCCATATTGTCGATTGTAGTACGAAGGTTCTCCATAGCTGGTATATTCCTCTGGTATGGGTGCTATGGCAGCACAAGCGAGTATAGGACGAGACTTGGGAGAGGGAGGCTGATGTACGATCACAGTGGCTAGAGCTGTTCAGAGTTTCTTCTTCTACACCTTTCTAGGGAAATTTGGGGAAAAATTTCTTTAAGGGGGGAAGTTTGTAAGAAACCAGACCTTCTTTTCAGGTATGTTTTTCCTTTTTCTAATGTTTTTGAGAAAATAGGAGTTTCTAGAATTTTTTGAAGTACACGCCATCTACTTTATGAGTACACACTGTGTACTTCATTGCCGTGCGAGGCCGTGTGCTGGCCGTGTCCGGGCCACACACACGGTCGTGTGGGGTGATGTGGAGGCCACTTAAAGCGGTGCACGGAAAATCCTAGTACATGTCGGGTACTCCAAAAGTACACACCGTGTACTTTATTTTTTTTTCATTAAATTGACCGGGGTCATGTCTTAACCCCATAACATTCTTATTCTCTAGCTTCTTCGACCGAGAGCATCCTGTATGACCGCGAATCTACTCTGAGCCCCCGAGCCTCCGTCCGTTATCCGAATTGACCACTGTAGATTGCATTGGAACTGCATCGGTAAGCTCTTCCTTATTCTAGAGCATCATTTTCCAATTACTCCTCTTTTCTAAGTTATCATGGGTTGAACGTTTTGTGAATTTTCATAGATCTACGACATTCTAAAGAGATTCAATCCTTGTGGTTCAAGTATATCGATCTCCTATCATCGAGGTAGGTGGTTTGTGCCTTTATGTAGGAAGTATTTGAGTATTTTGTGCAAATTCCACCAATACCCTTGAATGGGGTGTTGTGTGTTTCCTATTTTTCCCTTTTTGTTTTCCTTCTTTGCTTATATGCCAGAGTAGAGGTTATTGTTTGTGAATAGGGTAATTTTACTATGCTTTGGATGTTTTGCCTATACATGTTTTGCCTGTTTATGATCGTTTGGTCTAGTTTTTCTTGTTAGGCTATTTCCAGTTCCATACCTAGTTGTAGGATGGTGTGACTGTTGTTCTTCCATGATGAGATGCCGTATAATGCTAGCCAAGTAGTTATTTAGGTTAATTTGGACGTTACGCGATGTGATACTTACTAACTTTACACAGGGCTGTGCGAACCTAGTGTAGTAGACCATAGGGAGAATGGACGTAAGGGCTTTTCCAAAGTATCTTATAATACAATGCGAGACCACAGGAGGAATTGACATTGAGTTCTTCTTCAGAGTGTCTGTAGTTCCTTGACGCAAGCCACAGGGGGAATGAGACATTGAGTGCTTCCCCATAGCGCCTTTAGTACAATGCAAGACTATAGGGGAAATTGATGGTGAGTGCTTCCCCAGAGCGCCTTTAGTACGATACGAGACTATAAGGGAAATTGACGGTGGGTGCTTCCCCAGAGAGTCTATTATTTAGCTGAACCAGAGGGTTGAGACTGTGTGTGCCTCCCAGAGGGTTGCTAGTACTTGTAGGTTGAACCATAGGGGTTAGGTTTTGAGAACTACCCATAGGTTACCTGTTTGTTCTACTTGCTTGAGTGACTACTTACTTTTTTGTAAATTATATGCTAGAGACTGTGGATTGTTTGCAGCTGAGTAATTTCCTATTTACTATTTTCTGTACTTTTACCTTCCATATATTCACTAACAGTTAGACACAAATCTTCGGGTGGTTGCTTACTGGGACTTTATCTCACACCCTGTTTGGATCATGCTTTTGGGCCCAAACAGATTATGTTGTTGTAGGTATAGATAATGGAAAGCGCCCTTCTACTTTGGGTTCTTGATTACATTTGAGCTGGAGAGCATGGGACCAAGCTGAGGCTTGCAATGCTGAGGAGTTGTTTATCTGTTTTCCTTTTGTGCTTGGATTTAGTACTGTATTCAGCATTGTAACTTTTTTGGCAGTTTTCTTAGACATTTATGCATCATGCATCAATATATATTTTTCTCCAGTTGTTTATCTACTAGTCTTATGATGTTCACTTGTGTATGGATTGTTTACTACTTCCGCTATTGTTATTTTTTTCTCTTCCACTGTGTACTCTACAATTGAGGGCATAGTTTCTCCACTATCACACCCAAGGCCCTTGATGCTAGTCATCAACCTCTGGCATTCAGGGAAATGCGCTTGATTCCATGTGACTAACCGGGTACGGGGCACCTCTGGGTGGCTTCCGGAACTGGGACGTTACAAAGTGGTATCAGAGGAACTCTTTTCTCTTGACTTACTGTTTAGAGACTATAGCTAGGGATAGGATGAAATAGGTACTTAGTAAATAATTGTGCCTAGGAGTAGCTAAACCGTGTACAGGGAAAAGCCATACTACCTCATTTATTTCAATTTTATTTGGTTTGCAATTTTACAGTTGATTTGATTTCACCGTTGGGTGATTCACATGCCTTGTGCCATTACCGTTGTTATTGCGGTTCTATTTCTATCGAAACCTGATGAGATGAGGGTATGCCATCTCATTCATCATATAGGAACCTATTAGAAATCACATTCCATACATTCTTACCATGCCATATAGGATGCATTAGTGATTGAATATTGTTGTGTTAGACATTTTGTAGATTATGCATGCTGTTGTGATAAGTGATTTGATAAAATCTATACTGTTTGATAGAGAATTTTTTTGTATATTACTTTGCTTAGATGGACTCCAAACTCTGGTTTTCGAGGTGTTATGGGCCCTCATGGACTGGAATTTGGTGGATCATTGTCGGGTTCCTTGTTATAACTTGTATAAGATTCCAAGATTTGATTCGCGGGGAGTATGGGCCCTCACAGATCGGAATCTGGCACCTTAATGTTTTTTTTCTGTGTTTTCTGGGCTCCGATGCAGTTATGAGGATACTATCCAGAAAAACTCAGAATACACAGTGTGTACTTTATGAATACACACCGTGTAGTCTTTATCCGTGTCACTGACTGTGCGAGCAGGGACACGGGGTGGGGGAAAATCTTTTAGGAACACTTCGTGTACTGGTCTAGCACGCTGTGTAGTATGAAATTGATACCTCGGCCGTGTCAAGAACAACACGGGCCGTGTTGTCTTTTACCATACACGCTGTGTCTGAATTTTACATGCCTTGTAGTCTAATCTAGGTACCCAGCCATGTCACTAATAACACGGGTCGGTGGTACCCTTTCTTGTACACGTCGTGTCTGTATGGAACACACTGTGTAGTTTCAATCCATGTGTCTAACCATGTCGCTAACAACACGGGATAGGTAAGGCATGTGTTGTACACGTTGTGTCCTTCTTGAACACGCCATGTAGTTTTTTCTTGGAAGAGCCGTGTGGCTTAACCGTGTAGAATGACTTAGGCAGAGAAGAATATTCAAGTACACGCTATGTGTTTGGATAACATGCCGTGTGTTTGGGGGTGTTACAAGACCTTTTGAAACAGAAGTACACACCCATGTGAATGACTTAATGGAACACGTCGTGTAGGGAAGTACATGCCGTGTAGTGACGTTTTGCAAAACTTGAATGCTTTTCTTCTACTATTCCTCTATTGTCCTTTCAGTTTTCAGTTCTTTGATAATCTTGAATCTAAGGTATGTATTTGAACTTGCAGAATCATGCCACCTAGATGTCCTCTAGTTGTCCTCCAGTCACAGGGTAGTGATCAGACGCCATATCTGGCTGATCAGGGACTTCCCGCAGATCCTCCTGTTGTGTCATCCTTAGCACCAGCAGTGATACCGATTACAGGCATTCATGCACAGTTTAGGGACGAATTTTTGAGGATGATGCAGACCTTCCAGGGAGCAAGGCCTCCTGCCTCAACTATGGTAGACTTGACACGGGTTTTCCAGCAGCATCATCCTCCCACCTTCTCAGGAGAAGGAGGACCTCAGGCTGTAGAGTCATGGATAGAATCCATGATGACGATATTCGAGCATCTGCAGATGCCTCCAGAGAGGCGGGTCAAGCTCGCTACCTACATGCTACGAGACTCTACCAAGAGGTGGTAGGATGTGATCTCACAGACTGGTCATCAGCAGGTTATGGTGTGGGAAGAGTTTTTAGCATGTATTTTATGACTACTTCTATCCGGTGACCCTGAGGGCCGACCAAGCCTGAGAGTTCATGATCCTGGAGCAGGGTACTCTTTCTGTCATGGAGTATTCCTCTCGTTTCACCGAGATTCAGCGTTTCACACCCCTCCAGGTCAGAGATGGGTTGTTCTTGGCAAGGAAGTTTGAGGATGGTATTAGATGGGAGATCCATTCACAGGTGAATATCTTCAGGTTGACTTCCATCACTTCCATCATCAACCCAGCACTGATTATAGAGTGCAATCTGAGAGATTCTGGAGCTGAGAGCCAGGGTAGTTTCACTTCCAGAGTTAGTGCTTCTCCAGCTGACAGCAGGAAGCACCATAGGGGGTCTACGTGCAGTGATCCGAGATAGCGAGACACATATTCAGGTATCCAGGTGGTATGCTACCAGTGTGGAAGAGTTGGGCATACGAGGCCGCAGTGCCAGAGAGACCTAGTGGAGTGCCGATCTTGCGGCAAGATGGGTCACCTTCAGTGCTTCTGTCAGGTTTTCTCACCAGCAGATGGTGATAGAGGTTCATACATGACTCCTTATTTAGGAGCAGCACCACCAGTTTCTCAACAGTCTAGGAACTGGAGTTCTTCCAGCCGTTTGGGCTGAGGTGGAGGTCAAGGACGTGGTGCTCATTCACCGGTATTTCAGTGAAAGCAGGGTGGATCAGCTCAGAGCAGTCAGGCAGGATCGTAGGGCCACGGTACAGGCCAGACTTTTGCTGTGGAGCAGACCCATTAGGAGTAGGATCCCATACCTTCTACAGTTTGAGGTACAATCTTAGTAGCCTTAGTTTTATCTTCATCACTTTTCGATACTAGTACTATGCATAGATTTATCTCTGTTGCTTTTTTGGAGAGCCTTGGGCTCTACATATTTTCCTCTGCCGATACCTTGACACTAGACACACTGTTGGGGACCAGAGCAGTTAGTGTACATCAGTGCAGAGAGTACCCTCTTGAGGTTGTAGGGTGTCACTTCTTATGGGACCTCTATGTCCTAGAGATGACGAGCTATTATGTCATTCTCAAAATGGACTCACTCATTCCCTTCTAGGCAGTCATCAACTGTTATCCCCACAGGGTGAGTTTCATATCACCAGAGGGTGGATCTTTTCTTCATCGAGGCGAGTGGTATGTCCAGGCAAGTAGAGCAGGACCCGAGCATCATGGGCTAGGAGGAGTTACAACCCAGATTGCTAGTCTTTATCTGGATGACCAAGGGACTTCACATTTAGAATTTCCTCCAGTGGTGGATTGTTTCGAGGAAGTCATTCTGGAGGAATTTTTAGGTTTTCCTTCAAAGCGTGAGGTAGACTTTTCTATTGAGCTCGTGCCAGGAGCGACACTGGTGTCCATTCCTCCTTATAAGATGGCTACACCTAAGTTACAGGATCTCAAGAAGCAGTTGGAGGAGTTGCAGGCAAAGGTTTTCATTCAACCCAGTACTTCTCCTTGGGGATCATGTGTTTTGTTTACGAAAAAGGTAGACGGTACCCTCAGGCTATGTGTAGACTATCGGAAGTTGAATCAGTTGACGGTCAAGAACCGATATCTCTTACCGAGGATCGATGCTCTCTTCGATTAGCTTCGAGGAGCCCGAGTGTTCTCGAAGATTGGATTGAGATCTGGTTATCATCAGTTGTGCATTAGACCATCTGATATACCTCTTACAGCTTTCTGGATCAGGTATGGTCTATACGAGTATATGGTTATGTCGTTGGGTCTCACGAACGCACCTGAAATTTCCATGGAACTGATGAACCAAGTGTTGCATCCATACTTGGATTCCTTCATGGTGGTTTTCATGAACCACATCTTGGTGTACTCTCACATTCGACACAACCATGATAACCATATTAGGATCATACTTAGTACACTTAGAGAGCATTAATTATATGCTATGCTCTCAAAATGCCACTTTTGGATATACCAGATTCACTTCTTGGGTCATGTTATCTCAGAGGCAGGAGTATCAGTAGACCTAGAGAAAGTGAGAGCAGTAGTTTCTTGGGAGTAGCCGAAGAAAATATTTGAGGTGCAAAGTTTTCTAGGGCTAGATGGCTACTACAGGAGTTTCATACAAGACTTTTCATGCCTAGAAACACATTTGACAGGTCTGACCAAGAAAGGGGCGAAGTTTATATGATCAGATTCTTGTGAGTCAGCCTTTCAGAAGCTGAAAGGGAGATTGACTTCAACACCGATACTAGTCTTTCCAGATCTAGGCAAGAGCTACACTGTCTACTATGATGCCTCAGGTATCAGGCTGGGAGCTATGCTTATGCAGGGAGATGGGGTTGTTGCATACAGGTCTTAGCAGTTGAGGCCACATGAGATCACTTTGTGGTTTTTACCAACCAAAAGAGTCTCAAGTACATCTTCACTCAGCGTGATCTAAATTTCAGACAGTGTAGGTGGGTTGAGTACCTACAGTCCTTTGACTTTGAGCTTGCCTATACGCCGGGAAAGGTCAACACAATGAATGATGTATTGAGAAGGAGGACTCAGATACAGGCAGTTCAGGAGGCCAGCAGTGAGTGGAAGATTATGGCTATGTTCTCTAAGATGCATTTGGAGGTGCATGATAAACAGGGGCAGACTTTTCTATCATCTGTAGCTGTTACCTCTACTCTTCTTGATCGAGTTTGAATGAGGCAGCTATCAGATTCTGAAGGCCTCGTCCTAAAGGAGAGTGTGTCAGGAGAGGATCCTATTCCTGGATGGACAGTAGGTGAGGATGAGATCTTGTGTTTCCAAGGATGCGTATGGGTGCCAACAGGCATACATGAGGAGATAATGCGGGATTTTCATTCCTCAGTTTGGGCAGTTCATCCTAGTGTCACCAAGATGTATCGTGATCTACACCATTAGTATTGGTGGCCAGGTATGAAGAGGGATGTTTTTGGGTTCATCTTGAGATGTTCTACTTGTCATTAGGTGAAGGAGGAGCATCAGCAACCGACATGTCTTTTACATCAGTTACCCATTACTGAGTGGAATTGGAATGATGCCACGATGGACTTCATGACCGGTCTGCCAAGGTCACCTTGAGGGAATAATGTTGTATGGGTTGTCATTGACTATCTTATGAAGGTTTCTCACTTCTTGCTGATCAAGGAGATCTTCAGTGTTGATGATCTGGGATGACTTTATATCCGTGAGATTGTACGCCTACACGGGGTTTCACACTCCATTTTTTCAGATAGGGATGTGCGTTTTACTTCTCGGATCTGGTTGGGGCTTCAGAAGGCTTTGGGTTCATAGGTACTCTTGAGTACAACATACCATCCTCAGACAGATGGCCAGTCTGAACACACGATCCAGGTGCTTGAGGATATGCTCCGAGCTTGCATTCTGGACTTTGGAGGTTCTTGGGAGAAGCATATACCTCTTGTGGAGTTCTCCTACAACAACAATTTTCAGGCAACTATTCAGATGACACCTTATGAAGCTTTGTACGGTAGGCCATGCCGATCACCTTTATGCTAGCTGGAGGTAGTAAAGGTAGATTTGCTGGGACCTCATCTTGTTCAGGAGACCTCAGAACAGATAGAGATGATTCGAAAGAGGATGGCTATGACACAGTCTTGACAGAAGTCTTATGCTGATCAGCGGAGATGACCTCTAGAGTTTGAGGTCGGGGATCAAGTTTTCCTGTGTGTCGCGATGAGGTTGGGACACAAGAGGATTTGGAGATAGGGTAAGCTTTCACCCAGGCACGTTGGTCCATTTGAGTTTTTGGAGAGAGTTGGGCCAGTTGCCTATCGGTTGCAGTTACCTCAGAGGTACTGTGCTATGCACGGCGTCTTCCACGTCTCTCTACTCTGACGTTACTTTTCAGACTCGTCTCATGTCTTTCAACCTGAGGAGGTTGAACTCGAAGCAGATGCATCATTTGAGGAGAATCCTATCCAGATTGTTGATCTCAGTACGAAGGTTCTCCGTGGTCAGTCTGTTCATCTGGTATGGGTGATTTGGCAGCACGGGCGAGTACAAGACGAGACTTGGCAGAGGGAGGCTGATGTACGATCACAATGGCCGGAGCTGTTCAGAGTTTCTTCTTCTATGCCTTGTTAAGGAAATTCTAGGACGAATTTATTTAAGGGGGGAAGTTTTTAAGAACCCAGACCTTCTTTTTAGGTATGTTTTTCCTTTTTTTTGGAGTTTTTGACAAGTTTCTAGAAATTTCTGAAGTACACGTCGTGTACTTTATGAGTACACGCCGTATACTTCAATGTCACGTGAGGCCGTGTGCTGGCCGTGTCCGGGTCACAGACACGGTTGTGTGGGGTGATGTGGAGGCTGCTTAAAGCGGAGTACGGAAAATCCTAGTATACGCCGGGTACTCTAAAAGTTCACTCCGTGTACTTGTTTTTTCATTAAATGGAATGGGGTCGGGTCTTAACCCCAAAACATGCTTCTTCTCCAGCTTCTTCGACTAAGAGAATCCCGTACGAATTTGAATCTCCTTCGAGCCCTTGAGCCTCCGTCTGTTCTCCGTATCGACCATCATCGATTGCGTTGGAACCACAACGGTAAGCTCTTCCTTCTTCTAGAGCATCATTTTCCAATTCTTCCTCTTTTCCAAGTTATCGTGGGTTGAAAGTTTTGTGCGTTTTCGTAGATCTACGACGTTCTATGGATATTCAAGCCTTGTGGTTCAATTATATCGATATCCTAGCATCAAGGTAGGTGGTTTGTGCCTTTCTGTAGGAAGTTTTTGAGTATTTTGTGCAAATTCCACCAATACCCTTGAACGGGGTATTGTGTGTTTCCTGTTTTTCCCTTATTGTTTTCCTGCTTTGCTTATATGCCAGAGTAGAGGTTATTGTTTGTGAATAGGGTAATTTTACTGTGCTTTGGATGTTTTTCCTATACATTTTTTCCTATTTATGACCGTTTGGTCTAGTTTTGTCTGTTAGGCTATTGCCAGTTCCATGCCTAGTTGTAGGATGGTGCGATTGTTGTTCTTCCATGATGAGATGCCGTAGAATTATAGCCAATTAGTTCTTTAGGTTACTTTGGCCATTACACGATGTGATAATTGATGACTTTACATAGAGATGTGAGAACCTACTGTAGTAGACCATAGGGAGAATGGACATAAGGGCTTCTCCAGAGTGTCTTATAATACGATGCGAGACCACATGGGGAATTGACGTTGAGTGCTTCCTCAGAGTGTCTGTAGTTCCTCGACACATGCCATAGGGGGAATGAGATATTGAGTGCTTCCCCAGAGTGCCTTTAGTACGATATGAGACTATAGGGGAAATTGATGGTGAGTGCTTCCATAGAGAGTCTATTCTTTAGATAAACTAGAGGGGTGAGACTATGTGTGCCTCCTAGAGGGTTGCTAGTACTTGTAGGTTGAACCATAGGGGTTAGGCTATGAGAACTACCCAGAGGTTACCTGTTTGTTCTACTTGCTTGAGTGACTTATTACTTGTTTGTAAATTATATGCTAGAGACTGTGGATTGTTTGCGGCTGAGTACTTTCCTGTTTACTATTTTCTGTACTTTTACCTGCCATATATGCACTGACTATTAGGAATAGATCTTCGGGTGGTTGACTACTAGGAATTTTACTCACACCCTATTTTGGTCATGCTTTTGGTCCCAAAATTATTATGTTGCTGCAGGTATAGATAAGGGCAAGCACCCTTCTACTTTGGGTTCTTGATTGCATTGGAGCTGGAGAGCATGAGACCAAGATGAGGCTTGCGATGCTGATGATTTTCTTATCTGTTTTCCTTTTGTGCTTGGATTTAGTACTGTATTTAGTATTGTAACTTGTTTGGCAGTTTTCCTAGACATTTATGCATCATGCATCATTATATATTTTTCTCCAGTTGTTTATCTATTAGTATTCCGCTGTTCACTTGTGTATAGATTGTTTACTACTTCCACTATTGTTATTTGTTTCTCTTCCATTGTGTACTCTTCCAATAAGGGCATAGTTTCCCCACTATCACACCCAAGGCCCTCACTGCTATTCGGCAGCCTCCGAAGTTCGGGGAAATGCGCTTGAGGCCATGTGACCAACTGAGTACGGGGCACCTCTGGGTAGATTCTAGAACTGGGACGTTACAGAGAACATCGTTCGTGGATGTGTGGATTACCGCCTTCTCTACATGAGGTGATAGATTTTACATCACAAGAATTATATATATAAGTATATATAATTAAATAATATGGTATTTATGATATAATTATAATTCTGGAAAGATATAATATTACTTACATTCTTTCCATAATGATCATTGAAAGATGAGAATGTTACTCATGCGTATGTATGACCCGCTGCCTCCATGAGTGTAATATTGGTTATTTTTTCATAACCATATTTAATTATTGGTTCTAAATGTATAATTGATGTATAAATATGATAATTATGTAGGTTTCGGGAACACTGGAAGCGCGGTTGGGCCGACACCCAAATGTAATTTTTACCATGATCAATGACTATTCTGGGATCAATACGACGATGAACGTCAGTCTCTATGGAATAGAATCAAAGATTTAGATAAATAAGGAAGAGGCCCGAAACCTTTAGATAAGATCTTTCAAATCATGTTTATAATTAATTTAATTAATTTCATAAAAAAAAAAGAATACCTGGATATTCGTTATTTTATTCATTGATGATGTTGATCGTCCGGAATTATCCTTCTGGATTATCTCATTACGCTTGCAAGGATCCAAAATAGAATCCCTCTAGTGGTGATCCACATATGATCTTATGGCCTCTGATCAACACCACACATTCTCTAGGTGCTAGCACGGTGAAGTGAGTGTCTTGTGTCGGTTGTTCTTGATCGCTTGTTCTTCATCCTTGAAGAACGTCTCTCGTTCTTGAGAGGGGCGGGAAGAGGATTCAAGAGGGAAATTGTTTAGCTCAAAACTCTCAATTATCCATCCATGCATTTTGGTACATGAGACAATAAATGTATGTGTATATTTATTGACATGGGGCTTCAGTTAAAATGTTTAATTGTGTAACAAAAATTAAATACATTTATAACCTTAGAGAAAAACCATGCTATTAATAATAATACCGCGTCATTATTTATGGTGTGCAAACTTGCACAAAACGGAATTATAAATAAAATTCCACATCAAAAAATAATAAAAGAGTTATTTTAATTTGTGAAAACTAGTTAAATAATTATTTATCATCTCGCAAACAATTATTTTACTATCGGACTAACCTTGGTCTGCTCGAACTCCACTTCTATTTATTAAAAACCCAAATAAATAAATAAATAATTTATTCTCATAAATAAAAATTTAATTTACAAACTAGTAAATAAATATTTCTTAAATGTTCAATAAAATAAATAAATATATTTTACCCACAATCTGGTGAATAAATATTTATTTAATTTTTGCAATCATTTTAACTTGAATAAAATCATTCCTCTATCTTGAGAATAATATTTATTAATTAAATTTAAATAGAATTTAACCGAGACCACCAGAAACACTTAGTGTGTGACCCTATGGGATTCTTTCTCATTTGCATTATGTTGGCTTGCCAAAAGTCCAAGAGTACTATCTAGAAATGAGTTAGGTCATCCAATAGAAAGAAATTAAAGTCGCAACAATGACATCCACATATGAACGCTCAATGTGTAATACAATCCCTTTGTCGCAACATATAATCATGCAAGTTTCATGATAGTGTCATCAAATTTTATTCTTGATATGTTGTTCTTTGAATATCTAGAATAAATTAGTTGTTACACCATGGCCATGGAGTTTCGCATGATGATTCTATTTTAATCAAAGTACTGAGATATCAACTTCCATAAATGGAAGGGACAAATACTTCCTCAACTTATCCATTAATAACATGCCACTTGTGACACACCCAACGTAGCCTACTTCCCATAAACGGTCTGTGTGATATTTTTTGTCAGTAAATCAAATTACCTGAGTCATGAAATGTATTTATGATAATCTTAAAGTCTAAGGATCATTACACATGCTCGCAGATAGAAATATCCGATGACACCAGAACATGAAGAATTCCTACTGGTAGGTCTATTCTCATAATCTCTTGTCTTGGTGATTACCATGTGAGAACTTTATGAGAGGAAGTCTCATCTACTTATGAGTACTCACACCTGAAGGTATTCATTCTATGTATCCTATCATAGTATTTCATCCAACCGTAAAACTTTATTTAAGAATATTGTTATATAATTTCAAGGTTCTCATCATAGTGGGGAGCTTCTATGACCTTATCAATGCAAAAAATACTCTAGGACATTATTAAATCATAGTCATGCAGAACAATGAACAATATGTAATAAGATGTTTAATATTTAAATACATTAAATATCCATATAATTAAAGTACAACCAGTTGGTTATAGAACACCAACTCTTACAAACTTCCACTTAGACTAGAGTCAACTACCTACAACTTTCAGTCTGCTAGACCTCACATGATGATCTTGTTTCTGATGATTCAAGGATTTAGTCAAGGGGTCTGCCACATTTTTGTTCTTGGAAATACTTCTCACTGAAACTTTACCTCTCTGAGAAAAATCCCACAAGATATGATACTTCTGAAGTATGTGTTTCATCCGCTTATGCGACCTTGGCTATTTTGCGAGAGCCATCGCTACAGTATTATCACAGTATAGTGTGATGATATCTTTACTACTAGGTATCACATCCAGCTTCTGGATGAAGTTTTTCATCCAAAATGCTTCTTTAGATACCTCAGATGTTGCGATATACTCGGATTATACTGTAGAATCTATGACCACAATCTGCTTTGAGCACTTCTAGCTCACTGCACCTCCATTAAAAGTGAATATGTATCCCATTTTCAACTTCACGTCATCTTGATCAGTCTAGAAACTAGAATTTTCATATCCTATGATGACTAGTTCCTCATCTCCTCCATAAACCAGGAATATTTCCTTAGTACACCTCAGATAATTTTGGATAGACTTGAATTCCATCTAATGGCGGTCACCTGGGTCATCTTGATATCTACCTACCGCACTCAATGAATAGGTAACATCCAACCTAGTACATAGCATGACATACATTACTGACCAAATCAATGATGTGTATGGAGTCCTTGCCATTATCTTTATTTCCTAATGTGTCTGAGAACACATTTTATTGGAAAGATTAATGTCATGTGATGCTGGAAACAATCCCCTCTTGGATTATTCCATACTAAATCTATTTAGTATCTTATCAATGTATGTACTTTGACTTAGGGCCAGTAATATCTTGGATCTATCACGATGGATCTTGATCCCAAGAATATATACTGCCTCACCCAATCCTTCATCGAGAAGCATTGATTCAACTATGCCTTAAAAAACTATAATACTGGTATCTCATTTCCAATAAGTAATATGTCATCAATATATACTATTAGGAAAATGACTGCACTCCCACTAAACCATTTGTAAACACAAGGCTCACATTCATTCTCGATAAAACCAAATTTTGTTATGGCTTCATCAAAATGAATCTTCCATGACATGGATGCTTTCTTTAATCCATAAATGGATTTCTGTAACTTTCATACCTTATTGGAATCCTATGAAGTCATAAATATTTCAGGTCGTGTCATGTAGACATCTTCCTGAAGGTTACAGTTAAGGAAGGATGTTTTGAAATCCATTTTCTAAATCTCATAGTCATTGTAAGAAGAAATGACCAATTGAATTCTGATGTATTTCAGAATTTCAACCAGTGAAAATGTTTCATTGTAGTTAATGATTTGATGTTGTTTGATCCCTTTTGCAATGAGTCGTTCCTTATAGGTATTGAATTGTCCTTCCATGACCAATTTCTTATTGAATACCCATTTTCAACCAACGGGCTTTACATCAACTAGAGGATCTACCAAAATCTAGACTTGGTTTTGGTACATGGAATCCATTTCATAATTCATGGATTCTTTCCACTTGGCAACATCTACACCACTTACTGATTCCTTGTAGATTATAGGATCATTATTATCAACTAATAATGAATCACCATCCTCGGTAACTAGAAAACCACACCATTCCGGTTCTCTATCCTCTCTTGTACTCCTATACAGTTCTTGTGTCTCTGGCACAATTATTTCTTCCACAGGGAATTATGGAATCTACTATAGTGCCAACTCTTGTGTACCTAGAGCCTCAACTTCATCAAATCATATCTTTCTCCCAACATATCTTTTGGATATGTTCTCCCTCTCAAGGAATATGGAATGTATTTCCACTATAACCTTTTTGTTTGAGGGGTTTTATATGTAATATCCTCTTGTTTCCTTGGGGTATCCAATAAAAGTACACTTTGTGCCTTGGGGTGCAAATTTTTTACCTGAAGAGGCCTTAACAAATGCATCAATTTTCCACACATGTAAATTCAATAACATGGATTTATTTACACTTCAAAACTCATATGGAATACCATTTATCGATTTAGTTATTACTTGGTTTAGTATGTGCGAAGCTGTTTGTAATGAATATCCCCAAAAGGATAATGAAAGACTCTCATGAATCATCATTGACCTCACCATAACAGGGTTTAATTCCTCCTTTCTCTCACACCATTCCACTGGGGCATGTAAGGAGGAGTGAGTTGGGATAGGATCCCAAACTCCTGTAAGTAATCAATGAATTCTTGATTAAGATATTCTACACCTCAGTCCGAGTGTAGTTTCTTAATCTTATTACCAAGATGGTTCTCAACTTCACTCTTGTATTCTTTGAACTTATCAAAAGAATCTGACTTATACCTCATTAAGTAGATATATCCATATATACTAAAATCATCATTAAAAGTTATAAAGTATGAGTACCCTCCCCTTGATTCAACTAGAAATGGTCCACACACATCGGTATGAACTAATTCATGAATTTCTTTAGCCCTTTCACCTTTCCCACTAAATGGGGATTTGGTCATTTTTCTTTGTAAACATGCATGACACACGCCAAGTGGTTTTAGTTCAAAAGAATCTAAATATCCATCTTGATGTAATTTTGTCAAGCGTTTCTCATTTACATGACCTAGCCAGTGATACCAAAGTTGGGTGTGGTATGAGTCATGTGAAATATATTTGTTATCATTTTCCATTACTTGGTTTGTGTAATCCAACACATAAATACTGTTGTATAAATGTGCCCTACCAAAACAAATTCTATCTTTTTAAAATAAGAAACATTATTTCCAAACTTGAAAAAAAATCCATCTATATCTAATCTGGATATAGAAATAATGTTTTTAGTAATAGACGGCACATAATAACAACCCTTTAACACCAAGATCATCCCAGTTGGAAATGTGAGGTGGTAGTCCCCAACATCTACATCAGTGAGTCTGGCTTTGTTGGCTGCTTGCAGATCTACCTCCTCTCGTTCAATCTTCATAAATATACTTGTTTTTTGTTTTTGGATACATATGTGAGCACCACAAGATGTATCTAATACCAAATTTTTAGAAACTTATAGATTGAATTCAATAACGAATGCACCTGAATCTTCACCTTGCTTCTTAGGCTGGGTTCAGTTCTTCTTCCAGTGGTATTTCTTGCCACATGCAAAACAAACAACCTCCTATTCCCTTGCCTCCCCTTTGATCTTACTTTTCTTGGAAGGTCGTGAAGAAGCTTTGGGATTAAATCTCTTCACCTTCCCTTTCCTCTTATTCACCATAAGTATAGAAGGATTTTCTCCCTTCATATCTTTTTCCACTTGGAGAACTATGATAAGAAGATCAGATAGATACTTATAAATGTTGTTCATGTTAAAATTAACAACAAATCTAGAGAAGCTCGGAGGGATTGATGCGAGAATGAGATCGGTTCCCAATTCTTCAGGGAGTTTAAACCCTAAAACCTCCAGGAACTCAATTTTGCCAATGAGATTGACTACATGAGGCCCAACTGGGGAACCCTATCCAATCATACTCTGAAAGAGTACCTTGGATATCTCAAACCTTTCTTGTCTTGATCTCTCCTAGTTAAGACCATAGAGGTGCTTGATCATGCTATAAGAATCCAAGTTTTTGTGAGACTTCATGAGCTCACTAGAAATTGATGATAGAATCAAACATTGAACATAGACCGTGTCGTTCATATGTTTTCCATAGACCAGGAAATCCTCATCACTTGCCTCTTTGACAGGTGGATTAGGTAATGCTGACTCCAACACGTAAGACTTTCGTTTATGGTGTAGGATAACCTAATGCATCTAAACCATTCCTAAAAGTTACTGCCAGTGAGAATGTTGTCTTTATCCAAAATATATTGTAGGGATAATGTGGTTGATGATATTTTCATTTTTATTCTACAAATAAAAGATCAGATGATTAATACTTTCTTGATTACATTTTTATGAGAAATAATAAATTAAGTATCCCACTATTTTATCAAATCCCAATGGACCTCACCATTGAACTCAAAATGTATAGTTTACATGAAATTCTATTGGAAAGGATGAATATTCCCCTTCACATAACCCCAAAAAGGATTGATCAAGCTATTTGAAGGTATTTAGGTAGGCAAGTATTTGCCAACTATGGGCTTGCAGCTTCTTGATCTGTTGAGTGGACTCCCCAATCCTAAAATCCTGACATTGGATTTCCTCAACTCTTTCCTCCCATATTAAACCAAGTCTAGAAAATGCTACTCCTCTTGATGTAGTATGGTTAATTCAACCTGAAACCTTTCATAAGGGCTTCTTGTATAAAATTAAGTGTCTCAATAAGGGTTGGTCAAACACACAGTTTTATTGAGTTTTTCCCCTAATCAAGTAATGGAAGGTTTGGTTTGACTTAATATTTTATTTGAGGGATTTTTATCTCTTATGCGTGAATATCTTATTATCATTATCACATGATTGTTAATATTAAGTGGAAATTACTTAAGTGATTAACCATATCTTGATAATATTTATGCATAAGCTTAGTTAATTTTAGTTTCATCTTGCATGCTTGTTTAATTCAGTAATTATGTGATCATGAAAATAGATCCATAATGATAAACCATGCATCTAACAAAAATAAAATAAATCAAAGGGCAAGATCATGAGATTTTCTAATGGTTAGTTTATCTATTAGTTTATAAACTAAACCTGACCTAGGGGAGAAACACCTTGAACCTTTTGGTTTTGTGTTTGCTACTTTCCACCTGTCCACGTCTGTATCTCCTGGGATTGATTTCATCTCGGATCCAACTTGAACTGCCTCCACTAGCATGGGAGTTCCATCCATCACATAATCCTTTTTTAACTCACACACAGGTGAGGGGTAAAAAGGGGTTTTACATAAAAGAAACCTTGGGCACGCATGCCCTACATATTAATGAGGAGAAGGCTCACAAGAAAAAAATTTAATTTAAATAAATAAATTAAAAGAAACCATCCACATATAGAGGTCTTGGTCAAGATCATGATCATCCACACATGCAATGATATTTACACATAAATAAAACTAGCATTCAATTCTTTAATCATTCTTGTTTGAGATAAATCATGCTCCATTCAATTAATTATCATCTTTAATTAATCAATCCTTTTATATTAAACCCTTCTCTAAATTTCCTTGAGATTCTCATGAATCATAATTTTAAAAAATAAATTCATTTAAAATTATCTTTGTATGTAACATGTACCTTGGAGGCAACCTGGTAAATTCCCGTTCATAACTACCCAATGAGTAGAAATAAATATTACATAGATGTTAAATTAAACACACATATATAAAACACCTATCCCATGTTGTGACTTAGTTTTACACCTACATTATAGTACACGTCTCAAGGGTTTGTATAATATAATAATAACTTTTAATAAATATGCATAATTTTGATGAGTACATAGTGTGTAGTTCCAACTACACAACATTTACTATCGTTCACCATCTATCCGAAGTACACGCCCAGGGACATGACGTGTAGATGTACTACAAAAATATTTGGAGTACACGACATATTCAGTGGTCTACATGCCATGTAGTATCCACATTACATGGTTTCCAGCTGGGAAAGCTATGTACGGGGTACATGGTCCAACCCTAACTCGAAGGGACTACATGTCGTGTCCAGTGGACTACACAGCGTGTAATCCAGAAACTGCGTGCCACCTATTCCTGGTCAACAAACGGAGTCATTTAAGACTTATAAATACTCCAACACACGACTTGGTTTGGCGGACCGGTCTGATACATTTAATCTTGACTACACGACATGTACTACCGAATACATGCCATGTGTTCTAGTGTTGTATGACCATGAAGCTTTGGAACCTCTGGATGAGATCCTCTATTTTATTTTAATCAAAATTAAAAGAAAATATCATTTCTGTAAGGTGAATGAGAAAAAAATAGGAGGAATATATCTCAAGATTTAGATTTACAAAATGATTAAATTGAATTAAAACAACTAAATTATTAAATGCATAAATCATCAACGAAATATTTAAATAATTATAAACTATGATGTAACCGCTCTGATACCACTTCTAGGTTCTGGGTGCAGTGGAAGTGCGGTTAGGTTGACACCCAACTTTACTTTTTACCATGATCAATGATTTTCCTGGGATCAATATGGTGATGAATTCCAGTCTCTATGGAATAGAATAAAAGATTTAGATAAAGAAGGAAGAGGCCCGAAACCTTTAGAGATGATCTTGCACATCATGTTTATAACTAATTTAATTAATTTAATAAAGAAAATAATACCTAGATCTTCGATATTTTATTCATTTATGATGTTGATTGTCCATAATGACCCTTCTAGATTATCTCGTTTCACTTGAGAGGATCTAAAATAGAATCCCTATAGCGGTGATCCACACGCGCTATGGTGGACTCCGATCAAAACCACTCGTTATTTGGGTGTTAGCGTGGTGAAATAAGTGTCTTGTGTCAGTCATTCTTGATCACTTGTTCTTCGGCCTTGAAGAACGTCTCTCATTCTTGAGAGCAGTGAGAAGAGGATTGGAGAGAGAAATTGTTTATCTCAACAACCCTCAATTCTCCAGCCATGAAATTCGGTACATGGGACAATAGACGTATGTGTCTATTTATTGACATGGGGCTCCAGTTACAATATTTAATTGCATAAAATCAATTAAATACATTCATAACCTTAGAGAAAACCCACGCTATTAATAATAATACCACATCATTATTTATGGTGCACAAAATTGCGCAAAAATGGAATTATAAATAAAATTCCACGTCATAAAATAATAACAGCATTATTTTAATTTGTGCCGACTCATTAAATAATTATTTATCATCTTGAAAATAATTATTTTACTATTGGACATGACTTTTTCTGCTCGAACCCCACTTCCATTTATTTAACACCAAAATAAATAAATAAATAATTTATTCTCTTAAATAAATATTTAATTTAAAAACTAGTAAACAAATTTTTATTAAATGTTCAGTAAAATAAATAAATATATTTTACCCACAATCCGGTGAATAAATATTTATTTAATTTATGCAACATTTTAACTTGAATAAAATTATTCTGTTGTCTTGAGAATAAAATTTATTAAATAAATTCAAATATAATTTAACTGAGACCACCAAAAACACTTAGTGTGTTACTCTCTAGGTTTATTTCTCATTGGCATTAGTCGGAATTGCCTAAAGTCCAAGAGTAATATCTAGCATTGGGTCAAGAAACCCAAGAGAAAGAAATTAAATCCACAACAACGACATCCACATTCGAACACTCACTGTGTAATATAATCCATTTTTTCGAAATATCTCATCAAGAAGGTTTCATGATAGTTTCATGAACTATTATGCTTGATACATCATTCTTTGACTACCTGAAATAAACTCATTGTTACACCATGGCCATGAAATTTCACGTGAGGATTCAATTTGAATCAAAGGTCTAGATATCAAATTCCATAAATGGAAGGGACAAATCCTTCCTTGACTTATCCATTAATAACATGCCACTCGTGATACACCCAACGCACCCTACTTCCTACCAACTATCTGCCTGGAGGTTTTCGTTAGTAAATCAAAGTGCACGAGTTGTGACACGTATTAATGATAATCTTAAAATCTAAGGATCATTACACATGCTTGAAGATATAAATATCTGATGACACTAGAACATGCATAATTCCTACTAGAGTGTCTATTTTCATAATCTCCTGTCTTGGAGATTACCAAGTGCAAAATTCATGAGAGGAAGTATCATCTTCTTACGAGTACTCACACCTGATAGTCTGCATGCTATGTGTCCCATCATAGTATTTCATTCAACCATAGAACTATATTTAAAAATATTGATATATCATTTCAAGGTTCTCATCATAGTGGGGAACTGCCATTACCTTATCAATGCAACAAATATTCTAAGAAATTATTACATCATAGTCATGCAAAACAATGAAAAATATATAATAAGATGTTTAATATGTTTTTTTGAGAAAGATGAGCATAGAGGCTCTAATATTGAAAAATCAAGGAGTTACACAATTCAAAAGGAAGAAATTTTACATTTATCATGAATCATAAAATGCATCAAGTCATTAGGCACCGTGGGTAGTCGCATGCATTGTTCTTCCAAGGTACCCTTATTTGCAAGGCCATCCGCAAGATAGTTTCCTTCCCTGAATGTGTGCGTGACAAAGTAGTTTATATTGGAAAGTTTTTCCAGGCAGTTGACCCATTTACCAGTTAATTTCCATGAGAGATGATATTGATTTGTCCAAATCGCTTGAACAAGCACCGGTGAATCACACATGAACCAAATATTGTTCTAATGATTTTGATGGAACATATCAACCACTCTAATTAGTGCCATCATTTCATCTTCCAATATAGTGGCCTGTCCACATTGGCCATAACAACACTCCACTGCGTCCCCCTGAGAGTCCCTGAAAATAATCCCAAAACTTGACAGTCCTGGATTTCCCTTGGAGGCCCCATCCATATTGCATTTGATCCATCCCTTAAATGGGGGGGGGACCAAGCCACCTCCGTTGTTCCCCTTGTCTTAGGGAAAGACCCTACAACCTTCAATCTTCTTAGAATCAGGAGGTCCCTCACCGAATTGTAGCAATGGTCACTGACCCGCTCACTGGCCACTCTGATTGCCACTGTAATATCTACCAGCGTCGAGGCTTCAAGGTATTTCACCCTTCGATGCACAATGTTGTTGCGATCTTTCCAAATCGAGGGAATCAATTCAGTGAAAGCAACCCGAAGAAGAGTTTTGAGCTGCTTGGATTACTGTATATTAGACAGCATCTGCAAGAAATCCCGAACTGAGGAGGCACTGGGAGGATGAAGCTCAAATGTGTTGAGCACAAATTTCAAGAGTGAAGAAGTAGTATTACATGACAGAAATAAATGATCAAAATCCTCACGATGCAGATGACAGAGAGCACATCTTGAACAAAGATAAATCCCCTTCCTTTGGACAGCTTCATCCATTGGAATTATGCTATGAAAGAGCCTCCAAATCAGCATAAATCTAGATGGACGCAGCCATGTTTTGTTCAAATCACCAACCCATTTGTCCTCTCCTGAGATTAGATGCTTATAATAAGATTTTGAATCTAGCACACCATTCGACGAGCCCTCCCATAGCAACATGTCCTCTTGATTAATAAAATCATAGTCATTAATAATAGAGATAACCTCTTCAAGAAGGTCCTCAATATGACCAATCTGATTTTTGATGGAAACATTGTGCTCAATATGTTGTTCCTCAGCATTAACACACTCAATAAGTGGGATACCAGTCCAGTTGGCAGTCCAAAATTGAAGTGAAGAATTTATGCTGACCACCCAATGAGAACGCTGCATTATGATGTGAAAAAATGAACACAAGCCATGCCAAATCGAAGAGTCAAGATATCCCTGTTTCCCTATGACGAGTCTTGACAAAATTCTGTTTCTTAAAAAGTCTAGAAAAGCAGATTTTTTATGCACCAGGTGCCAAAGAAATTTGGCCTGCAATGCTTTATTGAAGCAGAAAATATTCTTCATACCCAACCCTCCTTGTCTGATAGGCATACAACATTTCTTCCATTTTACAGTGATAAGTTTCCTTTCTGACACATTCCCACTCCAAACAAAGTTCCTCATCATTTTATTGAGAGTTCTGACAATAGAGGCCGACATCATATAAACCATGCAGGGGTACACCAGCTGTGAAATGACAACATGTCTGACAAGACAAACACGTCCAACCATATAATAAGACTTTCCCTTCCAGGAAGAAAGAACATTTCTCACTTTAGTAAGGACCTGCGAGAAGTGTTATGCTCTTGGTTTTCCCCAAAAAATTGGAACTCCAAGATAGAAAAAACGGTAGAGATCCTTCCCTAAGTCCAAGCATGTTGATGAGTTGATTCTTCTGAGCAACTGGAAAACTTTTTCCAAAAAAGATGAAGGGCTTGCCCCAATTAATCTCTTGTCCAGAGACACTCTCATAATTATGGAGAGATCGATTAAGATTATTCATGTTTATCCTATCACCCTGAGTGAAAACCACAATATCATCAGCAAAAAACAAGTGGGAAGGGGCAGAAATACCTTTAGCCGCTCTCAACGTGATGAGCTCCCCCTTGTCCACCATACCAGTGAGGAGTCCGCTCAGATAATCTTTAGAAAGTGAAAAAATAATGGCAGAGAGGGGATCTCCCTATCGCATGTCCCTCGAACAAGTGAAATAACCCTTTGGTGACCCATTGATAAAAATGGAAATTCGTACTGACTCCATCAGCTTTGCAATCTATTGAACAAACACTGCACTAAAGCCAAATTTGTGAAGAACTTTATTAATGAATCCCCAGTCCATCGTATCAAAAGACTTTCAAATTTCAAGATTCAAATCCACATTTCCTCCCCTTGATGTCTTCTTGAGAAGATTAAAGCACTCTAAAGCAGTGAGCAGGCAATATTGTATGTTCCTACCTTTAACAAAACCAAACTGGTTCCATGAGATGATTTTCTCACTAACACGACTGAGCCTGTTGGATATTATCTTCGTGATGATCTTATGAATTGTGTTAACCAGCACAACTGGTCTAAACTGTCCAATTTCGCTTGCATTCTCCACCTTAGGGATGAGGGCAATGAATTGGCCATTAAATCCTAAAGGTAGTGACCCACCTGTAAAGAAGAATTGAACAAGCGCACACAACTCATTTTTAATAATCTCCCAATAGGCTTGAAAGAAGAAATTGGTGAAGCCATCAGGTCCAGGAGAGCTTTATTTTTTGAGACCAAACACTACCTCTTTGATTTATAAATCCATTGGAAGTGAAGTAAGAAATCTGTTATCCTCCTCAGTAATCAGACTAGGGATAATGTTATCTCGAACCATTTCATTCCGATCTGCACCATTAAAGAGTACTTTATAGAAAGAAACAATATGATTTGTAAGGTACTACCATGTCTTTAGAATGATGTCACCTTCCTTAATAAGATGAAGGGGTCTATTCATTCTTCTGACCCTTTGTAAAGCATTGAAGAACTTGGTATTCCTATCCCCCTCATTGAGCCACCTAATTTTGAAGATATCCTTGTGAATGTTGTCCCTGATTCTTACCAGATTTTTTAGATTGACTGATACTTCAGCCTTCGGTTCCAAGTCACATAAAATTAGATTTAGTATTCCTTTCCTATATGTTATGAAGCTGACATTCAAGCGCCTCAATTTCAGCATACAGAGAGATGAAATTTGCTTTACTCCACTTCCTCAGCTTAATCTTAATCAATATGAATTTTGGGATGCATGACAAATGACTTCCCTGACTGGTTGCAGAATTCCACACCTATCCAATAATTTTTGAGCATTCTAGAATTGAGGCCCATGCACTATTAAATCTGAAGGGGATCATCTGTCTTATCTCACTCCCAAGAAGACTAACTAGGAGAGGATGATGATCGGAATTTAATTTGGAAAGAGTGACACACATTGCTGACTTCCAAGCACTAAGAAAAGCATGATTCACAAAATCCCAATCAATCCTGCTAGCCCTCATGCCACTGATATAGTTCCTGTACCAGGTAAACCTAGCACCAATAAGATTAATTTCTACCAGGACGATTCTCTCGATGAATTCTTTGAACTCTCTTATAGAAGTGTTATTTGTAGTCGGGCCTATTTTCTCATTCGTGTGCAGTATGGAATTAAAATCACCGATAATAATCCAAGAGTCTGATATACTACTCTCTAGATTCTGAAGCTTCTCCCACAATATCCTCCTGTCCACATAATAGTTGGAGCCATAAATAACTGAGAAGAAGACCTGCTTTCCACTCTCTTTCAACCTGTATGTGATAATTTGATTGTCCTCATCATCAATCCTTGGAGGGTCCACTCTACTATGTGTAAGTAACCAAATTCTATCAGGATTTGAAATAGCCCAGGTAGTACCTAAAAGACTGTATCCTCTACTACTGAATAGATTTCCCAGATTTCTAGAATTAATCTTGGGCTCAGAAATTCCAATTACATCAGGATTATACCTTCCAATGAGTAGCCTGAAGGAACCTTCTATGTTTGGGTTGGCTTTTACCTAACAGTTCCAGAAGAGGAATTTCATTTTGACATTGTTCTAGAGGTCATACCTTCTTGTTTCCCTAGTAAACTTGATGATATTATGGGTGTTTCATCCTAATTCATACTTGCATCCATGCCCTGCTTCCTATTCTCCATGTCAGGCCTAGCTTGAGAATCCTCTTGCATATCCTGCATGCTAAATTTTTCAGGCTCATCATTGCTGGAGTTGTCTCTCCATGCATGTTCCTGTTCTGCCCCCACCTCAATCTGAGAAATGTTGGAATGCATCACTGTTTGGCACTCAAGTAACCCCAGCATCCGCTCAATCTTAGAGTCAATTAGTTTGAAAACAAAGTCCACAGTTTTATAACTATAGACTGTATCCACCACCTCAAAAGAAACTTCTTGTATCTTCTCATTGATGTCAACCCAAGTACTATCCATGACTACATTGTCTGACTCGATAAGCCTATCATTTGTTGTATTTTGAGCATTCTCTTCTTCAACCATGTATGCCCATGAAGGTCCAATCTCAATTGGTTTGTATCTATTTCTATGCAAAAACATGAGCGTTTCCCTTATCCTTATCCGCCTGCACATCTCTCTTGCTCCACAGAACTTCCTTCTAGACTGGAGCTACTGGCATTGGGTTTACCAGTTTCTTGACAACACGACATGATTGGAAGTCATGACAAACCATTTTACAATGCTTGAAGAATTGAGGAAAAATCTCAAATTCATAACTAATCTCTAACTGGTGATCCTTAACATCAAGAAAAATGCAATCAGTTGGCTGCTGCTTCATATTGACCTCAACCAAGATACGAGCATAGACACCAAGATCACCATTTAAGGTACACTGATCAATTTTCAAAGGGGTACCGATGTTTGAAAAAAAGTCATTCAGAATATTTGGATTCTAGTAAACCCATGGAAATCCGTAGATTCTCATCCAGACCTGCGCCATAGAGTGATTTTTCTTGAATGGATTGAAATTTGCATCCCATTCCGCTAGCCTCAAGAAGCCCGACTTCAAGTTAAGGTTTCCCATTCTCCAAACCAAATTCAGATCTTCTTTCCATTTAAGAAAAATGTGATAATAACCCTTACCCAGTGGTATAAGCCGCCACCATGAAAAACCCCAGAAATGTGCAATCCTCAGCTTTAGATCAGAAATCGACCAGGGTTTCATACCTTTTTCATATGATGTTCGGCCAAGCACCGAGAAGTAGCAGAGCTCCATTCTTTGCTGGAGAGCACTTTGGTCCACTGCCACCAAGATTGAACCATACCCAGCCCATGTAATCACATTTCCATTGATGGAAGAAGCTGTAATATTTGATTCCCCTGCAAGGACTTCCGTGAAGGAGAGAGCCCTTCGCGATTGCGAGGAGAATTTGTTCTTGATGCCATTTACCAGTTGGTTGTAGGACACTAAATCTTAAAAATTATTCCATGATTATTATTCTTTAGATGTTATATAATTAACCCTTTCAATATAGTTGACCTATTAATGTTTTTTTTACACATAAACTGAACTTGGTCAAAACACCCAATGTATACTTAATTGTTTAAGTAGTTGTATACAACATGATAATAAGTAAAATAAAATCAATTATAAACATGAAAAGGTTTCTAAATCATGTAAATAATTAACATAAATTTGTTATTCAGGAATATAAAGACACATGAGACAAGTCGGATGCAAGGTAAGGGATTTTGCATCTCACTTTTTTACTCCGGTGAGATAAAAGTCATGTTCATCACTTACTTATTTTGTGTGGTTAATATAATAACAATTTTTATATATTATATAATGAACTAAATTATCTTAATGGTTCCATTTAATATTATTCATTCATGATGTTTATGATTTAAAATGTTTCAAAGTGGTATGAGACACTTTGGAATGTTTAAAGATTATTTTTCTCAACAATAACTTTAATGTTCTTTCAATGGTATTTCCATTTGAGGAAATTACAAGACCATTGTTCAATAAAACCTTTCACTTTCCTCTTATATGGTAATTCATGACCTTTTCATGTATTGGTACCATTTTACACTCTTTGGTACTCAAGGTGTTTTAAAAAATGTTTTTTAGAAAACCCAAATTCATTTCTCTCTTTAGTTGGAGAACCTATTTTATTATAAAAACCATGTTCTATTATTTTTTTAAAAAACTTTTTTTTGAAATGATATGGTAAATAAATTTTTACCTTTTTTTTTCTTTTACCAATGTTTTCAATGGAATCTTTTTATTGCTTTCTGAACAAGCCATTTTTCTAACCTTTTTATCATGCCAAAGGAATGTTATTTTTACCTTGTACGTCATATAAAAATTTACCCACCATCATTCCGTTGAAGCTTCCTTTTCATGTTTAAATGGATGATTTTTAATGATTTTTTAAAAATATTGAATTTTAAGAAAAATGTTTTTCAAAAGGTTTAAAAAAAGGATATTATCCTCAAGAATGTTTTTAAAATATATTTTTATAATATTTCCATTAATCAATAACAAAAACCCTTTATTTTACTCCACTTGGGGTATGCTATATTGATACTATCCTTAATATTCCACTGGATGGTTTATGATTGATTTATCCAAGGATAATATTCACACTCACTTCCTTTATTCCTTTTGTCCCCTTGAAATATTAAATTTCCTATGATAATTAAACATTGAATTAGACCTATTTTACCATATAATTTATCATGGATATGTTAATTTCTTAAATTAGTATATAATTTTTTATACAGTGTTCACTTTTAATGTTATTTTATTATTTGGATAAATATTGATAAATATGTATCTCTTAATCCATACGAATTTTTGATAAGGCATATTGATAAATCTTTTATTTGATATATGAGGAATGTTTAGGACTAGTACGACATGGGTGGGGACCTGTTATAGATAGCCCTTCGATGCATTGGTAGTCTCTTGGGAAAAGTCATTTGGCTAGCCTTCTTAGATGGGTTTTTACCTGATATGTTGTAAACTGTCCTGTGAATGGTCTTGAAAGTAAAGGTACCATGTACCTATAGAACATGGTGTCGAATAATCAAGCATTTACCTCATTTAGTTTTAGTTATTATTCATCCATGATATTTTTCATTTACATATATATGGATATATTTTATTTTTAGTTCATTTATTAAATGTAATGTGATTTAGTTTTCTTACCTTACCATATTTATTTTTCCTTATCTAGTTATTTGGATGGCATGTGTTTCCATTTATTACCTTGACATATTGTTTAAGCACTTACTTATCAGTTTTTTGATTACATGGAATGTGTGCTAAGTTATTTACCTTGCAATAATTATTATTCTCATTGATTCATTATTGCTTCCACTATACTTTACCCTTACTAAGCATTTGAGCTCACCCTTATTTTTTTTCCTTTTTCGATGAATCCAAGAAGCATACTATGAAATATATGTAAGGATATACTATATGGAATAATGTTATCCTTAAATTATTTATTTAGAAAAAAAGATATTGTAATTAGTGTATTAATTTTAATTCAATACTCATGTATGTATCTGGTTTACCAAGACTACTAAACTCTTTAGTCCTTAAAGGATATATTCCTTGTAATAATGCCAATGTAATTGATAGCAGACACTGGATCTGGGCTATCTAGGTTCAGGTCACTACAAAATAAGATTGTTTTAATCATACTATTTCATTAAAATAAGTATTATTCATAATATCTTAGTTTATTATAATAATTATTTCTTTTCTGGAAAGTACAATTTCTGACCGAAAAATCAATTTATCAAATTCCACCTCAATTTTATTAAGCAGAATTATTATTAAATTTGAAATGATGGAATTTTTTTTATTTATACAATGGAATTAAACTTTATGTAAATAGGGTATTTACACATAAACCCTTATTACACCCGCATACGCCTTAAGAGTAAGGTATGAAATGGTGGTAGATTCATGGAGTTCCTTAGATAACATTTACCAAGTGGTAATTTCAAATAACTTGAACTTCTCTTATAGGGGATTTTGTTCAAGATTCACTTGTTGAAGCTAAACTTGGGCTAGGTCAAGAGTATAGCCTAGTGATGAAACCTCCCTCCAAAGAACTGACAAATGGGATTCAAATGGAATGACTCTACTGGTTCAGGCCATAAAGTCTTATTTCTGTAATAATTTTCCCTTGTCAAAATTTTACATATAAACTCTAATGATAATGTTTAATTTTTTATTGAGAGTATAGTTCCTAATGATCATATTAACCAACGATCATATAATGGTCTAAATTTTATGGTCAAATTTCAAATTATACTCACTTAATTATTAAATAGATATAATTATATTGATTACAAAATAATATAATACACATTTTCAGGAAACATTTTATTCAAAAAGTTTGGGTCATTACATTATTCCCCCTTAAGAAATATCATCCCCAAAATTTCAACTCGTTATTTCTATTTAGAAGAGGTGTGGGTACTTTTTCCTCAATGTTTCCTTTGGTTCCCACATGGATTATTCATATTTGTGTTTCCTTCATAAAACATTATCAATGTGGGTTGTCTTATTACATAGAACCTTTTCTCTATGCTCCAAGATCTCCACCAACTACTCCTTATAAGAGAGGTCATGTTTCAGTTGTACCACCTATGGATTCAGTACATGTTAAGTGTCAGGTATATACCTCCTCAAGAGAGATATGTGGAATAAATCATGAAATTGGGATAGATTTAGAGGAAGTGAAAGGCTATAGGCCACTGCTCCAATGTGATCAAGGATTTTATAGGGGACAATGTACCTATGGTTGAGCTACCTTTTCTTCCCAAACCACGTGACTCTCTTCCAAAGTGAAATTACTAGAAAGACTTTATCACTAAAACCAAATTCTATATCCCTTAGATGGTTGTCAACATAGCTCCTCTATTGACTCTAAGAATCTTTTATGTGTTGTTGAATGACATGAACCTTTTATGTCATATCTTGCACAAGATCTGGCCCAAGAAGATTTCTCTCACCAGATTCATCCTGTCAATTAGGAGTTCTACATAACTTCCCATATAGAGCTTCATAGGTTGATATTTGAATAATTTAATGGAAGCTATTTTTTATGAGAACTCAACTAATGGGATATGTGAAGTAACTTTGTGATAAATTGTTTTAACAAAGTTTTTGTATTTTTTGACAACTAACCTTTTTTGTATTAGAATGTTTTTTTCCAAGAATCAGATACATCTGCATCAAATTCAGAACATCAGATCCAAAAGAATCAGAGGTAGAATTTATTGTTTTATGGAAGGCTATCTTTGCTGTTATCAGAGAAATAATGATGATGCTGAAGAGTTTTGAGATAAGAAAGTGAAATCAGGAGATAGAAAGATTTCATACTTTCTAAAACAAAATCATATGATTCTTTTCTGATCAATAAGTTCTCATAAGTCATGAAAACATTCAAGATAAAATCTTTTGAATAAATGGTGAATAGGGTTGAATAATTTTAGAGTTGAAAAATGTATTTTCGTAATCAAATTTTCATAATCATATTTTTATAATCATATTTTCATAATCAAAGAATCATAACCCGCATTCTGATAGAATTGTAACTTATCTTCTATAGAGAATTGTAACCAACATTATGAGAGAATCATAACCATATTTCTGCAGAGAATCGTAACCATCATTCTGAGAGAATTGTAACCATCATTCTATGAAAATCGGAACCAGCATTCAATGAAAATTCGAACCAGATGGAAAGAGGAAGGGATACTAATAATTGTATCCAGGCTAATCAAAATATTGTAAAGGGCTTAGAAAGAAAAAAATCGTAATAGGTTGAAAAATAATTCATAATGATCTGATTACGAAGAAGAATTAAAGCGGTCAAACTTGACATTCACTTTTGAAAAAATCTAGGATAAATTTAAGGATGTTTTATGAAGTCAAAGATGAATTTAAATTCAAGATATTTTTGGATTTTTGGGATTTTAGGAAGAGGGAAAGATTTCAAGTTTTCCACCTTTGTTTCCCGAGTTTCCTATAAATAATTCCTTAGATAATTATTTCATTATCAAATTTTTTATACATGCATGAAAGGTGGAGTACTAAAGAAATTGAAGTGGAAGTTCTCATCAGATTGAAGAATAATTTTTTGAGCATTCTAAAAGAGTTTGAGTTTTTTACAGATTGGGTTTGAGTTCATTATTTTGAAAGAAATCGGATCCAGATTACAATAGCATTGTATTGAAAGAAATAAGATCTAGATTACAAAATAATTTTTTTAAAAGAAATTAGATCTATATTAAAAAATCATTGTATTAAAAGAAATCAGATCCATATTACAAAATCATTGTATTGAAAGAAATAAGATCCAAATTAAAATATCATTATATAGAAATAAATCAAATCCAGATTACAATAGTATTGTATTAAAATAAATTGGATTTAGATTATAGCATCATTTTATTGAAATAAATCAGATCTATATTACAACATCATTGAATTGAAAGAATCATATCTAGATATAGCATCATTGTATTTAGAAAATTAGGATCCAGTATCATCAGATTGAGAGAATTAGATCCATACAAATTAGAATGAGTATTAAGAATGGGAATTTGTGGATTAGTTTCAAAAATTACTTTATTCGTTTAATTGTATCAATTGTTTTAAAAGAAAACATTGTAAACTGACAGGTGTTATCATAATCATTCCTATCAGCAGATAGATGGTGTCTAATATGATTTGGAACAATTCGTATTCACTTATTCATAATAGTGAATTTCCATAGACCCACGAGAGTTTCCATGGAAAAAACATAGGTTCTAACACTGAGGAAAAACCTTATAAATCTTTTGTGCTTTTCTTTCATACCTTCTTTTTCATTCATGAGTATTCAATAAAATTTGATAAAGATATAAATCTTAACAAGCTATAGGGGTTAAGTTTCTAAAAGTTTTGAAACTTATAAATAGTAAACAACTGATTCAACCCCTTTTCTCAGTTGTTATTCGATCCTTGGAACTTAAATTGGTATCAAAGGAAGGTTCTCTTGTTGAATCCTTATCATAAATAACATCAATTTTTTCAATAATATAGGAATTCCTATATTTGATGGAAAGAATTATTATAGATGGAAAAATATGATGATTCCTTATATCTAATATCTTGGCCTTGAAGTTGTGGATGCTGCTACTACTGGTTTTCCAACTATTAAGAAATAAGCTCTCATGAAATTTGCTAATAAGAGAAACATAGAAGTTGATGGAAAGGCTAGAAATGAAATACTTATATCCTTATCTGAGAATGTTTATCATAAGGTTATGGGTATCAAGACTTCCAAAAGTATGTTGGACAAATTGGAAAGTGTTTTTGAATGGAATAAAAAATTCAAGGAAGCAAAGCTACAAATATGGCATAGTAAGTGTGAAGACATCAGAATGAGATATGATGAAACAATTGATTAATACTTCACCAGAGTAAATGAAATTATTTTTAATATCATAGGATTTAGATATTTCTTATAGGATTCTATAATTGTGAATAAACTCATGATAAACTTTCCAGATAGATTCAATTCTAAAATTTATGCTTTAGAAGATAAGGATGATTTATCTCTTGATGAGTTGCATTACTTTATTATTACTTATGAAATGAGGAAAAATCCAATATTTAAAAAGAATATGAAAGATGAAATGAACTTTTAAGATATGATAAAGATGAAAATTCCATATGTTGATGAAGAAAATCCTTATGAGTTCAATGATAAAGAGGATTATGAGTTGAATGAAACAATCATTTCTCTCACATACAATAACTATCGAAGAGGAAGAATAAAGTATGGAGGATAGCTTCCTCTTAAATATTTTGAGTGTGGTGGAATCATACACTTTTCTATTGTAATGACCTACTAATTACCATTGGCTTGAGAGCTCAACGAGTCATTACTAGGCCTTAAGAGACATCCCCAAGAAGCCAAAGACTGCAATAAATGCCGAAGGGTTTCAAACATAAGTTGGGGGACAATTTACACTTTAAGAAATAAACCCATAAACCAACCATAACCAAACATTCACTATATGATGCTTGAACAAAAGAAACAACCAACTCATGCATTACCAAAAGATAACTATAGTGTTCCACAAATCACTATATAACCAACAAAAAAATCAGAGTACCAAGCGGAAGACCAAACAAAAGACCCAACACAAGACAAGACACACTCCACGACTCCACACCGAGCTCCATGAACCAAGCACCACCACATCTTACAAGCATCACTACAAACCACTAGTAATGAGATGCCTTACCTTTACCTGTGTTCCAGAATACGAAATCTGCAAAAGCACTGACATGCCAAAGCAGGGGTGAGTATAAAACTCAGTAGGTTTTCCCCGATTACTTCCCTACTCACACCACTAGGATAGAAGAGTTAGAAACAATTATATAAAAACAGTTTATATAAAACATTTTCTCAAAATCAATTTATAACTAAATATAAACAAATTTCCAAAACCATTCGTAACCAAAAGCATCCAAGAGAAATTGAAACCAATTTTACAACATGTTATTTCTCCAGAAAAATAACCAATCAAGCTTTAGAACCATTTCACAAAGTCCCTTTTTGGCATACCCAACCATTTCACAATCCCAAGCAACCAACCATGCATGTTACCTGGAAGAGGGGAGAAGACCTAACCCTTATTCATCCAAACCATGATGGGGGAGACTTCTTACCCTTATCCAACCCAAATGCACATGAATAATTGATGGGGGAGAGCCCTAACCCTTATTCGTCCCAACACTAATGGGGGAGACCCCTAACCCTTATCCATCCCGAATTCAATATGAATGTTTGACGGGGGAGAGCCCTAACCCTTATCCATCCCAACACTGATGGGGGAGTCTCCTAACCCTTATCCATCCTAAATGAAATATGAACACACACCACACATTCTCAACAATCATTCCAAAACCATCCTTTCAATAAAACACCTTTTATTGAAAACCATTTCCATCAAAACCAAGTGTGTTCAACCAATTCAAACCATTTCAATAAAATCGAACTTTTATTGAAAACCAAAGAATGAACCAATTTCCTCAAACCATTTCAATACCAAACCATTTCAAATAAACACTACTTTTTATTGAAAACCCATATTTCATCAAACCATTTAAATTTCTTGAAAATCCATATTTTAAAAATCAACATTTTAAATTCAAGAAGCCAAATCACTTTGCACAATAATCCACCAAGATTTCACAATTCCATCAAAACCATAAATCATCACCAAAGAAGATTTACTACATGATTTTCACAATAAATTTCATTCAAATAACCCAATTTGAAAATAATACAATCAATTATAACAAGAGTAGTCGAGAGTGAAGTCTCCTACCTCAAAGGTTTTGACGAAACCCCAACAAATGAAGAACACACGAGAAAACCAGGTCGATTCTACAAGAATTCTACTTAGATCTCTTCTCCTAACATAACCAAGACCAAAACTCATCATATTTGGAATCCACACACTTAGATCTACCCATAACAGGCGTATATCTAAGAAACTGAGAGAAGATAAGAAGTAGATCTAAGTAGATCTAAGAAACCAAACAATAACTATCACATACCACAAGAATCCGGCTTTTATTCGTCAAGAGAAGACTTCAGATCGCCTCTGGAATGATGGGAGAACCCTCCTTGACCTTAGGAGAACCAAAATCCTGATTTAGGGCCACTTAGGAGCTTAAACAAGGCATTTAGATGAAAAAACGCATGAGATCCACAATTTAAGGATCTCATTTAAGTGCCAGCATGGTTAGTTCGCACGGTTTGACAAACCGTGTGCTAACTGTGCATTAGCTACTTCCTTGACCGCCCTTATCACACGGTTTGGCCACATAATTAGACAAACCGTGTACCAACCATGCGGAAGCCACTGCCTCCAAGACCCACTGCGCACGGTTTGGCCGCACAGTTTAGACAAACCGTGCGCCGCCCGTGCGACTTCCCCTTTCCCTCACAACATCATTCCAAGTTATCCTGACTCTCCCATTCAACACCCTTAACTTTAAAACCTTGAAAATAATCAAGTAAGGGTTACATACCAGAAACCGGGGGTACTACATTCTCCTAACCATTGGCCTTTCCATCCCCAGAAAGTATAAAACCTTCACCCAGCTGAAAGAGTTCCGACCATTTCTCTTTCATTTCCTTTTCACATTCCCAAGTCTCTTTTTGAATCTGACCATGCTTCCAGAAAACCCGCACTAGATGGATGCTTTTTCTATGCAATAATTTCTCTTGCCTATCGAAAATTTGTACCGGAATATGTATCAACGAAGCATCCAACTCTAGGTTAACGTGATCCCATCTGATCACATGGTCAAGATCAGGCTGATACTTTTTCAATTGAGATACGTGGAACACATTATGCACTGAACTAAACTGTGATGGTAATGAAAACCGATATGCCACCTCTCTAAACCTTTCTAGTATCTCAAAAGGGTCAATGTATCTTGGAGATAACTTTCCCTATTTTCTAAAACGACGATTTCCAAACCTTGGAGAGATCCTCAAGAAGACATGATCACCCACAACGAATGACAACGGTCTTCGACGGTGATCTGCATAAGATTTATGATGACTCCGAGCTGTCTCCATTCTCTTTATAGTCATTTGGATCTTCTCTATTATTTCCTGGACAAGGCTCATCCCAACTAGTGAAGTTTCACTGATTTCCACCCAGCATAGTGGAGAACGACAAAGATGCCCATACAATACTTCGAACTGAGCCATGCGTATTGAGGCTTGATAGCTATTATTGTATGAGAACTCCACTAAGGGTATATGATCTTCCCATGAGCCACCAAAATCCATTACACAAGCCCACAACATATCTTCCAAAGTTTGTACCATCCGCTTGGATTGCCCATCTGTCGGAGGATGATACGCCGTGCTCATAGTCAACTGAGTCCCAAGGGCTGGGTGTAATGATTTCTGAAAACGAGATGTGAACCTCAGATCTCTATCTAAGAATATAGACACTGGTAAACTATGCCTCTTTACTACTTCTCAAATATAGATTTTTGAAAGATCTTCCACTGTATGAGTTTCACGAATAGGGATGAAATGGGACAACTTAGTTAGGTGATCCACTATCACCCAAATGGCATCGTGTTTCCAAACTATTCTTGGAAGACCTGTAACAAAATCCATTGCTCTCTGATCCCATTTCCACATTGGGATAGGTAAATATTGTAACATACCAGCTGGTATATAAGGATCTGCTTTAACCTACTGACAAGTTAAACACCACGAGATGAACTCGACCACCTTCCTTTTCATTCTGCTCCACCAAAACTGCACCTTCAACGCCTTATACATCTTCTGTGTACCTGGGTGTACGACCCATCTTGAATGGTGGTAAGCCTGAAGGAGTTGTTCCGGAAAAACCATAGGAACAACCATCCGATCTATGAAACAAAAAACTGAACCCCCATCAAGTTTCCATCCATCAATGGTCTCCCCACCCTTATGTTTTTAACTGAAAACCAGACATTCTGCATCAGATGTTTGTGCTTCTTTGATCATCCTTACCAAATTAGGAACAAGCGTAGCTAAAAAAAATTACAACATCACCTCGGTCTTCATATTCCACATTCATGTCGGCTAAGATTGACATCAACTACTATTCGTCTGAAGGGAATCCATTAAGACCGCTGGTGCATTTTTTAGACCGAAAGGCATGAATACATATTTGTAGTGGCCATATCTACTTCTGAAAGATGTATTTGGAATATCCTCCTTCCGAACTCGCAATTGGTGATATCCTGATCGCAAGTCAATCTTGGGGAACCACTGATCTACCTTAAATTGATCAAACATATCATCAATGCGTGGAAATGTATATATATTCTTTATCGTAACATGGTTAAGCTTATGATAATCAACACACAACCAAAGAGTTCCATCTACCTTCTTCTCAAAAAACACTGGTGCTGACCATGGAGAAGTACTTGGTCGAATTAAATCTTAACTTTCCAGTTCCTCTAACAGCACTTTCAATTCCCATAACTCTGTTGGTTCCATCCTATAATACAAAAGGGAAATAGTACTGGTCCCCGGAAGGAGATCAATTGTAAACTTTACTTCCCTTAGAGGTGGTAACCCTGAGAAGTAATTGGGAAAGACATCTGAAAATTGATCCACCACAGCTTGAAAACTATTTTCCTCAATTTCTTACATTGATGCCAGAGTTAACACTGCCAGTTCATAAGAGATAATTTCTTCCATTGGTTCCAACAAGCTCTTTGCATCTTTATTTACCATTCTCTCTCCCCTGAAGAGATGGTCGACGCCGTCCTCGGTCGTGAAACTAAATTTTATCCTATAACAGTTGATGTGATCCTTAAACATTGTCAACCAATCCATACCCAGGATTACGTCATAGACATCCATGTCCAACATTGAGAAGTCCCATTTTAACTCATCTCTATCAACATTTATAGCACATGTTCTACACACAAAGGCTTGACGTTCTCTTTCACCAAGAGGAGTTTTTAGTTTCAAAACAGAAGACATCATTTCCAGTTTTAAACATAGAAAGTTAACAACACAAGAAGCAATGAAGGAATGTGATGCACCAGTATCAAATAACACTTGCACCAAGATAGAATTCAAAAGAATAGTACCTCACACTATCGATGGTCTAGCCTAATCATCGACAACCATCTGCTTAGCTCCATACAATTGTTACATCGCTGAAATGTTCTCCTTATTGCCTTGCTGAGATTGTCCTGGTTGAGGATTCCTGGTATTTCGAGAATCACCATGTCTAGCTCTATTATACTGATGAGACTGATTCTAATGTCCTCATCCTGTCAAAGCATACGATTCTTGTGACACTTGAGATGTGTCACATGCACCCGACCTCAGAGCACTTCTACAATAGTGCTGTAGATGCCCCATTTTCTTTCAATTGTGACATGCTCTAGGTTGCGCCATACAATATCTCCTTTTATGGTCAAACGAACCACATTGAAAACAACATTCTTTTCTCTAGGGTCATGGAGAAAGGTTCACTGATCCCACCGTCTGGTTCTGAGTTCCACTTTCACCATGGAAATAGGTGTCCCTTTTCCTATTGTTCCCCATGGTTGAGTTCCCACCATTTCCCATAGGTATCAACATGCCTCCTCACATCGATCCTGAGATATCACTTTCAAAAACAGTCGCTCTATTCACCATCTCTGTATAATCTGTAATACAGAGTACCACAATCTTTGATCGAATCTCCTTCCTTAGCCCCAATTTGAAGATGCGTTACTTCAACGATGCACTTGCCGCAACCTATGGTGCAAAACGAACTAAATTCATGAATTTAGCTACATACTCTATGACAGAGAGAATCTCTTGTTTCAGGCTAAAGAAGTCCGTTGTTTTCTGAATCTTGAACGTGTGAGGATATAATTATTTGTTGAACAATTCTTCAAAATCCTCCCATGTAAGGCCTTCATCCAATTTATCCTGAACTGCTAAGTCCCACCATTAACATGAAAGATCCTCGAACATATACGTCACCAACTTGACCTTGAGATCTGATGGTGTGCCGATGAAATCGAAGTTACGATTCATCCTACATAGCCACACCTCCGCCTTTTCGGGTTCAACATCACCTCGAAAGTTCTATGGATTCTGCTTCATGAACTGGATGATATGATCCACATTCCTTGATTCATTCCTCCGGTTCCCCGTATCCACAGCATGAAAAGCCTGAACAATACTTTGAACTAGCTCTTGGTTCACACGTGGTTCAGGTTCAATCAAATTCTTCACAGCCTCTTCAGGTTGGTTCTGACGACGCCTACTAGGTGCCATTTTCTAAACCAACAACAAACCCCGTCAATCTCACTCTCTAGGAACTGATGGATTAACATTTAAATTCTATAACACCATCTATAAAAACATTGTTTTTCCAAAATCAACCTTTTTCCATGTTCAACATTTTTTGAAAACATTCTACATACTTTTTTAAAATCAACCCATTTTCAAAATACACCAAATAACCCGTTTTAAAAGTCTTTCACTTGAAAAAACATTATGCATTTTTCAAAAATTGGCACCATGCACAAAATCCTTACTCATTCCTCACAATGAGATATTCAATCCTAGTGGGATGTAATTCCTTTACAATGCATGTCATGCTCATCTCATTGGCTAAACCCATGACAATGAAATTTCAAACATTCTAGAAGTGTATCCAAAACACTTATGTACCCAACACCCTGGTAACTTGAAGTTTAGCATAAATGGGTTAGCTACGTCCTTTTATGCTATACAATTGAAGTTCCTATAATCCTACTCATGTCTAAGATTTTGACCCAAGTAATAGACAAGAATGAATTTCAACTCCAAGACTAAGAACATCGATGACCACTTGTTAGGCAAGGACTGAACAAGCTGATACCATTTGTAATGACCCGCCAATTCCCATTATCTTAAGAGCTCAACGAATTATTACTAGGCCTTAAGTGACATCCCCAAGACGCCAAAGGCTGGAAAAAAATGCTGAAGGGTTTCAAACATAAGTTGGGGGATGATTTACCCTTTAAGAAATAAACCCATAAACCAACCATAACCAAACATTCACTATATGATGCATGAAAAAAAGAAACAACCAACTCATGCATTACCAAAAGAGAACTATAGTGTTCCAAAAATCACTACATAACCAACACAAAATCAGAGTACCAAGCGGAAGACTAAACAAAAGACCCAACACAAGCCAAGACACACTCCACAGCTCCACACTGAGCTCCATGCACCAAGCACCACCACATCTTCCAAGCATCACCAAGAACCACTAGTAATGAGATGTATTACCTTTACCTGTGTCCCAGAATATGACATCTACAAAACCACCAATGTGCCAAAGCAGGGGTGATTATAAAACTCAGTAGTTTTTTCTCAATGACTTCCCTACTCATGCCACTAGGATAGAGGAGTTAGCAACAATTATATAAAAACAATTTATATAATATTTTTTCTCAAAAGCAATTTATAACTAAATATAAACAAATTTCCAAAACCATTCGTAACCAAAAGCATCCAAGAGCAATTGAAACCAATTTTACAACAAGTTATTTTTCCAGAAAAATAACCAATCCAGCTTTAAAACCATTTCACAAAATACCTTTTTAGCATACCCAACTATTTCACAATCCCATGCAACCAACCATGTATGCTACCTGGAAGAGGGGAGAACCCCTAACCCTTATCCATCCCAACCATGATGGGGGAGACTTATTACCCTTATCCAACCCAAATGAACAAGAATACTTTTCTAGGGAGATCCCAAACCCTTATCCATCCCAACACAGATGGGGGAGACCCCTAACCCTTATCTGTCCTGAATGCAATATGAATATTTGATGGGGGAGATCCCTAACCCTTATCCAACCCAACACTGATGGGGGAGACTCCTAACCCTTATCCGTCCTGAATGAAATATGAACACACACCACAAATTTGCAACAATCATGCCAAAACCATCATTTCAATAAAAAACCTTTTATTGAAAATCATTTCCATCAAAACCAAGTGTATTCAACCAATTCAAACCATTTCAATAAAACCTTAATTTTATAGAAAACCAAAGAATGAACCAATTTCATATAACCATTTCAATACCAAACCATTTCAAATAATCACCCCTTTTTATTGAAAACCCATCTTTCATCAAAACATTGACCTTTTATGAAAATCCATAATTTAAAAATTAACATTTTAAATTCAAGAAGCCAAATAACTTTGCACAATAATCCAACAATATTTCACAATTCTTTCAAAACCATAAATCATCACTAAAGAAGATTTACTCCATGCTTTACACAATCAATTTCCTTCAAATAACCCAATTTGAAACTAAGCCAATCAATTCTAACAAGAAGAGTCGTGAGTGAAGCCTCCTACCTCAAAGGTTTTGATGAAACCCCAACAAATGAAGAATGCACGAGAAAACCGGGTTGATTCTCTAAGAATACTCCTTAGATATCTTTTACTAACACAAACTAGACCAAAACTCATCGTATTTGAAATCCAAACACTTAGATATACCCATAATGGGAGTAGATCAAAGAAACTGAGAGAAGAGAAGAAGTATATCTATGTAGATCTAAGAAACCAAACAAGAACGATCACATACCTCAAGAATCCGGCTTCGATTAGTCAAGAGAAGACTTCGGATCGCCTCTGGAATGATGGGATAACCCTCCTTGACCTTAGGAGAACCAAAATCATGAGTTAGGGCTGCTTAGGAGCTTAAACGAGTCATTTAGAGGAAAAAACGTGTGAGATCCACAATTTAAGGATCCCATTTAAGTGCCAGCACGGTTAGTTCGCACGGTTTGACAAACCGTGCGCTAACTGTGCGTTAGCTACTGCCTCGACCACCCTTCTCACACAGTTTGGTTGCATAGTTAGACAAACCATGTGCCGACCATGCGGAAGCCACTTCCTCCAAGACCCACTGCGCACGGTTTGGCCGCACAGTTTAGACAAACCGTGCGCCGCCCGTGCGACTTCCCCTTTACCTCAGAACATCATTCCAAGTTCTCCCGACTCTCTCATTCAACACCCTTAACTTTAAAACCATGAAAAGCATCATGTAAGGGAAACATACCAGAAATCGGGGGTACTATAGCTATGAATTCCCCCAAGAATAAAGTTGGATAATATCGGTATGATTCTGATTAAAATATTTGATGGAAGAAATGGAACAAAAATGATAAAGAAGAGAAGTCCTCCAATAAATTAAAGAAGAAGTTTTATGGAAATAAAATAAGTATTTTGAGTAAGAAGGTTGAATCATACTCAACTCACAACAATTCTTCTGAAGATGAAAGTTCATAAAAATTTAGAAACTTCATTGCAAAATCTAAGAAAATAAAAGATTCATCAGATAGTGAAGAATGTGGTGAAGGATATTATAGAGAGTATTAGATTAGAACCAAAATTGTTGCATGTCTTAAAAAAAACTCTTAATAAAGAAATTATAGAAATCAAGAAAGATCATGAATAAGTTTTTTATAGAATAAAAGATGTCATTAAGCAAGAGGATGAATATATTCAGAAGATTTTAAGTTAGAAACTTAGAATTTCTGAATAGGGAATGATGATTGATGATCATGGAAAGAAGCTTGAAGATAAGTAAGAATAGGTTAATAATTTTCAATAAAAAATTATTAAGTCTTAAAGTACCTTGATAAAGTTGAATGAAAACTTCATCAAAGCTACAGAAGTAAAATACAAGAATTCTAAAGTTGCTGAGAAGTCTCGTTACGAGAATCAGGTGAAATATTCTCTTACCAAAAATAATGTTTCATACGATTCTTTTAACATTTTAGGTTCTGGAAAAGGTATTGGAAAAGATTTTCTGGAGAAAGGAAGTGATAAATCTATCAATTCTACAAAAGTAGAAAACTCACTCCAAAGAAAAGATGGTCCACATCCTGAGTATGTTAGAGCTGAAAGAAGTCACCGACCTCAATAATTTTTTTATAGAGAAATATCTTTCTTGAATATAAAATCAATATTTGAATGCTATTGATAGTGCTGTGTAATCTATGGGAATAAGGATTATAATTTTTGGCATAACTTATCTCTACCCGACAGAAGGTTTGAGAAAAGCGGAATAAATAGTGATAGAAGAATAAGAAACTCTCCTAACTCACAGGAAGTTGGAAAAGTGAATTCTCAAGATGTTAGAAACATTCCAAAAAAGAATCAATTTGAATGTATGGAAGAAGTTTTTGTAAGATGTGATCAATCTGGTCATCATACAGAAAGATTTATGAAAATTCTTCAATAACAAGTTTCTTATGATAGAAAATAAAAGAAAGCTGAAAAAAAGAAGGTTGAGGAAAGAGATTTTGTTATGGAGAAAAATTTGAAGGCAAGTAAGAGGAACAAACCATGGATTATTGATATTGGTTGTTCTTCACATATGACAGGTGATATAAAAATATTTAAACATGTTGAAATTCATGATGGAGGAGCAGTTATGTTTGGAAATGATAGTTCTTTAAAAATTGGATGAATTAGTATAGAAGAGATTGAAGTGGAGAAATTGAAATCTAAAGAAGTTTTACTTGTTGATGGGTTAAAACATAAGCTACTTAGTGTAAGTCAACTTTTTGATGATGAAAAATAAGTAATCTTTATGAAGGATTCTTGTATCATCAAAACTGTGAACGATGGGAAAGTCATTACAAAAGGAGAAAGAACCAGTGGGGATCTCTTTCAAAGAGGAGAATTTAATAACTACTATTACTTGAGTGATGAAGATGAAAAAAAATTGTGGCATTAAATACTTGGGAAACTTGGGTAGAAAAATATGAATAAACTTTATAAAGTTTATTCTATCCATAATTTTACATAATTGAAAATAAGAGATGAAGATATTTGTATTACTTACCAGAAAGGAAAGATAATTAACAAAAGTCATAAGATAATTGAGATTCAATCTACTAGACCACTTGAGCTTATTCATTCCGATATATGTTGGCCAAATATACATTAATAAACAAAAGGGGATTTATGATTTATCACTTTTATTGATGATTTAATTTGGATTAAAAACATCATGTTTATGAATCACAAGTCAGAGGCTATTAAAATGTTTAAATTCTTTAGAAAAGATGTTGATAAAGAATTGGGGGTTTCCATCAAGAAGATGAGAAAAAATAATGGTACTGAATTCACAAAAAAATACATTTGAAACTTATTTGAGAAAAAATTGTATCAAGAATTAGTATAGTGACACCTATAATCCATAAAAAAATAGAGTAGCAGAAAGAAAGAATAGAAACTTGGTTGAAATGGGAAGAATTATGTTATCAGAATACAAACTTTCAAAGTTCTATTGGAGAGAAGTTGTTAGTACTATTATACATGTTAAAAATAGATGTTTTTTGAGACTGGAAACCAACATGAATCCTTATGAAATGTGGTAAAATAAAATACCTTCATTGAAATACATTATGGTTTTTGGAAGTCCATGTTTTCTCAAAATCAAAAATCCATACTTGGGAAAGTTTGATGAGAAAGTTGAGGAAGGAATTTTCATGGGTTATTCACCAAATATGAGAAGTTAAAAATGTTTCAAAACACATTTAAAAAATTTGGTGGTCTCATTTGATGTGAAGGTAATTGAAAATCAATGTTCCTTAACAAAGGTTGTTTAGAATGCTGAGGAGGATAAATAGGAGATTTCCAAAAATAGTGAAAGTTATTAAAAACATTCTTATCCAGATTCAGAAGAATCATGTGATGAGGAAATTCTAGCTGTGAAAGAAACTTTGAGATTTACTACCTTATGAAAACATGTTGAAACCTAAAACATAATTGAGAATCATAAGGCTCTGGTTCATACTAGAAGAAAGTTGAGATTAGAAAACCAGACTTCACTTATCTCAAAAGTTAAACCAGAATCAGTTTCAGAGGCTATTCAGCAGAAATAATGGATGGATGCTATGAATGAAGAGTTGGATAGGATTAAGAATAATGAAACATGATAACTTCTTCCAAGGCCCACAAATAAAAATGTTATCAAAACCAAGTGGGTTTATAGAAACAAATTTAATGAGCATGGAGAAGATTCAAGAAACAAAGAAAGAATTGTTTGTAAAGGATATGCACAGGTGGAAGGTGAGGATTTTGAGGAAATGTTTTCCCCAATTACAAGATTGGATTCTATTAGAATGTTTCTTTCAATGGCCGCACACCATAATTAGAAATTTTATCAGATGGATTTAAAGTCATCTTTCTTAAATGGTGATATTGAGGAAGAAGTTTACATTGAGTAACCTTATGGGTTTCTACTTGATGAGGATTAAAACAAAGTTTGTAAATTGAAGAAATATTTTTATTGGATGAAACTAGCTCCACGTGCTTGTTATTTGAAGCTTGAAAATTGCTTGAGAATGATGAAATTTTTTAAAGGAAAAGTTGATAGCAACTTGTATGTGAAAGATGTTGACTCTAGAACTTTAATTTTAATTTTTTATGTGGATTATATATTTTTTTGGGATGAAGAAAAGGGTTTTAAAGAATATTTTGAATAAATGAGGGTTTTTTTTTTTAAATTTCAATGTTGGGAGAATTAACTTTCTTCCTTGGATTAAAAGTTAAAAAAAAATACATCTTCTTATCTCAAGAAAAATATTCCAAGGAATTATTAAATAAGTTCGGGATGGTTGAATTCAAAAAAGTTACAAATTTTATTTCAGTGAGCAAAAAGTTGAGAAAAGATGAATCCCTAATAAGTGTGAATAAAAAAATACATTCTAAATCTAATAGGAAGTCTTCTTTACCTTACATCTTTAAGGCTTGATATTTTTTTTATGCTGTAAATTTGTGTTCCAGGTATCAAAGTAATCTAAATAAATCACATATGTTGGCACCAAAAAGAATTATGATATATGTCAAAGGAACAACTTCACATGGGTTTTTATACAAAATAAATTAAGAGGTGATGTTTCATGGTTATACTGATTCCGATTGGGATGAATATAGTAATGGTAGAAAATCAACCTCAGGAGGAAAAGTTTTTTTGGGTGAATGTTGTGTGACTTGGAATAGTAATAAACAAAATTTATTAACATTGGGAATAGTTGAATACAAATATATTACAAATACTCAGTCTTGTACTCAAATTATGTAGATGAAAGTTCAGATGGAAGATTTGAAAGTGAATGTTCCTAAACCATTGAAGATACTTTGTGATAATAAAAGTGCAATTGATCTTTCTAAGAATCTGGTCCAACATTCAAGATCAATACACATTGATATAAATTTTTACTTTATAAAAGAGAAATTTGCTGCAGGAGATGTTTTACTGGAATACATTTAAAAAAAATATCAGATTGTTGATATCTTTACAAAAGCGATGTCGAAAGAAAGGTTTGTGAAATTGAGGCTGCAACTACATATTCATCCTCCTCCTGTTTCTTCCTAAATCTCATAAGGAAGAAACCCCCATTGTGCTTTGGATTATATTGACAATGCGGGAGAGTAATTAATCAAATTTTTACTTTGTTAGAAGTTTTTACTTATATTTATTTTAGGAATATAAAGCTATGGTTATCATATAATGGGTGAGATAAAAAGAAAAGTGGGAGAAAAACAAAATGAGAAAAGAAAGAATAGGGGATAGAAAGTATGAAAAGAAATGTGAGGAGAGGTTATCTTTTCATGGACATAAAATTTTCTTACCACTAAGGTATGAAATTCCTTTAAAAAATTACTTTATCCAATAGTATGGTTTTAGGACACTCTCTTTTTGAGAAATGATATGTTTTGATAAAATTCAAAAAAACTTGAGTTATGAAAAATTATGAGAGTTGAAAAGTTGTTATGAGGGTTGTCAACAAATCAAAAGTGTGAGATTGAAGTACCTTTTTCCTAAATTGTTTTAAAAAAGTTTTTATATTTGTTGAAAACTAACCATTTTTGTATTAGAATGCTTTGATTTCCAGAAATTAGATCCATATGTATTGTATTCAAACCATCAGATCCAAAAGAATTGGAGGTAGAATTTTTTTTCTTGGAAGTCTATATTTATTGTTATCAGAGAAATAATGAAGCTACTAAAGAGTTTAGAGAGAATAAAGTGAAGTCAGTAGATAGAAAATTTTCATACTTTCTAAAACAAAATCAGAAAATGATTTTCTGATTAAGAAGTTATCATAAGTCATGAAAACAATAATGACAAAATATTTTGAAGAAATAGTGAAGAGGTTTGAAGAATTTCAGAGTTGAAAAATGGATTTTTCTAATCATAGAATAGAAATAAAAATTTTGAGAGAATCGTAACCAGTATTCTAAGAGAATCGTAACTTGTAATCTGTAGAGAATAATAACCATCATTCTAAGATAATTTTAATAAGCTTTCCAAAAATAATCATAACCATCTTTCTAAGAGAATCATAACTAGCATTCTATGAAAATCATAATCAGAATTCTATGAAAATTATAACTAGATGGAAAAAGGAAGAGATACTAATAATTATATCCAGGAAAATCAAAATATTGTAATTAGATGAGAAAGAAACAAATTATAATTGGTTGAAAAAGAATTCGTAATGATCTGATTATGAATAAGAATTAAAGTGGTTAAATTTTACATTAAGTTTTGAAAAAATCTCAAAGAAATATAAGGAGGTTTGACGAAGTCAAAGATGAAGTTTAAATGTGAGATATTTTCAGAGTTTTGAGATTTGAGGAAGTAGGAAAGATTTAAATTTTCCCACCTTTTTTACTGAGTTTCCCATAAATAATTCCTTAGATATTTAGTTAATCATCAAATTTTCTATACACATGTGGAATATGGAGCGCTGGATAAATTGAAGTGTAAGTTCTCATCTGATTGAAGTAGAATTATTTTGAGCATTCCAGAAGAGTTTGAGTTTTTTTACAGATTGATTTTGAGTTTATTGTTTTGAAAGTAATTGGATTTAGATTAAAACAAATTTGTATTGAAAGAAATCAGATCCAGATTAGAACAACATTGTATTGAAAGAAATTAGATCTAGATCAGAACATCATTGTATTGAAAGAAATAAAATACATATTACAACAAAATTGTATTGAAAGAAACCAGATCAAGATTAAAACATAATTTTCTTGAAAGAAATTGGATCTAGATTACAACATCACTGTATTGGAAGAAATCTGATCCATATTACAACATCATTGTATTGAAAGAAATCAGATCCCGATTACAACATCATTGTATTGAAAGAAATAAGATCTAGAATCCAGCATCATTTTATTGAGAAAATCAGGATCCAACATCATTAGATTGAGAGAATCAGATCTATCCAAATCAGACTGAGGATTTGGACTGATTATTTGTGGATAAGTTTCAAAAAATACTTCATTACATTTATGGGATCAATTTTTTCAAAAGAAAACATTGTAAACTGACAGGAGTTAGTATAATCATTCCTATTGGGAGATAAAAGGTGCCTAACAGGAGTTGGCATAAGTTGTATTCACTTATTTATAATAGTGGATTTCTATAGACCCACATAAGTGGCTATGGAAAGGATATATGTTCTCAAACTAAGTAAAAACCATGTAAATATCATGTAATTTTATATCATACCTTCTTTTTAATGCATTATTTTTAAATAAAAGTTGATAAGGATATAAATCTTAATAGGTTACAGGGGTTAAGTTTCAAAAAGTTATGAAACTTATAAAAAGTAGACATATGATTCAACCCACCTATCAGTAGTTATTCGATCCTTGTAACTTCAATATACTGATCCCATCAACCATTAAATTCCATTGAGAATGTTCTCAGAATTTCATAGAGTGTATTAATAGTCCTTTCATATTTTACATCTGTTTGTGGGTGATAGGCCAAACTAAAATTCACTTCGGTACTCAGATAATGTTGAATAATTCTGTCATGAACCAAATCTGGTCGCCACTAAAATCGGTGCCAAAATCAGTCTTTGACAAGGCCTGAAGGGCATTCCCAATCCCCAAAGGCTGGCACAAGTGCCCAGGTATCATAAAATGAGAATTTGGAATGATTTACCTGAGTTTATAAACTTAAAACAACAAATTAATCCAATAAAACAAATCTAGATTTTTCAAACCAAACAATCTTTTACACAAATTCAGAACTCAATTACATAGTCTAAAGAAACTCACCAAGAATATAACAAAGGTAAAAAACTAAAAGGAAACATCAAAATAACCCAAATGGCATGGGGCACCACCCTCAATCCATCTCTACAAGACTTCACCACCAAGGACCTACTAGAAACCCAAACCACTGGCACAAAAAAATATGTACCCAACCTGCAAAAACAAAAAAATAACCAAGTCTACTTACACCCAAGGGTCTAAGTAGGGTGCGAGACAATTCCCAGTAAGATACCATCACTAAGATATTCCATGTGATAAACATTCAAAGACGAAAAGCTTGCAAGTTTTCATAAATAGGAAATGCTAGTTACAATTTCTAAAAGATGCAACTTAAAAATTAAAATAGTTTTCAAGTGGGATATCATTAAGAATCAACACTTTTAAAAATAATGTCTACACTGCTGAATTTTTCCATCCAACCTTACAATATGCCGACGGTAAGCACAAAGTAACTAATGAGCCCAAGCAATAGGAAATAACCCCTAGGCACTAGCTCGTTGTGGGTCCCAGGTACCTCGTATCTCGGTGAGAGTAACCATCACAATATTTGTTCTCATGTACGAGCCACTAGTAGGGAACATACCCATAAACTAGTGGTCCCCAATAATCATCATCATTGTTTAGTTAGAGTTGTAAGCGTTAATCTTGCTAAGTGAAACTGAGGCCAAACCCCATGGATTCACTAGCATACTAGTACATGTCCACCCACCTAGATACTAGGGTTTTACCCTTGTGATCAGACAAGTTCAATAAGTCAATAAGTATACTTTTCACATGAAAATATCATTTTCACATCACAAATTCCCCAAACAGCCCACATTTATACCACACAAGTCTAAAAATTAACCTTTTCATTCAAATGAATTTTGAAATCATACTCACACCAAAAATAGCCCCCAACACATTTTGCACATGTTTCACAATTCAACAAATCCATTAACAATTTAATAAAATCTTTCCCAAGATTCTAAAGATCACATAACATACCAATAACAAGTTACATAATACCCTTTTCATAAACAAAGTCCATTTTTCACATCACACTTACGCAAAACAGCCCGAAAACATGTTTCGCACCCACATCACAATTTCATAAATCACCTCGACAAATTAAAAAACATTAACAAAATGTTTTACAACTTAAATAACCACATTATTTTTCAAAAACTCCTTTTAGGAACATACTATCACCAAAACAGTACATAAGCAACCATTTCACACTTTGTGTAACTCATTAAATAATTTTCAATTTTCATAAAACAAACCCAAGAGCTACAACCATGGTTTGCATACAAAACCCATTTCAAGACCCCAGTTCAAGACCAAAACCATACCAATAACAATACAAAACATATTTTTCATCCCTAAAAACATTTATTTAACCACCCCTAAGTTTCATACAAATACCTCAAACAATACCACAAAAGGTACACATGAAAAACACATGTTTTCACAAATCACATTCAAGAAGTACAACATGGTTTCACACATTAAAACCATTCAAAAATTCCATTAAAATTACCACATGACATTAATGCATTAACAAACCAGAATTTTAATCCCCTTTCAACACTAATAAATCACTTTCATATGTTATAAAATACACCCAAACATTTCCCCAAGAGCCATGCATGAAAAGCACCCAATTCCAAGAAAAAATGAAACTACAAAATTAAACACTTAACCAAATCCATCAAAAATAGTTTTTTCACCACACATAACAGATTTGAAACATACTAAATTAATAAACCAAGAAAGCTAACTCATCATAAAATAGTTATACATGGAATCACCTACCTTTTGAGTCAAAACCCTTGAATCTTGTTGCAAAACCTCAACCGCACCTCCGCCGCACCACAAAGAAGTGAAAAAGAACCCTAAACCATAATATTTTACCAAAAATACCCCAAATAAATCCCTAGGTATGAACCCTAACTTCTAGACACTCTATAAATTCATAAAAGAGGGAGGAAACCCTAAGGAGAAGGAAGAAATTGAAGAGAGAAACACTTACCCAAAACATATTGAAGAAAACGACCCAAAATCCACTAGTATCTAAATTTTAAAACTCCTAAACATTTAATTTAGGTTTGAAAAAGTATTATGAGATCATGTAGTAACCGGAATGGGGGAAAATGAGTAAAAATATAAGGATTTATGAAAGGATCAATTTACCTCTTCAATTCTGTGAAATTTTGGAAATCCATAGAAGTTTCTCCCAATTTCATAATTCTATGGAGCTCCAAATTGGTGAAGGAGAGAATGGGGACGCACCTTAGGTAAGTGGTCTCGGTTGAGAGTTGGAATCACCGAAAACACTTAAAACTTGAATGAGTTATTAAAGAATTTAAAAATATTTTTAATGCAAGAAATGGGATTTCGGGCAGGCCCAATCTCTTATATAAAAACTCAAATCCACCATGATTATAGATTTATAAATGGTAAAAATTAATTTGGTGGTGTTCATAGGTCAGGGGATTCCATGTATGAATTGGAATGGATGAAAAATGTTGAAAAATGAAGGAGTTATAAAGGAATAAAAATGTATTTTTAAATCTGGAATTAGGCTCACAGTTTGGCCCAAATCATGAAAACACACCCATTCCTCCAAAAATTCATGGGAAAACCTCAAAACAAATAAATAATGGAAATTAAATTAAAAATAACTTTAAAATAAGTTATGTATGCGACAATTCTCCCCACCATGAAAACGTTTCTCCTCAGAAAGTCACAGCAAGGCCAAAGCAACAACCAAACTCAAGTGAGAAACCAAGAGGTACTCCCTTGCCATGTTTCACCCCCAAAGGCCAAAACACCTCCAGTGATCAATTAAGTAAGGAATACCCTCACAAACTAAACATACACCACTTTACTGAAACAATCAACCACATTCATGCTTTATCCCAAAAGAAAAATCCTTAAACACAATATGAACAAGACTCAAGCAATTTACCCAAACAAACAACAACATCAAACAAGGTTACACTTACCTTGCTATAACTAATTACCATTGGGAACTCTCCAATATCAACGTTTACCCAAGGAATATTTAGGTGTATTGATATCTCCGAATGATACTACCTACCTCCAATCCAAGACCATGGATAAATCTGATTTATTTGTATAATGGAACAAAAATATGCTCCCCAACATAAGAGACAACCTATATTTTTACTGAGACAAAATCAAGACACTAACAGGGGGAGGCCTGAACAGAATCCACAGTACAAAGGGTATAATTCCATCAGACCTTTACAAAAGAACTTATATAAGACTCATAGTGTGTCTCCCCACCATAATAACCAACCATCTTAACCGACCAGCACGAGCTGGTACAAAAAGACCCCAAAATTTAAAGAGTTGTGACTGTCACATGGTTAGTACGCATAGTTTGGGAAACCATGCGCTAATAGTGGGGATCCTTTTATCCACATGGTTTTCTGGGTCATAGTCCCTACTAACCAAGTGAAAACCATGTTCTCAACATGTCTAGACAAACTTCAAACCTTTCTCCAAAGACTCAATGGAAACCAAAGGCGGAAGGAATAACATTGGGTGATAACATGGGTACAAGTCCCTCCACCTATTTTCACCGAATGGAAACAACAGAAGAAGGATGATGACAACATAAGTTTAAAATCTTCCTATATTTCATATTGAGGATAGGACTTTGTATAATTGTTTAAATGACCCTGAGATTTACCCTAACTATGAGCCAGCTTCTCTCCAAGACCTATGGCTGGATCTCCGATGATTGAAGCATCTTTAGCCTCGCAGTTAGGATTTGGAAACCCACTGAATGAGAATTATTCTTTCAGTGCAACCAAAAACTACACTGCAATCCCTGATAAGTTTTCCAAGACATAACACATTCCAAACTCACTTTACCCTAACCCTATATTTCACTGAAACAAGGGCTTAGAGGATGCACACACAACAAACCTTGTTTGTTCGAGTGAGAAACAATATAAGTAAAGAACACCTATACTAACCTTCCTCTAAAATGGAATATTTTTAAGTTTTTCCAAGTGAGACATTATCCCAACATAACAGATACTCTCAGATGATTGACCAACTTTCACCTTTATGGTCAATCGAGCACATGACATCATAAGGCGTCATCGAACATGACCACTACGACTGGTATAAACAATGCATGGAGAGGGACCTTATACAACATCCCCAAACAACACACAATTCTAGAAAGTGGCCACAATATCCTATCGTGGCCATATTTCCCACACTGGTGGTTTAACATGAACTCATGCTTCAAATAAACTGTGAAGAACCTAGAGGCCCTCTTAATTACCATCGAGACACTCATCCCAACTAACAACCCTAGACTACTTCCACCTTCGACGAATCAGGAAACTTAAGAAACTAAGGTCTCTTTCTACCTTCCACAAGAACTATCCCACTACAAGAGGATCTAAAAAACAAATAAAGGAATGGGTATATACTCAATCTACAGATCTTGAGAAAAAAATATTCCTTATATTGATCAATTGGAGTATTTTCCAATGGAGAAACAATCTGGGTTGCACTTCAGTTATGCATTAACCCTTAATGGGGGCGTACCTTATCCAATGAGAGAACCCAAGGACCCAACCAAGCTGGTCCATTGGTCAAAACGTGCCACAAAACAGATCAACACACATGAAGGGAACCACCATAAAGGTGTCCCGAAACATATCTCAGAGGAGACTACTAACTGATCCTTCTACCCAGCTTACTGACCAAACAAAAACCCAAAACACAGTTTGACAGGAGGGGTTCTTGGACTCAAAACATCCCACAACATCAACATTTTCCAAAAACACATAATATACACCATCCTCAAGACATCATGTTTTTCTTTAAAAACATTTCTTTGAAAACAAATGGTTCAGTGGTTAGCACATCCCCTAATGATACCCCATGGGCCTTACACATGCATGTTTCTGTGCCACACCGAACATTGTCCTCATATCCATCCCAAAACTCATCCAGTCGTGCCATCAACCATCCATCATCCCATATAACCCCATGCATGTGGTTTCTCATGAAAATACCAATGGTTAAAACAAAAATTATTTCCACTTTTCAAAACCAAAATGGTCAACTAACACATCCTTTTTCTCAAAACCACTAACCACGAGATCAAAATCCCAACTCACATCTTACAAAACTTTTCAGAAAGACACAACAATTTAGAAAAGACCCCACCTTAAAGATATTCACATCAATGTCAAAACATCTCATCCCCTTAAAACACCCTTTTATTGTTTAGAAAACTCTATTGGAAACACTTTTCAAAACCAACTTCAATATAGTTCCTAACTTTCAAAGAGGTGTAAGCACACCATTTTCCATTTCAAAAAAAATCTGAAAATTCAGTTCCACAATTTCATAAACCAAACCATTCTCTATTTATTTGAAAATCATTTCACAAAAACTTTACGCTTCTTAAAACCAAGTCACTTTAAAACCAAAGTTCCAAGATTTCAAAACTGAACCACAAAACAATGCGAGAGAAAACTAGTTTCAGTGGGTGACTTGAACATATGGTTGGTGGATATATTCCAATCACTTCACCATCACAGAGAGTTTTCTATGGAATATCCCCAGCTCCACATGGCTTTCCAAGCCCTGTGATCTCACTGAGACCATTAAACCAACTCTCTTTTCATTTCCACTAATCATCATCAAACCAAGAAAACCAATGGACTTAGATAAATCCCGACTTCTCCAAGAAAATTGAATCCCATCATGAGGTTTGGTGATCAGGAACACTACCCATAACTGGAATACCATGTCTCAAAAATCCTAACTCAAGACTATCTCGACTCTTCCCTAAATAACATGACCCAAAGAGTTAACCTCAACCTCCTTTGATACCATTTTGTCACGAACCAAATCTGTTCGCCACTGAAACTGGTGCCAAAATCAGCCTGTGACAAGGCCCGAAGGGAATTATCAATCCCCACGGGTAGGTACAAGTTCCCTTGTATCATAAAATGAGAATTGGAAATGATTTACCTAAGTTTATAAACTTAAAACAACAAATGAATCCAATAAAACAAATCTGGATTTTTCAAACCAAACAATATTTTACACAAATTTAGAACTTAATTACATAGTCTAAAGAAACTCACCAAGACTATAAAAAAGGTACAAAACTAAAAGGAAACATCCCAATAACCCACATGGCAAGGGGAACCACCCTAAATCCATCTCCACAAGACTTCACCACCAAGGACCTACTAGAAACCCGAACCACAGGCACCAAAAAATGTACCCAACCTACGACAACAAAAAAATAACAAATTCTACTTACACCCAAGGGTGTAATTAGGGTGTGAGCCAATTCCCAGTTGGATACCACCACTAAGAGATTCCATGTGATAAAAATTCAAAGATGAAAATCTTGCAAGTTTTCGTAAACAGGAAATGCTAGTTACAATTTCTAAAAGATGCAACTTAAAAATTAAAATAGTTTTCAAGTAGGATATCATTAAGAATCAACACTTTTTAAAATAATGTCAACATTGCTGAATTTTTCCATCAAAACATACTTTATGCCGATAGTAAGAACAAAGTAACTAATGAGTACAAGTAATAGGAAATAACCCCTAGGCACTAGCTCGTTGTAAGTCCCAGGTACCTCGTATCTCAGTTAGAGTAACCATCACAATATCCGTTCTCGTGCATGAGCCGCTAGTAAGGAACATACCCATAACCTAGTGGTCCCCAATTATCATCATCATAGTTTAGTTAGAGTTGTAAGCATCAATATTGCTAAGTGAAACTGAGTCCAAACCCCACAGATTCACTAGCATACTAGTACATGTCCACCCACCAAGATACCTAGGTTTTCCCCTTGTGCTCAGACAAGTTCAACAAGTCAATAAACATACTTTGCACAGGAAAATATATTTTTCAAATCACAAATTCCCCAAAAAGCCTACATGTATACCACAAAAGTCTAAAAACTCACTTTTTCATTCAAATGAATTTTGAAATCATACTCACACCAAAAATAGCCCACAACACATTTTGCACATCTTTCACAATTCAAAAAATCCATTAAAAATTTAATAAAATCTTTACCAAGATGATAAACATCACATAACATCCCACTCACATGTTACATAATACCCTTTTTATAAACAAAGTCCATTTTTCACATCACACTCATGCAAAATAGCCCCAAAACATGTTTCGCACCCACTTCACAATTTCATAAATCACCTCGACAAATTACAAAACATTACCAAAATGTTTTAAAACTTAAATAACCACATTATGTTTCAAAAACTCGTTTTAGGAACATACTATCACCAAAATAGTACATAAGAAACCAGTTCACACTTTGTGTAACTCATTAAATAATTTACAATTTTCATAAAACCAACCTAAGAGGTAAAACCAAGGTTTGAATACAAAACCCATTTCAAAACCCTAATTCAAGACTAAAACCATACCAATAACAATTAAAAACATATTTGGAAGCCCTAAAAACTTTTATTAAACCACCCCCAAGTTTTATACAAATACCTCAAACAATACCACAAAAGGTACACATGAAAAACACATGTCTTCACAAATTACGTTCAAGAAGTAAAACATGGTTTCAAACATTAAAACCATTCAAAAACCCCATTACAAGGCCCACGTGACATTAATGCATTAAAAAACCAGAACTTTCATCCCCTTTAAACACTAATAAATCACTTTTATATGATATAAAATACACCTAAACATTTCCCCAAGAGCCACACATGAAAAGCACCCAGTTCCAAGAAAAAATGCAACTACAAAATTAAAAAATTAACCAAATACATCAAAAATAGTTTTCTCACCACACACAACAAATTTGAAACATACTAAATAAATGAACCAAAAAATATAACTCATCATAAAATGGTTATACATGGAATCACCTACCTTTTGAGTCAAAACCCTTGAATATTAGTGCGAAACCTCAACCGCACCTCCGCCGCACCACAAGAAAGTGAAAATGAACCCTAAGCCATAATATTTCACCAACCATACCCCAAATAAAACCCTAGGTATGAACCCTAACTTCTATAAATTCTATAAATTCATGAAAGAGGGAGGAAACCCTAAGAAGAAGGAAGAAATTTAAGAGAGAAACACTTACCCAAAACAATATTAAAGAAAACGACCAAAATCCACCAGTATCTGAATTTTAAAACAGCTAAAAATTTAAGGTAGGTTCTAAAAATTATGTGGAGATCATGTAGGAACTATAATGGGGTAAAAATAGTAAAAATAGAAGGAGTTATGAAAGGATCAACTTACCTCTTCAAATCTGGGTGATTTTTGAAATCCAGAGAAGTTTTTCCCAATTTCGAGATTATATGGAGCTCAAAATTGAGGGAGGAGAGAATGGGGGATCGCCTTAGGTAAGTGGGCTTGGGTGAGAGTTAGAATCACAAAAAAAAATTAAAAATTGAATGAGTCATTAAAGAATTAAAAAATATTTTTAATGAAGGAAATGGGCTTTCGTGCAGGCCCAATCCCTTAAATAAAAACTCAAATCCACCATGATTATAGATTTATAAATGATCCAAATTAATTTGGTGGTGTTCATAGGTCAGGGGATACCATTTAAAAATTGGAATTGATGAAAAATGTTAAAAAATAAAGGAGTTATAAAGGAATCAAATTTATTTTTAAATCTAGAATTGAACTCACAGTTTGGCCTAAATCATGAAAACTCACCCATTCCTCCAAAAATGCATGTGAAACCCCCAAAACAAATAAATAATGTAAATTAAATTAAAAACAACTTTAAAATAAGTTATGTATGTGAAAAAATCTCCATAATTTCAATGTGAACCTTCTATCATGATCAGAAATAATAGAAAGTGGCACTCCATGAAACCTAACCACTTATTTTATGTAAATCTTAGCAAGTTGGTCAAGAGATAAATCTCCCTGAATAGAGATAAAATGGGCTATCTTGGTGAGACAGTTCACTATAACCCACATCACATTATTTCCTTCGGCTATTCTGGATAGACCAGTGACAAAGTCTATAGTGATATTTTCTCACTTCCATGACGGTATGGATAATGGTTGTAATACCCCTTTAGAAATTTGTTGATCTAACTTCAATCTTTGACACACTAGGAACCTTGTAGTGTAGTCGACAATCTCTCTTTTCATGTTATCCCACCAATAATGATCATGAAGGTCCCTATATATTTTAGTTATTAGAGGATGTATATATTAAGTAGAGCTATGAGATTCAACCATCATATCCTTCTTTATTTTTTGAATAGATGGAACACATATCCTTGTACAAAATTTCAGTACACCTTTTTTATCAATATTGAACTCAAGAAACCTCCCATTCTTTACAGCCTCTAACTTCCTTTGTAACAAAGGATATTCTTTTAGATATTTCTTTATCTTCTATATTAATGATTATTGAGAAATCATTTGGGATAGTTTTGATAATTTCCCTTCCCTTACTATTCCCATGTCCAGTTTTACTAGGTCTTTAATCAAAGTATCTCCTTGAATCCTCATCATTTCCAACACAATAGGTTCTTTCTTACTTAATTAATCAATTTTTTTCCTCTTCTAAGATGATAATGAATTGAACAATCATATTCTTTAAGAATTTCCAACCATCTCCTCTATCTATTGTTCAATTACTTTTTCATTAAAATATACTTCAAACTTTGATGGTCTATGTATATATCACATTTCTCCGGATAAAGATAGTGCCTCTATATCTTTATATAAAAAATGATTGTATCCATCTCTAAGTCATGTTTAGGATAATTCCTCTCATGAGACTTTAACTTTTGATATTCCTAGTCAATAACCTTTTCATTTTTCCTGATGAAATATCCAAGACTTTTTAGAGATGCATAACTAAAAATAACCAATCCTTCTCCGATAGAGGGTAGAGTTAACATAGGTATAGTAACCAATCTATTATTCATCTCTTAGAAACGTTCTTTACACTCCTTTTTCCAGATGAACATGCCCCCTTTTCAAGTTAACTTGGTTAGTGGATTAGAAAGTCATGAATGTTTTTCACAAAACTCCTATAATATCCTTATAATCTAAGGAAACTATGAATCTCAGTTACCGTTGTAGGATGAGGACGGTCCTCTACAACCTTTGTCTTTGTAGGATCAATAGATATTCCTTCATTGGTTACAATGTTCCCCAAGAAAGATACTTTTTATAACTAAAATTAACCTTTTCCAAAATTTCTAAATAGCATCTTCTTACTTAGATTTTTAAATATAACCCTTATATGATACTAATTCTCCTCATGACTTTTGGAATATATCAGAATATCATCAATAAAAACTACCAAAAAGTTATCAAGGTAGTCCTTAAAGAATCTATTCGTCAAATCCATAAAAATAGAAAGAGCATTAGTCAGGACAAAAGGCATAAAAACAAACTCATAATGCCCATATCTTGATTAGAAGGCGGTATTTAGAATATATTATTTATTTAACCTCAATTGATGACAACCAAATCGAAGATCAATATTGGGGAAGAATTGAGCCCCATAAAGCTGGTCAAATAAATCATCGATTCTTGGAAGGGGTACTTTTTCTTCACTATGATTCTGTTCAGTTCTTTATAATCAATGAATAGCTATATTGATCCATAATTATTATTCACAAAGAGATCATGTTCTCCCCACGGAGACATACTTGGCTAGAGAAACCCCTTCTCCAAAAGATATTGGAACTATTTCTTTAATTCCTTCAGCTTCACATTTTCCATTGTATGCGGGGTCTTAGATAATGGCTTGGATCCAAGCATGAGTTCAATGGATAAATATACCTCTCTTTCTAGGGGAGGTATAAGTAAACCCTTAGGAAATACATCATTGTATTCCTGAATTATGGGGAAATTATCTATTCATATACTTTCTTTTCCTTCTTCATCTTCACTGATTATTTTCATAAAAAAGTCTATGGGAGGTGCTTCTAGACAAATCTCAGGTTGTAATATCTCTCCTTTAAAACAACTATCTATTTTCCATTTAAGACCACTAAGATTTCCTTGCTTCTGAAGTTGATCTTAGCATTATAATTTGAGAGCTGGTCCATACCTAGTATAATTTTGAATTATAACATGGGAATAACTATGATATTTTCAACAAGATTGTGCTTGCCAAAGTGAATACTAGAGTTTGTATACACTATTGATGCTTGGATAATCTCTCCAGGAGTCTTGAATGATAACTATACTTCTATAGGTTCATGTATTGATTCTATATTATTTGAAAACTTGGAGTAAATAAAGGAATTAATCGAAAAATAATCAAATAAAGTACTTGATAGCTTTGAGAGAACAATGAGAGTACCTGTCAACACATCATTTGGAGATTCAACTTCAACCGTAAAGATAGAAGAAGTATGACCTAGATCCCTTGGCCTATGTTGAGGTTGATGGTGATTACCCTCTATTAACTTCAGATTTGGATAGTGATTGGAAAAGTTCCCAAGCTATCCAAACCTGAAGCATTGGACTTTAGGTAGGGCATGTACCATCTTCCCGTTTTCATTAATATTTAGAAGTTGAGGCTTCACCTCACTAATATAGTTATGAGAAATATGGTCATATTTTCCACAATTTTAACATTTCCTACTCCCAAGAAAGAAGTTCCCTAAATTCTTCTTCCCACATTTTTTGCATGTGGGAAGTTGTACTTGCTTTCATCCTCTTTCTTGATCAAAGATACTCCCCAAGTTTGGTTCCAAAGATCTTTTCTTTTCATTTGATCTATGGGTCCACTGTGTATATCCAAACTCCATCTCAACTTTCATAGCACTCCTCATGATCTCTATATAGTTATCATATCCTCAATTGGCTAGATTCTTCTGTAGATGTGGTCTTAGTCCACTAAAGAACCTATCAACCATCCCATTAGAATCCATGATAAAGCTAGAGGTGTAATAGGAAAGTCTTATGAACTTCATCTCATAACATCCCATAAATTCATTTTTCTTCTACTTTAGATCTAGAAATTCCTTCTCAATTTTCATTCTCATTGAACAGGGGAAATATTTTTAAAAAAAGGTTCCCTTGAACTCTTCACACTCCATAGATTCAAACTACCCACTTGGATTTGTGTTTTTAACCAATGTCCACCACTAATCAGCTTCTCCCCATAAGTGGTAAATAGTCAGAGTGAATTTCTCTTGTTCTGAACAATGGAGTATAGAAAATATCTTTTCTATAGAGCTTATCCACTACTCAACAATCAATGGGTTGGTATATCCATTGAAATAAGGTGGTTGTTGAAATATAAAGGACTCAACAGAATGTTTTTCCATTAGAGGTGAATTACGTATCTTAGTTTGATTCAAGTTATTCCTTATAAATTGAGTCATTTGATTCATCATTCTCATGAATTTTTCCATTATGTCTTCTATCAGAAGGCCATTAGTGCCTGGTATGTTGTGCTCACCATTTACGCAGTTTATCCTATTTCCCTCCATTTTCAGAACGAAGAAAACCTTAGTGAGAAACATGTTTCATTTAATAATCTTATAATTATAAATGAATTTTATTTCTTAAAATATCATGCTTAAAGATATTATTCTTTAACAACAATTAAATTTTCTATAAATCCTTTATAATGGTTAATAAAAAACTTTTGATTAACCAAACATATCCCTTGGGAGTGTCAAATCAAGAGTGTGGCAAGACCCATTGTCCTGTACCCGATTATACCGAGTCAGGATGATGCACCTTTTTGGAGTTGTTACCTCTAGGTACATCTGTTCCAGAGCCCCATCCATTTATTTGTATCCAAAAAGGGATTTATTTTCTCAAAAACCACTTATTTAATATTTCCCCAAAATACCAAGATTTTTCCCTATATTTAAACATTTCTATAGGTTTCTTCCTAAAGTTTTCAAATCAAAATTTTTACAAATAAATAAACCATCATTTTATACCAACTATGGCATATCATTTTTTTATTACATAACGTTTATTACATTATACAAAATAGATGATCTTTTAAAGTTTAGTTTCTTGAAAAAAGGTACATAATACATGAAAACCTAATAAAATATTATATTCCACTTTAAAGGCTTTATAAAAGGTTAATCATAAGTACAATTACTACATATCTTAAATTGGGGACATACATCAAAGTAAAGGGTGAGCATAAGGCCCAGTAAGGGAAAACAAGAGAAATAGTTTACATGTGATCTTGAGGAAAAAAAAATAATAACATGAAGAATATAATTATGGCCTGAAAAATAGAACATAAGGCATATCATAAATAAAATAAAATGAATCATAAATTGGAAGTGTGGATAAAAAATTTATTTTATACATTCATAAGCATATCACCAAGGTGTGTTAATGAGGTGTTATAAAAATTACCAAGGTTATTCACCAAGGTATCATAAAATATGTCATATAGAGAGATGAAATTATTAACCCAATTAATTGGAGTGATATCAGGGAAAAACCTTAATATATATTAATTTTAATGTTATATATATATATCCTAATTAAACAAATCATAAATATCCCCTGGGGAATAAAAGAAACGGGTTTTGTATCAAAATTATGGCGTTTTAAAAATTGCTTAAAAACATGATCATTATGTTATTTGTAACCCACATAAAAGAAAAGAGGGTTTTATGTATGTTAATTACAGAATAAAATAAATAATTTTTAAATATTTGTGAATACCCTTGAAAAATAAATAGTTTTTGGTATTCACATAATGAAAATAAATGAATTTCTTTAGAAAAAGCGATAAATTTTAAAAAGAAAATTCAGCAGCATCATGGGTATAAAACATGGTTTTAGAAAACATTAAAAAAATAGGGGACAAGGGTATACCATTCATAAAATAATTTTAATAAATTAAATATATAAAATTAAATCTATATAATAACATATTATATAAATTTGAAATATATACCACATAAAAAGGAAACTTGAAAGGAAAAGAGAAGTTGATATTTACCTTACCTTGAAGAGTAACTCTTAAAAATATAATATTGGGATGTTGGGGGCTTGAGGACACCTTGGTAGGAATCCTAGGAAGGTAAAACTACCATATATTCATTTAGGATGAATTTTTTATTAAGGGAATTGGATAAATGGGTGTGTATTTATATCAAACGAGGAGGATTTGTTTATTAATTTCCTTAGACGCCTAGGTAATGGTAAATGAAAAACCATGGGCTTACCCATGGTATTGGATAATTAGGACATATATTAAATTATTTTAATCCAAAATAGTTTACCAGAATTTTATATTACTTATTACATCATTATGATGTCATTAAACATACTGAAAAACTCAATCTGTATTTTTACGATTCACGAAAAATTAAAGTATTTTAGAAAATTCTTATAAATTCACCCTAAACTAGTCTTGATGTGTTGATTTCAAAAATGACAATAATTATGTCTATAAATATGATAAATTTAATTTTTAAATATAAAAATACTTATTTATTAAATATAATAGTGGATAGAAAATGCATAGTAAAATGGATAGTTAAATTTCCAACACATGAAAAAAATAAAATTATTTTATCATTTAAATTTAAAAAAGAGTGTTTAAATCATAGTATTTAATTAAAATAAATATTATTCACAATATATTTTTTATTATAATTTTTATTTATTTTTTGGAAAGTAAAATTTCTGACTGAAAAATCAATTTACCAAATTCCATCTCAATTTTATTAAGCAAAATTATTCTTAAAATTCAAATGATGAAATAAAAATTTTATTTATAAAATCGAATTAAACTTTAAGTAACTAAGGTTTGGAAACATAAACCCTTATTATGTATGCATATTACCTAAGAGAAAGGTGTGAAATGTTAGTATATTCGTGGGGTACCTCAGCTAACATCGACATAGTGATAATTTCCACTAACTTGAACTTCTCCTGTAAGAAATTTCATTCAAGCATCACTTTTTGAAGCTCATCTTGGGATTGGTCAAGAGTGAATCCTAGTAATGAAACCTCCCTCCCAAGCTTAGAAAATTTAGCTTAAAATAGAATGACTCTATTGGTTGAGACCATTAACTCTTTTTTTTTCTAACAATTTTCCTTTTCCAAAATTTTACTTATAAACTATAATGATAATGTTAAAATTATTATTGAGAGTATCGTTCCAGATGGTCATATTGACCAATAGTCATATAATAGTCAAAACTAAATGGTCACATTTCAAATTATAGTAAATTCATTATTAAAAATATATAGTAATTTTGAGTACAAAATAATATAACACACATTTCTAGGAAATATTTTATTCAAAAAGTTCAGGTCATTACAGTAAGAATTCTTCGAAGGTATTATATCATTGCAACATTAACTTATTTCTCTACTGGTGTATTGGAATGTTTTTAGATGCTAACCTTGGACTTTAGGCTTCTTCGCCTAATGCCACTAAGAAAGAGGCCTAGATGGTCACACACTAAGTGTATCCAGAATTTCAATTAAATAATATATTATTATGAATTATATTACAAGTTGAATAAATATTATTACTTCACATGGTTTAATGTTTATTAATGTTTTCATGATCACATATATTCCATCACTAGTTATTCAAGAGAACATTATGTGAGTGGCATATTTAATAAATATTTATTTTCTATTTAGTAAATATAATATTTATTTGTTTTATGATGAACAAAGAAGTGAAATTTATTTATTAAATAAATAGTCATTATTCAAGGACTGATAAATATTGTGGATGAATAGAGAACCAAGTTTATAGGTCCTGCGAAAAATAATCTATATTGAATACTATTTTTTAAAATAATATTTTATTTAATTCATGAGTTTATCACATGTTAATAAATAAAAATAATATTATTATTATAAACATGGGGTTTTGTAGGGATTAAATAAAAAATAAAAGGAAAATTTTATATTATTTATTTCTAACCCTAGTCATATATAAACCAAATTATTTAATTTTTAATTGAGCCAATTCATTTTTTTTTACATAATGAAATTCAGAGATTCCTCTCAAAGCCCTAGAAAGATCCCTTATCCAAGAACACTCTTAAGAATGGAGGGAGATCCTCCTACAGATTCCACTCTCAAGTCAAGAGAGATCAAAGAGAATACTTTGGAATTAATTCTCGATATGATCAAAGGTGAATGGTGGAATCAATAGGATCTTCCATGATAGCACCAGAATATTCTTATGACAATATTCAGAGATTTTTGGAATGCACGTGGATCACTGTTAGATGGAATCTAATCTTGATTCCTACAATGCAGTTTTGGTACAACATAGATCCATTTTCAGATCTGTCATTGAAGAAATAATTTATCATAAGTTAATTATTTAATTGATTAAATTAATTAAAAATAATATGTGATGATCCTGTACTTTGGTTCTGGCATTTATTCATTATCTATACTCTTTGATCAAATTCCATTGATCACAGTGTTTATCTTCATGTAAATCTCAGATTAATCATCAATCATGACAAAAAACAAAGTTGGGAATGACCCATCATATGCTTCTGATGCACTCAGAACCTAAAAGTGGTATCAGAGGGGGTCAAACAATTAATTATAATTATTGAAAGATCATTGATTGATTTATGCATTTATTATTGGTTTTCAATACTAGTTTAATTGTTCTTTAATATAAATTGTTATTTCAATTTTATTTCTATTAATTTATTGTAAATATAATCAAATTGATTAATTTTATGAATGAAATAAATTCTAATATCTCATCTAGAGGTTTCAATAATTTTGATCGGATAACATAAGAGTACACACCATGTAACCTATAGGTACACGCCGTGTACTAGTGTTTAATGCATAAAGAATTAATTATGAATTAATTAAAGTCATGTGAATTTATTATACGTGGTGGATTTAATTATACATCACGTGTTGACTGGGCTAGCCTGGTACATGGTTAGATGGAGTACATGTCGTGTAACATCCGTACATAGCATGTAGTCCTTTAGTCACAGACGAGCCATGTATCTTCTTACACGACCTACATGACTGGTGGCCATGTAACTCAGAGACCACATGCCATGTATCTTCTGTAAATTCTATGTACTACAAAATTTTACATGGAACGACTACATGATGAATACCTAGGCATGTTCCATGGATAGATATTGAGAATAATACATTCCTTGTATCTTAAATGTACACACCATGTACTTTTTCCAAATTACATAGAATTAAAATTAATTTATAATACTAAGAAAACCTTATCAACATGTACTTGCATGTGGTTATTAAGTTGATAGGACATGCCATGTGAAAGGTTTTTTATATATAAATGTTTAATTAATTTTTTTTATGATTTTTAAAGCTACATATAATGTTTAAGTTGTATAATGGTTATTACTCTACGTGAATTGAAGCATTAAAAGCTACATAAAAATTAAAAAAATCTGTAAATTGTGTGATCCTTATGTTGATAGTACACATCATGATATTACATGATAAGTTGTGTATGCCACATGTTGAAAGATTAAACAATATATGAGTATATTACACATTAGGCAGTGTGAATGGGTACTCACCGTGTTGCCTCCAAGGTACATTTTTGTACACAATTAATTTTAAATAAATTTATTTAATTTATTTAAAATTATGATGGATGATAATCTCAAGGAAATTCAGATGATAATTAAGATAAAATAATTTATAAATAAAAGAAGATAATGAATTGATAAAAGAGATAATGATCTTAAATAATAAGTATTGGAATTTAATGCTAATTTTATTAAATATGTAATTCATTGCATGCATGTGAAAAATCATGATCCTATACCAGAACATTGTATGTGATTGGTTTCTTTTAATTTATTATTAAATTAAATAGTTGGCCTACGTGTTATCTCTCCTCTTATTATGAAAGGGAATGTGTTCCCATGGTTTCTTTTATGTAAACCCCTTAACAAATCCTTTGGTTCCCCTCACCTACACATGATTAAAAGCATATATAATGTATATAGATCCCAAGTTAGAGGAGATGGTTTAAGTTTGGAGTTGAGTCAAAACCAATCCAAGTGAGATACATTGGTGGATAGGTGGAAAGCTGCAACATGAACCATAAATGGTTCAAAGACTTTTCCCCCTAGCTCTATGGTTAGTTTATCATTTTCTAGATAAAAAAACCATTAGTAAAACCTCATGATCATACCACTTTATTATATTATTTCTATCAGGTAACATGGTTATTTCATTTATGATATTTTGTCGTGATCACATGAATTAATGAATTAATAAGAATGCAAGATAAAACTAAAATAAATTGGATTATATGTAAATATTATCTAAGACATGGTTAATCACTTAAGTAAATAAAATTAATATTAAAAATCATTTAATAAATATAATAATTATAAACTTACACAATAAAGATAAAATCCCTCAATTATACATACTATGTTGTTATATTCTTCCACTACTTTAGTTAAAATTGAACCATAGTTCAAAGTGCATTACCAGCCAAACGTGGGGTAATTTAAATTATCATGGAATTATAACTTGAAGTTTTTGGGTTTAATTAACTTAATCCACATATAGTGATGACTACTAAATAAGGACTTAGTGTAACTAATAGAAAAAGGTTGAGGAAATACAATTTAAGGATTTTAGTATCGAGGATTCCACTCAATAGATCAAGGAACTGTGAGTTAATGCAGTTGTAATTTAGAATGCTTACTTAAAACCCTTCAAATTTCTTGACCAGACAAAGTTGGGGTGATGATAAGTGGAATATGGATCCTTTCCACTAGAATTTCCAAGCAATAAGATATTCTAAATCCAATCGTTATGGTTATTAGGTTTTGATAAAATAGTGGGAGATTAATAAATATAATATTTATTTATTCGTCTAAATTTTATCAGATAAATTACTAAAAATCATATCTATCTTATTTTTAGAAAAAATAATAAAATGGATTCAAACAAATCACTGTGATCCATACTTGATAAGGATAACTATCTTGCCGACATAAATTTATAAGAGTAGTAAAGGCACTTATGTGTTATCCTACACCATAAACAGAAATTATATGTTCTGAAAGAACCTATTACCGATGTGCTTGGTAATGATACTTGTTTGGAAGAGTTATCTCTCTATGATAAACATCTTAATGATTCCCTATATGTTCATTGTTTCATGATATCATTCATGACCAATGAGCATTTGAAGTAAGATGAGGACATGGATGTATATAAAATGATGTATCGCCTTTAGGATCTCTATCAAGAGAAGGTGATACAAGAGAGATATGATATCTTTAATGCTCTATTTACAACTAATATTATAGATTCATTTCCAAATGGGACTCATGTAGTCAAGATTATTGGCTACATTTAATTCTTAGACATCTTAAGGATTAAATTCCCAGATGAGTTGTGCATAGATCTCATAATTTCCACACTACCTAAGAGCTTATCTAGTTTTATTATTAATTATAACATGAGAAATAATGAGAAGAGTCTTTAAAAACTTCTTACTATGATTATTCAAGTGGATAAGGAAATGGGGTGTGATAAACCCACAATCCTTATAGTTAATAATAAAATGAGTAACAAGGTGATGTGGACTAAGACTCATAAAAAGTACAAATCTCCTGAGCACCGTCCTTCCATGAAATGGAAGATCTTGTAGTAGGGAAATGAAAAGAATGTAGTATGTTTTTCATGTAGAAATCAAGGACACTAAAAGAGTAACTGCATCCAGAAGAAAGTAAAAGCTAAAAGTAAATTCATTATCTAGTGTAGTCTTTCAATATATACACATTGGGTATTCTATACAACTTGTGGTTCTCACATATTTATCCAAATGTAGGAACCAAATAGATTCTAAAATATTGCTAGAGGATAGGTGGATTTTAAGGATTTTAATATCTCAAGGTTTTATACTCTATCCATTAGTGACTAACCTTTTGTTTTCAACATGAATGTTATTGGTGTTAAGGGATTTTTATTATGTACCGTCTATTACCAAGAAAATAATTTCAGTATCACGCCAATATAGAGATGGTTTTATTTTCAAGTTTCAAAATAAAAGTTGTTTATTTTATAAAGAAAACATATTTTATGGTATGGTGAATTTAAATAACAGTATTTATGTAAAAAATTATGAAAATCAAGTATTTTAAATAGATAATGATTCATGTTCACATGACTCATATAATATCCAACTATGACATCACCATCTTGGTCATTTAAAGGATAAGTGTTTGAAAAATCTATGTCAAGATAGTTATTTATACTCTTTTGAGATAAAACTACCTGAAAGATGTCATGATTTTTATAGGGAAAAAAACCAAACCTCCATTTAGTGGACAAGTTGAAAGGGACACAGATCTTATAGGATTTCTACACACTGATTTGTGTGGATCATTTCTAGTAGAATCTAGTGGTGGATATCTTACTTAATAAAATTTACTTATGACTTGAGTAGATATGGATATGAATACTTAATTAATTATAAGTTTGAGTCATTTTATAAATTAAAATAATTCAATAATTAATTAGAAAATCAAATTGTAAGAAATATAAAGAAGATTATATCAGATCGAGGTGGTGAATATATTAACCAAGAGCTCATCAACATTCTATGGGAGTTTGGGATTATATATCAACTCACTCCACATTACCCACCATAGTGGAATGGTGTTAGTGAAAGGATGAACCTTACATTGTTAGATATGGTAAGGTTGATGATGAGTCATACAGATTTTCCATTATCCTTTTTGGGACATGCATTAAAAATTGTAGCATGCACACTAAACTGAGCAAAAAATAAAGTGGGAAAAAATCCCTTGGAGTTATGGAGTGTAAATAAACCTTTTTTTGACACATACATGTGTACGGGGTTGTGAGATGTTTTTTTAATGTCCTTATTAGGAAAAAATCTAGCACCTTAGATCACAAGGTTTATCTTTATAGGGTATCCCAAGGAAAAAAGATATACTACCTATAAAACACCTTAGAAAAGAAAGTGATTGTTTCCAAAAAACACTTCTTTCTTGAGATGGAGAACATCCCTAAAAATGATAGTGGTAGAAAGATTGACTTCTATGAATTTGATCCTCAAGGTACACAAGAGTTGGTACATGAACATATTCCATAGGACCCCATGGAATATGTAGTTCCTAAAACACAAGTACTATGTATGAGCACTAGATAGGTAAGAGGATCATAGATATATGGTTTTCTAGTCACTGAATATGGTGACTCATTATTGGTTGACAATGATGAAACTCTCTTCTACAAAGAGGAATTATAGAGCTTAGAGGCTGCAAGATGGAAATTCCATGTATCAGAACCAAGTTTTTGTTCTAGATGATGCTCCAGTTGATGTAAATCTTGTATGGTGAAAATGGGTATTCAAGAGAAAATTGGACATGTAAGGTATATTAAATACCTATAAAGAAAGTATAGTGGATAAAGGGTTTAAATAACATCAAGGAATTGAACAAAATGATAACTTTTCACTAGTTTCCATGTTTAAATATTCCAGAATTATACTTGATATAACATATTACCATGACTCTAAGATTTGGAAGATAGACATAAAAACTACTTTCCTTAATGGGAACCTTTAGGAATATGTCTATATGACACAACCATAAGTGTTTGTGACTCTAGGTGATGCCAAGTTCCATAGAACCATTTATGGGATAAAGCAAGCATCTAGGCCATGGAACATTTGATTCGATGAAGCGATAAAATAAATTGGTTTCATTAAGAATGAATATGAGAAATGTGTCTACAAGAGGTTTAGTGGTAATATATTTGTTATCCTAGTAGTATAAGTTTATGACATATTACTTATTGGAAACAACATACTAGTATTATAGTCTATTATGGACTAGTTAAAAAAGTGTTTCTCCATGAAGGACATAGGTGAAGCAGCCTATATTATAGGAATCATGATCATTGATGATAGATCCAATAGGGTTGTTGGAATAAGTCAAAGTATATACATTGACCAGATACTAAATATATTTAGTATAGAACAATCGAAGAGGGAATTGGTTCTAGTTTCACATGGTATACATATTTCTAATAAAATATACCCTCAGAAACAATAGGAGAAAGAGAGAATAAGTAAGATCCCATATGCTTCAATGATAGGATCAATCATGTATGCCATGTTATACACTATAATTTATGTTGCCTTTGCATTGAACATGGTAAGTATATTTCAAGATGATCTAGGAGAACAAAATTGGTCAACTGTTAAGGCTATCTTAGGTTTCTAAGAATAACTAAAGATATTTTCTTGATGTATGAAGGAGACAAGGATCTGGTCATTAGGGGTTATACTGATGCTAGTTTTTCAAACACATCAGAATAATTTTAAGTCGTAGTCAGGATATGTTTTCTATGTCAACAGAGGAGTTGTGAGCTGGAATTGTTAAAAGTAGTCAGTTTTCACTGATTATATAGTAGAGTCTGAGTATATAGTGGATTTTTATGTAGCCTAGGAATCCATTTGGATATGAAACTTTGTACATGATCTTGATGTGGTACTGAGAAGTAAATACCCTATCATAGCGTGTCATGATAATACTGCACTAGTAGATCTTGAAAAAGAGCCAAGTTCACACCAACAGACAAATCACATGCTCCAAAAGTATCACCTCTAGAGGAATTTTTATCAAAGGGGTGAAGTTTTAGTAATAAGAGTTCCCACAAAAGAAAATGTGGAGGACACCTTCACTAAAGGACTATCTTAGAAGAATCATGAGTATCATGTGAGAGCGAGCATACTGAAGGTTACTTACAATTGGCTCTAGTTCAAATGTGATTCTATTGGAGTTGGCGTACTATAACAAACTTATGTGTACTTTAAGATAAATTGAATTATTTTTTTGAATATTAATAAAATTATTATCACATCATGTTTTTTATTCTGTGTAACATATTATGTGATAATATCCTAAGTGTAGCTGTCACACTGAAGGGTCATGGTAGTTCCTCGCTATGATGAGAGACCAGAAGTTCCATGATAACATTATTAAATATATGTTCTATAGACATATGAAATCATTTGAGGGACATAAATGATATTGTATATCAGGGGTAAATACTCATAGGACTTTGAGGCACCTTATCATGGTGTACGCCCTTGGTAATATTCAGCGTAGAATATTATGAGAATGAGACCCACCACTAGGAAATCCATATTTATATGTGTCATTGGATGTTTATATTTTTAGATGTATGAATTGATCCTTATACTTTAAGATTATTATTAACGAGTGCTATAAGTCACTTACTTTGATTTATTAATGAAAACTATAATGGAATATGTTTATAGAGAGGTAAGATATGTTGGGGGTGTCATGAGAAATATTTCATTAATTAATAATGTGAGAAAGGATTTATCCTTTATGCCCTTTAATGAAAGTTGATATCTTAAGCCCTTTTATGGAAATTATATAGACTAAATAAATCTATAAACATGGTGTTCTATAGGAAAGTTTTATTTTTGAAAAGTCAAAGAAAGATTCAGTAAGCACATATGTTGATGGCACTAGTATTCAATCTGCTTGATTAGAGATATCATGATAAAGGGATTATATTCCATAGTAATAATATATTTGAGGTATTATGACATTACAACATTAACTTATTCCTCTATGGGTACATTGATGTGTTACTAGATTCTAACTTTGGAATTTAGGTTGCTTTGCCTAATGCCACTGAGAAAGAGGCCTAGAGGGCCACACACTAAGTATATCGAGGATCTCAGTTATATAATATAAGATTATTTATTATTTAATAAGTTAATTAAATATTATTCCCACATTTGGATGAATAATTATTCATGTTTTCTTTATATCATATATTCTGTCACTAGTTATTTGAGAGAATATTATATGAGCAAAATTTTTAGTAAATATTTATTTTCTATTTAATGAATATAATATTTTTTTATTTATTGGTGAATAATGTAAGGTCCCGACCCCCGAATGCCCGGAGCCGGTGCCCATGAGACATGATGTACCAAAAATTATTACATTACATTACAATTCATTCACATATATCACATCATGTCCCATGCTACAGAGGATCATGAGGTTCAGGTTCCGGGAAAACCAACTGCATTCTGAAACTTCATTGAAGAAATGACTGATACTTGAAAAATTTTCATTTAAAACATAGGGTGAGCATTGAAATACTCAGTAAGGGGTTTGAAAAAAAATACTTAATACAACTTTTGAAAACTACTTTCAAAGATACCTTCTCTTACTTAAAATAATTCCTTTTAATAAAACAACAAGACATTTTAAGGTTGATATATATTACCGTTAAAGCACTTCATACATAAGTAATTGAACATTTAGGTGAATGCCACTAGATGAACAGAGTAAGCATGCTTGTATAAAAATTCATAAATTCTAACAAGTAAAGTAGGCATATCATTCTAGGTATGCAAGTACTACAGAGCATGAACATTATCAGAGTTGCGCATAAACAATTTCACTACAACTTATAAAAATTCACAATATAACATGATAAATGTAATGCTAATATTTTCATTAAAATTATAGAAAGGAAAAATAATCATGCATCATCATTGTCTCATCATATTCCATGTGCACTTTAATCTCATACTCATAGGTAATGGTTCTATAACCAAGGATATTTCTCTAGTTGATATAATCACTTGGTTGGTCATATAATGAAACATAATGAGAAAATGTATACTGAAGGAATCATGGTCTATGTGTCAAGGCCTTATGCCATGACCTAGGGGTAATAACCCAATCTGACTATCTCGAGAACTATCGATGCATCAAGGAGCTTACTTTTACCGGTCTTCAACCTAGAGGGATTACTTTTACCAGTCCCGAACCTGGAGGGCTTACTTTAACTAGTCCCCAACCTGGAGGGCTTTCTTTTAACTGGTCCCTAACCCAACAGTCCAATACATTTCTCATATGTCAAAATGGTCTAATATTAAAGGTGTCCCATACCACTTTGAATATTTTATTTGATATTACCCAAGGTGTCCCATACCACTTTGGGTAATTTAGTTCATTATCATGATTTTTCATATGCATGCATTATTGAATACAACAATAAATAAAATGGATAATGAAACCATTGTACATTTACTCTAAAAATACACGATATGACAATGAACATATAAAATATGGTAATACAATTTTCCAAGGCAGGCATGGACAAGAAAAATAACTGTTGCACATGTGATAATAATTAAAGCACAAAAAATGTTGAATGAATTGGGTTTTCCACATGAAATGATAACTTCTTAGTTTAAATACCTATTTCATGCACATTTAATAAAACACATGTTGATAAAAGTTCTGGTGAGCATGCAATTAGACCAACTCACAACTTGATTAACTAATAATAATAACTGCAGGGGGGTTAATTATGTAATAAACATTTAATGAGAAAACACATAATTCCTAAAATATTTTTATCTTTAACAAAATCATTTCAAATCACAATGGAGTTAATATAATAAATACAGATTTGACATAAGAACATTTTGGTTTAACCACTAAAATTATCATTCATTAAGATCTTACATGCATTTTTTGTATAAAAGTCATTAATTAAATTCTGATATTTATTACTTGGAAATAGGGTTTTGGGAAATTATACATATAAAAATATTTATTCAACTGTATGTACAAGAGATGTACATATTTATAATTTTCATAACCGAATAATATATATTGACATATTATAGGTAATAAATATTTCAAATAAATATTTAATTAATAAAACCACTTGAATGAAGACCAAAACATGTAAGGTTTATAACATGTGTGACTGAAAGTGCACACATATTTGAAATTTAGGGTTTTGCACACTAAATATAATTCCAATTGATATCAAATGACATTTCGCATCTAAAACATTACTTAAGGCTTGGAAATAATCTTTTAAAAATTATAAAATGGATTTTGATTGTAATACATAAATATGAATATATATATATATATGTAAATATATTTAAGTTTTAGAAACATAATTCCATTTAATCCAAAAATTAGTTCGCACATAAAATATTATTTAAGGACGGATATTCGAGTCTTAAAAATCATAATTTGATTTGTATTGAATTACATATGTATATATATATACATATATAATTTCATATAACAAGTTTAGAAAAAGGATTTGGCATGATGAATAGATTCAAAATAACCTTTATAAATATATAATTCCTGGTAAATCATACCTAATCATTTTTGGAAACCTTTAAATGGGTTGGACTTGGGTAATATATTCATATACTTTTATACCCGATTATACACATATTATATATATATATATATATTGGGTTTTGCTTAATGGTAACCTTTCAAGATAAACGCTTATATAGATTATACCCGTATGAACCTTAACAACATTTCAATGACCCAAATTGAAAATCCTTAAAACAGAGAAGGGTTGATATATATATATATACATATAAAATATACTCGATTATACACAGTGCATGTATAATCGGTTTACATAAATAAAATAAGTGAAATAGTTCCTTATATAGTTTATGCATGTGCGAGCTTTAACAAAACTACACCAAAACCCATTTTGAAAACAGTAAAATAGAAGAGAGGGAAAGATATATATATGAATATGTAGTATATACATAAACATATAAAAGGGTTTGATGGATCAAAATAGATTGAAAACTATCCCTTACCGAGATGAAGGAAGAGGGTTCAGACCAGGGGCCTACTAGAGGTCTTAGGAAGCTTGGGAGAGAGGTGGAGAGGATGAACCCATAGGGTTCATTTGCATGGGAGGGACTTTAAAAGAAAAACTAAGAGGTCTTGGTTCAAGCTTCAAGAGGGTCCATCTACTTGACTATTGTGGGTGAAAACAAAGCTTTGAGTCGAGAGAGGCTCCACGATACAATAATGCAGAATATATATATAGTTTATATAATATTACCCAAGGAGCATAGCTCCGGTGGATAAGTTAAGAAGTAGTGGGTGTAGGCTCGTGGAAAGGTGAGGCCAAGGTGGACCTCTGAGGTCACAGGCCGTTGAGGAGTAGTGGAGAGGGAGAGGTGGTGAGGGCGACGACCGCTCACCTGGCTTGCTGGGGAGATGACGCCGTAGGTCGGGGAAGGTGCTCGTGCGGACAACGGTGAGGCGATGATGCTGGTGTGGTGGTTCTTGTGTGGTAAACAGTGAGGGTGACGCCGTAGGAGGTTGGGAAGAACCGGAAGCCGCTGGAGGTCTGGGAGAACCGTCATCGACCTGGTTGCATTCGGGGAAGAAGACGACCCATCTTTTTGGTTTTCTTCTGTTTTTTATTCATTTATTATTATTATTATTATAACATTAATATTTTATTGTATTTTTTAAAACTCATAAAACTATCCCGTGAAAACCTACCATCCTACCCACGACTTTCCCTTTTTTTATCTTTTATTATTATATTATTATCATTATTATATTAATACAAAGTCAAAAGTTTTTATAAAAAAATATTAATACTTTAATAAAGGTTTTAAATAATAAAACGTTAGTTTTTTAAAGGCAAATAATATAATATTTTTTTTATTTATTAAATTTATAAACATATTTATATATATATATCATAATATAAATTAAAAAAATGAAACGAATTATATATATATATATCATTTTTTTGAAATTTACGAAACCCACATAATTTTTCATTCGTTTGCATAATGTATTTCTCTAAATAATGTCATATAATAATTTCAAATTGACATGTATAATAAAATTATAATAATATTAGTTTTATTAATAATTTTATTACATATTAAATTAATCATAATTTTATAATGATAATAATCCAAAACTATATATATAAAATAATTAAATATATAAAATACATTGCTTATTATTATTACTAAATATATTTAATTAATTTTAACACGTCGTTGAGTACTTAGTTATTATTTAGCTAAAACCTTAAGGACTAACGACTATAATTATAGCCGTCTAGTTTCCAACGGATACTTGAGGTAACTGTCGGATTGGTGCTCTATAAAACCAAGACTTGGGGTGTCTTAAGCTTAAGGTGATTGAAGAAGAAGAAGAAGAAGGTTCAAGTCATCCCTTTTGTGCTTAGTGTGGCTGTGGTGGCTTCAGCCATTCTTATGTTTGTTTTGATGAATACTAAGGACCCCTACAGTCTTCTCAAGGTTTTTGTTGTTTTGAGTCATCTTCCTGTAATCTTAATAGAGTTTTTAATTGGTATTTTTGGTTAGCTTAATTTCCTATTTGATCTCAGTGTATTGTAATTACTATGGTGTTCCCATTTGAATAAAGAGCCTTTCGTTCATTTTGTGTGTTTACTCTATTTCATTAAAATTTTATTATTACTTTTCTATAAGAAACCAGTTTGTTAGATTAATGGGAACATAAAATATAAAATTCACCATTACATGAAACACAGATTCTTGGGATGCTACATTATTCCCCCCTACAAATAATTGCGTCCTCACAATTCGATTGGCGTACTCCTACTGACTCGCTGACACAGCCTCCCTGACATCCTTAGTGATGTCCCTACTCAAACACTCTAGGATTTAGAAATTAAAAAGGAAAAGAACATAAAGCAACTAGGTTCTGCCTTTACAGATCCCACCTCCGTAACCAGTTCGCTGATGTCCTCAACTCTATTCCCAGGGTGGTTCCCAGTTCCTCGACCTCTCTTTCCCAGATACACCATGGGCAAGTGGAGTTACAATCCCGCATAAAATAGTTGGACTTATAGATAGAGGCATGAGCAGTGAAAATCTCAACGATATCAAGATGGACTTGGTCCCTACAGATTCATCATACCACTTCAAAGTTGAGGGGTTTGATGACAAAGAGTCTCCTGTACATACTGAAACTCAAGACTTGAAAAAGATATGCTGCATAGAGATTTCCCTCCTCTACAGCTTCCCGAAAAACCCTTAAATCCAGATAGTTTGTAGATAGGTTAAAACATAGGAAAAGACCTTCATAATATTTCCCCCTATGATTATTATATGAAAGTTGTGCATAAGTTATATGATAGTAAACATGAATCAATCCTCAGAAGAGTCGAAGGATATTTGAGTTGTTTGATGCTTGAAAAAGGAGTTTACAGTATAGCCGGAGGTTCCCAAAGGGTTCATAGTCTTCCATACATGACTTAACAATTATAGTCTTGAATATTTCAGTGAGAATGGACAAAATACTTGTTAGTGATCTTTTTTCTTCCATAGGAAAGTTATAATTAAATCACTTAGTAAGGTTTGGTCGTAGCTACACATTTTTTTTATTACCTGGTTTTTTCAAAATTGTCTGAACTCATCCTCTACTACCAACTATAAAAGTCTCTCCCCAGAATGCCTAGATCTGGTTCCCATGAGACATGATGTACCAAAAATTATTACATTACATTACAATTCATTCACATATATCACATCATGTCCCATGATACAGAGGATCATGAGGTTCAGGTTCTGGGAAAACCACCTGCATTCTGAAACTTCATTAAAGACATGACTGATACCTGAAAAATTTTCATTTAAAACATAGGGTGAGCATTTAAATTCTCAGTAAGGGGTTTGAAAAAAATACATAATAAAACTTTTGAAAACTAATTTCAGAAATACTTTCTCTTACTTAAAATAATTCCTTTTAAGAAAATAAAAAGACATTTCAAGGTTGATATATATTACCGTTAAAGCACTTTATACATAACTAATTGAACATTTAGGTGAATGACACTAGATGAACCGAGTAAGAATGCTTGTATAAAAATTCATAAATTATAACAAGTAAAGTAGGCATAGCATGCAAGGTATTAAAGTACTACTGAGCATGAACATTATCGGAGTTGCGCATAAACAATTTCACTACAACTTATAAAATTGCACAATATAACCTGATAAATGTAATGCTAATATTTGCATTAAAATTATGGAAAGACAAACTAATCATGCATCATCACTATCTCATCATATTCCATATGCACATTAATCTCATACTCATAGGTAATGGTTCTATAACCAAGGATATTTCACTAGTTTAAATAATCACTTGGTTGGTCATATACTAAAACATAATGAGAAAATGTATACTGAAGGACTCATGGTCTCTGTGTCAAGGCCTTGTGTCGTGACTTAGGGGTAATAACCCAATATGACTGTATCGAGAACTATCGATGCATCGAGGATCTTACTTTTACCAGTCTCCAACCTGGAGGGCTTACTTTTACCAGTCCCTAATCTGGAGGGCTTACTTTAACCAGTCCCCAACCTGGAGGTCTTTCTTTTAACCGGTCCCTAACCCGGCAGTCCAATACATTTCTCATATGTCAAAATGTTCTAATATTCAAGGTGTCCCATACCACTTTGAATATTTTATTTTATATTACCCAAGGTGTCCCATACTACTTTGGGTAATTTAGTTCATTATCATTATTTTTCATATACATGCATTATTGAATACAAAGATAAATAAAATGGATAATGAAACCATTGTACATTTACTCTAGAAATACACGATATGACAACAAACATATAAAATATGGTAATAACAATTTTCCAAGGCAGGCATGGACATGAAAAAATAACTCTTGCACATGTGATAATAATTAAAGCACATAAAATGATGAATGGATGGGGTTTTCCGCATGAAATGATAACTTCTTAGTTTAAAGTCCCTATTTCACACACATTTAATAAAACACATGTTGATAAAAGTTCTAGTGAGCATGAAATTAGACCAAATCACAACTTGATTAACTAATAATAATAACTGCAGGGGGTTCATTATGTAATAAACATTTAATTAGAAAACACATAATTCCTCAAATATTTTTATCATTAAAAAAATCATTTCAAATCACAATGGAGTTAATATAATCAATGCAGAGTTGACATAAGCACATTTTGGTTTAACCGCTAAAATTAGCATTCATTAAGATCTTACATGCATTGTTTGTATCAAAAGCATTAATTAAATTTTGATATTCATTACTTGGAAATAGGGTTTTGGGAAATTATACATATAAAAATATTTATTCAACCGTATGTACAAGAGATGTAAATATTTATAATTTTCATAACCGAATAATATTTATTAACATCTTACATGTAATAAATATTTCAAATAAATATTTAATTAATAAAACCACTTTAATGAAGACCAAAACTTGTAAGGTTTATAACATGTGTGACTGAAAGTGCACACATATATGAAATTTAGTGTTTCTGCACACTAAATATAATTCCAATTTATCCCAAATGACATTTTGCATCTAAAACATTAATTAAGTATTGGAAATCATCTTTTAAAAATTATAAAATGGATTTGGATTGTGATACATAAATATGTATATATATATATGTAAATATATTTAGGTTTTAGAAACATAATTCCATTTAACCCAAAACTTAGTTCGCACATAAAATGTTATTTAATGATGGCTATTAAAGTCTTAAAAATCATAATTTGATTTGTATTGAATTACATATATATATATATACTTATATAATTTCATATACCAAGTTTAGAAAAAGGATTTGGCATGATGAATAGATTCAAAATAACCTTTATAAATATATAATTCCTGGTAAATCATACCTAATCATTTTTGTAAACCTTTAAATGGATTGGACTTGGGTTATATATTCATATACTTTTATACCCAATTATTCACTTAGTATATATATATATTGGGTTTTTCTTAATGGTAACATTTCAAGTTAAACCCTTATATATATTATACTCGTATGAACCTTAACAACATATCAATGACCCAAATTGAAAATCCTTAAAATAGATAAGGGTTGATATATATATATAAATATACAATATACCCGATTATACACAGATCATGTATAATCAGTTTACATAAAAAAAAGTAAAATAGTCCTTTACATAGTTTCTGCATGTGCGAGCTTTAACAAAACTACACCAATACCCATTTTGAAAACCATAAAATGGAAGAGAGGAAAAGATATATATATATATATATGAATATGTAGTATATACAAAAATGTATAAAAGGTTTTGATGGATCAAAACCGATTGAAAACTATCCCTTACCGAGATGAAGGAAGAGGGTTCAGACCAGGGGCCTGCTAGAGGTCTTAGGAAGCTTAAGGGAGAGGTGGAGAGGATGAACCCATAAGGTTCATTAGCATGGGAGAGACTTTAAGAAAAACTAAGAGGTCTCAGTTCAAGCTTCACGAGGGTCCCTCTACCTGACTATTAGGGGTGAAGATAAAGCTTCGAGTCGAGAGAGGTTCCACGATACAATAATGTAGAATATATATATATAGTTTATATAATCTTAACCGAGGAGCTTAGCTCGGGTGGATAAGTTAAGAGGTAGTGGGTGTAGGATCGTGGAAAGGTGAGTCCAAGGTGGACCTCTGAGGTCACGGGCCATTTAGGATCAGTGAAGAGGGAGAGGTGGTGAGGGCGATTACCGCTAGCTTGGATTGCTAGGGAGACGATGCGGAAGGTCGAGGAAGGTGCTCGTGCGGCCAATAGTGAGGCGACGATGCTGGTGTGGTGGTGTTTGTGTGGTCGACGGAGAGGGTGACACTGTGGGAGGTCGAGAAGAACTGGAAGCCGTTGGAGGTCCGGGAGAACCGCCATCGACCTGGTTGCAGTCAGGGAAGAAGACGACACATCTTTTTTATTTTCTTCATTTTTTTCATTTATTTTTATTATTATAACATTAATATTTTATTCTATTTTTTAAAACTCATACAACTATCACATGAAAGTCTCCCATCCTACCAATGATTTTCCCTTTTTTTATATTATATTATTATATTATTATCATTATTATATTAATACAAAGTCAAAAGTTTTTATAACAAAAGTATTAATACTTTAATAAAGGTTTTAAATAATAAAACATTAATTTTTTAAAGGCAAAGAATATAATATTTTTATTTATTTATTCAATTTATAAACATATATTTATATATATATCCTAATATAAATGAAAAAAAGAAACCAATTATATATATATTTATCATTTTTATTGAAAATGCACGAAACCAACATAATATTTCATTCATTTTCATAATGTATTGCTCTAAATAATGTCATATAATAATTTCAAATTGACATGTAAAATAAAATTATAATAAGATTAGTTTTATTAATAATTTTATAACAAGTTAATTTAATCATAATTTTATGATGATAATAATCCAAAACTATATGTATAAAACAATTACATATATAAAATACACTGCTTATTATTATTACTAAATATATTTAATTAATTTTAACATGTCATTGAGTAATTAATTGTTCTTTAGCTAAAACCTTTTGGACTAACGGCTATAATTATAGCCGTCGAGTTTCCAATGGCTACTTGAGGTAACAGTCGGATTGGTGCTCTATAAAACCAAGACTTGGGGTGTCTTAAGATAAAGGTGATTGAAGAAGAAGAAGAAGATGGTTCAAGTCATCCCTTTAGTGCTTAGTGTGGCTGTGGTCACTTCGGCCATTCTTATGTTCGTTATGATGGATACTAAGGACCCCTATCATCTTCTCAGGGTTCTTGTTGTTTTGAGTGGTCTTCCTATAATCTTAATAGGATTTTTAATTGGTATTTTTGGATAGATTAATTTCTTATTTGATCTCAATGTATTGTAATTACTATGGTGTTCCCATTTGAATAAAGTGTATTTCGTTCATTTTGTGTGTTTACTCTATTTCATTAAAATTTTATTATTACTTTTCCATAAGAAACCAGTTTGTTCGATTAATGGACAACATAAAATATAAAATTCACCATTACATGAAACACAGATTCTTGGGATGTTACAAATAATGATTTGATATTTATTTAATAAATAAATTTCCATTATTCAAGTCACAATAAATATTTTGTAGGAATGATATATCGAGTTTATAGGTCTCATGAGAAATAATATATATTGAATATTATTTTATTAACTAATATTTAATTTAATTTGTGAGTTTAGCACATGTAAAGAAATAATAATAATATTATAATAAACATGGGGTTATATAGGGATTAAATAAATAATAAAGGGTGCTTGTGAAATTATTTATTTTTAAACTTAGTGGTATATAAACTCGATTATATTATTTTTCAATAGATCCAATTCATTTTTGTTGTGCACAATGAAATCCAGAGAATCCTCTCAATGCCCTAGAGAGATCCCTTCTACAATAACTCTCTCAAGAATTAAGAGTGATATTCCTCCACCTTCCACTCTCATATCATAATAAATCAAAGAGAATATGTTGGAATTGATTCATGGGGTGATCAAAGTCAAATAATACGAGTTATATGATCTTCCTTTCTAGCACCCTGATATTCCAACAATGATGTTCAAAGATTTGTAGCACGCATGTGGATCACTGCTAGAGGGAAACTAATCTTGATTTCCACAATAAAATTATGGTACTATGTGTACCTTTTTTTATATCCATCAACAAAGAACTAATTTCTTGCAAGGTAATTATTTAATTGCTTAAATTAATTATAAATAATATGTGACTTTCATGTGGTTTGGTTTTGATGATTATCCATTGTCTATACTGTTTGATTCAATTATGTTGACCATGAAATTTATCATCATGTAAATATTGGATTAATCATCGATCATAACCAAAATAAAAATTGGTCATGACCCATCACATGCTTCCACTACACCTAAAACCTACACCTTTTCAGTTTTTCAATTGGTTAGAGGCTTTCAAAATGGATTATAGCTTGTGATCTGGAAGTTTGATAAATTACAGTGTGATTGAATATTTTCTTTTTATGCAAAGCATAAATCTACAGTGAAATTATGAGGGTTTCACTATTCTCTCCTCAAAATTTCTACACTATTTTTAATTCCTCCTTTAGCTTCCCTCCTTGGTATCATGGAACACCAATTATGGTGTGGTTAACTTGGTCCTTTGCATATTCTTCTCAACCCCTGGCTAATATCTAACACTACTTTAGTAAACATTACTTTTCCTTTGGGGAGATTTGAGGCACCTAATGGGGATCTATGGGGGAACACTTTGGTGCCTCAAGAATGACTTTATGTCTTTAAAGATAGATACTAAATGACTCAAAAACCAACACTACATAATTGAAAATATAAAACTTACCTAGGTTACCTCATAGTAAATGATTTATTTAAAGTTCAAAGCTCAATGTACCATGTTCCCTATACAAATTCCAGTGAAAGTAGACTCCCCATTTGAGATTTAATCATGTATAACTTATGACAATTCCCATTTACCTTAAACATGGTCTATTCATTAATTTGAATCACAATTTCTCAATGAGGTAACACTTTTATGTCTTTAAATGGTCTTGACCCTGTTAACCTCAATTTTCATGATAAAATCTCAAAAGTGAGTTAAAAAATAGTTCCTTACCTATTAGGTGCAGATCTTTCCTTTAGATGTGTTGGTAATTCCATATTATTGTCTTTTATTTTTAAATATCAGTGTTGGTATAATAATCCCTCCCAATATATTATAGTTTATCCAATTATAGTAATTTCTTCCTTAAAACTTCATCTTCTTTCCAGTTTAGAGCCTTAACCACTTGAAATTATTGGTTGGTAAGACAAAACAGTATATGGAATAGTTACCCATATAATAATTGGAATTGATACATCACCAACTATGTACTATAGGCTATTTAGTAATCCCATAAAGCATCATTGAGTTTGATTGAACAATATTTTTAATATAAGCACACATTCTTTTCAAGAATCTAATTAAAATCTATTTTGAATATCTCTACTCATCTACTAGTTTGCAAATGATACAAGGTTATTATGTTGTAGAGAACCCCATTCTTATTCAAAACTTACCTCAAGATATGTTTTTTAAATTGGGTGCCTCTATTACTGATCAATAGCTTTAACACCCCAAACATAGAGAATATATTCTTCTTTAGGAATTTTGTAACCACGTTTTTTGGTGTCCTTAGCTTCAACTCACTTTGAAACATAGTCAAAACACACCAAGATGTAGGTATTGTCGAATTAGTTGGGGATAGTGACAATGAATTTGATCCCCTAAACATTGAAAACCACTACCTCCATGATGGGGTGCTGGGGAATTTTATCTCTCTTTTTGATGTTCCTGGTTTACTAACAATGATTATATTCCACCACAAATATTCCTGCATCTTGGTGACATGGAGACTAGAAAAATTTTGTGTACAAAACCATTTCCATAGTTCACTATGGTCCATGGTGTACTCTAATTGGAGAGGATTCATACAAATCCATCACATTACTAATTTCATTTTCAAGAATACATCTTCGGATTATGCCATCAGTACACTACTTAAATAGTAGTGGATAATCCCAAAATTAGTAGAGAACATCATATAAGAATCAATTCTTCTAAAGGTAAAAGAACCATGAATAAATAATCTTGATGTACATGTAGTTCAAAATATATAAGAAATTGTTTCATTTCAAGGTCCACTGCAAATAAATGATCATCCAAGAACTTATCATGGATCTTCCCTACATTTTTTTAAAGATGGATGGTGCCTGGCCAGAAAAGCAGGGCACTATAGAAAATAAATAAAAGAGTAACAAGAGTTTAAAAGACAGAAGCATATTACAATATCTATTATAAAAGGGAAGTAAGTCATCAGGGAGTTCATCAATCCAGGTAATGTCTTGATTGACTCCTTTGTTTGCAAGACCATCAGCAACCATGTTAGCTTCATGATAAATGTGAGTGATGATGTAGTTGGTGTCGTGAAGAGCAAAAATGTAGTCCATACAATGAGTGGTGATCGACCATGCCAGATGTATCACACCATTCCAAACGGCTTGCACAATAGTGGTCGAATCACTCTCAATCTAGAGGTTGTTCCATCCATGTTGTTTGGAAAAAGAGACGGCATGAATCATACCCATCATTTCAGCTTCCAGAGAGGGGGAAATGCCACAGCTACCATAGAAACAACCAATGATCTGACCAGTGTGATTTTTGAAGACAACGCCACAACCCGCAGGACCAGGATTGCCTTTGGAGGTGCCATCCACATTAACCTTAATCCATCCTGGAAGAGGTTCACGCCAAAAGACTTCAAAAGTGTGGTGTGGTTGGCGAAAGTTTCCAGAAATGCGTAATCGATGAAGGATGCTAAAGCCTTGCACCATGTTGTTGCAGCGACCCATTTGGATTGAAGCAGCTTCGCGAATGGCAATGAGGATCCAAGTTTTACCTGCATTAAGATTGGGTGAGCATTTATTATGAATAATAGCATTTTTATCATACCAGATCACATGGTGAAGTTCAGGGATAGCAGCAAGAAAGATGTTTTTAATTTGTTGAGAACTATTAAGATCCACACATCTTTTTAATTGAGTTTTGGTAGAGTCATGTATCCACCATCTGCAGTCAAAAATATCAAAAATATAATTCCAAAGAGCAGAAGCTGTGGCACAAGAAAGAAATAGATGATTAGAATCTTCTCTCTACTGATTGCAGAGGCTGCATTTAGAACAGAGTTGAAAATGAGACGACTGTAGACGATCATCAGTGGGAAGTATATTATGAGCAAGGCGCCATATAAGAGTAAATCATGAGGGTTTTATCCAAGGTTTTTCAAAACATTTTATCCACCCAAAATCATTATCAGAATTGCAAAAGAAGTGTTTGTACAAGTTTTTAGAATCAAGAATACCAATGTGAGAAGGTTCCCAAACTAAGAAATTGTCAGCGTTTGAGAAGGGATAGGTATCAATGAAATTAATAATGTTAGCAGGAAGATGATCATTACAAGAATTAAGAACATCTCTAATAGAGAGGTTGGTGTTCCCAGGGATTTGGTCAAGGGAAACCCTGGAAATTAATGGAGCGCCAGCCCAGTTATCTAACCAGAAGTTCAGGGAGGAGTTTATAGAGGACATCCACCTAGAGTTACTCATGATGGCGAAAAAGGAATGCTTCAAGGATGGCCAAGTAGAGGAGGAAGGAAAGGAAGTATTGCCTTTTTTAAGTTTTAGAAGAAATCTTTTTTTGAGGAAGTTGATAGACTCCGAGTTATTATAGAATAAGTTCCAAGTGAGCCTAGCTTATAGAGCCTCATTAAAATGTTTGATATTTTTTATGTTGATACCTCCTTTCTCAATTGGTTGACAACAAGTAGACCAGGGTATGGTGAGAAGTTTTCATTCCACAGTGCTACCAGTCCAAACAAAATTTTTGATTGAGGTGTTTATTTTTTTAATAAGACTAGTAGGCCAATTGTAAATCATTATAGAGTAAACCATTTTAGAGACAATTGTGGATTTGACCAGACATATTCTACCTGCCATAGAGAGAGATTTACCTTTCCAAGAGGAATGTTGGTTTGTAATTTGACTGGCAATATCAAGGAAATGACAGGATTTGGGTCTTCCCCAAAAGATGGGGACACCTAGGTACTTGAAAGGTTTAGAACCCTATTTTATGCCTAAGTCATTTATAATGTTGCATTTCCTATTAGATGGAATTTTTTTTCCAAAGTAAATATAAGATTTTTTCCAGCTAATCATTTGACCAAAGACATCCTCATAGTGTACAAGGTCATTTTTGAGAGTGCGTATATTTCTATTATCACCTTGAAGAAAGAGAATGATATCGTCAGCATACAACAGGTGAGTAGTATCATTTAGATTACGCAAAATGTGGATGGGTTTGAGTTTGTTTTGATCAACCAGATATATGAGTAGTTGGCTAAGATAGTCCTCCGCAATGGAGAAAAGGACGGAAGAAAGAGGGTCCCCCTGCCTGACACCTTTTGTACATTTGAAATAACCCCTGGGAGAACTGTTAATTAGAATAGAGATGGAGGCCGAATTGAATAAAGAATGGATAGTAGTGGTAAAAGCATCACTAAAACCAAAATATTGAAGCACTTTAAAAATAAAACTCCAGTACATGGTATCAAAATCTTTTTTAATGTCAAGTTTAATGGAAATATTACCACCTATGTTGCTTTTTTTAAGGTGTTAAAGCATTCTAAAGCAAGGCCAATGCAATTTTGGATGGATCTACCTTTAATAAACCCAAATTGATTCCAAGAAACTAATTTTTCAGTGATCGAAGAGAGTCTGATTGCAATGATTTTCATGATGATTTTAAAGAGGGTGTTAATGAGGGCAATGGGCCTGAAAGAATAGATCTCAGAAGCATTGTTAACCTTTAGAATTAGAGAGAGAAATTGAGTGTTTAGACCATGAGGGAGGACACCATTGGAAAAGAAGGATTTAACAAGCTTACAAACATCAAAGTTAATAATATCCCAATAGTGTTAAAAGAAACCATTACTAAAACCATCAGGGCCAGGAGCACTATCAGGGTTTAAACTGACAACATTGTCTTTGATTTCATGATCAAGAGGGGTGCTAAGAAGAAAGTTGTTATCTTCATCGCTAACCACCATCGAAATTATCTCAGGTAAGAGGTCCTTATTTCTATCAGGGACATTAAAGACAAATTCAAAATGAGGCACAATATGGTTGACAATATCATTTTCATTATCTAAAATGTTGTCACCATCATTTAAAGAGGCAAGAGGTCTACAAGCTTTCCGATCTCTTTAAAGGGAATTATAGAATTTAGTGTTTCTGTCTCCATCGGATAACCATTTAACTTTAAAAGTATGTTTTCTAATTCTTTCTTTAAAAGTGATCAAAGAGTTGAGTTTTGTCGAAATGTTGATTTCATGGCTCGGATCAGTGCTAAAGTTGGAGTTTGTGCTATGGTTTTGAATCTGGTCCAACACATTCTCAAGGAGGAGAATATCCTTGTCCATTTGTTTGACATGAGAGCTACACCAAGCTTTGAGCATCTGTTTGAGAGATTTTAATTTGGAAGGACAAGAAAAGTCATCATTTCAATGAGTCATGGAAAGCCAAAAGTTCTTAACTATGTCAGTGCATTCAGTGTTGGAGAACCAGACATTATTAAATCTAAAGGGGAGAGGACGTTTAGTAGTGTTGGTTGAAACATTGACCAAATTGGGTGATGATCAGAGTGCATCTTATGAAGGGTGGTGCTGGAAATGGTGCCCCATTTATCTAGGGCAGTAGCATTTGTGAAGGCTCTATCAAGTTTGGAGGCAACCACTCTATTATATTGTTTTCTAAACCAGGTGTATTTGGCACCCGTTAGATTTATTTCAGTAAGGTTATTGTCTTCGATGGTGGTTTTGAATTCTCTCGTGGAGATCGTATCATGTGAAAGACCAATTTTCTCGCTAGAATTGAGAATAGTGTTTAAGTCTCCAATTAAAAACCAAGGATTTGGATTGCTATTGTTTATAAGGGTGAGGTCATCCTATAGAGGTCTTCTATCTTGATATCCATTCTTGGCGTAAACAAAAGAAAAAATAGTACGAGTACTCTCAAGGATAAAATCACAGGTGAGTACTTGATCCGATATGTTAAAGATGTTGACATTTTGAATGGACGAGTGTGAAAAGACCCAAAGGAGAGTGAGGGGTCAAATATTTGTGATAATTAATTAACAAATCTTCAGTAAAAATCAACATGGCTCTAAAAATTCCAATATCTCACAGTTTTTTCAGTCCTTAAAACTTTTTTATTAACTTTATTTTTTAAGGTAAACATTAATCCCATCCTTGGATATACATTAGAAAATAAAAATACCATTGGTTCCCATGAAATGAAATTTCTCCCAATTTAGCACCAAACACGACTCCTCACATATTTCAAGAACGAAATCAAGTATATTTTGGAAAAATTCAAATAACCACCCATATAATAATAATTCATCCATGAAAACTTCTAGGAAACCATCTTCCATCCCATGAAAGGTATGTGTAATACATCAATAAAAAGTATTTAGTGCATTACATATGCTAAAATACATTCATCAGTATGTAAAGTTTTTATACAGGTAGGTGAAGGTAGTTTTCACATGATCTTTGAGTGCCATGATAATTTTATTATACATAAAATAACTATATAAGAAGCAACAATACTGATTCCCAACCAATATCTATAACATATTATTAATAAACAAGTGGGGAAAATTATCCTTCATCACTGCCACATTTAACTTCATGTAGTTGAATCACACTATCTGTCCAATAATTACTTGATTGGAGATAAGCTCGTAATATTTCTTCAATATAGTCATGCCTCATTTCTTTGGGACAACTTAGATTGGGATGTACCATTCACTATCTGGAATGGAATAAATTAACCCAGTATCCAACAACTTCAACGCATCCTTTTTCATGACCAACTTCATTGGAGGGATCAACCTTATTTAGAGTCTTCATGTCAGTCACCTTCATTCCTCTAATATGAATTTGTATGTGGAAAATATAGGTATAATTACTTTTAAATCTACCACATTCCAAGAAATGACCTTCTTCCTTTATTCAAACACTTCCATCGACCACTGATCTTACTATTTTGAGTGATCTGCATTAAAAATCACTAGAATTTCCTTGTCTTCACCCAAAAATATATAATTAAGAGTGTTTAGGAGTTTCTTTAGTTATATCATTAGTTAATTTATAATTGATGGTATTATTTCTAGAAACTTCTCCCTATAAAGTTGTTATACAACCAAAAAAACTCATTTATTCTTTCATCTCATCGTTATTGTATGATCCTTTCTCAACTTCTTTTTCATTAGATACCTCCTCCTCCTTAGACATAGACTCTATATATCTATAACTATATTTATTGGTGGTGATGAGATAACAATATCATGGTTTATATCTATGTTTGAAATATTTGGTAATGTCAAATTGAATCTACTAATCTCCCACTAAAAAATTCAGTCACCCATATATGACCTGGATGATGGAAGTTTTAGTATCAAAGAAAGAGTGATCAAGAATGATTGGGACCTCATAGATCTATATACCAATTAAAACCCTAGAGGACCTAGATTATAAATAATATTTTTCCATCCATATATTTTCTATCCTTGATTCTACTGATCCAACCTCACCCATTTTCCATATTGATTTTGATTGTATAATTGAGGGTAATTATAGTTAACAAAGATTACCTCTCCCATCTAAGAAACTTAATATACAAGTTGAAAATTCTAAAATAGATGAGGACCTCCAGACATTGCACATGAAATTAATTTAATAGTCCTAGAGAGTGTTTCTTGGTTATGGATGGCTAATAACATCTTTATCATTTTAGACATTTCCATAAGTAGAGTAGCTAGTTTGATCATCTACTCTACTTGGTGCCCACCCCTCTTACTCAGGACTCCATCACCTTTACTTTGTTAAATTTTATTTTCAAAGTCTTATTGGATGGACTGAGATTTTTTGGGGGTCTTATTCATCAATCCTACTCCCACCACCAAATTCACTACTACCCTGAAGTTATTATGCAACCTAAAATAAAATGTCTGCAACTGCATCCATAAGGTAACTTGATAGTATGGGAACCTACATAGAAGCTACTAAAATATCTACCATGATTCATAGGTTGATTCACCACCTTATTATGTGAAATTATAAATATCTCTTTTAATATTTTTAATATTATCTAATGGAAATTAGTTTTTCAGACATTTACAGTTGATATCTTCCAATGTCATAATAGGTCTAGGTGGCTATGACTTCATACACTCCTTAGCATACCCCATTAGTGATAATGGGAAGAACCTAATACAAATAACAAAATAAAAGACTATATTTTTCTTAATGATATCACAGATCTTGAGAAAATTAAAAATATAATTATGGGGGTAGTCATTCTGTCTCCCCTCAAATTGCCTGAAATTTTAGATCATTTAAAATACACTCAATTTTAGCTCAATTTTATTTTTTTGAAGGGGTGTGAATACAATTCATGGAGTAGAACCATATATAAACTAATGTTTTCAGTCCATAAGTGTCATCTCTTATGGTTATTTACCTCCACCAATGATTTTGGATTCCTCATCCCATGCTACCCAAGCTCCCTTATTGTTTTCCATGACTACTCTTCTATTGTGAGATAAATAACAGTCTATCTCCATGTAGAATTCCAAGGGATCCTCAAAATCCAACATCCTTGATCTTGTGTGTGGAGTTTTTCTCATACACCTATAAACTTTAACAATAAAAAATTAAAACAAACATATGAATAACAGATAAAATAAAGTGAAAATAGAAAAATTGAAGAATAGAGTGAAACATTCAATCAATACATGACTCTGAAGATTTTTTTCTACTGTTTCATTGAAAATAGTTCCAAAAATATAAAACCACTCAAGGAATCATAAAATAATAGGGGTAATTGGTCATATTTTATAATTTAAAACATAAAACTCTAGTCACTGAAACTACAAAAATACAGTATAGGGATTTAAAGTCCCAAGGTTGAACCATGAGGGACATGGAGGATCATATGATCATCCTCATATGTTTATTTAGAAAAATGTATGAATGATAAATATTTCAAGTACACAAGGTTGATTAAAACGTGATAGGGTAATAAGGGTAGTAGAACATAGATCAAAATTGGGTTAGTTAGACTTTAGACAAGAAACATAGATGGTGGATCAATTCCAAAGGATATTTTCCTAAAGATGAGGATTAATACATCTTGTGAATCATCATGGGTGACTAATTATGAGACTTATTAGAATAAATAATATTCTTGGTCAGTGATAATTAAAACTAACTTGGTTTATTTGATTCATGTAGTCAGGGCTAATGTAGTAATACCCAGATGCATTCTGTGCAATCTTAGAAGCAATAAGCAGTGTTATTTTCAAATATCACTCACCCATTACACTCTATCACATTGGGGTTCATCCCTCAATTCCCTTAATCCTCATTAGGTGAATAGGGGTTATAATTAAAAGAGGATTAATGCTATTTTAATCTATATGCGTGACTCATAACCCGAATTAATCATTTATGTCAAAGCACAATCCCCCCACTCTTGATCCAAAAACCCTTAATAGACTACTCATTCATGATGAATTATCCATCCATCATAAGTGAAATAGTGGAATAAAGGGATTAAAAACTCATATGAAAAATAATAGAATGAGAAGAATGCATAAAAAGAAAATAGTGAAACTTTTATACTATAAACACTTCAATCTCAATCTACAAAATCAAAGCATTAAAGTCTTAAAATAATATTCAAATTTACCCTTGGAAGTATTCTTTACTAATTTAATTTTTATATGGTATCTCTACTCTATCCTTTAATTTTGAATTCTTGACCAATTAAAAATTAAAAAACTTCAGAAGAAATAGGTTAATCATCGCCATGAAACAACCATGATGATTTCTTTATGAAGAAATAAAAATCCATATTTCCCATTGATTTTTTGACTAGATCTACGATGTAAGTATCTTTCTATAGAATTGAAAAAATGTGTCTTAATTTTAATCTAAAACCTTTTAAGATAATGAAACATTCTTTAAAATATTTTTGGCCATGGTTTGAAAATATTTAAAATATCTTCAAGTAGGTTACGATGCAAAGAAGTGTTGTGGTATAGAGGTTAGGTACCTCGGGTTCCATGGATCTTCCATTTTTTAACCCTCTATGCCATGGTTTAATCATTGTTGTGAAGGATGAAATTATTCCTCAAATGGTAATTGTTGGCATATATGGGTATTGTTCATAGAAGAATGTATCACCCTAGTGAAAATGACCATGTTGTGGTGCAATCCTTATCCAAAATTTCCAATGGTTAAGATGAGCAGTGTGACATCATATCATCCTTGATTTTCACATATCTCATTTTTGAATAGTTCCCTCCATAATTGAATCCCAAATCATACTTATTCCTTTTATGATGCTTCTTAATAATAAACCACACACAAGAGACCACTATTGAATTCCTAGGGTTTCACCCCACACTACGACCACTGACCCTTGCCTATCGTCAAATTACACAAGACAAATTTTACTCTCACCACACACAGACCAACATTTGTCTCTCTACTCCCATATTTCATATGATGTGTTTAATAGGCTCTATTTTTGAGCTCAAAAACTCCTCTGGTTTCTAGTTACTCTAATAATTTAAGGTCAGGGTTCTATATATTTTTAAGTTTAAGCATCACTGGTTATGGTGTAGAGATATATCCAAGACACAAAAGTTACCCTTACACAATCTTTCGGATTTTTCCAAATTTCCATTTCTATCCATAATGATTATTATTCATTCGGGGTTATGGTTCATAGATCGCATCATGAAGCAGTTGATAAATTATTTTTTTAACTCACCCTCACAAGGGATTCTATGACTGGTTCAATGGGTTATGGTACAATATTGTTCATTTTTACTAGAAAAATATAAAAAACACAAAAATACTCTTAAAACCTACAATTTGAAAAGAATCATTGAAAAACACATAAATTAAGAAGTATTTGATGAAAAGAAGAACTTAAATTATAGAAAAAGATATTTTCTATTTAGATTCATCACCTATGAAACAAATCATTTAATAATATCCCAATTAAGAATTTGGAAATGAGATTTTAATGTTTTAATACCATGCCATGGTAGTGGTTGTTATCGTATAACAACCATATGATATCACTAGAACAAGGAATACCATATGCATAGTTTTTCCTAAATTCTATACTTTAAATCATACATATATTATTAAACATTTCATAGTCCATTAACATAAAATATGTATTGAATTTAGGGCATATCTACTTCAATATCCCACTTGAAGAAAATCCTAATATACTTAGTGTCATTCCACATTATATTGTACCATGTACAATAACTTTTTAAACTCTACTAAAAAATTATCTAGATATTTTCCCAAACACTTTTGGAAATATATAATCAAATTTACATTTTATTAGATCATATGTAATACCTTGTGAATACCTATAAAAATCTCCTTTTGAATAACTTTGAACACTTTTAGAACATCTCTCTGAGTCAAACTCAGTCCACATATAGTCAACCATAAATTATGACCCCATGAATATTTGTAGTGTCGATAACAAATATGATTCACCAGATCCATAAATATAAACAAAGAACATCCTCTAGTGAAGTATTAGTGCAACACAAGCTACAAAGGGATCCTGTGTGATCTCCATCAAATATATGTATCACTATATTTATTTCTACCAAAAAACATCATATGAAAGTATGCATTTTTATATTATCCATTTTCCCAAAACATCAAGTAAATATGGTGAAAGGTTTTAGAGGATCATAAAATGATTTATATAGTAGAATGAACCCATTACAATGCCTAATATATCATTAATGAATCAAAATTGTTAAATTAATAATAGAAAATTACTATCATACCTTCATTGAGGTAATATATACCTCTCTTGAACATGATATAGTATGGTTGATTGGGTTCATTTAGTGATAAAAAATGTTATCACCTCCAGAGTTAGTACACTAATATAAGATCCTCATTCATAATGAGAGGACCCCTTATAACGACCCAAAAAATATACTTATTTTATTTTTGGATCTCTTTCCTCCAAATAAATTTTTATTATATTTTACAATAGAATCACACAGAATGACTTTTTATTTCATGAGAACACCATAAATCATGCATAAATTTGGACTGGTACATCTATGAACAATAATGAGATATATGTATTAAAGAATAGTAAATCACTTCAAAAAACTCCATAGGCTTCAAATTCCCCAATAATATCACCCCTTCTATAAATATCGTAAAAAGGAAAATAATCATTAGGTGAAAAATAGACTTTAGAAAAGGATGCGTAATAACCTTTGTAATCAATGTATTGAGTAATTATGAGAGTATGATAGGATATTTATAGAGAAATATGATAATCTGAATTTATTTTTATTAACTAATATAGTTGATCAACATTATGATCTTTAGTTGATAAATTATTTGGTCATTACTATTATTCGTTACATAAATACATTCAAATGATCAGCAGGGTTATTTAATTATATAATCAAAAAGTGTATTATTTTAGAAGACTATAAAAAAATTATATTAAAATATGTTTTATGTGGAATTATTTAATAAAATATGATATCATCTAATAATCATAATAAAATATTTCTAAATGATAATATATTTTAATGAATCCCAATATAATTTTTATAATGTCCTGAATGTTGATTATCCTATTAAATTGTTAATTTTGATTAAGATAATGATTTATATAAAACATATAATTTCTTATAATAAAATAAGGTATTATGAATGATATTTATTTTAATTAAATAGTATGTTAAAAACACTCTTATTAAAATATAAATGATAAAATAATTTTAAAAATTTTAAGAGTGAGAAATTTTACTAAGCATTTTCAAACTGCAATTATTTTTAATAAATAATTATTATTTTTATTTAAAAGATAATATTATTATATCTAGAAAATTATTATGATAAAATAATAATCATTTTCGAAACCAGCATATCAAATTTTGATTAGGGTGAATTTATGAAAATTCTAAAAAATACTTCAATTTTTCATGAATAATAAAAATATAGTTTGCAGTTTTTGATATGTTTAATTGATTCATAATTATTTAATAATTATGTAATAATTATTTAACCATAATATAATTCTTAAATTTTTTTATTTTATTAATATCAAGTAATTTATTTTATTTTATTCAATTTCAAAACCTATAAGTTACTTTCCAAAATCTAAAATGGAAACTTTGACATTAAAAATCTTATTTTGTGAAAACTTTAATTTTCCTTGCAAAAATAAGTAATATAAAATCATGATATGATATTTTAGATTAAAATAGAATAATATATGTCCCAAATTTCAACAAAAAAATTGGCAAAAAACATGGACAAGCCCATGGTTTTTCATTTTCCACAACCTTGAATCCCAAGGCCTAGATTTGGAAATTATTAAATAAATCCTCCACTTTTTCTATAAATACACACCCATTTATCAATTTAAATTCACTAAAAATCCATCATACACAAATATCTGGTAGTTTTAACTCTAAATAAGTCCTTATAAGATTTCTTCAACCCCCCATGGTCCTAATTTTCATGTTTTAGGTGTATCTCTTCAAGGTAAGGGAATTATCATTTTTTCTTTTCGATTAAAGAACCTATTTTCATATATGTCTCATAAATGTTATGTATACTCCATTATATTACCCTTTTTATCATACCATTACTTAAAAATTATTTTTTATCATTGGGAGACTATTTCCCCCTCTCATTTTAATCTTTTCTATTACCACATTTTATACCTGTTATGCTGCCAAATTTACTGCTCAAAATTTCTATCTTCTCCTCAAGAAATTATCTTTGATTTTCATTTTGAGAATACCCAAAACTATTTATTTTATAGTGTTATTAAAATATATGTAAAAAATATTTATTTTATTCTGGTATTAATATACATGAAACCCACATTTCTTTTCCCTAGGCTAAAAATGACACAATGATCATGTTTTTAAGAACTTTTAAAACACCATGATTTTGGTATGAAACATGTTTTCTTATTATAAATGGGTTGTTTATGAAATGTTTTATTATGATATATGTGGATAAAATTAGATAATACACATTAATGGTTCAACCTGATAGCACTCCAATGCATTGGGTAAAGAATTTAATCTCTATAGATGACATGTTTTACGATGCCTTGGTGAATAACCTTGGTAATTATGATTTTTGGCACATTGGGGATGGACCTTGGTGATAGGATTATGAATGTATAAATTTAATGTTTTAGCCACATTTAAATGTTAATATTAATGTTATTTATTTTATTCTATGCTTCATTTTCATATGATCATTCCCAGTTATATGCCTCTTTCTCACATGCTAAGTGTTTCATTTTCCCTTGAGGGGCTTTATGACCACCCGCTTCTTTGATGTATTTCCCCAGGATATGAGATGAAATGAGATGAATTAGGATATAATAACAAATTATTATCCCAGAATAATTTATCAATGTTTATTTTTATGTTATCCTTGTAATTTTTGTAATATATACCTAATTTTCAAGATACCAAACCCAAAGGATCTTACGATTTATTAAATGTGTATTATGTAAAGAAAAGTTGTGGAATGAAAAAGGTGAGATGATATAACCTTAAACAAAAAAGGAATGATAATGAATTATTTACAAAGAAAAATCGTAATTGAGGAGGAATATATATTATGTTATAGCTTATTGGTTCCACACACAAACCAATAGGGGAATCCCATCCATTTTTATAAACTATCTTCATTAAATGAAGTTATTAAAGCATTGATTTCCAACTCTTGGAAGTTGTCATACATTAATATAATGTATTCCCATTGGTGATATGACCATTTTAACACTTAAAACTAATATTATTAGTTTGTGTATCCAAATATAAATAATCTTAATGATTCATAACTAAAGGAAACTACAACATAAGATGTGGAAGTGGATAAGTACTCAATATTCTATATCTTTATCTATTATACACTATGATAAAAATTAATCTTATACTGTGATAGAAGAAAATTCATTCCCATATAACTATAAATGTTTTATGGATATCATAGAATACATTATCCCTATTTTTTCACTTCCAAAAATCTAACTTTCCCTGAAATCCTATGGGGAATTTATGAAAAACCTCAAAACTCTTTGTGAATCCATCCAAACACATGGTTTTTCAAACACTCTTCACTTGGGAAAAACACTATGTCCAAAATTTAATCTTTATACTAATTCCTAACTATATGTCCCTATGGGAATTTATATTTTTGAAAAAAAATATGAAATCATGATTTAATATATGTAAGAAAATATCAGCCTCTAGAAAAGCATCAATACTACTCAAACTATGAAGTGGTTTTTGTGATCTCAATCAAACATACTCATATATCCATACAAATATTTCCACCAAACTATGTATCATATTCATCATATATATACATATATAATCCATTTTCCCATCACATATAGTGAGTAATATACATAGAAAAAGTCATTCTAGTATAAAACATCTCATACATTCATGATTCTATAAAAAAGACTGATCTGGTTGATGAATACATCCCATGTAATTAATTTAGAAAATGGACACATCAAATGTCCCTAATCAAAGTATCTAATGAGATAACATGTCTTTAAACTAAGCATGGGCAAGAATTTCCTCAGTATAATTTGATCAAGGTCCATATTTCTTTTCTCATCACACAAATGGAAATATCTCGTCTTGGTTGATCCCCAATCGATGACATGATTAGAAACATACCCAAACACCCCTAATCATATAAGCCTTAAATATTATATAAGTAATGTACCAAATTATAATGGCTCTCATTCTAGTTTTCTCGACATTCTCAGGTAAAGGATATTCATACATGTATACTCTCCCAAGTATATCAATAATTGTATGGCATTACATGCGATATACTTTGTAGGGTTAGTCAAAATAATAATTCTCCACTTATTATCACATGATTACTATAATAATGAATATCTTAACATATCATAACAGCCTATAATTCTCCATAATGATAATTGATTAAGGAAAACTCAAAGTTATAATTTGAGGGGATATTATCATTCCAATTTTCACAAAATATAAATTACAACACACATGAATGAATGATAAATTAAGATTACATTTTTTATAAAATCATGATAAATTTTATAATAATTCCATTAAATATATTATGTATCCAGTACTAATAGATACAACATGAACCAAATGTTTTTTTATAGAAATGGTTTCATCAATGGATCTTGTAACATCCTAATAATTTCTAATAAGATATTTCTTTTATGGTTTATTAATACACAAAATTATTAATTTATATAACATTTAATCACTTATATATGTTTATATCATGTATCATTGTATATTATATAATGAATCAGATACTCATTATACATTTAAAATTATTATGTCTACATTGTGAGAGAGAATGTGTTTTATTTAATGGTTAAATATATATTTTTAAAATTATATCTTATTTAAAATTTTATAAATTGATATTTATGTTAATTATATATATAAATATTGATATTTATTATTATTATAATCACAGAAATATAATTATCAGGGTTTTTTGGAAAAAATATGATTTTTTATTTGAAAAAAGAAATGGGTTTTATTATAAATAAATAGTTTTTCAATATATCATACTATTTTATTTAAAGGTTAAATTTATAAATTCAAGAATTATAATTTTATAAATTGATATTCATTTTTGGATCCATAATATCAAAATTAATTTACGTTTAATTTGTATGATTTTTCTAAAATGGTTTATTTTTGGGGGAATAATGAAGAATACTATTTTTATAAATACTATATATTTTATGAAACCATCATGATATAAGAATGAAAAAAACATATAAAACCTTTGGATTGAAAAAAATATGTATTTAAAGAGTAAAATAAATCATTTTAAAATATTATAATTAAATTGAAAACCCATGATTTATTTTTGGAATCTAAGTTATATTTTATTCTAATAATAAACTATTTTTGGTTCTTTGAATTTAATTAAGATGGAAGGTTTGATTAATTTTTTTATTGCTAATAATTTTAAATAAATATATTTTTTATTCATAAACTATTAAATGTCAAGGTAATTAATACTATACATGATTATGGTGTAAATTCATTTTTATGGTTAAAAGTAATTTTTTCTAAAAACCATTTTTTATTATGTTACACGTACTTATTTTAAAATTAATTTTTAACAATTATATAGATTTAATAATTGATAAAAGATTACATTTTTTGGATCATCATTTTTGATTCAGTTTATATGGCCCATTTTATTTTTTAGTCATAAAAATACGTTACCGAGATAAATTGTTTTTCAAGGTTTTTGAGGTTAAATGTGGTAAATGGTTAAACTAAGAGATAAGGCCACCGATATCACAAAAAATTGTATAAATTTGATTGAATGAGATGATATTTATCCTAACTTATCTTATATTATAAATTTTTCAAATTTAGGTCCACCTTATCTTAATAAATACATTTATATTATTTTAAAGTTAATAATATTTATAAAAATTACACTCCCTCTCACTTTGTATTTATAATATGTTTTTCTAACAATGATAAGCATAAAAATATATTATGAATGAATATAGATAAATATAGCGATGAGTATGAAATTATATTTATTTTAGTTTTTTTTTTAAATTTAAATTGTAGTATAATTATTTAAAATGCTTACGTAGTGTTGACACTATGGTTGCGCAAGCAATAGAAAAGTCAAAGTAAATAGTTCCAAAAATATTAAAATTTACGATATTTAGATTAAATAAATACGTGAATGAATTTTAGAGATAAAAATAATCGATAAGAATTAGTTTAAATGATTATATTTTAATTGTGAGGTTATCTAGATACCCTTTAATACAAATTGTTTTAATAATAATGAAAATGATTTGAAAAGTTATTTAATGTTAAATAAAATTTTATTAATTTATTTAAATATAAAAAAATAAAATCTTGAGTAAATTGGATGATAAATGTTTTATAATATCATACAAATTCTATTTATGAGACACTTTTCTTTTTAGAATGTTATTCACGACCCTTAAAGACTTAATATTTGTGAAAACACAATTGTTTTTTCCTTATAAAATGGGACATAATACAACCTTTAAAAAGACACATATGTGTTTGGTTTTCTCTGAAAAGTATCCCTAAATATATCTTCTATCCTGAACCAACCCGGGTTGACCCTGAACCGGTCATTCGATCCAGCCCGCGGCATGTCCCAAGGGGCATTCCCGATCCCCACGGGCTGACAACTTGTGCCAGGAATCAAAACATAAGAGAGGGAAAGATTTGGACCATAAATAAAAGACAGTTAAATAAATAATGGCTGACAGTAAAAACTAAAACCAACAGCAGAAAAAAGAAAAAAAACTACACATACCTCCTTGTGACCTCCAAGGTCACCACCCATCTCAAAACCAAGACTTCTCCAACATTGAGCAGTTGAACTAAGGACCTTTACGAGAAACTGGACTTGCAACTGGAAGATATAATATGCGTGAGCACCGAGATGCTCAGTAGGGATGCCAAAAATAAACCACTGAATCAAACAGTTCTCTTTTCCGAAGCAGTCCATAAACACAAGTTTGAAATACAAGTATGAAATTATGTTATTCACATCTTAAAAATAAGTAACATGTTTTTCCCATTTAAAGTAAACCCAAAACATGCTACATACCATTCCCAAAAAAACCATTTTCCATTTTATAAACAAAACCAAAATAGAAAGACCAAAGTTGTGATAAAAGAAATGAATAAACAATACAAAATAGAAATAAACTAATAGGTATAGAAGAAAGTAAACAAGAAAAGTATATAATAAAGTAACCATGGGTGATCCTAAACATCCCTAGAATACCCCTAGACGTACTTGATTTGGAACCACCTTTCATCGTATGGTGAAGCCCCTAAGTCAATAACCAACTAGCTGCCCTAACCTAGCCTCACTAGTGGCATAACCCGCCTAGCCTAACAGAAAATACGGGGGGTACCAACCTATCTAATCGAGGTTGATTACCAAATATCATTCGAACCTCTAAAATATTCCCAAGAACCCATGGTGGTTATAATAATCAAGCTATGTTAGTAGGAGGCCCTCGCATGTGTGACTCACCCTAAAATGTCATCACCGCACTTGCCTACCCCAAACACGGACACTTCCCATGGATTCACCCATAAAGGTTACCCTAGATAGAATCACCCCATATACTTATATATATATATTTATATACATTCATACATGTCAAACATAAAAAGTGACAATGGAGTCATCACATCATTAATTTATCAAAAAAACTTTCTTAAACACTTGTGGTTGTAAATCAGGCCTTTAATTTTACATAATCAAATTCCATTATGAAAATATTGCACAAGATCTTTTGAAAAAACTCTAAACACCACTTTTATATTTAAAAAGACAAATGGACCCTTAGGTTCCATGTTTCAAAGAATTTCCATAAAATACTTTAGTGATACTATGTACAATTTCATAAAAACAAACCAAACGACTCCTTACACCACACACTCAAAAAAATATATACCAAAATCCAAATGGGCATATACTCATGGATTTATTTTCAAACCAATTTAAAGAGCTGAACAAAGAGACCCACAACATTTAGAAAAAAAGAACCGCTTATAAAACCGAGGATTTCAGAAAAATACCAATTCAAAAAGCCATCTCCATTTGAGGGAACGTCCATGTGTGCTCCAAGTGTGCCCATGGATGTGTCAACGTCTAATGATGCGTCGAACCTCCAAAGAGAGGCAAAATCATTTCTACCAAAACACTAAGTTCCATAAAACCAAAAAATGTAGGACAAACAAGTTCCATAAAATGTTTCTACAAGAAAACACCACTCAAGACATCCAACAATACCATTTGAAGATAAAGGAATTTAGTTCCAACCAGGTTGGCAAGGCATAACCATGTGCATGAATAGAGGAGCATCCAAAAATCCATTTTTTAATCAAATATTTCAATAATAAAACACTACCATAAGTTAAATATATACATAATAGAGGTGTGAAACATAATCTAAGATTTAATTAAGAAAACACAAGAACTAAATAGATTAAAAAAAATGTGAGCATGGGCATGAAAACACCTACATATAACCAAGGAACGATTTCAAAGCGGTTCTTAACAATTTTGACAATTATAAAAACAATGTAATGAATAAAATATCATGATTATAAAGGTACATATAACATTTATAAATTAAATGAAATTATGAAAGTGCATATGGAAAGCTCCGGATGAGGGAAAGGATGGAAACACCTACCTCAAGAGCAGGACCAATTTAACCTTCGACTATTGACCAATTTATGAGGGACCACTTTGAATTGCTCTACACACACGCACATACCTTCATATTAATATATATATCCCTTAACTCAATGCATGTATTCCCCACTCCAGGAGGTAATATGTACATGATATATATATATATATATATATAATTCATACCTTAGTATATGCGTGCACACACCCTCAAAGTTGGCCAAAACTCACTACAACAATTACGAGGACAAAAAAAAACTTTGCGACAAGGATCAACGCGCACATAACTAAATTATTAAGAATCTATAAACACTTTAATACCCTTAAATAAAGGTCTGATGCCAAATAGTGGGTTTAGAACCTTACCCGAAACATTGGTGGTATAGAGAAACAATTCCATATGCCTCACCCTTGGCGGAGGATTCTGGAACATGGACCAACCGGTCCAGATATATCAATTACATACCCTATTGAAGGAAGAAAATATAAATTCAGGTTATCACCCAAACCTTAGTTCGTCCAACCCTTTCCTGGATGCCGAAGTGAGAAAAACAAAACTGAAAACGAGGAGAGAAACTCATACCTAACGATATTAAGGAGATCCATCAAGAAATCGGATGAAATAATAAATATCTAGAGGGAGCCAAGGTGGCTTCGTGCGTGCTGCAAAGTGAACCCGAGGAGGTGTCGCATGCCACTGTGTCTCGACCAAGGGTTTATGCATTGCCTGTAGGGGTTTCTTCTTGGTGTGAATCAAAAATAGAAAGGGAAGGTGTGTTGCATAAGGGGAGAGGGTAATGGGGAATGCTGGTCACGACTAGGGTTAGTAGGTGAGAGGGTTTGCACAGCCATAGAGGGTGCCAGAAGGTCTTCATGCGCGCTGCAGGGAGAACCCGATGGGGGGGGGGGGGTGTCGCGTGCTGGCCTACTGCAGGTTGAGGTTAAGAGGAGGCGACAACCTAGATAAGCTCCGGCCATGGAGGGTGCTGTAGGGGAGGCCTGGCCATGGAGACGGTCATGCCAAAGGGAGGTTACGATGGGGGTGGTGCGATGTTACAAAGGAGGGGGGAAAGGAGAGAGATGTGCGTGATTGGAATTAGGGGAATAGGAGAGGTGCATGAGGGAATTGGGGGAAGAGGAGTGATGCACGAGGGAATAAAAAAAGGGGGGGAGTATGATGGGTAAAGATAAAAAAGAAAGTGGGTTAAAACCCTCTAAAACAAATAATCACAAATAAATAAATAAAAGATAATAATAATAATAATAATAACAACAATAACAATAATAATTATAATCATAATTTTATTCAATTAATAAATAAATAATTATATTTATAACAAATTCATTGATAATAATATTATTGACAATTTTTAATAATAATTTTTTTCTATAAAATAATAATATTATTATTACGATTTAAACCTATAAATTATTTTATTTACATCAAAATTTATTTATTTTAAACTTGGAAATATGCACGAGCTCTTAGACTAACCCCGCGGCTACCACCAACCATGCGGTGCCCGCACACCGGTCCGAAACCCGCCAAAAAAATTAAATGTCAAAAAATATATATATTTAGACCAGTAATCGACCCACACCATGGCGAGGCTAACCAAACCCATGAAATAATATAAAATAAAATAATTTAAAGGTCGGGGTGTGAAGGTTCTCCCAACTACAAAACTTTCTGCCCCCAGAAAGTCACCAAGCCAATAATTGACTCCACTTAAGTCCATGCCCAAACAAAATCATAGGAAAACGAGAGCCTCAGGGTGACCATTCCCAACACACGTCACACCCAACCAATTCAAGGAGGACTACAACCCAATATTGAGGCACTACTGGAAATAAGCCCATTTGCGACGGGTTATTTGCAACGGGATCCAGTCACAAATGGGCTTTTGTGACGGGGGTTCGTCGTAAATGACCCGTTGCGGTAAATGGCGTCGCAACTAACACTATTTGCAATAGGCCCGTCGCTAAAAAAAGTATTTGCGACGGGACATATTCCCTTTGCAAATACTAATCGATTTATATTAAAAACTTTAAATAAGGTTTTTGCGACGGGCCACTAATCCCGTCGCTAAAAAGTTAAAAAAAAATTAAAAACAAAGAAATAAGGAGTTGCGACGAGCAAATATTCCCATCACAAAAAATATAAAAAAATTACAAAAAAAATAATTAATTGCGACGGGATCCCGTCGCAATTATCTATTGCGACGGGATAATGAACCCATCGCAAATATGTATAAAAAAATAAAAAAATTAAAATATTTATAAAAATTTTTAATTAATATTATAATAGTAATAATACAATTATAATTCATTCAGATATTAAAACAAAAAATCATTCAAATATTTAAAAAATTATAATTAAATTAAAATATTTAAAAATTTAAATATATATATATATAAATTAATATTATAAAATATGAATAATATTATTAATCATATTAATATTGTAATATAAATAATATAATATTATATAATAATAATAATAAAAATAATAATAATAATAATATACCGAATTCATATTATTATAAATAATTAAAAATTTTAATTTTAATTAAATTTTTTGAAACTTTTTATGTATTAAAAATACTGAATATAATATTATTAAAATAATTAGAAAATAAAACTATGAAAATTATCAACATTTGAAAAAATAAATATAAACAAATAATAAAATACTGAGAGTAATATTATTATTAATAAAATAAACAAACATTAAAATAAATACCAATAATAAATAATAAAGTATTAAAAATAAATAGAAATTAAATAATACAATATTGACACCAGTATAAGAGAGACAAAAACTCTGAATAGAAAAAATGTCATATTTTAAATTTACAAACTTTATAACATCTAAACAATAACTAATCTGAAGGAGGATGGGGGGGATCTACTGGTGGAGGAAACTTCATCCCTAAGGCATGAGTGAGTCGGCGCATGTAATCCATCTGCTCATGCTGCTGCTACTGCCATCGACTCATCTTCTCCTCGTACACCTGCTGCTGTCGTCGGTGCTCCTCCTCATGCTGCTGCTGCTTCCGACGCATCTCCTCCTACTCCTTTTGGAGACTATCTATCAAATCAGTCTGAGATCGCAACCAATCCTCATATTGTGTAGTAGAAGAAGATGCACGAGCTCCTCTCGAGCTGGACGCCGACATCGCAGCACTGCCATAATAATCTCCGGGAGTCAGTCGAGAGCTGATACCAACTACTCAGCCCTTCTCGAAGGCATATTGGGTCGCCTGCATCCATGCCGCCTCATCAAACTAATGGCCACTAGTCTGATCTGATGCCTCAGCCTGACCCTCAGGCCAGGTTTGTGACGCTGCGATCTCATATGACTCCTGTAGTTGCAATTTAAAATTAAAATTGTGAATATATTATATGAAATTAATTTTTAAACTTGAAAACAAATAATACTGACCACGATGTGACACTGGAGATCACCTCTGAGCTCCCTAGTAGCTGGATCAGTGTACATCCTCTGATATACGTCGTACTCTGTAATATCGGGGTGCTCGAAAACCTATAAGAATATGAAATAAATTGTTAATATTTAAAGTTATATAAAATATTTATAAAAAATGTGTGTACCAAATGATGTCTATGAGTACTGAAAGTACGACTCCCAGCTCGATGAGTCACCTCCTGTCTCCCCCGATTCTGCCTCCCCACCGATGATCTCCTTTGAAAGCCACCACTCAACTAGTGTGCACATAATCCATCCCATACGTGGGATGAAATGTACTCTGGTCGGTGTCCTCTACATGACTCGTCAAAATCTGACACTCCTTCTTTCTTCATGGCAGCTCTTCTTAAATTGTGCAAAAACTGAAGAAAGCGATCACACATGGCCACCTCCCATGCCTCGTGGATGGCATCACGCATGGTATCCTTGATCAGATACCATAAACCCTACAAATAATTCAAAATATCAAGTTATAAATGAAATAAATTTCAAAATAAAAATTATTTATTAACTTACGTACCAACCAATGGCCGAACATGGTCTGCTGCACATCAATGGGAATATGCTCTCATATCGTCCATGGCTGAGAAAAATAGTTGCACAAAATAGCTCTGCCATGTCCTACTTCTATATGCGGAAAACTGTAAAAACAATAATAAAACATTTATTATGTAAATAGATTAATGAAATCTTAGTAAAATGCACAGGTTGTCACACCTCCGGGTGCGTGGATCGAACCCAAGACATGAACGTCGCTCGAGGATGAGGTTAGGAATTCGTCAGTCGTGCAAGACCGCGCCCCCTCCACATACCCCCTAAAGCACCTTCAGGCTGAGGGTCAGGTGCCAGCAACTCATCCGCATCGAAAGATTGGTCAGCATCCGCCAACTCCCAAAATGTGTCCTCGTCCATCTGAAACAGAAAATGAATTTTGTTATCAAATAATTGATAATTATTATTATATATACATATATATTAGTTATGATTATATATAACTACCATTGAATTGTATCAATGTTCAGCTTCATCATCATCTTCATATTTGTCAATGTCATCTTCATATTCCTCCTCAATATCATTGATATCCATTTGGGTTTCAGTTGCTTCATCTCTTACCATTTCAAATTCATTTGTGACTTCATTAATATCATCATCATCATCACTGACTTTTAATTGAGGGGTGTCATCATCGATACTCATGTCTCTTTGTTACAAATATTGATTTTGAGTACTCTCTTGAAAAACATCAATTCCTTGCACTTCAGTGAAAGCACATTCACTTTGACTAAACTGATTGTCTCGAATTTTCATTTTTATTATGCTCCACCAATCAATCATGTCTCTTGATGTAACACAGTACTTTGCATAATAAACTTGATGTGCCTGTTGAGCCAGTAAGAATGATTCATTTACTGCAAGAACACTTTTACATTTAATATCGATGATTCCATGAGTCGGATGAACACGCACGCCTCTCTCAGTATCCAACCACCGACATTTGGACATCGTTATGTAATGGTGTCCTAGATAATAGAGTTCAATGATTTAATCAAGTATGCCATAAAAGTCAACTTCATTTTCTCTATAATGAGATCCTCTCATGAAAACTCCAATGTTCATTGTTTTTTTTGATTCCCCATATGCATGTGTATGAAATCGAAAACCATTCACCACATATTCATTATAAGATTTCACCATTTTGGATGGTGGGTTACTCAATATACAAAGTCGTTTGTCAATTTTATCAGCATGTTGAGACATCTAAAAATTTGTGAAATAATTATCAATATAGTAAACTATAAATTGAAGGATATGTTAAAGTATGAAAAATTTATGTCACTAGTATTTGAAACCATTGAGAAATTTTTTTTGTCTGCATTCTTCGAGAGAAGCTGCTGTAATTTGTGGAAGTTATTTCTTGATATGATTATCATACAATCTATAAAAAACAAAGTTATTTATTGAAACATAAATAATAGAATAAGTAATAGAATCACTTACAGTACAAATGATTTCATCTCTTCATAGTTGAGAAAAACATACGTATGAGCTCTGTGATTTTCATCATCTGAAATCCATCATTCATGAACTCCACCAAAACCAAGCTCTGACTGGTTAAAAATAGATAATTGATTGTCGATTTCATCAATATTCCCCTCATTCCGTCTCATGCAGTTTTGTTTTGAAGGATACTCAGATTTAAAATAGTGGGAGCAGAAAAAAGATATCTCCTCTTGCAAATAAGCTTCAGCAATAGATCCTTCAATAGATGCTTTGTTACGTACTTTTTTTTTCAATTTCTGCATGCATCTTTCGAATGGGTACATCCATCGAAACTATATCGGACCTCCACATTTTGCTTCATATGGCAAATGTAATATCAAATGTTCCATTGAGTTGAAGAAAGACAGCGAGAATATTTTTTCCAGTTTACATATAATTACAACAACATCGTCTTCAAGTTTGCATAGAGCATCGTAATCTGTTGTCACCGCACAAATGTCCTGAAAAAAATATGATACGTCTGTTATGGAATCCCATTTCAAAGAATTCAACAGACCTCTTAATCCAATGGGTACAATTATTTCCATTATAACATGACAATCATGACTTTTTAATCCGGTAATATGACCATTATTTACACATCTAACCAAATTGAAAGCACATCCATCTGGAAGTCTCAAATCTGCAATCCATTGAAAAAATAATAAGCGGATTTCTTTGGACAATGTATAAGCTGATTTTGGTTTCATTAACCTTTCTGTTCTGACATTCTCAAACAGTTCGAGTTCTGGACGCCTACAAATTTGAGCAAGATCTAATCATGCATTTACATTATCTTTGCTCTTTCCTGGTGTATCCAAAACTGTATGAAACAAATTATCAAAACAGCTCTTCTGAATATGCATGACATCCAACATGTGGCGGACCAGCAAATCAGACCAATATGGAAAATCCCAAAATATTCTACGTTTTAGCCAATTGTGTTCTTTCCCGAAACCAGAAATTTTCTATTGGTTTATTGTGGGTCCAAATGTGATGGGAGGTAATGAATATACAACTGATTTTAACTCCGTACCTGATAGAATTTTTGGAGGTCCATCCCTTTCAACTGTGCCTTTTCTAAAATAAGATCTGTTTCTGTGAAAAGGATGATCAGCTGGAAGAAATATGTGATGATAGTCAAAATAGCAAGGTTTTTTTCCATGGACGAGCATAAATGCCTTGTTCTCTCCCATACAGTAAGGAAATGATTTCGGACCATGATCACTCCATCCAGATAACATGCCATAAGCCAGGAAGTCATTGATTGTCCACATCAATGCTGCTCTTAGTATAAAATCATGTTTCGCAGCAACATCATAAGTAATGACACCAGTACTCCACAGTATATTTAATTCATCAATCAATGGTTTCAAATAAACATCAATATTCTTCTTCGGATATCCTGGGATTAGTAAGGTCAAAAAGATATAGGGCTCCTTCATTGACATCCATGGAGGTAAATTGTACGGAGTTAAAAAGACAGGCCAACATGAATACTGACAACCATAAGATCTGAATGGACAGAAACCATCAGTGGAAAGACCCAGTCGCACATTTTGGGCTTCTAAAGCAAAGGATGGATGCACTCTATCAAAATGTTTCCATGAATCACCATCGGTCGGATGATTCAAGCTTTTACCGGTTGAAATATTCGTTTTGTGCCATGAAATCATTGTCATTGTATTCTTAGACATGAATAAATGCTGAAGTCTGGATGTAAGAGGAAAATATCTCAACTGCTTTACAAGAATCAAGCCAGACTCCCCATGTTGAGATTCTTTATACCTCGATTGCCCACAAGTGGGACAACTATCCAACGACTCATTTTCCCCAGAATATAAAATGCAATCATTTGAAAATGCATGAATCTTCTGACAACTAAGTCCTAAATTCCGAACCAGCCTCTTACTCTCATAGTAATTTGCAGGAAAAACATTTCCTTCGGGTAACAGTGTTTTAACCAAAGAAAATATTTGATGAAAACACATATTTGACATTCCATTATCTGATTTGATAGCCATAAATTTTGCAACTGCTTTTAATTTTCTTATCTTGCAACCAGGATATAACGCATCCTCAGCAGACCTCAAAAACTCATAAAATTCAGAGTGTGCCAACTCAGGAGTTGAATCAATATCATCTTGAGTTTCTATATGTTGAATATATGGACCTGCAACATCATGTACTGAATTTTGAAATTGGGATGGATCCGGAATCAAGTTAGTATCACCTTCTGTAGAACTGCGTTCACCATGTTGATACCAAAAAGCATAATCCGGTTGAAAACCAAAACACAAGAGATGTCACCCAACTTTGTCAAACGTGTCAAATGTTCTTAGTGCACATTTTTTACAAGGACATTTTATTGTGACTTCTGAAACAAATTCTGGATTTGATGTCGCAAATGCCAAAAAAGTCTCCACACCCTCTATATATACTAGATTTAAACCAGAACCATTTGGATTTCTATGTTGATTTATCCATATGTGGTCATATAATAATGACTATTGACGACCTCGTTGTTCCATATTTTTCTATAAAATATAAAAGCATTACTGGTTTTGAATAATTTGTTAGAAAAAACAATCAAGCAGGGATAATTATAGAGTTTACATCAGACATGACTGACGCAAACTTTTTATTGGGATATACCTAAAAATTGACCCTTTAAGAATTGAACATGTTAAGAATAAAGAAAATCCTGTTACAAATATTGATAATTTTAATATTTTATAAATATTTTATTATTTTAATAATACTAATGTTATTTTTTCATAAATATTAATTATATAATAATAACATTATTACATTATTAGTATTTTTTATTATTAATATTAAAATAATATAATTTTCTATATTATGTTACAATTCTATTTTCATCTATGTGTTTAAAATTTTTTCTCCACATGTAATATTTTCATTCACTTTCACCTCTCTATTGGTGAGTAGGTTGATAATTTTGAAAATGAATGCAAATATTACATGTGGAGATAGAAGTTTTCTTAAATCCAATACAAAGATGAAAAGATAATTGAGAAAGTTAATGATCACGCTAGTTTTTTCCAATTAGCTAATTATTGGTAATTATTACTAATTATTGGTAATTATTCCTAATTATTGGTAATTGTTACTAATTATTGGTAATTGTTACTAATTATTGGTAATTATTCCTAATTATTAGTATTTATTTCTAATTATTGGTAATTATTCCTAATTATTGGTAATTATTCATAATTCTTGCTAATTATTCTTAATTATTGCTAATTATTGCTAATTATTTCTAATTATTGATAATTATTGCTAATTATTGGTATTTATTGGTAATTATTGGTAATTATTGGTAATTATTGGTAATTATTACTAATTATTGGTAATTATTACTAATTATTGGTAATTATTCCTAATTATTGGTAATTATTCATAATTATTGGTAATTATTCCTAATTATTGCTAATTATTTATAATTATTTCTATTTATTGCTAATTATTGCTAATTATTGCTAATTATTGCTAATTATTGCTAATTATTGCTAATTATTGCTAATTATTGCTAATTATTGCTAATTATTGCTAATTATTGGTAATTATTGCTAATTATTGGTAATTATTGCTAATTATTGGTAATTATTGTCAATTATTGGTAATTATTGTCAATTATTCGTAATTATTGTCAATTATTGATAATTATTGTCAATTATTGCTAATTATTGGTAATTATTCCTAATTATTGCTAATTATTGCTAATTATTGGCAATTATTGCTAATTAGTGGTAATTATTCTTAATTGTTCCTAATTATTGCTAATTATTTGTAATTATTGCTAATTAGTGGTAATTATTGCTAATTATTGGTAATTATTGCCAATTATTGGTAATTACTGGTAATTATTGGTAATTATTGGTAATTATTGGTAATTATTGGTAATTATTGGTAATTATTGGTAATTATTGCTAATTATTGCTAATTATTGGTAATTATTGGTAATTATTGGTAATTATTCCTAATTATTGGTAATTATTTGTAATTATTAGTAATTATTCCTAATTATTGGTAATTATTCCTAATTATTGGTAATTATTCCTAATTATTGGTAATTATTCCTAATTATTGGTAATTACTGGCAATTATTGGCAATTATTGGCAATTATTGGCAATTATTGGTAATTATTGGTAATTACTGGCAATTATTGTCAATTATTGGTAATTATTGGAAATTATTGGTAATTATTGGCAATTATTGGCAATTATTGACAATTATTGGTAATTATTGACAATTATTGGCAATTATTGGTAATTATTGGTAATTATTGGTAATTATTGGTAATTATTGGTAATTATTGGTAATTATTGGTAATTATTACTAATTATTGGTAATTATTACTAATTATTGTTACTTATTACTAATTATTGTTAATTATTCCTAATTATTGGTAATTATTCCTAATTATTGGTAATTATTCCTAATTATTGGTAATTATTCCTAATTATTGGTAATTATTCCTAATTATTGGTAATTATTGGAAATTATTGGTAATTATTGGTAATTATTGGTAAATATTGGTAAATATTGGTAATTATTACTAATTATTACTAATTATTACTAATTATTGGTAATTATTGGTAATTATTACTAATTATTGGTAATTATTGGTAATAATTGGTAGTTATTGGTAATTATTACAAATTATTACTTATTATTACTAATTATTGTTACATATTATTAATTATTGTTAATTTTTTCTAATTATTACTATTTTTTTGAATTATTCCTATTTTTTGTTAATTATTGCTAATTATTACTATTTTTTGTTAATTATTGCTAATTATTACAAATTATTACTGATTATTACTAATTATTGAAATTTTTTACTAATTATTACTAATTATTACAAATTATATTCATTAATTACTAATTACATTTATTAATTACTAATTACATTCATTAACTACTAATTACATTCATTAACTACTAATTACACTCATTAACTACTAATTACATTCATTAATTACTAATTACTATCTTTAATTAAAATTACAGTTATTAATTATGAAATATTGTTAATTACTAATAATTAAATCTAACAAATCAAATTTAATACAACCTTAATACAACATAATTATATCTAATTAGAAATAATAAAAATTAATGTAAAAATATAAAACAAAAACATTAAATAAATATTAAATTAAAATTCAGATAAAAACCTTAAACTGGTTTTCGAGCTTTCGATTTGTTGTACTTGTAGGATGATCCCAGCAACCACCTTGAAATCGGCTTGTAAAACAAAATTCACTCAACTCATATAACCTAGTAAGAAGTAGTTCAGATTCGGAAAATATGTCAAGGCTGTCTGTATTTATAGGTTAGATTATTTGCGACGGGGTTTATTGCGACAGTATTCCCGTCGCAATTGGTATTATTTGCGATGGGACCGTCGCAAATAACCCCGACCGCATTTATTATGGGTGGCAATAAAAGGGATTATTTGCGACGGGTAGGGGAACCCGTCGCAAATATCTTTCGCGCAATTTGGCGCGCAAGTCGCGCCAAACCATTTGCGACGGGTGAGAATATCCCGTCGCAAATAAGGAGTTATTTGCGGTGGGGAATAATCCCGTCGCAAATAACCCGTCGCTAATACCACTTTTTCCCGTAGTGAGGGGAGAACATGGGAGGGTCCTCCTCACCATAAGAATTCACTAATACAAAAATCCTTGAAACTCGAACGCACCCCCCCTCGGGGGGGGGGGGGGGGGGACGCGGGAACTCCCAAACCGAACTCGACATACTTTCTCAATGCTAATGAATCCACTCCACCACTAGGATTAAAACTGTTATAGGGAAAACCAGTACACCGGGACACGAGATGGATGAACCCCCTATGAAACTAAAACACACTAGAGGAAAACCCACAAAGAGGCGCCCGAACTAAGAAACAACCCTGAAACATCGCCCATTAATTTCATGAAACCAAACATCGCCCTAATGAACACAGTTGAGACCAAACTCAAAATCAGAAAGGGTCTGTTTATTCATGGGCTCAACACCCTTCAAGGGGAACAAATGGTTGGAAAGCCACACTTGGAGAAGATAATGCCACTTGTATTGTGGTATAATAAGTTCATCACATCGCCAAAGCAAGTATGAGCTTACGACGGTGACAAGACTAGAACAAGGAAACTTTGGATATTTCATCCCAAGGATGAAAACATGATTCGGACCGAGGTTCCAGGCACCCTCGGCAACCCCTGACTGTGCGCGAGCTTCACCCTGAAACCTACGGTTGGGGCCTTGATTACTAAAGCCTATCCTGCCTCACAGTCGGGCATTTTCATCCTCCAATCCCCAACTCCTTCCTCCCAATGATTCAAATGACCAAAATGGTGGTGCATTTCCAAAAGGATTCAATGCGACAACTTAGAATGCCTGAACTGGCCATACCGATGTCACATCAGAATGTGGTATGATGAACTAGATGACAAAGCCTGTGAGGATGGCTTCGTACAGGCCAGTTCCTATGGCATGTTGTCCTCACCAGGAGGAGGAACCTTACAAAGGTCATTCACCACCAACCACACAACCTTCTCTAACAAACCTAGACTAAATCAATAAACAAGAAACACTCGATTTGAACCAGGATTTGGGCATAGCTCATTAACAAATTTTGGAGACTTTGTGGGAATCACATCTTGTAAAACATGGGAAACACAAACTAAAACCAACATCAAGCCAAAGCACAATCCAAAGGAACACTCTGAGCTCAAAACAACTGGCTCAGAATCCAAGCGAACTCAGGCACAACCAAAAACATCTTTTCAAAAAAAATCCCATTTCATATAAATTTTCAAAATGGCCACATTTCCAAATGACTTTAAAAATACTGGAACCCTCTTTTTAAACCAAATTCAATTCCCAAAATTTCATTTCCCTTTTTATTTTAAAAACTCACTTATGGTTCCTTATGAAATGTCACATGTGCATTCATGCAATCTCGCTTACATCATCCATGAACAAGTGCCCCCACACACTCTCTGTACATACCCACACACATGTGACCCTCCATAAAGAATGTCAAGGTCTAATCATTTCTTTTCCTTATCAAATCCAAACACATTCCAAACCTTCAAAATCAAAACACATCACCCTTTTAAAAACCCACCTTACCCATTTAAAACCATGTGAGGAAAGCACTCCCATTCCAAATCCATTTTCACTTTAAAAGTCCACTTTCAATTTCAACACACACCCACATCAACTGAAATCAAAACAAAACACAACCAACGATAAACCATCAGAATGAGAAACTATTTTCCATGCCTAACCTGGTGATATGGTGGTGATCCATGCCCCAATTAAGGCATAAAACTAAGAGAATATTGAACCGGTCACTTGGACTCCACATGGGTCACCACCCCACGTGAGGCCACAACATAACCTGATTCGCCTCCATTGTCATCCCTCAATCTAAAACAACCAAAAAAAGGATCCAAATCCCAGACTAACCCTAGAGACTCAAGGATTAGTGTGAGAAAGAGTTCTCAATGCTCTCCCCACACCTACCTTCTGAGTCTCGACCGTTCTAATCTCCTATACCAGACACCCCAAATAAGCAGGGCCTCCTTTGATACCATTTTTTCACGAACCAACCTGGGTTGACCCTAAACTGGTCACCCGAGCCAGCCCACGTCATGTCCTGAGGGGCATTCCCAATCCCCATGGGGTGGAAACTAGTTCCGAGCATCAAAACATAAGAGAGGGAATGATTTGGACCATAAATAAAAGATAGGTAAATAAATAAATACTGAAAGTAAAAATTAAAACTAGAAGTAGAAAAGAGAAAAAAACTATAGATTCCACCTTGTGACCTCCTAGGTCACCACCCAACTCAGAACCAAGCCTGCTCCAACATTGAGCAGTTGAACCAGGGACCTTTATGAGAAACTGAACCTACAACTAGAAGATATAATAGGCATGAGCACCGAGATTCTCAGTTGGGATGCCAAGAATAAACCACTAAATCCAACATTTCTCTTTTCCTAAGTAGTCCATAAACAAAAGTTTTAAATACAAGTATGAAACTAAGTTTTTCACATTTTAAAAATAAGCAACATGTTTTTCCAATTTAAATTAAACCCAACACATGCTACATAACATTCCCAAAAAAATCCAGTTGAAATTTTATAAACAAAACCAAAATAGAAAGACCAAGGTTGTGCTAAAAGAAATGAATAAATAGTACAAACTAGAAATAAACTAATAGTTATATTTGAAAGTAAACAAGCGAAGTATATAATAAAGTAACCATGGGTAATCCTAAAAATCCCCAGAAGACCCCTGGACGTACTCAGTTCGGAACCTCCTACCGGCGTATGGTGAAGCCCCTAAGTCAATAACCAACTAGCTGTCCTAACTTGGCCTCACTAGTAGTACAACCAACCTGGTCTAACATCAAATCAAGGGGGTACCAACTCGTCTAATCGGGGCTGATCATCAACCGTCACCCGACCCTCTAAAAGATGCCCAGGAACCCATGGTGGTTATAATAATCACGCTGTGTGAGTAAGAGGTCCTCACATGCACGACTTACCCTACCATGTAGTCACTACACTTTCCTACCCCAAACATAGATGCTTCCTATGCATTCACCAATAAAGGTTACCCTATATAGGGGAACCCAATATACTTATATATATATATACACACACATATACATACATGTCAAACATACAAAGTTATAACTGGTTTGTCACATCATTCGGTTATCAAAACAAATTTATTAAATAGTTGTAGTTATAAATCAAGCCTTTAGTTTTACATAATCAAATGCCTTTATGAAAAATATTTCACAAGCTCTTTTAAAACAACTATAGACACCACTTTTATATTTAAAAATAAAAATGGGCCTTTACATTCCAGGTTTTAAATCATTTTCCATAAAAGTCTTTAGTGATACTATGTACAATTTCGTAAAAACAAACCAAACGATGCCTTACACCACACACTCAACAAAATATACACCAAAATCCAAATGGGCATATACTCATGGATTTCTTTTAAAACTAATTTAAAGAGCCGCACGAAGAGACCCACAAAATTTAAAAAATAAGTACCAATTAGAAAACCTAGGATTTGAGAAAAATACCAATTCAAAACACCATCTTCATTTGAGGGAACGTCCATGTGTGCACCTAGTGCTCCCATGGATGTTCCAACATCTAATAATGCTTAGAGCCTCCAAAGAGATGTGATATCATTTCTACAAAAACACTAAGTTCCATAAAACAAAACAACGTAGTATAAACAAGTTCCATAAAATTTTTCTACAAGAAAAAACCACTCAAGACAACCAAAAATCCCATTTGAAGATAAAGGCATTTAGTTCCAACCAAGTTGGCAAGGCATAACCATGTGCATAAATAGAGGAACATCCAAAAATTCATTTTTTAATAAAATATCTCGATAAGAAAACACTACCATAAGTTAATTATATACACAATAGAGGTGTGAAACATAATCTATGATTTAATTAAGAAAACAAAAGAACTAAATGGATTAAAAAAATGGGATCAAGGGCATGTAAACACTTACATATAACCAAGGAACTATTCCAAAGAGATTTTAACAATTCTAACCGTTATAAAAACAATAAAATGAATAAAATATCATGATTATAAAGGTGAAAATAACATATATAAATTAAATGAAATAATGAAAGTGAATATGGAAAGCTCTGGACTAGGGAAATGATGGAAGTGCCTACCTCAAGAGCAGGACCAATTTAACATTTGGCTGTTGACCAATTTATCAGCAACCGCTTGGAATTCATCCACACACATGCACATACCTTCATATAAATATATATCCCTTAACTCAATGCATGTATTCCCCACGCCATGAGGGCATACATACATGATATATATATATATATATATATATATATATATATATTATATCCATACCTTAGTATATGCATGCGCACACCCTCAAAGTTGGCCAAAACTCACTTCAATAATTACAAGGACAAAAAAAACTCAACGACAAGGATCAGCACACACATAAATAAATTATTAAGAATCCATAAACACTTTAGTAACCTTAAATAAAGGTGTGACGCCAAATAGCAGGTTTAGAACCATACCTGAAACATTGGCAGCATAGAGAAATGAGTCCATTCCCCTCGCCCTTAGTGGCGGATGCTGGAACATGGACCAACGAGTCCAGATACATCAATTTAATACCCTATTGAAGGAAGAAAACATAAATTTGGGTTATCACCCAACCCTTTACTAAATGTCAGAGAGACCAAAAAAGAATTGAAAATGAGGAGAGAAACTCATACCTTGATGATCTGAAAGAGATCTATCAGGAAATTAGATGAAACAACGAAGATCCAAAGGGATCCAAGGTGGGATTGTGCGCGCTGCAAAATGAACTTGAGGATGTGTCGTGCACCACTGTGTCTTGGCCAAGGGACTGTGCATCACCTAGAGGGGTCTCTACCTTGTGTTCATCACAGAGAGAAGTGTAAGGTGTGTTGAGCAAGAGGAGAGGTTAATGGGGAATGCTGGTCGTGCCTAGGGTTAGTAGGTGAGAGGGTTTTCACAGCCATGGAGGGTGCCAAAAGGGCTTCATGCACGTTGTAGGGAGAACCCGACGGGGGGGGGGGTCGCGTGCTGGCCTACTGTAGGTTGAGGTCAAGAGGAGGCTACAACCTAGATAAGCTCTGGCCATAGAGGGCACCGTAGGGGAGGCCTGGCCGTGGAGACTATCGCACCAAAGGGAGGTTACGAGGGGGGTGGTGCGATACTGAAAAAGAGGAGGAAAAGGGGAGAGATGTGTGTGATTGGAATTAGGGGAAGAGGAGAGGTGTGTGAGGGAATTGGAGAAAGTGAATTGACATGTGAGAGAATAAAAAGGGGGGAGCATGATCGGTAAAGAGAAAAAATAAAGTGGGTTAAAACCCTCTAAAAAATAATAACAAAAAAATAAAAAAAGATAATAATAATAATAACAATAAAAACAATAACAATAACAATTATAATCATAATTTTATTTAATTTGTTTTAAATAATATCAATAATAATAACTAAATAATTATATTTACAACAATTTCAATGATAATAATATTATTAACAATTTTTAATAATAAAAATATTTTTCTCTACAAAATATTTTTATTATTATTACGATTTAAAGCTTTAAATTATTTTATTTACATCAAACTTTATTTATTTTAAACTTCAAAATCGGCATGGGCTCTTAGACCGACTGTGCGACTACCGCCAATCATGTGGTACCCACACACCGGTCTGAAACCTGTCAAAAACATTAAAAATCACACACACACACACACACACACACACACACACACACACACACACATATATATATATATATAGACCAGCGATTAACCCGCACCATGGCGAGGATAACCAAAGCCATGAAATAATATAAAATAAAATAATTTAAAGGTCAGGGTGTGACATCTCCCAACTTCCTTCTCCATGTTCTCAAGTCTAAAGTGTGACCATAAATGTCTCTTCTAAAGGCCTTAAGTTTAATCTAATTGAGGATATAAAAATAAGATGTAATTATTTTAACCAATTTCATTCAAGTTTATTCCTTCATAAATCTCCTCAAAATCTTATGTAAACATATTAAAATAATTACATAAATATAATTATATTTATAGTTTTTTATTTTTTGGGTGAACAACCATCATCTTCCTTATTTCCATCAGTTGGAAAATGAAAACATCTCTCATGCGTATGTGTGTATTACCACCTCTATGAATGTCATACTTCATTTTTCTTCACTTCTATACATGGATGGTTATAAAGATGCATTTAATGAATAAATATGATATTTATGAAAAAAATATTATTCTGTAAAGATAAACCAATATCTACTCTCTTTCCCTTCAATCCATTAGAAAAATGAAAAGATCACTCATGTGTACATGCAGACTTCCAACTCAATGAAATACGTATTTAATTTTTCATCACCACCTTACATGTATAGTTTTAAAAGTTTATTTAATGAATAAATATGATATTTATAACATTATTAACCTTATGTAAAATTTATATTAACAATATACATTAACATGTTCTTACCCATTCAACTATTATAAGGTGTTTTTGTTTTGGGAAGTTTTACCACCTACATAAACATTGTTATAATGTTTATATCATGGATGATTTATAATTATGAATTGATAATTTTATTTATTAATTTTAATAAATATTTTTTTTTAATTTTGGAAAGATAATATATATATATATATATTTATTAATAAAATAAATTGTTTTTATGAAATCTAAATATCTATAAATTGGATTTTTTAAGATTTTCGTGTGAATCATAACCATAAGTTATATAAAATATACATATGACTCAATAATAACAATAAATAAATATATAAAATCACCATTAACATTATATAGGTGATTATACCAAGACCAAGGTGTAAGTAATGAAACCACCAAATCAAAACATGCATGGTAAACAAGACAATTAACACATAAATATTGATTTTTAATAAAGAACTATCAATAAACATGTAATAAGAAATTATAATTGAATTGTATATAGTAATAAAAATATAAATATGGTTATGATATAGGTGTATAGTAAATCTATATTTTTTGTACAAGGATGTTATAACACATCTGACTAAGCGAAATTCGGAGGTAAGAGGATTATTAACTCAATTTCCTTTCATTAGGTTATGTGGACACTTTATTGAGTATGTTATTCCATGATTATATGTGTTGTGAACCCTTATTTTTTATGTGGATTTATATTTTTTTTCACATAATCACCTCATTGATCAATTCTTACTTCAAATTTTATGATCTTTACAAAGGTTTTTTAATCTCAATTTCAATTCTTTAAGACATGTTTCATGTTGTGCACCATGTTTTATGTTATATAGTGTAATTATGGACCCATGAATGTATTTTGATATACTATTTCATGTAAATAATGGTTTAAAAAAAATATTACCATGTTCTTTCATTCAATGTTTTTTTGATTCAATCAATACTAAAGTTGTAAGGGTTCCCCATCTCAAATTTCCTTCTTTGAGGCATGTTTCGAATTTTACACACATATTAATTTAAATGGTGCATATACTATCTATTTTATATATAATATCAGGAATCCATTTATAATCATTATATTTTTTCTCTAAATTTATATCTTTCAAAAATGTTTTTTATTTTAATATCTATATGAGGTTTAATTTTAAATCATTACATTAACGGTTTTGAAGTATTTTACACAAATTGTTTCTCCTCCATGTCTGTGTTCTTTCAATTGATTCTTGAAAGTTATTTTATAAAGATAAATGATTTATTAAATTTATTTTCCATGGTATTATAATTTTTTTGAAGGTTTTTAAAATTAATTTTCTTAAGGTTTTCCATAAGGGCCACTGTTGACTCCCTTTTACAAAAGTAAGAAATGATTTTTTAACATTTATTGTTTAATCTCTTTTTCTCAAAAATATTTCCATTATTCATTTTTAATATTCTTTTTAATTTTTCTATGGGTTTTAAAATAAAATAATTTTCCCATTTTTCTGTGAATTTTTTACTTTTAAGTTACTAAAAGAAAAGGATACTCCTTATTTTTCAAATAATATTTATAATGATTTTATAATGGTATTTTTTTTCTATGTCAATATCCATTAATGATTGTTATGTTTCACTATAAATATTCTCTAATAATACCATCCACCTTAATTCTTTGAATTAATTATGCTAATTTTCACGTAACCTATTTCTTTTCCATGGGTTGATCAATATATAAAGGAATGATGGTTAATTTTATGAGTATTATAAAGAAATTAAAGCTCCATGAGTTTTTTTCATGTTATAGTCATTTTAAATTATAGATGATGTCAGTTGATCCCAATATATAGTTCTCCAATCCATTGGGAAATAATTTATTCGCTTTATAAATGATGATTGTAAATATGTAGTTATAAGTTATTCCCTTATGGGAGAAATATGAGTGAACACGTGTGATGAATATGATGCCCAAGATAAATTCATCGGTTTTATATAATTTCTATGATTTTAATGGTTTCCTTGATAAATTTTTTTTTGACATGGATCTTGATTGTTAAATCATATTAATCTTGCGTTATGTTAATGTTTACACTAGGAATCATGATTTATAAAACATGTTTTGTTTTGTATGAATATATTATGTTATGCTAATGCACTTTGATTATTTTCTCATACCATTATTCTCATATTATACTCACTTATGATATTTAAAAGTCAATAACTAGTATTACCATTATTGAGTGTTTGAGCTCACCCTTTTTATCTTTCCATTTATCTAGGTTATGAAGAAAATTATTACATATAATATGCCTATGAGAGTATCATGTTTTGAGAATTTTTTGAGAGATATTGAATAATTATTAGGCAATATGATGATCTCAGTATAGTGGAAAAAATTCTTTTTGGATGAGAAAGATATGGGTTTTGTTAGTTAGTGGTTTTTTTATTAACTCTATAAAACTATAAACCAAAACGGTTTTAGGTATGTAATTGAAAAAATGTTGGTTATTGATATTGTAATTTTGGATGGATAAAATTTTTCATCTATTTTAGTAGGTATCGATGAAAATATGTATAGAATTTGTTTTTAAGATCGGATCTAAGTGTACGGGTATGGGGTGTTACAGTTTCTATTAAATAAAGGGATTATATAACTTTATATGTTAGAATGTTATCAGTTAAATATTCTTTTAGAGTTATATATTCTATCATGAGTTGATAAGTTTAAGATCAATCATAATTTTAAAGTCATATATTCCATTTTATGGTTTTATGTTATGGAATTTTAAGGTGACTAATGTTATTTCAGGAGATGATTATTGGGTTTTATGGGATCATTAAGGTATATGTAACCCTTAGGATTAACATATGAGTTAGTGTGAATGTTATTTAGGAATAATGTTACTATATTTTTGTGGAAAAATAAGAAAATTATTGATAAATTAGGGTTAATACATCCTTTTATTATGAGAAGGTTATGGTTAATTATGATAAAATATTTTTTAGGGAACATTATAGGATTAAAGTGAAAAAAATTTATTCACTAGTGTGATATTTTCTTTCAAATTCATTGATATTATTCAATGAATAAATATTGATTTATCTTTTTAAATCATGTGTGATTTTGTTATTATTTTATATCATGGGGATTTAGGTTATTTTTATAAATGATTAATGTATTTTTAAGGATGTATGTTTAGTATATATAATTTTTTGGTATGTGACTTCATGATTGATTAATGTTGTTTAGACATAAATTTTAAGTTGATATTGGAGGAATATGTGATCAAATATTTATGATCTTTGGGTTTTGAAATTTGTTAGGCATATTTTGAAGAGTTTTAGGGTTAGTTATTTTGGAATGATTTATGTTGAACTTTGAGTGTTAGTATTGAGGTTTTTGATATTAATGTATTATTTTTTTAGATGAAGGTTCATTTATATTGGGTATTATCTTAACTTGTGATAAAAAGTTTTGGTTTTCATAAATGGATTGAAACCATAGGAATATATTTTCATCATTTTTTGTATCTCATGATCCATTATAAATTTATTTTCATTCTTTAGGAATGAAAAATTCCTCATAGTAATTTATCATTTTGAATAATAGATTCAAAAAAGGTGAAAGCTGATAGAAACACACAAACAAAGGATGAAATTATGCTTATAAAATTTAAATAAGTCAAGTAAGTATATTTTATAATATTTTATTGTAAAATAATTCCATAAAATCAAGTAAAAGGATGCTAAATTTATCAATTATTATATGGAAAATATCCACCGAATATCAGGTTATATCCTATAAACCCACTCACAAGTTTGAGTCTTATAAAAGTATAAATATAATTAAAAATTTAGAAGGTATTTCTTTCCACTTCTGTATATTTATTACTCACTCCACATTTATTTTATTTACCTTTAATTCCTCTTGAGGTGTTGTTATTTGAGATTCAATTAAAAAATCATTGTTTTTGAATTCCCTATTTTCCTTTCAAAATGTATTTTCAAATTGTTTTACTTTATTTATAATCATTATAAATCCCCCTTTAGAATCAAGATAAAATTGCATGGACACAATTTATTTAAATAGGAATGTAAAAATCCATAAATTTTTAATAATATATTACTTTTATGGTTTATTAATACTCATTATTATGAATTTATATATTCCTTAAACACTTATATATATTTATATCATATATCAAATTATATGATATAATGAATTAGGTACCCATAAATTTAAGAATTTTTAATTTTATAAAATGAACTTCATTTTTTAATTCATCATATAAAAATAATATTTGGGCTAGTTTTTTGGATTTTTATGAAATGGTTGATTTTTAGGTGAATATTAGAAAATACAATTTTTATAAATATCATAACTTTTATGACATAATCCTGATATAAGAATGACATAAAAATTTATAAAACCTTTGGATCGACCAAATATATATTTAAGGAGTAAAATAAATCATTTAAAAACAATATTTTGAATTTGGAAACACATGCTTGAATTTTGGGAACTTAAGTTATATTTTATACTAATAGCAACTATTTTTTGTTATTTTCATTTAATAGAGTGGTTGGAAGTGTTGAGTAAAAAGCTATACTTATGACTTTTCCTTTATTTTTTTAATTCACAAACACTTTCTTAAATACATGTTTACTAAATTTTTATGTGAAAAGTGTTTTAGAATGTTTTTCCAGAAAACATAATCTTTTACCATACTTAGAATTAGTTCTAAATTATTCATGAATATAAAATAACTTTCTTTATTACAATTATTGTAATGGGTAATGATCTGATAAACATTGGACTCCCCTTTATCAGATGAGATGAATTTTTTTTTGTCTTGTCTTTCGTACTGACAAAAGCTTCATAATCGGACTAATATCGGAACTTATAAACATAAAATTCAGATTCATAAAGATTATAATAATGATAATTGTAAGGAATTCCATTAGAAAGAATAAATTCTAAATTCTAAATATAGAAAACCAATTTCTATTGTAAGGAACATATTTTACACTGTGATTTTTTAAATCAATATGATGTCGGACAATCAGTTACATTATAGTCATTGAAGTGATAGGTGTCTAATTCATTGTAAAAAATATAGAGAAAATATAACTATTAGAGAAAATATGTCCATTGGTAGAGTTTCCTTTAAATAACTGATCATTTGAAGAGTTTGGATCTATAATAGTTACTGTTGATTACATTTTCACTCTCAATTTTTATGAAGTCTTCAAAACATGAACAACATGTTCTTATACTTTTGTATTTCTTTAGAGAGAGTCATTATTAATGAAACCTTGTCAGGTTGTATCTTTAAGAATTGTTTTGTAATTGATTTTTTTTTCATCCGATCTGTGATTACGATCAAGGACTTGAGGGGATATCAAGACATAGAATCTGATCATCGCATTGATCGAGGGATTGTGAGGACAGAAAGATCGAGCCGATTCATCAAATCGAGGGCTGTTGGGGATAGACCCATAGATCAAAGACGATATTCATATCGAGGACTTTATTTTCTAAAGAAAGACATAATTTCATGTAAGTATAAAATAAGGGATACCTTTAGCCAAGGTTTGTAGCTACCTTACTATTAAGGTTAAAAGAGATATGTTCTTTTTAAATAAAAATAATTCATTATTATATTGTTTCTATTTTTTTACTTGTTTTTTACCAGTCTTTTATTCTACTCTGCTTATTTGTAATTGTTTTATCGTAACGTATCTGAATACGAAAAATATTAATATGTTAATTATATCTTCTGTGAATCCAATACCATTACTTTGATATTATGAGAATAATATTTAATATGAAAACTTAGTAATTAGACTAAGGACCAAGTCTGAATATGATATTTCTATTATAAGAGGTTGTATATTTTTTTAGTTTAATTCTTTTAAACTAATATTTTTTATGTTTAAAAACAATGTTTTTACTTACAATTCACCCCATATTGTAATTAATCCATCTAGAACATATTCTTTAGATCCTAATATCAATATATCTTATATTGATATCCAAAAATTGGTATCAGATCAGATTTCCACTACTTAAATACTTTCCAAGCTTTTGTTTCTTTTCTATTGTAAGTTTTTTCAATTTTGTTATGAACTTTTTGTTTATAAATCTATATTATACAAATGTTTAATGTGGAAAAATAATATTTTTTTTCAAGATGGCATGTATAAATATTGGATCTATAGAAAATATGAATCCCAATAGACCCCCAATTTTTGATGGTGCTTATTATGAGTATTGGAGAGATAGAATGAAGACTTTTGTGATTAACACTACGGTTGAAAATTTTGTGATGCTCACTAGAAATTATACAATTCCTAATAAAAATGTTTCTAATTTTACTAATCAAGAAAATAAAGAGTATAAACATTACTACAGAGTCAAAAACACATTTTTATTATCAATGACAAGAAGTATCTATTGTTAGATTTCATCTAGTGAAGCATATAATAGTATTTAAAAAAGGTAGAGGTTACACATTTTCATAATTCAGGGCTTTCAAAACTATAATAGAAATGCAAAGAGCTTATTATCAAGATCTTGGTTTTGTTAGGTCCAAGATGAATAGGATGGAATTTGTTTTCTTGTGTTGTATTTTTTTGTCATGGAAAGTTTTTGAAGAAATAAAATCATCTCACTTGGTATTTGATTAAAATCATATTGACTTTTGTTTTTAAAAGAACCAAAATCGTGTTTTCTGAATAATTGGACTCACTTTTTCCATCATAATGAGAAGATATTTTGAAATAATTGATTGTTTTTTAGAAATATAGAATCTGTAAAATAGAGAATGCACCTTGCTGGAAGTAAATGGTCATCATATTCACACTGAATCAGGTATTAAAGAAGTGTTTATTTTGATAAAGAATCAGAGTCTCTATGACTATGATTAATTAAATGTGATGATGATTTTCAGATTTTTATTTCATATAAATCATAACTTAATAAGAGAAATTGTGATAAAATTTTGTTGAAAGAATGACAGAATAAGAGGTGGTGCCAATTGTTTTCAAAAAGACCAGATCTAGGTGGAAGAAGAGTAAGAGATGGTGTCGATTCACTATAAAATCAATTTATCCATAAAAAGAATAATAAACCTTTCATACCTAGGATGATCATACCCAGGCTCAGAAATAAAAATGATCATACCAAGAAATGATCTTATTTATAAATGATCGTACCTAGGACAATTTTACTTAGAAAGATCATATTCTATACAATCATATTCAGGGAAGAAATTTCTTAATGTAGATTTATGAAAAGAGAAGGATATAATGAGATCAACAATGTATTCAACCATTTCAAAGGGGTTGAATTACTTTATAAGTTTCCAACTAGGCCAAGAGAAGAGGAGAAGATGATTTTTTGTATCTCAAGTGGGTCAAGAGAAAAAAAAGGAGTTTTCTGGATGTATTTGAAGGGGGAGCTCGATATTTATAAGAATGATCATATTCATCAAATTATAGTGTTATCCATTTCTTCATAAACATTTTTAAAATTGGTGTAGAGATTTGTTTTGAATAAATCAGATTCAAAAAATATGAATCATCTATTGAAATCATAATTTAAATTCAAATGAAAGTCTGAAGAAGGAGATAAATTTTAAATAAGAATCGAGAAGTATCAATAAGAGTTGATGAATTCAAAATTAATCCCAAGATTTTAGAGGAAATGGAAATTTGGGTGAATTTGTGTGAGTGTGAAAGATTTTTTGGATTCCTGGCCAAACCTCTCAAGGGTCACCTATAAAAGGAGAAGTACATTGTACTTTTTGATTGTTGGTGTTATTCACTACAGTAGAGTGAGAAGCTCCTAGTTTTCAGTGATAAAAAGAAAATACCATATTGATTTTTGTTGAAGACTTTATAATGGGAAGAAGACATAGGAGAAGAGATAAGATCACAATGTTGTTTTTCAAATGATAATCATACTCAGGGATTGTCATATTCAGTTGATTACTATTTTTGTCTTATCAATTTTATTCGGCTAATCATTGTATTAGGATGGATTTATTGGATTCGGGATTTCTGTATTCAGGTTCTCAAACTAAGGAATAATCCTACTGAGTTTATCGGGATGAATAATTGAAGTGGTGTCGATTCATTGTTTTCATATTCATAAAATAAAATCATATTAGAAGAATCATTTTGGTAGAATCGTACTCAGAGGAATCAGGCTTGGAAAATTGTACTGATTTTTACTTAATAAAGTCTATGAAGTTCTTACCATATTTTGGGTAAGAATGTGAAGATTTTTTTTTTCAATTGAATACATTTATGTAATTGAAAATAATCACAGGTAACATGAGTTGTTACACAAACTTTTTATTACCCTATTTGTACTAAGAGGGTGCACATGTACTTTTGGATTTTCTTCAAAGTACTACACGAGTGATAGGGAATATCCTACTCATTGTAATCCAAGGATTTTTTCCTAGTGGATTGTGTGGTATTGGATCATTTCCAAACCATACCAAGTATGTGCCTATTCTAATTGAATATAAAACCTTGTAAATACTTATATTCCTATGGATGTGTGTTTAAATTATTTTCAGTAGGGAATAGAATCTTTAATAGGAGGTGAAGGTTGTTTCAATTGAAGTGAAACATAAAATAAAAAGTATCACTGATTCACCCCTCACCATCTCAGTGATACAATCATTCTTATTGGGAAATTTTAGGTTTCTTACTGGGCGAATCAGTTTCCAACATGCATCAAATATTTATGAAGATCATAAGTAGTCTACAATATATTGATGTGAATGGATTATATAATGAAATACTCATTGAAAAGATCATTTATATTATCCAAAATGAATATTAATCAAAGAGGACTGTTATTGATGAAACAAGGAAAGAAAGTAATCTTACATTAGATGATCTTATCAAAATCTTAATGCATCATGAAATTAGATTAACAAGAGATGATGAGAATGAAAAAAATAATGGTGGAGTTTCCTTTGATAAAACTAACTTACCTATAAAATATCAAACTTCTAAAAGAGATGTGAGGTCTTTAAGAAAGAAACAATTTATTATCCAATCTGATTCTAGCATTGCTAAATAATCTGAGAATTAACTAGATAATCTTTCTCATAGGAAGATTAATATAGTTGTCAATAAATATTTATAGTATCGGTATAATAAATTTAACAAAGAGATAAATGAAAATAATGATTTATAAGTATCCTATTATGAATTCAAGAAAGCTAGACAAATAATATTAGATTATCTAAATATGAAAAGGAAAGATAGAAAATAAAGTCATTATGAAAGTAATCATAAAATGTTTTATATGTAAAAAGGAAATAAATTCATTAAAGATAATGATTCTTGAGTATAAGTAGAGGATATTTCTCAGATAACTCTTCTGATAATAATAGTTCTGGACATAGAAACATTGGTATTTTAGTTAGGATACCTAAAGAAAATATTTATCTTATGGCTATGGTACACACTGATGAAAACCTTAGAAAATCATCTTTAAGTAAAAAATATTATGAATCCCATAATAATAAAATTTAAAAAATATTTGGATAAATAATCTTAATCAAATAATGAATATAATACCATAAATTCTTATGAATAACTTTCTTGCTTTTCATAACTTTTAGTAAATCAGAATTATAAACTTCGTAAAAAAATTAATAAGGAAAATTCAATTATTGAAGTTTTAACAAAAGAAATATTGAAATTATAAAAATATATTGATAAGTCTATTTTAGAAAAAGATTTCATTTATAAAGATTTAGAAAAATTAATTTCTAAAGAATATAGTTTAATAACTATTTTTAATAAACTCAATTCCAAAACTATTACAAAAGAGGATAAGAATTTAGTTGTTAAACTAAATTCAAAAATTTCTTCTTTGAAGAAAATCTTCTTAAAATTTACAATTGGTAATTAAAACATTGAATAAATGTAAAAACAAATACTTCCTCATGGTATTATATCTCTAATGTCCTTTACCCATAAAAACCTATTTTTAGTAATAATTATTTTGTTCCAAGAAGTGAACCTTTTTGTAATAAATGTCAAAGTGGTGTCCTTTGGAATAAATTTTATTCCTTAAAAAAAATCCAATCCTTAAGTTTCTATAAAGACTATTTTTTTAAAACAAATATGGATTCCTAATGTTTTGTTTTATGATATTACCAAACCCAAGAAGTTTTGGGTTTTCAAAGTCTAATGTTTTTTATTTTAGGAAAAGAAAGAAAGTATCAAAAATAAGAATATTTGGTTTATGGATAGTGTATGTTCTAAAAAGATAACTAGTAACAATTTTTTTTTGAAAAGATCATCAAGATGAAATGTGAAAAAATTACCTTTAAAGATAATCATCAATGAGATATTATCGGTATATATAATATTGATTTTCTTCAAAAAAAGTTAATTTAATTTTTTTTGTTCTGTAAAGGTCTTAAGCACAACCTTATTATTTCCAATTCTTTCACTGGGGCATGCACACGTCTGTCTGTTTTGAGGATGACGACACTGTTTGTTGCACCGCATTCCCACTTTCCAAAGGTAGGCGACATCTGTTCCTTGTTCGGGGATGTTTTCTCCTTGATCAAAATAGGATAATGGGATATCGGTTCTTCCTTCCGTGGATTCCTCCTTGGAACTCGTTACCTAGTCCGGGTCTCCCATATAGATTTAAGATATTGTTCGTGATGCTCTTATCAGTGCCATATCTTTATGGAAACCGGTTAATTACACTGCTTCTGTCGGGACATTCCAAGGGGTCCAGCCAGGGCAACAACCTTCGATCTGGGGAGTAGTCACGTTGGACATCATTGGCGTTTCTGGACATTGGAAAACTAGTGCGTCTGTCTTTTGTCCCTTATTACAGGGCTTCTCGAGGGCGTGGAGGCCTGAGGCATCCCACATCGAATGCAGGGAATTATATTCCATAGGCATGTCTCTGATGTTTTCCCCAGCTTCCCATGTTTAACACAGGGTAGGCCACGAATTTAACGTCTAGTGGGGACATATCGAACTGATCGGAACACTGACTCGAGTGGATCAGATATGTGCAAACTTTGGAGGGAACACTGATGTCGGGGCTAACACGTGGTTAGTTACCCAGTTACTACTAGGAGCAATAAAGAGGTAAATTGACATGATCTCACCAGGATGTGGCGGCCTGGGTAAGAATCAAGGTGGATAATGGATGGTCAAATGAAGTGGATGGAGAATGAGATGGAGTAGGCTTGAGGGAGATAGTGTTGTTGGGCTTGAGCCTCGAAGAGACCTCATACATATCCACATAGTAGGGAATCAAAGTCGACGCAGTTCATGAGAGATAATAGGATCGGGGTATGCGTAGGGGACAACAACCCGATGATATACTAGGGCTTATGCGTGGTTAGCAGCTTGAGGTCGATCTGACGCCACTAGGATGGACCAGAGATATGGGTCCTAATAGAGGTGATGGAAATGTATTACCGCTAGGTTTAGGTTGACAATGGATTACTGATGACTGGAGATCACAATGGCTTACCGTTGTGTGAGGGGATCACAACAGATTACTGTTGGATGGGACACAATGTCTTACTGCTGGAGGCAAGACAAAATGGGAATGCAGTTTAACATCAACCGGGATGAACGTGGTCCGATGTGAGGGGGGTCAGAACTAATTAATGTTGGGCTTGATCCTCAGGGAGGCTTCCTATGTACCTTGCCTTGGAAAGGATCAAAGTCCTTGTAGTTCGGGATGGAGTTTGGTGAACTGAAGTGAAGAGGGTCGGAATGACTGGGTGTTGGGCTTGAACCTCAATAAAGCTTCCTAATTACATTGCCTTGGCAAGGATCAAAGTCCATGTAGTTTGGGATGGTTGGTACTGACGTGAAGATGGTTGGAACCAATGGGTGTTGATCTTGAACCTCGAGGAGGCTTCTTACATACCTTGCCTTGGCAAGGATCAAAGTCCACGTAGTTCAGAAGTTTGGTGAACCGACGTGAAGGGGATTAGAACTAATAGGTGTTGGGATGGAACCTCTGGGAGGTTTCCTACATACCTTTCTTTGGTAAGGATCAAAGTCCACATAATTCAGAAGTTTGGTGAACCGACATGAAGGGGGTCAGAACCAATGGTTGTTGGGATTTAACCTCAGGGAGGCTTCCTAAGTACCTTGCCTTGGAAAGGATCAAAGTACACATAGTTTGGGATGGTGTTTAGGGATTACACTCTAAGCTTCCCATAGAGGATGTCATGGTCAATGCTTACTCTAAGCTCACATGAGTCATGTTCGGTGTCAGAAACAAGAGGCAGTTGAGAATTGATGATCACGTCGCGAAAGGTGCGTCTGTGGGAAGTGGAATGGGGATTACACGTGGTTATAGGCCCAAAAAAGGAGACATGGGCTTACGCGTGGAACGACCCAGGGGAGATGGAGACTGGGACTTACTCCATGGTGGAGGCCCAAATGGTGATAAAGACCAAAGGGAGAGGGATTTGGCACTGAGGAATACAAGAGGAGTAGGAATACTTCCTCTTGTAAGAAAAGCTAGGGGCTTACACCAAGGTGGTTGCCCTTTCCCCACAGATAGATGCCACTTCGATAAGGAGGATCTCATTCCATGTTAGGAATGGTCATACTTCTGTGGAGACGAGCGGGAAAATAGAATGTCCAAGATGGGGTGCCCCACATAGAGTGCATGGGGTGAGGTCACAGTTTAATGTCATTTGTTGAGGACGACGATGCATGGCAGTTTAACATCCTCCAGCTCGGACGAGGTGGGTTCACTCTGCACCCCTAGGACTTACATGACTGATACCCGCCCACCCTTGTGGAAGGGAAGGCATCAGCAACGCCGTTGTGAAGGGGTGTTATGGAGTGGTCCATTGGGGGGTCAACGTTAGTATGACTATGTGAAGAAGCAATAACCATTAGTGTGCCTATGCAAAGAAGCATGAGGCGAAGAAACCCAACGAGAAGTAATGTCCAAGGGACTTTGAAATCACTTTCTGCAAACCTGGAGGGTTGCACGTGAAAAGGAATTACAGAGCAAAGGGGTTCATAGGTAGAAGCCTTGTGAAGCTCTGGTGCTCTATGAAGTGGAGGGTATTCACGAAGGGGTGTGCTTTGCGAAGTGGGGTGGCCTTGTAACACCCCAAGAATTTACAAATAAATTTATTATAGAATTCCTGGATCAATGAGTCTCTAAAAATACCACTTTCTTATAACCTATCCAAGTAAACATTGGTTTGTCACTTCTGTGATGTGGATTTTGAAAATCTGACATACACGGTTACGATGAGTAAGTTATTTGGAGTCCGATAAGAAAAACTTAATTTTTGGTGAATAGTAACCTACCCCTTATGAATAGTAATATACCCTTATAAATAGTGATATACCCTAATGAATATTAAACTTACCAATGATAGTATATAAATAATATTCATGTTGGAGTACGATATACCTATGTTTTGGAATAAGTAAATAAATGTTTTAAAACTGTTTTTTAGAATAAATTATGATTTTAATTAAATATTAAATTAACCATATTTAGAAAGTTATTTTTAAAAAATGGAATTCATTTTCGGATTCTATACATCTAAAATTGGTTGGGGTAAATTTTTTGTATTTTTCCAAAAAAACTCAAATTTTTTATGAATAGTGAAATGTGGTAAAATACCGTATATACAAATTATCAGTTAAATACTCTATTACTAACATCACAAGTGATGTAAGGGCACTTGGTTTGAAATCACATGATAAAATTACTATTCTTGGTCATGGATGACTCACTATTCCTTGTCTTGAGGAGATATAATAAATTAATGGATATAAAATTGAGAAATCCCTTCTCCCCTCCACTATAAAACCCCCTCTCACTCCCCCATCCCTTCACTCCTCTCAAGCCTTTTACCTTCTCCAAATTATGTCCAAATATTCTCCCAACCTCATCTCCCACTTCCATCAAGCCTTGGTTTCATAGAAAGACCAAAACCTCTCCCTTAAAGAGTATCTCAAGGAAGTTTGGTTCAAGAGGTAAATTCCTCTTTTCAATTCTTTGTCTTTCCTTTCAAATTCATTTGTTTTCTTTTTCTATTAACAATCCTTAACCAAATTTTGTGATGAATCCAGTACCTTACATGTAATAGAATTTTTTCATTATAGTGGAATAAGTTATCATCATCTCTTCCTTTTACCTTCTTTTATACTAGTAGCAAGAACACCATCTGAGATGTGTCAATTTACCACATTCAAGGAAGATGGGATTTCAATTTCTATTATCATTCTCAATTATGGTAATGAAACCATTATTTTTATGGTTGAACCAGATTATTATATATTTAATATACCCTATTTAAGGTTCTGTAATCCCTTTTTACAAATGGTATTAGGTTATAAGGAAAAAGGAGTTCGTTGTAATCAAAACACACAAATTAACCGAAATAGTTATCATTAAAGTCCTATATAATAATTCATCTTCATGCCATGTAAACAAGTTATATAAATGACCATTAAAATTTAAGGATATTCAGAAATAATATATAATTTCAATTCTGGATATTTACATATATTCCACATACTTAAAAACAAGTGAACTGATTATGAAAATAAAGAAAATGAACACTCCGGAACGACGGAATTCAATACAATAACTTATCAATAAAGACATAAATGAACTAACCATAATTATGATAGACTAAATACATGTATAATAGGTTCTTAAATAAGTTATTAATAAGTATAATTTCATTTTTCAGGATCATAAGTTCAAGAGAGGAACACGTTCAGAGTTAAGGTAAGGGTTTTCTCAATCGAACTTCCATTTTCATTAAGGTTACTTTTATTTTCTAATTACCTCAATGAAATTATTTTATATTATTATTTAATCCTCATAAATCTGTGTGATTGTTCTATATATTTTTTTACCTACCATAACCCTTCCTTATTGTGTGGATAGTTACAAATTTTAAAAGGAACTTTCAAAATTGTTTCCAAAATACAAGCCTGATTCATGGGAATTTCTCAAATTCTTACCTATTTTCAAGGACACATTATAATATGTTTTTGGAAACCATTATCTTTATAAAATAAATAGTTTTATTATGAAAATAATATCTTACTTCACTTCTGGTTTTATACAAAGATTTTTCCATAGGAACTCCTCTTTTCAAATTAAAAGAGTATTAATCTCAAGAATTGCTTAATGATTTTATAGAAGTATTATAGTCTGATTCAATACTATTGTTGATTATTATGTATTTTTGGGGTTAATCATTTATGATTTCATATACCATATTTTATTTAATGTTTTATGACTAAATTTATTGTGGATGATCTATCCTAAAACCATTCACCTTATTCATCAGAATGGTTAGAGTTTAATGTTTAATGATTGGGGAAAGTTAGTTACATTTCATATGATAGTTTCAATATGAATGTATATATTTTTTATGTTTATCTCCACTCATATGATAAATGATTTAGACTAATTATGTGATGTGTTGGGCCCACTATAGCCCCTCGATGCATCGGTAGATCTCATGAGACAAACTACAGTCTTGGCACAAGGCCTTGACAAAATGATTATTTATTGTCCTAGCACGAGGCCTGGACGGTATGGTTATGATGTCTGGAACATGCACTTCCCTAATTACGAAGCTAGTAATTGAATGTTCATGTGGTTATTCAACTATTATAATTCCCATGATTATTTTTTATTATAGAATTATTTACTCAGCTCATATTCCTGCCCTAATGTGTTCAAGATTATTATTCTTTTTAAGGAATTTGTTTTCAATTACATACCATTTATTATGTTTATGCTATCTTCCACTCTTACTGAGCATTTGAACTCACCACTTTCTTATCTTTTATTTTCCCAGGATATGAAGAAGTAAACTATGAGTGACTTTCAAGCATAATCTAAGAGGCTTGGATGTTTTGAATAGAATAATTTAGTGCTATTTTGCTTTTAAATATGTAAAGTTGAACTTATGTATGTATCTTGTTTCCAGTAATACTAAACTACTCAGTACTTTGGGATGATTATTCCTTGTTTATATTCCAATGTAATAAAATAAGGCACCGGCTCTGAGCAACTGGGTTCAGGTCCTTACAGTTGGTATCAAAGGAACTTTAGTAGAAAACTTGGAAACTAGATTTAGCAAACATAGATTAGGGAAGAGTCCCTGAGATAGTCTTTGAGGATAAACATACAAGAAAGTCCTGGTATTTTGGTAAGGAATAATTTCTGTGGATCTTTCAAGAAATACATCCCTATTTGGATACAAGAAGATACAGGTGGCTCTGGCACAAATGTACCTAAGAGTGAAAGCTCTGACAAGGAGTTTTGGGCTTGACCCAGGGTATCCTGGTACACGAAAATGGGTCTTGTTTCACTCTTGGTTTGACACTCCCGGTAGATTTGCTTAGGATAATTCACATTTTATTTACCCACCATTGTGAGGGATTTATGTCCCCATAGTAACCAAAGTATATGGTTCTAGGATTTACGATGCATAAATTTATGCTATGTGTTATACCATGTTTAGAGTTATAGAGGGTTCATAATTTTATAAGCTAATATATAATATGGAATTTATTAGATATGGTTCCTAGAAGAAGGAATGATAACTTCACCAATGCATGGGATGTGAAGAGTAAGAATGATCATATCTCTAATTGTCTTAAGCCATACTTTTAAAGGAAGATTTTCTCCCATGTATCCTCATCACATGATGAAATAATATTATGTGTCAGAAAGGTATATAAAGAGTTCTCTGAGTCCTATGGATTTAAAGAGAAGTAAAAGAATAAGAGGATGGTATAGAGATACGAGGATAAAGGGAAGAGGGGAAAGAAGTGTTTTCCCACATGTGATAACTGTGGAAAGAATCACTCTGGTAAATGCTGGAAGGGAATGGGTGTTTGCTACATGTGTGGAGAAAAAGGAAACCAAGTTCATGATTTCAAGGGTAAGAAAATGGTTTCCAAAGTACAATGCTTAAATTTCAAGGACATGGGACACTATGCGAATCAATGTCCCAATCGTTAAAGGAATATACCCCAAATGATGATAATGAGAAAGTTATGATACTACTGCAGATGAAGTAGAATGATTAATATGCCTAGTCAAGGATCATGCCATTAGTATATTTTGACAGTAATGTACTGGTTGTATGAATTATGAGATATATAAGGATTGTACTATAGTACTATTTCATTAAGTATTTAAGATCATATGATTAAGGGTACAAAGGAAAAGTGATTCAGTGGAAAGTTAAACTTTTTATAAAAAAAAATGATTGAGGGAAAGACAACCCTTAATATATATCTGATGTTGAGATAATGATAAAGAAATGATTGTTTTGGATAAGTATTGACTACCTTGGAACTGATTATTGACTTTTCAATAAGTGGTCTATGCTTTCATCAATGAATTTTATAGCACTTTTGGATATAAGGAATATATCCAATAACATGTATCTTACTAAAGAAATATAGAAGAATGCATGTTTCCAATATGGTTTTACAACAATTCAAGTTATTACAATATTTCAAGAGGATACATGATGAATTTATTTACATGTTTGGATTGTGGATTTTAGAGCTACTTCTTATTGATTAAGGGTTAATGATAAGTTCATCTTGTAAATTTAGAGGACTTCATTATAATTTGTTAAATCATTATATTTTGGAATTTTTTTAACCATTTATGAAATGGTTTAAGTTGATCATTGTATGAGCTTTTAGAGTTCAATGTATTTCTTCACCAAATGGCGTAACCCATTCTATGTGAAGAGGTATAGATAGTTAAACTACAATAGAAGGATGAGTTTATAAGTAGAAATGTTTATTTATACTCTTATAGAGTGGAATAATTCCTCGGATTAGGGAAAATAGTCTTAAGTAAAATATTTTCTAATTATCATAATCATTGATAATATTGATGAATATATTTTCATAGTTTATAGTTTTTTAGTAATCAACATTCATATGAACATGTCCTCTATCATGTTCCATCAGAACTTCATAGTTACATTTTTCTTCTATGTCCAGTTTTTTTCTTCTTCCAACTAATGTCACCTCATTCTAAAGCATACTTTTTGGGGTGACCACCTCATCTCCATTAACCTTTTTTAGGAGGATATTTTATTAACCCTATTTCTGATGTGGGTTTCCATAAGGGAATTTTCAAGCATCAAACATTAAATTTTCATGTTCAATTTCAAATTTCGAGGATGAAATTTTTTTAAGGAGGGGATAATGTAACACCCCAAGAATTTACAAATAAATTTATTATAGAATGCATGGATCACTAAGTCTCTAAAAACACCACTTTGTTATAATCTAGCCATGTAAACATAAGTTTTTCACTTCGGTGATGTGAATTTCAAAAATCTGACATACATGGTTGCGATGAGTAAGTTATTTGGAGTCTGATAAGAAAAACTTAATTTTTGATGAATAGTAACCTACCCTTATGAATAGTAACATACCCTTACAAATAGTGATATACCATAATGAAAAGTAACCTTTCCTATGACAGTATATAAATAATATTCAGGTTGGAGTATGATATACCTATGTTTTGGAATAAGTAAATAAATGTTTTAAAACTGTTTTTTTAGAATAAATTATGATTTTAATTAAATATTAAATTAATTATATTTAGAAAATTATTTTTGAAAATTGGTTTTCATTTTTGTATTCTAAACGTTGAAAAATGGGTGGGAAGAATTTTTGGTATTTTTCTGAAAAACTCGAATTTTTGATTAATAATGAAATACGGTAAAATACATTATATACATATTATCAGTTAAATACACTATTCATGACATCACAATTGATGTAATCCCACTTGGTTCGAACTCACATGATAAAATTACTATTATTGGTCATGGAAGACTCACTATTCCTTTTCTTGAGGAGATATAATAAATTAATGAATATAAAATTGAGAAATCCCCTCTCCCCTCCACTATAAAACCCCCTCTCACTCCCCCTTATCTTCACTCCTCTCAAGCCTTGTGCCTTATCCAAATTCTGTAAAAATATTCTCCCAAACTCCTATACCACTTCCAGAAAGCCTTGGTATCATGTAAAGACCAAAACATCTCCCTTAAAGAGGCTCTCAAGGAAGTTTGGTTCAAGAGGTAAATTCCTCCTTTCAATTCTTTTTCTTTCCTTTCAAATTCATTTGTTTTCTTTTTCTATTACCTCTCCTTATCCAAATTTTGTGATGAATCCATTACCTTACATGTACTTTAATGGTGTCATGATAGGGGAATAAGTTATCATCATCTCTTCCTTTTACCTTCTTTTATACTAGTAACAAGAACACCATCTGAGATGTGTCAATTTACCACATTCAAGGACGATGGGCTTTTGATTTCTATTATCATTCTCAATTATAGTCATGAAACCATTATTATTATGGTTTAAACATATTATTATATAGGTAATATACCCTATTTAAGGTTCTGTAATCTATTTTTACAAATGGTATTAATTTATAAGAAAAAAGGAGTTCGTTGTAATCAAAACCCACAAATTAACCGAAACAGTTATCATTAAAGTCCTGTAAAATAATTCATCCTCATTCAATGTAAAAAAGTTATATAAATGACCATTAGAACTTATGTATGTTCATAAATAATATATAATTGCAATTCTGGAGATTTACATCCATTCCACATGCTTAAAAACAAGTGAACCGATTATGAAAATAAAGAAAACGAACACTCCAGAACGACAGAATTCAATATAAGAACTTATCAATAAGGACATAAATTAACTAACCAGAATTATGATAGACTAAATACATGTATAATATGTCCTTAAATAAGTTATTAATAAGTATAATTTCATATTCCATGAGCTTAATTTCAAGATAGGAACACGTTTGGAGTTCAGGTAAGGGTTTTCTCACCCGAACTTGCATTTTCACCCGAGTTACTTTTATTGTCTAATTACCTCAATGAAATTCTTGTATATTATTATGTAATACTCATAAATATGTGCGAGTGTTATATATAGTAGTTTACTGACCATAACCCTTCCTTATTGTTTATATAGTTACACGTTTTAAAAGGAACTTTCAAAATTGTTTCCAAAATACAAGTCCGATTCAAGGGAATTTCTTAAATTCTTACCTATTTTCAAGGGCACAATATAATATATTTTTGGAAACCATTATCTTTATAAAATCAATAATTTTATTATTAAAATACTACCTTACATCACTTCTGGTTTTATATAAAGATTTTTCCAAAAGAACTCTTCTTTTAAAAATAAAAGAGTATTTATCTCAAGAATTGCTTAATGATTTTATAGGAGTATTCTTGTCTAATTAAACACTATTGTTGTTTCTTATGTATTTTTGGGGTTAATAATTTATGATTTCATATACCATATTTTATTGAATGATTTATTACTAAATTTATTTTGGATGATCTATCCTAAAACCATTCACCATATTCCTTGAAATGGTTAGAGTTTTATGTTTAATGATTGGGGAAAGTTAGTTACATTACATATGATAGTTTAAATATGAATTTATATGTTGTTTATGTTTATGCCCACTCGTACGAGGAATGAATTGGACTTATTATGTGACGGGTGGGGCTCGGTATAGCTTCTCGATGCATTGGTAGGTCTCATGAGACAAACTACGTCTTGTCACAAGGCATTGACAAAATAATTATTTATGGTCCAAGCACGAGGCCTGGATGGTATGGATGACACATGAAATTCCCTCATTATGAAGCTAGTAATTGAAATTTCATGTGGTTATTCAACTAGTATAATTCCCATGATTATTTTTTATTATGGCATTATTTACTCAGCTCATATTCCTTCCATAATGTGTTCAAGATTATTATTCTTTTTAAGGCATGTGTTTTCAATTACTTACGATGTCTTATGGTTATGCTATCTTCCACTGTATTTCTTACCCTTACTAAGCATTTGAGCTCACCCCTTTCTTATGTTTCATTTTCCTAGGATATAATGAAGTAAATTATGAGTGACTTTCAAGCATAATCTAGGAGGCTTAGATGTTTTGAATAGAATAATTTAGTGATGTTTTTTCCTTTCAATATATAAAGTTGAACTTATGTATGTATCTTGTTTCTAATAATAATTAACTACTCTGTACTTTGGGATGATTATTCCTTGTTTATATGCTAATGTAATAAAATAAGGCACCAGCTCCGGGCAATTGGGGTCGGGTCCTTACAGGTCTAGCCTAGGCATAGGGCATATGTGTGTATGGAAGGTGCTTCGTGAAGTGGAAAGGCATTCGCGAAGCAATGCCTCATGAAGCAAGGGTTCCTTGTGAAGCATAGCATTGTGAAGCAATGTGCTTCGTGAAGCAAAATGGCCCTGCCTTTGCAGATGGGTCACATGTGCATGAAGGGTGCTTCACGATGCATAAATTCTCCACGATGACCCAAGTCCCCTTGGGGATCCCCTTCCTTCGCGGAGGTCCATGGGCTCTGCAAAGGGTGTCCCTCTTTGAAGAGGGGCTGAATTCATGCAAAAGGGAAGACACTTCACGATACAGAAGTACCTTGAAGATATCATGGTTAACAGAGCAGACATTGCTTCGCGATTTGGGAGCTAAGAAGGCAAAAGGTTGGAGGATCCGTTCGTTGGGCTCAAGGGGAGCCTGGTATTTATAGGCAATAGGTGCCGCAAAGCAGGGATTGCTCGGTCTGAAGACGAATATTACTCTGTGACAGGTTCGTGAATATCAAAGGGGTTCACGGAGCATCCCACCTCCTTGCTCCACAGCGGGTCGTGAAAGACAAATTGGTTCGCGGAGCTTCTCGCCTCCTTGCTCTGTGGCGGGTTGCGAACATCAAATTGGTTCGTGGAGCTTCCCGCCTCCTTGCTCGGTGACAGGTCATGAACATAAAATTGGTTCACAGAGATTCCTGCCTCCTTGATCCATGGTGGGTTCGCAGAGGGGGAGCTTGGGGTTGGCTTTGGGGCTATTGGGATCTGCGCTCAGGCTTCGCGAGGCAGCCCCTAATGTTTTCCATTTGTTTTTTCCATCCCAAATTTTGGCACCAACAAATTCCGCCCCCCTCAAATTTGGATCCGAGGAGAAAGTGAGGCTCAAAGTATGAGGTTCAATCTCCAAAATACCTCAACCATCGTGAAGATGCCTCGTAAAGAAGGCACGCAAAGCGGAGAAGTAGCATGGGGATGAGCGCGCCGTGAAGCTCACCACGATCGGACGCGTTGCGAAGCTCTAAGGGTCCTCGCCTATAAATAGGGGAGATGATTTCTCTTTTTTCCTTTATCTTATCCACGATTTTGGCTTTTAGTGCTCTCAATTATCAAAGCTCTACATACTCCGCGGTTGCTCTTCGTGAATTGAGCCTTCTTCCTCACGGCGCATATCTAGTTTTTCACTTCATATCAGAGCGCTTTGCAACCTGTGTTTGAAGGTCGGGGCATGTCTTCACGAACATCCTTCATGAACGAGCTTCGCGAATTGTCTCCACGAACCATCATCATGAACCAAGATGAAAAAATACCCCTAAAATCAAGGGTTTAATGGCTCATCAAGAAGCTGTTGGGGGGGGGGGGGGTCCTTGAAGACACTGCCCGAAGGGAGGAGATAGTGAATAGATTGGGTTTAGGGGAGTTGATACGAAGCCACTCTAACCATGGGTCATTGGTGGAGCTGTTTTCGGCAAGCCAAAAGAACTATCCACTATGAAAGAGGATGACTTTGTATGGATTTGGGCTGAGGGATGATGTATTCATCCCTGAAGCCAGTAGGGATGAGCCAGCATACTAGTTCAGGAGCACGCCGTGTCAGTGCCAGCGGTTCAGGGCGGTTGACGGTCATGCTCGGGAGGACCTCACACCGGTTGATGCCGACTGCTTATAAAATCACCTGAACAAAATTGACGGGAAGGGTCTGTATCAGGAGACATCCCCCCCTCTATACCATACTATCTTGAAGGATGATCTGAGGAACCCGGGGAAGGGGTGGTCTGATGAGTGGGACCTACTTCAGGGAGGAAAGTTTACAGATAATTGGGCCTGGGCCTATTGGGTAGGTATCTCATGTGAAGATTTTAGGTCTGAGATGAGGTGAGTGGGCCCGTATGAGGTGTCTTGGGCCTCCTAGTTCCACATCTATAAACTAAAGCGGCTGATGCTAGAGTTATTGATAAGGTGGTCATCGAGGACCAATACCTTCCATCAACACCATGGGGAGGTCGGTATCAGTTTATGGGATGTGAATCAGATCTCCAGCAGGGTCGCATGTTTTTATCAATAACTAAAGCGGCTGATGCTAGAGTTATTGATGAGCATCAGGATCCTGAGGTTCACTAGCCATCCTATCACCAACATGGATTCCATGATAAATGTGCATGGTCGCACGCCCATGTTTGTATCCCTCACCAGCAGGGCGTGGATACCATGATTTCAAGACCCACACTGGTTGAGGGTGAGGAAGTGGTGGCAGATCCAACAACAGCAGCAGACCCGGTGGTCCCAGAAGAGTGGAGTTACCCAGAGGGGAGGCCACTAAGAGGATTCCGTAGAATATCCACCCAGGCCTCGGGAAAGTGGCTGCGCCATATAGACATGCTGGAGAATGTTGCCTTCCTGGAGACCTGGGACATCTAGGACATTAATAGGAAATCCATCATCCCATTTGAGATGTGGAAACATTTGAACCATCTCAAGATGGACTTGCTGGGAATTGGACCTATTAGAGCCAACTTTTTAGTATCCCAAGAGGAGGTGGAGCAATACCTAGAAGAGATGGAGGACTTTGTGCACTCTTGGGGTTCTCTGTGTCTAATTAAAGACTGGGTGAGGGTGTTTTTGGATTGTAAGGTCCCCCCATAGTTGTCGGTTGTTGAACTAAGAGAGCGGTTCCTTCTCCCAAAAGAATCAGACGAGTCCTCCTGGGTGGAGGAGGCTGACAGAGGGAGCCCAATTGAGGATGACAAAGTCAGGGATCAAGACTCAGACAATAAAGAGTTCGCAGAGGCCCTTAAGGTAAAATCCCAAGACCCTTCCTTAGGGTCTATTTCCGGGTCATTATGGACTCCTTACCAACACTTGAACTATGCAGGAGGGTCTCATACATTGAACTCGTACTCTCCCCTCAACAGATACTGATGCAGGGCCTTCAGGATCTACACCTACGACTGCATCGATTACCACATCTAGCAAGTTTAGGACACCCGAGGTGGCTCCCCCGGAGATTTCAGACCTTCTGATAATATACGGTGGGGCCACGCCTCAGGATCCTGATGGCATCAACCCAAGAATGAGACCAAGAATTCGATATCTATAAGTCTCTTCTATGAAACTCATGACTATATACCATTGACTATGTCAACTAACGTCCATTCCCCTTTTTGGTGTGTAAAATTCTTCAAGTGGCATGTCCTGCCTTAGCGAGGTTGGTCGAGACTTCTGGTGGCGCCTTACCCAGGGGAATGCTGGTGATCGTGGAGGCAAATATCCAGACTGACCAAACTGTGGCACTCCCAATCACTGGTGGGATCATTAGCGGGGCTGAGCACAAGATTATTGAAGTGGGTTCTGATGATGAGGATCGATCAGACAGCCCAAGACCTGCCATGCCCGATAAAACACCATACGTGGACCCTACTGATGAGTTCCTGGGGGTGTTCCCCCTATATGATCCTACCAACTACACTGACTGGGACGAGAAGACCTCTGATGAAGAGGACATCAAAATAGTCTGTCGTCGATCATGGAAGCTGATAAAGCGCTTCATCAATGACACCCCCAAGCACTATGGCTGGATGAGATGGACAGACTTAGGTCACAAATGCATGAACTATGTGTTGTGGGAGTAGATGCCCAACATCCCCACATGCTCGTCCGAGATCTTATGGCAGAGAATATTCAGAAGTATGACCGTGGCCTAGGTGTGGGCGGGCAGTGAAGGAAAGTGGTAAACATCAAGAGGCTTTGGGAGGTTGAAAATGAGGTTCAGCAGCTGCAGGTCTGGGCGGATGAGCACTCAGCCTCCCTCAATGTGCAATCAGAGCTAATATTGTGATTGAAGGCCTAGCTGGTGGAGGCCGAAGAATGCATGAAGCAAGCCTCTGAAGAGATGACCATTATATGGACCAGCATAGAGCGGGCCCAAATTGCAGCTACGGAATTATGCCCCATCACTACCGAGGAGGAGCAGGAGCTGAACAGGCAACAACAAATCTTGGATGCCACAAGATAGAGGGTGGTGGAGCTGAAACTTTCTTTTGATGGGGTTAACCCTTCCATGGGAGGGATCAACCCTCAGGTGATGTAAAGATCAAAAACCCTGGAATATAATTTCATTATTTGATTTTTTAATGCCAGATTCATGCATGAGTTTCATTATTGGTGTTGGTTTTACATGCATATATTATATTCGAGAAATTCCCAGTGATCAATCCCTAAGCTCACGCGGGTCGATCCCTATGTGAGAAAAAAGGGATGATCACCATGTTATTCCATCTGAACATAATAGTGTCAACCAAGCTTAAAGCATCTGGGGTTTGAACAACCAATTCAAATTTCCAGGAAGAAGTGGGAGAGGCCCGATTGGAGGAAGAGGAACTCAGAACAGTCGATGCGCTGTCCTCCCAATGTGCTCTAGTGCACAAGCGGGGTAACGCTAGGGGTGTTTTACTTAATTTGAACATAGGGGGATGGAAAGTGTGAATCATGATGCCCAAAATTCAGAGCACTACGAGGGTGGCGTGATAATGAAGGATGGCTGTTGACAATGTTCGAAACAAAATATCCTTATTGTGTTAGCCTGAAATGGGGATAACAAATGAGGGCCGACCATTGACCATGTTCTAAAGATAGGTCATGACTCGAAATGTCATCCATTTGTCTTATAGAATGTTGTCCCATGATTGTAGGCGAGTCATAGGCTGTGCATCCATACTGTTAGAGGGTTATTTGGACATGAAAGAGGATGAGGGTCTGAATGAAGGGAACGCAAAGCATGGAGTGTGGAGTGATGGGTTGTTCTAATGGAGTCCAACACTCTTGAAATTATTCCACTATAGTGGAAACACATTAGGTGGGTGCATCGGTCTGATCGTGGATCAAAATTACTTTCGAACAGGACCTCTCTAGAAGGGACCTAGGGTGCCTTGTGGTTTTATGTGATGCCAAGTAGGATGATAGACATGTATTTTAATGTCGTACTGTGAGGATGATGAACATAGTTTTGTGGTCATACTGCCTCGACCTAGATCGAGCCCAAGAAGCCAAAAGTGTTAATGACCCTAGGGATGGGCCCAAGGAAAAATGCCTGGGCATCGCTATGTATCCCATAAGGATGCAAATCAAGACAAACATAGTTCTTAAGCATGGTGTGGTCGGAGGCCAACACTAGTAGGGGAGAATCCTCTCTGGAAAGGGATCTGGTGGATCCCATGACTAACATGGGGCATCCTAAACTTGTTCAGGGAAGAACCACAGTTTAATGTCATGCGTCCATGATGTGTGGGATCATGTAGTTTAATATCATATGATAGGATAAGGAGTTAAAGGGAAGATCCCAGTATGGGATTATGTGGTGTAGTAGCTATAAACCTGACATGAATGAGGGTATAATGAATCCACACTACACCACATATCCCCAAAGCAAGTTTTTTAGGTTAGGGGACCAAAAGTGAAAGTTAGGCTAGGCCCGAAGCAAAGTGGTCAAGCATTCCTATGTACCCCATTAGGATGGGAATCAAGCCGCATGTAGTTCTGAGAGTGTAGTTTAACGTCATGCGGGATGATGAAAGGCATGTGTGGCATGGCTGCGCCAACACACGTCCTATTAAAACTACTAAGACCACGTGAGTCGTGCTCGGTGTGGGAAATAAGAAGTGGTGATGGGACTTTTCTAGATGCGTGAAGGAGCAAAGCCGAGTATGTTGGAATTCCACTTGAACATAAGGAAGTGGAAACATGTGAATTATGATGCTCAAGATCTGGACCACAATGATGGTGGCATGACAATATGGGATAACTGTTGACCATATTTGAAACACAATATCTGTTTTGCGTTTGCCTAGAATGGATATAGATAAATGAGGGTCGATCTCTAACCATGTTAAAAACACAAGACATGTCACAAATTTCGTCTAAGGTCTTTAGGGGCATTGTCCCAAGATGGTAGGTAAGCAAATGTGGCATGACCGTAAAGGGGGTCCCTTCAGACGTGGAAGAGGATAAGGACCCAAATAATGGGCTCAAGAAGCTTGGACATAGAATGAGGGGAATTTCTCTTTGAAAATTCCACACTTCAGGCTTTTGTTAAAACACATCTGAGTACGACAATAAGACATATCAGATAGAGGGATTCGAGTCCCTTCCCAAGGACAAGGGTCTTGGGGTCACACGCTTTTTACTTAAGGTCCTAGGGTGGACCATTAAGGGGGTACTTGATTTAATGGACTGTGCGCAGGGTGGTGAAATAGCAAAACGTGGTGTGTAGTTCCCATAGGGATATCTTAGTTTAGGGTCCTAGAACTCGAACCAAGACATGGGAGCCACATGATGCGACCATTGCAAAACCCAGCGTGAATGGGAACCCATGAGGTACTCGCCACACCACATGTTCCCATAAGGGTTTGGTCCAAGAGGCCGAAAAATAGGGGGGCATGATTGTAGATTCCTGGGGCTGGACCTGGAGACAAGATGCATGGGCTTTCCTATGTATCCCATGAGGATGGGAATCAAACCATATGTTGTTCTGGGAGTTGTTGTGCAGTTTAATGTCTTGAGGAAAAGATGTGGAGTGGTCTTATTTTATGGTCATAGAGTTCAGACCAAGGATGGTAGGGAATGCGAGAGACACACAGTGATGCAATTATACAACTCGATGTGAATGAGTACCTAGAGTCCGTATCACCGTGCGCTTCCTGGGGGAGGTTTCAGGTTGAGGGACCAAAAACGAAGGTTAGGTTGGGCCCAGGACTAGGTGAACGAGTGTTCCTACATATCCCATGAGGATGGGAATCAAGCCACACGTAATTCTAGGGATGGAATGGTAGGATATTAGTGTTTGGGATAATAAGGTTGTGTGGGTCTGGACCTTGAACCAAAAGAAGCAGTATTTGATAGATCTTGTTTGTCCTTTAGGATGAATGAGTGTTGTTGTTGTTTTTTTTTGTGAAGCGACGGACCTAGGATAGAAAGTCCAGGCATCACCACAAGAGTCAAGCTACACGTAGGCATTGAAAAATGGTATGGTGTGTGACTGATACCAAACATGATGTCACTTAGAGTGAGTACACCATGATGTAGTGCCATTTTTTGTCGTGCGGTTAGGACTATAATGTCACAGTTTAGGGTCATGTGATGGGACAAGGTGATATAGTTTAACATCACATGTCTTTGATGTTAGAGATGGAGTTAAAGAGGAAATGTGCATGGTGTGATAAGGCATAACCGACGTGAATGAGGACGAGTTCCACATCCTACTGCGTGCAATTCTGTGAGGGAAACCTCAGGCTGAGGGGCCATAAAGGGTTAGAGGATATGAGATAGGAGAGGCTAGCTCTCAGTTGAGCTGGACCTGAAGACGAGATGTCCAGTTGTTCCTACATATCCCATGATAATGGGAATCAAGACATGCGTATTTCTTGAAGGCACCTTTTAATGTCATGCAGAACAAAATACAGTTTAATGTCATGCGGGACAGCAAGTAGAAGAGACTAACTCCTAGAAAGGGGCGTACGTGTTACGGTTATTGCAAACCTGATACGAATGAAGGAATAATCCCACACATGCCACACCATGCCGTCCGATAAGGGTTAGATCCCAATAGTAAGAACATAATAGAGGAACCATAAAGAGATATTAGTTTAAGGTCTTAGAGCTCAGACCATGGAGAAGCAGAACTTTTCCAAATAGGCACAGACCTCGGTCCAATCCCTAAGCCCACGTGAGTTGAACTCGGTGTAGGAAACAAGGGATGAAAAGATCTTTGCAATACTTGGAATGTATGTAAAGGGGAAGTTGGTGCTGAGCCCTGAATAATTCCTTACTGTGACTTTGTCCTCCAAACGTGAAAATGCACACTGAGGGATAACACCATGAGTGTCTAGATTCCACTTGGACATGATGGGGTGGAAAATTATGTGGATCATGAAACTGACATTTTTTGCTTAATGAGGTTGGTGTGATAATGGAGGATGACTGTTTACCATGTTTGAAACACAGTATCCATATCGTGTGACCTGAAGTGGAAACAACAAATGAGCATCGACCGCTGACCATATCCACAACGCGAGAATTGTTTTAACTTGTTGTTCAAAAACCTCGAGAACGTTGGTCCATAGTGGTAGGATGGCCCTTGGTCCAAGAATCCATGCCATTTTGGGGTCCATTCGAATGTGAAAGATGATGGAAGCCCTAATGAAGGGGAACACAAAGCCTGAAAGGTGGGTGAGAGCATGTCCGGGTAGAATTCGACACTCTAGGTGTTGGACCAGAGTACTCTTGGGCACATTGGTGACTCATCAAAGAGGGTCGAGGGAACTGACTGAAAGGAAACTGACAGAAAAAGATGAGTATAGGTAAAGGGAGAGAATGCCACTCAGGAGATAGAGGTATGCAGTGTGGTTGTTATAAACATGACGTGAATGGGGACAGAAACCCATATCACACTGTAGACCCCTCTCCTGGAAGAACACAGAACAAGGGGGAAAATGATAGGGAGATTTCCAGAAAGTGGGGTTGGACCCGAAAACTAGGCATTCAGGTGGTCCTACGTATCCCATAAGGATGGGAATCAAGACACACGTAGTTCTAGAGGATGTCGTGCAGTTTAACGTCTTATGGAAAGGATGCAGAGTAAGGTCAAGATACCCCAACGAGGGATGTGTACAGAAAGGAAAGTAACCTAACGTGAATGAGGACATAATCCCATATCGCACCGTACAATCCTAAGTGAGAATTTGGGTTAGGGGCTTGATAAGGTCGAGGGACCTGAGTCTGGTACACAGACAGAATGTCACAGCCAGCTTATAGTTTTAACATCTCAAAGTGAGGATGATAGTGATCTTAGTTTAAGGTCATAGAGCTCGGATCATAGGTTCCTAGTTAAATTTCATATTCATGGGACAAGAAAAGGGGTTAATCATCATGCCTATGGAAGACCATAGCATGACAACGATGATAGAGGACATCTGTTGACCAGGTTCGCAACACAGTATCCACCATTGTGTGACTGGGGTTTGGGGGCAAACAATTGAGCGCCTACCATTGACCATATTCTCAACAGGGTACTTGTATCAATTTTTCTCTCAAAATCCTTGGGGACATTGGCCTGAAATGGTAGGAGAGCCCTTGGGCCGATCATTCATGCCATTCGTGGGTCCTTTTGGGTCCAGAAGATGATGGAAACCCAAATTATGGGGCTCGCGAAACATGGCAGGGCCTATGTTTGCATAAGGGATGATAAATGGAGATTGTGATGTCTCATGGGGATGTGTGGAGCATGGTAAAACAACCCAATGTGAATAAGGGCGTGAGTCCACACCACAATACACAATCCTATATAAGAAGCTGATCCAAAGGGCCAAAAGGGTCGAGGGACCTGAGGCAGAGCATCTCGGCCTATTGTAGCCATATGACCCCTCATGCTGGCGTTTCCCCATCATAGATCCTAAGCCCATAGGAGCAATGATCCATGTGGGAAACAAGGAGTTGGACTAGGATATTCCCATCATATAAGGGTCCAACCGCTGGAATCTCACTCCCGCCTATGGAGGACCGAAGCTTAAAGAGACAACGGGGTAGAATGAACCACTACACTCAATGTTCGGGACATATGGGGGTAGTGAAAATGAAAAAGGATAGCTGCTGACCATATTCGAAACACATTGTTTATGTCGTGTGGATCTGAAATGGGTACAACAAATGAACGTCAATCGCTGAACATATTTGCAACGCGAGACTTGTATCGATTTTTTGTCTAAAACCCTCGAAGACGTTATCCTGAAATGGTAATAGAGCCCTTGGGATGAGCATCCATGATAGTCGGTGGTCCTTTTAGATATGAAAGATAATGGATTCTCGTACAAAGGTGTGAGTAAATCATAGATGTGCCCATTCATTTTAACGTTATGCAGGGTGGTGAAAGAGGTGAAAGTCTCCATGGGGTGGGATGTATAGCAGGGTTATGATGAAATCAATGTGTATTAGAGAGGAAGTTGACACCACACTATGTGTTCTGACCTGAGGGGAGATTCTAAAGTTTGGTCTAGGCTGATTGACAAAATGTCTAGGCGTTCCTACGTATCCCATGAGGATGGGAATCAAGTCACACATAATTCTTGAAGGCCATGCAGTTTAATGTCATGCGGTGAGGAAATGGGAGGATAGAAGAATGATGAGGGAGCACATGGTGTGATCATCATAATATTGACATGAGTGGGGCCAAAGAAGCCTACACTACACCATGTAAGGATCCTCCAAGGGAGGTATCCCTAGGGGGAATAGTTGGAGAAATGAGTTTGGGGACTGGACTCAAGATGAGACGTCTGAGTGTTCCTACATATCCCACATGGATGGAAATCAAGACATACATAGTTCTTAATATGAAGTTTAACATCTTGTAGGATGAGGCACAGTTTAATTTCATGCTGGATGTGAAAATATATTTTAAGGTCACATAGGACCAGATAGTTTAAGGTCATATAGGACCCTCATGCTGTTTAGGGTCATCATGGACCGCGATGCAATTTAAGATCATATGGGACTATATAGTTTAAGGTCATGCAGGACCATTGGGGGACTAAGAAAAGTATTTATTGAGGAACCTGTAATTGGTGGGAGGATTTATACGCTCTCCATCCATGGTAACCAGGGAATATTCTTCATTGGAGTAAACCTTGTGAACAATGTAAGGGCCTTCCCATTTGGGCTCCAACTTGGGTGGTTTCGTACTAGGTATCATCGGCGTCCTGGGGGCCAATGCCAAGTCACCTTGTAAGAAGGATCAAAGGAGAACTTTCTTGTTGAAAGATCTAGCCATCTTGTTCTCGTGCCTTTCCACATTATGAAGGGCACAAAGCATATTCTCATCGAGCACTTCCAGTTCATCCAAGTGGATATCATCTACTTTATCCAACACTTTATGATCATAGAAAGCTGTGCGTAATGAAGGAAACTGAATCTCGATAGGCAGGACGACCTACGTTCCATACTCTAGGGAATATGGGGTCACCTGGGTGGAATTATGAGTCATCTTCCAATAATCCCAGAGGGCATTGGGGAGCTTGTCCGGCCAACTCTTCTTATTATGACCAACCATTTTTTGGGGAATGTTAGAGAGGGTTTTCTAATGCCTCGATCTGTCTATTTTCTTATGTGTGGTACTGGGAGGTATGGTTAGAATAGATGTTGTACTTGGCATATAGTTTCTTCAGCTTAACTTCATAGAAGTTTGTTCCGTTATAGGTGAGGATGACGTGAGGGACTCCAAATCGGTGCATGATGTTGGAGCTCACAAAGTCAATGATAGAATGGGCCATGAATTCCTTGATAAGAACTACCTATTAACACTTGGAGAAGAAATATGTAGCAGTTAGGATGAACCTACACTGGCGAGCTATCTCCGGTGGGTAAGGTCCCATGACATTGAGTCCCCATACCACAAATTTCCAAGAGTACTTGGTAGAGTGGAGAGGATCTGGAAGCCGATGCATGAAGTTATCATGAATTTTCCATGCATGGAACCTCTTGGAGAACACAATGCAGTTATAGATAATGGAGGGCCAGAAGTACCCTGGTCTCTGGATCTGGTGGGATAGCTTCGGCCAGATCTGATGAGCCCTGTAGGAACCGACATGAATCTCTTGCATGAACTGAGAAATCTCTACTCCTAGAATGCAACAGAGGAGAACCCCATCAAACCCACACTTGTAGAGGATCTTCTCATGACCAAGACCATCCTGGAGGGTGAACAGTACCACGTGACATTGGATTCTCTTGCACTCGGCCCGATCTTTCAGAAGATTACCACTCTGGAAGTACTCAACAAAGGAGATTATCCATTCTAGAGTTACTTCAATCACTACATCTTGGGGACCTGGGGGTCCTGATGTTGAGGCGCCGATGGTAAGGTGGATTACCTATGGGATATCATCATCATCTGGGGTGATGGGAGAAACGAGTCTTCGGTGTACCATGTAGATAATCAGATCATCCTGTTCGGGCTCTAAAAGTGATGCAGCTAGGCTGGCTAGGGCGTCAGCCCAACCGTTTTGAGATCAGGGGACATGAGTAACTTCTGGAAAATATAGGAACCGGTCCATTAGTTGGATAGTGCACTCTAACAATGGAATGAGCTCTGGCTTTCTGACGACAGAGTCACCATTAATCTTCTTGATGACAAGTTCAGAATCCTCTTTCACATGAAAATGGGGCATATCAATCTCGAGGGCTGGCTTGAGGCTAGTGATGAGAGCCTGAATCTCCACCTCATTGTTGTTGTAGCCTTCTGAAAACAGGAATGAGTATAGTATAATGGATTGTGTCGGGGTAATGAAGATGATACCCAGGCCCACCCTGTTGATTCTGGGATCATTGAGCCTTCTGCCGATGGGGCTTCGGGAAGTGCCATCAAAGTGCATCTGCTAGCACAACATGACTTGGTCTACCGATAGGATTGCCTCATCCAAGAAATCGGGGTCCAGGGAATGGTTAGGAGGAGCTGTATGGGTAGCGAGGAAGTATTCTAGTGATTGTCCCATGATAGCCTTCTAAGGAAAGAACCTAATGTCGAACGTCTAGAGTATTACTTCCCACCAAGCTAGATGACCTGTCAACATGGGTTAGTTCAAGATGTAATTTAATGGATCTACTCAAGACACCGGCTGTACCTCATGGTGCTGTAGGTAATGTAGCAACTTCTATATTGTGAATACCAGTGCGAGGCCGCTCTTCTCAATAGGGGAGTATCTTGTCTTCATATCGAGGAGCATGAAGCTAAGGTTGTAAAGGTTGTTCTCTATCCCCTCATTGTTTTTCTGGGCAAGAAGGGTGCCAAGATATCATTACAGGGAAGTCACATAAAGGAATAGTGGCTTTCCAAAGATGGGTGGAATTAATACCGGAGGCTGGAGTAGATACTATTTTATTTCCTTAAATTTTTTCTAACATTATTCATCCCACTCATAGAGTGTGCCTTTCTTCATGATCTGAGAAAAGGGCTTACACATGCTGGCCAGATTTTCAATGAATCGGTGTATGTAGGATAAGTGGCCTTAAAAACCTTGAAGCTCCTGAATATTGCTTGAGGAATACATTAAGTTAATGGACTTGATCTTCTCTGGGTCGATCTCGATGCCTCGATATCTAACAATTAATCCAAGAAACTTTCCTTAGGTGAAACCTAAAGCACACTTCAATGGATTCATCTTCAGGTGGCGGGAGCGGAGGAAACTGAAAACTTTCTCAAGGTCTTTCAGATGGTCCTAGAACTGGAGAGATTTGACCACTAGATCATCCACATAGCACTCCACCAATGTCATGAGGATTGGCTTAAATATGCGATGCATGGCCTGCTGATAAGTGAAACTTTCATTTTTTAAATAGAGGGACATGATTTGGTATCAGAAAGTACCTTGTGTAACCCTGGAGGCTGTAGACTCCTCATCCTTGGGGGAATTCTAATTTGGTTATACCTGGAGTACCCATCCATGAAGGAGAGAGCTTGGAACTCGGCTGTAACATCGATCATCAATTCCATCATAGGGAGAGGAAAATCATCCTTCAGAAAGTGATGGTTGAGATCCCGGAAATCAATGCAGACTCTGATTTTTCCATTCTTCTTCCTGACTGGCAAAATGTTGGCTAGCCACTTGGGGTACTAGGCCTCCTTAACAAAATTGGCTCTGATGAGCTTGTCAACTTCAGCCTTGACCATGACACCATGGAAAGGGTGAATATTTTTGGGAGGCGGCCTCAACCCGTGATGATTTTTCGGGAGACCGAGGTGGTGGATGACTTCCTGAGGATATAGTCTTGACATATCATCATAACTCCTGGAAAACACATCACAGTGCTGTTTAAGGAAGTCTACGTACCGTAGTTGCTCCTAGGGTGCATGGAGGCAATGATCAATGTGGGTTTTGGGTCTTCCTCACTACTGAGGTTCACCTCTACCAATTCGTCAACTGTGGAGAAGATGCCCTCTTCAAAGGTGGAAAGGACACTCTCTAAATCCTCTTCTTTACTTATGGAGGAGAGATCCTCAGCAGGAGGAGTTTCTTTTGAGTCGGAAGATCCCAACAGGGGGTGGGTGCCATCCTGAGTGGCAGTGGATACTACATCGGGGGATTCCTGTGCTGCTGCAACCATAACGATGAAGGCTGTCGATCCGATCCCATCTGGTCTTCGGCCTAAGGGGCCACGCTTGATGATATCGAAGCAGTAGTGGCATGTCGGCTTGAGCCTGTTAATTCCATCTAGGTGAAACAAGCAAGTATGACATATTTTCATTGCCATGGGGTGGAAATCTCGATATCTAATGGGAGTAGGAGACTCTGAGATCACCTAATCCTGATTTTTATAGGAGTATGAGTTGATTTCATGCCATCGCTTAGACTTGAGAATATATTCCCCCCTCATTCCAGACACAACGAAGTATTGTCCCATGTCCAGGGTTGTAGCCTCCAATTAGTGGATTGGAAAGACGTAGGTATCATCTAGATCTATCCACTGGTCTGCCGCAGTCGTGGCATGCTCAACCTCGTTAGTATGAATTTTCTTGTCTTTGATCTTGTAGTAGTCGGTATCCAGATAACGGGCTTCACAAGAGGCCAAGAGAGATGCATCACCTTGAATAAATCCCACTAGACCATTGAGGGAGTACGTGAGGACCTGGTGATATGATGAGAGAACCTCCGCATGTAGGTGGAGCCATGGTCTGCCCATAAATACGTTGTAGGCAGTGTCCAGGGAGACAACCAAAAACTCAGTACAAGAAACTAGACCACCAAATTGGGTCTTCAAGCAGTTCTTGCCGACTAGTTCCTGTTCTGTCCTATAATAACCTTGTATTAATAGGTTAGATGGGATCAGATCATCTTCAGAAAATCACAATTTTCACAGTGTCTGAGTTGAGATTAGGTTAATTCTAGAGCCCGTGTCGAAGAGACAGTGGCAGACCTCCATGCCATTGAACTGGCCAGTGATGTATAGTTGGAGAATATTCCCTTGTACGGGAGAGCCTTAATCTTCTCTAGAGAATGAGATAATGGCTTGAAATTCAGCATTCTCTACCTCCTCATCATGAAATGATTCTATGGATACTACTTCCGTGTCAAACTAGAGGGGGATTCTTAAAGCCTCGGTAAGGGCCTCACGCATGTCTGATGATAGGAGAAGAGCCTCAAGGATGAAGAGCCTTGCTGGAATTCTAGAAATATTCTTAAGGATGTCATACTTTCATACTAAGCACAAACTTCTACTTACAGGAGGTCACTCTACGACAGAAGGTATGGTGGGCCCTTCCGGTTGGACCAGCGGCTGACTGGTACTAGGAATATCCCGCTGCTCACTAGTCGAAGCCTATGGAGTGACTAAAGAAGGAGGGCCCGATGAATAAAATTGGTCCTTAGGGAAGCATGGCTGATCGCGGCGAGGTCTGGACGGCTCTTCCAGATCCAGTAGCACAAATGGTGACGAAGTCAGACCTGATGACACTAGATGGGAAGGCTGTGCATGCTGAGCTCTGTGCTGGGCCTGTTACCTGGTCTTAGTAGCATGCACATACTAGCTTAAAGTACTGACCGAAGCACTTTGATGACCCATACCGTCGCGGCACTACCAATAAGGGCAAAGACTGGGGACGTTGGGGGGATCTTCCTGGTTCTCCTCATCGTCAGGAATTATATAGGGGTCTACCAGCTCTACGGTATTAACCGAGGTGTACCTAGGACTGTCTCTTGAAGAATCGTCCACTACTGGACAAATTCTGGAAGGAACCGCCATCTCTAGGGGCATGAAATCGCCAAGAGTATGGGCTGAAAATGGAATTAGTGGGAGAATTTACTTTCACTTGTTCCACTGGTGTTTGCTCTTCTGGGAAGAGGATGGATGAGATGACAATTCTGAAGTGGTGGCTGCGGCTTCTGAAGACTCTGGCTGATTCAGATATGCCTAGATGACACTATGGGCACATGCAACTGTTTTACGAGCCATCCAGTCATCATACTTATGGGACCCATGGTTAGAAACATGATGCCACTCTCCCTCACTATCACTACTGTTGTCTAGCCTCACGAAGATACACGCCACCTGTTTCAGGGCTGGGCCTAGACGGAAAATGTTGTTATCTACCTGTTCTTGAAGCCAGTATTTAACAAATATCACTGTTTGAGAGTGTTCCCTAGGATCCAGTGATAAGGGTAGTGGTTACAGAGATCAGTGAGGTTCGTCTCTTTTATCCTTCTGCACTCAGAAAAACATACACTTGCCTACTCTAAGGCACTACAGAAGTAACTGGGGACCTAAGCCTTGTTGAACATGTAGGTCTGGTTTCTCCTGTCCAAAAAGGGGCCCCTTGGAGCTTGACCCTAATGAGGAGCTATAAGATCCTATTGAGGCGGTGGAGGCTAGTTATCTCACCTGGGTGGTGGCGGTGCATTACACGGGGGAACCTTCTGATTCTATAGTGGGCGATGCTGGGATGGAGGTTGCTCCTGAGTTGGAGGGCATCTGTGAGGCTGTGGAGGCAGCTCCATTGGAAACAACTCTAGTTTCCTAGGGTCCATTATTTTGGAAACTGTGGCGGGATCAACCCTGGAGGCCCTTATCGTGTGTATTTCAGGAGGCAACAGACGTGCCTGCTTAGCCTGTTGTAAGGCTTCCTCTAGGCTCTGGGCCTTATCAGAGATGTCTCAGAATCCCCCGGGGTAGTTTTGGGTGATCAAAGAGGGAACCAGTTCCATCTTGACATTCCCCATGCACATTGTTAGCAATTTCTCCTGAGTCAGTGGCATGTCAAGGGAGTATGCGAGCCCTTTCCACTGGGCGACAAAGTCTGTAATGCGCTCATCAAGCCTCTACTTGCACTTGAAAAGGTCTGGGATACTCATCTTCCGTGTGGTGGAACTGAACTGGTGTTCTTTATCTATTGATATGGCATTGTCTCCTTTACGAGTGCCACCATTTTAGTATTATCATTATACAATGTGATATCTTCTTTATTATTGTGTGATACATAAAGTTATTTGATGAATCTGTGTATCCAAACAGCTTCTTCAGCTATATCTAAAGATGCAATATACCCAAATTCCACTATATAATCAATGACATCTAGTTGTTTTGAACTCTTTCACCTCATAGATTTTCTGTTGAGACTGAAGACATATCTTGACTATGAACTCACATTATTTTGATTTATTTGGAAACTATCATTAGTATCCCTCCTAATGACTAGTTTCTCATCTCCTTTATATACCAAACGAATATCCTTATAATGTCTCAAATACTTAAGGATAAATTTAACAATAGAATAATGTTGTTATATGGGATCAACTCGACATATTCATACCATGATCAAGGTGTAAGAAACATAAATATTGATACATAACATGGAATACATGATTAATACTATCATAGATGTGTATGGGAACCTACTCATCCCCCTATCCCGTATTGCTTCTAATGACACATTTTCTTAGAGAGATGTATTCCATGTGACACCAGTACCAATCCCCTCATGGATTGTTCAATGAATAATATATTTAGTATCTAATAAAGGTAAGTTCCTTAAATTATCCTAAGAAACCTTGTAGATTTATCATGAATGCTCTTGATCCAGAGAATGTAGGTTGTCTATCCTAAGTACTCTATAGAGAAACACATATTCAACCAATCCTTAACCAAATCCAATACATGTATATCATTTCCATTAAGTAATTTTTCATTTAAATATACTAATAAGAAAAATAATACACTCCCAGAAAACCACTTGTAAACACATGGATCAAATTCATTATTTATGAAACTAAAATCTCTTATAGATTCATTGAATTGAATGTTCCATGACCTGGATGCCTGATCCAATCTAGAAATAGATCTCTATAACTTTCATACCTTATCGAAATTACATAAAGTCAAAAAAACGTTTTCTTGTGTCATATAAACATCTTCATGAAGTTTCAAATTTAAGAAAGATATTTTGACAACGAAATGATAAATCTCATTATCCTAGAAAGATGAGATTTCAATTATAATTATAATGTATTTAAGCATGGAAAATAGATATTTTTTTATCATATTCTATACCATGGTGATTTTAAACCGATTATCTATTAGTAATTCTTTTATAGGTACTAACTTTACCTTCCTTGTAAGTTTTATTTTGAATTCTTATTTTCAACCAACCAAATTTACCGAAACTAGGAGATCAACTAGAACCCATACCTGGTTGTGATATATGAAATTCATCTTTTAATTAATGGATTATTTTGATCTTATAGATTTCGATCTCTTTGTTTTATCATTGTAGGAAAGAGGATCATTATTGTCAATTAATCATGTGTACCATCTTTTTGAACTAGAAAATCATATATTTTTAGTTCTTTAACCTCTCTAGTTCTTCTATATAGTACTTTTATCACAGGAATAACATCTTCCATGGGGATCAGTGAAATATATTCCTACAATTCATCTTGTGTATCTTGAGCATCAAATTCATTGAATTCAATCTTGGTCCCACTATTTTTTAAGGATGTTCTCCCTCTCAAGAAATATGGCATGTATTTTGATTATTAACTTATTATTTGAGTGGTTTTATAGATATTGTTCTCTTATTTCCATGGGATACCCTTTAAAGATACCCCTTGTGCCTTAGGGTTCTAGTTTGTTTTTGGAAATACCCTTAAAAAATGTCTTGCATACCTGTACACATAAGTTTAAAAACACATGCATATTTCCATATATCCAGTCATATAGTATTCCATTTTTTCCATTGTTTCCACTTGGTTTAATGTGTATACTATGATATATAATTAATATCATCAAAATAATAATTTAAGATCTATATATATCATCATAAACCTTACCATATCAAGAAATGTATGATTCCTCCTTTCACTAACACCTTTCGACTGTGGTGTATAAAGAGGCTTAAAATGAGATAAAATATAACACTCCTATAAATAGTTGATAAAGGCTTGATTAAGACACTCACCACCTCAATAAGATCAAAAATTCTAAATCTTACCATCTTTGATTCTATAATTTATTCTTTAAATATTTGAATTTCTCAAAGAATTTAGACTTATTGAAAATTAAGTAAACTTATCTATATATACTAAAGTGATAAAAAAAAGTAATTAAGTAAGAATACCCACATCTAGATTCCACTAGAAAAGGTATAAAAATATCAGTGTGTACCAATTATAGAATCTTTGGGTCCCTTTCACCTTGAACATGAAAATAATGTTAGGTCATTTTAACTTGTAAATAAGTGATACATTTATCAAGTGTATTTAGTTTAAATAATCTAAATATCCATCTTAATAGATCATTGTAAGTCAATTATACTTTACATGACCAAGCTAACGATTCCATAATTGGGTGTGATATGAATCATGTGAACTCAATTCGATATCAATTTCTAATAATTGTTTTTTATTATTATACAAAAATATCATTATTTAAATGTTCAAAAAAATATGACATCTTTATGAAATAAAAGACCTTTATTTCCAAATTTAAAAATAAATCCTTCTGATTCTAGAAAGGATACCAAAAATTATGTTTCTGGTAACTACTGGTAAATAATAAAAATATTTCAAAACCAAGACCATCCATGATGAAAATGGAATGTGGTAGTATCTTATAAAAAGTTAATAATTCATGATTTCTTTACTACTTGACGATACACCCACCCTCTATAAATCTTTTAGAATCTACTAAGTTCCAATATTTGGATATAGATGTGAGCACCAAAAGCTGTATCTAACACCAAATTGGAAGATAGGGAAAGATTTCACTTGATAATTAATGAACATAAAGCTTACCCTTGATTCATTAATTGGGTAAAATTATCCTTCCATTGGCTTGGATTTCTAGATGAAAAAAATATTGCATCATTTTCCTTCACACGTTTTTTATTTTCCTTTTACTTGAAGGATAGTACTTAGGTTACTTAGACAAGGAGGGGTTCTTGGGACCCTTCAACTTGTTCTTCCTTTTATTAACCATAAGGACCATAAGTTTTTCACACCCTATGTCCTAATCCACTTGGTGAATTATGTTAAGGAGTTTGGAGAGATATTTCTTACTAATGCTCATATTATAATTAATAATGAAACTAGATAATCTCTAAGGAAGTGATGATAAAATGCTACCTATGAAAAACTCATTAGGCTTCTTAAATTCCAAGATGTATAATTTTCTATGTTAACAATTAACTTGAAAACATGAGGCCTAATTGGCATAAAATCTCCAAGAATGCACATGAATAGTAAATTAGATAACTCATATCTCTCTTGTCTCACTTTATCTTGATAAGGATCCTGAACATGAGACATCATGATATACACATACATATAATCTAGTTTATTTTAAATCTCGCTAAACATAGATGATAGCATGAAACACTGTACATCTATTTCATCTTCCAAATATTTGATGTAGATAGAGAATTCTTCACACTATCCTCTTTACCAGGAGCTAAATGAATATGGGTTTCCATCACATATAATTTCTATTCATGGTGTTGTAAAATACATAAGTTCATGTACTACTCCTGGAAGTTCAATTCATTGAGAAGGTTATCTTTTTAAATATAGATCACAATGATATGGTCGAAGTCTCATGTGTAATGACCAAAACTTTTATTAATGAAATTCCCTTTTATAAATGAAATTCCCTTTTTTTCATTAACTCTTTTAGATTTATCCTCAAAACTACATAGAATAGTTTCCCTAAAATCCATGTGATTGTATCATCAGATATAATTTATAATTAATTTATATATATTAATAATTAAATTATGTTGGAATTCTTTCTTTTTTGAATATTTGGTATACTAATTCTTTGATTATCATCATTACAGTGAGAGGATTCAAGGGTATAATCCCACTTTCGGTGATCTATACATTCTTCATGAACCTATAAACATAAATATAAAATACATGGGTGGTATAATGGAAGACTATAATGTTTTCATCAATCATTATTGATTATGTATAGAATATCTCAAAGGTGGAAGGATTATTTTGTTCTCTCTAGACTTGAGAGGGTGGTGGAGAGAATCACTCTCCAATCTTGATAACATTCTTGGAGAAGATATCTCTAGGGATTGAGAGTATTCTATTTATAATTCATTGTGTGTAATTATTTGAATTGTTAGTCTTAGGTTTGAGAATGAAATAACTGAATATTTATAGACCTAGGGTTAGAGAATAAATAATTAGACATTGGACCTCATTATTCTTTTAATCCTCGATGAACCCCATTTCTAAATAATAATAGTAATATTATTATTTACTTGAAATTTGATAAACTAATGGATAAATAAATTAAAATTTACTCAAATAATATTTAATATATCATTTCTCATCGGACCATTAACTCAGTCCATATTTCCTCAATATTTATCAGACATTGAATAATGATTATTTAAATAAATAAATATAGCTAAAATTTTCAATTATAAATATATAAATAATATATTCTGTGATGTAGGTAATAAATATTTATTAAATATTCAACTCATATATATATGCGCTTGAATAACTGATGACTGGGTATTTGTGATCAACGAAGCATGAATAATTATTACATCATATACATGAATAATATTTATTAAATATGTTAAATTAATATATAATTTAACCAAGGTTATGAATACACTTAGTGCATAAAACTCTAGGCCCATTTCTCAATGGAATTGGGAAATTCCTCCTAAAGTCTAAGTCCAATGTATAGAAACACACTAAGGAACCCATACAGAATATAGTTAAGTGATGCAATCAAATAAAATCATATGAATGCACAATGTGTAATATAATCCCTTTATCTAGATATATATAATGAAGTAGGATACATACTAGTGTAATAAACCTATATGCTTGAGGCCTTATTCTTTGAATTTTTAGAAATGAACTTGATGAAAAAATGACATTGACATAGGCTTAATCAGGTAGTTCCATTTCCATCAATGGGAATGAGATATCAAATTCTATTAAAGAACAAAAGGGAAAAAATACTTCCTTTCATTATTATTATTCTATATAACACATGATGCACCCAACATACCATAATTACCATGGAAAAATGAAATCATGATTTTGGTTAGTACATTAATGTTTGAAACTTATAATATGAATTAATAATAATCTTAAATTCTTTAGACCATTATACACATATGAATATAGGAACATATAATGACATATATAAATGTGGATTTCCTATTGATGGGTCATGTTCTCATAACCTCATTTATTTATTTTACCAAGGAAATATACCATGAGAAAGTGTCTCAATGTCCTTTGAGTATCCACCCCTGATATCCAATATCATCGATGTCCTATTAAAAAATACCATTCAACTATAGAAAATATATTCTATAATACTATCGTAGAACTTTAAGGTTCTTATCATAGTGGGGAACTATTATGACCTTTTAGTGCGATAGGTACCCTTAGGACAATATCACATTAACTTCATATATAATAAAAATATATATGCGATATATTATTTATTAATATTAAAAATTACAAATACACATAACCATAAAGTAAATGGAAGTTGGTTTTAAGGCACCAACTCCAACAGACTCTCACTTACACTAGATTCAACTACTAAAAAATCTAATTTTTATATCTCTTACATATTTTTCATGATTTTACTAAGGTAAGGATTTATTCAAGGGATACACCATCTTATCTTCTATAGAAATACTACTCACCGTGACTTAACCCCTTTGATAAAAATCCATTAAGAGGTGATATTTCTAAAGTATATTCTTTATCTATTGATATGGTGTTGTCTCCTTTACGATTTCCACCATTGTAGTATTATCATTATACAATGTGATATATTCTTTAGTATTGGGTTCCACATAAAGTTATTTTATGAATATGTGTATCCAAACCGCTTCTTTAGCTACATCTAAAGCTGCAAAATACCCAAATTCCACTGTAGAATCAATGACATCTGGTTGCTCTGAACTCTTGAACCTCATATCTTCTCTATTGATACTGGATACATATCCTGAATATGAACTCATATTATTTTGATCTATTTGGAAACTAGCACCAGTATCCCCACTAATTACTAGTTTTTCATCTCTTTTATATACCAAATAAATATCCTTAGAATGCCTCAAATACTTAAGGATAAATTTAACAATAGAATAATGTTGTTCTTTGCTATCAAATCGACATATTCATACCATAATCAAGGTGTAAGAAACATAAATATTGATAGATAACAAGGAATACATAATTAATACTATCATATATGTGTATGGGAACCTACTCATCCCCCTCTCTCATATTGCGTCTAATGACACATTTTATTAGAGAGATGTATTCCATGTGAAACTAGTACCAATCCCCTCTTGGATTGTTCAATGATGAATCTATTTAGTATATAATCAATGCATGTTCCTTAAATTATCCTAGGAAATATCGTAGGTTTTTCATGAATGGTCTTGATCCGGAGAATATAGGATGTCTATCCTATGTCCTCTATAGAGAAACACTTATTCAACGAGTCCTTAACTAAATCCAATACATGTAAATCATTTCCAATACGTAATTTTTTATTGACATATAATAATATTAAAATAAATACACTCCCACAAAACCACTTGTAAAACTGTGGTTCAAATTCATTATTTATGAAACCAAAATATCTTATAGATTCATTGAATTGAATATTCCATGACCTAGATGTTTGATCCATTCCAGAAATAGATATCTATAACTTTCATACCTTATTTAAATTACATAGAGTCACAAAAACTTTTAGTTGTTTCATATAAAAATCTTCATGAAGGTTACCATTTAATAAAAATATTTTGATATAAAAATGATAAATCTCATTGTCCTAGAAAAATGAGATGCCAATTATAATTCTAATGGATTTAAGCATGGAAACCATAGAATTTTTTTATCATATTCTATAACATGGTGCTTTTTAAACCCTTTATCTGTTAGTAATTATTTTTAGGTACTAAATTTACCTTCTATATAAAGTTTTATTTTGAATTATTATTTTCACCCAACCAAATTTTCATCAACTAACAGATCAAATAGAATCCATACTTGGTTCTGATATATGAAATTCATCTTATAATTCATGTATTTTTTCCATCTTATAGATTTTGATCTCTTTGTTTTCTCATTATAGGAAAGAGTATCATTATTTTAAATTAATCATGAGTAACTTCTTTATTAACTAAAAAATCATATATTTTTAGTTCTCTAAAATCTCTAGTTCTTATATATAGTACTTTTATCTCAGGAATAACAACTTCAATGGGGTCAATGAAATATGTTCCTACACCACATCTTGTGTATCTTGAGCATCAAATTCATTGAAATCAAACTTGTTCGCACTATTTTGTTTAAAGACGTGCTCCCTCTAAATAAATATGGAATGTATTGTGATTGTTAATTCATTATTTGAGTAGTTTTATAGATATTTTCATCTTATTTTCATGGGATACCCTTTAAAGATATACCTTTTGACTTAAGGTTCTAGTTTGTTCTCGGAACTAGCCTTAAAAAATGTCTTTCATACCCATAAAAATAATTCCAAAAACACATACTTCTTTCCATATATCAACTCATGTAGTATGAAATTTTTTCTACAGTTGGCACCTGGTTTAATGTGTATACTATGATATATAATGAATATCTTCAAAAGAATAATTAAATATCTACATGTCTCATTATCAACCCTACCATGTCAAGAAAGTTATGATTCCTCCTTTCACTAACACCATTATACTATAGCATATAAGGAGGTTTAAAATGATATAAAATCTAAATCTCTTATAAATAGTTGATAAATGCTTGATTAAGATACTCACCACCTCAATAAGATTAAAGCTTCTTTATCTTACCATCAAGTTGATTCTATAATTTATTCTTGAATTATTTGAATTTCTCAAAGAAGTTAGACTTATTAAAAATTAAGTAAACATATCCATATCTACTCCAGTCATAAGTAAAAGTAATTAAGTAAGAATACACACCTCTAGATTCCACTAGAAAAGGTCTACAAATATCAATGTCTACCAATTCTAGAATATTTTTCTCCATTTTAACTTGAACTTGAAAATAATGTTAGGTCATTTTAACTTGTAAACAATTGAGACATTTATCAAGTGTCTTTAGTTTAAAATAATCTAAATATACATCTTAATAGGTTATTGTAAATCAATTCTCATTTACATGACCAAGATTATGATTCCATAACTGGGTGTGATATGAATCAAGTGAACCCAATTCGATATCAATTTCAAATAATTGGTTTTTGTAATGTAATACCTAAAGACCATTATTTAGATGTTCTAAAGAAAAATGACATCTTTATAAAATAAAATAATTTTATTTAGAAATTTGTAAATAAATCCATATGATTCTAGCTAGGGTACCAAAAATTATGTTTTTGGTAATGAATGGTACATAATAAAAATATTTCAAAACCAATATCAATCCATTATGGAAATGGAATGTGGTAGTATCTTAAAAAAATGTAATAATTCATGCTTTCTTTACTTCTTGATGATCCACCCATCCTCTAGAAATCTTATAGAATATACTTGGTTCAAATATTTGGATATAGATGTGAGCACCATAAGCTCTATCTAATACCAAATTGGACGATAGGGAAAGATTTCACTTGATAATGAATGAAACTAAATCTTACCCTTGCTTTATAAATTGGGTGAAATTATCCTTCCAGTGTCCTGGATTTCTAGATGAAAAAAATATCGCATCCTTTTCCTTCACAAGTTTTTTATTTTCCTTTTACTTGAATGATATTACTTAGGAGATATAGACATGGAGGGGTTCTTGGGACCTTTCACCTTGTTATTCATTTTATTAACCATAAGGACCATAGGTTTTTCACACCCTATGTCCTAATACACTTGGTGAATTAAGGTTAAGAGTTTTGAGAGATATTTCTCACTAACACTCATATAATAATTAATAATGAAACTACAGAATCTCTTAGGAAGTGATGATAAAATTCTACCTCTACATGACTCATAAAGAATATTAAAGTCCAAGATGTCTAAGATCTCTAAGTTTACAATTAACTTGATGACATGATGCCCAATTGGCATTGAATCTCCAATAATGAACATGAATAGTGAATTAGAGAACTCATATCTCTCTTGCCTCACCTTATCTTGATAAATATACTGAACGTGATACATCATGCTATACACATCCATATCCTATTGTTTCTTTGAAAGCTCACTAGGCATAGATGATAGCATGAAACATTGTACATCTATTGCATCTTCCAAATGTTTGATGAAGATCGACAATTTTTCATAGAAGCCTCTTTAATAGGAGCTAAAGGAATAGGGGTTTCAATAACATATAATTTCTATTCATGGCGTTGTACAATTAATAAGTGCATGTACCACTCCTGGAAATTCAATTCATTGAGAAGGTTACCCTTTTTAAATATAGATCACAATGATATGTTCGAATTTGCATGTGTAATGCCCCAAACTTTTATAAATGAAATTCCCTTTTTTTCATCAACTCTTTTAGATTTATCCTCAGAATGACATAGAATAGTTTCCCTGAAATCCATGAGATGGGATCATCAGATATAATTTATAATTAATTATTTTGTTTTAAATTACATTATGTTGGAATTATGTCTTTTTTGAATATTTGGTAGACAAATTCTTAGATTATCATCATTACAGTGAGAGGATTCAAGGGTGAATCCCACTATTAGTGATCTATAAATTCTTCATAAACCTATAAACATAACTATAAAAATACTTGGGTGATTTCATGGAAGACTCTAATATTTTCATAATTCATTATTGATTACCTAAAGAATAATTCCAAGGTGGAAGGATTATTTTGTTCTCTCTAGACTCGAGAGGGTGGAGGAGAGGATCACTCTCTAATATTGATATAATTCTTGGAGAATATATCTCTAGGGATTGAGAGGATTATCTTTATAATTCATTTTCTTTAATGATTTGAATGGTTAGTCTTAGGTTTGAGAATGAAATAACTGAGTATTTATAGACCAAGGGTTTGAGAATAAATAATTTTACATAGGCCCTTATTATTATTTTAATCCCCGATGAACCCCATTTCTAAATAATAATAATATTATTATTATTTACTTGACATGTTCTAAACTAAAAGATAAATAAATATTATTTCCTTGAATAAATAAATTAACATTTACTCAAATAATATTTAATATATCATTTCTCATCAGGCCATTAACTCGGTCAATCTTTCCTCAATATTTATCAGACCTTAAATAATGATTATTTAAATAAATAAAAATAACTACATTATTCAATAATAAATATATAAATACTATATTATATGATATAGGTAATAAATATTTTTTAAATATTCAAGTCATATATCTGTGTTCTTGAATAAATGATTATTGGATATTTGTGATCAACCAAACATGAATAATTATTATATCATATACAAGAATAATATTTTTTAAATATATTAAATTAATATGGAATTTAATTGAGTTTGTGAATAGACTTGGTGTATAAAACTCTAGGACTATTTCTCAGTGGAATTGGATAATTCCTCCTAAAGTCCATGGTCAATGTCTACGAACACACTAAGGAACCCATAGAGAAATTAGTTAAGTGATGAAATGAAATAGACACATATGAATGCACAATGTGTAATGTAATCCCTTTATTTAGATATATCTAATGAAGTAGGATACATACTAGTGTAATCAACCTATATTCTTGATCCCTCGTTCTTTGAAGTTTTAGAAATGAACTTGATGAAAAAACTCTATTAACATAGACTCAATCAGGCAGTTCCATTTCCATCAATGGGAATGAGATATCTAATTCTATTAAAGAACAAAATGGAAACATACTTACTTTCATTATTATTATTATATATAACACACTATGTACCCAACGTACCCTACTTCCCATGAACATATGACATCATGATTTTGGTTAGTACATCAATGTTTGAAACTCATAATATGCATTAATAATAATTTTAAATTCTTTGAACCATTACACACATATGAAGATAGGAACATATAATGGCATATATAAATGTGGATTTCCTATTGATGGGTCATGTTCACGTAACCTCATTTCTTTATATTAAAAAGGGGATATACCATGAGAAAGTGTCTCAAAGTCCTATGAGTCTCCACCACTGATATCCTATATCATATGTGTCATTTAAAAAAATATCATTCAACTATAGAAAATATATTCTATAATACTATCTTTGAACTTCAAGGTTCTTATAAGAGTGTGGAACTATTATAACCTTTCAGTGTGGAAGGTACCCTTATAAAATTATCACAATAAATTCACAAAGAATAAAAATAAATATGTGATATATTATTTATTAATATTCCACACTACAAATACATATAACCATAAAGTAAATGGAAGTTAGTTTTAAGGAACCAACTCTAACAGACTGTCACTTACACTAGATCCAAATACTAACAACTCCTAGTTATATATCTCTTACATGATGTTCATGATTTTAATAAGATAAGGATTTATTTAAGGGATCTACCATATTATCCTCTATGGGAACACTACTCACCCTGACTTAACCCCTTTGAGAAAAATCCATCAAGAGGTGATATTTATAAAGTATGTTCTTTATCTATTGATATCGTGTTGTCTCCTTTACGAGTTCCACCATTGTAGTATTATCATTCTACAATGTGATATCTTCTTCAGTGTTTGGTTCCACATAAATTTCATTGATGAATCTGTGCATCCAAACTGCTTCTTCATCTATATGTAATGCTTTAATATACCCAAATTCCACTGTATAATCAACGACATATGGTTTATTTAAACTCTTCCACCTCATAGCTTCTCTATTGAGACTAAAGACATATAATGACTATGAACTCATATTATTTTGATCTTTCTGGAAACTAGCATCAGTATCCCCCCTAATGAATAATTCCTTATCTCCTTTATATACCAAAATAATATCCTTAGAATGCCTCAAATACATTAGGATAAGCTTAACAATATAATAATGTTGTTCTTTGGGATCAAATCGACATATTTCTACCATGATCAAGGTGTAAGAAACATAAATATTGATAAATAACATGGAATAAATTATTAATACTATCATAGATGTTTATGGGAACCTACTCATCCAACTCTCTAATATTGAGTCTAATGACTCATTTTCTTAGAGATATGTATTCCATGTGACACCAGTACCAATACCCTCTTTAATTATTCAATGATAAATCTATTTAGTATCTAATCAATGTATGTTCCTTAAATTAACCTAGTAAACCACTTAGATTTATCATGAATGGTCTTAATACTGAGAATGTAGGTTTTCTATCCTAATTCCTCTATAGAGAAACACTTATTCAACCGGTCCTTAACCAAATCCAATACATGTATATCATTTCCAATAAGTAATTTTTCATTTACATATACTAATAGAAAAACCAATACACTCCCACAAAATCACTTGTAAAATCATGGTTAAAATTCATTATTTATTAAACCAAAATCACTTATAGATTCATTGAAATGAATATTCCATGACCTGGATGCTTGATCCAATCCAGAAATAGATCTTTACAACATTCATACCTTATTGAAATTATGTAGAGTCACAAAAACTTTTGGTTGTGTCATATAAACATCTTTATGAAGGTTCCCATTTAAGAAATATATTTTGACATCCAAATGATAAATCTCATTGTCCTAGAAAAATGAGATGTAAATTATAATTCTAATGGATTTAAGCATGTAAACTAGATAATTTTTTTATCATATTATATTTCATGGTTATTTTTAAACCTTTTATCTATTATTCATTCCTTTTTAGGTAATAACTTTACCTTGCATGTATTGTTTTATTTTGAATTATTATTTTCACCCAACCAAATATACATCAACTAGAAGATCAAATAGAACCCATAATTGGATTTGATTTATGAAATTAATCTTATAATTAATGGATTATTTCCATCTTATAGATTTTGATCTCTTTGTTTTCTCATTGTATGAAAGAGGATCATTATTTTCAATTTATCATGAGTACCATCTTTGTTAACTAGAAAATCATATCTTTTTAGTACTTTAAACTCTCTAGTTATTCTATATATTACTTTTATCTTAGGAATGACATCTTTCATAGGGATCCATGAAATATGTTCCTACACCACATCTTGTGTATCTTAAGCATCAAATTCATTGAATTTAATCTTGGTTCTACTTTTTTTAAGGATGTGCTCCCTCTCAAGAAATATAGGATGCATTGTGATTGTTAATTTATCATTTCACTAGTTTTATATATATTTTACTCTCATTTCCTTGGGATAACCTTTAAATAAACACCTTGTGAATTAGGGTGTTAGTTTGTTTGTGGAATTATCCTTAAAAAATTTCTTTCATACCCATACATATAAGTTCAAAAATACATTCTTATTTCCATATATAAACTCATATAGTATGTCACTTATTCCATAGTTGGAACCTATTTTAATGTGTATACTATGATATATAATGAATATCCTCAAAATAATAATTTAATATTTACATATCTCATCATCAACCTTACCATCTAAAGAAAGGTATGATTCATCATTTTACTAACACCATTTGACTATAGTGTATAAGGAGGTTTAAAATGAGACAAAATCTAACACTCCAATAAATAGTTGATAAACACTTGATTAAGACATTCACCACCTAAATAAGATCAAAGATTATTTATCTTACCATCAAGTTGATTCTATAATTTATTCTTTAATTATTTGAATTTCTCAAAGAATTTAGACTTATTTCAAATTAAGTAAACAATTCCATATCTACTCAATTAATAAGTAAAAGTAATTAAGTAAGAATACCCACCTCTAGATTCCACTAGAAAAGGTCTACAAATATCAGGGTGTACCAATTCTATAATCTTTGTGTTCCTTTCACCATGAACACGAAAATAATGTTAGTTTATTTTAAATTGTAAACAAGTGATACATTTATCAAGTGTCTTTAGTTTAAAATAATCTAAATATCTATCTTAATAGATCATTGTAAATAAATTCTCATTTAAATGACCAAGCTAATGATTCCATAACTGGGTATGATATGAATCATGTGAACTCAATTCAATATCAATTTCTAATAATTGGTTTTTTTAATCTAACACATAAATACCATTATTAAATGTTAAGAAAAATATGACATCTTTATGAAATAAAATAATTTTAATTCCATATTTGAAAATAAGTCCATCTAATTCTATCCAGGATACCAAAAATTATGTTTTTGGTAACTACTAGTACATAATAAAAATATTTCAAAACCAAGACCATACATTATGGAAATGGAATGTGGTAGAATATTATAAAAAAGGTAATAATTCATGCTTTATTTACTACTTGATGATCCACCCATCCTCTAGAAATCTTCCATAATCCAATTGGTTCCAATATTTGTATATAGATATGATCACCAAAAGTTGTATCTAATACCAAATTAGAAGATAGGTAAATATTTAACTTGATAATTAATGAACCTAAATCTTACCATTGCTTCATTAATTGGATGAAACTATCCTTCCAGTGGCCTAGCTTTCCAGATGAATAAAATATCGCAACCTTTCCCTTCACAAGTTTTTTTATTTTCCTTTTACTTGAAGGATAATAATTTGGATACTTATACATAGAGGGGGTATTGGGACGCTTCACCTTTTTCTTACTTTTATTCACTATAAGGACTATAGTTTTTTCACAACCTATTCCCTATTCCACTTGGTGAATTAAGGTAAGGAGTTTTGAGAGATATTTCTCACCAATGCTCATATTATAATTAATAATGAAAATAGAGAATCTCTTAGTAAGTTATGATAAAATGATACCTATGCACAACTCATTAGGTATATTAAATTCCAAGATGTCTAAGTTCTATATGTTGAATATTAACTTGATAACATGAGGCCCAATTGGCATCAAATCTCCAAGACTGCACATGAATAGTGCATTATAGAACTCATATCTCTCTTGTCTCACCTTATATTTATAAGGATCCAGAACTTGAGACATCATTATATACACATACATATCCTCTTGTTCCTTTTAAAGCTCACTAGACATATATGATAACATTAAACAATGTACATCTATTTCATCTTAGAAATTTTTGTTGTAGATAGACAATTCTTCAAACTGATCTCTTTACTAAGAGCTAAAGGAGTTGGGATTTCCACCACATATAATTTCTAATCATGGTGTTGTAAAATGAATAAGTGTATGTAGCACTCATCAAAATTCAATTCATTTAGAAGGTTATACTTTTTAAATATAGATCACAATGATATGGTCGAAGTCACATGTGCAATGACACAAACTTTTATAAATTAAATTCCCTTTTATAAATGAAATTCCTTTTTTTTCATCAACTCTTTTAGATTTATCCTCAAAACTGCATAGAATAGTTTCCCTAAAATCTATGATATGGGATCATCAAATATAATTTATAATTAATTTATATATATTTATAATTACATTATGTTCGAATTATTTATTTTTGGAATATTTGGTAAACTAATTCATGGATAATCATCATTACGGTGAGAGTATTCAAGGGTATAATCCCACTATTGATGATCTATATATTATTCATGAACCTATAAACATCACTAAAAAATAATTGGGTGCTATATTGAAATAATATAATGTTTTCATCATTCATTATTGATTACCTAAAGAATATCTCTAAGGTGGAAGGATTATTTGGTTCTCTCTAGACTCGAGAGGGTGAAGGAGTGGATCACTATAATGACCCATACTTTACATACATGGTTAATACTTCAAAATTGAAGCATAATTATTACAACATATAACAAAACCATAAAAGGACCGTATAGGTATAGTGTCTTTAGAAATTGGGAAACATAAACAACTGGTTCATAAAGCATCTATATTGTCTCCCATTTATTTCATCATATATATAGTCCCTTTTTGTCATATCTTACTTAATACCCTTCTTCCTGACCTGGGGAAAGAAAACATACAAAATGGTGAGCTCAAATTCTCAGTAAGGGTAAACAAAAGAAATATCAATTACATAAAATTCATAAGAACATAGCATTTTAAAAATCTTACCCTGCAAAAGAGATCATAATTTCATAACATGGGAGAAATCATGGTAGTGAAATGTAGTCCCAATAATCATAACTTAAAACATGAAACTTTGTGGAATAAACCCATAATCATAGAGAATCATTTCTTATTAGTCAAGACTCATTTACAAGACTATATTAGTGGACAAAGTCCATTTCTGAACCGAGTTCACTCCTCGTTTCAGTCCTGTTTCACTGAACCGGTTTAACCTGCCGTTCCATCCATGTCTATCTCATGAGATATAAAATCTTTACCCAATGCATTGGAGGGAGATATGTGTCCCACACATCTCATAATGATACCATTATTATGTGTTCCACAAAATCATAAATCATACATCATTGCATAACCTATGTAATAAAAACGGGATTCTTAAACATCGTGACATCATAAAACAATTCATATAAGATAAAGGAATTCATAAAAATAATTACATCACAACATAATAAAATCAATGTAATAATAGGGATAGAAACAGAAACCTATATTATCTTAGATGGAAAATAATTTTGATGAAAAAAAACTTGAACTCCATTCTTGAGGAAAATATCCTTTCTACTTCAAAAACATTTTTCCTTTCTTAACATGTCATACAATTTTAAACTAAAAGAAGTTGATTAAAAATAAACATGGAAACTTGTAAAGGAAGCTTCTTGGAAATAATGTATTAAAAATAAATTCATGCCATATAAGTTAAAAAAAATTCTTCTCGTACTTTTTTCGGAAAAGTCAAAAATAACTTCGTACGAAAAATGAAAAAAGATTCATTTCATATCCTTTACTAAAAACTCACCGAAGGGTAAAAATTGGATTTAAACAATTGTAGGTGGATGGAAACAATATTACATATTGAGGGAACATGGTTTTGGATGATAAAATACACCCCAGTAAATACCAAAGTATAAATCATCTCAGATAAAAATGAGATCGTGATATTTTCCCATACCTTAGGTCCGATTTGCTTCATAAGTGTCTGAACCTCCTCTTCGTTGAAGCGCCTCTTTGAGACCTCCTCTTAGGGCACTAAAATTTGTCATTGAAGAAGACCAGGACCTCTAGGATGTTTCTAGGGAAGTGGGGAAGTGAAATGGGCAGATATTGTCCGAGCTTGAAGGCTCAAATTGGTGTGAGGAGAAGAGGGAGGAGGTGCCCTTTTATAAGTGAGGAGATGGGCACCTTTGGAAATATAAGAAATATTAGTTTATATTAAATCCCAAACCCACTTAAAAACTTCCAAAATGGCTCATATATGAATCTTAGATGAGATAGAGTTGTAATCTCATCAACCAATAAAATTTAGACATGTTTGTAATTTATTTTAAACATTATCAACTTGATTTATCCTTATTTACCAATTTAATTTTATTTGTGGTAATAATATTCTAAATTTTAAATTATTATGAATAATTACATATGTGTTGTGAATTTTCCATAATTTGACAATTTATGACATTTTAGACCATATAAATTTTAATTTATAATTTATAAATATTTTTTTAATTTTTAAACAATTTTATAATATGTTATTTTTATAAAATAACAATAGTGTCAATTTTGACACTATTCATTTATTTTAATTTAAATAAAATATATACAGAAGTTATGTTTGAAATAAAAGCTTTAATAGATTCATAAAATGTCATATGTATCTAGAAAATTAGTGGAGAACATTAAATAGTTCATATAATATTTATTTTAATATTTTTAAAACCATTTATTTGGTATTTTAACTAATAAAATAATTTCAACATCACTATTGTGTCATAATTAATGAAAATTATTTAATCCCTAAAAATTATAAATAAATTCCTATGATGTAGATAATTTTATTAGATTTATTTATATTATTCATGTTCGAAGTTTCATTAAGTTTATCACTAAATTAAAATTATCATACTTATAAGATTTAAGAAAGTGACATGTTGTCACATTATTTGGTTTTAATAATAATTAAATTATTTTCATGGAAAAAAGTCCATTAAATGATTCTAATCCGACCCTTAATGTGGGTAGACTTTTAGTCATCCAATAGGATTTTGGCAGGTGTTAGGGTAATTTTATAATCTTATATTTACCCATAATTACCCGATTTACCTTTAACTATGGTAAATAAAATTTACCATAGTTACTATTCATAATGCCCAAAAATAAAAAGTAGCCTATTGACATAATTTGGACCCACTGATTCCAAATATGGAATCCATTTTTCAAAATTCAAAACATATAAGTTTCAGTAATTAATTTAAAATAAATCACGTTGTTAAGAAAACGAGTTTTAAAAGTTAAAACATTACCAAAGATTGAAATGTTTTTACCTATGAATTCAATGTGAAATTAATGATAATGACATACATTATATTAAATGGTAAAAATATATTATATTTATACTTTAAAACCATTCAATATTATAATTTGACCATATAAATTATCTCAATGGAAAAAGTTATTTTTAATTAAAAATTAGTGTATTTTTACTATTTATCAAAATATGAAAGTTATCAGAAAAATATCAAAAATTTATCCAAAGTAAATTTTTATATCCTGATTCAAAAGAAGATTTTTTTGTCAAATTGAACTTATAAATGTGTCAAAACTTGATTTAATGTGGGTGCACCATCAAAAGGCGGCAAAACTGCATTTTTTGAAAAACACTTATTTTACCCGAAAAATTTATTTTTTTCTCTTACCATGTTATAGAAAATGTGTAAGATGAATAAAAATGTTATAAAATTAAAAATTTAGTTAATAATATTCATAATGGCCGGTTCATAATAATATATCGTTGTTTAGTAAAACCCAGTATTGCGTACTACACACGCTATCGAGGAAGGTCGCGATTGCGTGTAATGCAAGCCAAGTCCGTATTGTGTACTGTGAAAGATTCCTTTGGTGTTGCATATAACATAAGACATAAAAAATATATTTCTCATAAAATCTCATGGTGTTACATTCTACCCCCCTTAAAATGAATTTTTCCCTCAAAATTCGTCACTTCATTACAAACAAATGAGGATACCTCTCCCTTATCATATCCTCAAGTTCCCATGTAGCTTCTTCTAATTGGTGGTTCCTCCATAAAACTTTCACCAAGCGAGTGGTCTTGTTCCATAGGACTTTTTCACTATGATCCAGAATCTCTATCGGTTGTTCTTTATAAGAAAGATCTTGCTCCAGCGTTATAACTTCTGAGCTGAGTACATGTGAAGGATCAGGTATGTACTTTCTCAGGAGAGATACATGGAACACATCATGAACTTGAGAGAGATTCAGTGGAAGCGTCAATCGGTAAGCTACCTTCCCAACATGATCCAGAATTTCAAAAGGATTGATATATCTAGGGCTCAACTTTCCCTTCTTTCCAAATCTCGTGACCCTCTTCCAGGGAGATATTTGTAAGAACACTTTATCACCCACTTCAAACTCTAGGTCTTTTCTTCAGTTGTTGGCATAAATTTTCTGTCGACTCTGAGATGCTCTTATGTATTGTTGAATAGATCAGACATTTTCTACCATTTCATCAACGAGATCAGGTCCTAATATATTTCTTTCCCCAACTTCATCCCAACAAGTTGGAGTCCTACATTTCTTTCCATAGAGAGCTTCATAAGGAGCCATCTGAATACTGGAGTGAAAGCTATTATTATAAGAAAATTCCACCAAAGGTAGGTGTTGATCCCAACCACCTTTGAAATCCATAGAGCAAACTCTCAACATATCTTCTAGAGTTTGAATTGTCCTCTCAGACTTACCGTCTGTCTGAGGATGATAAGAAGTGCTGAAACTCAACTCTGTATCCAGAGTATGCTGAAGACTTTGCCAGAACTTTGAGGTAAACCTCATATCCCGATCAGATATAATAGAAAGTGGTACTCCATGCAATCTTACCACTTCCTTTACATATATCCTGGCAAGATGATCTAGAGAGAAATCCTCTCTAATAGAAATGAAGTGTGCAGACTTTGTAAGACGATAAACTATGACCCAGATAGCATTATTGCCTTTGGATGTTTTAGGAAGTCCAGTGACAAAGTCCATAGTGATGTTTTCCCATTTCCATTCTGGTATGGGTAATGGTTGTAACATCCCCTTAGACTTATGTCTCTTAGCTTTAACTTGCTGACAAACTGAGCATCGAGAGACATATTCAGCATCATCTCTTTTCATGCCATCCCACCAGAAGTACTCTTTTAGGTCCCTATACATCTTCGTGCTTCTAGGATGAATAGAGAATGAAGAACTATGAGCCTAATCCAGCAGCTTCTTTTTTAATTTGGGGATGGGAGGAACACAAACCTGATTCCTGAACTTTATTATCCCATCATAATCAAGGTTGAATTCAGGAACATTTCTCACTTTATTTTGTAACTCAACATCTTCTTTATGTGCCTCTTGAATCTTCACTTGTATAGATGGTCGAACATTCATTTGAGAAAGATAAGATTTCTCCCCTTCCATTAAAATTCCAAGATCCATCCTTTGTAAATCCATAAATATTGGATCTTTTATGATCCTCATCATGGATAAGCTAGCATGGTCTTGTCGACTTAATGCATCTGCTACCTTTTTTGCTTTCCCAGGGTGGAAATGGATTGAACAGTCGTAATCCTTAATCAGCTCCAACCATCTTCTTTGACGCATATTCAGCTCCATTTGTGTGAAAATATACTTTAAACTTTTATGATAATTTTAAATATCACACCTTTCAGCATAAAGGTAATGCCTCCAAATCTTTAATGCAAAGATTACCACAGCTAACTCCAAATCATGAGTTGGGTAATTTTTCTCATGGATTTTCAACTTTCGTGAGGCATAAGCTATCACCATATCATTTTGCATGAGAACACATCCCAGTCCCTTCTTGGATGCATCACTGTAGATTACAAACCTTTCTCCACTGCAAGGTAGTGTGAGCACAAGTGCATTGGCTAACCTTCTTTTTAGCTCTTTGAAATTTTCTTCACATCCCTTCGTCCAAACAAACTTAACTCCTTTTCGAGTCAACTTGGTGAGTGGGTTAGATAACCTTGAAAAATCTTTCACAAAATGTCGGTAATATCCAGCCAAACCAAGAAAACTTCAGATATCAGTTACTGTTGTTGTTTTTGACCATCTTTTGATAACCTCTGTTTTTGCTAGATCCACAGATATCCCCTCTTTTGAGATTATGTGACCCAAAAATGAAACTTTTTGAAACCAAAATTCACACTTGGTAAATTTTTCATAAAGCTTCTCCTTTCTTAGGGTCTTTAATACAATTCTCAAGTGATCTTCATGTTCTTCCTTTCTCTTTGAATAGACAAGAATATCATCTATAAAGACTACCACAAACTAATCAAGATAGTCTCTAAAGACTCTATTCATCAGATCCATGAAGATAGCAGGGGCATTAGTAAGACCAAATGGCATCACTATAAATTCATAGTGTCCATACCTTGTACGGAAAGCCGTCGTTGGTATATCCTCCCTTTTGACCCTTAATTGATGATACCTTGAACGAAGATCAATCTTGGAAAAGTATTGAGCTCCACGTAGTTGGTCAAATAGGTCATCAATGCGTGGGAGAGGATATTTTTTCTTGATATTGATCTTGTTAAGTTCTCGATAATCAATGCAGAGTCTCATTGATCCATCTTTCTTCTTAACAAACAGAACAGGTGCTCCCCAAGGTGACGCACTAGGGCATATGAATCCTTTATCAAGATTCTCTTGGAGTTTCTTCTTCAATTCCTACAACTCAATTGGGGCTATTCTATAAGGTGTCTTTAAAATAGTCAAAGCACCCAATACGAGTTCTATTGAAAACTCAACTTCACGATTTAGTGGAAGACCTGAAAATTCGTCTGGAAAGACATCGTCAAACTCCCATACAATGGGCATATTCTTAATCGTGAGTTTCTCACCAACCATTTGAGATAAATAACCTTAATTTAGTGGAATCAAGACCCATAAGATGGAAGAAATTTCCACTGGAAGGTTATGTTCATCCTTGCATCGATAGACGATCATAGATTGATTTGGAATATGAAATGTGACTTCCCTCATTTGGCAATTGATATGAGCTCCATATAAAGAAAGCTAATCCATGCAAAGAATCACATCAAATTCCACTATAGGAAGGACCACAAGATTTGCAGGAAGCACTTTCCCACAAACTTCAATCGGAGAAGAATTGTAAACTTTTGATTCGATTGTTGTGCCATTAAGAGTTGTCACAGCCAACTCAACATCTAATTGTTGAGGTAATACAGTGATACCCTTAGAAAATTATTTAGAAATAAAAGATTGGGTGGATCCAGAATCAAATAAAACATTTGATACTTTAGAGTGGATGATAAGTGTACCTCTCACCACTTCGTTGTCATACTCCACATCGCCGATAGTAATTGCATGTGACTTTACTTTGTCTTTGGCCTTAAGAGTTTGTTGACGTCGATCATCATCATCAACCCTTGGATTTGGGCATTGATTGGCATAATGCCCCATCTGTTTGCACTTGAAACATTGAAGTGTAGTAGGTTAATTCTTTGTATCCCTTCCTTTGTTTGCATCATTAGACATCTTCTTCCCATTATTTCGATATTCAATTGCCCGATGACCTTCTTTTCCACACTTATAACATTTTCTTGTCCCCTTAAGAAAATTTCCTCCATGTTTCTTTCCACACTTTGAGCATAAGGGAAAACTCATCTTCTTTTCAGTGTGGTCTTTAGATTTTCCTTTGAATTCCATTTTCCTCTTCTTATCAAACCCATGTGATTGATGGGTTACACCAATCTCCATCTCAACCTTGAGAGCACATCGAACAATTTCTTCATAGCTATTGAAGTCCCTTATGTCTAACGCCCTTCGAATACTTGGTTTTAAGCCACTAAAGAATCGATTGATCTTACTCTTAGGTTGGATAATAATTCTGGAATCTTGCCTTACAAGTCTTGTAAAATTTTCTTCGTAGGTACCAACGGATTCATCATCCTTTTTCTTTAGTTGAAGAAACTCTTTCTCCATCTTTGTTCGAAGAATATGAGGGAAATAGTTATTGAAAAATAATTTCTTGAACTCGTCCCATTCCATGGACTCAATTTCATCCCTTTCCCTCATATTCTTAATAAGATTCCACCATTGATCAGCATCACCTTCCAAACGATACATTGCTAAGATGACTTTATCATGTTCAGAACATTGAAGAACTGAAAATATCTTTTCAGTGGTACTGATCCATTGTTCAGCCACTAATGGATCAGAAGACCCCCTGAATGAAGGTGGACGATGCCTCATGAAGGATTCAACAGAATATTGCTCCTTCCTTTGCTCCTTTGGAAGTCCAGCATGATTCATAGCTTGAGAAAGTTGTGTGATCATGGCTAAAAGATTTTGCATTCCATCTCCCATAATGTTTGGTTGCTCAGGGGGATAATCATTACATTGCCCGTCGCATTCCACATTAACACGATTTCTTCAGGTTCCATCCATTCACTAAAACCAAGAAGAATAGTGTGAGCAACACTAATTATAATAAGAAAACCACATAATCAAGAATAAAATTTCACACTTAAGGTCTTATCATAGGTTGTTCATGGCCATTTCTAAAACGCTAATATTGTGTTCTATCCTTATACATATCCTTAGGTTTCTTACTAAGGCTTTCACATCCTAGTTTCCAAAGGTTGACTATACCTTTCCTCTGATACCAACTATAATGACCCATACTTTACATACATGGTTAATACTTCAAAATTGAAGCATACTTATTACAAAATATAACAAAACCATGAAGGGACCGTATAGGTATAGTGTCTTTAGAAACTGGGAAACATAAACAACTGGTTCATAAATCATTTACATTGTCTCCCATTTATTTCATCATATCTATAGTCCCTTTTTGGCATATCTTACTTAATACCCTTCTTCCTGACCAGGGGAAAGAAAACATACAAAAGGGTGAGCTCAAATTCTCAGTAAGGGTAAACAAAAGAAATATCAATTACATCAAATTCATAATAACATAACATTTTTAAAATCTTACCCTGCAAAAGTGATCATAATTTCATAACATGGGATAAATCATGGTAGTGAAATGTAGTCCCAATAATCATAACATAAAACATGAAACTTTGTGGCATACACACATAATCATATAGAATAATTTCTTATTAGTCAAGACTCATTTCCAAGACTATCTTAGTGGACAAAGTCCATTTCTGAACCGAGTTCACTCCACGTTTTAGTCCTGTTTCACTGAACCGATTTAACCTGCCGTTCCAGCCATGTCTATCTCATGAGATATAAAATATTTACCCAATGCATTGGAGAGAGATATAGGTCCCACACATCTCATAATGATACCATTCTTATGTGTGCCACAAAATCATAAATCATTCATCATTTCATAACCCATGTAATAAAAATGGGATTCTTAAACATCGTGACATCATAAAACAATTCATATAAGATAAAGGAATTCATAAAAATAATTCCATCATAACATAATCAAATCAGTGTAATAATAGGGATAGAAACAGAACCCTATAATATCTTAGATGGAAAATAATTTTGATGAAAAAAAACTTGAACTCTATTCTTGAGGAAAATATCCTTTCTACTTCAAAAATATTTTTCCTTTCTTAACATGTCATACAATTTTAAACTAAAAGAAGTTGATTAAAAATAAACCTGAAAAATTGTAAAGGAAGCTTCTTGGAAATAATGTTTTAAAAATCCATTCATTTCGTATAAGTTAAAAAAACATTCTTCTCTTACTTTTTTCGGAAAAGTGAAAAAGTACTTCGTACGAAAAACGACAAAAGATTCCTTTCATATCCTTTACCAAAAACTCACCGAAGGGTAAAATTGGATTTAAACAATTGTAGGTGGATGGAAACAATATTACATATTGAGGGAATATGGTTGTGGATGATAAAATACCCCCCAGTAAATACCAAAGTATAAACAATCTCAGATAAATGAGATTGTGATATTTTCCCTTACCTTAGGTCTGATTTGCTTCGTAAGTGTCTGAACCTCCTCTTTGTTGAAGCGCCTATTTGAGACCTCCTCTTAGGGAACTACAATTGGTCTTTGAAGAAGACCAGGACCTCTAGGATGTTTCTAAGGAAGTGGGGAAGTGAAATGGGTAGGTATTGGCCAAGCTTGAAGGCTCAAATTGGTGTGAGGAGGAGAGGGAGGAGGTGCCCTTTTATAAGGGAGGAGAGGGGCACCTTTGGAAATATAATAAATATTAGTTTATATTAAATCCCAACCCCACTTAAAAACTTCAAAAATGACTCATATCCGAAGATTAGATGAGATAGAGTTGTAATCTCATCAACCAATAAAATTTAGACATGTAAGGAATTTATTTTAAACATTATTAACTTGATTTATCCTTATTTACCAATTTAATTTTATTTGTGGTCATAATATTCTAAATTTAAAATTATTATGAATAATTACATATGTGTTGTGAATTTTCCATAATTTGACACTTTATGACATTGTCGACAATATAAATTTTAATTTATAATTTTTAAATATTTTTGTGATTTTTAAACAATTTTATAATATGTTATTTTTATAAAATAACAATAGTGTCAATTTTGACACTATTCTTTTATTTGAATTTAAATAAAATATATACAGAACATATGTTTGAACTAAAAGCTTTAATAGATTCATAAAATGTCTTATGTATCTATAAAATTAGTGGAGAACATTAAATAGTTCATATAATATTTATTTTAATATTTTTAAAACCATTTATTTTATATTTTAATTAATAAAATAATTTCAACATCACTATTGTGTCATAATTAATGATAATTATTTAATCCCTAAAAATTATAAATAAATTCGTATGATGTAGATAATTGTATTATATTTTTGTAGACTATTCATGTTTGAAGTTTCATTAAGTTTATCACTAAATTAAAATTATTATACTTATAATATTTAAGAAACTGACATGTTGTCACATTCTTTGGTTTTAATAATAATTAAATTATTTTCATAGAAAAAAGTTCATTAAATGAATCTAATCAAACCCTTAGGTGATATGGGTAGACTTTTAGTCATCCAATAGGATTTTGGCAGGTGTTAGGGTAATTTTATAATCTGATATTTACCCTTAATTACCCGATTTACCTTTAACTATGGTAAATAAAATTTACCGTAGTTATTATTCATAATGCCCAAAAATAAAAAGTATCCTATTAACATATTTTGGACCCACTGATTCCAAATATGGAATCCATTTTTCAAAATTCAAAACATATAAGTTTCATTAATTAATTTAAAATAAATCCTATTGTTAAGAAAACGGGTTTTAAAAGTTAAAACATTGCCAAAGATTGAAATGTTTTTACCTATGAATTCAATGTGAAATTAATGCTAATGACATAAATTATATTAAATGGTAAAAATATATTCTATTTATACTTTAAACCCATTAAATATTATAATTTAACCATATAAATTATCTCAATGGAAAAAGTTGTTTTTAATTAAAAATTAGCGTATTTTTACTATTCATCAAAATATGAAAGTTATCAGAAAAATATCAAAAATTTATCCAAAGTAAATTTTTATATCCTGATTCAAAATAATAATTTTATTTTGTCAAATTGAACTTATAAACGTGTCAAAAACTAGATTTAATGTGGGTGCTCCATCAAAAGGTGACAAAACTGCATTTTTTGAAAAATACTTATTTTACCCAAAAAAATTATTTTGTTCTCTTACCATGTTCTAGAAAATGTGTAAGATGAATAATAATGTTATAAAATTAAAAATGTAGTTAATACTATTCATAACGGCTGGTTCATAATAATATATCATTGTTTAGTGAAACCCTATATTGCGTACTACACACGCTATCGAGGAAGGTTGCGACTGCGTGTAATGCAAGCCAAGTCTGTATTGTGTGCTGTGAAAGATTCCTTTGGTGTTGCGTATAACATAAGACATAAAAAAAATATTTCTCATAAAATCTCAAGGTGTTACAATCACTCTCCAATATTGATAGCATTCTTGGAGAAGAGATCTCAAGGGCTTGATAATATTCTCTTTATAATTCATTGTGTGTAATGATTTGAATGTTTAGTATTATGTTTGAGAATGAAATAATAGAGTATTTATAGACACAGGGTTAGAGAATAAATAATTGGACATAGAACCTTATTATTATTTTATTCCCTGATGAACCCCATTTCTAAATAATAATAATATTATTATTATTTACTTGAAATATGGTAAAATAATAGATACATAAATATTATTTCCTTGAATAAATAAATTAACATTTACTCAAATAATATTTAATATACCATTTATCATCGGAACTTTAACTCGGTCCATCTTTCCTCAATATTTATCAGACCTTGAATAATGATTATTCAAATAAATAAATATAACTACATTATTTAATAATAAATAAATACATATATATACTATATTCTATGATATAGGTAATAAATATTTATTAAATATTCAACTCATATATACGTGTGATTGAATAACTGATGATTGGATATTTGTGATCAATAAAACAAGAATAATTATTACATCATGTACATGAATAAAATTTATTAAATATATTAAATTAATATATAGTTTAACTGAGGTTATGAATAAACTTAGTGTATAAAACTCTAGGTATATTTCTCAATGGAATTGGGAAATTCCTCCAAAAGTCCAAGGTAAATGTCTAGAAACACACTAAGGAACCCAAAGAGAATGTAGTTAAGTGATTCAATGAAATAAACACATATTAATGCACAATGTGTAACATAATCCCTTTATCTAGATATATCTAATGAAGTAGGATACATACTAGTGTAATCAACGTATATGCTTCATGCCTCATTATTTGAATTTTTAGAAATGAACTTGATGAAAAAATTCCATTGAAATAGACTTGATCAGGTAGTTATATTTCCATCAATGGGAATGAGATATCAAATTCTATTAAAGAACAAAATGGAAAAATACTTCCTGTAATTATTGTTATTATATATAACACATGATGCACCCAACGTACCCTACTTCCCATGAACACATGACATCCTTATTTTGGTTAGTACATCAATATTTGAAACTCATAATATGAATTAATAAAAATCTTAAATTCTTTTCACCATTACACACATATGAAGATAAGAACATATAATGACATATATAAATATGGATTTACTATTGATTGGTCATGTTCTCATAACCTCATTTAATTATATTACTAAGGTAATATACCATTATAAAGTGTCTCAAATTACTATGATTCTCCACCCCTAATAGCCTATATAATCTATGTCCTGTTAAAAAATATCATTCAACTATAGAAAATATATTCTAGAATACTATCGTATAACTTCAAGGTTCTTATCAGAGTGGGGAATTATTATGAAATTTCAGTGTGATAGGAAACCTTAGGACATTATCACATTAAATTCCCATGTAATAACAATCAATATGTGATATATTAATTATTAATATTCAAAACTACAAATAAACATAACCATAAAGTAAATGGAAGTTAGTTTTAAGGCACAAAATCCAACAGACTTTCACTTACACTAAACCCAACTTCTAACAACTCTTAGTTATATATCTCTTACATAATGTTCATACTTTTACTAAGATACGGATTTATTAAAGGGATCCAACATGTTATCCTCTATGGAAACACTAATCACCTTGACTTAACCCCTTTGAGAAAAATCCATCAAGAGGTGATATTTCTAAAGTATGTTCTTTATCTATTGCTATGGTGTTTTCTTCTTTAAGAGTGCCACCATTGTTGTATTATCATTATACAATGTGATATCTTTTTTAGTGTTGGGTTCCACATAATGTTATTTGATGAATCTTCGTATCCAAACCACTTCTTCAGCTGCATCTAAAGCTTCAATATACCCAAATTCCATTGTAGAATCGATGACATCTAGTTTCTTTGAACTCTTCCACCTCATGGCTTCTACATTGAGAATGAAGACATATCCTGACTATGAACTCAAATTATTTTGATCTATTTGGAAACTATCATCAGCACCCCCCCCCCTAATTAGTAGTTTATAATTTTCTTTATATACCAAAAGGATATCCTTAGAATTCCTCAAATACTTAAAGAAAAATTTAACTATAGAATAATGTTGTTCTTTGGGATCAACTCAACATATTCCTACCATGATCAAGGTGTAAGAAACATAAATATTGATACATAACATGGAATAAATGATTAATAATATCATAGATGTGTATGGTAACCTACTCACCCCCTCTCTCATATTGTGTCTAATGACACATTTTCTTAGAGAGATGTATTTAATGTTACAATATTACCAATCCCATCTTGGATTGTTCAACGATGAATCTATATAGTATCTAATCAATGTATGTTCCTAAAATTATCCTAGGAAACCACTTAGATTTATCTTGAATAGTATTGATCCATAGAATTTAGGTTTTCTATCCTAAGTCTTCTATAGAGAAACACTTATTCAACTAGTACTTAACCAAATCCAATACTTGTACATAATTTACAATTAGTAATTTTTCACTGACATATACTAATAAGAAAACTACACACTCCCACAAAACCACTTGTAAATGCATGGTTCAAATTCATTATTTATGAAACCAAAATCTCTTATAGATTCATTGAATTGAATATTCCATGGCCTAGATGCTTTATCCAATCCAGAAATAGATATAAAAAACATTCATACCTTATTGAAATTATGTAGAGTAACAAAAACTTTTGGTTGTGTCATATAAAAATCTTCATAAAGGTTCCCATTTAAGAAAGATATTTTTACATAGAAATGATAAACCTCATTTTCCTAGAAATTTGAGATGTCAATTATAATTATAATGGATTAATCATGGAAACTAGAGAATTTTTTTATCATATTCTATACCATAGTGCTTTTAAACCCTTTATCTATTAGTAATTCTTTTTTAGGTACTAACTTTACCTCCTATTTAATGTTTTATTTTGAATTATTATTTTAACCCAACCAAATTTGCATCAACTAGTAGATCAACTAGAACTCATACTTGGTTCTCATATATTAAATTCATCTTATAATTAATGGATTATTTCCATCTTATAGATTTTGATCTCTTTGTTTTCTCATTATAGGAAAGAGGATCATTGTGGTAAATTAATCATGATTACCATCTTTGTTAACTAGAAAACCATATATTTAGGAATAAAATCTTCCCTGGGGATCAGCGATATATGTTCATACACCACATATTATGTACCTTGACCATAAAATTAATTGAAGTCAATCTTGGTCCTGCTATTTTTAAGTATGTTCTCCCTCTCAAGAAATGTGGCATGTATTGTGATTATTAATTTATTATTTGAGTGGTTTTATAGATATTTTCCACTTATTTCTATGGGATACACTTTAAAGGTACACCTTGTGCCTTAGGGTTATAGTTTGTTCTCGGAACTAGCCTTAAAAAATTTATTTCATACCCATACACATAAGTTCAAAAACACATACTTATTTCCATATATCAACTCATATAGTGTGCCATTGTTTCCATAGTTGGAACCTGGTTTAATGTGTATACTATGATATATAATGAATACCCTCAAAAGAATAATTGAAGATCAACATATCTCATCATCAACATACCATCTCAAAAAAGGTATGATTCCTCCTTTCACTAACACCATTCGTCTATGGTGTATAAGGTGGTTTAAAATGAGACAAAATCTAACACTCCTATAAATATTTGATAAAATATTGATTAAGACACTCACCACCTCAATAAGATCAAAGATTCTGTATCTTACCATCAATTTGATTCTATAATTTATTCTCAAATTCTTTGAATTTGTCAAGGAATTTAGACTTATTGAAAATTAAGTAAACATATCCATATATACTCTATTCATAAGTAAAAGTATTTAGGTTAGAATAACCACCTCTAGATTCTACCAGAAAATGTCTAAAAATATCAATGTGTTCCAATTATAGAATCTTTGTGTCCCTTTCACCTTGAAAACGAAAATAATGTTAGGTCATTTTAAATTTTAAACAAATAAGACTTTTATCAAGTGTATTTAGTTTAAAATAATATAAATAGACATCTTAATAGATCATTGTAAATCAATTATCATTTACGTAACCAAGGTAATGATACTATAAATGGGTGTGATATGAATCATGTGAACCCAATTCGATATCAATTTATAATAATTGGTTTTTTTAATCTAATACATAAAGACCATTATTTAAATGTTACAATAAAATATGACATCTTTATGAAATAAAAGACTTTTATTTGAAAATTTGAAAATAAATTCATATGATTCTAGCCAGGATACCAAAAATTGGGTTTTTGGTAACTACTGGTACATAATAAAAATATTTCAAAACCAAGAACATCGATGATGGAAATGGAATATGGTAGTAACTTATAACAAAGGTAATAATTCATGCTTTCTTTACTTCTTGATGATCCGCCCATCCTATAGAAATCTTCCAGAATCAAATTGTTTCAAATATTTGGATATATACATGAGCACCAAAAGATATATCTAATACCAAATGGGAAGATAGGGAAATATTTCACTTGATAATGAATGAACCTAAAGCTTACCCCGGATTCATTAATTAGGATAAATTATCCTTCTAGTTTCCTGGCTTGCTAGATGAAAAAAATATTGCATCCTTTTCCTTTACAAGTTTTTTATTTTCCTTTTACTTGAAGGATATTACATATGATACATAGAAATGGAGGGGGTATTGGGACCCTTCACCTTGTTCTTACTTTTATTAACCATAAGGACCATAGGGTTTTCATACCCTATATCCTAATCCCCATGGTGAATTAAGGTAACGAGTTTTGAGAGATATTTCTCACTAATGATCATATTATAATTAATAATAAAACTAGTGAATATATTAGGAAGTGATGATAAAATGATACCTGTACACAACTCATTAGGTATCTTAAATCCCAAGATGTCTATGTTCTCTATTTTGATAATTAACTTGACAACATGAGGCCCAATTTTCATCGAATCTCCAAGAATGCACATGAATAGTGCATTAAAGAACTCATATCTTTCTTGTCTAACCTTATCTTGATAAGTATCATGAATATGAGACATCATGTTATACAAATACATATCCTCTTGTTTCTTTTAAAGCTCACTAGACATAGATGTTAGAATGAAACATTGTACATATATTGCATCTTTGAAATGTTTCATGTCGATAGACAATTATTAACACTATCCTATTTACTAGGAGCTAAAGGAATAGGTGTTTTTATCACATATAACTTTTATTTATAGTGTTTTACAATGCATAAGTGCATGTACCACTCTTAGAAATTCAATTCATTGATAAGGTTATCCATTTTAAATATAGATCACAATGATATGATCGAAGTTGCATGTGTAATGACCCAAACTTTTATAAATGAAATTCCCTTTTGAATGAATAAATTATTTATCAAGTAATTTAGTTATAGAAAAAGCCTGAAATATATTTCAATTATTATTTTAGACCATTATAAAATATATATATAATTTTTCCATAAGGATTAAAAGATAACTAAGAATCATAATCATTTATAATATAGGTTTATGGATTATAAACCTGAAATATATAGCCATTATATAGTGTCCATTAATATTAGTGTAAATTAAGGTTTATTAAAAGGTTTAATTAACATAGAATGAAGAAGCGAAGACATCGACCTGTAGGTTCATACCCTATAAATCCCTTTGTATTAGAGCTTTTTACGGAAATGACATCACTGGGATTTTCCATTGAACATTCCCAAGTCAATTTTTAATAAATAAAACTTGATAAAAACTAGTTACAAGGGAATTTAAAAATTTTAGGGATCACTATTCAATCCATGTTTGTCGAACCACCCCAAAAAATTACTACTATTTCACACCTTATCCTTAGGAAATATATTGGTGAAATAAGGGGTTATATATCTAGACCCTAGTAGTATGAATTTATATAATATATTTTTAATAAAATAATAATTACATTTATAAATATTCATTATTTCTTTACATACTTGATTACACAATGAGTTTGATAAAAATTAGATTTTGATATAAAGAATCCAAAACTATATTTTTTGGAATTACATATATAGTTTCAATTAAAAAATATTTCTAATAAATTTAAGAGTTATAAAATAATTTATATTTTCATAAGATAGTCTTATTTAATAATATTTATTTAAATATAAATTATAAAATGATTTAATAAAATACCGTACAATTTATAGAAGGTTTAGAAGTTGTTTGTGTTGTAAAAACTAGTTTTTTAATAAATAAGGATTTTTTTTAAAAGTATAGATTACTATATTTAGTTAAATATTTTGGTAAAATAAATATCATTTTTGAAATCAACATGTTGAAATTATCTAGTGGCGATTTTTCCACAATTTTCCGAGACATTCGATTTTTTGGGTAAAAATTAAAGATGGTATAAATATACAGTATGCATTATAACATCGCAATAAACCAAAAGTAATTTATTAAATATTTTAAATGGAATCAATGACCAAAAATAAATTTCACCATTAAAATAATGAGTTTTTAATATATTTAATTAATTTTACAAACTTATAATGAATCCTACAAAATATATATTACATTTTAAGGTTTCAAAACAATTATTTATGAACATGAGTCACTTAGAGACCAAGAATGGTATTATTTTAATGAGTTCAGTTATTAACCTAATAAAATATTTGAAACCATTCCACTTTGATAGAAATAATGGGAAAAACATTGGAAGATCTGAGGTTTTAATAATATTATTACATAGAGTCTAAAACATATGTTTAAGAAATAAACAAAGAACCCCCTCTCTTTTTCTATAAATACCCACCCAAACCCCCATTTATCTTCACTCAAGACACATTAAGACTGAATTTACTCATCCTATTCATCTCTAAATCCCTCCTATAGTGTTCCCAATCTATTAATAATCTCTTTCTAATATTTCAGAAGAACCCTAATAAGGTAATGTATTCTCTTCTCCCTCCTCTTCATTTAAGTATCTTCTTTGTATTAAGCCTTTTTATTTTGAGTTTTTCATGTTAACATATGTTTTTACACATCCCATTACTTTACTTATGATTTAAAATTATTTATAGAACACCTTTTACTCTCATTATTTTCTTCCATTTACCTTTATATACACCCATTGTACTGGTGAAATTATTTCATGATTTTCTATAACAAACTTTTATGTTGTGAATACCCATAACTATCTCCACTTAAGGTTTTCACCTTGTTTTACCCATCCTTTATTGTTTGGGGACTTCAATTTATATAACCCACACTCCTTAATCATGGTATTAAAAGTGATTAAATATTTTTGTACGTTATATGATCTATGTGGCACATAAATACATTTACATGATATGAATGTGATTGGTGAGCCCAAAATTATATATCCAAACAATGTATTGGGTAATAATTTTATCTCCTAAGATACCATGTATGGTGAATGAATGGTTAAACTAAGAAAATTGTGTTACAATTCATTAGTGGATAGACTAGACTTATTCTTATGATGTCATGTTTTATATTATTTCTACATTCCTATGATGCCTTGATGTTATCATCTTATGTCATTCCTAGACTTTATCTTCTTATTTCATCCTTCGATGTTCACGATTATGATTATAACCTTTAAATTTCACCATGTTACATGTATTTACTCAAATATTATACTTTTATTTATGTTCTGATTTGATTATTCCCTTATTGGGCTTTATATATCACCCCTTTCATAAATACATCCCTAGGTTATCTCATGCAGTATTAAAAGATCAATGGAATTTAAGGGAATGTTATGGATTTTTTTAATAATTTACTTGTATAAGTATTTCAAGTTATTGTTATATGTATCTAATTACCCAAAGACACTAGGCCTATCGATATTTTTAGAATGTATTATGTGTATATTAATGTGATAAATCCTGAAATAATGTACATAATAGATATAATTTATCATATATTGGCATTAAATTTCTATAATAAATAAGATTAGATATTTATTAATTTATTTAAATTACAAATAAGTGGAATAATAAATTTAATTTATTAGTATCACACCATTTTATCAAAACCTAATAGCTGTCACCATTGGTTTTAGAAATATCCTGTCTCATGGGTATTCTAGATAAAATGTGCACACAATCCAATTTATTTTAATTCCATATTTCATTCATGTCAATTCATTTATTAAGTGACAATTATAATGCATCCAAAATTAATTAACCATTAAAGTGAAAGGAAAATAATAATAAAGGTGGAATGATCATGAGATTATCTAATCGTTAGTTTATCTAGTGGATGATAAACTTACCCTTGACCTAGGGAAAAAATCCCTAAACTGTAACTTGGTTCAAGTTGCAACATTACACTTAAAATCTAATGTAACTCCAAAGTTGATTTCATCTTATCTTGGATCTTGAACTACCTCCACTCACCTAGTATTTTCATCCATTACATAATATTTTGGTCACATGTAGTTGAGGGTAACCAAAGGATTTGTTATATGATTTATAAAAAAGAAAATATGGGCACATATGACCTAATATAATATAAGAATGGATGATACACATTCCATCATTTTAATTTAATAAAATAATTATTACGAAACTCATTCAATAATAATTAAGTCAACAGAAACCAAGAGCATACATTATTTGATCTATGTTCATGATAATCCATACATGGAAGCAATAATTTTTAATAAACCTGTATTTATTTAAATTATTCATAATTTAGATAAAAACCACTTGAATAAATTAATTATCTAAAAATTAACAAAATTAATTTTTATTGAAAATTAACTAAGTACAAAGAATGTACTGGGAAGAAACATGGATATTTCCCATCCAAACTTGTTGTCATGTATTATAGTTGTATACTATCAAATCATACGAAATATATTATAAAATATTTGTTAAATAACTACATAGTGTGTAATTGAAATAAAAAAATATACACATGATTTTTAGAAAGAATATAATTATTTTAATGAAAACAATGTAGTCAGCATATTCTGACTATACTCAATATGTAGTTCTAAATATTACACATAAATTAATAAAGAATTAAATATGCATAAAACCCATAAAATGGTGTATAATTTTAATAAATGAAACAAAACAACATGTTGATTAAGTTTAAATATAATAATTTCTTAAATTTACTTTCTTTATAAATAGTTAGGTTACACAATGTGGATAGTCCAATTACATGCCATGTATAACACTTCATCATTTATCCATGACACACTCCTAAGTACTGGGTATGTATGTCGTCTGTGAAAATTTATGAGGTACAAAATATGTATAAGAGTTAGACACCATGTGACCTCTGATTTACAAGGTTTTTAGTCACATGAGTCATGAAATAAATACCTAACATGTATTTGAATATGCATTTTCCACTGAGGAAACACATGGACTACGTGACGTGTATTTTGAAAAACCATGTTCTAGGATGGTCCAGTCAACATGTGGTGTGTATTAATACATGTTGTGTGAATTAACTATTTGATGAACAATATTTCTCATGGTTTCTCCTAGTGCAGTGTACATAGGTACATGAGGTGTACCAATGGGGTACATGACGTGGGATATTTTGCTACCCATCCAAAATACTTAGCACCCTTATATGGGTTCTTCATATACACTTCATATATTATTAGAATATTTTTTTATATGAGTTATAATGAAGAAGAATAAGATAATATCTTGACATTTGGATTTAAAGAACAATTAAACTAGAAATAAAAATTAACAGCAAATGCGTATAATGAATCAGTGACCAATAAATGCTTTTAAATTTATATGTGGCCACTCTAATGCCACTTTTAGGTTTATGGGCATAGTATAAGTGGTTTTACCTATGGCCAATAATGTTTTTTCATCAATATGATTAGATTTATCCTCATAAATTGATGATATAGTAACCCCAGAATCCACGAGAGAGGATTATCACATTTAATTTATAATTAATTTATATATATTAAGAATTAACTCATTTTTATATTCTTCCTTTTTAAGAATATTTATTAGATAATTTATTTACTTAACATCATTGTGGTGAGTGTATTCAATGGTATAATCTCTTTAAAAGTGATCAACACTTGCTTTGAGAACCTCTAAACATCACTATATAAATACCTACAGGCCATTGTAGAAGACTCTGATGCTTATATCATTCATTATTGATCACCAAAAGATTTTATTCTAATTAAAAGGCTTCTTTTTAAAAAATATAATCAATAAGGTATAGGATATAATCACTTTCCATTTTTGAGAGAATTCTAGGAAAAGATCTATCTAGTAAAAAATGTGGTTCTCTTTAGAATTCATTGTGTGGAATGATTAGAATAGTCGAGCTTAGGTTAGAGAATGGCATGGATGGGTATTCATAGACTGGGTTTAGTGAATAAATAATTTCACATGGGCCCATATTATTCTACCAATCCCTGATGAACCTCAGGTCCAAATAATAATAATAATAATAATAATTAATTTACATTTTATAAACTCACAGATAAATAAATACTGTTTACATTAATAAATAAATTAATATTTATTTAAATAATATTTAATATATTATTTTTCACTAGATTTAATGTCCTAAAACTGGTTCACTCATAATTAACCAAACCCAATCGGTTACATGGCCTTAAGCACCCCTCCCCATAAGCCAGAGGTTGGTGACTAGCAGCGGGGGTCTGTGATGGTAGGTTGAGAGACTATAAAACCTTATTAAGAGGTAATTTTATTTTGTATAAATTAAAATGAATGGGTTCAATGTGTAAAAACCTTTTTCCCTTGAATAATTTCTAATTTTATTAATAAATTTCATCTTAAATTTTTTTTTAAAACATTGAAAACCTTTTTTGATAAGAAATACATTTTTTATATTAGAACTTAATTTTTGATTCTTAATCCAAGACTTGTGCTTTGTTTACCATGATAATAGTATGTATTGTTTCTTTATTATTCCATGTCTTACACTTTGTTTTCATTTCTATTAGTATGCATTAATTATTTTACATTTCATCTCCTATGCTTTTCTTTTCTAGCTCCCAGTATTCTTTAATGACATTCATATTTAAATTGGTATTTGGATTATATTGTTGGATATTTTCTATAAACAAGTGATTTTGAAAAATTTCATGATTAATATTATTAAATAAATGTCTAAGTGATTATTTTATGTAAATAGGGGAATTTATTGATTTTATTTTTGGCTATTACACTTTGTTATTTGGATAAAGTAAGAAAAATGTAATTTTTATTTTGGTTTTAGGTTAGGAATGGGAGTTTATATGTTTCATTTATGGGACACCATCATTAATACCTTATGAAATCATGAATTTAATTTTTAATAGAAACCTTAATGATAATTATTTTTTAATTGACTTTGAAAAATTATCGATTATAAAATTGGTTTTTGAAAAAGATTCAATTTTATAAGCACTAGCAGTATTGTTTTTGAAATTTATTCTGTATGAATTGTTTTTTATGAAACAAACCATTAAATTAAATAGACACATATTTTAGTCTATTTATTAAAGTGTTTAAGTATGGTTTAGTTCTTGAACCACACTTTGATTATATGATCTATTCTTTGTTGAAAACATTCAATTATTGAGTTTTTATAATTTTTTATTAATTCAATGGAATTTATCCATTATAAACCATACTTTAGTCCTTTTTTATATTAATAGGTAATGATATTTTTTATAAATGAAAAAACAATTATATTAAAAGGGTTCAATGTGTAGAAAATATTCCTTCCTTGGATACTATCTATTATCCTAAATTATGTTTTAAAATATTGAAAACTTATTTGGATGAGGAACAAAAAAATATAATAGAATGTATTACTTGTTTCTTAATCCAAGACCTGTGATTTTATTGGTGTGATACTAGTATATATTATCTATTGACTATTTCATGTCTTATTATTGTAACCACATTTTGACACACCATAAGAGGGAGGAGTGAATTAGGGTGTTATGTACTTTTTTTCTTCTTGGATCTTACTCCTATGTTTAAAAATATTAAAAAAACTATAATTAGTTCATGTATACATATTTTTATAGACTTAGATAGATTAAAGAGTGTATTTAGATATTTTACTTTGTTCATCCAAAAGAGATAGTATAATTTAATGTTTTTTATGTGATAGGGTTATAACACTATTCATAAGGGTTGTTATAGGGATTTGAGAGGGGATATCAACCAATATCAAGCCCAATGCCTCTTATTTTACTCTTTAATACTATTCAATAAAAGTATGTATAAGATGATATGTAACTCATTAATTTTATACAAGAAATTTTAGAAAAAAAAAACAAAACTTCAAGGGTGTTGACACTCTACTAATTCTTCTTCAAAAAAACCAGTTATTCATAATATTCTCCCAATAAAAGTTTTGGGTTATTTTTTATCTACTAAAAGTATTATATATAAATACATTTACGTACTTTATTAAATGGTGTAGAATACTTAGTAATTACCCATGTCCTTCTCAATCATTACTATGTTTCCCTTCTCTGAATTCAAATATGAAATTATCCCATGAATTTCTCCATAAATATTATATTCAAAATTATTGTAGTTTCCAAATTCATCTTTAAGAAAAACCTTCCTTATATCCTATAAGAATTCCTATATAAATCTTGGTCAAAATATCCAAAATTATCGCAGGATACTTCCTTCATAAAAAACATCTTCAAATCTAGAGAATATTTATGATTTTCTTTTTTCTTTAAAAAATAATTTGAAAAAACAAGTCAAAATTATTCATAGATACCTTAAAACTCCATCTCTTTTCACCTTTGGATTATCTAATAAATTAATTATTTTAATTATCCTAAAAACTATATTTTGAATTATCTATATTGGAATGACTTATCATGTTTCAGAACAAATCTCTTGGGATTAAAATTAGTGGATCGATCATGCCCTACATACTATGTGGATAGATTGTGCCTCTATTATTTGAATATTTCTATCAATCTATCACATAAATTCCCATTATACCATTCTAGTTCTAATCAATCACACATTGAAGTACAATCAACCATGTAATGTGACCAGACATTTTATCCTAATCGATTATGCCTTTTCGTTTGATCGCACAAAGTCTCAAATGAACATGCCTTTCTAATCGGCCTCCTATTGAAATCCAACTAATCATGAATGAAAAATACACAAAGACTCAAACTAAACACACATTTACTACAATATTTTTAATGAGTATCTAAGCTACCACACAGTTACTCCAAGCTACCACATGAGTATTCAAGTGATCACATGAGTATTCAAGTTACCATATATAAAATTCAATACATTGTATGATTATTTAGTATTATTATTCCCATATACAACCTTACTAAATAAAACTACCTAATTGACAACAAATAAAAACTTATGAAGGCCATGATTCTAACATTATCCCCAATTTTATTTTGTTGTAAATATCTGTACCGCCATCCAAACTTCAAATTTTCCTCACATTGATGCTAAAAATACATCCAAAAGAATCTATATTCTTTAGGAATTATCCTCCTTTGATAATAAATTGAAATGGTGGGCAAGTAAAAATATTTATTCTACCTACCACTTCACAAATATTATAAACCTAGGAAATTCATACATTAATATATACTCAAATCCTATGGGAGACTTGGATCAATATAAGAAACAAGATAATACATGAACAAATAAACTTATCTCTATATGGTTCAGATCATATCTTTTTTCCAAACATCATCCTACCCTTATCTAAAATCTTCCATGTTCATAGAAAGCCACTTGAATATGTACACAATAAACATTTCAAGTAATAGAAAATAAACATGTGGAGTGGTGGAGTACATCTGATCCTCCTTAATGGGGAGTAGGTGGTTAAACCCCAAGATTCAAATAATATTTATAAAATTCATGAATAGCTATAGGTTGGGTCAAAATATCAGTTACTCAGTGATCAATGAAATTAAATTCTATTAGAATAACTCCTTATTCCATTTTTTCATTGATAAAATTATATTGAATCTCCTCGTGCTTAGTCCATGAGTGCTTAACTGGATTCTTTATAAGATATTTTCAATTTTTTATCACAATGAATAACTATAGGTGGATGGACTAGTTCTGTATGAACATCCAATTTTTTTCATCAATAGTAGTTAGGTACATGACTTTGTGGCTACAACCTTGTTTTATACAAGCTCCCTTGTTTAATTGTTTTCTATCTAATCTAGCTCATTCTTCGTGGCCTTTACCACCTTATTAAAATGTTTTTGGATCTATAGTAAATAATAGTTTCATGTTATCTTATGTATTAATCCTTCACATTTTCGTGGGTGAAGTCCTTTCCCTAATAATATTTGATAAGAACATGATCCTCAGCCCAGTTGGAGAGGTCTCTCTAAGTGCATCCACAAAACCCAGGTTCAAAACCAGGAGGAGGCATAATTTTGGGTTACTATAGCAGTACTGTAGTAGGCATTGTTTGGTATTATAGCAGCCAGAACTATTCTCCTTGGGCCACCAGTTTGGGCTTGGAGTCCTTAAGGCCTTCGGGCCACCTCAAGGCCTTCAGGCCAGATGATCAATGCAGTTGCTCCTGAAAAACCCTACAAAAAATAAGCATCCCCAGAGGAGGATTCATAGAAAGCACACTCACCAGAAAAGAAACAAAAGATTTGAAAGAATGATAGGGTATGTAGACGCCGGAAAAGTCCGTTGGTCCCAAACGAAGCTCCGGATGCGGAAAGTGACGTGATATTTGGAGTCGGAAGAACGTTTCGGAGGGCCCGGAGGCCTTGCGCGGAATTTCAGAGGCACGCGCGCAAAGGGGATGTTCCGCGCGCAAACCCCCCGGGATGCGCGCAATGCGCCGGTCCGGCGCGCAATTTTGCGCGCCGCGGGTCCGCGCGACTCCCTTGCGCGCCGCGCCCGATTCCGTGCCCGCGGGGGGAATTTCGCGCTCGCATCCTGGATTCCGCGCCCGGGGTTTCCTATAAATACAAGGCGACCCCCAACGTTTCAAAGGTTGCTGGAAGTCGAAACGTCTCCCGTGCGCGCAATTCAACCCCTTCCGCGCGCAATGACGAACTTCAGGTAACCTCCTTTCTTTCGCGCAAGAAAGCCTCGGGGTCCGCCTTCGCGCGCAATCCCCGCTGGCTCCTTTCATTTGAATAAAAACTCACCCTAAGGCCTTTGCGCGCAAAAGAACCCGCTTGCGCGCAATTTCCCCCGGGGTGCGCGCAATCCGGCCTGATTGCGCGCACCCCCCCTTCTTTCAAGTGGCCATTCGTTAAAGAATGAGCCGTTGCCCCCGCGCGCTATCCGAAGCCCGGTGTGAGCAATCTCAAGCATCCGCGCGCAAGGCGCTGGCCCAATTGCGCGCCAGCCGCCCCGATTGCGCGCCGGCCCGCAGTATTGCGCGCAAAGCTTCCTTTTTGCGCGCAATCTGCCAGGGTCGTCCCCGTTGACCTCCTAAGGTTACCCGCCTGTGTGGCACCCGATGATTCTCATCCCGGGTGCCCGCACCGTGCGTTGTCTTCCCGTGCGGCCCTCCAGGCTTGCGCGAAGTGACACGCACCTATGTCCAGCATGACGTTAAACTGCATACTCGTCCAGCATGACGTTAAACTGCATATACGTCCTGCACGACGTTAAACTGTACATCGTCCGCGCTGCAAGACGTTAAACTGCCAAGTGCTTCGTCCGGCAACCTATGCCCAGCATGACGTTAAACTGCACACCCGTCCAAGCTGCACGACATTAAACTGCCTAGCCCCCATCGTCCGTGCTGCAAGACGTTAAACTGCCAAGTGCCTCGTCCTCAACACATGACGTTAAACTGTACTTCGTCCGGCAAGACGTTAAACCGTCCGCTTCGTCCTCAACACATGACGTTAAACTGTACTTCGTCTGGCAAGACGCTAAACCGTCCGCAACCTGATCCCGTGCTCCGCACGCAGGGTCTCCCCCGGTTTGGACGTGGCCCCCACCCGCTCGTCTCTGCAGGGATGTCGGGATTGTCCCCCTTTTGGGACGATTTAATGGGAGTGGCTTTTCCCTACGGGGGCAGGGTATTACAAACCCCTAGTTTCTCGTGGGAGGCTGCACATGTGTATCTCCATTGCACCTCCCCACTGCCGAAGCCAGTAGAGGGTCTGACTGGGATCGAGGTGTCTTTTGCTTTCGGTCCAAGTCCCTTCCAACTGAGTTTTGCAGTATCCGGGCTGCCCCAAGTGCGTAAGTCCTGACAGAATGAACTACGTGGACTTTGATCCCTGTCTTCTATACAGGGTACGTAGGAAGCCTCCCTGAGGTCCAAGCCCACCACCTGGTCGTCCCGGTCGTATTTACGTCGGTTCGTCCATCAGTGGACCCCTCCAGGGTTCACGCTTGCGTTGATTCACCTATGAATCCGCCCCTGTGGGAGACTGCCCGTGTGTATCTCCACGGTGCCTCCCCACAGCCCCCCTTTTCCATTTCCCCTTTTATCGTCCAGCATGACGTGAAACTGTGATCCACCCGGCCGTTCCATCCCCCTCCGTGCGAGGTGGTTCGGTTCAATCCTCCGCCCGGCGGCCTCGACCTCTTCGTGAGTCGGCTTGCCGACGTCCAGCATGACGTTAAACTGTATGCCCGAACTACGTTGACTTTGATCCGTGTTAACGCGCGATACGTAGGAAGCCCCTCTGGGGTCCAAGCTCTTTACTCCATCATCCACCCTGATCCTTACCCGGGCCGCCACATCCCGGTGGGGTCATGCCACTTCACTTCACTCCACGTTACTTGGGAAGCCGCCCATGTGCTGGCCCCAGCGTCGGAGGTTCCTCGCAAGGGGTTCTGTCATCTGATCCACTTTTCGTGTTGATCGGTCCGATGCCGTCCCCGCTGGACGTTAAACTCGCGGCATACCCCGTGTTAAACACGGGAAGCTGAGGAAAACCTCAGGTGACACAGTTCCCCGCACCTAGTACGGGATGCCTCAGGCCATCGTGCCTTCGAGAAGCCCTATTAGGGACGGAAGACAGACGTGCAGAGCCGCAGTGTTACGACACGCCCCCAGCACCCAGAGCCACCCGGCCTTCTCACCGCAGGTTGCTGCCCCGCCCAGACTCCTTGGAACGTCCGGGCGGAAGCAGCGTAATTAACCGGTGTCCATGAAGATATGGCGCCGGGAACGAGATTCACGAACATTCTTAAGTCTATGAGGGAGACCCGGATTAGGCGACAAGTTCCGAGGAGACGTCCAAGGAAGGAGAAGCCGACATCCCATCATCCCGGTTTCGATCAAGGAGCAGACGCCCCTGAATAAGGGACGGATGCCGCCCGCCCTTGGAAAGCGGGACTGCGGGACCACAAGCCGCGCGCCCATCCCCTCGGGTTGACGGGTGCACGCGCGAACGCGTCCTGGCGGAACAGCGTAACCCGACGCACATCCGCACCGAAACAGGGTATAAAAACTCTATCGGGACTAGCATGTGCTTGAACAAGAAACTTAGCCAGATGTCCATGCAAAGGTGAAGGGCTACCATCATGATGCAGATGCTGGGGAGGGGAAATTATTTGTATTTATAGTCTTGTTGAATTCCCTAAGACCTTTGGGTTATGTAATGTTTCTTAAGCCTATGGTCCATGTAATCTTTAAAGCTTATGGGCCTTGTAAGGGTTCCCCCTAATCCCTTCAAACAAGGGTTATCAAAAAATCAATAAAAAATAAGGTCTTCGGTGCATTCAGTCTAATAATATTTGATAAATCAAATTCCATTATTTTATTTCTTTTATTTAATGTAGGATAAAATTATTCAAACAAGAGTTATTCCTAAAATTCTACTTCTGAATCTTCATCTCTCGTAAACTCTTCCACAACTTCTATTATTTTAGCTTTATTATTATTTAATTTGTACATATCATTTGATAATGATCAATTAAATATTTTCATATCTTTTTCTCTAATAATTTTTTTTATCATTACTATCAACTATCTTGTCTATCCTTTTATTGAATCACATATAGGATTTTATTTTAACTGAATATCCTAGTAATAAACCTTCATCTTGAGTATTAATATACTTCACTTGGTTTACTTCATTGTTTAAGATATATCTCTTTTTTCAAAACAAACAAAAATTCTTCAGAGATATATTTCTCCCATGATAAATCTCATAGGGAGTTCACTTTTCTCCAGGGATAAGAAGAGACTATTTTTATGTATAGACCAAAACCTACATGGATTCCTTCTAGTGGTGATGTGGAATATTACCTTTAATAAGTAATGTCTTTTCCATAACATTTAAAAATATATCGAGAAGTAGGTATAAATAAAAAAATAAAAAAACCATGATCAAAGATATATATATATATATATGAAGTAAAAGTATACATTTTTAAATAGCATTTTCAATTGAGAAAACCTATGTTTAACATTTTTTAAAATTAAGTAATATTTTCCAATAAAAGAAACTGTTTGTTGGTTTTTCTTATAATTGTATTATGTTTTTGAAAAATTTTGTTTTGGATAAATTTTAACACCTCATAATTTTTTTTTATAATAAACTATTTTATAACATGAAAATTAAATACATTTGTAATATAATCTTATACATAATTTTTATGCTTAAAAATACATTTTTTCAAAAAATAGGTTTTTATTTGTTACATGTGTTTTTGTTAAAATTGTTTTTTCTTAGGAATATAAATTTTCTCTGATAAAATAGATATAATATTTATAATAATTATGTTATTATTATGTAATGATTTCCATTTTATTTTTAGTAATGAAAAGTAATTTACTTGGGTACAAATTATTTACCACGATAAAAACAAAATATGTTAAAACTAAAGATTATAGGAGTAAAGAACTTAAAACATGTTTAAAACATCAGTGAAAATGAATTTATGAAGTATTATCAACATTATATTATTATAAACTCCATTATTTTACATTTGTTATTCTTTTTATCATGTGAAACACATGATCTCTTTATATTAAATTGAAATATTTACAAAAATTTCATGTTCACTGCTTATAAAAGGGGCCTATCAACAACCCTTTAATACCACAATAAAATCAAGTTTTCTTCTATAAAATAATTATTTTTTCATTCCTATATAATCCTACTTTTTTTCTTGGGCCTATAGTCACAATATATTGGCCCAAGTCCTCTATTTCCAAGGAGTACTCCAAGGGAAAACTCAAGACCTTGACATAAGTAATTTTTCTCCTAACTTATTTTATTTTCATTATTAATTTACCAAATATAATTTTATAATTCATATATAATTACATAATTATCATTTTATACTTAATTTTACTACTTTAAGGAAATAATCATTAACCACCTTTCCCCTTTTCAATTAAGAAAAATGAAAATGGTATCCATGTGTGTGCGAACAACCACCTCCACAAAGTAATGTATCTCATTTTTCATATAGATTCATTATTATTTGATAAATTTTCTTAAAATATGATTCAACTCCTTAAAATTATCTAAATAATATCATTATACTTCTATAATAATTATATTTTTAAAAAATAATCACTTTCATAATCATAATCATCCATTAATTATGGTATGTTTAGGTTTGGGTCGGTCTATCCACCTACTTGAACAATGTTATAAAATAATTTCATGGATAGATATGAGAATTTAATTAATGATAATATAATATATAAATAATATAATATGTATTTTATTTTGGTTTAGGAATGGTAACATGAATATTAAACTCATTAATTAAGATACCAACACTTGTTCATTAAAAATCATTCAAACATGCTCATCACTAATTTTATCTTTAAGGATCGTAAAAAAAACTTCCATATCATGAAATTATAACATTATAAAGAATAAACTAAAATAACTTTTATGATCTAGGAATTATTAATTTTGATAGGTTGATGATGAAAAAAACCACTATTATGAAGCTAGTTCAAATTCATCAAGATTTCTCACACTCGATATTGAAAATAAATAATAACCAACCAATATACGTGTAGAAAATAATTATAAATGATATTTATAGTATTTTATATAAATTAATAAATTTATTAAATACATAATTAATATATTTTTATTTGTTATATATTATGTTAGACTATGATCAACTTAGCAAGAATTCCAGGTAAGGGTATAACCGACTCAATTTTTGATTCATTGGGCCATAGTATTTCTTACTTGAATATACTTTTCAATATTTATTTAATTATTAAATCAGACTATTTTTTATGGTATTTCCTTTTTTATATAGTTAAATTACTTCTCATCATCAATAACCACTAATTTTATATAATGATTTATGAAATAAATGTATAACATTGGCAAGAATAACTATCATTCTTACCAGTGGTTCTTTTTCTACCATGTCCATTTTTTCTCCTATAAAAATTATTTTCTTTAATGAAATATAAATATTTTTTTTATTTTTTATTCTTCATATTTTCCTTTTCCTCTTCTAAAATTAAATTATTTCAACATTTCTTGGATGTTTTTTTCTTTAAGATGGACTCAAAAGATCAATAAAGGCATTCTTTTCCATTATTAACCACTCTAAATTTATTAGTTTGATATTTCATTTATTTTTAAGGATCCTATATTTAGAAATATTTATAATATGGATTTTAAAATAATTTTCCTTACCATCTCATAAGTTTTTTTAAATAAATTTACACTTTATCTTTTATAATAATGTTTAAAAGGTTTTTTGAAAACTTTTGTATTTTCACTTATATTTTTCAACCAAGGTTTATCTCTCAAGAAGTAATATTTTAATAATCCTTTATATATTATTATTATTATATGATTCCTTTTTTTAAAATGATATTTTTTATATCATTTGATTTCTTAGGTTCATGTTATGTTATTTTTTTTAAAATTTCAAGAAACTCATTCTCTTTCCATGGGTTTTTTAAGATATAATGATGATTGATTTTAAGTGGAACATGTATGTAAGGATAATGATGGGAGTGGTCATATATCATCCTTAAATACATTTTTTTATGTTTATATCTTATGGGATAGTCAAACATGTACATAATCATTTTTTCACATAGGTGTGGTAATAATGAGTGTCTACACAAAGGTTTTCCTATGCTTGTGGTTGTGTCACAATTAAAAGTTATTTATCACATTATCCCACATTTACTAGTGTCATTTAATTTTCATGATATGTCATGTTTTTATGTTACACCTTATTTTAAAATATTCCACAATATTATGTCATGATCTCATGTTTTATGATTATTGTGATGTATTTTGAGATTGATGATACTACTTTGTGTTTAAGTAGTATTATTTCAATGATTCAGTTAGTGATGTAGCACTTAATGTTGATATATATTAAAGAATAATACTTGCTTTGAATTGTGTTTTGGTGTTCCTAATATTTTTTTTGTATGAATATTGAAGTTAAAAATTAATTATTTTCATACATTATGATTGGTTTTATGATGATCAAAGTTTCATCATGAATCTTGTAAGTAGTTGAATTTTTTAAGAAGATACATTCAAAATAAGTTCAAAGATCACAAATTATATTTTTGATGAATTAAATTCTAATGTGGTGATTTATGATTAGATCATAAGAAGAATCAATGACATGTGTTAGTGGATTAATGATCATGGCCTACAACAGCTTTGATAAGTAATGAGGGGTTTATGAAGGCTTAAATGTCAGTTGAAGTAGTTCAAAATTTATTTGAGTAAAGTCCAGAATTTTCTAAATCTACATAGATGATTCATGCAGCCAATTGTGCATTATAATTGAATATATTCACTTATCTTATTGTGCATTGTTGAAAAATTGATTCTCATAGCCAATTTTGTGATGTATCCAAATTGATTCACATATCTAATTGTGAAATATAGCTGAATTGATTCATATATCCCATTATGAGACATAGCAAAATTGAATCACATAGCCAATTGTGTGATGTAATTGAATTGATTCACATATCCAATTATGTGACATGGTTTATTTTTATGTTGTTGATTTCCAACTATCTATTTCAATGATGTATCCAAAGATCATTGTGAACCATGTGGATTTCTATGTGACAAATTGTGACATAGTCAATTGCTGTGACATAGCTGATTTCATGAAGATTTGGAAATATATGATATTTTTTGAAGAACTAAGATATTAGGACACAAATATCTATATATATCACAGAATATTGAATCTTGATTATTTAGGATATTTAAATAAATATTTTAATGGGAATTAGTAGGAGTTTAAATGTGAGATAAATCAAGGATAACTATATTATAAACTAAAAATGACTAGATGGAGTTTTGATCTACTGTGATTAAAAAAGAGGCTGGTGAGAGAAATATTGAAGGATTTAGTTTCTATTAAATAGAAATAGAACATCCATGAAGTCCCTTTCATGAAGATCAGAAAGTGTTTGGGACACAACTCTTGTACAAAGAAGAACCATGATCCTTCCTGGTCTCATGAAGGAATGATCCATGAAACTCAACATAGTTTTTGATGACAGAACCACATACTTATTGAAGTGTACATAAAGAAAGCAGAGTTATTTTATTTCTAACCTTGTTTCAAGAATGAAAAGTTAGATAGGTTCTATAAATCATAGGCCTTTGTGAATTTGAATGTTGAGATCTTGTTCTTGGTCTGCACTGAAGAATAGATCCTGTGTGTTTTATTAACATGATGGAAAAGTGATATAAAGTTAAGAACTAGTTATTCACATCAATTGTGTTTATTTTTTAATAAATAAGATGATAAGAAGATATAGGGAGTGGTATACTACATTTAATCAAGAAAAGGATAAATTTTTTATTATCCATCCTATAATATATTCCTATATTTTATGATTCCAAATAACATTGAGGTAGACCATATTATTGCAATAGGATATGAAGAATATCAATCCTTATATTACATGAGTGACTCAATTAAACTCATGTGTTCTTTATTCAAGGGGGTAAAGCCTAATATATTGTACAAAGGGATAATAATCCCACAATTTCTCTATAACTGGTCGGTTCTGGGATAACATGTTCAAGGGAATAGCCTTACCTGTGTTTTTCTTGATAATAAAAGGTAGGTTACGTGCAAGTGGGATAATAACCATTATAAATCAATTTCATAGTCACACACATTGAAGGAAAACCTTTTTAACAAATCCTATTGTTCTTTTTAATTTATTGTTTTATGTTCATGCTTTCTAACTATAGGTGAAGAAGAAAAGAGAACCATTCACTGAAAGAATGTATAAGGTATAAAAAGGGATAAAAGATTCAAATTGATAAATAATCATCCTACAATGATTCACCCCACTCTACAATTTTTTATGATTTTCCTTAATGGTATCATGATATTTTAATAATATAATTATCCCCTTCTCATGTTCCCCTTCATGATTATGACATGATGCATTATTATATGTTTTCCACTTAATGTGTTTCTAAGCTAAATTATTTTTTATTTTTCCATTACTTGAGTTATGAGGATCATTATATCATGTGAGATGTTTAAAAAAGGTTCTTAGAGGATCTCTATTATCTATAAATTATTGTGAGTGTTATAACATATGATGTTTATGTAGCTAATATCCAAGAAACTAAAACTTTAGGTCCTTGGGTTGTGATAATATTTGTGAGATGTATTATTTAAATCTTGAAATTATAGAATTATTTTTTTTAGTCACTTTACTAGGGGTGAATGGTTTATATTTAGATTATACACTACCTAATATTGGTCAAATTATTAGTATAATAATCTTCATACTTTAACACATTTCTTATTCAAACATTGAGACTTATCTAATTAGAGGGTTGTTGGGTATGTTGTTGATCATGTAATTAGTTGGAGATTAACCAAGATGGGATTTTTCTTCTTATATTATGAGTATAACATCTAGGTCCTCAATTGAGATAGATTAAGGAATTATATATCCACAACTAGAATTTAAATATGATATCTTATCTATCATGTGAAAGGTATGTTATGTACTCATCCATAAAGGTGAATGACATATGATGTTTTAATCAACATGGTTAGTCTATACTCAGAGAATCTAGAACATATGAGTAATCTATATGGGATTCACATAATTTATGTCCCATTTATTGGAAATGCACTAAAATAGGTATATCATATTTTATAATATCTTTGAATCATCACAAGCGATATGGGTATACAAATGATTCTATCATAGCATACGATTGGTTTCTAACATAGTGTATGATATATAGCAATATGTCATATCAAATGCTTATCCACTATCATGTTTTCAACTATTGTTTCTTTTGGATATGAGTCTTTAAGGAGATTCAATCAGGGATACAAAAACTTATCATAGTCATTTTAGGTATAAAAATAATCATATCACCAAAGGGAATATTTTATTACAACATATCATATCTTTAGAGAGTTTTTAGTCAATGATATAATGACACTAATGTATTTTAAAGGGACATAAAATGATCTAAATAGAAACATAATCCCATTAAAATTATCAATAAATCATCGACACAACCAGCATGTTAATATTAAAGACATAAAATAAATGATTACCTTGATCACATTAAGGTCCATCTCTCTTGAAGATGATAGAGTATTCTTGATTGGGATCACTGAGTGATAGCTTAAAGGATATCACCTCCATGGGTGGTACAACATCCTAGGATATTCATATATAATAAGAGGACCCCAAAACACCAAAATAGTTCTAGTGCCTTCTTTGAAAATAAAAAATTATTATGTATCAAAAAATAAAAAACATATTATTAAAAACTATAAAAAACTGCATATTCTTTTTTCCTAGGCATGCCATCGCTTATCATAGGCATCATGGATTACTATAGATAGATCATCTTATCATTCATATAATTTTATATATCCCTAAAATGTAAAAAAATTATATTTTGGCATAAAATGATTATAGTTTATAAATTTTTTATAAATGATTAATGTTATTAATTGTAAATAGTATATTTTCATGTTGAAATAAAATATAAAATGTACATTTTTAAATCACTTATATAAAAAATAAATAATGTTTTTATTTTTTTGTTTATTCCTTTACATTTTAAATTTTATAAATTTTTTATTACATGTGGATATTCTATATGCTTTAATTTATGTGATAAATTACTTATTATAAATTGTGTGGCCATGAATTTCATTTTAGTTTTGTAAATATAATATTTAGTTTTCATCTACCTTAAACTCGATTTGAAATTAAATTTATTATCTTTAGTTTACTTATTGAATATAGTTTTTATATTTATTAGGTGTTATATTTATGATAAATTTGATTCTCTCATAAGTAATATATCCCTAGGGAGAGAGGATTTAAGCCATAATTCCCATTAGTTGGGTGGGTTATGCCTTATTCTATAAAGTTGGGTGTTGGATATCTATAAACCTAGTATTACTTATGTGAATTTTATAAATTTCATATAATTCTAAACCTCTATATAAAGAATTATTATAACTTATGTGTATGATGCATTTTTGTATATGAAAATATGTTTGGATTTTATTTTTTAGAAAGTAACATATGATATGAGTTGTGTAAAGAGTTACATATTAATATGGTGTGAACATGTTAATTTAATTATTTGAATATGGAGTCTAAAACTAAATCATTATAAGAATGCATATATAAATTGATGAAAATGGGATATTGAAAATATCATGAGATAAAATAGTTATGTATTTAATATACATATGATATTTTCTAAAGTTTTGTGACTTAAAAAAGAAAAACCCTCAGAATAATAATTAAGGGATTCTTTATAAAGAAAACACGTGTTAATACCTTGATCATCCAACTGGGTAGTTTTATGAAAAATTTGGGTGAAAATGGATTATCGTGTGTAAGGAATAGTGGATGTGGCTAACCTTAAAAGTTATCTAACCGCATCCAATTGTGAGGGACGGATGACACTTAAATAAAAAATACTAAGAGTTAGGATTCCATAGTAATAGAGTTAATTTATATTCATATGATGAATTTGGGTAAAGAGTTTTCTAATCAACTATCTAAGAGTCATATGTGATATGATTGAAAAGTTAGCTTACCTAAACAAGTAAAGTGATGAGATTCATTCCAAAGTGGTGTCATTAAATAGTGAAATATGGATATTGGATCACTAAATGGACATGATGTATTGGGTCATCGTTTTTAATGGGATTAATTTCATTAAAATTACTTAATGAAAATATATAAAACACGATACTCCCCCATAGATATATTCTTATTATAGATTATGGAATACATCATATAGTAAATTTTGGAATATATTATAGGTATGGTAAATTGTTGATAATGTTTCTCAAATAGAATAATTATGAGCATCTAAATGTGAATATTATATTGATCAATTTACCCAACTACAACTCATGGGTATTAGATACGAGGTTCACATCATGCATCTGTGCTGAAAAAAACAAACTTATAGACAATAAAGAATTGAATAAAGGTGAAGTAGTTCTATAAGTTAGTAATGGAGGTATATTTTTTGCATTCGAAGACAAAATTTATAATCTTATTCAACCTAGTGGATTAGTTTTAGAGTTGGAGAACTATTTTTATGTTCCTTCCATAAATAGATATTTGTCTTTTGTATCTTGTTTGCACAAGGGTTTTAATTCATTACTAAGAAAAATAAGTGTATTATATATATGAATGAAATATATTATGTAATTGGATTTATGTTAAATTTTTTATACATTCTATACATGGATAATCAAGTCTATTACATTCAAATTAAGAAATTCCAGGTTGATTCTAATCCAAATTAATTTTTTCATTGTCTCCTTGGATATATAACTGGGAAACACATCTAAAGACTCTATAGAGATGGATTTTTGGAACCATCTGATTATGAAATATTTGATAACTATAAATCATGTTTATTAGGAAAAACGAACAAAGAATATTATATTGGAAAAGATGAAGTGTTTACAAGATAGTTTAATCTTATACATAGTTATGTATATGGACCAATTGATACTGAAGTAAGTAGTGGATTTAGGTGATTCGTAAACTTTATAGATAAATTTATTCAGTATGGTTATGTGTTTATGATGAGACAAAATATGAAACTTTTAAAATATTAAAACTGCTTCATATCAAAGTATATAATCAATTAGGAAAAGGTATTGAAATTCTCCAATAAGAACAAGGTGTTGAATACTTGAGTCATAAATTCATTGATCATCTTAGTGTCTATGGAATTGTTTCACAACTATCTCATATTGTAACACCATAGTGTAATGTTGTGTATAAGAGGATGAATTTTACCCTATTGAACATGGTTTGACTAATAATGATTCAATGTGAACTTCATATTACATTCTAGGTATATTATCTAAAGACTAAATCATTTCTAATTAAGAACATTCCATCTAATATAGTAAAAATAAACCATATGATATATAGGCTAGGAAACATCCCAATATGTATTTTATAAGGATTTAGTGTTGTGAATAATATATAAAATGATTTTCTTCTTAGAAACTAAACCTTAATTCAAAAAAAAATGTTTGTTGTTTTGTTTTCCAAATGAAATAATGGGATATTATTTCTATAATCTTACTTAACACAAAGATATTGTGGCTCAGGATGGTGTTTTACTTGTGAAGGATAAAATAATTTTAGTAGTCAGTGGGAGGAAATTTGAACTTAGAGAATTTTAAGACTAATAGATAAGATGTGTTCCTAAGATGTAAGTTGATCCAGTTTCATAAATAATTATTCAAGAAGAACCAAATCATGTTACATAAGAACCTCAAACTTATAGTAGGACCCATAAAGAACCCAAGATATATGGATTTTATATAGAAAATGATGACGAAGTAATGTTTATAAATGATTTACCATCTATATATCAAGAGTCCATTGACTGTTTTGATTCTGATGGAATGGATAAAAGAAAAGGAATTTGAAATGGACTCCATGTAAACTAACGAGGTTTGAAACTTGGTGGATGTCCCTAAATGGGTGAGACCCATAGGGTGCGAGTGGGTTTTCCACAAGAAAAATTCCAAGGACAGTATAGTTTATACCTATAAAGAATTCTTAGTGGCGCATGATTACTAAAAATTTCATGGTATTTTCTATAAAGATACTTCTTCAACAGTTGTGATGATATTGTCTATTTGGATATTTCTTTCCATCAAAACTCATTTCGATTATTGGATATATCCAATGGTCAAAACCACTTTACTTAATGAGAATTTAGTTGAGGGCATGAATATGATACCGATTAAAGGTTTTAAAGTTAAAAATGAGTCTACTAAGGTTTTCATATTACAATGGTCTATTTATATATTGAATAAATCTTCTCAGAGTAAGAATATTGAGTTTGATGGGGTAATAAGTAGTTAGGTTTCATCAAGAAATTGTATAATTATTTTTTATACAAGTGGATTAGTGTGATTGTGATGTTATTTTTTTATTATATATAGATGACATACTTCTTATCATAAATTAAGACCATACTTTACACTCTATAAATATATAATTTGAAAAATACTTCTCGATGAAACACATGGGTGAAGAAACCTGTATACTAAGTATAAATATAAGTAGAGATATATATAACAGGTTTCTTGGATTGATTCAAAACATATATCTTGATAATGTGATGAAATGGTCTACCATAAAGAACTATAAAAAAGGGGTCTATAATAGTGTTTCATGGAATAAATATTTGGAATATTAAATATCATTATAAAGAGTTAGATAGCATGGAAATAATTTCTTATGTTTTTTCAATAGGATCTATCATGTATTCCATGTTTTGTAATCAACCTGATGTTTCTTAAACTTTGATCATTATAAGTAGATACCAATCCAATAATAGTAAGAGTTACTAGATTTTGTAAAAAATATCCTTAAGTACTTCAGAAGAACTAAGGATATGTTCAATATTTTAGTGGAGATGATGATATTTGTGTAAAGAGTTACATTGATGCTAGTTTCTAATTTGATAAATATGAAATGAGATCTAAAACTAGTTTTTTTTTGTTAAATGGTGGAGCTATCAGTTGGAAGAGTTTCAAAAAACCCACCATAGTGGACTTGAAAAAAGAGGTAGAGTAAATCAAAACATTAGATACTATGAGAAAAAATATTTATATTAATAAGGTCATCACTAATCTATAGGTAGTTGACACACACCTATCATGGGGCATGTAAAAAATTTATAATAACTAAGTATAGTATAGAGATTAACCCTAGGTAGTCTCCTGAAGAGTATTGCACACAAAACAATTTTTCACTTTTTATTTAGAGGGAAAATGTTGAAATTTTGGAATTGCTTGGATTTCAATAAAATAAAATAAATTAATTACAAAAATTATTTAAATTAAATTTGAAACTCACATAATTGAAAACTATGATATGAGAAGGGTGATTAGGTTGCAGTCATTTTTTCAATTTCAATGCTCTCCTTGTTCTATTTATTCAATATTCTTTTATTGAGTTTTTTAAAGTGAGATTCCACAATCGTTTCCTCTCACTCCCTTGGTCAAATGGTGATGGTGAGAGAAAACCTTACCAAGATATCATTTTGGTCTACTCTCCTTCTATGTGTGAGAAAGTTGCATTGAATATCCTTTATTGACTTGGGAAATACCCAATCAGGTCTTATTTATCCCAAAAAATTAATAACATACATTATCTCTCTCACACGTTCTAACGATCATTGATTAATTGACCAAAAATCCTTGGTTTGTTCCATCATATATAAACTAAAACCTAGCAGAGGGAGATAATGATCATTGACCAAAAATAAAATCAATAACTGAATAAAAAACCAAATACGATCACACTTGATAATAAAAAAAATTATATGATGTTTAAAAAAACATAATATAAGAGAGAAATATATTTCATTAAATTAATTACAAGAACTCAAGTATTAAAAAATAGAAAAACAAACCCTTCCTCAATCACTCAAATGTTTACCCCACTATGGTAAGGGTAATCAAGATTAATGGGGAAGAAGAAGGCATTACAAAATTAAGAATAAAAATTGGGAGAGGAATAATATGGTGAATCATGGATTATTGGTGGATATCTCCTCTTCGGTGGTCAACTAATGGTTTGGGATGGAGTGGAATGATTTGGGAAGAAGGATATCTCCTCCTTTTATATTTCAAAATTTCACTTTGAAAGTTACCATGTGTTATCCCCCAATAAATGGATGATTAACATATGGGATCCTTAATTAAAGTTGTTAATAAATTTCTTTTTCATCTCCTCTCTAAATTAAGAAGTATTTTTTCATGTTTAGATAGAGTTTTTTTCATTTTACTCTAAGAATTTATTCTTCTCAAGAAGACTCTCCATATTCCAAATCTATAGATTTTCATGCATTAAAGGCTATGAAAACGACTGATTCATGCATGTAAATATTCATTAAATTTGTTCCTAAAATTCTTTTTCGTCCAACCTAAACATTTCAGAGTATTTGGGTCTTCAAATACCAATATATGAGCCCAAAACCAAAAATATCCTTATCTATGAGCAGTTTTCAAGGCCCAACTTGTGAGCTAGTTTTGAGCTTCAATATAGTAGATTTAGCTTTAGTTCCAGAATAATTAAATTAATATCAGGATATATAGAATCATAAAAATAAATAATTTTATGATTTGGATCAATATAGAAAATTTTATGGATGAAATATAGAAATAATTTAAAACTATTTAAAATCCAAAATGGTCTATTTCCCTGATGAAGGTCAAAATACCACTAAAATCATAAAATATGGAAATTTATCTTAAAATAAAACATTGGTAGGATTTAAAAAAATTAAATTAAATGAAAAATTATTGAAAATATTTTCTCTACTAGTTCCTCCACACTTATCACTTAGACTCTTGGATAAGTAAGCATTAAAATCAAATCAAAGAAAATTCAAAACACATACCCATGAGATCTGCCAAATCCACACCAGGAAACAAAAAATATATCATAACTCATCAAAAACCCATTATTTAAAGTTACCCATTTAGATAATTTAATATATTTACCCTTTAGTTCTCATCTCATTCCCAGAAAATACCAACCTCACATGAATTTTCTCTCATCTCACAAATGTCAATTTCCAAAAAGAATTTTCTCATCCAAACCCATGCAAGAGTCACCAAAGGCATGATAAATTCCTAAATCTTCACCCGATTTGAGTTAAGGACATGTTTTTATAATGATGAGTTTTTAGGGTTGTTTTGTGGATTTCATTTGGTAGGATTAAGATATTAAAAATTTTAAGACCGAATGAGGAGGTCTTGACTCTTTTTGGAGAAAAATTGAAAGATCCTAATTTTCACTCAAGTATGGAATCCTTATTGTAACACCCCAAGCTTCCACGGTACACTTCTCTTTGAATAATATAGTAGCGTGTGTTGTACGCAACATCGAGTTCTAACTCACCACAACCAATCAAACTAGCCTTTATGAATATTAATACGCACTTTTTGAAATTTTATACATTTTATCATTCAAAATGGAATTCATTTTTGGATTCATAATATCAAAATTATCTTAGGGTGAATTTTTGGTACTTTTCTGATAACTTTCATATTTTGATGAATAGTGAAAATTACTAAATTTTAATTAAAAAAAACTTTTTAATCAAAATAATTAATAGTGATAAATTATGAATTTGAGTTATTTTAGAGTATAATTAGATTATATTTTTACCATTTAATCAAATTTTGTTCATTGGATATAAATTCACATTTAAACTGGACATAAGAAAGGGCCAATCTTTTGATAGTTATTATCTCTTAAAAACACGTTTTTTGTTTTAACAACGGGAATTAATTTTAAATTAATTTCTGCCACTTCTGTGTTTTTAATTTAGAAAAATGGATTCAATATTTATAATTCTGAGGTCCCAATTGTGTAAATAGGTAACTTTTATTTTTATACATTTTGAATAATTACTTTGGTAAATATTTTATTTACCATGGTTGAAAGGTAAATCCGGTAAATAAGGGTAAGAAATAATATTATAATAATAATAATAAATTACCCTAAAATATGTCCTAACCCTATTGGTTGATACATTTCCGAACATGGGAATATTTGGGTCGATTTTGGGACCCCATGGATCCACTTGTAAGTGATAATGACACTTTATATTAATTAAGTTAAAGTAAATACAAAAATGACATAAGCATATATCTTTTAGAAAAACAATTTTTACATAGGGTTATATATGTTATATTTTCGACTATAAATATTAATTATAAATATAAAAAGATTTCATACATAATGGTATTTTCTTTGTAATTTTTAGACATTGAATAATTAAATTTATTTATGACACAATAATGATGCAGTATTTTCCTTATTAATGAAAGAATCAAATAATTGGTATTATAAATGTTAAAATAAATATAATTTTAAAAGTTTTGATGACATACACATATTTTTTTGGTTAACATGACATGATAGTATTTCTTAAATGAATTTGGTTCGAATTAATAAAGTTGTTAAGACTTTAACAAAAATCAATTATTAAATAGTGTCAAAATTGACATAAAGGAGTTTTTAAAACAAATATTATATTATTAATTGATATTCTATTCCTAAAAATCTTTGGTTCATCCAAAGGACTTATATAATGATAGGTGTATCATTAATGGACCACTTGGGGGTCTCTTGGAAGTATATAGTAGGTTTATTAACCATATAATATAAAAATACAAAGTTACATGGTAAATGTCAAACTATTTAACTAAAGGATATATTATGTGCATGAATTGTAGATTTTTCAGGTTTGAGGGTGAATCACCAACACCTAGTGGAAATTTTTTAAAATAATAGTTTTCACTTCACTGTTGGTATAGTTCCATTCAAAGTGTTATATAAATGACCATTCTAATATATGTTTTGTTGGACCAAGGTTGTATAGTCAGTTGTAATTTGACCAGAATTTGTTTAGAGTATGATATAAAAGGTATCGTTGATCCATGAGTGGATGAAGGCATCACAAGATCATCATAATTCCTATGTTGATCATAGGAGGAGACCTCTATAGTTTTACATTAGAGGTAATTTGTTCTTGAAGGTATTTCCTCATCATGGGAAATGAAGGTTTGGTCTTTGGATAAATATCTCTACCTAATTTTTTAAACATTTTTTTAGAACTTAATAGATTTATGGAAAATCAGTTAGAACTTCCCCCGCTGATGAGTCAGGTTCATTGTATCTTTCATGTATCATAGATTTTCCCGTAACATAATAATGAATTACATGTTATAAAATGGGGTGAGTTGAAAGTTTATGTTGACGTGGTATTTGAGGAGCTGCTTGTATAGATCCAGGACCATCATGATAAGGTGTTTCAGGGGAATGTTATTATATTGGTTCATTTCTTACGGATTCATGGTGGCTTGGAGTTCAGTACTTGGGATTGGGAGTCGTGGATGAATTATCAATATCACGAGTTGTTCAAGGTTTGATTCTTATTATGTTGAGATTTTATATATGGACCTTGCTTGTTTTTTGAAATTATGGATGGTTTCTTGTGTGTTTATGTGTCATGTACCTCTGATGTGTTGGTTTTTTCTTAATATAGCAGGATCCTTGAGAGGTATCATGTGGGGTGATTGTTCTAATTTCCCTTTTATTTCCTTCTTGGATTTAAGTTTAAATTTTAAAGGATGATAATTGTTTGGGAGGTATCTAATGTGAGTACCTGAGTTTTCTTAAGCTTTAACTTAGTTTTTTTGGGTGTTCATAGGTGTCTAAGAAATTATGGTAGGGTATAATTAGTTTTGAGCTTAATTTTCAGCTGGAAGTGGAAGTTGTGGAATGAGATTATAGTTTGTGGAATGGTGTAGTGCAGTGATATCCTCTTATAGTATCAAAGAGGTATTTGAAGCATGGAGGATATGGTTGAGGGATTTTAGGTGTCTCCTTTGATTCTTAGGAAGGTGTGGCATGGGAATAGGTTGTACCATGGAGCTCAAGGTGTTGGTATCTTCTCTATACATCCTAAGAGGTAGCAATAAAGTGGAACTTTTCTTTTTGTTGAGCCATGGGGATTGAGTTTCCTTGTCCCTACCTTATGGGGGACCATTGTGGAATGATTCATAGGTTATATTGCAGACTTACTGATATTTTTTTTGGATTTGGGGTAGATATGTGAGGATTGTAACATGGATCATGGAGGTTCAAACTTTTATAGAGTGGTCTTTCTTATTTTGCTGTAATTTTGGGGAAAACCCTAAGGGTTATGACATGGTTAAGGGGGGTTTTAATGAATTATATTAAAATTTAAACCTATATAATTTTAGGATCCCACTCAAATTTATCTTATTTCTTCAATTATTCTCTAAACCTTAAGCAATCTGAGGTCTACTTTTACAGACTTTAATCCCACTTTGTTAAGATTTATCCCCCATATTTTTTTGACCATTCATTGGTGATCTGAGGTCAGTTTATTCTTCTTAGATTGGTTATGCTCTCTCCCATTATCTCATTCAATGTTATGGTTATTTTTTCATTTAGTTCTCATGGGGTTTTTATTGGTTTCTCATGATGGATTCGTGGTGGAATGTTTAAAGGGATTTTGAGTTCCATGAAGATGGGGTGATTAGAGATATATTCCTATTATTTTGTTCATTCTCTAAAAACATTGAAAGTATTAAGTTATGGGATTCACTACTTATCTATTTTTATGTTCAAGTGTGGGATTATCAAGCTTTAGTTTCTTTGGGTAAATAATGGAATTGACCTAAAGGAAGATAATAACTGAAATTGTAATAAGATATTGTGAGATCATGTGGTAATTTTTTTATGCCTCTTAATTTTGAAAATACTTTTTTATATAATTTTTATGACTATTTTTATTTTTTATCATGGTTTATGTGCTTTAAATTATAAAACAACATAAAGATGGTAATGTTTAATTGAATAATTAGAGAGGCACAAGAATCTAATTAACATTATTCCATGGATATTATTGAATATACAAAATTTCCTGAAGCCAATATATGGTTTAATATTAGATTTTTTAGCTATTGTTGATAGGTTTCTTATTGCTAAAACCTATGAATAGTGAATTGGTTAATTCAAGATGACAATGAAAGGGTTTTTTTGAGATAAATCTTTAGGGTTGATTGGGATCATTATAGTTTTCTTAAATATTGTATACTTTGGAGTTATAGAATTAGTACCCCCTTATGTTTTATTACTAAAAATACTTCTTCTTTCCATATATGTGTGTTCTAGGATGATAGATCACTACTTTTATTTGATGTGTAAGGTTGGTTAAACAAGGGGTGATGACACTAGTTGATAGGAGGTCTTGATTTTTTCCATTCCTTGAGATGATATTGATGGTAATATATGACATGGGTATAATATTTTTCTTTCCTATTTTTTCGGTTTTTATGTAAGGATTATTATTGGGTTCCTTGGGTATGGGTTGAGATATGGGATTACCCATCTTTCTTGATGTTTGTTTTGATGGATGGTTACTATATAGTTGTTTGTTGTGGGTTCCAACTGAATGATGTAGTTATCTTATGAAACAAGAGTTTATCTTCATTATGGTAGCTTAGGATGAATCCTAGAATGGATAAAATTATGGAATGGTAAATGAATTAATGGGAATAATGGGATAATTGGAATGAATGCTTAACAAACATCAAATTGAAATCTAAAAATGGTCATATAAATTATAAAGTGAGTTCTATTATGATGAAATTAATTGATTAAAAATTTATAATGGGGTTTAAGGAAAAATAGTAATTTATAATTACTAAGTGGAAATGGTTAATGATGTTTAATCTTGATACTTTTGTACATGTATAATATTTTTTCTCCTAGACATTAGTGGTGGAAGTTGAGTGTCATGTTAGTAAATGAATGTAGTTGAGTATAAGACTAGATAGTTACCCTTAGTGTGGGTGTGCGTGATATTATTCTAATATTTTATGATTTCATATGGTTCACAGCCTGAGTTTGGTGGGAATCCAATACCCAAATTTTTTGGGTATGGGTGTTTTCCTAAATATCCAGATTGTTGAGGGAATAAATAGATAACTTCTCCCTCTTCCCCAATCCCCCTTTAGTGTAGCATGATGTGTAGATATATCTGGGATGTAATGGATTAAGGCATAGGGTATGTATCTACATGGTATATTATGGCTCTCAGTTTCATCATAGATATACATGTGGATTGTAGCGGCTTGAGGTTATAACATATACTTGTATTACAATAATAGTTACTATGGTTTCCTATAGATTCACTTGAATGCGACATGATGACATGATTTATATGGCATGATATATGAGTTGTATTGTTTTTCATACATACTTCTTGGTTATGAATGATTTGATGATAACAAATTTGTAATGAGCTTTATGGGATATAAGATGAGAAGTGAAATGTATGCATGTGGTGCAGGATGAGTTTTTGAAAGGATGGGAGTGAAGGATGTTTGGAATGATAATGAAAAACTAACAGAGAAGTGATGTAGGGTACCTTTCACACATATATTTTTTTGATATATATATGTGTATCTCTATGTGTTACTTGGTAAGTGAGCCTTGTGATGACATGATATAATTTTACCTATTTTGGTAATGAGTTGGTTTCATTTGTTTATTCATTGATATTTAAAATGCTTCCTTTACATTTTCATGAGAGGTTATAAGTAATACCCTATTTAGTATACTTTTATACTTACCTTATGTATATATAAAATGTTTTTTAGGTCCACGGGAGTTGGTTAGTGATCAAACTAGGAATTAATAGCTCAGATTGGTTGTTCATGAGTTGTTGGAGTCTCACAATCACTAATTAGAATTTATTTTAGTACTTTTAGTTATTTATTTTTTGTATGAAATTACATTTATTTATTGGTACTTATTAACTTATATTTATTCAATAGAGTTTATTAGTGGTCTCATCTTATCTCTTATTCTAAAATTTATATATTGAAAGTAATGCCTCCCATTTTTATGGATTTATACCCTCGGATCTAGTCATCAACCCATGGCATATTGGATGTAGTCTAAATGTATCATCTCCCTCTATTAATTAATAGCCCATGAGGGGTACTATTGTGGTTCATGATAGATCCAAACTCACCCGGTTATAGAAGTTTATAAAAATTAGAGGCTTCTTAGGAAATATTTGGAGAACCGATTGATTTCAATCTAAATATTAGTGTTCAAGATAAGGAAATAAATGAACTTAATTCTTATATTAAGGAATGATAAAATAAGTGTTGAATACTTTAAAAAATAAGTGGTAATTATGAGAAATAATCATAAGGATTAAATCAAATAGGTGGTTCAAAGAAAAGGTATGACTCAGAAAGTTATCAGATGAATAACTAAAAGAAAGGTCCAAAATAGGCATGAAAAGTGTTGATAAAGTGTTTAATGATAAAAGGACGAAAAATATGGGTATTATAAAAATTGGTTTTGAAGTAAAATCATCTAAAACATAGAAATTATGTTCCTAGGAGAAAGTAAATAAAAATGTTGGAGATAACTCTCAAACATCAAGAGATTACCAAAAACCAAAGTGTTAATCGAATGATGGAAACATATAGAGAGAAGATAACCATATATTACCCCTAATTAAGTTCTAATTTTTGGATTATATTAGTCACAACATTAACTATTCTGAATAATCCTAAAATAACTTGAAAGAAGAAGCCTTTGTGAGTCAACAAAGGAGAATGTGAATATATCTTTTATTTCGAAGAAGAAATTATTTTTATAGATATTATTTTTATTAATCTAACTTTAGACATAAATTTATTGATTTTATGTAATTAAGGAGTGGAAATAAATTCTATTGAGGTTTATGGAAAATGGAAAATCAGTGAACTCTATTCCTTTGGGAAATAAATTTTCCTTATTGGAAGAGGAAATATATTACTTCACTGCTAATGATGAAAACAATGATGAGTGACTATCTTATCATTCAACTCAACCAATAATTTCATGGAAAAAAATAAGAATAATTGGAATTAAATTATAGTTGATATTTTTCAAAAGGAAAAATGAAGAACAACACATGGATTATAGAAAGTAGGAGTTCATCCCACATGATCGGGAACAAGAATTTTCTGAAGAATAAAAAAGGTTATGTTGATGATATAGTTCAATTTGTTAATGATGGTTCTTTAAAGCTGAAATAAATTGAACAAATTAGGATTATTGGAAATGAGTTTAATAATATAGAGGTTCCCTATGTTGATGGAATTCAACATAATCTCTTTAGTGTGAGTCAATTATGCAGCTCAGTACTTGAAGTTACATTTAACAGGAAGGGTTGTCTTATCAAAGGTAAAGTTATAAATTCACTAATGAATGGATATATAATGAATTGAAATATATATTAAATGGACATTATGTATAACACTTGAATCCTCATGATAAGATAGGAGAAGAAATTGTGACATAAGAGGATTTTCCATATACAAAAACAAATCATGGAAAATCTATGTAAGATTAAAGCAGTGGTAGGAACTCCAAATCTAAAGTATGATCGAGAGAAGACTTGTGATGATTGTATGAGAAATAATGTGGTGATAAATCTCTATGGATAAAAGAAGAAGAGGGAATCAACTTTATTGAACTTGATTCCTATAAACATGTGTGGTTCAATGATATATCCTAAAACACAAAGTTAAAGGTGCTTTATCTTGTAAATTTATAACTATAGTCGGATAGGATACAATATATTTATGAAAAAAATAATGAGATGATAGAATGTATCAAGAGGTTTTGAAATAAAGCTAAAAATAAAGTCAAATGATAGATAAAATAATTAATTGGATAATGGTTCAGAGTATACATATATTGAGGTGGAAAATTATTTTGGGAAACATGGAATTGAACATGAAGTTTTTTATATGAGAAATCCACAATAAAATGGAGTATTAAAAAGGGAAAAATCAAATTATGAATAATATAATAGTAACATTAGTCATTTATATTGGTATCTCAAATAATTTTGGTAAGTAAGTTTTACAAATGGCGGTTTATACTCAAAATAAATATTTTTTAACTATTATGGATGAGATCATTGTATGATATTTGGAAAGGAGGATGTTCCAAATAATTTTAAATGAATATGAAGAAATTATTTTTAATGAAGTGATTAAGTAGGACATTTTCATTAAATAACTAGTGGGTTTTCATGTCAAATGTTTCTTAACTGAAGAAAGATTTATATGGATTAATATAAGAACCCAGTCGTGGTATTCTTAAATTAACTCTTATTTTAGAAAAATGGGATTTCAAAGAGGTGGTTTTGATCACAACTTTTATATAAAATCATAAAATGAAGAGCAGATTATAGTCATTTTATAGGTTTTTGATATCATCTTTACTGGAAGCTAGCTAAAATAAGGGGATGATTTAAAAAAATTAAAGATATAAAATGTTGATATGTTAATGATCGGTGATAATACTTATTTTCTTTGGCTGTAAATAAATTAAAATAGGGAGAACACTTTCAATTTTTAAGAAAAATATGCAATGAAGTTGATAAATAAGTTTAAGATGCATTATTTAAAACTTGTTTCAACTCTAATCATGGTTGGAACCAAACTTGGTGTGCATGAATATAGAAGAGATATTGATCCTATAATTTACTATAAATTTTTTGGAAGTATATTGTACTTAAAAATAATAAGTTTTTACATTTTATATTCTATATTTTTTATTTATTGGATTCAATGTAATCTTATGGAAGAACATATCATTACAATAATACAAATCATGAAGTATTTTTTAGGTACTATTGATTATAGTTTAGTATTTAATACAGCAATAGATCAATAATTATTAGTACATTTGGTTACGAATTAGGTTATAAATGTTGTGGATAGAAAATTTATAATTGTAGGTGATTTCTTTGTATCAAGAAATTGCATTAGAGAGTTAGAGATATGAAATAGATTACATTTATTGACATGGATTAATTAGAATATATTTTGGTGATGGAGACATGTATCGAGTTTATTTGGATTAAGAGAAAATTGGTAGACTTTGATAAAGAAATATAAGTGATTATGGTTATCCTATTGTGACAAAACAATTTTTATGGTGTCAACAAATAATTTAGGGTCATACTCTTGGAAAAATAATATTGAAATCTGATATTATTTCATTAAAGAGATGGTGGAGTAATACGTTTTTAAAATAAATCACATTGGAAGGAATCAAAAGGTGGAAAATATATTTTCAAAAGCACTGTTTTTATTAGTGTTTTTGAAATATCATTTGAATCTTAGTGTTCAACCCCCACCCTCATCTTGAGGAGTTTTGGAAATCCCCTCTCCCCATATAAATTTATAAATTAATTTTTTTTCTCATGATTCATAAGAAATTTCCCTTTGGGTTTATTTTTAAAGGGTGTAAATTGAAGAACAAGATAATAAAGTATCCCTGAGTGGGAAGAACGGTAATTCTTAGGTTTTTATTTTTAAAAGGGGATATACAGGTTTGATGAACTCTTCTTAGGAGATTGGTCAGTGCCGGGGCTACTGGGTATATTGGCGTCTCCCTTCTGAGGGGTTGAATTTTAATAGTGATGGATCATGTGTGGCTGGTTTTATCCAAGGTGGAGGGGTTTTGAGAGATAATAGTGGATCAGTTATATTAGACTACTTTATCAGATTGGGTAGGGGTCTTCACTTCAAGATGAAGCAATGGCCATGCTTGAAGGCCTTTGTATTTTTAGGCAAAGAAATTTTAAAATTAAAGAAGTTGGAATAGATTTGATGCTACTGTACAACGCCATTCATGGTGTGGGTGTAACTCCTTGGGAGATTCTTTATGTCATCAGAAAATGTCGTACTATTTTAGAGGACAACATCGTGGTTTCACATACCTAGTGTAAGGGAAACAAGGTGGTGGACTACTTAGCCTCAGTGGATATCCCTGGTAAAGAAATATTGATTTTTCATGACTTGAATTCTTTGAATATGTAAGGGGTAAATATTATTAAAGGAGATTCCCTCGGTCTACATTACTTTAGACCTCTTTAGGCCTTGTTTTCTGTTGATCTACCTTTGCAGGTCTGTTTTACATGTATCTTTTTTGTTTTCCTTCGTAATAAAAATTTATTTTTTTTATTTTTAGGAGGAATATATCTTTGAGGGGGAGTTGATGGTGCAAGATATAGGGGTAGGAATAACCATCAATGGCTTTCATCAAGGACGATTGTCTAGGAAAGGTAAATTAATTTTTTTCGAATTAAAATTTATTTCTTTTTTGTTCCAAAATATCTATCTACAAGCCTTGGATTGAGGTATTCAATTTTAATATTTTTATCGTGGATTTTGGTTAATTTTTTTCTTTTCCATTAATCAAAATTTTAATGTCGCTCTATCTTTATTATCAATTTAAAATTACTTTTTAGGATTATTGGTTAGACCCTAATTAGTTGAGAAATATTCTTCCTAATTTTAAATAGAATGATGGATTTTTTATAGTTGTAAATAAATATATCATCAAGTTTATGAATATAATTCACTATTAATTTTATTATTATATATATTGAACCAACTTGAGAATGATGTTATAATTTTCATAAATAATTATTCATATCCCATGATTGTTGAGATGATCATTATGCGGAAGAAAAGTGCTAATGATCTGAGAAGTATTTTATGCCATAGTTTCAATTGTATTGAGAGGTTGTATATGGAAAATAGCTTGAAGAGATATGATTAAAGTATTAGAAAGTTAACTGAAATATGGAGTAACTATCTATGGAACATTAAAATGAATTAGATCCTTTGGAATATGTTATGATCTGATTTTGAGATTTTAAGAAGGTTTTGATTTAAATAATCGAAGCACTAAATTTATTTAAAGAATTACTAAATTTTAATATATAGATAAAATTTGTATGAGAACTACTCCATAAGAGTCATCTAGTGTATCTAATATTGTAAATTTTTTAAGGGAATGTCTTTAGAAGAGTAAATTGAGACTTCAGAAGAGTATCTAGTCAGATTGAAAGAGTATTCGGTGACTTTATAAGCATATCCAAACACTTTTTAAAGATTAAAAACACTTCATAAGGTTCATGAGTAACTTCATAAGGGTAAGACTAGACTTTAGAGGTGTAATATAAGACTTGGTAAGAGTTATTAGTATGTTTGAAATAACCATTTTATAAGATTTTAAGAGAAATTCCCTAACTTTATAGGAGTAATTTACTCAGAACAATTATTTGGGAGATGAATTTCAGGAAAAATATATCTTGAATTAAATTAGGAAATGCAAATAAATGTTCTTCATGGTATTAAATATAAAAAAATTAATTGTGATTGAAGATATGTTTTAAGGAAGTAACCCTCACACATTGGGAATTATTATCAAGCCATGGAGTTGTGTAAGGACGAAGAATAATTTTATGTTATAAGGGAAAGTTCCACACCATGAGGACATGAACATGTGATATAAATAAATTTTTCTGGATTTAATGGATATTTTGAAGAGCAAAAAGAAAAAGTAACCTCCAGGGTCAGTGAGAAATCACTGATAGGGGATGAATCAATGATTCAATTTCCTTTTAAGTTTCCTTGGAAAAACAACTCTCAACACTGGTTAGAGTGAATCATAATCATCATCCAATAAACACACACAAAATGAAAAATATGTATACATGGTGTACCTATGAAAATAATAATTATAGTCTTTGATATGATCTAGATTCCACTTAGATCATATACACACTAGTTTCAACATGTTGGTACAACGAGCAGAGTTTATCCTTGAACTCATGTTACAAAAAGTCTCATGATTATGATAGTTTTTCATATACTATGATAATGATAAATAAATTGATATCAACAAAAATAAATACTTCCATACATATAATTAATTTATTGATTCAGTGTTGTTCTCTCTCTTCTTCTTCAACCAGTAGATAATCAAGTAATATCTCTTCAATCTGTTTCAATTTTCATAGCACCTTATTCTTCAACTTAACTTATTATACTATCTTCAAATATTATTTCTCTCCATTTACTTCTTATTCATACACACTTTATATTCTTTACATATTATTAATTTTAAATCATAAGATCCAATTTGGATTTTCAAATTTGAATTCAAATCAATAACTTCCTTCAACTAACTCAACTACTCTCACTTCATTTTGATCCATTTGATCTTGTTGGATCTTTTAGATACCATTGATGATTCCAAAAATGACCTTATAGATTGAGTTTGAGACCCTTGTGTCATTCAAGATTCAAAATCATCAAAACTACTCATAACTGAATAAAACTTTTGGAAATGGATTTCACCATGATGTGGTAAAAAATATTTTGTTGTTTTGTATTCAAAATGACTTCCACCATGGGTGTTGTCCTTTTTTATATGGTCATTTTTATCCAAAACCTTGAATTTTGACCATGAATTGGTACATTATGGTAGTAGTACACTTCCTCATTTATTTTTTACTTGAAACACCACTTTACAAACTTGGATTACTTCACACAACACCATGGGCATAGTAGGATTTCTTGTTTCTGACAGGGAGATTGATACTTCACTAAGGAATTTAGATCAACTTTGTTAAGATATTTTACTACCCATATTGGCCTTCTTATATTGTATATCTTCAATTTAGTACACCACTCAAACCATGGACTTCCCCATGACCATTTTGTCCTTTACTATTTCATATAGGAACACTAAAAGATCACCATGGGAACTACTACAACCATTTTGGCATTGTTTGTTTTTCACAATAACATTATCAACAGACCACAGAAATCAAAACACTCTCTTTAATGGGTGTGTATTTCCCATCCTATTCTCTATATTCACTATGGTCACTACTAGAGATTCACCTTGTTAATTTTAGGAAATTACTTCATGAAATTCCCTCCACCATGGGCATGGCATTTCTAGCTTGGACCTCCTTTCTCCTAATAGCCTTTACTACATAATTAAATTTTTGAATCATGATGAACCAATCATGATTTATAACTAAGGATCATCTCACTTGGCATCATACAATTTAACATAGAATATAATATATATATTAAAAAAAAAATCCAACACACTCAACCATATCTTCTTCATGAACTATTCAACCTCTCTAATCAAAAAACATCTCAGCACCTCTTGGGCTCAACAACCTCCCCCTTTGTATTTTTTTCAACCAAGGAACATAAATCACTATAAGATACTGAAAAATTTGAAATTGATCATCACCCAATAATTCTAATCCAATGTGAGAAAACTCGATTGAGGAAATAAGAACATTGAATAATTAATACCATATTGTCTATAATATAGTAATCTATATACAAATTATTTAACATGAACTTCCATAAAAACTTCATGACCACATAATCAACTCGAATATCCCTTAAAATACTCAAAATAAACTGTGAAAATAGTTCACACATACCAAAATCATAGCTGACCCATTCTAATAACTCTCTCTAGATATATACATCCTTTTAAGTGATAATTCCTCCAATGGTAATACATATCAATTGATACTCCCCCTACATTGTATACTCCCCTTTTTAACAAAAAATAGGAATATAAACATAAAAGAAAGATTTATTTTGTCAATTTTTCCCCCTTTGACAACAATATACAAATACAATATAAGAGAGCATATAACAACACCATACTTTATCCCTATACATATGGAGATTAAAAACCTAACTTCAACCTTAGATTCTAAATGCCTCATTGGAAATGTCTTAGTGAAAACATCCAAAATATTCTCTTTCATAGGAACAAATTACAACGTTAACTCATTCTTCACTACTAGCTCTTTGATGAAGTGTTATTTAAAATGAATTTTTTTGGATCTTGATTATTGGATTCATTTAAATATTAATAACACTTTGATTACCACATCCCAATAATAATAGAAACTTCACTTTAAATTTTAATTCTTATAACTGAGTCTTTATCTAAATAATTTGTGTTGAGGCATGGGTAGAAGCCACATATTCAACATTATAAGTCCTAAAGGTGACTAACTTCTACATCTTTGTATTCTAACAAACACATATTTCTCCAAGAAATAAAACCCTACCATATGTATACTTCCTACCATCAATAAATCCTACCCAATTTTCATCTGAATAACCAAAAAAATAAAGATTTTATTTTCTATCATATTTCAATCCATTATTTGATGTTTCATTTATATATCTATGTATTCTATTTCCAGACATTAAATGAGACACTTTATTGAAACTTTTATACTAATCACAAAGTGTAAAAACATACATAATATTTGTTTATGAAGCTATAAGGTATAGAATGAAGTGGAATTTGAGTTGAATTTATTTTTTTTGTCAATAATGATGATTGGATTTGATATTTAGTTGATGTAAATATGTCAGTTGTAATTTTATAAGTATGGTTATGAAAATATATGCAACATTTAAATGTTATGATTATATAGTTGGGTTATAGTTCAGAAAACATATTTCATTGGTTGTTTGGGTTTGACACTAATGTTTATAGCATTGAGAGGAATTAATGTTTAGTGATTTATGGTGTAATTTTAAAAAATATGAAAAGAGAAATATAGTAAATAATGGTGGGTTTGAGTATGTTGTATTTGGCATGGTATTATTATTTTTTAGAAGGTTTAAAGTTCAAGTTAGTTCTTACTCAAAATATTTAGCCATCACACACAAGATGGCCCTAACAGCTCATAACTATTATGCGAAGTTTTTGAGAAAGGCCACATACATTGTGAAAATAGAGTGCATTATGTGATAGATTACTTTCATACATTTTCATTGTGTATTAAACAATAGATGGGTTATGTGTGGTATTTGACATTATACATCTTACGCAAAACTTGAGAAGACATTGAGGGAAGTGTGTTTTTTTCTTACAAGACATATGAATAAATGTTTTCATAAAATGAGAATACCATGTATTTTTTATACATTCATGAATAATTAGTCATCCATGAATTTATGTTCATGAATTAAGGTTACTTAAATGCTCATGCGATATATACATTGCATGTGTATAGTGGGCAGTGATATTTGAGACTGAATCTGGGTGTAATTCAGAAGACAATTTTTTTAGTTTTTAGTAGGATGAATCAAGTTCAGATCAGTTGATGATTAGTGGATAGCGAGTAGTATCAAGGAATTGTTTATTAGTTATCAAAGTTATTGAATATTATACATGAAAAAATTAGGTGATCCTGTCATGACCCCCTCCCCACAAGGTGTACCACTCCTGGGCCAGCAATGGTATAAGAGAGATAGTGACACTCGAGTCCCATCTCCAGTGGACCCCGGGTTGGGGACAAGCACTGAGGGTATAATAAACACATATATGGGAGGCATTACCCTCTAAGAGAAAAAATGTAAAATATATAGATAGGATAGAAACCAACCAACTCCTTTTCATACTCCAATATAAAAGAAAATATAAAGTGCACACATGTAATGACATTTAAGAACTACTACAACTACAAGGAAAAATTGCATGTACCAAAATAAAAGTTAAATACAATGATTACCATGAAGGCTAAACAGATCCTATAAACCATAATATAGTAGTAATCAGCCTGATCTCTAACCTTCTCCCACTAACCTAAAATAAATTATTTTTAGATACATATGTTGAGTATAACAATATAATCAATAGGATCCTCCCTGGAGCCTCTCATGAAAATTATAAAGAAATCATGATAATGAATAGTGAAAAAGAAATGAAACTAACTCATCACCTAAATAGGTATACTAAGTTCCCAACCTCACCATGTATTGCATACAAGATCATGTAATATAATAAATAATATCAAGGGTATCTCACTACTGCTTCCCCACTGGTTTTCCGCTTTACCCCAACATCACAGGTCCTGGGAATCTCTCTCAAAAAAGGCTAGCCCATAGACTCCTGGGTGAAGCACCAAAATGTGTAACTCATGAAACACACCACCACGTCCACATAAACAAAAGTAACTAGGTAGTTTTTGAGATCCACCACATTTTGTACAACATGTATCATACATTGGGTATTATACCTCAAGACACCACATCCCATACACTAAGTAAGGAACCTCAAGACACTATATCCTATAAACATTATAACTATACTAGTCCTTAGGAAACTATATCCAGAATACATGTGTGTGAAATAACCACATCTTTACACACATATATGGGGAAAACTAACTGTTGTGCATACCAATAGAAGTAATTACCAATTGAAGAGAGAGGGTCCAAAGTGGGTAGTCCGCCATCCATCCTCCCACCGGTATAATGGGGAAACACCCCCCCCCCCCCCCAGAGGTCATAATCCTTAGGGTGTTAGTCACCCTATCTTATAGGGTGGATCATAGTATAAAAACACAAAATTACATGATATAATATAGCTCACAACAACATTACGGTCATAACCTAGTCGCAGATTCAACTACAAATAACGTCTCTCAAACTCCCGTATTCCACTTCTAGGGCCATATATACTATAAGAACACAACCATTTAAAAAGATACATTAAATTATTTTATACCTTTTCATTAGTTTCACTTTACATAAAATAATTCTTTAACCATTAATATTTTCCACATTACATTTCATTACCATTACAATAAAGTTCTATGACCTCCAAGCATAATCAAGCTAAGTATACACCTTCTTAAAATTATAACCTCAGCATTTCATCCTATAAAGATCCAACCCCATGGGTTAAACATGTATTTGTTTATTAAAAAAAATTACTTTACATATTACCAAGTACTCTAATAAAACATCCTAAGCTACCAAAAAAGGTATACAATCAAGAACATCCATATTCCTTAAGTGGTGGGGAAAGGAAAGAAGATAAACAAACAATCTAACCATCATTAAAACAACAGATTCAAATAAGCATCCAAATTTCATATTAATGGTTAAACCCATATTCAACTCATTCTATCATCCCTAGTTTCCTACCCAACATCCACATGAATATCCTGATGCATCCTTACATCACAAGCATCAAATGATGCCAAAACAACCAGGCCTCCCCACCCCATATACCATAATATTCCTCCAAACTTAGCCATATTAGGCTCACATCACATCTGAGACTTCCTACCCCATATACCATAATATCCCTCCAGGGTCATCCATACTAGGGTCACATCACATCACAAGAATAAGGAAACAGACATAGAAACATGGCTCTTGGCCCTAAATAAAGACATCCATCCTTCACACACAATGAGCCCTCACAGACCCAAAGCATTAGACACTAGGCATTTATAAGTAAGTGGGTAACTCAGGTCCTACAAGGCATTATCTTTTATCACACAACTAATTATTATTCCATATTTAATTAACAGATTCATTATTTATAGTCTCCAACTACGGGAAACCTAACCAGCAATCCCACACAAGCTATAAAAAAATTAATTAAAAAATTAATTTTACATTCCTTTAATTATTTTACCAACAAACCTTAATAATATTTATAACTTTATTCAATTCCATTAACACATGGAAGATCAATTCATTCAATCATTCTTTCATCATTAAGATTACAACACAACAGATTCATTAAATATTCCTCTTTAATGTTTTAACAAATTAAATAACAATTAATTTTGAATTTATGTCATTTACCAATTCCAAATTCTAATACAAGAATTACAAGAATAGAATAGATACCACACTATATAGAAAAACAAGAGGCATACTGTTATCATGGTATAAAGCAACAACATCACCATGCAATTGATTCCGATTATTTAATTTAGTGAAAGTAATTATTAGGTTAACTTTATTGGAATCCAAGGGGATATATAATTATCAATTTATAATTGCACATAAATAAAATATAAGTATAAAATCCCCTACCCCAAAAGGGTTTCAATGTTCTTTGTAGGAGAATAGACCAACACTGCATATCCTGATCACCTCTCCTACAAGAACTTCATCCACCCAAGGACTTTACACCACAACCTTAATAACAAACAACCTAAAAAATCCTTTAGAAACATGGAGATCAAACACCATCACATAGAAAATGGGAATGATAGTGAATATATCAAAGAAACTTCAATAACATAGGTATAACATACCTTGGATCAAATATGGATTGAAGGGGGAAGGTAGAGATCGATCCTTGATAAAGGAATCCCAAACACATCGAAGAGGGGGTTTCTGGGTCACCTAGAATTTGGAGAGAGGTGCTGTGACCATAGGGTTTGACAAACAAAAGTAGCTGAAAATGCTTAAGACATACACCATCAAGGATTTACATGATGTGTAATCCCCTTTCACATCATGTCATCCTCGGGGTTTAGATTCTACAGAAAAATTAATTTCCTTTTTATTTTTAAAACCCCTATTCATTAAACATCGTGAAACCCAATTTCATATTGTCTAACATTACATGGCATGAAATATCTCCACTTCCAGCTTTTAGTATCCTAACTCCTCCAGAATTCCTCCGAGTGTAATGCCCCGACCCCAGTTACCCAGAGTCGGTGCATTATTACATAACATTGACATGATCACAAGAAATATCAAGTCTTGAAAGACTGATTAGTTTAGTAGCCTTGGAATAACTAGATACATTAATAAATTTTACATTACATCATAAAATGAAAACTACAACAATATAGTCTCTATAGTCCACACTCTTATCCCCTCATACTATCCCTGCAGGTCATTCATAAATTACTTCTTCACATCCGAGGAAAAATAAAACATAGAAAATGGGTGAGCTTAAATGCCCAGTAAGGATAACAATATAGAAGAAACATTCATAAATAAGAATAAACATTTAAGGAAATGTATAACTAAAACAAAAGACTTTTAAACTTTAACTTCAACATTGTCCGGCAAAAATAAAATGAAATAATTCCATTTACTTATTCACATGGATATTCTACTAATCGAATATTCACATGCAATATCAATAACCACTTTTATAATGTTGGAATGCATAATGCCAGACTATCATAACCACATAGCCAAGGCCTTGTGACAAGACTACAAATAATATTTTTTCAAGGCCTTGTTCCAAGACACTAGTTTGTCTCATGAGACCTACCAATGCATCGAGAAGCTATAGCGGGCTCCGCATGTCACATATTAAGTCCAATGCATTCCCATATGAAAAGTTTTAAACATAACATAAACATTTGTAATAAAACTAGCATAAGAAATGTAAATACCTCATCCATAAACCATGAAGGGTATAAAAATAACATATCCACAGTCAAATATATCACAAAACCTTAAATACAATATAGAAGTTTTGTATCATAATAAATCAACTTCAAATAAGCATAAAATTCATCAAAGGATGTTGACATAGATGAAATCAAAACTCTTTTTAGGGAAATATCTCTTTCTATTTTGAAATAATTTAAGAGTCATATATTTATAAAATGAAACATTTTCTTTGAAAATATTATTATAATCTTTTATGGGAAGCTTCGACGATTTTATAACTGCAGAAAATAGCTGCACCCACCGTATAAGTTAAAAAACATTCTTACCTTAATTCTGTCAAAAAGGTTGAAAAGGACCTTGTTTGGAAAACGACGGAAAGATTATTTTATAAACCACTTATAAAAGTCAACAAGGGTATAAATTAATTTAACCCATATTCTAGTAAATAGTAAAAAAAAATTGAAATACATTTTTAAGAAACATGGATGTGGATGATAAAGAGGTCCCAATAGATAATAACGTATAAACAACCTCGGATAATGAAGAGATTGTGAAATAAACCCTTAACTTGTACTTTTACTTGGTTGGGGTAGGTTAACCTCCAGTATAATAATGAAATAATTGTTATTAAATTATATAAGAATCATATACATTAATATGATAACATATATGATCTTTTAACATTGATTTGTTAATAATATCTTAGTATTATCGTTGTTTTGGGTGTTAACTTACTCATTTTCTTTTATATGTATTGTTATGTAAGCCATGTTTGTTATGGATAGGTTGTATATTATTCATATCCAGAATGATATTAAGTCATTAAACATTATTATTAATCTTCAAATGAGAATTAGACTTGAATGGATACGATGGAGAATGAATCTCATCGCGTTCGTGGAGAGGGTAGTCCGTACGTACGCACGAGCGAAAATATCATTCTTTTGATATTAAAATAATATTTATTTGGATGTTATATCATATATACAAAATCATTATCATGTTATATTTATTATTTACATGAATTACACATCATTATTATAACCATCCAAATAATAATGTTTTGAATAACAATTACACCACGACGTGGAAACGGTAAGCCGTACGTACGCATGCATGGTGACATGTCATTAAAAGGATGGATAGAATACTAAAATATGGTTGTACCATGTTTATAATAACATCAAAGTATATATAATATACTGGAGTTATTATTTTAGAATGTTAATAACAAATATAGAAGAAGTGGAAGAATAAAGGAACTTGAAAAGGGCTGGTGAAATCATCACCTCTTCTTCTGGTTCTTCCTTTTGATTTGATCAAAAGGACTCCTTAGGTTGGCTTTCTGACTAAAGGAAGGCCTCTAGGATTAATTGAGGGATGTTGAGAGAGTATGTGGGTAGAGTTTGGCCGATCCAAATGGCTTTTAAGGTGTGAATTAATGAGAAGGGGGAGTGCCCTTTTATAAGAGGGGTGAGGGGCACTTTTGGAAAAGCTAGAAATATTATTTTATAATAAATTCATATTCGGTTTCTAATGGATAAAAAGTGTATTATTTAAAGGTTAATATGGGTATGGGTCTAAAACCACTCAACCAATAGAATTTAGACAGGTTTGGGTCATTATATTAACCTTATCTTTTAGTTTTAACTCTTAGTTAATTAGTTTAACACTTACTATGACACTTTGTATTTTTATATTATATAGTTAATAAACTTACTATATACCTCCAAGAGACCCCCAAGTGGCCCATTAATGATACACCTATCATGATATAAGTTTCTTGGCTGAACCTTAGATTTTTAGGAATTTAATATCAATTAATAATATAATATTTGTTTTAAAAACTATTTTATGTCAATTTTGACACTATTTGGAAAATTGATTTTTGTGAAAATCATAACAGAATGATTACTTTGAAAAAAGTTAATTAAATAATTCCTAACATGTCATATTAACCTATAAAATTAGTTTAATTCATAAAAAGTCTCAAATTATATTTATTTGGGTATTTATAATATCAATTATTTTAATTTTTCACTATTATGGTAATTACTGCATCATCATTGTGACATAAATAAATTAAATTATTTAATGTCTAAAAATTATAAATAAAATATAATTATGTATGAAATCTTTTTAGATTTATAATGAATATTTATAATCGAAAATACAACATATATAACCCTATGTAAAAAAAAATTTGCTAAAAGATATATGCTTATGTCATTTTTGTATTTATTTTAACTTAATTAATATAAAGTGTCATTATCACTTACAAGTGGCTCCATGGGGTCCAAAAATCGACCCAAAGATGCCTATGGTCGTACATGTATCAACCAATAAGGTTAGTACACGTTTTAGGGAAATTTCTTATTATTATAATATTATTTTTTAACCCTTATTTACCGGATTTACCATTTAACCATGGTGAATAAAATATTTACCGAAGTAATTATTCAAAATGTCTAAAAATAAAAATTACCTATTTACATAATTTGAACATCCTGATTCTAAATATGGAATCCATTTCTCCAAATTCAAAACACAGAAGTGGCAGAAATTAATTTAAAATTAATTCTCGTTGTTAAAACAAAAAGCGTGTTTTTAAGAGATAATAACTATCAAAAGATTGACACTTGTTTATGTCCGGTTTAATTGTAAAATTATGTAAAATGACCAAAATTATATTAAATGGTAAAAATATATTCTAAATATACTTTAAAACCACTCAAATTCATAATTTATCAATATAAAGTATTTCGATTAAAAAAGTTGTTTTTAATTAAAATTTAGTAATTTTCACTATTCATCAAAATATAAATGTTATCCGAAAAGTTCCAAAATTTTACCCTAGGCTTAATTCAATATTCCGAATCAAAAATAAAGTCCATTTTGAGAGATAAAATTTATAAAATTTCAAAAATTAGGTATTACTATTCATAACGGCTAGTTTGATTGGTTGTGGTGTGTTAGAATTCGATGTTGCGTACAACACACGCTATCGTATTATTCAAATAGAAGCATACCATAGAAGCTTGGGGTGTTACATTCTCCCATCCTTCAAATAATTTCATCCTAGAAATTTCTAGAATACTACCGCATGAAAAGACTTGGGAGGTTCTTCATCATATGTTCCTCAGGTTCCCACGTTGCCTCTTCCATCTTATGGTTTCTCCACAAGACTTTTACCAGACGAGTCGTCCGGTTTCTCAGTGCTTGTTCTCTCGTATCAAGAATCTTGATGGGATCTTCACAATAAGATAGATCGGGTTCCAGTTCTAATTCCTCATAGGTGAGTACATGCGTTGGGTTAGGCATGTATTTCCTCAATAGTGATACGTGGAACACATCGTGGTCTTTGGAGAGATTTGGCGGCATTGCCAAACGGTAAGCTACAGCCCCAATTCATTCTAGAATTTCAAAAGGTCCGATGTACTTGGGACTGAATTTACCTTTCTTACCAAAACGTATGACTCCCTTCCATGGAGATACCTTCAGGAAAACATGTTCACTGACTTGAAATTCCAAATCCTTCCTTCGATTATTGGAAAAGCTATTCTGCCTACTTTGAGCTGCTTTGATATAGTTTTGGATTACCTTCACCTTTTCCATCGTTTCCTCCACCAGTTCTAGGCCTACAAGTTTTCTTTCACCAACGTCATCCCAACAGGTTGGTGTGCGACATCTCTTTCAGTATAATGCTTCATATAGTGCCATCTGAATACTCGAATGGAAGCTATTGTTATAGAAAAATTCTACAAGAGGTAAATATTGATCTCACATACCTTGAAAGTCAAGCAGGATCTCAACATGTCTTCTAAGGTTTGAATAGTTCATTCCGATTGTCCATCTGTTTGAGGGTGGTAGGCAGTTCTCAAATGAAGTTCAGTATCCAAGGCTTTCTGAAGACTTTTCCAGAATCTTGAAGTAAAATAGGGATCACGATCAGAAACAATAGATAGGGGTACTCCATGAAGTCTCACAACTTCATCAATATATAGTATTGCTATCCGTTCAAGTGGTAAATCTTCCCTTATAGAAAGAAAATGTGCTGACTTGGCAAGACGATCAATAATGACCCATATTGCATCGTTCCTTATAGGAGTCTTTGGTAGCCCCATGACAAAGTCCATCATAATATTGTCCCATTTCCACTCCAGTACGGGAAGAGGTTTCATGACTCCTCTAGGCTATTGCCTTCCAGCTTTCACTTGTTGACAAACCATACATCTTGAAACAAAATCAGCAATCTCCCTCTTCATGTTGTCCCACCAAAAATGTTCCTTCAAATATCTATACATTTTGGTGCTCCCAGGGTGTATAGAGAAGTTGGAACTATGAGCATCATCCAGCAATTACCTTTTTAGATCAGGTATATCAGGAACACAAAGTCTCTTCCCAAATTTCAAAATTCCATCTTCATACACAAAGTCTCTCAATCTCCCATCATTCACAGCTTTAATCTTCTTTTGAAATTCTTTATCATCAATCTGAGAACTCTTAATCCTTTATAGTAAAGATGGTTTGGCAACCATTTGAAAAAGCATTGATGTTTCACCTTCCCTGGTTATTCCCATGTCCATCTTCACTAGATCCATGAAAAGTAGATCCCTTTCAATTCTCATATTGTTCAAAACTCCATGATCTTTTCTGATCAAAGAATCTGCCACCCTGTTTGCCTTCCCCGGGTGGTAGTGTATCATGCAATCATAATCCTTGAGTAATTCAAGCCATCTCCTTTTCCTCATGTTGAGTTCTTTTTGTGAGAAAATATACTTCAAACTCTTGGGATCAGTATAAATCTCACATTTTTCACCATAGAGGTAGTGCCTCCATATCTTCAAAGCAAATATCACAGCTGCTAACCCGAGATCATGAGTAGGAGAGTTTTGTTCATGAATTTTCAACTGTCATGATGCATAGGCAATAACTCTATCATTCTACATAAGGACACAACCAAGTCCTTTCTTCGATGCATCACTATAAATAACAAACCCATCATTCCCCGATGATAGAGTAAATATAGGAGCATTGACTAATCTTCTCTTCAGTTCTTTGAAACATTCTTCACACTCTTTTGTCCAAAAAATTTAACCCCTTTACGTGTGAGCTTTGTTAATGGGTTAGCCAATCGGGAAAAATTCTGGACGAAACGTCGATAATAACCTGATAAACCAATAAAACTACATACCTCAGTTATACTCGTTGGTGCAGGCCATTGTTGGATTGCCTTGGTCTTAGAAGGATCAACAGAGATTCCATCTTTAGAGAAAATATGGCCAAGAAAGGAAATCTCTTGAAGCCAAAATTCACACTTGCTAAACTTCCCATATAATTCATGTCTTCTCAGAGTCTTCAGGATAATTCGCAAGTGATTTTCATGATCTTCGTAGCTTTTGGAGTATACCAAGATATCATCAATAAATGCCACCACAAATTCATCGAGATATTCCTTGAAAACTATATTCATCAGATCTATGAATACAGAGGGTGCATTAGTCAATCCAAAAGACATTACTGTAAACTCGTAATTCCCATACCTGGTTCAAAATGCTGTCTTCGGAATGTCTTCCTTATTCACACACAACTGATGGTATCTAGATCGAAGGTCAATCTTTGAAAAGTATCGCACTCCATGCAGTTGGTCAAATAAATCATCAATGCGAGGTTGGGGATACTTGTTCTTTATTGTTATAGCATTGATCTCCCTGTAGTCGATACATAACCTCATAGATCCATCTTTCTTTTTAACAAAAAGAACAGGATCTCCCCATGGAGAAACACTAGGGAGAATAAACCACTAATTACTCAATTCCTCTAGTTGTTTCTTTAGTTCAAATAATTCTACAGTGGCTATTCTATAAGGGGTCTTCGATATAGGCCTTGATCCAGGAATTAAATCAATGGAAAACTCAACTTCTCGTTCTGGAGGATGTCCAGGTAAATCTTCTAGAAACACATCTACATATTCTTTCACAATAGGTAAATCCTCTATTTGAACATTCCTTTCCTCACCCACAGTCATTTCATTCTCTTCCTCCCCAATAATTGAATTTAGTTGAGCTACTGGGGGTGGATCTAGATAAGAATTAAGTGGTGACGATTCTTCTCTAAAGATAATGTGTTCCTTATCATCATCATCAAAAATCGTAACCTCCTTCTTCTTACAATAAATCTTCATATCATGGTCCAAAAGCCAGTCCATACCAAGGATTATATCAAACTCAATCATAGGTATGGAGATGAGAGCAGCAGATAAAGAACATTTATCTGCTCTAATTGGGATTGATTCACAAAACTTTGTTACAATGATACTTCCCTTAGGAGTTTTAACTGACAACTCCCTTGTTAAATCAAATTGGAAATATCTAATTTTCTTAGGAAACTGGGAAGATATGAAACAATTTGATGATCCATAATCAAATAATTCATTTGCTAAACTTGAGGAAACCATTAAATTACCTGCCACCACGTCTTTCGGAGCTTCTACCTCAGCAGTAGTGATAGCATAAGCCTGGCCTTGATCCCTTGGCCTTTTCTGAGGTAAGTTCCTCTAACGCTTAGGACATTAATTTTCATAATGTCCCATATCTCTGTAATTATAGCACTGAACATCGGTAGCTTCCTTCTTCCCCTTGCAATCACGATCTTGGTGGCCTTTTTCACCACACTTGTAACAGACTCTCATTCCTTTTAAGCAAGTACCAGGGTGTTTATTCCCACATTTACTGTAGGATGGATATTCAAGATTTCCCTTCTTCCCCTTATTTCCATTCCCATATTGATCAACAGATCTCTTCTTCTCTTACTTTTCTTTAAAGTCATAAGACTTAGAAAATTCCTTTTCTGTCTTGATAACACATGAGACAATGTCTTCGTACGATGAGAAGGATTGTGAGAAAAATGCTCGATGGAGAAATGGTTTTAACCCATTAAATAAACGATCAATCTTACTTCTTGTGTTACGTATATAATTTCCAGCATACCTTGCTAACCTTGTAAAGTTAGCCTCATAATTTGCGACATTCTCATCCTCCTTTTATCTTAGACTCAGAAATTGCCTTTCCATATCTACTTGATGGTCACGAGGAAAGTATTTTTCTAAAAACAGATCTTTGAACTCCCTCCATTCCATATTTGATACTTCATCATCTTCCTTCATGTTTTGAATTAATGACCACCATTGATCAGCATCTCTATTGAGGTGGTAAACTGCCATGATAACTTTTTCCCTTTCACTACTTCCCAAAGCCTGAAATATTTTTTCTAGGGAACTTATCCATTGCTCAGATACCAATGTATTTGTATTCCCATTGAATGTTGGTGGTTTTTTCCTCATAAAGTGATCTAACATTGATCCTCCACGCTGTGGATCAGGGTGCTCCATACAGGTAAGGTTATTATTCATAACCTGAGTGAGTTGTCCCAGTATGGTGATTAGTTGATCAGCACCAGTTACATCGCCAGCTCCACTACAATTATCTTGAGAAGGAGGGAAATACCTACATGGAGTGCATTCATTGATACAGTTTCCATTTCTTCCACTAGGTTCCATTTCTAAACAATGGCATAAACTAGATTAGTTTATGAATCAAAATACATAATTCCATACTTATAAAACACTTAACATAAATTGAACTATTTATAGATATAATCCATAATCATAAAAATATTTTCTTTGAGGAAGTATATACTTATAAACCCTTCATAATGATTTTTAAAGAAAATAAGAGTTATCCTAAGCATATCCCCCGGGAGTGTCGTAACCAAGAGTTCAACAAGGACCGTTTTCGTGCACCAGTTCCCATTCGAGTCCAGCTCAAAGTGGGGTTTTCAAGTTTTACCCCTAGGTACATCTGTGCCAGAGACGCCTCTACCTGATCGTATCCAGATAGGGATGTATTTCTCAGAAAACTCACAAAATCTCTACAACACCAAAATTCTAGGAAGTTCTTCTATATTAATACTCAAAGTCCATCTTAGGTCTATGAACTCTAATCAGAGTTTATCTAAATCTATCTTCCATGGTTTGTACTAAACTTCCTCTGATACCAACTGTAACGCCCTGACCCCAGTTACCCAGATTCGGTGCACTATTACATAACGTTGGCATGATCACAAGAAAGATCAAGTCTCGAAAGACCGATTAGTTTAGTAGCCTTAGAATAACTAGATACATTAATAAAGTTTACATTAAATTATAAAATGAAAACTACAACAATATAGTCTCCATATTCCACACTCTTATCCCCTAATACTATCCCTACAGGTCATTCATAAATTACTTCTTCACATCCTGGGAAAAATAAAACATAGAAAAGGGGTGAGCTCAAATGCCCAGTAAGGATAACAATATAGCAAAAACGTTCATAAATAAGAATAAACATTTAAGGCAATGTATAACTAAAAAAAAGCCTTTTAAACTTGAACTTCAACATAGTATGGCAAAAATAAAATGAAATAATGCCATTTAATTATTCACATGGATATTCTACTAATCGAATATTCACATGCAATATCAATAACCACTTTCATAATGATGGAATGCATAATTCCAGACTATCATAACCACATATCCAAGGCCTTGTGCCAAGACTACAAATAAGATTTTGTCAAGGCCTTATGCCAAGACACTATTTTGTCTCATGAGATCTATCGATGCATCGAGGAGCTATAGCGGGCCCCACCCGTCACATATTAAGTCCAATGCATCCCATATGAAAAGGTTTAAACATAACATAAACATTCATAATAAAACTAGCATACGAAATGTAAATACTTCATCCATAAACCATGAATGGTTTAAAAATAACACATCCACAATAAAATATATCACAAAACCTTCAATATAATATATAAGTTTTGTATCATAATAAATCAACTTCAAATAAGCATAAAATACATCAAAGGATGTTGACATAGATGAAATCAAAACTCTTTTTAGAGAAATATCTCTTTCTATTTTGAAATAATTTAAGAGTAAATTTTCTTTGAAAATATTATTATAATCTTATAAGGGAAGCTTCGACGATTTTATAATGGCGGAAAATAGCCGCACCCGCCGTATAAGTTAAAAAAACATTCTTACCTTAATTCTGTTGAAAAGGTTAAAAGGGCCTTGTTTGGAAAACGACGAAAAGATTCCTTTATAAACCACTTATAGAAGTCAACAAGGGTATAAATGACTTTAACCCATATTCTAGTAAATAGTAAAAAAGTTTTGAAATACATTTTTAAGAAACATGGATGTGGATGATAAAGAGGTCCCAGTAGATAATCACGTATAAACAACCTCAGATAATGAAGAGATTGTGAAATAAACCCTTACCTTGTAATTTTCCTTGGTTGGGGTAGGTTAAACTCCTGTATAATAGTTAAATAATTGTTATTAAATTATACAGGAATCATATACATTAATATGATAACATATATGATCTTTTAACATTGATTTGTTAATAATATCTTAGTATTATCGTTGTTTTGGGTGTTAACTTACTCATTTTCTTTTATATGTTTTGTTATGTAATCCATGTTTGTTATGGATAGGTTGTATATTATTAATATCTAGAATGATATTAAGTCCTTAAACATTATTATTAATCTTTAAATGAGAATTAGACTTGAATGGATACGATGGAGAATGAATCTCATCGCGTTCGTGGAGACAGTAGTCCGTACGTACGCACGAGCGACAATATCATTCTTTTAATATTAAAATAAAATTTAATTGGATGGTATATTATATATACAGAATCATTATCATGTTATATTTATTATTAAATGAATTACACATCATTATTATAACCATCCAAATAATAATGTTTTAAATAACAATTACACCACGACGTGGATACGGTAAGCCGTACGTACGCACGTATGGTGACATGTCATTAAAAGGATGGATAGAATACTGAAATATGGTTGTACCATGTTTATAATAACATAAAAGTATATATAATATACTGGATTTATTATTTTAGAATGTTAATAACAAAGATAGAAGAAGTGGAAGAAGAAAGGAACTTGAAAAGGGGTGGTGAAATCATTACCTCTTCTTCGGGTTCTTCCTTTTGATTTGATCAAAATGGCTCTTTAGGTTGGCTTTCTGACTAATGTAATGCATCTAGGATTAAGTGAGGGACGTTGAGAGAGTATTTGGGAAGAGTTTGGTCGAGCCAAATGGCTTTTAAGGTGTTAATTAATGAGAAGGGGGAGTGCCCATTTATAAGTGGGGTGAGGGTCACCTTTGGAAAAGCTAGAAAGATTATTTTATAATAAATTCATATTCGGTTTTTAATGGATAAAAAGTGGATTATTTAAAGTTTAAGGTGGTTATGGGTCTAAAACCACTCAACCAATAGAATTTAGATAGGTTTGGGTCATTATATTAACCTTATCTTTTAGTTTTAACTCTTAGTTAATTAGTTTGACACTTACCATGTCACTTTGTATTTTTATATTATATAGTTAATAAACTTACTATATACCTCCAAGCAACCCCCAAGTAGTCCATTAATGATACAAATATCATGATATAGGTCTCTTGGCCGAAACTTAGATTTTTATGAATTGAATATCAATTAATAATATAATATTTGTTTTAAAAACTCTTTTATGTCAATTTTGACACTATTTGGAAAATTGATTTTTGTGAAAATCATAACAGAATGATTACTTCGAAAAAAGTTAATTAAATAATTCCTAACATGTCATATTAACCTATAAAATTAGTTTAATTCATAAAAAGTCTCAAATTATATTTATTTGGGTATTTATAATATCAATTATTTTAATTTTTCACTATTATGGTAATTATTGCATCATCATTATTTCATAAATAAATTAAATTATTTAATGTCCAAAAATTATAAATAAAATATCATTTTGTAGGAAATATTTTGAGCTTTCTAATTAATATTTATAACCGAAAATCCAACATATATAACCCTATGTAAAAAAATGTTTTACTAAAAGATATATGCTTATGTCATTTTTGTATTTATTTTAACTTAATTAATATAAAGTGTCATTATCACTTACAAGTGGCTCTATGGGGTCCAAAAATCGACCCAAAGATGTCCATGTTTGTAAATTTATCAACCAATAAGGTTAGGACATGTTTTATGGTAATTGTTTTATTATTATAATATTATTTTGTAACCCTTATTTACCGGATTTACCCTTTAACCATGGTAAATAAAATATTTACCGAAGTAATTATTCAAAATGTATAAAAATAAAAGTTACCTATTTACACAATTTGAACATCCTAATTCAAAATATGGAATCTATTTTTCCAAATTCAAAACACAGAAGTGGGAGAAATTAATTTAAAATTAATTCCCGTTGTTAAAACAAAAAGCGTGTTTTTAAGAGATGATAACTATCAAAAGATTGACACTTGTTTATGTCCGGTTTAATTGTAAATATATGTACAATGACCAAAATTTTATTAAATGGTAAAAATATATTCTAAATATACTTTAAAACCACTAAAATTCATTATTTATCAATATAAAGTATTTCGATTAAAAATTTTGTTTTTAATTAAAATTTAGTAATTTTCACTATTCATCAAAATATAAATGTTATCCGAAAAGTTCCAAAATTTCACCCTAGGCTAAATTCAATATTCCGAATAAAAAATGAAGTCCATTTTGAGAGATAAAATTTATAAAATTTCAAAAAGTCGGTATTACTATTCATAATGGCTAGTTTGATTGGTTGTGGTGTGTTAGAACTCGAAGTTGCGTACAACACACGATATCACATTATTCAAAGAGAAGCGTACCGTAGAAGCTTGGGGTGTTACACCGAGCCTCCTCTGAGAACCTCGGTCTTTGAAAACGTGCAAAGTTTTATTCCACATGGATACAAGACCTTACATTTGATACCTATCAAAACATTCTCATCCTCGATAATCCAAAACCAACCATGAGATAAAACAAAAAAGGGTCATTCGAATAGCCACCTCACAAGATACCTCTCAAGGCTCTCGATGCCATAGGAGATCAACAACCTCATCAAAGGAACAATGTAAAACTGCACAACAAGCACATCAAGCTCCTAACCACTATCCCAGGGGAGAAACCTCTAAAAGAGAGTAACCCTCAATAAGAAATAAGAGAAGTCCATCTTATAAACCAAAAAAAATTTCCACAACAAAATGAACTGTGTTACAAGATAATATCTAAACAAAAAATAGATTGGGGTACTGAGTGTGTATCTGTGACTCACGCTCCTAGTTACTCTCCTCCACATGGTTATGCCACCATAATATATGAACCAAGGGGATAGCATGCCAACACAACACCTTCTCTTGTGGTCCTGTATCTCTACAAGACACTCTTTAAAGGTCACATCATAATCAACATCAATCTCACCCTAATAAATAACATGAGAGTCACCATGAAGATAACGACGGAGTTGCAACACATGAAAAACATCATGTATCTAGATCATCTATGGGGGAAATGCTATCTGATATGTCGTGACTCCAACACAAGATAACACCTAAAAAGGCCCAATAAACTAGGGAGAAAGATTACTCCCATAACCAAACCTTTATTGCCCGTGATGGGGATTCACCTTTATGAACACATTATCCCCAACATCGAACTCAATAGGTATCCTCCTATGATCGGTATAGGATTTATGATGATCTTTCAGTAATTTCATTCTCTTACAAATTACCTAAACCATCTCTGTTATATCCTATACCAATTCTGGCTAGAAAAATGATGACTCGCATACCCCAATCCTTCACAATGGATAACATCATGGTTATTCAAAAAAAGCTTCAAACAATACCATAATGATGGTGGAGTGAAAACTATTTTTGTAAGTGAACTCTACCAATGGCAGGTGCCTCATCCACAAACCTAAAAAATCTAGGACACAAGAGCGAAATATGTATTCAATAGTATGTATTTTCCACTCCGTCTGACCATCCATATGCAGATGAAAAGTAATTATAAGGAATAACTAAGAACCAAAATAATGTTATATACCTCTCTAAACCCTAGAGGTAAAATGAGGATCTCAATAGAAAATGATCTTCCCCAAAACCCTATGGAGTCTCACTGCCTCCTCTAGATATTGCCTTGAAAAACCTCCATTGATCTTAACTCCTTGATTTCTATAAAGTGAGATAATTTATTCAAATGATACACTACCACCCATATAGAATCATAGCCTCGCTGAGATTGAGGTAAACTGATAAAAAAGTCCATCTAGATGTCCTCCCACTTCCACTAAAGAACATATATCAGCTGGAGTAAACCTCCACAAGCACAGTACATAGCTTTCACATTCTGGCTGACTAAACATTGAGACACAAACTCTACAACTGCACGCTTCAACCCAGACCACCAAAAATGACCCCTTAAATCTCAGTACATCTTTTTAATTCTAGGATTTACCACCAAATGTGAAATATGAAACTCTCTAAGAACCATCTCATGCATTTCAAAAAGGAACAAAAAACCTTCCCTAAAACAACATTGGTGTTTCTTATCCTCAGACCAATCATTAGGGGACTCACCACAAACAACTCATTCTCCCCATACTTCTACCTCAAGATACCCCAACTAGTAATCTTTCATCTATTGAAGAATATATGACAACACCATCATCTAAAAAATACAACCTCTTCCCCCAACCTATCCCATATCTAGATGAAATACTAAATGTTCTTCCATCACTCTCTAAGAATCACCAAATTCATGCACTGCATCACTATATGACTTCTTAATCAGCGCATAGATGACAAAATTCCCTTTCTTAGGTGTATAAGAAATCTAAAATTCATAGTCCTGTAAGAACTCCATCCATTGATACTGGTACAAGTTCAAGTCACATTGGGAGAAAAAATACCTCGGCCACTTATGATGGTGAAAACCACAAAATGATCAGCAATGAGGTAATGTCTCCACAAAATCAATTAAAACACTACCACCGCCAACTCGAGATCATGGGTGGAATAGTTACATTCATGGGGATTTTACTTCTGAGATCCATAACAAACAAACAATCTCTACTACATGAGAAAACAAACCAACCCAAGATGCAAAGAATTACATAAAACCAAAAACTAAAATCCTTTTATTGGAAGAAAAAGAACTGGATCACTGACCAACTTCTCCTTCAAATACTCAAAAGATTTCTGACATTGATCAGACCACAAGAATGCCTAATCCTTTTTGTTCAAAACCATTAGAGGAATTTCAACCTGAGAGAAACCATATATGAACCGCCTATAATAGCCATAAATACCAAGGAAACTTCGTGCCTCTTCCACTATCTTGGGGTCTTCCCAAGAAACAACTACATCTATCTTTGATGGATCAACAAATCCTCCATTATGGGATATAACATTCCCCAATACACGAGCTTCTCGAGCCCAAAACTCACACTTTAGAAACTTCCCAAACAACTTCTCATGATAAAGACCTACAAAAATAGAATGCAAATGCTCTGCATGGTTCTCCTCAGATACAGAGTACACAAGGATTTCATCGATGTAAACCACCCTAATCTTATCTAGGAACTCATGAAGAAAAAAATTCATTAACCCCATGAACATAGCTGGATAATTTGTTACACCAAACAGCATCACAACAAACTTTTAATGCCCATTACGACAATGTAAATAATTCTTCGGGATATCCTCATCCATGACACACATCTGATGAAATCCTAATTGAAAATAAATCTTCAAAAACCAACTTTCACCCTTTTTTTGATCAAATAAATCATCAATTCATGGAAGATGGTATCAGTTCTTCACTATCACTTAGTTCAAGAGAAGATAATCAGTACACAACCACAAACTACCATCATACTTCTTCATGAACAAAATTGGTGCACCCTATAGTGACACAATATTCCAAAAAAAACCACACTGAAATAGACCATTGAGTTTTATATGCAGCTCTCACAACTCAAAATACTCAATCATATACAAATACATCAAGATAGGAGACATGCTTGGCTATAGTTCGATCACAAACTCAATCTCTCATCGAGGGGGTACTACTAAAACCTCTTATAGAAAGACATTAGGGTACCCTTCTATGACCTTGGGAAAAAGTGATTGTTGAACCTCTAACAAACTCAACATTATCTCACCCACAAAGGATGGTAAGTATGAAACACACCTCTGGACCATCTGACGGTCTCACTCGCCAACAAACATTATTGGATCTTCATCAGCATCAAAAAACACAACTTGCCTCCTAAATAAATCCATGATATTCTATACCAAATAAAACCAATATAGTCTAAGGAGGATTTCATATGATTGTATCCATAAACATGGAAAATTTTCCCAAGAATGGTGTTTCCAGAACACTAGCTCACAGTCTCAACATGCATCAAACAAGTCATCTCGACCTCCAACTAGTGTAGTCAATGACAAGGGAAATGGAAGTCTCTAACTCAAGTTCCAAAGCATGGAAAAGAGAAGGTGATATTAAGGAGTGTAATGCTACCAAATAAAACAAGGCATGCAACCAATTAGAAAACAAGTAAATGGGGAATCAAACGATGTTTGGCTCACCTAGTGTTAGCAATGCTAAATCATGAAGTAGAACCATGACCTCTCTAGCTATGATGATGACCACCTCCATAGTCATGCTATGATCCCCTAGGATAGGGACTGCCCCATGGATATTCTCTTCCTACCCCACCTACTCTCTACTAATCCAAAATTAGAGCAACCTATAATTTTTGCCTCATATGGAATTACCTCAGTGGAGGAGCCTAAAGTAGAACAACTAGAACACACTGAATACTCAGAAAGGTCACTCTCACCACTGATGACATCGTCTTATACAATAAAAACATGTGTCTTATCCTTTGGCATAGACCTGAGAGACACTTCCCATAGAGAAATGATACATTGAGGGTGGGGACATGCTCTGGGATGATCAGAAGCTCTTCTTTCCTAGAAATTGGGAACCTCAGACAATAACTCTGTTTCATGAGTAATCCTGAAAAATCCCCTCTCATGATGATCCAGTTCTGGATGAATTCTTCTTGATGACCTCTTCTCTCACCAGTACCTTGAGATGTTTCTTTAGCATAAACTAGGTGATCTAGTGTTGGATTTCTAGATGAAAATCCTCCACAAAAAGCCTCACCCTGGCCTCCTCATCTAGAAATAGGTATAAATCATATTGTAGAAGGTTCTTGAAATGGATTCCAAACTCTCAAACACAATATATTCCCAACCAAAGGTTAAGAAACTCCCAGTGATTGGTTTCCTTCGTGGTCGAAGTAAGAAACTTGGCTCTGAACTGGTCTCAGAACTCCCCCCATGAGATTGCCAACTCCTCGTAATCTCTGAGGAATAGGAACCACCACCTCCTCACTTCCCCACGCAACATCATCACATCCAACGATTCCTAGTGCTCCTTTTGAGCTCAGATCGAACTAAAGTCTATCTCAACCTCCTCTAACCATTCTTCCTTGATTGCATCTGAAATGTAGCCATCATACCACTACAAACTATAGTGTTGAAACTCTCAGAGTGTCCTCTTCCAAGTGTCATCATTTTTAATGTCTACCCTATGGAGATCTACTGGCACAACCTTCTTAACATCTTCTGTGCAAACCTAATGAGGACATCGACATGGATCCATGCCTGAAAAATATAAAATATTCATAGCTCCTAACATGCAATATGGAAGACTTTAACATTAATTAATTGTTTTATTTTATTCATTTTAGGTTAACCTATCCCAAGTTCTACCCATTCAAACATAGGCACAAAGAATAATGACGCATGATCATTTCCTAGGTCTCTACCCCGAAACTAGTATCACCTCATTTATTATCTGATGTATGCTTAATGGTCCATGCATCATATCATAGAGGGGCCTAAATACCTGTGTATAGGATGGTCTCTCTTGTTTGTGATTCTTGATAAATGTAGTTGACACCATTTTCCTACCATCCCACACAAACTCACATATTCCTAACACCAAACTACATCCTATCCTTCAACCTGACCTTTGGTACCACTTTGTCATGACCTCCTACCCACAAGGTGTACCCCTCATAGGCTGGTAATGGTAGAAGAGAGATAATGACACCCAATTCCTTCCTCCAGTAGGCCTCGGGTTGGTGACTAGAACCAATGGCATAATAAACACATAGATGGGAGGCATTACCCTCTAATAGAAAAAATGAAAAGGGGAGAGATAAGACAAACACAAAATAAATCTTATTTAGACTCCAATATAAAATAAAATCCAAATTGTACATATGTAATGACATGAAAGAACAACTACAACTGCAAGGAAAAACTACAAGTGCCAAAAGAAAAGGTAAAAATGGTGATGACCATGAATCCCAAACAGCTCCTGCAAACCAAAATCTAGTAGTAGCCAACCTAATCTCCAACCTACTATTGTTGACCTAAAAGGAAATATTTACATATACATAGGGTGATTATAACAGTATACTCAGTAGGATCCTCCCCATACCCACCTATGAAAAATATAAAGAAATCATACTAAAGTACAGTGTGCAACAAGTGAAACTAACTCATCACCTAAATAAGTATACTACGTTCCCATCTTCACCATGGATATTCTCACCAAGAATTGCATACAAGATCGTATAATATAATAAATAATATCAAGGGTACCCTACTACCACTACCCTACTAGTTTTCCACTATTCCCCAACGTCGTATGTCCTGAGAATCTCTCTCCAAAAAGGCTAGCCAGGAAAAACCTGGGCAAATTATTACAATGTGAACCTCATGCAACACACCACCACATCCACATAACCAAAAGTAACCATGTAGTTTCTAGGAGATAACACACCCTATTTTATAGGTATCATACATTAGGTATTATACCTCAATCCATAAAAACTCATACACTGAGTAAGGAACCTCAAGCTATCACAGCCAATACACATTATACCTATAGTAATCCTTATAAAACTATATCCAGAATATATGTGTATTAAATAATCATAATCCATTACAACCCTCTACATACATATATGGAGAAAACTGACTATCATGTATACGAGTATAAGTAATTACCAAGATAAGAGAGTGGGGCCAAATGGGTTAGTCATCCATCAATCCTCCCATCGGGATGTTGGGGAAAACACCACCCCAGGGATCAATATCCCCATGGTTTCAGTCACCCTAACTGACAGGGTGGACTATAATATAAAATCACAAAAGTACAAGATATAATATATCTCAGAACCACACTATGGGAATAACCTAGTCTCATAATCAACTGCAGCTAACATCTCTTGGACTCCTAGAACCCACTATTAAAAAGAGATATCATATATGAACATAACCATTTAAAGAGATGCATTAAATTATTTTATCCCTTTTCATCAGTTTAACTTTATGTTAATTAATTGTTTAATAATTAATTAACCATTAACTTTTTCTACATTACATTTAATTACCATTACAAAAATTTTCATGCCCTTCAAGCATAATCAAGCTGAGTCCTTGGCTTTTTAGAATTATAACCTTAACATTTCATCCCAACAAGTTCCAACCCCATGGGTTAAACATTTATTCATTCATAAACAACATTAATTTTCATATTACCAGGTACTCTAAGAAAACATCCTAAGCTACCAAAAAAGGTATAAAACCAATCTCTTATATCTGCCTCAAGAATTGGGGAAAGGAAAGTGGATAAACAAACAACCTAACCTTCATCCAAACAATAGTTTCCAACAAGCATCCAACTTTCATGTCAACTGGTAAGCCTAACTTCAACCCATCCTGTTATCCCTAATTTCCTCCTCGACACCCACATACATATCCCAATGCATCCCACCATCCCCACCCCATATACCATAATAGCCCATATGGATCAGCCATCCCTAGCTGACATCACACAACAAATAGGATTAAAAAACATTGAAACTGGGCCCTTGGCCCTAAAGCAAGGCATCCATCCTTCACACACAACAATCCCTCATGTCACCAAAGCACAAGGTACTCGATATTTTCCAGAAAGTGGGAAACTCAGGCCCTACAAGTCATTCTCTTTTATCACACAACTGATTCTTATTCTATCTTGAATTAAATGAGTCATTATTGATAGGTTGCAACTGCGGGAAACTTAACCAGAAAGACAACACAAGATATAAAAAATTAATTAAAAAATTAATTTAAATTGCCTTTAATTCTTATACCAAAAGCATTAAAATTATTTAACTATTATTCAATTTCATTAACACAAGTAAGATCAATTCCTTTAAACATGATTTCATTATTAAGATTACAACATTTAGGATTCCTTAAACATTCCTATTTAATCTTTTATCCAATTAATTAAAAATTAATTCTGGATTTACATTCTTTACTAATTCCACATGATAATCTAATCATGACAAGAGAAACATAGATACCACACTATCTAGAAAAAAAGAGGCAAACCATTAACATGGTAGAAAACATCAATATTGTCATGTGATCGATAAAAATTCTTTAATCTGGTTCAAGTGGTTATTAGGTTAATTTTATTAGAACCAAAGGGGTTAAATCATGCACAATTTATGATTTCACATAAATAAAATAGAATAAATGAATCCCCAACCTAAAAAAGTGTATCAGTATTCTTTTTATGAGAACAGACAAACATTGTGGATCCAGATCACCTCTCCCACAAGAACTACATCCACTCAAGGATTTCGTGCCACAATCATGCTAATAAACAACCAACAAAACTCCTTTAGAAACATGGAGATCAATCACCATTAAATAGGAGAGTAATGGGAGGTAAAATACTGAATAAACTATAAGAAAACAGCTATGTCATACCTTAGATCAAAGACCAATCGAAGGAGGGAAGCTAGAGATCGATCCTTGAAAAAGAAATCCCAAAAAACATTGAATAGGGGGTTTCCGAGTTGCCTAGAATTGGGAGAGATGTGCTGAATCCATAGGTTTTAACAAACTCAACTGGTTGAAAATGTTTAAAACATATAGCATTAGGAATTTCCATGACTTTTAATCCCCTTTTACATCATTTAATCCTCATGGATTGGTTTTTACTGAAAAACATGTTGCATTTTTATTTTTAAAACCTCGATTCATTACACATCGTGAGATCCACTTTTATTCCATGTAAATTTACACGACATGAAATCTCTCTACTTCTAAATTTTATCATCCAACCTCCTCCAAAATTCCACTATACCTCCTCCAAGAACCTTGATCTTCAGAAACATACAAAGGGTCGATCCATGTGGATCTGAACCCTTATAGATCTAGTTTTTTTTGGAGAAATACATCATATCAAGGAAGTGTAGAAGCAATCTAAATCCAATAGATGTATTTCTATTATAGTATAATATCTTATATGATTCAAGATTTGTGTAAGTCTATAGTGGGACTCTAGAATAGGTTGGTGGGATACTGGTAACACTATGTGATGTAGTATAAAGATACTCCTATAGGACTTAGGAGTCACAAGTTTATGTGGGAACTTGTAAAATATATTGGGAATCTATAGTGGAACATTGTGGGACTCATTGTTTATGGGAACGGTACTTTTCATGGTTCTAACCATCTATATTTAGTGAATAATATGTAACTGTGGAGTATAACTAGTTAAAGTAAGGAAATAGTTCTTAGTACCAAATATTGTAAAATTTCTTGTGAGTTGTTCTTGATTTTTATCATTTATTGTAGAGATAATTTGATATTTAAAGATGAGGGATCAATAATTTAATCATTCAAATAGGTTGGATTAAAAAGAAAGAATTTATAAAATAGTGTACTGCTGGTTCACCCCCCCCCCCTCTCATTGGCACCTAACTGGTCCTTGGACACTTCAATTTGTATCAAAAGAAAGGATCTCTCTATAGATACAGATAATTTTCTGAGAAATTGGGGATTTTAATTTAGTTAACAGTTTAAGAATACCTAGTTTTGATGGAAATAACTACCACATTTGTAGGAATGGTATTCTTCCTTTTCTTTTATCTCTTGGCTCGGAAGTGAGAGATCCAGAGATAGTGGGCTTCCTACCTATTCCTGATGATATTTCTATGCATGAATGGCCTGGAGGCCTTATTTTGTATTGATTTTTGATAACCCCCCTTTCAAGGGTTGAGGGGGGAACCTTTACAAGGCTCATAGGCTTAGATATTACATTTCCCCTAGTCTTGGAGACATTACAGGACTCGTAGGTCTTAAGGAAATCATACAGACTATGACTACTTGAAACCACCCCTCCCCAACATCTGCATCGTGATCAACTCTGCACCTTTGCATGGTTGTTCGGCTAGTTGTCTTATGCAGAGATTCACAGACCTAGTACCGATAGAAATGCCATACCCTCTAGAAGTTTATGGGAAGTCTCAAAATACAATCTTGATGTCTTTACTAGGAAAAGTATATACTAAAGTGTTGGGTCACCAAACTGCTAAGGAAATGTAGGATAAATTAAGAAACAATAACGATAGAAATCTTAAAGTCAAATAAGATAAGATGAAAATATAGAGAAGATATTTTCAGGATATTAAAATGAAATATGAAGAAAGGATCAATGAATATTTCATTATATTCGATTAAATTGTAAGTAATATCCATGGATTTAGTGAGAATCTAGAAGATTCAACAATTGTGAAAAAGATTATTATAAATATCCCTAACATATTTCATGCTAATATTTCAGCCTTGGAAGATATGGAAGACATTTCATTGGATTAGTTATATAATATGCCAATAGATTATGAAATGAGAAAGGCTATGAATTTCAAAAATAAGGTAAAAGAAGAAATGGAATTTGAGGGTATAAGGAAAGGAAAGTTCAAATAAGTGGAAGTAGAGGAATCAAGTTATTCTAATGATTATGAAATTGATGAATACATTAGTGAAATTTTTTCTCATATTACAAGAGTTTTAAAAAAGTTAAATGGAAAGGAAAATGAAAGAAATTACTCAAGTGCTTCAGATGTAATGGTATTGGAAATTTTTTCATAAATTTTCCAATGAAAAAGGATGAATATGAATATGATATTGAAATTGAGAAAATACATAAATATGAAAAGGATAAAAAGAATAAGAATTATTCCAATTACAAAAGGATGAATTGGATGAGAAATCATACACAAGAAAATTCTTTATCTAGTTTTTTTTATGATGAACTTAATTTATTTTCTCATACTCAAAAATAATAAAATTCTTCAAGTAGTGATAATGATGGTGATTTTAGAATATATATATAATAGATACTGAATGAAGATTTGGAAGCTTCTCTTGATAAAAACACTCAACACAAGATAGAGAAGAAGAATCTTGAAAAACGAATTAAAAAATTAGCTGCTGAAAAATAAAATTATGATAGAAGTAAAACAACACTTGTTTTTGAAAATAATAAATTCAGGTTGTAGGTAGCTGAGTTAGAGAAGATGGTTAGTGGTCTTAAAGAAAAATTGTTTCACAATGAGGAAGAGATTTATGATACATAATCAATGTATCTTACAGTCCAACATGAATTGAAAAAGAGTATATAATACTTCAATAAGTATATTGAAATAAAAGTTGAGTCATCTCAAGATAGTAAATATGTGAGGACCAAAAATTCTATAGAAGTTCATTTGACACAATAAAAATATTAAAGGAATATTCTTTGAAGATAATTTCCTCCAATGAAAAGGAAATCATGGCTTACAGTAATATAAAATTATGAATTTCCTAAATAGGTTTACCAACATAATAGAATATCACAATTTAAATGTTTTTGTTGGTGTTTTGAAATATATATATATATACATAAATCCTATTCTTGTCGGAACAACATGTCATTTCTAGGAATCATGTATGAGTCTAGGGGGAGTTTCAATGAACTAATGAGAACAGATTATCAAATAAATCCATCAAAGTTTCAATAAAAAAAATATATGAATTCTTAAACTAATTCTATGGAAGATGTGGATTAGAAGTCCATAGAGATGAGGTATGCATGACCAAATTTCCTGGAGAGGTTTCCTATGATTTTAATATAAAGAAAAGGTAGAAGGCGTATGATATAAAGTTATGTACATTAGATAACCAGTTTGAGACATGAAAAAATACTGAACATACAAAGAAGGAATAATTTTTTATTTTCCCAGAACAACTAAAATTGGATAAAAAATATAGAAAAATAAATTGAGGCTACAATTAAGGGTAATAAGGTTATCATAGAATAAGATACTCAATTTCGAAAGAGTTCATCAACTTTTTATGATCTGGAGAATCAAAAGAATCTTTGTGGACTAGTTTATTGTGACGTGAATAATTCTATGTAATAAGAAGAAAAGAATGTTTATTTACTAACAAAGGTGGAGAAAACAACTCCACATGAAGAAAAAAATATGAGAAGGTGAAATCTTCCAAATCTGAGATCAAAAGAAATAATTAAACTATTAGGTTGAGAGGAAAATCTTAGTTGAGTGCTATTTCTAAAAAATTGTTCCTCCATATTCCCTTATACATGTTTTTATAATTACATATTGGTAATTAAAGGGGATGGATGAATACTTTTAGGGGTCATCAATGATCTGAAGCTCTTAATTATTCACATGTCTTTTAAATATTATAATCATTTAATTGGATGGAGTTAAATGTTTTTATAATTGAAATTTTGGATGAGTTTATTCAAATGAGTGTAGGATATATACTCTTTCATGAATTTATTGAATAATAATATACAAGTTATAAAGTGAAAGTTATCTGAGAATGGTTTCACATGTATTATTTTTCATGGATAACATTTATCTCCTTGGTTATACATCCTTCTTTTATACACTGGGTTTTCCCACATATTCTTAGATTTATCTAGCTAAAGGATATTTGAAAAATAAAATATGTGGTATCATCCGTAAGAGAGCAGAAGATGTTGGATGTAAATTTATGGTCTCTATATTATATTTGTATTCATTTTTAATAAGGGTGATAAAGTTAAACATACATATTGATCTTTCCATTGTTTGGTGGTATTGACAAAAAATTAAAAAGTGATATTGAAGTGTTATTTGAGTTGAATTTCATTTTGTGCCAACAATAATGATTAGATTTGATATGGAGTTGATTTCAATATGTCATTTGTAATTGTATGAGTATGGTTATGAAAGTATCCTCAACCTTTAAATGCGATGATTGTAGAGCTGGTTTGTAGTTTAGAAAACATGTGCCATTGATTATTTATGTTTGAAAAAAAATGTTTACAACATTGAGAGGAATTAAACTTTAAGGATTTATGGTGTAATTTTAAAAGAAATAAAAAAGATAAATATAGTGAAGAATTGTGGGTTTGAGTATGTTGTCTTTGTTATGGTATTATTATTTTTTAGAAGGTTTCAAGTTCAAGTTGGTTCTTACTTGAAAACTTAGCCAAAACACACAAGCTAGCCCTGGAATCTCAATACTTTCCATATATGAGACCCTAGAGGATCAACCATGACTGAGGGAGCTAGATCAAACTAATAAAGGAGGTGTAAAGTGGGTCGAGGAGCGCACTTGTATGAACGCATAGAGGCAGCATGGATCCATCGTGCAGGTCAGTATGACAGTAGATGGGAGTTCTGTCATGGTATAGTTCCAACAAGAGGAGTATATGACCAATAACAAATTATGGACTGCTACCCTCACACTTTATAACATAAGACAGTGTATGGGAGAGAGACATTTCGATGAGGGATCTCATTGTAGTGGTTCATTATAGCTCTAAACAAACTCCCACTGTCTGATTTTCTCATCATATTATCGTGGTCGTTCAATTGTCTCATCTGAGCTCTGAAACCATGTGATATATTCAATAAACATCTTGTCTATTCAATTAGACCAGTGAGCTTATCTTTAACCTCAGTGTCACCTAATTTTTCTACTCACTGGTTGATCTCTATGCAACCACGTTTTATGATGATTGTGATGAGTTCTCTAATCATTGTTTTATTTTTATAATGATCAAAATATTAAGATTATAAAACTGAGGATTTACGGTGTGTATAAGATTTATTTTTCAATAACGGTGATTCTAGAGTTATAGAACAGAGGTAGTTCACATGTTATGATTCAGTTCTTCGTTGCTTATAAATACTGAGGCCAACACCCCTAATATGGTAGTGTTTTTTTAGAAGATCTCATTTTTTAAGATCTATGAATGCTTGTTTCACAAATGATTCCATGAATTTTCTATTTTTGTGAATATTTAAGTGATTATACAGGAAAAATATATGTTCATAGAACACTAGTATTGATTCTCAAAGAACTGTGTTCTGCGAAGCAACCGAGATAACATAATACTCTTACGTGTGTGTCTTTTGGTATTTTTGAGAACAAATTAGGGGAACCATGACACTGTGTATACTAAAATAGTATCTCATGAAGAAGGTCTTGTGTGAATGAACTTCTTATACTTTTTTGGGTTTTCATGAAAGAAGAAGGTAATACAGTGAAAGCTCCATTATTGTGTACCAAATTGGTTTTTTTCTTGATAAATAATCTCTACATAAATTACATGAAGAGGGAGGTGTCGTGCATATATTCACGTGGCATGTGAAAAGGTTTATCAAGTGTTAATTTTGTGAAATGGTGAGTGCACAAGAAGGTGTATAGTTTTTTTGAATAGTTAGTGTGAAAACTAGATAGTGTGTGTGCGTATATTTTGTATGGAGGTTTTGAGAAAGGCCACATACATAGTGAAAATAGTATACAGTATGTGCAAGATTCCATGCATACATTTTCATTGGGTATTAAATAATAGATAGTTTGTGTGTGTTCTTTGACATTATACATCTTACATAGTATTTTAGATGTAATTGAGGGCATTGTATGTATTTATTGAATTATATATGAATAAATGTTTTCATAAAATGAAAATACCATGAATTGTTTATAAATGAATAAAGAATGATCCATCCATGCATTTATGTCCCTATATGAATGTTTATTATATACACATGTGATATATAAATTGCATGTAAATGGTGGGAAGTGATCTTTGAAACTGAATCTGGGTGTAATTCAGAAGAAATATTCTTGAATTTTTAGTAGGCTGAGTCAAGTTCTGATCAGTTTATGATTAAGATCAGATAGTTGTTTATCAGTTGTCGAAGTTCTTGAATATTATATATGAACAGATCAGGTGATCCAGTTTTTTTGGGGAAATAAATCATCTCGAGGTAGTGTAGATTTAGTCTAAAGCTGACAAAGATCCTTCAATAAATGGATCATATCTTGTGTCATTCAAGATTTGTGGAAGTATCCAATGGGACTCTGGAACAGGCCAGTGGGATGATGTTAATGCTATGTGACGCAGTATAAAGATCCTCATGTGGGACTCATGAGTCACTATTGTAGGTGAGAAATTGTAAACTTTAGTGGGACTATAGAGTGGAATATTGTGGGACTTGGTGTTGATGTGAAAGGAACATTCCCTAGTTGTAAGCATCTACATTTAGTGAAGAATCTGTAATCAGGGAGTATAATTGGTTGCAGCAATGATGTACATATTAGTACTGAACATTGTAAAAATTACATATCTATTGTGCCAGCTTTTTATTTTTTATTGTAGGGAGAACATAGGATTTCAATATTAGGGATTGATACTTTAATTAGTCATAGAGGTTGGATTAAAAATAAATAATTTGTAAAATAGTTTACCACCCCCCACCCCTCAGTGGTACCTAACTGATCCCTGGACACGTCATAGTAGACTACCAATTAGCTTTCATAATTTGTTCAAATCCACATAATCTCCTTATTCTTATTTATAAAATTTATATCCTTTATAAATTGGTGTAGGAATGGTATTTGAATCCTTCATGACAAAATTATTCAACATTTTATTAGTATACTTCTCTTGAGATCAAAAAAATATGATCTTTATTATGAGAAATTTGTAAGGAAACAAAATATCTCATCTCACAAAGAATAGGTATTTAAAAAATATTTTTCATTTATTTATAAAACTCTTTACAAACTCCTTTATCATTTCTATAAAAAAAATATCATCTTCATAAACAATAATAATCAGAAATAACTCATTATTTTCTTTAATGTAGAGATTTTTTTCAACTCTTCCTTTCTTGAAATTCAATTTCTTCAAGAATGTATCAAGATGAGAATAGAAATATCTTGGGTCTTGATTTAACACATATAAATCATTATTTGACCTTCAAAAAAAATTCATCTTCACCAAGAAGGAAAACACATGGTTGTTCAATATACACTTCCTCATCCAATACACCATTGAGGAATGCTAACTTGACATCTATTTGAATAATATTTCATTTTTTTCTACTACAATGGAAATAAAAGTTAATATGGTTTCAATCACTGAAACCCATGCAAAGGTCTCATAAATTTCAAATCCTCCAACCTTTGAATAGAATTTACACACCAATCTTTCTTTATTTCTTACAAATTCACCATTTTCAATCATATTATTTCATAAAACCCACTTAGTTAAAATAATGTTATTCTATTTAGTCTTGGGTACCAACTCCCAAGTATTATTATTTTCAATTTCATCCATCTATTAATTTATTCATAAATCTACTCTTGTTGTTTCATTTCTTCTTTCACATCTCTTCGTTCAACTTGAGAAAACAATGAGATATGAGTGGCTAACCTAAAAGTTCTTCTATTTTGAATCTTTTTTCCATTATTTAGAATGAAATTTTGAACTTATAATTTCCTTCTCAATCTTGGATGATTTGAACAAGATTTTTCTTAATCGTTATTTTTTTTGTATCAACTTATTTAACTTGGAGTTATTTAGAATTTTCACCTTTATCCGAATATTTACCATATTTTTGCACAAAAATAGATTCATCATAATCACTTATAAACCTTTATTAATCATGTGAGTTTAGTTTACTTGTATGTTCAATAACTTTCACATCAGAAGAATTAATAATCATTCTTGTTTCTTTGTTGTAACAATGATATCCTCTTCTATTTGGTGGATAACCTAATAAGATACCATCAACAATTTTTCTTTCAAATTTTCCCAGATTTTCACCATTAACTTTGATGATAAAAGGGATTTCAAACACTCTTAGATATTTCAAACTTATAGATTTATTTTTATATATCTCATATGATGATATATTATAATTTATCTTATAAATAAAATTATTTTGAATATGAAATCACACTATAATGGATTGTCTCTAGAATTAATGAGATGTGTCATGCTCTAACAATATAGTTTGAACCATCTCCACATGACTTTTAATCTTTTGTTCAATCAAAAAAATTTCTTTGAGGAGTTTATGATGCACTGTGTTCATGAAGAATGCCATGTTTTTCAAGATAGGATTTAAATATTATACTGGTATACTTGTCATCATTATCTATTGAAATCTTCTATAAATAGTAACCACACTATTTATCTATACTTCTATTAAAACTATTGAACCTTTTTAGAGAATATTATTTATAATTCACAAACATAATTGATTTAATATGATTAAATTCATTTATAAATAAAATAAAATACTTATCTCCATTTTTTTAGTACTTCCACATGGGCCCACAAATGTCAAAGTGAATTGGATTTAATGGATGAGTAGATTGTATTTATACCTTCATATGTGGAGTATTCACAATATTTTACTTTTGAAAAGTAAAACACTTAAAATTAATTTATATTTTCAATTTGGGAACATCGTGAAAATTGTCTCTACTAATGACCTTATACGTATTCTATTGGCTAATATGACCAAGTCTTTAATACCATAATTGGTTTTATTCTTTCATAGTCATATAACAATGATTTATTGCTTCACTAATATGAAATAAATTGCTGCTTGTATATTGTCCTCTTCTTAAGATACATACATATTTTAAGATATTCATAATAAACCCATCTTTCTGAAAGATCAATTCATTTCCTCCATCACATAACTAAGGCACACTAAGAACATTATGTTTCATTCCTCAAAAAATTAATGTACTCTTGGGTTTTAATTGAACTTTAACAATAAATTCTGATCCAATGACTTTAATATTTAGTGACCCATAATTTCTAAAGCCCACAACACCTTCTTTACACTTTTCAACATCCTTAAAGAGATTCAAATCTCCAATCATATGTTAGGAACTACCATTAACATAAATCCATGGACATTCTACTAGGGATTATTTATAGGAAACTTCACAAACTAGATCTTTCTATTTACCTTTATCCTTTATCTCCTAATTCTTATCAATGCTATATATTGAGAAAAATTGGAATGGTAGAAAAAAAAGACACTCATTTTATGGATGGCCTGGCTGCTAAAATCATTCACAAATATCTTCTAATTTTTGAAATCCATTTTCAAATTTTAATCTAGACTTCTCTAGTTGTATCTAAATTATTATTCTTTGAATGCGGTGAATCCCCCTCAATTTGTGTCTTCCAAACTATATAACCTCATAATTGTATTGGTAATTAAAATAGAACATCCTTTCTCTATCCCCAAAACCTCTATAGTTATAATAATAACCATAAATGAAATATTTTCTATTAAACACATCATATTTTCTATAATTATTAAACTATATTTTAACCTTACCACCACAATTAATATTGTCTCCTATTTGCAAAACAAAATTTTTGTAAACTCCTGATACTTTCTTCTTCACATCCAACATCTTCTTGGACATTTCTCCTTTTTCATTTATAGAATTTTTTTCATTAAAGTAGATGCACTTAGAATTTACAGAATCAAAAAAATCACCTGATTTTACTACAACTTGTTCTTCTTGATTTGATTATTCTTTTAGAAGTTACTACCCAAATGCTTAGTATTCTTATCATCCTTAAGAAATTATTTCTATTATTGTTTTTGAGCTTCACACTTATTAAAATATTCTACAATTTTTGAAATATAAATATAAACATTGGATTTTCATTTCTTAAAATCCTCTTCTATTTTGATCAAGTTTTGTTTTAAATGATCAACACTTTCACATTTCCTTCAAATTATATTACTACTTGATTTTTAGATTCTTCACATCATCGTGAAACTTCTTTAACCCATTAACTTTATCAAGAAACTTTGACTTTTATTTTTAAAATATAGATTGATTATATATCTCTAATTTTTTAATTTACTTCTCCTATTTGGAAATATTTCAGAGACATTCTTATAATTCTCTCTTGATCATGTATTCCATATTAGTTTATTCATTATCCTTGAATTTATTATAGCTTTCATTAGTGAATTATTCATCATTCACTATAGTAATGAGAAGTTTTTTATCAAAATATATTAACATTTATATCTCTTCTTATTCATCACTTCTATCACTTATTTCACACTTAGTTAATAAATTTATCTTCCTTAATTTTGATAAATTATTTCTCTTCTCTTTAATAGAAACCATTGATTTTTTAAACATTGATGATATTTTCTTAATGAATATTCATGGTGCTTTTTCTTATGCATCAATGACTCTATATTATATTAAATTAGGAAAAATTCAGCAAATTTTCCAACTACTCCACACATAAATCATTTTAATGTAATGACGCTTTTCAACCTTCCCTAGCCTCTACTCATATTAAATACATAATCTCATCAAAATTATGATCCAAGTCAGAATTTGAATCATAATAATAATAATATTTTTCAAAAAAAACTTTCTTCACTAATTTTTTTAAATTTATGTATTTAAAATATATTTCTATAACACCCCAAGCTTCCACGATATGCACTTTTTTAAATAATTCAATAGCTTGCTCTACACGCAACACCGAGTTCGAGTGCACCATAACCTATCAAACTAGGTGTTTTAAATAAAATTTAGGAATAGTATTAAAAAAAATTTGAATTTTATATATCCCATATAATTTTAACATTCATATTATGTATTTCTTGGACATAATATTATGTCAAATTCTGTTTTTTCAAATAAAAGAAGTATTTTTTGAAAAATGAATTTATTCTGCCTTTTAATGGTGAACCCTTTTTAAATCCAATATTTGACAGCTTTATATATTAAATTTGAAAAAAATTAAATTATTATTTACAATAGTGACATAAAAATTTATTTTGGATAAATTTTTATTGTTTTTAGGAAAATGTTCATATTTTAATGAATAGTGAAAAATACTGCATTTTAATTCAAAACTGCTTTTTCATCTCATTTATTTATATTGTTAGATTAACCTTTTAATTGGTTTTAAAGTATAAATAAATTAATTTTTTATCATTTAATATAATTTAATTATTTTCAAGTAATTTCACATTTAAATATGATATAAACACATATCAATCATTTGATGGTTTTTACTTTTAAAAACTCATTTTATCATTTTGACAACGATGATTAATTTTAAATTAATTAATTCAACTTATGCGCTTTAAATTTTTAAAAATGGATTCCATATTTTTAATTAGAAGGTCCAAATTATGTAAATATTTCCTTTTATATTTTAGAATTAAGAATTGTAAATTCAGTAATTATTTTTATTTACCACGGTTAAAGCGTAAATTCGGTAAATAAAGGTAAAAATAATATTATAATAATTTAAAACTACCCTAAAATATGTATTAATACTATTTTATGAGTTATGGTCGACCAAGACAACACTTTGGATGCACATTTGTATTCTGGGAGCCACTTGGGTGTGATAATGACATGTTATAATAATTAATTTAAAGTAATGAGAAATATAACATAAACATGTATCTTTTTACTAAAACAATTTTAATGTGGGGTTATATAACTTATATCTTTAACTATTAATATTAATTAAAATTCTAAAAATATTTTCTAACCCATGGTATTTTATTTATAATTTTTGGACATTAAATAAATAAATTTATTTATGACACAATAATGATGCAGTGATTACCATAATAATGAATGATTGAAATAAATGATATTATAAATATTAAAATAAATGTAATTTGAGTTTTGTGATTCCATACATGATTTTTTTGGATAAAATTGACATGTTATGTATGAGTTAATTCTTTTTTCAAAGGAATCAAGTTTTTATGACTTTAACAAAAAGCAATTACAAAATAGTGTCAAAATTGACATAAATGGGGTTTTACAACAAACACTATTTTATTAAATGATATAATAGTAATAAAAATATAAGATTAATAAACCTAACTTATATAGTGTTAAAAATTCATTAATGATCCACTTGAGGTTCTCTTGTAATTTTATAGTAACTATTTTAACCATATAGTATTAAAATACAAGAAGACGTTGTAAGAGTTAACTTATTTAACTAAGGGTTAAAGCCAAAAGATAAGGTTATATTTGTGACCTAAAATTTTCTAAAAACCTATTGGTTGGGATTATTTAGACCCATACTCATCTTAGTCTCGAAATAAATCACTTTCTAGATATTAGAAACCTAAAATCAATTTTTAATAAATTAATATTTCAAGTTTTTCCTAAAGTACCCATCACCTCTCTTATAAAAGGGCACTTATCCTTATCTTTAATTCACAACTCCAAATCCCTTTGGCTTGGAAAACCCATTCCCAATTCTACTCCTAAATTCCATCACTTAATTCTATATTCCACCCTTTGTGCATAAAACCAACTTAATGAGTCCTTTTGTGCAAATCAAAAGGAGACACCCAAAGAAGAGGTAATCATTTTATCTCTTCTTTCAAAGTTATTTTATTTTTATACATCCTCGTTATATATTGTTTCCATACCAAAGTAATAAATCCAGTATCATATATATATTTAGATTTTACTATAATCATGTTAATACCATATTAATCATTTTATTCATCCTACAAATAATAATATCACTATGTGTGCGTACGTACGGCTTACCGTCTCCACACCATGGTGTAGTTTGTTATTCAACATTAATTTATTTATATGGGTATAATGATGCATAAAATAGAAATAAATTATTAATATGAAATCATTATGATTCTTTATAATTAACATATCATCTAGTTCTATATCATTTAACCATTAAATGAATGATATCGTCGCTCGTGCGTACATACGGCCTTCCGTCTCCACGATGTGATGAGATTAATTATCCAAATTAACTATTTAATAATTATTATAAACATCATATGACAAGTAAATATAATATTTATGAACTTAATATCATTATATATTTGAAAAATATATATCATATTCATAATAAATAAGACTTACTTAACAAAACATGCATAGAAAACAAAGCAGTTAACACCCGAAATAATGGTAATACTGAAATATTATTAACAAAACGAGATAATAGGATCATATATGATATCATAAATATGAATATGGTCCTGTTATAATTTATTAACAATATATAACCATGATATATGAGGTTAAATCACCCTCAAATAAATGAAAGTACAAGGTAAGGGTTAATTTCGCAATCTAATTATTATCTGAGATTTTTTATACGTAAGTATCTACTGGGACATATTTATCATCCATATAAATGTTTCTTAAACATATATTTCAAAATAATATTTTTATTCCTATAATTTTTTTAAAAGTCATTTATACCCATGTTTCACTTTTTATAAAATGTTTTGAAAGGAATATTTATTTTGTTTTCCAAATGAGGTACTATACGACCTTTTTAAAAAATTATGAAAAGAATGTTTTTTAACTTATACAGTGTGAGCGGATATTTTCCGCCATTATGATGCCTTAAAATTTTGAATCTTCCCTTACAAACATACTAGTTTATTTTCAAAGAAAATGTTTTCTTTTATAATTACAAATTATTTCAAATGATTTCAAAGTAAAAAAGGGATATTTCTAAAAGAGTTTTAATGATTTTGTTAGATCACTTTCATCTATGTCAATATCCATTATTGGATTTTATAATTAATTAAGGTTAATATATTATGATAAGATCTTCTATATTGTATTGAAGGTTTTATTATATGTTTGAATGTGGATGTTCTATTTTTATATTATTCATAGCTTGTGGTTTAAGTATTGACATTTCATATGATTGGTTTAATTTGAATGTTTATATTGGTTATGTTTTACCCCTTTTATAAGAGGAAAGAATTAGAATTTGTAAGTGTCGAGTGGGGCCTGAGATAGATGATCAATGCATCAGTAGGTCTCATGAGACAATTATGTTTGGGTTTTGACTAATGTTTTACCCAATTATGTATGGTTTCTTAGTCGAAGCCTTAACGGTGTGTTTAAGATGTCTCGCATTATGTATTCCCTCTTTATAAGGTTAGTTTTTACATGTGATTATTTTACTAGTAGAATATTCATGTACATGTTTATATGGTAATGTTTGATTTATTCTTGCTATATTATATTCAATTTTATGTTTAAAATGTTGTTGATTTTATTAAATATATTTCCTTAAAAGTTTATGCTTATTTATGATATCTTCTAATGAATTATTTACCCTTACTGAGCATCTAAGGTCACCCCGTTCTTATGTTTCATTTTTTCTCGGGATGCGAAGATGTACATTATGAATGACATATAGGGATGAGTAAAGGGGATAAGAATGTTTTCAAAGGATTTTTTATGTTTTCTTTCATTTCAATATGTAATGTAAAAAATTTATTCTTGTATCTAGTTTTTACAAGGCTGAAAAACTAATCGATCCTTCGAGATTAAACTATCTTGTGATCATTACAATGTAATAAATAATGCATCAGCTCGGAGAAATTGGGTTCAGGGCGTTATAGTTGGTATCAGAAGAAGTTTAGTACAAACCTTGGAAACTGTATTTAGAAAAACTTTTATTAGGGAACATTATCCTAAGATAGAATTTGAGGATAAGTATATAAGACCAAACTATAATTTTAGTAATGTAGAGATTATGTGGGAATTCCTAACAAACACATCCCTGTTTAGATACTATAGGTGAACATGGTTCTGGAATAGATGTATCTAGGGGTGAAAACTTTGACAATGTGTTCCGGTCTTGACTCATGGTAACTTGGTACACGACAACGGGCCTTACTATGCACCTAGTTGGACACTCAAAGGGGATATGCTTAGGGCAATTCATATTTTATTTAAAAACCATTACAAAGGATTTATTATTAACTTTGTACTCAAAGAAATCATGTTTATTATTATGGATCATATATGCATAAATTTTACAATTTATGTTAATTATTTTATTTGTTTGGAATTATGCTTTATGATTGATAACCTAATCTAGTTCATGCCATTATTTAGAAATGTCACCTAGTTGAAGGAATGAAAACTGTATCAATGCACATAATCCATTTAGGTATTTGCATTCTATGAAAGATAATTATAGTGGAGAAACTGATGCAACTGGTGCTAAATAGATTATAACCGTACGGGAATAGATGACTCAGGTTATGAGTAACAACCTAACCCTTATGAATCACCCTAATCCAAAACTTGGAGGATACATGTTAAACCTATTCATGAGACAACAAACTCCAACATTCAATGAGGCTAAAAATATATTAGTAGTTGATAAATGAATAAGTTCTTTTGAGAAAATATTTCTTGCTTTGGGGAGTAATGAAAGGGAAAAAGTTGTCATGGAAGTTTATCATCTCTCAGGAGATGCAGATCAATGGTGGTCATTAATTCAAAACACAAAGGAGGATGAAGAAGTAGCAAATGTTTAATAGAGGTATTTTAAAGAACATTTCCTAAAAAATACTTTCCTAATGAACAATGAGTTGATATGAAAAGGTAATTTCTGAGTCTGTGGAAAAAGGAGAATGGGAATGATGCAAAGTAGGAGGTTAACTTCACAAGGTTAGCAAGATATGTTACAGACTACATACATAACCTAATAATTGAGATTTCTTGATTATTTTATGGGTTAAAACCATCCCTTTAAAGGGTGATGCTCTCCAAAATTCTCTCATCGTATGAAGATATAGTCTCATGTTCCATCAAGACAGAGAATGAAATCTCTAAGTATTATGACTTAAAAGGGAATTAGGAGAAGAAGAAGGCTTCTAAGAATTATGAGAAAGGAAATAAATTAAAGGGGAATAAGGGAAAGTTTTATTTTCCATCTTGTAATAAATATGGAAATAAACATCCTGAAATATGCTTATTAGGTACATGAGCCTGTTACAATTGTGGAGAAAAAGGCCACCATACTCGTGATTGTAAGGGAAAGAAAGAAACCGGTAGTGTGTAGTGTTTCAATTACAAGGATATGGGAAACTATGCACAATGATTTCCTAAGCATCAAGGAAATATACCCCATAAAAGGCCAAGGGAGAAAGACCAGGCTTATGCAATCACAACTGCTGAGGTTGAAGTTCCTAATGATTTTTTGGTGGGTACTATCATAATCTCTTCTAATTTAGTCAAATATTTATTTGATTCTAGATCCTATCATTCCTTTATATCTTCCCAATTTGAATTAAAAATTAGATATTTCAAATTCACATTAATAAGGGAGTTGTCAATCAAAACCCCTAAGGGAAGCCTTATTGAAACAAAGATGTGTCAGGCAGTTCCCATTATGGCATATAAATATTCATTATTTATTGAATTTATCATTATAACTATATTTTACTTTGATATAATCCTTGGTATGGATTTCCTATCAAAATATGATGTAAAAATATATTTAAAGAAGAATGAAGTTGTGATTTTTGAGTAAGATGTAGAATCCATTATCTTTAGAGAAGAAAATTCACCACCAGATTCCTATCAAAACCTGCCCCCAATATCTTTACTGAATGAGATTCTTATGAAGGAAGAGGAAATAACATCTTAGGGTGAAGAAATAAATATTAAAATTGAGGATATAACTATTGTAAAGGAGTATATTTATTTTTTTCATGAATATTTTCCTAGACACCCCCTAGAGTGTGAAGTTGAGTATTCTATTGATTTAATCCCTAATGTAAGGACAATATCAAAAAATCTCAATATAATGGCCACTATCGAATTATTATATCTAAAAAAACTAGAGGAGTTGAGTAATAAGGTATTTATTTTCCCTAGTGTTTCTCTATGGGGATCCCTAGTTATTTTGTTTAAGAAGAAATATGGATCAATGATGTTGTGCATTAACTATAGAGAAATAAATGATATTATAATAAATAACAAGTATTTTCTTCCTTGCATTGATGATTTATTTGATCAACTACATGGAGCTCAATATTTTTCAAAGATTGAACTTTATTATGGATGTCATCAATTGTATGTAAATATGGAATATATTCTAAATACAGTATTCTGAATGAGGTATAGTCATTACGAATTTACAGTAATTCCATTTGGATTGACTAATGCACCCTCTGTTTTCATAGATCTAGTGTTAAAGGAATATCTTGATGATTTCTTCATAGTATTTATTGATTATATCTTGGTATGAACCAAAATATTTGAAGACCATGAGAACCACTTGCAGTTTTCTCTGAATAATCTTAGAAGAAATGAGCTATATGGGAAGTTTAGCAAGTGTGAATTATGGATACAAGATATTTCTATTCTTGGAAAAATTATCTCAAAGGATGGAATCTTTGTTGATACTTAAAATATAAAGGAAACACAAGAATGGAAAGTGTTGATGAATATAACTAAGGTACGTAGTTTTATTGGTTTAGTAGGTTACTATCATTGTTTCGTCTATAACTTTTCCCAATTGGCTAACCCGTTAACCAAGATCACATGTAAATGGGTTAAATTTGTTTCAAAAAAAGAGAGTGAGGAAATTTTTGAATAATTGAAGATAAGATTAGTTAACTCTTATTTTGACTTTACTATCTAGAAGTGATCAGTTTATTATTTATAGTGATGCCTCAAGGAAAGGACTTGGTTGTGTCCTTATGCAGAATGATAGGGTTATTGCATATGCATCAAGGAAATTAACAATTCATGAAAAAAAACTATCGAACTCATGATATTGAGTTAGATGAATCAATTTTTGGTCTAAAGATATGGAGACACTATCTCTACGATGAATGATGTGATATATATATTGATCACAAGATTTTGAAATATATTTTCTCATGGAAAGAAATCAACATGAGAAAAATGAGATGGCTTGAACTACTCAAGGATTATGACTGCACAATACACTACCACCCTGGTAAGGAAAATAAGTTGGTGGAATATTTGAGTAGAAAGGATCATGGAGTTCTGCACAAAATAAGAGTTGAAAAGAATCATATGTTCATCGATCTAGTAAAGATGGATATGGGGATTATAAAGGAAGGTGATACATCACTATTTTTTCAAATAGTTGCCAAACCATATTTAATAGAAAGGATAAAAAGTTCTTAGTCTGATGATGAGAAATTTTAAAATAAAATTAAAGATGTGAATGATGAGAGATTGATTGAATTCATATTTGAAAATGGAATTTTAAATTTTGGTAGAAGAATTTATGTTCTTTCTATACCTAAGCTAAAAAGGTAATTATTGGATGATTCTCATAGCTCAAATTTCTCTACACACCCTAGTAGCACTAATATGTATAGATATTTGAAGGATCATTTTTGGTGGGACAACATGAAGAGGGAGATTGTGGATTATCTGTCAAGATGTTTGGTTTGTCAACTGGTGAAGGATGGAAGACAACATCCTAGAGTCATGAAACCTATTCTTATACCTATGTGGAGATGGAATGATAATACTATGGAATTTATCATGGGACTACCAAAGACTCCCAGAAGATATGATCTGATATGGGTCATTTTTTATCATCTTACCAAATCAGTACATTTTCTTTCTATAAGAGAATATTTACCACTTGAATGTTTGGAAATAATATATATTAATGAAGTTGTAAGATTTCATGGTGTACCTCTATCAATAGTTATTGATCATGATCCCCGTTTCACATCAAGATTCTGGAAAAGTCATCAAATATCCCTAGATACTGAACTTCGTTTGAGCACTGCATACTATCCTCAAACTGATGGAAAATCATAACAGACAATTCAAACTTTAGAATACATGTTAATATATTTCCCACTAGACTTTTAAGGTATATGGGATCAATATTTACCTCTAGTATAATTTTCCTATAATAATAGCTTCTATTCAAGTATTCAGATGGCACCATATGAAGATTTATATAGAAAGAGATGTCGTACACCAACTTTTTGGTATAATTTTGGTGAAATAAAACTCTTATGTCTAGAAATTGTTGAAGAAACAGCAAAGAAGGTGAAGATTATCCAAACCCATATCAAAAATCTCAAAGCAGGAAAAAGAGCTATACTGATTACCGAAGGAAGGATTTGGAATTTCAAGTAGGAGGTCAAGTTTTCTTAAAGGTATCTTCATGGAAGGGTGTTATACGATTCGGTAAGAAGGGTAAATTAAGTCCTAGGTATATTGGACCTTTAGAATTTCTATAATGAATTGGTGTTATAGCTTACCGTTTGGCAATGCTGCCAAGTCTCTCCAAAGTTATTGATGTGTTCCATGTATCACTATTAAGGAAATACATGTTAGAATCAACGCATGTACTCACATATAAAAAATATATCTGTAACCTAGTCTATCTTATTGTGAAGAGCCCATAAATATTCTGGATACTAGTGAACAAGTGTTGAGAAATCGGACGACTTGTCTGGTAAAAGTTCATTGGAGAAATAATAAAATGGAAGAGGTCACATGGGAACCTGAAGAACTAATGATAAATAACCACATGAATCGTTTTGTGCAGTGATACTAAGAAATTTTGAGGAAAAAATTATTCTAAGGAGTGAAGAATGCAACACCACAATCTTCCATAGTATGTTTTTTTAAATAATTCAATATCTTGTGTTACACACAACACTGAGTTCAAGCGCACCACGACCTATCAAACTGTTCAATTAAAAATAAGTTATGAATAGTATTAACCACATTTTGAATTTTATACATCCCATATAATTTTAAAACTCTTTTTATGTGTTTTTTAGACATAATATAAGGAAAAATTCAATTTTCAGACAAGAAAAGTATATTTCAAAAAATGTGGTTTTTCCACCTTTTAATGGATAACCCTTTTTAAATCCAATATTTGACAGTTTTATATATTCAATTTGAAAAAATTAAATTCTTCTTTAGAATCGGATCATAAAAAATTATTTTGGATAATTTTTTTTTTGTTTTTTTATAACATTCAAATTTTAATGAATAATGAAAAATACTACATTTTAATTCGAACCCAATTTTTCATCTAATTTTTTTTATATTGTTATATTATCCTTTTAGTTGGTTTTAAAGTATAATTAGATTAATTTTTTATCATTTAATATAATTTAATTCATTGTAATTAATTTTATATTGAAATTTGATATAAACATGTATCAATCTTTTGATGGTTTTTACTTTTAAAAACATGTTTTCTCATTTTGAAAATGAGGATTAATTTTAAATTAATTACTCCAACTTATGTGTTTTTAATTTGTAAAAATAGATTCCATATTTGGAATCAAAAGTTTCAAATTATGTAAATAGGTACCTTTTATTTTTGGGCATTATGAATAGTAAATTCATTAATTATTTTTATTTACCACTATTAAATGGTAAATTCAGTGAATAAAGGTAAAAATAATATTATAATAATATCAAAATACCCTAACATGTGTCTTAATACTATTGGATGATTTATGGGAGACGAATACAACACTTGGTATGCACATTTGGCTTTTAGGAGCCACTTGGGTGTGATAATGACATGTTATAATAATTAATTTAAAGTAAAGGGAAATATAACATAAACATGTATATTTTTACTAAAAAAATTAATATGGGGTTATATAACTGATATCTTTGACTATAAATAGTAATTATAAACCTAAAAATATGTCCCAAATCATGGTATTTTATTTATAATTTTTATAAGTTAAATAAATAAATTTTTTGTGACATAATAATGATGCAGTGATTACCTTATTAATGAATGATTGAAACAAATGATATTATAAATATTAAAATAAATGTAATTTGATATTTTTTATGCCATAAACTAATTTTTTGGATAAAATTGACATGTTAGGGATGAGTTGATGATTTTTTTTTTTGAAGTAATTATGTTTTTATGACTTTAACAAAAATAAATTACTAAATAGTGTCAAATTGACATAAATGAGTCGTTAAAACAAACAATATTTTATGAAATGATATAAAAGTCATAAAAATCTATGATTCATCCAACTGAAATAGATAGTGTTACAAATGTCATTAATGATCCACTTGAGGTTCTCTGGGTATTTTATAGTAACTATATTAACCATATAGTATAAAACTACAAGAAGACATGGTAAGAGTTAACTTATTTAACTAAGGGTTAAAGCCAAAAGATAAGGTTAAAGTTGTGACCTAAACTTATCTAAAACCTATTGGTTGAGATTATTTAGACCCATCCACATCTTAGTCTCTAAATAAATCACTTTGGATCTATTATAAACCAAAAATCAATTTTTAATAAATTAATATTTCAAGATTTTACTAAAGTTCCCCTCCCCTATCTTATAAAAGGGCACGTCTCAAATTCCCTCAATTAATCCTAGAGTCCACCCTTTGGGAAGAAAACTAACTTAATAAGTCCTTTTGTGGAAATCAAAAAGAGACACCCAAAGAAAAGGTAATCGTTTTATCTCTTCTTTCAAAGTTCTTTTCTTATTCAACTTTTTCTTTCTATATTTTTTCCATAACAAAGTAATAAATCCAACATTATCCATATATTTATATGTTATTATAATCATGGGACAACCATATTCATTATTTTATCCATCCTAATAATAATAATATCACTATTAAGGTGTACGTACGTCTTACCATCTCCACGTTGTGATGTAATTTTTTATTCAACATTACTTTATTTGTATGGGTATAATGATGAGTATAATAGAAATAAACAATGAATATTACATTATTATGATTATTTATAATTAATATACAATACATTTCCATATCATTTAACTGTTAAAGGAATGATATCATTGCTCGTGTATACGTACGACCTACTTTCTGCACGACATGATGAGATTCATTCTCCACATTAACCATTAAAGAATGATTATAAACATCATATGATAAGTAAATATAATATTTATGAACTTAATATCATTATATATTTGAATAAAATATATCCCATTCATAATAAACAAGACTTACTTAACAAAACATGCATAGGAAAACAAAGCAGTTAACAACCAAAATAATAGTAATATTGAAATATTATTAACAAAACGAGATAAGAGGATAATATATGATATCATAAATATGTTTATGTTCCTGGTATAATTTATTAATTTTTTTAACCATTATACAAGAGTTTAACGCACCCTAGACTAAAGGAAATTACAAGGTAAGGGTTAATTTCGTAATATCATTATTATTCGAGATTGTTTATACGTAAGTATCTACTGAGACATATTTATCATCCAAATATATGTTTCTTATACATGTATTTCAAAATAATATTTATATTCCTAAACTATTTTTGATGTTATTTACACCCATGTTTGAATTTTTTATAAATTTTTTTTAAATGAATATTTATGTTGTTTTCCAAATGATGTACTTTCTGAACTTTTCAATAAATTAAGGAAAGAATGTTTTTTTTAACTTATATAGTGCGATCAGCTATTTTCTGTCATTATAAAGCCTTAACATTTTGAATATTACCTCACAACCTTACTAAGTAATTTTCTAAGGAAATGTTTTCTTTTATAATTACGCAGGCTTTCAAATGATTTCAAAGTAAAAAAGGTATATTTCTAAAATATTTTTAATGAATTTTTTAGATCACTTGCATCTATATTAACATCCTTTGTTGGATTTTATGATTAATTAAGGTTAATATATTATGATACAATCTTCTATAGTGTATTTAAGGTTTTACAATATGTTTGAATTTGGATGTGCTAGTTTGATATCAATCATAGCTTATGGTTTATGTATTAACATTTCATATGCTAGTTTTAATATGAATGTTTATGTTGGTTATGTTTTAACCCTTTCATAAGAGTAATGAATTAGATTTTTTAAGTGTCGGTGGGGCCCCCTGTAGCCCCTCAATGCAGTCGTAGGTCTCATAATGAAATTATGTTTGGGTTTTGGATAATTTATTACCCAATTATGTATGGTGTCTTGGCTGAAGCCTTGACAATGTGTTTAATATGTCCTATATTATATATTCCTTCTTTATAAGGTTAGTTTTTACATGTGATTTTTTGACTAATAGAATATTCATGTACTTGTTTATATGGTAATGTTTTATTTGTTCTTTCCATGTTATGTTCAATTTTATGTTTAAAAGGTGATTGTATTTATTATACATCTTTCCTTAAAAGATTGTGCTTATTTATGATAGCTTTCGCTGAATTATTTACCCTTACTGAGCATTTGAGCTCACCCCATTATTATGTTTCATTTTTCCCATGATGTGAATATGTACATTATGAATGACTTATAGGGATGTGGAAAGGGAATAATAATGTCTTAAAAGGAGTTTATATGTTGCCTTTCATTTCAAGATGTAATGTAAAAATTTATGTTTGTATCTAGTTTTCCCAAGGCTACTAAACTAATAGATCCTTCAAGATTTTACTTTATTATGATCATGAAAATGTAATAAATAATTCCCCGACTCTAGGAAACTAGGGTTGGGGTGTTATAAATTCTTTTTTAGCCTTCACCTTCTTCTTAATAGCACTGTCATTCCTCATTTTTTAAGATATTAGATAAATGTACAAATCATCAAGAGAAATCTCACTTGGATATTTTTTGTTCCAAAGTAGAGACTTTAGAATCAAAATTATTTGATAATATATGAAAAATATTTTCAAAAATATCATCTTCTTACAACTTCTCACTATAGCTTTAGATTGTGCTCACAACTACATTCACCACATTGGAGAAAATATCAATAGTTTCATCATCATACATTTGTAAATCTTCATACTTTAGTAACAAAAACTTCAATTTAGATCGCATTAATTTGTTATTTCTTTCATAGATATTTTGAATCTTATTCCATATTAATTTACAAGACTCAAGTCTTTTGAAATTTAAAAATTCACTTTTATAGAGGGGTGACAAAATAGTATTCTTTTAATAGCCATCATTCTCCAAATTCATCTTATATACCACTACCATATAAACACCTCCATAATAGGGTATAAAACAATTAGTTGTGACTTTCAACACACCATAACTAAAATAAAAATGGTATGACACCATCCTATATTTCTATATGTGATTTTTTTCTAATCTAATGTGTGAATCACCTTGTTATTCATGAAATTGTGACTATCCATAATGTAAACCAAAAAATTAGTAAAAATAAAATTTAATAGATGGAAACTCATTTATCAATGTAAAAATATAAAATAACTAATGAGGGTAACCAGTCCTTTGATACCACTTGAAAGGTAACCTCTAGGATTTGTGAGGAATCACTCATACTAGGGTGAATTAGTGATTAAATTTATTTTTATGTTTCCTTGTTGAAACAACCCTCACCATCAGTTAGTGTGAATATTGATCACTATCCAACATACACATATAAAGGGAAAATAAAATTTTCAAGTTTCAACTCTAAAAATTATAAGGATATTACTTGGCATGATCTGGATTCCACCAAGATCATATAACCCACTAGTTTTAAAATGTAGGTGCAACGAATATGGTTTATCCTTGAAATAATGTTATAAAAAATATCTCAACTATGATAGTTCTTATCACACTATTACAATAATAAGAAACTTGATATCAATAAGAATAAATCATTTTAGACATAGAATTCATTTTTTGATTTAGTGATACCCTATCTATTCTTCTTCAACCTATAGATACTCATGTAAGATCGCTTCAATCTATGATAATTTTCATAGCCCCTTCTTCTTTCACTTCACTTAAATTGATCAATTGTTTCATATTCCTCTCACTCCACCTCTTCTTCATACACACATTCCATTATTTTCACAGTATAAATATTAAAGCATGAGAACTGATTTAAATTTTGAAATCTTAATTCAAACCAATAACTTCCTATAACTAACTCACCTACTCGAACTTAATTTTGAGCAGTAATATCTTTTTGGATCTTCTAGATACCATTAACACTTCCAAAAATGACATTATAGATTTATTTTGAGAGAAATTGATTCCTCCAAGATTGCACGTCATCAAAAAATACTCATAACTAAATAAAACTTCCTAACACGGATTGCACTACGACATGGTACAAAATATTTGGTTTTTTTCCTTCAAAACTCCTTCCACCATAGGTAAAGTCCTTTTGGATATGGATGTTTTGATATATATCCCTTCATTTCAACTACATCTTGGTACACTATGGTCATGGTCCTCTTCTTCCACACGTTTTGGATTGAAACACCACTTGACTACCATTACTTACTTCATGCACCACTACAGGCATAATGGGATTTCCCATTTCACATAGGGAGAACAACACTTCACCACAACATCTTTAATGTATTCATTAATCCATTTTATGACATACATACATATATAAAATCATATTTTATTTTATTGAAAATAATATATAAGATTCAGGACAAAGATAAGGAGGCCTGAAAAAGTAGAACCCGAGAGCATCATTGTAAATGATATCCTTGGATTCCTAAGGAAGGGAACCCAAACTAGAAAACAAAGTAATGAGGCCATCCAGGGGGGAATTAAAGTAAAATAAGAACACTTATTTTTTACCTCATGCCAGGAACAACAGAATATTCCCATGGGGACCACCATAACTATTTTTGGACTTGACTATTTTGCTTCGGAACATCATCAATGCACCATGGAAATAAAAATTCTATCTTTAATGGGTGTTTCCTTCCGAACATTTTTTAAATATTCACCATAACCACAAAAAAAGGAATGAAATTTCCTTTTTTGGGAAATTCCTTCACAAAACACCATCCACTATGGTCATAGTCTTCCTTTCATGGCCATCCTTTCTCCCAATAGCCTTCATCGCTTCATAAAATACCAGATTCACGATAAACCAATCAGGATGTATTAATGGGAATAATTTCCCTTGGAATCATCATATTTAACATATAATATTATTTATTTATTGAAAAAAACATCCAACGCACTCAATCATATCATCCTCAATAATTCTTCCACCTCACCAATCACAAAAAACATCTAAGTACCTATTGAACTCAATTAAAAATATCCAGAGTCACTTGGAGATTTAAATGGAAATATTTGACCTATATTTTAAGAGATTATGAATGAGAATTAAAACTAGAAAATATCCTCTAGTTTAAATGATAATATCACCATACACTAATAATTAAGGTAATTTCCATATTCAAATATGGAAATAATATTCATGAAAATGATATGAATATAAAAGGATAAAATGAATAAATGAGTTGGTTTTTTAGACTTTCAGAATTATGAATATGATATTGTGTGAAAGATTTAAAGAATTATTGTATCAAAGTAATAGGTATAGGAAGAAGATCAACATCAATTTAGCCTATTTGGAGACTCAAGCTTTTATCTAGGATCATTCTTTAATAGGAATCGTTCAATCCTACTAGTACAGAATTATAACTAGTTAAGACTGAACTTTGTAATGGATACAATTTCTTACTCTTTCATATAGTGACTTCTTGATAATAAGATAAGAGTTATGTGTGCATGGGATAGAACCACAACACATCTGGTATATATTCATCCTTTTAGGAGGAAGAACTTGATAAAAAATTCATTATGTTTATTTTATTTCCTGCACCACCATGAGGGTTGAGAGAACTGTGTTTAATAAAAAATATAGTGTTTGGTTTTGAAAAAAAAATTATAAACACTGATTCACCCCACCCCCCCAATATTAGTTTTTTTCACCTTATGAGTGATTTGAATAATTAATATCAGAGAAGGTCAACTATCTGTTATTTTTCACTAATATTTTTTCATAGATCATCAGAAATTAGTAAATAGAAAAGACATACCTATGTTTGATGGAATACATTTTCATATTTGGAAGGAGATAATGGTACCCTACATTATCTATTTATGAATTGATATTTCAAATGCAATCCAATATGGATTCACTATGACAAATGTTACCTTGGTATAGTCTATGATTAGCATGAAAAATATTGGAAGTGATGGAAAGGCTATAAATGAATTATTATCCTCTTTATCAGAAAAAGAGCTGGAAAATTTTATGGGTTATAGAATTCAGAATTCTATTTGTAAAAAACCTCATATAATTTCTGAAGGAAACAAAAATGTAAAGGAATAAAATTTAGAAATCAGTATATGGTAGTTTGAAAACATTATAATGCTAGAAGATAAAAAAGTAGATGAATTATTTACTATGTTCAACCTAGTTTTCAATGACATTAGAGAGTTTATAGAAACTCTTAGTGATTATAAAGTGGTTTTTACACCCCATGTTTATGAAATTATGGAATTTATTATGTATTTTTAGGTTATGGGGTGGGTTGGTTTGGATTTGAGAGGTTTTGGAAGGGTGTATGGTTGGATAGGGAGGGTTTTGGGTTCTCTGGGCTTCACCATGACATAGTGGTAGTCATAGTGGAAGTGATGGTCTTGGTCATGATATTACTATGGTAATATGATGAGAATATGCCCTAAATATTTATATATATATGTGGTATATATATATATGATATAAATATAACTTGTATATTGGATTTCATGAACATGAATTGTGCATATTATTTGATGTGTTTTGGAAAATCGAACTATTCTCCACCTAGGCTATAATTTACACAAAACATTCTATAAGATGAAACAATAAGGGAGTAAATGAATATGATGCATGAACAAACCAAGGTATTTATTCATGCATTTCAATATATGAATAAATGAGATCATAATCAAGGTGTATCCTTGTTTTCCTATTTAAACTATTTCTATATGATGGTAGTGGGTATGGATTCAAATCCTCATTCTTGTAAAAAAACTCCCTAATACCTATAGTTCTCTTATTCTTCCTTCTTTGTAAATGATATTCTAGAACATCATGAATGGAAGAAAAATCCCATCTAAACATTAGATTATTTAGTAAAATCCATAGATAAATATGGAGGTGGGATGCTTTTGTCTTCCACTTGGTTGATCTCTCTCAAACCCATGTGATATAGTTAAAATATGATGAGGTGGGTTCTTTAGTGTAAGGTACACACATTTTACAACAATATTTCTTTATTTTGGTACTTTATACATAATTTCATATTATCTTTCATTGAAGATCCTCAGACAAGGGTTTTTATCACTTATTCTTGAATGGATAATTTTTATTAGAATCTAAAAATCTTTTAGTGGTATTGGAGGGATTCATGATTAAGTTTTATGAAATAATTCATGGAAATGAATAAGAAACTAAAGACAGATTCTCACTTTTTAGGTTTATCGAAAATCTAGAAAAGGTTTTACCCTTATACATCTCAGCTTTATAAAGGTAACCAAGGACCTACCCTTATGAAACTATGATTCATAATGGTAACCAAGGTATTACCCTTACACAATAAAGGACACTTGAGGATTTACATTATGTGAAGGTTTCATATAAAGGTTTTCTATATTTTAATGCAAATGGTTTGCATAATTAAGTTATGTAAGGGTATGATATCGCTTACCCTTAAGCGTAAAGGTTGTGAAAGGTTTTAAAATATCATTTAAAGGTAAATAGTTTATGCATAAAGTTTATATAATTTTTATATGGATTTTGTAAATGTAAATATCCAATTAACCTTACATGAGAGGTAACATAAATGTAGCAGATGTTTTCTTAATTTCTACGTAAAGGTCATACCCTTATGTGAGCCAATAACCATGAATAGCAGTGCTTAAAGGCCACATTAAGGTAAACTAAGACCTACCATTACATGAAGTATTCATGCAAAGTTAATATACTTATTACCCTTACACAGTGCATTTTTTTGAGTTGTGTAAAGGTAAGTAGTGGCTTACCATTACGTAAGAACTTTAATTTGGCGCTATGTAAGGGTACTACCCTTCCATATAGCATCTTCATAAAGGTTGAGGATAGTTACCATTATGCATGGTGTCTATGTAAGGGTAGGTGGAGGATACCATTATGCAGTAATGGGTTCCAATATAAGGGTAAATAGAAAAATCATTTACTTTTTTCAGAATTTAAAATGATTTTTGTGGTTTATAAAATGTTTATAAGTCATTATAAAAGGTATTTCGGGAATATTTAATTTATAAAGGGTTTAAACTTAATTATTTAATTATAAATTTTTTATAATTAATTAAATAAATGTTTATGAATATTTTATTTTCCTCAAATATTAAATGAAAATTATCTAAATACCTTTTAACAAATTATATTACATGAGTTATGATCTAGATTAAAAGTGTTTATTTAGAAATGATAAGTTATAATTTATAATGGGTTATAAATTATGAAATAAGGCCATAATATAAAATTTTTATATTTAAATTATGAATTGTTCATAATTAATTATTTTGAATTGTACAAAATAAAAATGGGGCCTTATTTCAATATTAATTTATCTACATAAAAAGTGTTTTATTGATTGTTATGATCATGGTTTAAATAATAACTAAGTATATTATATTTATATTCTATGAAATTTATATACAATATAAATTAGATTTTAAATTGTTTATAATTCATATAATATCATATATTTCAAATAGAAATTCCATATGTTGATTAATATGAAAGTGTTCATATTTGAATGAAAATAAAAATTTTATATTCAAAATTACAGAATGTCAATAATGGTAAATCTAAAATTATAAAAAAATTAAAATTAAATTTTATTTATGAATTGTTCTTAAATGTTTGTATAATGTTTAAATATTTTAATTTTTCATTTATTTAAAATTTTATTCCCTTTTATATTCATGGTTAGTAAATTGTTTAAGGAATTTGAATATTTTGTATACTTTAGTTTAAGATGTTAAAATAATTCTAGGATAGATCCATGTATTTCATTCTAGGTATGATAATGAATTTAGTTTTTCATTTACCCCAAACTTAGTTTTTAATTGATGTTATGAGCTTGTTTTTAGTTATTGAATATAATTTATTCCTATTAGGTATTAGAGTTATGATGAATTTGATTCTCTCTTGAGTAAATTATCCCTAAGTAGAGGGAATTCAAGCTGGACTACCTACCTACTTGTAGGTTTATGCCTTGTTTAGGATAGTGAATGGGTTTGGTTATTTGTCACTATGGGCTTACTCAAGTGGATAACTCTGTTTTTACATGAAGTGTTCATGTACCTTATACATATTATGAATTCAAATATGTATGAATATACTTGACTTCTAATTTTGTATGAGTAATATAAACTTATGGGTTGTGTAAATATTTACACATCAATAGGGTTTAAATATATTGGTTTAGTGTAGGGACTAGGATTCAAAAATATATTACTAGAAGTATGCATACCTAAAAGGGAGTAACATGAGATAAGATAATGAGATTAAAATCCCCTTAAAATACTAAGTTTGAGATTCCTTCCAAAGTGTAAATTTTCAAGACCTCATTCATCCAAATGATTAGTTTCACACCAAAGTGGGGTGCCTATAGATTATATTATGTAAGGTAAGAAAGTAGTGAGTTATACTAGATCATACTTGTGTAGTTTTATTCCAAAGTGGGGTGACCCTGGATTATCTTGTGATTAGATCTTTTTTTACATTTTCTTTGGGTTACACTGGCTAGAAAACCTCAAGAGTTGGGATACCAGAGGAATAAAGTTTTTTTGTCTCTATGATGGATTAGAAAAATAGTTCTCTACTCAACTATCCAAGATTAATATATGATATGATTGGAATGATACCATACCTAAATAAACAAGCGGTGATTTTCATGCCAAAGTGAGGTCATTTTCTTTGTGAAATGTTGATCTTTTCCTACTGATGGGTATTATGGAGTTTCAAAAGGGGTCATCATATTAGTGGGATAACATTTAATAAAATTCATTGGTGAATGGATAATAATAAATGAAACTATTTTGATAAAATATTTAATTGTCTAAAATATCATAATCATCACTATCAAGCTAAACTTTGTAATTAATCCTTGAAAATGAGAAACTTAATGTAAGTACCTCTTAAGACTAGTAACTTAAGAAAATTTCTTAAGTTAGATTTGTGATTTATGAAATTTTATAAATGAAAATTACATATTCTAGAATAGTTCCTTCCTTAGTAACCAAGTTTTTTATGATTTTAAAATAATTAGATGCAAAATTACTAAAGGGATCTTATTCTCCACTCATGTACTCAATATGATTGGGTACGTCTATTTTAGTCTCATATACTCAATATGATTGGGTGCGTTAAATGATATTCAATATGATTTAATATGTAAAATGAATTAGTAAGACTAAAGGTTTCTTTAAATATTTAGTAGTTATAGAAATCAATTTTATTTTTTTAATAGATATATGATATTGATTATATGATTTAAAAGTTTTGTAAATATACAAAAAGTTGGAACATGAAAAGAATTGAATCTTGATTGTTGTTTTCAAGTAATGGAGTAAAGGAGTTACTAAATAGATAACTTGGATGCTTCAATATTGGATAAACTTGTCATAATATGTGTACTATATCTCATTTATCCATTTAGAAGAGAAATAAAACATTTTTTGTTTAATAAAATGAAATAAGGTGTTTTTGATACACATGGTTATGATTTGTTTAATTATATAACATGATTTAAGGGGATACAAAAAAGGATTTTTATAGTTGGGGAATTTAACCTATTATCATCTATGTATGTAAGGTCCTAGATCCTAGTATCCCATTCCTTTGTGAGTTTTGGGAATCGGAGACACCCAAAGGAGGTTTCAAGGTGTTTTGGAAGGGAAAAAAGATTTAAGATGAATCTCATCTTAACAAAGCATTTTGTTCCATAGATACTAGTGTTTCACCATAGGGGTGGTTTTGTGGCATATTAAGGTTGGTTGTGCTGTAAAAAAGGATTGTGGGAGGAATTCGAAGCCACTACCAATTTTTTAATGATTATTCCATAGAGTAAGGCTACGACATAACCCATATCGGTTGTTATTCCATTGAGTGAGGTTTTTGAGTAGGCCTTACTTAGTGGTCGATTGGCTATGTCATAGAGGGGAAAACTATGGTTTGTGGGCCCTAGAGTGGAATTTGTCTAGTTCTTCCAAATTTGGAACCCATGTGGCATGGAGTCTGGCTATGGCGTAGTCTCTGCTCGGGGTTTCCAAGTTCTAAAATGTTTTGGTTTAGGCTACATTGTATCCCATCCCTAGGTATATTGGATCCACATCATATAGGTTGTCATGTCCATCGGACATGACTTTGACTAGAAAGATTGCATTGTGGTCCCTCATGTTGTGTTGTAGTATTTTTCATGTCATCCCATCCTATGGCATGGTGTAGGGGGGTGCATCGTGGTGTGGTTTTTTGTAAGTTTTTTTATAAATACATAAACCCCCATTCAAACCCACACTTCTCCCAAGTTTTCCTCTCAAACCCTAGTCATCTTAGAGTTCTTTTTAAAGGCTCTAAATCCCCTTTAAATTGGTATTAATCCCTTGATTCTCAAGATCTGTTTTTTGTAATGTGAGGTATGTTCTTCCTTCATTTCTTGTGGTTTATTTTCCATTCAGTATAGTTTTCATCTCATTCTTTTTTTCCATGATATAGTGGTTGATCTCCATAATTTTAATGGATTTTAACTTATTGGTGTTGGTGTGGTTGTGGCATGACATCCATGAAAGGATTAATTTTTCTTATGGGAGAGGTGATTAAAGATCTCCATTATAAAATATGTTCTCGTACGAAGAACGTTGAATCTTTGAAGTAGGGGATTTTTTGCTTCTCCTTTTATTTACATGAAATTGTAATGTAACCATGCCTTATATTTTTGGGTGGTAGTTGAATTAATAAAAATAAAGGATTCACTAGATAAATGACATAATAGTGTAGGTTCAACAGTCATATGTGTTATTCCACTGTGATAATGGTTTGAATCTTATTTTACTAGGTAGTGTGTTGTCAATATTATAATATTTATCATGTTTTTATGCTTGGGTTCATCATTTTAAAATGATTAAATTTGTTAAATAACATAAATTCAGTAATTTTTTGGTTGGATAAAGAATGTGAAGAGGCAATGTTTAATGAAACTGTTGTTCTTCTAGTTTGATGATAATAAAATTGATGCTAATAGTATATTAAATTAAAATTGTTATTCCAAATATTAATGGAATTGGATAAATAAATTTAATTGGGTAATGATTAATGATAATAATAATTAAATTCATGTTAATATGTTTTTCTTATGTAAAGTTTAATGAAATTAGAAGTTATGCTTGAGAAGAAAGTTTAAATAATATAATAGACTATTATAGATGATTCCTTAGGTTACTCATAGTTATAACCTGTAATAATTTAATCACATAATTAAATATATAATAAAATTGGTTGTTTTATAAAAATAATTATTTGGGGTTGAGAGTTCTTGTTTTCTTATGAAGGATAAATTCCTTGTGTTTGGGGCCAAGTGAGCATGTTTTCTTATGAAGGCTAAATGCCTTGTTTTTAGGGCCTAGTTTTCCTATTGACCTTTATTGGATGTTTTTCTTTCTTCTTTTTTCTTTATATGTGATTGGTGATATGTGATTTAATTTGAGCATAGGATGGATGATTATATTTGGGTGGGGAGGCCTGAGGTTGTGGAATTAGATGAAGCATGTGATGATGAGATGTATAGTGATGTGCATGATAGTGATGAAGATGGAATCAGGATTATGGAATGGGTTTAAGTTGGGCTTACCCATTGTTTTACTTAAATCTAGAGTACTTGATTGGTAATGAATCTATTAAAATGTTATATGGATAGGTTTCTTGTTTATCTGCTTTCCTTACTCACTACTTGAGGATGATAGATGTTCTTAGTTATGCATCTCTTAATGGTAACATATGATATTTACTAGACTGCCTACAATTATGTGAGGTTAAAATAATAATAAATTTTTTTAACCCATGGGTTTGGTTCTATATATAATGTTGAAAATATATTAACCTTGAGAAACTATAGACTCAATTTGAATTATGCCTAGAGGACATGTACTTCACTTTGATGGTTAATGAAATGAAATTGTAATAATGTTGAATAATGTTTAATGAATTAATTAACATAATTTTAAATATTAAAAAATGAAAGAATCAATTTAATGAAGGTATTCTTAAAACTCTTATGTGCTTATAGGAAATCTAGTCCCTAGCAGTGGTTGTTGGGTGTCTAAGTGATGATAGTTGTAGTTGAGCTTAATACTAGGTTAATTAATATAGTGTGGTTGTGATATATATGAAATCCTATATATTTTGTGATTTCATATGCTACCCCACCCATTTTTGGTAGGGTGACTGACACTCAGTGGAATCTGGGAGGATTTTTTCCCCAACATCTAGGTTGAGAAGGTACATATGGCTAACTACCCCCTTTATCCCCACTCACTTCTCCTATTATTATGTGATGTAATACATGGTGGTTATATTTCCCATATATGTGTGTAGAAGGATTTTATGTCTTGTGATTATTTCACACACATGTATCTTTAAATATAGTATCCTAGTGATTATTATAGGTATAACATGTATGGATTGTGATGGTTTAAAGTGTATTATTCTGCATATAGTCTATGATGGATTGGAGAATAATACCTCATGTATGATATACAAAATATTGGTTGTGGTTACTCTCAAAAACTACTTGGTTACTATATGGATATTTGGATGGGATGATGATATGATGTGATGCATGAGATGCATGTTATGATACTTGAGTCCAGGTGTCTTTGGGCTGGCTTCTTCTGGAGAGAGATAGATCAAGAAGTATGATATTAGGGAAGAGTAGAAAACCAGTGGGGAAGAATTATTTGGGTACCCTTATTTCATTAATATAATATATTATCTATTCTATGTGATACTTAATGAGAGGTATCTATGGTGAGGTTGGGAACTTAGTATACCTATTTAAGTGATGAGTGATTTTCACTTGTTATTCACTGGGATTTGGTATACTTTATATATATTTTTCATGAGAAGATCTATGGAGGATCATATTGAGTATACATGTTATTCTCACCCTATGTATATATAAACTATTTTTCAAGTTATGAGGATAATGTTGGAGATCGATCTAGCTATTACTAGCTTGTGGTTTTGAGGGATTTGTTTGGTCTTCATGTCTGTTGTCAAGTTTACTTCTTTGGTATATTTATTTTCCTTTCAAGTTGTTTCAGTCTTGTATGACATTACATGTATGTACTATGGATTTATTTTACCTATCTGATAAGGATTTGATTGGCGTATTTGTCTTATCACCCTCTTCCAGATGTTCTCATAAAGGGTAATACCTCCCATTGTATGTTCATTATACCCTAGAAAATGGCCCCCGTATCTCTTGGTTAGCTCTCTTGAGCATGTCATGCCTCTCTTATATCTAGGGTTTCCCCCTGGAGATGGAGATACCTCTTATGGCTTCTATTTATATCATATCTCATTTTTGTTGATATTTATTTTTCCTCCATCTTGATCCCTACCTCTCTATTCCATTTCTAGGTTTTTCTTTTTTTTTCTTGGTTTACATTATCGGATAGATTCTCTCCTTTAGTGACCTTTATTTTCTCTAGGTCCACTCTCTTCAAGAGTCTATGCAATTGTTTAACCTTTTCTAGTCTCCTATGTGCTCTTCTTGTCCTTCCAAGTCAGGTTTTCTTTCTCTCTACAATCATGGATCACTGCCAAGTCCTTTTTCATCTCAATATATTCTCTTTCTCCAAGATCTATCACACTATAATCCATTTCAGTCTGATTTAGTGGATCTCATGGGGTTTTGGAATGTTTTGGTTGAGATCGCATCGGTTTCCTAGGAGTCGTGATTCGTGTTCGTTCTCTTATTTCTTAGGGTTTCAGTCTTCTTCATTGGTTTCACTTCAGACCTTTTTTTTTCTTAGGTGGTCTTTCAATCATGGTCATGTTTTCTAGTCTTGATTGATGTTTGGACTCATGAGTTTTCTATTTGTTTATGGTTTTTATCCTAGGAGACAAAAAAAGTTTTCAATGATGGTGTTTTCGCTTGATGGCATTCACTCATACTCTTTTCTTTCTCCAAGATTCCATTAATATCCTCCCAGTCGTATTTGTGTGGTGTTTATCATGATGTCTTGGTAGGTGAGTTCGAGTGGTAGACAAAATTATAGGAGGTTGCGGTGCTCGGTGATGTGGTTTTTTCTTATTGATGGTTATATTAGTGATGGATGGTCTATTCTAGTGTGGTTATCTATGATAGTGATGATGGTTCCTTTTTGGATTTTTTTGTTTGAAATTCTCTCATGATGGTTTTGAGTTTATTTTTCTGGTGGTTCTTTTTGCTTTGATTGGTGCACTATTAAGAGGTTATTCTATGGCAATGTTAGTTTTCGATGGTCATTTCTCACTGGTATCTTGGTGTGGATGAGATTAATATTTCAGGTCAGGGTATGCGACATGAGATGGCTCATCAACCAAGGAGGTTATGATGGTTTCTCTTTTTCATTTTAAAATTAAAAATTTAAACTTAAATTTTTTTTCTCAATGGGATGTGATGTGGAGGTCAATGATATTTGGAGTGGACATTTGGGATGTGATGATGATCAGGATGGAAGTCTCTCTGCTCAAGGGCTCAGTGATTACAGCTTATCCTTGCATCTATTTTATGTTTTTATTTTTGTAATCTCTAGATATTTTTAAGGTTACCACTCAACCTAAAGGTGTATTTTGAAAATAAAAAAATGATTTTGATTATGTTCATTATACCCTCAGTGCTTTTTGTTAACCCATTGCCTATTGAAGTTGGGATTAGGGTGGCCACCATCCTCCTTATCTCATTGCCAGCCCAAGAGGGGTGCCTTTAGGGGGGAGGTCATGATAGAGTGGTATCAAAGGTTCAGGTGGAGGGATAGGATGGATTTTGGAGTTATGCATAGGTGAGGTCTACATAAGTTGGTCGGGAAATTGTGTCATTTAATTTTAGTAATCAATTTATATATAAGTCAGATCGACTCAGAAACAGGTATTTATGGCACCCAGTGATCTGATGAACATACCTTTTAAGTTTACCAAGCTTGATAAATAGAGTGATACTAGTTTCGGGGTAGAGACCTAGGAAAGGATCATTCATCATTCTCTTTTTCAATTGTTTTGAAATGGGTAGACCTTGGGATTAAATTAAACCTAAAATAAAGTAAAGTAAATTAATTAATTAATTAATATTAAATATTCATTATTCCAAGTTTAGAAGTCTCGAACTATTTTTTTTCTTGTATAGTTATGACTCTAGGTAGACATACCTATGAGGTTTTTGTAGAGGATGTTCAACAAGATGTGATAGTAGTTCACCAAAAAGTAGAGGTTGGTTATGATGAAACATTGAGGTGGAAACTCCAAGATTTTTAGGACCATAGTCTATAGAAGAATAAGTTCTTCATTTTAGAATCAATGATAGAATATTTGTTAGAATAGGTTATGATAGATTTTAGTTTGATTTGTGCTTGTAAAGCGTATTGGGTTTCATTGGACATGACAATGTTTCATAGAGTAATGAGGTATTAGTGGATATTATTCCTTAGGGATCATCAATAATTTTTAGTCTCATAGGATAAGTTTATGTAACAATTCTAAGAAGAGTTTATTTCTTTGACCATGGAGGTGGCCAGTCTTTAGGAGTTGTTTACCCTTCAACATGGGATTTTTAGTGTGATGGAGTTCATAAATAGTTTTAGGAACCTTCTCCAATATTATTCATACTTATTTACAGATGAGTGGACTAGAGAATGGTATTTCAAGGAGTATTTTTTGCAGAGACCCGAAGCTTGATGTACATAGACATTATATTACTTTTGCGGAATACTTAATACATAACAAAAACAGACACACAAGGACCGTAATAGTTTAGTGTCTTTGGAAACTTGGAACGTAATATTCTAATTGTGGTGAAAGATCTTCAACATCTCCCATAAATATCTTCCCATTTTTGTTTCCTTACCTAAAATCTTTCTTTTAATCCTGGTGGAAAAGAAAAAATAAAAAGGGTGAGCTCAAATGCTCAGGAAGGGTAAGCATGGATAAAATAAAACATACCACATACATTTGAACTTAAAAAAAACATGAACATTAAAAATCTTGAGCAACGACATAAAACATGGAAGTACATAAGGTATAGATCATAATGGAACATAAATCATGATAAAATAGCATGGGAATAAAACATGTAACTGTGGCATCTATTAATAACATGTAATGATTTCCATATTATCCAAGTCATTGCTGCCAAGACCATCTTAGTGGACAAAGTCCCTTTCTGAATCGAGTTCACTCCTCGTTTCAGTCCTGTTTTACTGAACCGGTTTAACCTGCCATTCTAGCCATGTATATCTCATGAGATATAAATCTTTACCCAATGCATTGCAGGGAGATATAGGTCCCAACCATCTCATAATGAAATCATTCTTACTTGTGCCACAAAATAAACATACATCATTCATAAAAACCCAATAAATAAAATGGGTTTCATAAACATCATCCCATCATCACATAATCCATATAAAAAGAAATTGATTTCATTTCATAATAAGAAAACTGAAACCATGTATATCATAGAGACATTATACTTGAAACATACTCATATGAAATAATGTTATCTTATATAAAAAATGGTTTTGATAAAACACTTGAAATAAATTCTTGAGGAAAATATCCTTTCTTCTTCAAAACAATTTTATTTTCACAAAATTCCATGCAATTTTAAAAGAATAGAATTTTGTTTAAAATAGTCATGAAATATTTTGGAGGAATCTTCATAAAAATAAGGCTTTATAAAACTATAAAAATCCTTTCATGCCGTATACGTTAAAAAAACATTCTTCTCGTACTTTTTTCGGAAAAGTCAAAAAGTACCTCGTACGAAAAACGTCAAAATATTCCTTTCATATCTTTTACTAAAAACCCACCGAAGGGTAAAATAGTATTTAAAAAATTGTAGGTGGATGGAAATAATATTAAATATTGAGGAAACATGGATTTGGATAATAAAATACACCCCAGTAAATACCAAAGTATAAACAATCTCGGATAAAAATGAGATTGTGATATTTTCCCTTACCTTAGGTCCGATTTGCTTTGTAAGTGTCTGAACCTCCTGTATAATGATTTAAATAATGTCATTGACTTATTCCAGAATCATACTCATTGTTATGATATCATATATGGTTCACTTGTGGCTTTATATTACCCGTTCTTTTGTAAATTCCATGTTAAAGAGCGTTTTTGGTAAAATCGTTTCATTTGTCGTCCGTGTTTTGACTTGTAATTATTCATATGATTACTTAGATCATGGTTACTTAATTCCAGAATATAAAAAATGATTTATATATAATATATATCCAGAATATATATATACATAATAGATCAGTAAATGGAAACAAATACACCGTTCATGGAGACGGTAGACCGTACGTACACACGAACGCTGTTTTCTTTTCCTTGTTGAGTTGAATGGAATTAATTAGATGACATAAATATATATAAACATAAATCCAGTATCATTATTATGTCATATATTTCATGATTACTTATTATATATACTTTATAATCATTTATGAATGGTTAATCATTGTGAATGAATCTCATCGCATCGTGGAGACGGTATTCCGTACGTACGCACGAGCGATGATATCGTTCCCATGATCGTGAAATTTTATTGGAGTGTATGTATACTATTACAAAATCATTATCACTTTAAAATAATCATATATAGTTATTATTTACACCATTATACCCATCCAATTAAGGTGGTGGTGGAAAATAGATTACACCACGGCGTGGAGACGGTATTCTGTACGTACGCACGCGCGGTGATTTCGTTTTCCGTAGGATGGATAGATGGTGAAATAGGGTTGTTTAATACTTATAATAACATATAAGTATATGAGTGATACTTATTTTATTACTTCATAATGAAACAACCTAAGAAGAAGAAGTGGAAGAATAAATAAAGGTGAAAGAATCGGTAACGGAAATTACCTCTTCTTTGAAGCACCTCTTTGAGACCTCCTCTTAGGGCACTAAAATTGGTCTTTGAGGAAGACCAGAACCTCTAGGATGTTTCTAGGGAAGTGGAGAATATAATTTCTCAGGGTTTGGCCGATCTTGAAGGCTCAAAGTTGTGTGAGGAAGAGAGGGAGGAGGTGCCCTTTTATAAGGGAGGAGAGGGGCACCTTTGGAATTCTTAAAAATATTAATTTATAATAAATATAACCCCACTTAAAAACCTCCAAAAATGACTCATATTCGAATATTAGATGAGATAGGGTTGTAATATCATCAACCAATCAAATTTAGACATGTTTGGATCTTATTTTAAACCTTATCATTTTGATTTATCCTTATTTAATCGATTTAGGTTTATTTGTGGTAATAAAATTCTAAATTTTAAATTATAACAAATAATTACTTATTTGTTGTTAATTTTCCATAATTGTTTACTTTATAACATCATAGACCATATAAATTTAAATTTATGATTTTTAAATATTTTTGTGATTTTTAAACAATTTTATAATATGTTATTTTTATAAAATAACAATAGTGTCAATTTTGACACTATTCATTTATTTGAATTTAAATAAACTATATACAGAAGATATGTTCGAACTAAAAGCTTTAATAGATTCATAAAAGTTCATATGTATCTATAAAATTAGTGGAGAACATTAAATAGTTCATATAATATTTATTTTATTATTTTTAAAACCATTTATTTGGTTTATCTCTTAATAAAATAATTACTACAATATTTTTTGTATAATTATTTAATATACTTTTATGTTGCATAAAAATTAAAAATAAAATCCTATGATGAAGATAAATCTATTAACTTTCACAATAATACTTTTACTAGAATTTTTCATCTTAAAATCACAATAGTTAAATTGTTATATTTATTACATTATGAAGGTGACAACTTTGGCATCATTTAAAATAAAATAATATAAGTGTCATAATTGCTTTTATAAGACTCCAAATGGTCAAATATTCGACCATTGGATGATTATAGTTTAAATGTACATGACCAATAAGTTTTTATCAGGTTTTTGTGCCTTTTATGGTAACTATTAGTTTAATAAAAACTATATTCTTGATTTTTCACTAGATAAATAATTTCTGCATCACTATTGTGTCACAATTAATGATAATTATTTAATCCCAAAAAATTCTAAATAAATTCTCATGATGTAGATAATTTTTTTATCTTTCTGTAAACTATTAATTTTCTAAGTTTCATGAAGTTTATCACTAACTTAAAATTATTATACTTATAGTATTTAAGAGAGTGACATGTTGTCACTTTCTTTGGTTTTAATAATAACTAAATTATTTTCATGGAAAAAAGTCCATTAAATGAATCTAATCCAACCCTTAGGTGATATGGGTCGACTTTTAGTCATCCAATAGGATTTTTCCAAGTGTTAGGGTAATTTTATAATCTTATATTTACCCTTAATTACCCGATTTACCTTTAACTATAGTAAATAAAATTTACCATAGTTACTATTCACAATGTCCAAAAATAAAAAGTAGCTTATTAACATAATTTGGACCCACTGATTCCAAATATGGAATCCATTTTTCCAAATTCAATACACAAAAGTTGCAGAAATTAAATTAAAATTAATCTCGTTGTCGAAAGAAAATGGGTTTTTCTTTAAAACATTGCAAAAGATTGAATTGATTTAACCTACGAATTTAAGGTAAAATCAATGCTAATGACATACATTATATTAAATGGTAAAAATATATTCTATTTATACTTTAAAACCATTCAATATTATAATTTAACCACATAAGATATTACGATAAAAAAAGTTGTTTTTAATTAAAATATAGCGTGTTTTTACTATTCATTAAAATATGAAAGTCATCAGAATAAAATGAAAAATTTATCCAAAGTAAATTTTTATTTCTTGATTCCAAAGAATAATTTTATTTTTTCAAATGGAACTTATAAACATTTCAAAAACTAGATTTAAAGTGGGTGTGCCATCAAAAGGTGGCAAAACTGTATTTTTTTGAAAAATACTTATTTTACCCGAAAAAATTATTTTGTTCTTATAACATCTTCTAGAAAATGTGTAAGATGAATAATAATGTTATAAAATTCAAATTTTAGTTAATACTATTCATAACATCTAGTTCATAATAATATTATAATAATATATCGTTGTTTAGTAACACCCGGTATTGCGTACAACACACGCTATCAAGGAAGGTCGCGATTGCGTGTAATGCAAGCCAAGTCAGGGTTGCGTGTTGTGCAAGAATCCTTCATTGTTTCGTATAACAGAATCCAACCATATTTCATTTATACATTGAATATATATATATATATATATATACTCAATGTTTCATAGAATAACTATTATCAAAATTGTGTGTAACACGATCCAAGAATAGTGTTGTGTATACTGCAAGCTAATACGGTGTTGCGTATAGCGCAAGGTAATCTTGGTGTAGCATACAACACAAGACATTAATGAAATTAAAAGAATATTTTTCATAAAATCTCGGGGTGTTACATTCTACCCCCTTTAAAATGAATTTCGCCCTCAAAATTTGTCGGGGTTATAAATGGTTTACTACTCGAAAGTTTGTTTAATAGAAACCCACATCGTAAAAAAGAATACCAAAACATGGATTTTAAAAACTAAAGTATGAAATGTAACGGTTACCCAAATTAACTCATCACGAGGTTTCCACGTATGAGAACATAGGTGAAAATATGGATATGGAAGAAAAATATAACCATCAAGTTTTGATGGAGAGTGGTAGAGAACATGGCTATGAGAAAGCCAACAATCACAAAGCTATTGATTTGTGATGATCTAAGGTACCATCTGATTAATCGGATATAAGGGAAATAGGACAACATTTTTGGTTTTCAAGATCATTTCCCTAAAGTTGATGAATTAAAAGAAATACTTACATGATTTTGGTACAATTTCATTGTTGTTCGTGCTTTGAACAATTTCCACTTCATCTCTTAAAGAAATGAAGTTGAATTTGTTATTCATGAAGTGTTAATAGATCATGTGATAGAATGATGGGTCATTCCATCTGTTTCAAACAAAAGGTTAGCAAAAGTTATCAAATATACATAAGTCCATCTATGGTGAGGTTAATCGTATACAATTCCAAAAATGAACTTATACTTTATATATCATACCGCGTAATAAAATAAAACTAGTTTCTACTAACCAGGGACTTCCTGTAGGCCAGTGGTAGGCGATAAAGGCCGGTCGCACTTCGGTTGTGGGTTCGATTCCCATAGCCTTGTCCGACGCGATGGGTTGTCGCCCGACCTGCGGGTTTTCCTTTTTCTAAAGCTATATTACTATAACATCCCATTAATAATATCAAAAAAAAGTTATATCCTAACTTATGTCCAACATAATCCATTCCAATCTTTAGGCTTATCTAAAATACTTCGGTCCAAGCTCATAGTATAAAGAAAATGATTACTTGAAATGTCACATAACAGTCACGTGAATGCCATCATTTATCCCCCATATATCATAAGATATATCTTGTTGGTCAAATTACAAACATGTGAATACCTTAATCATGTATTCTCTTGAAGAATGAATACCCATTAATTGAACCATAGTGAAAACATGAATGCAGTCAAAAGTTAACTCTTTCCACATACCAAAATCCAAAAATTCTATATACTCAAACCATGATATAACCTTCTCCTTATATCAGTCATGAGCTCATGAATATGGTCAAACATTTCATTTTCTCATTTTCCTTTCATTATGCGCATATCATCTTTTTTCCAAAAATATCTCAATCACATTCTATGGTTACCGGTACCATTGAAAACCACAATATACCAATACATAAATATTAAAATATTCCACGATACTATATACAACATTATTTCGGAATCCCATTACATAAACACTTAATCATTCCACCACATCATTGTCATATTCAACATCGCCAATAGTGATCGCATGTGAATTCCCTTTGTCCTTTGCCTTAAGTGGTTGCTCATGTTGATCATCACTAACCCTTGGATTAGGGCATTTATTAGCATAATTCCCCATTTCCTTGTACTTTATGCATTGAAGTGTAGGTGGTGCGTTCTATGCAGTCTTTTCTTTATTCACATCATTAGAAACCCTTTTTCCATTACTTCGACACTCAGTTGCTCGATGACCTTCTTTTCCACACTTAAAACATTTTCTAGTCCCTTTAAGACAATCTCCACCATGCTTCTTTCCATACTTTGAGCATAAGGAAACATTCATCTTCTTTTCACCATTATTCTGAGATTTCTCTTTGAACTCCATCTTTCGTTTCTTGTCAAAACTATGAGATGGATAAGTAACACCAACTTCCATTTCTACCTTGATAGCACAACGCACAATTTCTTCATAGCTACTGAAGTCTCTTATAGCTAATGCCCTTCGAAGATTTGGTTTTAAGCCACTGAAGAATCGATCAACTTTACTTTCTGGTTGGATGATAAATCCAGATGCATACCTTGCAAGCCTTGTAAAATTCGCTTCGTATATACCTACAGATTCATCATCCTTTTGCTTTAGTTCAAGAAACTCCTTCTCCATCTTTGTTTGAAGAATACAAGGTAAGTACTTATTGAAAAATAAGTTCTTGAACTCATCCCATTCCATGGACTCAATTTCATCTCTTGGCCTCGTATTCTTGATAACATTCCACCATTGATCAGTATCACCTTCCAAATGATACACTGCTAAGATGACTTTATCATGTTTAGAACATTGAAGAACTGAAAATATCTTTCCAGTAGTACTGATCCATTCTTCAGCAACAAGTGGATCATAAGACCCACTGAAAGAAGGTGGACGTTGCCTCATGAAGGACTCAATACACTACTGGAAATAACACCTATACCCACGGTTTCGAGAACCTCCGGCTGCAATGCCGTCGCAATAGGGTTATACCCACGATTTTTATAGAACCATGGGTATAGGTGTAGAAAAATTCACATTACCCACGGTTTAAAAAATCATAGGTATAGACATCTATACCCACGGTTTTCAAACCGTGGGTATACTGATTTAAATCTCCCCATGTATACCCACGATTTGCAAACCGTGGGTATACTGAATTAAAACCCCCGACATGTACCCACGGTTTGGCAAACCGTGGGTATAGACTTGTTCCCCATGTGGTGTAACTACAGCTCCACCTCCCTACCGTTCTGCACCTACAGAATCTGCAATCCTGCAATTCACAATCTTGCAATTCAGATATATCAGAAATCAACAATAATATGAAAATACCTACTATGGTATATCAATCCCAACATGAAAATACAATGGAAATTAGAGGACCTCGTCAAAGCATCTTGACTAAAAAACATAGGAAGACTCACATTCTTACCCTAACTGTAGAATGGGTGCATATTCCCATTCCCTACAAAAGTGCAAATGTTGAGACCCTGGGTGCATAACAACCAATTGAAAGGGCATGACAGTGAAATTTGTTTGGGAAGGAAAGCATGTGGCATTGTAGGGAGTTAGAACTCCACATAGTTGACCTGGGGCCTTGTAAGAATACCTGGGAAAGGGGAGGAAACCATAAGAAATTCAGTGGACAGCAGCATGGGAGGGAGGTGATAATGAAGCACAACTGAACCTTATCCAACAAAAACAATTACAAAAGGTGTTATAGAGACACTGTACAGTGTTTGATTCTCCTAGCAGGTTGCCTCCAAAGAGGGAAACTGACCATGTCATTAATCTGAAAGACGGGGTAGAACCTGTAAACATTAGGTCATACACGCATGTTTTCCATATGAAGAACGAGATTAAGAAGCAAGTACAGGAGCTAGTGGGGTTAAGATTTATCAAGCAAAGTAACAGCTCATACTCAAACCTGATAATAAGAAAGGGGGTGGCAGATGTGTGTTGACTTTCAGGCCTTGAACAGAATAACATTACCAAATAGGTATCCAACTCTTGTAATAGAGGAATTAATGGATGAGTTGCATGGAGAGACTTATTTCACTAAGCTGGATTTGAAGTCAGGGTTCCATCATGTTTGAATGAGGTCAGAGGACATTAGAAAGACAGCGTTCAAGACTCGTGAGGGGTGCTATGAATGTGGTCAAGCCATTTGGATTGATAATGCATCAGCAACCTTCCAAGAAACAATGAACAATATTTTCTGATAAATGTTGAGGGAGTCTTAGTGTTTTTTGATGATATCCTTCTTTACAAGAGGATGGTAGGAACATCGGGCAATGTTGCCACAGCTGCTACAATTAATGAAAAACAATATGTTGTATGCCAACAAAAAGAAATATTCTTTTGGGAGGAGGATGGTGGAGTATTTGGTGCATGTGATTCCAAAAGAGGACGTCTCCATGGACCCAAAGAAGTTGGAATCTGTGGTGAGTTGGTGAGTGTCATGGAATGTTGAAGAGGTAAGGGGATTTCTTGGCCTTTCTGGGTACTCTTGAAAATTTATAAGGGATTATGGTAGAAAAGAGGTTCCTAGGAATAGCTAGAGTATATTAAAGCTTCCTTTAACAGGAGTTGCAATAGGAAAGTAATAGAAACTGAAAAGGGAAATACAATTACAATTGAAATTAGAGGACCTCGTCAAAGCATCTTGATTAAAAAACATAGGTCTAGTTCAGTTTTGGTCATCCCTCACCCTCCCCCCTACCCAGCCCTCCCCCTGCCCAGCCCTCCCCCCCTGCCCAGCCCTCCCCCTGCCTAGCCCCCCTCCCCCTCCCCCTCCCCCTCCCCCCTGCCCAGCCCTTTCCCTGCCCAGCCCCCCTCCCCCTCCCCCATGCCCAGCACCTCCCCCTCCCTCCCCACTGCCCAGCCCTCCCACCCTGCCCAGCCCTCCCCCTGCCCAGCCCCCCTCCCCCTCCCCCTCCCCCCATTCCCAGCCCCTCCCCCTCCCTCCCCACTGCCCAGCCCTCCCCCCCCTGCCCAGCCCTCCCCCTCCCCCTCCCCCTCCCCCTCCCCCTCCCCCCCTACCCAGCCCTTTCCCTGCCCAGCCCCCCTCCCCCTCCCCCCTGCCCAGCCCCTCCCCCTCCCTCCCCACTGCCCAGCCCTCCCCCTGAATCTCCCTACATGAAAGGACATATTGTGGGTAATTGATTTGTGGAGAATAAATGTATGGATGAAAGGATAGTTTCATGAACTAAAATGAAACAGAACACAAAATGAAACAGAACACAAAATGTATGGATGAAAGGAAAGTTTCATGAACTAAAATGAAACAGAACACAAAATGCACCCAACTTGTGAACTAAACAGAAACAGAACTCAACATGGACTCGACAAATGAACTGAACTGAAACATAGCACAAAACGGACCCAAATCAGAAGAAATCCTTTGTAATCTGTAAAACAGAATATATTGTGGGTAATTGATTTGTAATCTATAAAAATTACCTACCTACTCAAGAATGTTAAACATGTATGTCAAAAAACACACTAATCAGAATAAATGTTTACCATTTTTAGATGATAGTAATGTTAAACATGTTTGTCAAAAAATGTACAGATTATAGATAGCAGAAATCACAGTAATCCGAAGATAACATGAAAAACTTGTTTTCCATCAAATTTTAGAATTTCTGGTTCTTAATATGTTTTACATACTAAAAAATTGTAAAAATACCCCAAATTCCACTCGGTGCAGACATAAGGCTTGATTCTGAGATAAAGGTCTAGGTCGGCTTGCTTCAACAGGTTGTCGAATGTGACCAAATCATATCCCCCTTGGAGATAGTACTGCAGGAAAATAAAAAAGACATTAGTTAAAACAAATATAAATTTCAAAAAGTAAATGAAACACTACTTTCCTAGAAGATACAGCAGAATAATGTATCAAACAGAGCTGCATACTGTCAGTAGGAACCAACTCATAATATAAAATCCACATAATGTGAGTTTATCCTCTCTTAACACCCTGTAAAAATTGGTTCCAAATCAGTAAAACAGAATTGTAACCATGAAGACAAGATATAAAATACATGCCCTAGTATATATATTTTTTTGGTTGTAGTGAAATTGAAGGTAATTTAGTATTCAATGGGATTTTATGCAGGAATTAGTTAAAAATTTAACTGCATATGAAGAGAACACAAAAAATATAATACTAAAGAGAAGCATTAGAAGGGAGATGAGGAAAACAGAAAGGAGAATTTTGACATAAGTTAAAATAAAAGACCATTAGAGTAAACCATATACCCAAAAAGCAGTAAAAAAACTGATTAACAACTCACTATAATACAAATTAGAAAATAACCAAAAAGAGACAGGTTTTAGTAAATTATCTGTCATATCTGGAAACCTTGTAACCACTAAAAGGAAAATTTTGAAACAGAGTGGGAACCCTTGTCAATCACCAAAGGAAAACATATATGTTTCAACTTTAACTATCAAATATGGAACCATTGTAACCACTGGAGGGAAAAATATATGTCTAAGTTATGTTTATTCATCCCAATTAACAGAAATTTTCAAACAGTCTGAATAGAAATAGATAGGTAGCAACTGAAGTGTCGACCTTATTCTCAATCACATCGCTCAATCTGCTTTGAAGATAATTCTTTAGCTACTTCAAGTAGAAACAATAAATCTCAAAAGAGCCTCCCCAAAATTAATCAAAGATATCTACTATGATCAATGATGAAGCTTACTTACATGGAATGAACAGGAATTGCTGATCTTTCTAAAGGAATCCACCAAAAGCGTGAAAGAAAAGAATAAAAAGATATTAGTTTTTGTCTAAAAATAAGAAGATATAAGTACATTATATGTAATTTGTATTAGTCAAAAACCAATATATTCATTATGAAAGGAAGGAGTGAGTACCATTCTCAAAGAAAATATGAAACAATTGATGTGAATAAAATTTGAGGGAACTAAAAATTCATTTTATTTAAGAGATATAATAGTCAAAATATATTAAGATCTTTAACTGGAGAAGAAGACATGTTTCCCGAGTATTCAAAAGAAAATGAATTGTCAAGGAGTTGGACCTGGGTGACTCTTCTATTAATATTTTTTAAGCTTGCACTCCTGTCACAAGTTCCCTGTCCTCTAATTTGGATGATAACTCCTCAGTTCCTTCTCCTATAAACAAGAAACCTTCTACTCTGAAGACTTTGGTTTCCAATAGACACTCTTCAACTCATCATCATATCTATCTTTGGAATTGTGTTCAGACTAGATCTTCGTGGCATTCCAAATCTAAATCCAGGCCTGCAATGAAATTTTATAAGGGTCTGGGAGCAGTGCCAGAAAACTATTCCTTCGATGATTAATCTCCTCCTATAAAACTACCAGAGTGTGGGTTGTCCAGTAAAAGAAGATTTTATCTCCAACGATTTTTGTCTTTAATATGTTTCTATGGTTGTAGTTCTTGAAACCAAACAGGTTTCTTCAAATATCAAAGACTATGATCATCATTTGAGAGTACACGGTTTTCTAAATGGATTCGCAGCCAACTCGCATATATGGATATTCTGTAATGAATAAATATCTATAGAAATCATTTCTTCCTCCAATCAATGCATAAATATAAATCTCTCTATGGGATATAGGATGCTTTTTTTCAACTATTTAACCTAAATGCGAGGCTCAGTCCTGTGAGTCCCTTTTGGATGATTTGATCAGCTTTAACACATATGATGCTCCTTAGTTAGTTGGAGGAGACTTCAATATTGTAGCCTCTCTTGGGGAGAAAAAGGTATGTGGACCCTTTACTAGAAGAGAATTTCAGGCCTTCCTCTTGTTCATGGAATCCAATGGACTCTCATACGCGGGGTTTTCAGGTGATTCGTTTAAGTGGTACAATTACCACCGCGGGAACTGTCAGTCTTGGAGCTATCCTGATCAGTGCCTTGTTAATGGAGTGGAGGTTTCTTCCTTTCCTAACATCAATGTTTTACACCTATTTCTTGGTTTATCTGATCACTACCCAAAAATAATCCAAAGACACAAACTTAAAAGCTCTCAGCAACATTCCAGAATAAAGAAGCCCAAAACCACCAGAAATAAATGTCTATCATAACAACCAGAGGCCTAGGGAACTACTCCCTATAGGATGGTTTTGGACTTTAAATTATAATTAACATACCAACTCACCAAGTGTATGAACTTAAACATTTAAAGTGATTCCTAGGGAACTACTCCCTATAGGATGGTTTTGGCCTTTAAATTATAATTATAAATTAAGAATTATGCATGCGTTTTATTTGAAATTTTAATCTTGTTATATTTTTATTATGCATGATGTCAATATAATCCTTTTTTATACTCTCTTCAGCTGCTGGATTATTTTACAGCAGGTGAGCCCTGAACAGAAGCTTCGTATGCAACCAAAAATGGTTCCAAAAAGAAGCAAAGCGACTTTTCTGCTGAGCAACGGGAGCATGAGATTTTTGAGCTTTTTTTTGACTGCCAGGTTTCAGCCTAGGTATGTGATGGGTTTCTTAGGATCGATTGACACTCATGCAACAAAGAGGAAACAACATGGAACCAAAATTCCCATTATCACCATGTATGAAACCTAAATCATGTAAAACTAAAATGAAGAACGTTGTGTACCTTGCACCATTTGAGGCATATCAAAAGTTAAACCCTTTAAGAACTAGTGAAAGTTAAGGGAGAAATAGCCTAACTTTTCAATGAAAATATGTCACTTTTTGATGAATATTTTCAGAGAATAGTTTCTAAGAAGGAAGTGTTTAAGGCTATTGTGACTGAATTATTTCATGCATTAGAGAAGCTATACAAGGTAACTATGAGTGTCAAGGATGCACAATTGAATTTAAAAGAAAACAAAATTAAAGAGAATTAAAATTACCTTAAACAGTTAAGTAAGATTCATGATGAACAAGATAAGTTGTTGAAGAGTGATAGGGAATTCAGGTTATTATCAATGGAAGATAAAAATATCACCCTCAACTTGATGTGTACTAAGTAGGAGATAAAATTGATAAATAATAAATTGGTTTATACTAGACCTTCTCAAATATATGAAAAGAATAATGAAACAGCTCAAGTATCAAGGATGAACTTTCCCTAAATAGGGACACTTTTAGGTTGTAAATATTACTTAAAACATGTTAGGAAAACATCCACCTCAAGCACATAGAATAAGAACACCCACATTCCAAAAGGCCTTGCATACACTAAATCTTTATTATAAAATAGTGCTAGAAAAAAAGTATATACTATACAAATGTGGTTTAGAAAAATATTTGTGAATCATTAACATCATCAAGGATAAATTTGAAAATATTTATGAATAATGGTTCCCCAAACCAAGCCCAAAATATAGGTGAAACAATCTAAAAATAGTTTGCACAAAAATCTGGACAGATTTCAATCAATGAGAAGAGAAAGGGGTTTTTTGGCTGTAGTGGGTGTTACTGGAGGTTTTGGAACTTGGAAATAAATTGTTAGCACAATATTTCAATATATGCAAGTTAAAAAGGTCCTACAAGCATTGATAATAACGTTAAAATTGAGAACAAACCTTTTTACAAAAGAAACGTGTTTCATAGAACAAGAATGAATTATCATTGAAGAAAATATTTTAAAATCTTCAAATACTTTGTAAATTTTAAAACATTTATGGATACAGATATGAAGAATGTTGGTATATGTCAAACCAAGATAAAACCTATGTATATGAAAGTATAAGGACACAATAATAGATATACATGTTACTAATTAGGGAGATCTTGTATCCTAAGGATAGAAACTAATGTTGTAATTAGTTTTATGACCAGTAATAATATTTTTTAAATAATAAAAATGATAAATATGAATCTTACATGAAGAAAATAATGAACCCAAGAAATCCATAGGAAAATCATTCATAGAGATTCTAAGTGAACATTTAAGGAATTTTAACATTTGGACATGAAGTTATCAGAAATTTACAAAGTACAGTTAGCTGGGTTGATTTATTTCCCACTCTATCGACCATAATCGGTCAAAAATAATTTTGAAGCTTTGGATAAATTTGTCTATACCCTAAGCAGAATTACATCTATAAAAAACATACAATAAATTATAGCAAAATGATGGAAATTGAAGTGAAATGACTAGGGTAAATAAAAATCATCCACTTATTCAATGAAAATCAGCTCGCAGAAAGTGTGTAATCAACTTGCTGAGGCATTTGATATAAGAATCAGTGATTAGTTTAAAAAGAATAAAAAATCAAGGAGAAAAAATTACAAACCTAAATGCAATGAATCGGTCGGGACGTTGCTGGAGGAGAGGGATCCTACAGGGGGAAGGGGCACGTTGCTGGAGCTGGAGGAAGGTAGGTGGAGGCCGAGACGTTGAGGTGGAAATGCAGGCCGGGAGGTCGAGGTTGGGAGCAGATGTGGAGTCTGGAGTGGGGATGAGATGGCCGAGTACTGGTGGTTGGATGGCCAGGAGGCGGAGGTCGGAGAGGGGAGTAGAGGGCTGGGAGGCGGAGGTCGGATAGCCGAGAGGCAGTGGTCGGGGAGGGGGGGAGAGGGCTGGAGGCAGAGGTGTAGAACCTAGGGTTAGAGCGGGGGAGCACGAGAGTGAGGAGGAGGGGGAGCAAGAGACATACTGAGAAGATCCCGATGGGGGGGGGGGTGAAATTTTGGATTGAATACCCACGGTTCTAAAAAACCGTGGGTATTGATAAACAAAGAAGGCTTACCCCCACGGTTTATAAAACTGTGGGGATAGATGTGTGGGGATAGACCCCCTTTCCAGTAGTGATAGAATATTGTTCCCTTCTCTGATCATTTGGAAGTCCAGAATGATTCATAGCTTGTGTAAGTATAGCAATAATATTTTTTACTCCATCTACCATAACATTTGTTTGTTCAAGAGGACAATCATTTCATTTTCTATTACATTGATCAACACGGTTCCTTCGGGTTCCAGCCATCATCTAAAACCCAAAAAGAATAGTGTGAGAGGTAAAAATCACACTAGGGAAAACAATATAATAAAGGGGGAGTACCTTCAATATCTAACATCTTAGGTTTAATTCTAAGATGGTTATCACAATTCTAGGACTATAACGTATACTTAACCTTAGGGACACACCTAGACATACCTTAGAAATATCTCTAGGGATCTCACTAAAGTTCTCACATCCTAGTTTCCAAAGGTTGACTAAACCTTTCCTCTGATACCAACTATAGAGACCCGAAGCTTGATGTACATAGACATTACATTACTTTTGCGGAATACTTAATACATAACAAAAACAGACACACAAGGACCGTAATAGTTTAGTGTCTTTGGAAACTTGGAACGTAATCTTCTAATCGTGGTGAAATATCTTCAACATCTCCCATAAATATCTTCCCATTTTTGTTTCCTTACCTAAAATATTTCTTTTAATCTTGGGGGAAAAGAAAACATAAAAAGGGTGAGCTCAAATGCTCAGTAAGGGTAAGAATGGATAAAATAAAACATACCATATACATTTGAACTTAAAAAAAACATGAACATTAAAAATCTTGAGCAACGACATAAAACATGGAAGTACATAAGGCATAGATCATAATGGAACATAAATCATGATAAAATATCATGGGAATAAAACATGTAATTGTGGAATCCATTAAGAACATGTAATGATTTCCATAATAGCCAAGGCATTGCTGCCAAGACCATCTTAGTGGACAAAGTCCCTTTTTGAATCGAGTTCACTCCTAGTTTCAGTCCTGTTTTACTGAACCGGTTTAACCTGCCGTTCCAGCCATGTCTATCTCATGTGATATAAATCTTTACCCAATGCATTGGATGGAGATATAGGTCCCACCCATATCATAATGAAATCATTCTTACTTGTGCCACAAAATAAACATACATCATTCATAAAAACCCAATAAATAAAATGGGTTTCATAAACATCATCCCATCATCACATAATCTATATAAAAGAAATTGATATCATTTCATAATAATAAAAGTGAAACCATGTAAATAATAGAGACATTATACTTGAAACATACACATATGAAATAATGTTATCTTAGATGAAAAATGGTTTTGATAAAACACTTGAAATGAATTCTTGAGGAAAATATCCTTTCTTCTTCAAAATCATTTTCTTTTCACAAAATTCCATGCAATTTTAAAAGAATATATTTTTGTTTAAAATAGTCATGAAATATTTTGGAGGAAGCTTCATAAAAATAAGGCTTTATAAAACCGTAAAAATCCTTTCATACCGTATACGTTAAAAAACATTCTTCTCGTACTTTTGTCGGAAAAGTCAAAAAGTACCTCGTACGAAAAACGTCAAAATATTCCTTTCATATCTTTTACTAAAAACTCACCGAAGGGTAAAATAGGATTTAAAAAATTGTAGGTGTATGGAAATAATACTACATATTTAGTAAACATGGATGTGGATGATAAAATACACCCCAGTAAATACCAAAGTATAAACAATCTCGGATAAAAATGAGATTGTGATATTTTCCCTTACCTTAGGTCCAATTTGCTTCGTAAGTGTCTGAAACTCCTGTATAATTATTTAAATAATGTCATTGACTTATTACATAATCATACTCATTGTTATGATATCATATATGGTTCACTTATGGCTTTATATTACCTGTTCTTTTGTAAATTCCATGTTAAAGAGCGTTTTGGGTAAAATCGTTTCATTTGTCATCCGTGTTTTGACTTGTAATTATTCATATGATTACTTAGATCATGATTACTTAATTACAGAATATAAAAAATGATTTATATATAATATATATTCAGAATATATATATATATATATATATAATAGATCAGTAAATGGAAAGAAATACACCATTCATGGAGACGGTAGACCGTACGTACGCATGAACGCTGTTTTCTTTTCCTTATTGAGTTGAATGGAATTAAGTAGATGACATAAATATATATACACATAAATATAGTGTCATTATTATGTCATATATTTAATGATTACTTATTATATATACTTTATAATCATTTATGAATGGTTAATCATTGAGAATGAATCTCATAGCGTCGTGGAGACGGTATTCCGTACGTATGCACGAGCGATGATATCGTTCCAATGATCGTGGAATTTTATTGGAGTGTATGTATACTATTAGAAAATCATTATAACTTTACAATAATAATATATAGTTATTATTTACACTATTATACCCATCCAATTAAGGTGGTGGTGGAAAATAGATTACACCACGGTGTGGAGACGGTATTCCGTACGTAAGCACGCGCGGTGATTTCGTTTTCCGTAAGATGGATAGATGGTGAAATAGGGTTATTTAATAATTATAATAACATATCAGTATATTAGTGATACTGATGTTATTACTTTATAATGAAACAACCTAAGAAGAAGAAGTGGAAGAAGAAATAAAGGTGAAAGAATCGGTAACGGAAATTACCTCTTCTTTGAAGCGCCTCTTTGAGACCTCCTCTTAGGGAACTAAAATTGGTCTTTGAGGAAGACCAGAACCACTAGGATGTTTCTAGGGAAGTGGAGAAGAGAATTTGTCAGGGTTTTTCTGAGATTGAAGGCTCAAAGTGGTGTGAGGAAGAGAGGGAGGAGGTGCCCATTTATAAGGGAGGAGAGGGGCACCTTTGGAATTCTAAAAAATATTAATTTATAATAAATCTAACCCCACTTAAAAACCTCAAAAAATGACTCATATTATAATATTAGATGACATAGGGTTGTAATCGTATCAAAAAATCAAATTTAGACATGTTTGGATCTTATTTTAAACCTTATCATTTTGATTTATCCTTATTGAATTTATTTAGGTATATTTGTGGTAATAAAATTCTAAATTTTAAATTATAAAAATAATTACTTATTTGTTGTGAATTTTCCATAATTGTTTACTTTATAACATTATAGAACATAAAAATTTAAATTCATAATTTTTAAATATTTTTGGGATTTTTAAACAATTTTATAATATGTTATTTTTATAAAATAACAATAGTGTCAATTTTGACACTATTCATTTATTTGAATTTAAATAAAATATATATAGAAGATATGTTCGAACTAAAAGCTTTAATAGATTTATAAAAGGTCATATGTATCTATAAAATTAGTGGATAACATTAAATAGTTCATATAATACTTAGTTTATTATTTTTAAAACCATTTATTTGGTTTATCTCTTAATAAAATAATTACTACAATATTTTTGAATAATTATTTAATATACTTATATGTTGCATAAAAATTAAAAATAAAATCCTATGATGAATATAAATCTATTAAATTTCACAATAAAACTTTTACTCGAATTTATCATCTTAAAACCACAATAGTTAAATTGTTATATTTATTACATTATGAAGGTGACAACTTTGGCATCATTTAAAATAAAATAATATAAGTGTCATAATTGCTTGTATAAGACTCCAAATGGTCAAATATTAGACCATTGGATGATTATAGTTTAAATTTACATGACCAATAAGTTTTGGTCAGGTTTTTGTGCCTTTTATGGTCACTATTAGTTTAATAAAAACTATATTCTTGATTTTTCACTAGATAAATAATTTATGCATCACTATTGTGTCACAATTAATGATAATTATTTAATCCCAAAAAATTCTAAATAAATTCTCATGATTTATATAATTTTTTTAGATTTCTGTAGAATATTAATGTTTTAAGTTTCATTAAGTTTATCACTAACTTAAAATTATTATACTTATAGTATTTAAGAGAGTGACATGTTGTCACTTTCTTTGGTTTTAATAATAATTAAATTATTTTCATGGAAAAAAGTCCATTAAATGAATCTAATCCGACCCTTAGGTGATATGGGTCGACTTTTAGTCATCCAATAGGATTTTTCCAAGTTTTAGGGTAATTTTATAATCTTATATTTACCCTTAATTACCCGATTTACCTTTAACTATAGTAAATAAAATTTACCGTAGTTACTATTCACAATGACAAAAAAAAGTAGTTTATTAACATAATTTGGACCCACTGATTCCAAATATGGAATCCATTTTTCCAAATTCAATACACAAAAGTTGCAGAAATTAAATTAAAATTAATCCCATTGTCGAAAGAAAACGGGTTTTTCTTTAAAACATTGCAAAAGATTGAATTGATTTAACCTACGAATTCAAGGTAAAATAAATAATAATGGCATACATTATATTAAATGGTAAAAATATATTCTATTTATACTTTGAAACCATTCAATATTATAATTTAACCACATAAGATAGTACGACAAAAAAAGTTATTTTTAATTAAAATATAGCGTGTTTTTACTATTCATTAAAATATGAAAGTCATCAGAATAAAATGAAAAATTTATCCAAAGTAAATTTTTATTTCTTGATTCCAAAGAATAATTTTATTTTTTCAAATGGAACTTATAAACATTTCAAAAACTAGATTTAAAGTGGGTGCGCCATCAAAAGGCGGCAAAACTATATTTTTTTGAAAAATACTTATTTTACCCGAAAATTTTATTTTTTTCTTATAACATGTTCTATAAAATTTGTAAGATGAATAATAATATTATAAAATTTAAATATTAGTTAATACTATTCATAACGGCTAGTTCATAATAATATTATAATAATATATTGTTGTTTAGTAACACCCGGTATTGCGTACAACACACGCTATCGAGGAAGGTCGCGATTGCATGTAATGCAAGCCAAGTCAGGGTTGCGTGTTGTGCAAGAATCCTTCGTTGTTTCATATAACAGAATACAACAATATCTCATTTATACATTGAATATATATATATATATATATATATATACTCAATGTTGCGTAGAATAACTATTATCAAAATTGTGTGTAACACGATCCAAGAATAGTGTTGCGTATACTGCAAGCTAATACGGTGTTGTGTATAGCGCAAGGTAATCTTGGTGTAGCATAAAACACAAGACATTAATGAAATTAAAAGAATATTTTTCATAAAATCTCGGGGTGTTACAATTTTCATCTAGATATCCAATTCTAGGTCATCCCATTTATGTTGTTGGCATATCTCGAAGTGTTGAAAAGAGTATAGGTTCTAGAGAGGTCACTAGCCAGAATTGGGTCATCATGAGAGGGTATTAGTTAGGATTCCTTATGAATTAGTGTTGTAGTATGTGGTTCTCACTTTCCTAGATATAATAGATTTTATATATCCAGGGGTAGGTCTTATCCCTCATCATATTATTTATCTAGGGGTGTCAGCTCTCAGGACTTTTATAAGGGACAAAACATGTTTTTTTTTTGTATGTAGGATGAGGTTATCAGTAGCGATATTCCCTAGAATTTATGGGAAGGTAGAATGCACCAGGTGTTCTACTTCAAGTAACTCTATTGAGGTAGTTTCATCTGAGGTTGTAGTACTAGGATATTCTATCATGGGATCGGTTGAGAAGAGATAGGTCGGGTAGGGGATAGCCTCAAGATATTCATCACCCTCATAGAGTGGATCGTAACCATGGAGGTTGTCATCAAAAGCTCCCAAGAGTATATAGAGAAGTTTGTGGTCAGATTCCTGCTATATCATTAGCATTTTCGGGTGAGATATACATTTATCGAGGTACCCTTTGCTGGTTTCCTACTTGGGTGCATGATTTATTTCATTCAGGAGGTACAGACTCTTTCATATCACCTACCCTAGTCCATGAATAGAGACTTTATATTGTGATACTTTCAGTTCCCTTGGCATTGACTATTCTAGTTAGTGGTCAATCTTATCTTTATGAATTATTTAGATACAGTGAGCTGGTTTTGGGGTATCACCTCTCCTTGGGAGATTTACTGTTTTTATAGATACAAACCTATGATATCATCCTAAGCATGGAATGGATATATTTTGTATAGGGTATTATGTATTTATTCAGGAGGTATATTTTTTTCTATGATACTGATAAAGATTATATTGTTTTCATTAGTGCGAGAGACCCTCGAATGGGTCAAATGCATGTTTCATCCTTGTATTCCTTGTTGCTTAAGATGATGTTGAGTTCATTATAGGTTCATTCGATGGTGTTTCTCAGAGTTGTGGAAGAGTACCCAGATGTTTTTACTGATGAGTTTTTGGTGTTATCTCCTCAATTAAAGATCACGTTCTAGAAAGAGCTACATCTAAGAACTTCTCTAATCTCAATGTCTCCATATAATATGAAACCTTATAAGTTGTAAGAGCTCTGAGTACAGCTCAATTATCTATTATAGTGAGGTTTTGTGAAGTTGGGTGTGCCACCTTGGGGTGTAATAATTTTCGTCATAAATAAGTTTTATGGAATTGTGTTTCCCTATATCAATTTTCTTTTCTTAAACCATGTGATGGTGAATAACCAATATCTTCTTCCATGGATTTATTATTTATTCAATTAGTTGAAAAAGTTAGTCTTTTCTCAAAGATCAATTTTCAGTTAGGATACCATCAAATGTGGATGAAGGATGAGGATATTTTGAAGGCTACTTTTACTTCATGGTAATTATGAGTTCATTGTGATATCGTTTGGTGTAAAAAATTCCCCATCCATTTTCATGGGTTTAATGAACATATCATTCATAGAGTTCTTGGAACGGTTCATGGTGGTTTCCATTAATGAAATCCTTGTGTAATCTGTTTCTAAGGAGTGCCATTCAGAGAATCAATGTTATATTTTGGGATTTCTTTATCATCAGCAGTTGTTCTAGATGTTTTCAAAGTGTGAGTTCTGGGCTTGTAAAGTTCTTTTCTTAGGGAATGTCATGTCCCTTTAAGGAGTAGTTGTGGATCCTTTGAAGATATTGGTAGTTGTTTCTTGGGTATACTCTAAGAATATTACAGATTTATGGAGTTTCCTTTGTCTTTCAAGATATTAAAGTAGGTTTGAATCTGGTTTCTCTCAATTTTTGAATCCTCTAACAGCTTTCACCAGAAAGTATCAAGCATTCTTTTGGACTGAATAGTGTTAGGAAGTGTTTGAGTACCTGAAGGAGAAGTTTTTTAGCAGTTTAATCCTTTGTTTTCTAGTAGAGGGGGTTGAATTTGAGGTTTTCTATGACTTTTCACATCTTGGATTGGGATGTGTTCTGATTTAGTAGAGATCAATTTTTTCTTATAGGTATTTTCAGTTACATTCCCACAAGCACAACTTCCCACCCATGATCTTGAACTGAAAAAAAAATTCCTTGATATTGTGGTGACATAAACTCATCAGTTAGTGTTTTTTTGTTTTTACCAATTGTAAGATCTTGTGTTAATTCTTCTCAATGTCTAACTTGAACTTGCAATAGTGGGAGTACATGGAATTCTAGTAGGATTATGAATTTGAGATTTCATATTCACGAGGAAAGGGAAATGTTATATATAATGAAATGAGAAAGAATTCACATGGTGATGCTTTTAAAGAATATGGGGATTCCTATAGAGTGATGGAAGAGCTCTTAGTGATTCATCTTGATATGGGAGAGGTTGTAGGTAGAGTTTATATTTTCCAGAAAATAGTGCAGTCATATTTGGTGTAGTGTGTGGTAAAGTCCTAGTTAGGGAATTCTAACATAGTGGTCTAGAGAGACCAGTTTTTATTAAGTGACACCCTTAATGGTTTCTATAAGGATGAATAGCACCGGGTGTTATTCCAAGGTAGTATTTTCATCCCTTTAGTGATGCATTAGATAGTTATCCATGAGTTCCATAGCTCACCCTTGGTGGTACCTCTTGGCATAACAAATATACACTGATCTCTATGAGGATAGTTTTGGTGGCATGGGTTGAGTCCTGTAGTTGTAGATTTTTGCTCTCGATGTTTAGATTTTTGGAAGGTGAAGGATAATCATCATGTTCCCAGTCGTTTTCTTTGGATATTGGATGTTCCCCAATGGAAGTGGGAAGACATATCGATGGAAAAATTATCTATTTACCTAAAGATCAAGGATTCTTTGTTTCTATTTGTTTTATAGTTGATCATTTGATGAAATAATTCCACTTTATAGAAGTTAATAAGTTGATAATATTGGATGTTTTTTATGGAAATATCTATAGGAGGTGTTGAGACTCCAAAAAGTCTTAAGGATGATCATCTCTGATTGCAATCCTTGTTTTAGCTCGAGGGTGTACAAAGGAATTTAATATGATTTTTTCTCTTAGATATGCCTTAACATTTCTTTTCATCCACATACAGATGGTTATACATATCATACAATCCATACTCTTGGATACATTTTTTATTCTTATATCCTTGATTTTGGAGCTTCGTGGATGAGGAACCTACCCTTGGTTGAGTTTTCTTACAATAATATTTTTCACTCTATCATTGGTATGGAACTTTTTAAAGCTTGGTACAGTCAACCTTTCCATTCTCCATTATGTTGGACATGGGTTATAGTGTCAGTAATTCTTGAGCCAGAACAAGTCCATAATATGATAGATATGGTTCAAAAAATTCATAAAAGGATGAAAGTATCACAAGATCATTTTAATTCCTATGTTGATCATATGAGGATACCTATGGAGTTTTAAATTCGAGATCATGTGTTCATAAATGTGACTATTCATCATTGGAAGTGAAGGTTTGGTCATGGGAGTAAGATTTATCCCCAGTTTTTTGGTTCTTTCGAGGTGTTGTTTCATGTTGGAGCTATCAAATATAATATATAACTTTCCTCATAGATGATCTGAATACATGATGTCTTCCATGTGTCACATCTCTACCATTACCTTTATGATGATTCCCAAATCACTGATTGGGGTTAGATCAATGTTGATGATGATGTGACCTTCGAGGAGAGGCATGTGAAGATCCAAGACTGCTAGGAGAATATGTCTTATATGCATTATATTTTTTTTGGTTCGTATCTTGTGGATACATGGATGCATGTAGAAGAGTACTCGGGAACGTGATTTGTAGATACACACTCAGTACCTTGAGATTTTTTTAGCTCATCCCTTTTAGTGATTCTCGTTTTTTGGTTATTAAATTTTTCTAGTTTATGAGATGGTTTCATCTTCTTGTATGTTTTGTGGGTGACCTTAATCTTGTTTTAGTGGTATCTCCCCTAGGAGTGTGTTTAGGAGTTGGTGTTTTTATTGCGTAATTTTGTGCTTAGTTCCTCTGGTGAGGTGGTGGATATCTAATGATGGTGATATTCTTAAGTGGTATCTCATTGGGTGGCCATTTATATAACCCTTTCCTCTCTTTTATTTTAGGGTTTGGTTTTGAATTATCGAGGATGATGATTTTTTGAGAGGTATCTGACATAAGGGACTGGATCTTACTAGCCTTTTTCTTTGGTATTTTTGGGCTTTAGAGGTACTAGGAGGAGGTTCCAGAGTATTTTAGAAGATAAATAGAGGATTTAAGATTAAATCACATCTTAACAGAACAATTTTCACTATAGAGACTAGTGATCTACTATAGGGGTAGTCGTTATGGTGTAGTGACGGTGGCTACAACATAAGAAGGCTCGAGGGAAGAATTTGAATCCACTACCAATTTTGGAATGGATGCATCATGGAGGTAGGATATGGTGTATCCTGAATAGTTTTTTGTGACATGGAGTGAGGCTACGATGTAGGCCTTCCTTAGTAGTCAAGTGGTTGCAGTGTGGAGTAGACAGCTTGGGAATAGAGGCCATGGGGTGGAATTTGATTTGTTCTTCCTTATTTGGAACTCCTCTAATGTGGAGTCCAAATGCATCCAGTTCTCTACTTGGGATTCCTAGGTTCTTTGGTGTGGTATTTTAGGCTATTTCATAGCCCCTCCTTGGGTATATAGGATCTACACTATAAAAGTAACTACGTTCCATGGATATACCTTTGACCATAAGACTCTAACATGGTCCCCCATGTTGCGCTATAGTATTTCAAGTGTCATCCCATTCTATGGTGTGGTGTAGGGGGTTGTTCTATGGTGTAGTGTTTTGTAGGGTGTCTATAAATACATAAACCCCCATCTGAACCCACTCTTCTCCTAGGTTTTACTCTTTAACCCTAGGTTCCCTAAAGTTATTTTTGAACTCCTTTTATCCCCTTTAGATATAGTTTAATCCCCATATTCTCAAGATCAATCTATGGTAATATGAGGTAAGTTCATCCTTTGTTTATTTCATTTTATTCACCATTAAATATATTTTTCCTCCCGTTATTCTTACCATGATATTGTGGTTTATCTCCATCATTAAAATGTAGTTTCTATTGTTGTTTTTGGTACAGTTTTGGTAGGGCATCCTTGGTAGTTTTCTTATGAGAGATGTGATTAGAGATTTATGTTTCTATTTTATTCTCATGTGAAGAACATTGAATCTTTGGGGTAAAGGATTCATTTATTAACATTTTATTTCAAATAAATCATAAAGTTACAATTCATTAGATTTTTGGTTGGTGGTGGAATTAACACTAATAAATGATAACTAGATTTATGAAATAATGGTTTAGGGTTAGTGATCATATGTGTTCTTACACAGTGATAATGGTTTGCCTCTTATTTTACTGGATAGTGTGCTATATATCTTATGTTGTTTATCATGGTTGTTATTATTTTTTTCATAATGTTTTTATACTTGGTTTTAGCATGGTAAAATGATTAAATTGGTTAAAAAACATATATATAGTAATTTTTGGTTAGATAAAGAATGTAAAGAGGCATGTTTAATGAAACTATTTTTCTTATAATTTGATGATGATCAAATTGATGTTAATTACATATTTAACTAAATTTGTTCTTCCATTTATTAATTTAAATGAATAAATAATTTGAATCTGGTAATGCTTTTTGATGATAATATTAAAAGGCATGTTAATGTGTTGTTCTTCCCAAAATTTTAATGAAACTGGAAGTTATTCTTGAAGATCTTGTTTAAATAATCTAATATCTTGTTATATATAATGCCTTAGGTTACCCATAGTCATAACCTATAATAATTTACTTGGTTAATTCAAGATGGAATAAATCTAGTTGTTTGATAAATATAATTTTTCTGGATCTAGAGTGTTTGTTTGCTTATGAACCCTGAATGTCGTGTGTTTAGGGCTAAGTGAGGTTGTTTTCATGTAAAGGATAAATGCCTTGTTTTTAGGTCCCAATTTTCATATTTACTTTTTTTTATACCTTTTTTTATCTAGATGTGGTCCTTGCTATGTGATGTGATGTGATGTGGGCCTCGGATGACTGATTAAATATGGGCATGGGGGCCTGAGGTTGTATCAACATTTGACACTTATAATGGAAAGATTCGTGTTGATTTGAATAATGGTGATAGGGACGGAACCAGGATGAAGGATTGGTTTAAATATGGTCTTACCCATCATTGTGCTAAAATCATGGATGCTTTCTTATTAATGAATCTATTTAAAGGTTGGATGGTCTAGTTTCTTATTTATATTCATTCCTTTTCCACTGCCTGAGATGACTAGATGTTCTTGGTTATGAATATCTTAAAGGTAGATTAGGATGTTTCCCAAAGTTCCTAGAATTATGTATTATTAAAATAATAATAAATTTTTTAACACATAGGGTCGTTTCTGGCTAGAATGCTGAAAATTTGTTAACCTTGAAAAATTGTGGACTTGGTTTGGATTATTCCTGGAGGGTATGTACTTCACTTTTATGGTTAATGAAATGGAATTTGAATAATTTCCATTTATGTTTAATTAATTAATTAACATAGGTTTAATTTTGTAAAAAATCAATAATTATTTTAAATAAGGTATTCTTAAAAAGCTTAGGAGATTATAAAAAATCTAGTACCTAACGGGTTGGGTGTCTAAGAGACGATAGTTGTAGTTGATCTTAGAACAATGTTAATTACTATAGTTTTTTTTAGTTATATTATATCCCATATGAATTTTAATTTCATATGATACCCCACCCAACTTGGTATGGTGACTGACACCTAATGGACTTTGGGAGGGTGTCTTACCCAACATCCAAGTTTATGAGATACAGATGGTTGGATACCCCATCTGGACCCACTCTCTTCTCCTTATAGTATTATGTACTGGTATGCATGATGGTTATTTTTCCTATATATTTGTGTTGAGTACTATGATTTCTTTTGGGTATTTCATACACATGTATATCTGGATATAGTATCATAAGGATTGTTATAGGTATAATTTATATGGGATGCGATGGCTCGAGGTGCATTAATCCGTGAATGGGTTGTGATGGCTTGAGGTATAATACCTGATGTATGATGCACATCATACGGGTTGTGTTTGATCCTAGAAACTACTTGTTTTACTAAATGGATATGTTGATGGGATGATGAGATAATGTGATGCACAAAATTCATGTTATGATACTTGAGCCTAGGTGTCTTCGGGTTGGATTCTTTTGGATAGATATGGCTCAGGATGTACAATGTTGGGGTAGATAAATAAACTAGCGGGGAACCAGTAGTGGGGTACCCTTGATTCATTACTATAATATATGATCACTTGTATGTGATACTTAGTGAGAGATAGCCATGGTGATTTTGGGAACTTAGTATACCTATTTAGGTGATGATCTAGTTTCACCTGTTGTTCATTGGGATTTAGTATGATTTATGTATCTTTTTCACAAGAGGCTCCAGGGATGATCCTACTGAGTATACATGTAATGATCACTCTATGTATATATAAATTTTTTTGGGTTAACAAGAAAGGGTTAGGGATTGTGTTTTATATTAATATCTCATGGTTTTACAGGAGTTGTGTGGGCTTCGTGGTCACTGTCAGGTTTTCCTCTTTAGTACTTGTAGTTTTTTTCCTATATTTTTAGTCTTGTATGACATTGTATGTAAATAATTGGGATTTATTTTATCTATCTGAGTAAAATTTGATTGGTTTATCTATCTTATCTTTGTCTTTTTTATGTTTTCACATAGGGTAATGTCTCTCATTATATTCTCATTATACCCTCAGTGCTTGTTGACAACTTATGGCCTATTGGAGGCAGGCCTCAGGCGGTCACCATCCTGCTCTTATTTCTGTCCCAGGAGGGGTACCTTTGGGGGGGTCATGATATTGGAAATTTTATGAAAATATGATTTAATTCAAATAATTTTTACCCAATATTCTCAAATTTTTGGGAATATATATGAACTAGGGATATGATTTATAGGTTCTAAAGTGATATATAAATAGTACAAGTAGGTAAAATATCAAACTATAAGAAGAAAAATTGGTTGAAAAGTTCAACAATGTTTCTTTAAAAAGGCAATCAAGGTCATTGAAACCTAGGGTTTTCAAGAAGGAATATCAATAATTCAATATGGTTGGATTATCCCAAAGATATACCTAAAATTGGTTATGAAACTCTATGAAATGTCTATGTTAGGTATGAATGTTATATAAATTAATTTTTGAAGGTATGTGATACCAAAGGTATGTTTTAAAATTATTTTCAAATAAAAATGATCCAAACACATAGAATACCACATCTGATATAGTTTATTTGTTTAATATTCCTACTAAAAGTAAATAAATGTTATTTATTAACATGAAAGGGCTTGTGTATCTTAGAAAGAAATTATATAAGAAATATAATGTCTAATATGTTAATAGGAGTATTTTTGTACTTAAGGAAGTTCAAAGTTAACAAATAAAAAAATTAACAGCCTAAATTTAAAGTAAATTTTACTGAATAAGAAATTTAGGATGTATTACTAAAAAATAATTCAAGTAGTTTCATTAATTAAAAGAAAACAAATTTATATAATATGGTTCCTAGGATTTGATGATTAACTTAGAAAGAGATCAAAGTATACAACATAAATTGATATCATAACATTTTATGTTATAAAGTTAAGATGTTTTAATATGTTTAATAAGTGGAACAGTTAATAATATGAGTCCTAAGTCTCACCACTATTCAAAATAGCTTACTTTATATATGTTTCTCACTAAAAGGTTTAGTAGGATAGTTTTATTATATGTTCACATAGATATGTGACATGGATTACATATTATGTAATTTGTTAATAAAACCTAGAAAGTGAAGAAAATATAAGGCTAGTCTAGTAGTTTATCATATATGATATGATAAACGGGTGATTATGTTGTTTTTGTTAAATATTATTAAAGAGTTTAAGAATATTAAAATGTATCATATTAAAGGCAACCTCCATTTTATCATTCTTTCACTTTATATAAATAAATGTATATATAGATATACATTTTGTGAAGTGAAATGATAATTGACCTCTCAAAGTATGCCTTTGAGTTTTTCCCTAATTGATGTTCGTCGTGTAGTATTATAGGATATGATGAAATTATAAGGTTAGTATGAGTAGGATTATTTTATATAAATATATAATATTATCATGATTGAAAAAACAATTAATATTTTTTTTATGCACTGGATGACCTACTAAGTGTACCATGTGAAGTGTCATACAAATGTATTTGGTATACTAGGGGTGAATGGGTTTTATTTGAGTCTCCAATACCTAAGGTTGGAAATATACCTTGCATGAGAGACTTCATACTTTGATACCCTACTTACGCAAGTCTATATACTAACTTAGATAATACAGTGGTGGTTGGGTATGATGTTGATCATGTCGTTGGCTGGAGCTTAACCAAGATGGAATTTTTCATCTCATATGATGAGTATGAAATATGGTCCCTCGATTAAGATGGACTATGGGAGTGTGAGACTATACCTAGATATTATATATATATATATCCAGATAAGGTACATGTGATGTTATTATTCATAAGGATGAATGATATGTGATTTATTCATCGATCATATCAGTCTTTTCTTAGAGAGTTGGGAACATATGAGTAGGCTATATGGGATTGAAATTGTAACAAACCATCCTGGGATGACCCAACCCATCACCTGAACTATCCCACCACATGGCTTGAAGCATGTTTTTGATCAACATGTGTTGGAGATAAGCACTGGGCATAACCAAACATCTCTTGGGAACAATTTCACCACTATTAAAATGGCATGACCCACACATGGAAAGGGATGTCCATACCACTATTGTTAGTGTAAATGGTAAAAATAAAAATCTAGAGTACACAAATAAGACTAATAAGATACCATAGGAAACAAAAATACATCATATACAAAACATGCCACAATTGGACATATATACATGGTATCTCAAAATAAATACCAAAAATCAAAAGAATGGGATCAAAGACAAAAAAGGCCCAAAAATACATCCCATCAGATATAAAATCCCAAAATTTCTCTTCATGATCCAACTTGATGAGACCACATATCCTCCATTAACCAATGGATGATGATAATCAAGAAGATCCACCCTAGTACATAGTGACCTTGCCTTTACCTGGGTCCTACAAAACAAAATCTATAAACATACAAAGTCCCAAATAGGGTGTGAGACACAAAGCCCAGTAGGATATCACTATGAATCTATTTAATTCTTTTACCCATCAAAACCAGTAAACATTTTTGTAATCAATTTCAAAACTAAACCACTTTGGAAACATACCATTTTCAAATAAACCTTCGAAATCCCTTTGGTTTTCCTCTCTATAAAAAATGGTTTTACTAAACAAAACAAAAACATGGATCAAGTATATAAACATAACCATAAGGATTAACATTCTCAATATAACAAATAAGGTATAACCAAGGGCGAGAATAACATCAAAAACATGTAATCACATCAATGGAAAATTTTCATAATAGTAAAAAAACACTTTTTAAGTAAACTGGACAAGACACACAGTTTTCTAAACTATGTGAGGCTATTTTATACCTCAAAATGGGTCACATTATTTCCCCTGGGTGTCACATGGTTTGTAAAACCATACCTAAACCATGATTAATCACCCTTCCACCCTCTACAGCCCCCTCACATAGTTAGCTACACAGTTAAGAAAATTGTTCACTAACCATGTGCCTTATTCTATCCCCCAAAAAATCCCCATTTTCGACACCTATAACCCAAGAAAAAAATTAATTAGCCAAAAGGTAAATAAAAATAAAAATTAGATGTACTAGTGACATGGCCAGTATCACAAAATCCCCACTATGCCACTTTCTTCCCCTAGAAAGTCCTCAGGCTTTGCTAGAAGAAAATAGGTGAGGCCACATCTCTCTCACCCAACCTTACTTCTCCTATTTCTCATGGTTATCATCTCCTCGCTACATAAGAACATGGAATAAAGAGATCTATTTTCCAGGGAGTACCTTTTTTTGATGATCCATGATACGAACTAGCTACTCCACTATGGTTTCATCAAGATCTAACTCCAAATATTCTCACTCCAACACATGATATGGTTCTGGATGGTATTTCTTCATCTAGTAAATAAGAAATATTTCTTTGATAAAAGTGAAAAATAGTGGAATCTCTAACTGATATGATACACTCCCAAGATTCCTGACATCATGAAATGTCCTGACATAACATGGCACCAATTTCCCCTACTTTCTCAAATGGTGGTGTCCTAGACGAGTGGATACCTGAAGAAATCCCTAATTACCAAACTAAAACTCCAACGGATGATGAATATGGTCAGTATATTACTTTTAGAGACTCTGAACTCTCAATAACCATTTTTTAATTAGTCAAAATGTCTATATCATCTCCTAGATGAGGCTCAGTCCCATCATGGAATGTTCACCCACAATATCCAAGCACAATAGGGATTGGAATGGATTCTCAAACAATTCATCAAATGGAGCCATCCTGATAGAGGTATGATAAATTTTATTATAAGAAAACTCGACCAATGATAAGTTTCTATCCCACAAACCACCAAAATCAAGAACACATGCTCGCAACATATCCTCAAGAGTTTGGATAGTCCACTTAGAATGATCATCCATATACAGATGATACATAGTACTCAGCCTCAACTGGGTTTTCAAATCCTCCCAAAGTCCCTTACAAAATTATTAAGTAAAACAAGCATCCCTATATAACACTATTGCTAAAGAAAACCCATTAAATGAAAAAGACCCTTGAATATATAGGTGTATGAGGGCCTCTACCCTATTTGACTCTTTAATGGGAATAAATTGTTCTGATTTCATCAGATAATTGAGAATCACCCATATGGAAGCTTTCCCACTCATAGTATGAGATATCCCGATCATGAATTCCTGGAGATCTTGTCCAAATTAAATACAAAATGTGAAGTGGTTGAAATAACCCAGATGGTATCTAATGCTCTGATTTGATCCTCTGGTGGGCAACCAATACCAGCCTCTAAAGGGATAAAACATATTGTTTTCCCTAGAGTGAATGGCCCAATTGGAATGATGAACCTCATGCATCACCTTCTACCTTAGGCTTAAAGTAATAACCAACCACTTCATAACGAGAAGATAGCAATTGGGAAACTGAGACCAATCACCTGAGGTATCCCCACCATTTAATTCGCTACTAATTTTCTGTAACTTAGAGTCAGATGCCTACTCACTTTAAACCCAATTGAGAAGATAGTGTACAAGCTACACACTGGAAAAGAACAACAGACCTCTATACCTCTCCACATTCAACCTTAGATCAAAAAACAATCTCATTAGACCCCAATCATCTGCTAATTCTTGAACAGATTGAATAAGTAGCTTTCTACTTAGAGCATCAATGACCACATTCCCCTTACTGAGGGAATAATAAATGTAGAAATAAAAAATGAAATGTTGTTCCATATAGAATCTATATCTAAAGTTCATATCCCACTGAGTAAAAATTTATTTCAACCTCTTATGATCCTAATACACTATAAAATTTTTCCTAAATAGGTATTTTTTCCATGTCTTCAATGCATTCATAATAGCTATTAATTCTAGATCATGAGTGGGATAATTCTTCTCATATGGGCATTGTTTTTGTAATCCATAGGCCACCACATGGTCATATTGCATTAGCACACATCCCAACCCCACACTATATGCTTCACAATACACAGCATAATCCCTCCTAGACTCATAAATAATCAAAAATATTTGGATGTCAAAAGTGTCGACAATAGCTCAAAATAACTCTGCCACTTCTCATCCCACTGAAAATTCACCCCTTTCCTGGTTAAAGTCATCAAGGGAGAATCTTTCCTAGAGAAGTCCGGAATGAAACTTTTATATTAATTATCCAATCCCAAAAAACTATATATCTTAAATAAATTCTTTTCCTTCTCCCAAGAAATGACTACTTTAACTTTCTCTGGATACACTAAAACTCCTGCCTAAAAAATCACATAGCCTAAAAAATTCACCTCCTGAATCCAAAACTACCACTTGGATAATTTGTAATAGAGACGATGATCCCTAAAAACACCCAAAAAACATCCATATAGTTCTTATAGTCCTCCACTATTGTGGAATATACCAATATTTCATCCAAAAACACCACTAAAAAAGATTCCAAAAAGTGATGGAAGATATGATTCTTCAATGCCATAAATACTATAGGAGAATTGTTAAGCCAAAATGGAATAACTAAATACTCAGTATGATCATACCATCTCTAAAAGGAAATATTTGGGACATTCTATTCTCAGACCCTCAAATGGTGGTACCCGAATCTCATATCAATTATTGAAAACTATAGGGCTCCCCTGAGCTAATCATAGAGTTCATCGATTCAAATCAATGGGTATTTATTCTCCATGGTCACTTAGTTAAGCTTAAGATAGTATATTCAAATTCAGAGGCTACCACCCACCATCTTTAAAAATATCATTGATGAATCCCATGGTGACACCCTGATATGGAAAAATCCATTTCCCTCAATATCCACCAGCTTATAATTCAAATCTCTCAACTTGGATGGAGCCATTTGGTAAGATAGAAAGAATATCGGGCTCATCCTAAGGATAATATCAATTGTAAAATTGATCTATTTATAGCATAGAAATACTGAAAAATTTCCATAAATATATGTGGTTAACTTTCTAGGACCATTATAAGTTTTCCCATTGAACCCTACTCAACATACTCAAGAAGAAACCTAGACAACTGGCATAAAATAAATCCCAACTCAGAAGCAACCATTCCTTCCCTCCCTTATCCCGAATCCCACTTTCCCTGAAAGATATGAGTGATACTTTTAGGGTTAAGGAATTATCCCTTGTAGTAATAACAATTGACCAGAACCTTGAAGTTTATCAACTAATCTGTACTGATAATAAGATAAAAATTTTCTAGGTCCAAAATAAGGAAGTCCCATAAGACTTCCTTGATAGCTACCAAAACATATCACTCATGTCACTTGAAACCTTTCTCATTCTTCCTATAAAATGGACTTAGAAAATCCATAACATAAGGTATAAACTCAGCTCTCATTCCCAAAGCATCAATCGATTTCAATAAAATGAAGTAATGGGATATTCCAGTGTCGGGATGGCTTAGAAAATGAGTCAACTAGTATGATCTTCGGTGCATGGAGATGACCTGGATCAGACCTTCCCTATATCTTCATTCACTGGTGAGAATATCCCTTACCATGAGGGTAAGATATTTTACTCTTGGAACCCTCTGATTCCACCTTATATCCTGTCAAAAAAGTGGATCCCACACTTCTCCCCCCATGAAACCAACTGATAGAAGCATTGGATATGCAATAGATGTCCACACTGGTGGAATACCCTCATAGACTCTAATCAATTTGGTCGGGTTTTTCCAACCTTCTCACTTTGATAACAAATAACTATTTTATGTCCTATAGAAGCCACAAGAGCTGAACATGATGAATCTTGGACACTCTTTACACTACCTATCTAAGACTCATCATACTTTTTCTTATACCCTAATGAAGAACTCTAGATTCTACCCACTGAAGGAACACCATCAATACTTATATTTTTGGTCAATTCTACCTATTCCATAGGTTTCTTTTCAACCACCTCTAAATAGGTTGATAAGTAAAGAAGTATGATCATAGATATAATCTCTGGCCTCAATCCCATCTTGAAATGTTGATCCTTAAGGTAGTTGTTCACAAGGAGATCTGAAGTGACATGAACCAACTCGATAAATATGGAAACATACATCATCACTGAATGATCCCCTTTATCCAACTTCAAGAACTCATGTACCTTTTCCACTCTCAAGGTCACCAGATATAACTGCTAATTAAAATCCTCCTTGAATGTTGTCCACATGATATCCCCATGCCTCCTCAAGAGAACCATCAAATCCAACCACTTTCTACCCATTACTTTCAGCACGTATGTGGAAAAGACTACATTAGAGTTCTCAAGGGTCTTGAAGAACTCAAATATTTTCTTGATACGATCCAAACACTCCTCAAAATAATTGGGTCCCCTATCTCCATGAAACACCAGTATATTTTTCCTCGTAAACTTTTAATCATGTTCTATCATCTATGACTTCTCTCAACCACCCACTTGACCAAAGTATTAGATCATACAAATAAAAAACCCCCGCCAAATTCAAATAAAGAGGAGGGTTTTCCTATGGGGTATTCTCCACAGCACCCTCTCTACACCTAGATGAGGTTCTTCTGGGATAAATTTTTTACATAGCACAAAATATAAGATTAATCGAGCACATGATAACCGAGCTCAAAACAAAACTACAATCCCAGACCACCCATGGAAACTTGGGGTTCAAAATGAATAAGAGCTAGATAGGCACTCCCTTATTCCTACCTACCAATTATTGATGGTCCTAGATCATTTATACCATTTACTCTCAAACAAAAAACATCCTCTGATACCATTTTGTAATGAACCAACCCAGGTTAACCAAACCTGTCACCTGATCTATCCCACCACACGGCCTAAAGCACATTCCTAATCACCACAAGATATCAATAGGTACTAGGCATGACCAACCATCTATTGTGAATGGTTTCTCCACTGGTAAACTGGAATGACCCATCCATGGAAGGGGACATACATACCACTATCATTAGAGTTAAAATCAAAAATAAATATTCTGAGTATGCAAATAAGAGTAAGAAAATACCATAGGAAATAATAATACATCATATTCAAAACATGCCACAACTGGAAATATATTCATGGTATCTCAAAACAAACCCCAAAACTCTAAATAATGGGAAGAAATACAAATACGTACCAAACATACATCCCATCATATACAAAATCCCAAAACAACTCCTTATGAGCCAACCCAGTGAGACCATGTCTCCTCTATCAACCAAAAAATGGTGGTAATCAAAAAGATCCTCCCTAGTACATGGTGTCCTTACCTTTACCTATGTCATGGAAAATGATGTCTATAAATGCATGAAGTCTCAAGAAGGGCATGAGGCATAATGATCAATAGGATACCAACATGAATCTATTTAATTATTTTACCCAGGAAAACCAATAAACAGTTATGTAAAAATTTCAAAACTAAACCACTTTGAAAATAAACTTCTTAAATTCATTTGGTTTTCCTCTACAAACAAAATGGTTTTTCAGAACAAAAAAAACATGGATCGGGTAGATAAACATAACCACAAGTAATAACATGCAAAATATAACTAACAAGTCATAAAAAATGGTGATAATAACATCGAAAACATACTTTTAAGTGACATGGATAGGCCACACGGTTTGGATGCATAGTTTTTCAAACCATGAACCAACTGTGTGGGGCTACTATCTCCATCAAAATGGTAAGAAAAGTTTCCCTTGGGTTTCACACAGTTTGAAAACCATGAAATAATTGTGTGAAGCCGTATTATCACCCTCTACATCACCCTTTCACAGTTATCCACAAAGTTAGAAAAATTGTGTGCTAATTGTGCACCCTGGTCTTTCCTCCTAAAAATTCCCATTTTCAACACCTAATACCCAGGAACTACAAGAAAAATCCAAAAGTAAAATAAAACTCAAAATTAGATGTACCAGTAACCCAGCGAGTGTCACAGACATGCTCAATGTCTCATGGTCACTCGATGTCTATGAAAAAGTGAAAATATGAGAATGCATGTTTTCATATAATGCAGACCGGTGGATATAGGTATATATATATATATATATATATATATATATATATATATATATCTTTTTAATAGAGATTATACAAGATCCATTTATAGATTTAGTAGCACTGATTATTTATTAGAGGCCTCTCTTTTCTTAGATATATGTATTCAAATAGATTTATTTGTTTTCAATGCTATAAAGGCCCATCAGGTCATGCTTTGTGGTTGATTGAATGGGTATTGAGTTTTACATGGAGTATACTCTAAATGTTTTTCAGAGTTAATACAAAAGTGTTTTTTATGGGTTTTCATACGGTATTACATATTATGTGATATGAGGTGAAGTTAATGATAACTTTAAAAAAGTGTTTTGGAATATATCCAAAATATTTTTGGATATGGTTTCACAAGTCATGTATACGATACAATATAAGGGTAACTAGCACAAAGTCTATTAGGATTTAATATGAGTCGGAGATTGATGGGAATATTACCAAAAGATTTATATATATATGATATATATTAACAACTATACATATATATATATATGATATATATAAATATATAACCTGCATGTTGGATTTCATAGACATGAATTAGGTATATTATGCTGTGTGTGCTAGACACTCAAACCATTATCCACCTAGGATATCATTTACACAAACTGCTTCCTAATATGAAATGATAAGGAATTAAATGCATATGATTCATGAATTGACCTTGTTTTTTATTCATATATTTAAATTCATGAATAAATGAGAGGATAATCTAGGGGGATCCTTATTTTCCTATTTAATATACTTCTATATGATGATAGTGGGTGAGGATTCAGATCATTATACTCAGCCAAAACTCCCAAAGAACCCTATATCTCTTCTTATTCTCTTTCATATTAGATTATAGAACATCATGAATGGAAGAATAATCCCATCAGAACATAAAATGATTCATCACATCCCATGTATACCTAAAGAGGTGGGATGCTTTTTTTTACTATAGTGATCACTCTCAAACCCATGTGATGGATTTCAAAGATGATACAATGGATTATTTAGGGTTAGGTACATACATTTTATATCATTGTTTCTTTATTTTAGTATTTTATATGTAGTTTCATATTGTGTTTCATGGGATATCCTAAGACAGGGGTTTTTATTGCTTCCACTTGATGTGAAAATTATTAGTAGACTCCAAAAAAACCCTTCAGAATAGTGGTTGGACATTATGTTGTAGGATGAGCCATCGGGTGGAAATAGTGAGTGGTTAGATGTGGTGTATTACTATGATTTACAGAGGCATCCAACCATGTAGTAAAAAATCATCATGTTATGGTGTTCCCATTTTGTTGTCTGTGGTACATTGTGAATCTACCTAGGTGAAATAAGGAGAAAACCATAAGTGTGGTGATGTTCAAGGGTATAAAGTTGGGGGATAGTTAGCCTATTGTAGGTAGGTGGGAAATTGGTAGGGAATATCCTCTTCATCATGGAGGATTCCATGGTCTTTGGAAAATATCCAGTGAGATATCTCTAGGTTATAGTGGGTTTCTATTGTGGATATGTGTGGTCATATTTGTGCAGGTTGTCCAAATTGACCTGGGAGAATGCACCACATTATGACCCAAGGTGTGGTTCCATTAAAATTTGTTTTTAAAATAGTCAAATCAACAACTTCATCTTGGGGGATTTATGTGCTTCCATTTTTAACCTAATTAACTCTCATAAAAACATTCATTCTTCCAACCATTACAAGGGATATTGAACCAAATGATAATAAAAGGTGACTTTGGGTCATTCATCCTTCTAAAGATTCTTCCCAAACATTATTCTAGATAAATATATTTGAGTTTGGTGTATTTTTACTCACTCTAATTATTCCAATAACTTTTAAGCATGATAGATTGATTGGAAATCTGGTGGGTCATTTCCTCTACTCGGACCAGTGACCTCACACCATATGTTATATAATTTCTTCGAGGATTTGTTTTGAATCCAAAGTTTCCAAGAAAATGATATAAAGTATCAGTATTTATATTTAAGGTGAGATATAGTGGTATCAAAAGGTTTTCTACAAATCATGGATCCAATTTTTCCCTTAATATGGTTGTCTTGGACCTAATTCCCTCAGCTACAGTAAAGGGATACATGGGATTTCATAGGTGTCCTTTCCTTTGGATACCTTGGGATAGGGCCATCCTCTACATGTCATGGGGGAGTGTGGAGAGGAATATTCGGTTTTTGAAACACTATGAAATAACCTTGAGGTAGAAGATCCAGGAACCAATGAGGTAATAATTTCTCCTTCCAACCATAAAGTGGTGATATCCATGCATTCACAACCTAAGATAGATTATGTTTATGAGTGTTTGAGACAATATTTGGGGGGAGTAAATGATAAAAGTAAGGGGTCTGAGGGACCTTTGATCTGGAACTTGTCTCCCTCCTCATATGAAAAGGTTTTGAATTTCAATGGTGGTGCTACTCAGGTATAGTATTCGTATGAGTGTGATGAAAATATTTGAAACTAGGAGCTGGAAGTGCAGGGAACATATAAAGTTCAAGGGGCTAGGATGAATATAGTGAGTAGGTTAGGTTAAATAAGGTCCAAGGACACTATTAAATTGGGGAACCTCTTTGAAGGGCTGGAAGTAGAGGTTCAAACAAAAGAACAAGGGGATCTAGAGTAAGAGAAACATCCCAATGAGTAGCAAGAAGCATAGTGGGTGGAGTCAAAGGAAGACAGTGATAGATACTGCTTAGTAGATAGTATAAAGGGAATATATAATAGAGAAATTCACATCCTGAGAAGGAAGAAAGGTCATAAAGGGAACTGAGACTCTAGCAGTTGCATCATGACTAAAGGGAAGAAATCTAAAAGAAGGGAACACTACTCCTATTTTCTTAAACCGATGGAGACTAGGTCCGATCAGAAATCTCAAATCAAGTAAAGGGAGGGAAATACAGATAAACATGGAAATGAACATGATCTAGTCATACACTAGGAGAAAGAAATGTTAGAGGAGGTCATACTAATTAATCCCCCCCAGAAGATGTAAACAAAATAGTTGAGAGACTTTTATTAATTGATTTTATGATGAGCATAGGGTGTGATTCAACTAGAAAGACCTCCTTATAATCATATGTTTCAATGAAAGTAAAATAAATGTGGAAGATTTTATTTAGATGTGGTGCAAGTTCATTGAGCACCTCTAATACATCATCAAGGAGGACTCAGGAACAAAGGTAAGTACACTTCACTAGAAATTTTTTAGGTAAAATGATTTTAATAGAGTAATTTTATAATTCAATGGTTTTGTGATCTATTATGGTGTGTGAAAAATGTGGTTATGGAATATAAGACTTGTGATGGAGTCATTTTTTGAGGGTTTCCACTTAGCCCTCAAAAGCGGTTCTTTGAAAATAGAATATATTGATTTGGAGGTCTAGTTTGGAAAAATTACTTTGTAAAGTATGGGTTAGTATGTGTGTTCATATTGCATTGGAAGGATCAATATTGATTTATACTTATATTTAATTATATATAGGGAACATTTGATTACTTTTACAAGTGATGAATTGGGTTGGAAGAATAGGGGTTCCACTCATGAGTTGGTTCTATTCTAGGAGTTTCTCTTTGGTGATGGATACATGAATTGGGTGTGTGAGTTGTTGTGTGGGTGGTTTTGTGGAAACTATGGATTTAAAAGGAAAAGTAGTTTTGGTATCCGTTATCTATATGATTTTATTGGATTGTGTATTGTTTTACTCTTACCTCTCGTTTAATATAATTATGAGCTGCCTTATTCTTATTTAAGTGGCATGTGTGGGAAGTCTCCAATGGATTACCTATTAAGTCAATTTACTCACCCTATGAATATATTCTTTAGTGTGTATATATTTGTTTTTCTTTATGGTATAGGTAAAGGGAGTACCTCTTAATTTCTAATGAGATTTATTAATGTTTTGGACTATGATGGATTTGAGTTCTTAATGGTAGTTTTTATGTGGATCATGGGAGTGTTTCATATGAGCACCTAAACATTAATTTTGGGTCTTTTTGCCCTATATTTTTAATATTACTATTGGATATTTCACTCTGATTATTATGATGGATATGTTATGTATCGAAGGATAGTATTATTTCATTCATGCATCATGTTTACACTTTATCTTGGGGTGAAAATCTATTATTTATTTTATATGTAAGTGTAAATCTTTCCAGATGATATTACAAAACCCTGGGTATTTATTTCCAACCTTTGGTGTTTGAGAAATTTCACCTAAGGTTATTAGCATTTTGTTCCTATCTAAGCCAATGGGTTGAGGTTGATATATTAAAAATGGCATCATTTGGGTATGGTCTGTCAGTTAGGATGGTAGTCATAGAGATAGTATGTGTTGATATTTGAAATGTAGAGTATAAAAATTCATAGCTAACCTATTTTTATTGAAAATTAATCTATCAAGGTGGTTCGCTATAACAACCCAACTCTTTATTACACATTAATACATGTTTTATTACATAAAATTACACTTAATACAACCCAAAATATCAATAATTCTAGTGTATTTTGGAATTAGGTACATATCATAACAACTTATAACATGGGATACAAAACATTATTAAACACTTCCTTGACATGATCATAACGTTCCAATGAACTTAAAATTGTATGGGATATCCTAGGGACAAATATAATCAAGGGATAAGATATAAATCATAGTAAGGGAATAAACAAGGCATAACATGAAAAATCTGATACATGTTATACAATAGGCATATCAATGGAGCATAAAAGTTACATGAATAATAAGGCATGATATAGCATGATAATCATAACATGGGAAATATGGAAACAACTTAAAACATTAAATCATAAACTTAGGTCAAGGATTAATCTGCAAAGACCTCATGATAGACAAATTCCCATAAATTAATCAGATACACCCTTATCCCAACACGAAATATCATGATACTAAACATTACCCATTGTATTGGAGCACTATCTGGGTGCACCCATCATAATCGTTTCATTCTCATGCTTAAGTGTTCCACATAGATCATAAAACATGGATTCATTCATAATAATAATTTATTCCACAATAAAGGAATGTGGTATAAATACATTAAAGTCACCAATAAATAAGTATATGTTAATAAATGTGAATACCCTTGATAGAAAAATGTTATGGTATTCACTACACAATTTTTTTGGCATGAAAATCACGGTGAAATTTTGGCAGCATAATGGCATTACATAAAAATTCATAAAAATGGTTTATGAGATAAAAAGTGGTATATCATCATTTATAAATCAATTTTAAGTAAGAGTTACATTTAAATACATTTCACAGCATTATTAAATTGAAATAGAATGCATAATTGCATAAAGAATCTAGAATAAAGAAGATAAGGTGAGGATTCCTTATGGAATTTAAGTATAGTAAAAATAAAGGTTCATAGGATGGATAAATGAGATTTAAAGGTGATATAATCATTTATAAATCAAATGGAAAATAAGGGGGATATGGAATAACATATACCAATATAAGAAAATTGTAATTAAAATACATGACACAAAAGGAGTGCTTGATAAAAGAGGAGAGTGGAAGATCCCTTACTTGAATGTGTGACTCTAAAGGATTAGGAAGTACTTATTGAAACGTTTTTGGTGACTTTATAGGACTCTATGGAATGGATATAAGTGTTTTTAAATGATCCAAGTAGTTTTAGTGAAGATAAATGGGATATTGGGTGGGTTTATACAGGAAAGTAGGGGGTTTCTTTATTATTTAGGTTTTGGACTCTACATAATAAAATATCTAAAACCACAAACCATCCCATGGGTTTTACAATGGTTTCTTCCAAATGGGATTGATTTACATTATTTTATAAGGGAAAGAATTTAAATTATTAAAATATTACAATCGATGATGTGGATGTGAGTCACACTCTTAAAGAAATGATTTTAAAATCTTAAACAATATCATAAGTTTTGTAGGTCTCAAAAGGATTTATAAATTAAATAAAATAAACTTAAAATCACATTATTTTAAAGTAAAAACATATATATGTTACTGTATCCCATTTATATTACTTAATATAGCACCTTTGGGTCATTATGATGTCATAAAATACAAAGTATATTTATACGGTATTTAATTTTTACCTAAAAATTCAACTATCACAAAAAATTATGAAAAATTAAACATTGGATAATTTCGATGCTCTAATTCCAAAAATAATATTAATTTTATCTAAATAATTTTACAAATATGTTAATTTTAACTTTTAAAATAATGACCAATATTTATTGAAAATGATTGGTATTTTACAATAATAGTTTTTGAACCCTAATAAAAATTACATTTGACATCATAAAAATTATATGGAAATTTAAATTTGATAAATATTATTTAATAATAATATTCCATTAAAATATTATTTATTTCAAAAATACATTAATTCATAAATTCATTAATCAAATCTGAATATTAACCAAAAATATAATTTTTTATTTAAAAATCATTTACAAAGTAATAATAATAGTATGAAATTATATTCTTTATTCTATAAGAAATATTGTACATATTATTATTGCAAGGGTCTTGATACATATCATTTTAATACACTAGCATACTCCCTAAGAGTAAGTTTAACGATGGTGGGGATTTCATGGGGTCATTTGGAAAACATGGGTTGGACTGTGATCTCAATGAGCTCGAACTTATACCAAATATGATTTCACTCATGCTTAAGTTGTTGGATCTCAGCTTGTGATTGGTTTAGGAAAAATCCCAGAAATTCTATCCCCCTTGAAGGCTCTGATAAATGGTATTTATAGGGTATAATCCTACTGTTAAAGGACATTACTTCCTTTATTTGTGTTAATTGGACTTGTTAAAACCTTATATTTATACTAATCCTGTGATCATTGTTCAAAATCTATATTAACAATGGTAATAATACTTAATTTTCATTTAAATCCAATTGTATATAATAAAACAAAAGAATTGTGTGTGTTTTCTATAACCATAATACATTTAATTGAATCAAAAGGGGAATTTTATTTATAACAGTTCGGGTCGTTACAATATTCCCCCTTTAGAAATTTCAACCTTTAAATTTTCTTTTCCCACACTAAAACAGATGAGGGTAACTCTTCTTCATCACCTCCTCTAGTTCCCATGTTTCTTCTTCAAACTTTTGATTTCTACACAACACATTTACAAGGGTTATTGTCTTATTTAATATAACTTTTTCTCTACAATAAAAGATCTTCACCAGCTGCTCTTCATAGGAAAGATCATTCTCCAATGGTACCACCTCTGGATTGAGTACATGTGAGGGGTTTTGGATGTACTTTCTCAAGAGGGATATGTGGAATACATTATTCACTTGATATAGGTTCAGTGTTAGTGTTAGTCGATAATCCAATTATCCAATATGATAAAGGATCTCAAAATGGCCTATTTACCTTGGAAAAATATTTACCTTCTTCCCAAAACTCAAAAATTTCTTCCATAGAGATATATGAATGAATCCCATGTCTCTAACATCAAACTCTAGGTCTCATCAAAAATTGTCAAAAAATATCTTATGTCAACTCAGAGTAGCTTTAATGTGCTAATGAATGGTCTTAACCTTCACCACCATTTCCTTAACCATTTTAGGACATAGAATTTTTCATTCCCCAACTTCATCCCAACATAAAAGTGTTCTTCCCCTCTTTCCATAAAGGTATTCATAGAAAGCCATTTGGATGCTTGAGTGAAAACTTTTGTTGTAAGAGAACTCAACCAAAGGAATATTTTAGTCCTATCCACCTTTTAATTCCATTGAACATGCTTGCAACATGTCTTCCTACGTCTAAATATTATTCTTAGATTAGACATTAGTTTGATGATGATAGGCCATACTAAAATTCATCTTAGTGTTTAGAGCATGCTGGTTACTTTTCCAAAACCTGGAGGTGAATCTTGGATCTCAATCAGATAAAATTGATAGTGGAACTCTATGTTGCCATACCACTTCTCTAATGTATATCTGTGCCAGTTGATCCAGTGACAAATCCTCTTGAATCACAATGAAATGTGCAGTATTTGTAAGATAATCCACAACAACCCAGATAACATTCTTTTCTTTGTATGTCTTCAAAAGTCTGATGAAAAAGTCCATGGTGATGTTTTACCATTTCCATGTTAGTATGGGTAAGGGTTGCATCATCCCCTTAGACTTATTCTGTTCATCCTTCACTTGTTGGCATACCAGGAACTTTGATGCATATTCAGTGATCTCCTTCTTCGTGTTGTCCCACTAATAGTGCTCTTAGAGATCTCGATACATCTTTATGTTTCCTGGGTGAATGGATAATTCAAACTATGTGAATCATCCAATAGTTCCTTCTTTACCTTAGGATTTTATGAAACACATAGTCTTGAATGAAATCTCACAATTCCTTATTCATTGAAATTAAACTCCAAGGATTTCCCTTTTCTTATAGTTTTCACTTTCATATGAATTTCCATATAATATTTTTGATCATCCTTTAACCTTTCCAAAAGATATGGTTCATCAATCGTTTATGAAAGGGTTGATGATGTTCCTTTCTTTATGATTCCCATGTCCATATTTTTTAAATCTAATAAGATCATATTCTTCTTAATTCTCATTAATGATATAATTGTTGGTTCCTTTATACATAGAGCATATTTAAACATATTTTCTTTACCATGATGGCAGTGGATTGAGAATTCATAATCCTTGATGAGATCTAACCATCTTCACTGGCGCATATTAATCTCTTTCTATGTGAATATATATTTGAGGCTATTGTGATTAGTATATATCTCACACTTCTCCCCATAGAGATAATGCTTCCAGATTTTAAATGAAAAGATCGCTACTTCCAACTCTATATCATGCATGAGATAGTTTTACTCATGAATTTTCAACTTCCTTGAGGTGTAGGCAATGAATTTTTCATTTTTTAATAACACACAACCTAATCCCTTCTTTTAAGTATCACTAAAATTTACAAAGAGTTCCCCACTTGTGGATAGTGTGAGCACGAGGGAAGTAATAAACCTCCTTTTAAAATCCATTAACCTTTCTTCATATTCATAATTCCAAGAAAACTTAACTCTCTTTCAAGTTATCTTGTTAAGAGGGTTTGAAAATTGTGATAAATTCATCACAGATCAGCGATAATATCCAGTTAACCTAAGGAATATACTAATATCTATCATGGTTGTTGGCCTCATCCATCCTTAAATTTATTTTTCCTTTTAAGGATCAATATATATCTCATTACTTGTGATGATATTCCCTAATAATTATACTTCCTTCGACTATAACTCACACTTTTTTTACATTACATAGAGATTATCCTTTCACAACGTCTTTATCACAGTACTCAAATAATCCCCGTGATCCTCCTTGATTTTGGAGTATATTAGAATATCATCTATAAATACTACCACAAATTTTTCATGGTAATATCTAAAGACTCTATTAATCAAGTCCATGAATATTTCTGAGCATTAGTGAGTATGAATGGAATTACTATAAAGTCGTAGTGCTCATACCTTATACAATAAGTAGTCTTGCAGATATGCTCCTTCTTCACCCTAACTTGGTAATATCCCAGCCACAGATCCACCTTGGATAAGTATAGTGCTCCATGTATCTACTTGAAAAAATCATCAATCTATGGGAAAGGATACTTATTCTTTATCATGATCTTGTTGATCTCATGGTAATCAATTCAAATGCGCATTGACCCATCCTTCTTCTTGAATAAGAGGAGTGGTTCACCCCGTGGTGAAGCACTTAGTTGTATAAACCCTTCATCTAGGTTCCTATGTAGTTGTTTATTTATCCCCTCAAGTTTCACAAAAACCATCCTATATAGATTCTTGTATATTGGAAATGAAGCAGGTATAATATCAATTGAAAATTCAACCTCTCGGCTAAGAGGAAGACCAGAAAATTCCTCGATAAATACATCAGTATATTCCATCACAATAATAATGCCTTCAAGGATGGTTATTTCTATAGACTCCATCATTTGAGAAAGATATGATTTCTCATAGGGAATTAATATATATTCTTGATATGATAGTGCTAAAGAAGATTCATCCTTCTCCTTACAATTTTATAGAATCAGGGGTCGATTCTCCATATGGATATTGGTTTACTTCTCATGGTAATTTATGTTGTCTCTATATAGGTAAATCCAATCCATTCCTATGATTGCTTCAAATTAGGCCAAAGGAAGTATAAAAAGGTTCACTATGAAGTTCACCCCACAAATTTTGAAAGGGTATGAGTTGTATACTTGGGATACAATAATTTCCCCATTTTTTTCACTAACATCTCTACTTATATGCTTTGTGGTGGTGTTTGAATAGTTCTACTAAAATTTTTTGATATGAAGGAATGCGTATATCCAGAATGGAAAATTACATTCACTATTCTTAAATGAATAACTAGAATACCTATCCCCACTTCGTTGTCGATATTCACTTTGGTAGGTAGTGATGGACAAATCTCACCCCTTTTACCTTGGATATTGTTGATTGTCTCTTAAAACCCTTGGCTTGGGGCATTGGTTTGAAAAGTTCCATGGTTCCTTGTATTTGAAGCAATGGACAATGCGTTTAGGGTTGAATGAAGCATTTATTTTCTCTATTTTATTCATGGGTTTCTCCCATCGATAATTATTAGCTTAGTTTATTTCCTTCCCATGCCTAAATCATTTATTTTTCCCCCTTATGTAATTTCTTGGGTGCTTCTTTCCACACCTTTGACAAGTGGGATGATGAAATTTCTTAGGACCATTATATTTCTCCATAAGACCTCCAAAATTAAACTCTACTTTCCACTTCATATCCCAATAAAACACTTGGGAATCATTGATCTCTATTTCAACTTTTAGGGAGCATCAAAAAATTTCTTCATAGCTATCAAAGTCATGGATCACCACGAATTTTCATAGACTAGGTTTATCTTACCAAAGAAGAGGTCAGCCTTGTATTCAGGGGAAATGAAAAAACTGAAGGCATATTGTGAAAGTCTTGTGAAGTTTTCCTCATATACCCCAATATATTCTTTGTCTTTTTTTATTATAAGAAAATTCCTTTCCATTTTAAGATGGAGAGTGCAAGGAAAATATTTATCAAAAAACATTTTCTAAAATTCCTTACACTCCATTGCTTCGATCTCTTCTAAAGGATTCATATTCTTGATCAATTTTCACCAATGATTATCTTCTCCCTCCATATGATAAATATCCAAAATAACCTTCTCTTGTTCGTAACATTAAAGGATGGAGAATATCTTCTCAATTGAGCTGATCCATTATTCCTAAATTAAGGGATCATATGATCCATTGAAAGTATGATGCCTTTTTTATATGAAGCTCTCGATTGTGGCTTGTTCTCTCTCAGGGGGTTTTGGGAACTCCTCCTGGTCTAGGTTTTTATTCATAACTTGAGTTATCAGATAGAGTATCGTGAAAAAGTTTTCCACTCCCGTTCTCATTAGGTTGGGCATCTCATTGGGGCAGTCATCACACTACCCTTCACCTTAGTTGTTAACCTGATTACTCCTATTTCCATCCATTGTAAAGAATAAAAAGAAATTTTGGATGATTATATTAAACAATTAAACACATAAAGGGTAATTTAATGACATTAAAGGGATACCTTATAAATTATATTTATCTCCTTAACTTATTAGTTTCTATGCTTCAATCTATGTTATCCATGATTCATTACCTAACATATATTATTATGTGAATTTTTTTATTCCTTTAATAATGGTTTGTAATGAGCTTATAAATTTACCAAATCATATCCTCTGAGAGTCTCAAACTAGGTGTGCAGTTAGGCTCATTTTCATTTACCTGATTATCCCGAGTCATGCCCAGAACATCTTTTCAGAGTTGTTACTCCAAGGTACATCTATTCTAAAACCATGTTCACTTATAGTATACAAACATTGGTTTATTTTTTGAATAAATCACTTAATATATACTAACCAAAATTTAGGGTTGTTTTCTTATACTTAGTCTTATCTCTAATCCTTTTTTTAGAGATTTATAATCCTAATCCCAAAAATAACTAAAACCTGGCTATGATACCAACTATAACAACCCTGATATTTATTACACATTAATACATGTTTTATTACATAAAATTACACTTAATACAACCCAAAATATTGATAATTATAGTGTATTTTGGAATTAGGTACATATAATAACAACTTATAATATGGGATACAAAACATCATTGGACACTTCCTTAACACGATCCTATATTCCAACAAACTTAAAACTACATGGGATATCCTGGGGAAAAACATAATAAAGGGGGTGAGATATAAATCCTAGTAAGGGAATAGAAAAGGAATAACATGAATAATATTATACATGTTAGACAATATGTATATCAATGGAGCATAAAAGTAACATGAATAATAAGGCATGATATAGCATGATAATCATTACATGGGAAATATGGAAATAACATAAAAAACTGAATCATAAACTTAGTTTAAGGATAAATACACCAAGACATCATGGGGAAAAAATTCCCATAAAGGAATCAGGTACACCCCTATCCCAACATGACATATGATGATACTGAACATTACCCCATGCATTGCAGTGTTATCTGGGCGCACTCCTCATAATCGTTTCATTCTCATTAGTAAGTGTGCCACATAGATATTACAACATAGATTCATTTATCATAATAATTTATTCCATGATCAAGGAATTTGGAATACATACATGAAATTCCCCAATGAATAATTATATGTTTATACAGGTGAATAACCTTGGTAGAAAAATTGGTATGGTATTCACTACATAATTGTTTTGGAATGAAAAATCACCGTGAAATTTCATCACTATAACGGCGTTACATAAAAATTAATAAAAATGGTTTATGAGAGATAAAGTGGTATTTAAACATTTTTAAATAAATGTGAAGTAATAGAGACATGTAAATACGTGTCAAAACATTATTAAATGGAAATAAAATTTATAATTTTATAAATAATCTAGAATAAAGAAGAGAAAGTGAGGATTCGTTACGGAATTTTGGCATAGTAATGAGTGTACATAAAGGTTAATAGGATGGATAAATGAGAGTTAAATGGAATATCATTATTTATACATAAAATGGAAATTAAGGGGGGTATGAAAGAACATATCCCAATATAAGAAAATTGAAATTAAAAGACATGACATAAAATGACTGCTTTATAAAAGAGGATAGTGAAATATCCCTTACTTGAATGTGTGACTCTAAAGGCTTGGTAATCACTTATTGAGAGCTTGGGGGTACCTTGGGAGGAATATAGAGAGTCTAGGGAAGATTTTTTTATGTGATTAAAGTATTTTTAGAGAAGATAAATGGGATATTGGTTGGATTTATATAGGAAAGGAGGGGGGTTTATTTATTATTTAGGTTTTGGACTCTACATAATAAAATATCCAAACCTAAAAACCATCCCATGGTTTTCCCCAACGTTTCTACAAAATGGGATTGGTTTAAATTATTTTATATGTAAAAGTTTCTAAATTATTAAAATATTACCATTGTTTATGTGGAGGTGAGTCACACTCTTAAAGAGATGATTTTAAAATCTTAAAATATGTCATAAGTTTTGGAGGATTTACAAAGGCTCTATAAAATAAATAAAATAACCTTAAATAAAATTATTTTAAATTAAAAACATATTTTTTATCTATCACATTTATATTACTTATTACATAACTTTTGGGTCATTATGACGTCATAAAACACAAAGTATATTTATACGGTATTTAATTTTTTCCCAAAATTTTGACTGTCCCAGAAAATTATGAAAAATTCACCATTGGATAATTTCAAAATCATGATTCCAAAAAAAATATTCATTTTATATAAATAATTTAATAAATATTTGAATTTTTAATTTTAAAATAATTATTTTCATTTATTGAAAATTATGGGTTTTTGACAATAACAGTTTTCAAACCCTAATAAAAATTATATTTGACATCATAAAAATTATATGATCATTTATATTTGATAAATATTATTTAATAATAATATTACATTAAAATATTATTTATTTTAAAAATATATTAATTCATAAATTTATTAATTTAATTTAAATATTAACCAAAAATACAATTTGTTCTTTAAAAATAATTTACAAAGTAAAAATAATTGGATGAAATTATATTCATTATTATATAAAAAATAATTTAAATAATTCTATTGATAGGGTATTGATAAATATTCATTTAATACGCAATAATATGCCCTTAGAGTAAGGTGCACAATGGTGGGGATTTCATGAGGTCGTTCACCAAACATGGTTTGCGCCATGATCTCAATGAGCTTGAACTTCTCCCAAAAATAGTTTCACTCAAGCAAATGTTGTTAGATCTTGTCTTGATATTGGACTAGGAAAAATCCCTAAAATGATATATCCTTCATAAGATCTGATAAAATAACTTTATAGGGTACGATCCTACTGGCTGAGTCCATCTCTTCCTTTGCCTGTGTCAATTGGACTTGTTAAAATTCTATATTTATACTAATCATGTTATCATTATTCAACAGCTATATTTTCAATGGTAATGATACTTAATGGTAATTTAAATATAATTAGATATAATAAAACAAATTAAGTGCTTTTTTTCTATAACCATAAGACACTTAATTGAATCAAAAGTGAAATTTTATTTATAACAGTTCGTGTTATTACATTCATGCAGGAAAAATTTTGTTAAACACTTATAGCCATGTTTTCACCTCATAGTCATAGGTTTAGCAGATGAGAATTTAGTATCATGAATTATTAAAGATACTTCCCACTAGGATTTCAGAATTCACATGGTGTTTTTTCTCTTATGAAATGGTAAATGATGAAATGATAATTTTGATTGCTGGAAATGGTTGGTTCAGCTTGTGAATGAAACTAAGAGATTATATGAAATGGTTTTCAAAATGTGGTAAATATAGTTTGGTTTTTTGTTTTTTATTGATGCATACTAGTATTTATTTTCATTTATGTATTAATTGTGCTTTATTTTTTATAGGAACATGAAACCGATGAGGAACTAAAACATAAATTAGTAATGAATATTTTTTAGGGTAATTGATCAAATGATTAAAAAATCCTATTTATTTTAATAAGATGTTAACAATTATTGAATTTGTATTTAAAAGTATGATCACATGTTTACTACCTAGTTTGTTTATTCATTAGTGATATGTTTATAACTTGGAAAAAATTTAGACGTTATAGAGTAGACTGATTCATCCTTACATTTTATGCTCTTCATGGCATCCCATGTGTTCATTTAAAATTGATTTGAAAAGAAGCAATCTAGAATATTTAGTATTTTTTATTTTCATTAATTTTAATAGATGATAAATAATAGTATGTTTTCATTATTCCATGGTATGTGCATTGACATCTAGGTATGTTTAATATAATTTATGGTATAGAATGTAAAATTAGGAATATGTTAAATTTGATATCCTCTTAAATACATAATCTATTTTGGGACCAGTAAAATGGTTAATTCAATGGTTATAAAAGCATGCTAGAATTTATGACATTTTAACCATGGTTTTAAAATTAGGGTATTAAATGAGCATGTTGTTTTGACAATAAAATATTTTTGAGTGATTTATTTAGGCCTTGAATATCATAACAAGAAATATGACCGCATAAGATATGGAATAGAAAATTATTTTCTTCCTAGATGAAAATAAATTAACATGCTTCAGGTTTTTATGAAACATGATGTAGTTAGTTTTTTATTAAATTGGTTTATTAAGTATAAGTTGATAATGAATATAGTAATATTCTATGTATATGAAATGATCGGTGTAAATTATTCAATTGTTTATTATTGGTGGTTACATGATTTTTTTGGTTGTGATTATGTGATCTAGTTGATAAGGCCATGTTTATATTGATAAAGAGTTTTTCAAATTAGAAAACATCATTAGAAGGTATTATTTTACAAATATTCTATTGATTTAAATAAGCTTTTAAAAAGGGTTTTCTAGATTGTTTTATAAATAATTTTAGGTATTTTGGGTTCAATAAAATATTTATAATCACTTATTTAAATTAACCTTGGGGGAAAAGAATTTTTTAAAGGAAAAATTTTATTGTTTTTGAAAAAAATATGGGTTTTAGAAAGTTTTTTTATAAAGTTTCCATTGTTACATGTCGATATTTAAATAGATTTTATACAAAGAGATTTTATGAATGGTTTTATGGGTGTTTGGATTCTAGAAAAGTTTCTTTAAATGGTTTTTTTATAAAATTAAATATTTAATGAAAACTATGTCATTTTTTTGGGAGATTGATATATTTTTCTATTGTTTATGGGTTTATTATAATGTGGTGAATTGGTATCTTTCTAGAATTGGAAATAATGGGTTGTTGTAACTTGGAAATATGTGGTTGGATATTCTCTTGGTGTAATTTTTGTGTTTTTTGTGTTTTTTATGCTAGTTATGGTTGTTACACTTGATATGACGATTCTTCTTTGATACTAATTGAACTTGTTATTCTGGTAGTAGTTGCAAGTTTCTTGTACTTGTTACTTTTGTAAGGTCACTTTTTCTTATTGCGTAGTATACATGATAAACATAATGTGGAAATAAGTATTTTATTTTGGAGTGTTGTATCATGGTATGATGATACACCCATAGGCATATTTTAATATATGTGGGCGTTAATCAGATTATAAATTTATAGTCTCAAACTACACTTACTACTAGGGCATAGTGAAGTGACGGTGCATGGTTGAACCCACAAGAATCACTGGTAAGAAAACAACTATTTGAAAAAAAAATCCTTGAAAGGATTCCTCATGTTCTCTATTAGAGTTTGGGTTTTTATAAAACTAGGTAGTTTGTATTTAATTCGGATAACTAGGAAGGGATCAGGGTCAATTTTAGGGCTCTTGACATAATATAAACTTAAATGTAGCTTGGAATAGTCCCATGACTTAGGTTGCGAAGCGGTGCAAGATTCACTAATTGGTTTTGGTAAAACCAATTAGATCTACCTATGTTGAAACTATAACTTGGTACAAGTATAACTAACAACATAGATGCATTTTTCTTATCTTATATGTATAAAGTGCGATTGACTAATAGTCATAGCATGCTCAACTCCAATTTAGTCAGGTTCGTTAAATTGCACCTCCCATGGTCAAGGCTGTAAAATAGAATATGATGAATAGTTTTGTAAACCTAATTACTAGTCATAAGGTTACCAAGGTTCAACTTATAGATTCATTAGGCTAAGGAGCACCCCTACTCTCAACCCCTAACACTTCGGATTAGTCGCGCATGATGGTATTGATCAAAAGCAAAGGAATATGCAACATTATAAGCATAATTATGAAACAATTAAAAAGTATAAAATCCAAAATTTTAAAAAATAAAGAATCAATATTAAACAATAAAAATAAATGTAAATCCAACCAAACACTTACTTGGAATGGAGAGATAATAAAGGAACAAAAATAATTGATTAAGAACAATGAGAAGTATCAAAAGAGATCATTGAAATGAATGTAGAATTTAAACGAATGAAGAACAGATGTAGAATGGTTAACAACTCAAAAGGATTTGATAAAAAAATTAAATTAATGAATAAAAAATAATTTGGAAGGAAAAATGGACGAAAAAAAAGAGATACAATACAGTAAATATGGCCTTTAAAAGTGCTAGAAAAGTCTATTTACAGTGCTAAAAAGAATTGTTAATCTCAGTGAAGATAAAGGGGTCCCTTTTATCAGTGCTAAAAAAAGTGTTGATAAAGGCCCCTTTTATCAGTGCTAAAAAAAGTGCTGATAAAAGGGTCCTTTATTAGTGATTTTTTAGCACTGATAAAATACTCCTTTTATCAGCGCTTCTTTAAAAGTGCTGATAAAAGTTAAAAAAATTAAAATAAAAAAAAATTATGTAATTTTGGGGAGGGGCTTCAACAGCGCTTGAATCCCCCTTCAACAGCACTTGAATACCACTTCAACAGCCCCCTCCCCCTCTACCCTAGCCTACATGCCCAAGCCACCCCCCCCCATCCTTTAAGAGTTCTTAGCCCCATTTCCACCCGCACGCGTGCCCTGCCTCCCCCTGGATTCGAACCTGAAACCTCTTGCTTGCACGCTTAAACCTTTACCACTTCACCATATTGCTTTTCTCTTTATTTAATAATATATCTATTTATATATATATATATATAGTTATATATAGTTATATTTACTTATTTATTAATATATATTTATATTAACATATATATTTATATTAACATATATATTTATATTAACATATATATTTATATTAATATATTTATATAGTTATATTAATATATATACATATATAGTTAAATTTATATATTTATATATTTATTCATATATTAATATCTATTTATATCTATTTATTTATATATATTTATATTTTTTATCCATATATTTATTCATATATTAATATATATTTATAAGATCAGTTTTGAATGCATTTATAAAATATGCTTTTTTATGTGTGTTTATAAATAAATAAATACATATATACAACATACACACACACAAACACACAGATATATATATATATATTATGTGTACATGTAAGTATAATTATACATATTTATATATATTTACAAATATTATATATTAATATGTATATACATATGTTTAGAATATATAGATAATATATATCACTTTGTCAATACAGACACACACAAATATATATATATACACATGCACATTATATAGGTATATAAACATTCATATATTTGTATTTTAAATAAAATGGATATTAGTTTTTTATTTATATAAGGCTTATATATTGGGAAATATATTTTATATGTAAATATGTTTAATTATTTATTTATAAAATTAAATTTGTATGTGCTAATATATAAAAAATATGTATATATTATTATATATTTGATTATATATAACAGTAAATTATGAAAAATGATAAAATTTCAAAGCCATAATATGAATATTAATGTAATCCATTGAAATAAATTCATTTACCATTGAAAATGGGGGGAAAGACCACCTTAACAAGGTTGAAATTTCATCGAATGTTAAAATATTTGGGTATCCAGACTAAAAACTCACTTTTGGAGGACTTAAGAGAATCTTTTAGCTTAAAAAAATGTGATAGAAGGTTCCCTTGGGTTTCTAGCACGTAGATCTCATCGCAAACTTCGATTTGATTTATTGTATAGCTCAAATGGACACCCGGATCAAAGGTTATGGTCATTTGAAGTTTGAGTTATGTTTTCAACTTATTTTAGAACTTTTATTAATTTTTTTGATTTTTTGTGGCTTAAAATTTTTATTAAATGATTATTAGTTGATGATAATTAGAAAATTATTAATTAATAATTTTTTAAGATATTTTATAAGTCATTTTTACTATATATCTTATATATTAAGTGAAAATTTTTATTTGTACTTTTCTAAAACATATCTTAAAAATATATATTATATTTATATCAATATAAATATACTTATATATTTATGTATCAATATATTAATTTTTTATGAAATATAGTTTTTTTTTAATATACACTTTATCAGCACTGGGGAAAAAACACTGATAACCCCCACCCCCATCAGCGCTACTAAAAAAAGCACTGATAAAGGGGGACCCTTTAATAGATCTAAAAAAAGCACTGATAGGGGGGTGCCTTTATAAGTGTTAAAAAAAGAGTTGATAAAGGCAACCCCTTTATCAGCACTTTTTTTAGCATTGTTAAAAGTTGGCACTGTGGAAACCCAGTTTTGTGGTAGTGATAAGAATGAAATAAATCATAGGTCTCCGAACTCTAGAGCGCAAAAGAGGAATTGGAAAATAAATAGGCTTAAAAGGTATGTGACATGTAACTAGAACACACATCTTGTAAGTAGGCTACATTTATTGAATTTTAGATCCATAATGTCCTCCATAAAATTGGACTATATCTTTGATTGAGTGGGATCTCAAATATTTCATGTTATGTAAACTCTGAACATCGTGTATGTGATTCACTTTCAGTAGGATACTTATTTTGAAATATGCATGATGTGTATTGTATGAACAAGTTTTTTATGAGATTCACATCATGTAAGGTCTTAACGGTTTAGTTTGGGGCTCTAAAATCATGTTTTGAATGGTGAATACACATCATGTAAGTTATACATGGCGTATAAAGCCTGTTTTTGAAAATTTTCAACATTTCTTCCTTTCAGTCCAAAAATCCGATTTCCTTCGAAAAAAATCTAAAAGCCAATTCATTATTGAATAAAGTGTGAATAAACCTTAGAAACATGTATCTAATATATAAATATAAATTCATATTATCAAATTCCCCCACACTTGAACAATTGTTTGTCCTCAAGAAAAAAGTATCTTAATATGGATTCTAAAAGAAAGAAGTTTTAAAACGAGAAACATGCATTAAAACCAGGAAAATTAAAATAAGTGTAATAAGAAAAATTCAATCCTCTAGAATCAATCCTATAGATAAAAGCAGTCAAGCCTCATATTTCAATTCTTTATCCATATTAATTCTTTCTCTAATTATAATTTCATAAATGTTCCTTAAATACTATACCCATTTTTCAATTTACCTCAGAATAAATTTTCGCTCATCACTCAAGGTAAAATGTAACTAGATTTATGATCATACCATAAATACATATTCCTAACCATAAGCTTTCATTAATTCTAACATCTTTACTTCATAAAGACAAATAAAAAATCAATTATAAGGGCTTCAATAATAGTGTTTAAATGTCTATGAGGTTGATGGAAGATGGGAAAGGGATAAAAATAAATCTCAAGAGGAGGGTAATCTCTAAAGTATAATTTATGAAAAGTGTGAATGTATAAATGATATAATTGATCTTAGAAAAATTGTGTTTGTTACCCACATCTCAAGAGGTTCTATGAGTATATCAGGTAAGTATCAATAATTTACCCTTGTTTCTTTATTTTTATTTTTATTTATTTTTCCGAAATCATGTCTAGGACAGGTCTCACATCCATATCCTAACCACATATGATCCATCATATGATTCATCAGTCTGGTTATAGTGATTTTTGACCTTCCTAATACAAAATCTAAAAAAAATTTCTTTTTTTTCTATATTTCTTTTTTCTCAAAGGAATAGGGTAAGAGTAGAAAATTCCAAAACTAAATATGGACCACATCATCGCAATCTAGTAAAGTGTCACCATGCTTTTACTCAATATTAATATCCCATTTCCATCAATTTTGAAAATCCCCTCACACTTGTAACACCTAATATTTTGTTAAATATTTTTTTTCAAATTAATTTAAACTATTTGATATTTTCATTTCACACAACACTAAATATAGCTTGTGTTATATGAAATCACCAAGCTATTATTTATTTATATGCAACACCATTTAGAGCTTGTGCTACATGAAACACTTATATTATCTTGTGGTACACACAACAATTTTTTTGGATTTTGTTACATACAATATCGAGTTCCTTCGATATCTTACTTTACACGCAAGACCTAGTTTTATCAAACTACAATGTAATATTAATAATGGTATTAAAATATTATTATAGTTGTCACCAATCCATTGAAATGAAATTTATGAATGAGATTAATTAAATTATGAAAATATGGTTTAAATTTGTATATAATAATAATTATTTTGTTACCAATTAACAAGAAATGAAAATCAAACCCTTTGGAAAATATAGGAAATCTTTTGCTGAAAAAATATATTTATGCAATCAAACACGTTTTACCACAGTAAATTAATTAAAACACTTTTGATAAATTATTTTAATGAAATATATATATATATATATTATTCATTAAAGTAAATAATTTTCACCTTATGTGTTTTCTATATAAAAGATATCAATAAAACTAATTTTATGAATAAAGATATATATTTTTCTAAAAGGTAATTTTATCGCCATTTAATGGAGTTCTTATTTTAAATATAAATTTTGACACTTTTATAAATTGTATTTTATAAAATAAAATTTATTTTTTAAATCATAACATCAAAATTATCTTAGGATGAATTTTTTGTATTTTTCTGAGAAGTCTCATTTTTTGATGAATAGTGAAAAATACTAAATTTTAATTTAAAACTGTATTTCCTTCTAATTTATTTATATATTTAAATTATATTTTAAATTGGTATTAAAATATATTTAGATAAATTATACATATATTAATAAAATTAAGTTCATAGGAATCAATTTAACATTTAAATTAGATATAAAAACATTTCAAACTTTTGAACATTTTCACTTTAAAAACTCATTGTCCCATCCTGTCTACGGGATTAATTTTAAATTAATTTCTGCCACTTATGTGTTTTAAATTTTTAAAAATGGATTAAATATTTTAATAATCATAATTTATAATTTTTAGTAAGTTAAACTTAGTTTTAGACCAAAAATATTAGTGAAAGTAATTAAAATTAATTGCAGTGATTAAGGTTAAAACGAGTTTACTGAGTGGTTAAACTTTAACTTAAAGGTAAAAATAACCTAGAAACATGTATAAAAGTAATTTAATGGAAATAATTAGACTATATATTCCATTTCATATAATGTTTACTATTATTGGAGTCACATGATGTAAGATAGACCTCTCGATAGTGTTTACCTTTTTATATTTATAAGAATGTCACTTCACCTCCACTATAAAAGGAAACTCAACCCCCCCCCCCCCCCTCACTTCTTCACACCTATAAATACATTTGTCTCATCCAAAACCTACCCAAATAATATTATAAATTATCTAATATAATCCTAAAATACTCACTATGAGAAGAAAGCAAACCAAGTTAGTCTTTTGGTGCAAACCAAAAGGAATTACCTAAAGAAGAGGTAACATCTTTCAACAAGCATTTTTGTTTTATTTCTTTCTCCACCCCCATAATTATTCTCATTACATTCTTATATAATAACCTCAATATCCTCAATATATTTATATTTTTTAATTTAAGGTTTATACTTACACGTACACACACTTCCATCAAATGGGATACACAATCATCGTTCGATTGTACGGCGGACTACCATCTCGCGAACCGATGTCATTTTTTATTCTATTACCACCTTTAAAGTTTGGAAATAATGATCGATGTAATTTTTTATTTAATATATTATTGTTTATGATTTATGTTTTTCTTCTTAAATTATTATATAACACATACCTTCATTCTTTCCATTTTATGGGAATATGATAACTTTGTTTGTGGACATGTGAACTACTGCCTCCTCAAAGCGATGTGATTTGTTCACAATTTACATAGAATGTATTAAGTATGAGTTTAGTAAAATTACATGATATATATAAAATATTAATTCTAACTTAATTATGATATATATATACATATATATAATTTACTTTATTTATTTTAATACGATAAGAAAACTGAAACAGTGCTCATGCATACGTACGACATATCGTTGCCATGAACGATGTATTCAATTTCATATTTATATCTTTTATATATTATTATAAATATATATATACTAAATATATATGATATTTATATCATATTTATCATTTTTTAGGTGATTAAACCATTATTGAACTAAAAGGATCAAAAATATAATAATTCAAAAAACATGAGAAAAACAAAGAAGTTATTACCTAAAATGTAACTTTAACATGGAATTGTTAATAAATAGGTAATATGAAGTAATAATAAAATAATATATGGTAATATATATAATAATATGGTTTTTTGGTAGTTTTATAATAAAATCATTTTTATTATACAGGAATTTTGAACGTGTACGAGGAAATTCAAGACTTAAGGTAAGGGTTTTCTCATCTCACTTTTATTTCTATAAGATATATGATATATACACCACTGATTCATATTTTTTGGTGAATATAATTCCTTATGAAATTTTATGCCATTAATTTAATTCATTTCATGATATTAAAATTTTTTATTGATGTTATTCTTTCACGGATCTCACGATTCAAAAGTTACTCAAGTAGTAAGGGGATTTCTAGTCTCACTTTTATTTCTGTGATACTTATGCCATATTCACGACGTGTTTCTTTTATATGGTGTATATAATGACCATTATTGTTTTATATTATTATTATCCTTAAATATATGGGTATTAAAATATCAATTTGATGATATCTCTTTCATGGGGTTTACAGTTCAAAAGTTACCAAATCGGTAAAGTAATTTGGTCTCAATTTTCTTTCTTTGAGACATTTGTTATGTTATGCACCTATATTATTTTATGAGGTTTATATACTACCATTTTAAATATTGTATCATGAATATCATTTTTTCATCATATTTTAAGCTTCATGTAATTTTTCTATTTCATGGGGATTTTTATTCAAAGTTACCAAAGTGGTAAGAGTTTATTGTTACAATATCATTGTTTATAAATATTGTTTGTGATTATATTTACATTGATGAAATGTTATGATATATCTCTCAAGAATTATCATGAATTTTCTTATCCTCTAGTTTTTCATGATATATTCAAGTAATGGTACCATTTTCCCACTCTTTTATACTTAATATAAAATGTTTTTAATAAAATATGGCTTTATTTCTCTTTTCAGTCTGAAGTTTGTGTTCTTCCAAAACAATGTTTTCAAAAAAATTCTAATATTAAAAGACATTTTTTCTCATGTTTTTCCTTTTTAACAAAATTTTTTTAAAGAGTAATATTCTTATCTTTTTATGATTGAGGAACTCTTCTAAACATTTACAATGCAAAAGAAATGTTTTAAATGTATAGATTTATCCACTGTCATGGCCATCATTTCTTTGAATAATCCTTTACAAGTTTACAAGATTAATGTTTTTAAGAAATTTTTTTCCAAATATTTGGTATATTAATTTTTTTAAATTGTTTTTCAAATAAAAAGGTTTTCAAAAAAATTTATATTCAAGAAATGTTTTAAATTATTTTTCAAAGCATACTTTATATGTTTTTGAATCTATTTTCAAATAAAAAGGTTGTAAAAAATTTTATATTTTTAAAAGGTGTTTAAATGATTTTAAAAACTTTATTAATATTTTTTCAAAAGGTTATTGTAAAATAAAAGGATTTAAATTATTTCAAATATTAAGGTTTTAAAAATGTTTTATGTTCTAAAAAGAATTTTTCAAAGTGAAAATGATATCTTGATTAAGAAATGTTTTAATTTTTTTAAAATCTTAATTAATAAGTTTTCAATGTAGTTTTTAAATAAGATTATTTTGAAAATGTTTTATGTTTTAATTTATTTTCAAAAAAAGGTTATTTCCCTTATAAAATTCTCTAAGTGATCTTTCAAAATCCTTCTCCATCCAAGATGATATGTTTTTATATAGGTTATGATTTACTAGGGATATGATCCAAGGACACCATTATTATTATTTCTTTAAATAGTTTATTATTAATATAACAAGTTATTTATGAAACTCATTTCTCTTCCATGGGTTATACCATGATAAAACACTTACGAAACCCGCTCCCTTTCATGGGTTATTCTATGATTATGAAACCTGTCACTTTTCTATAGGTTATGATATAATTAAATTTTTATGATAACCATTTCATTTCATGGGATATGATATGATATTTATGAAACCCATCTATTTTTATGGGACATGATATAATGAATGTATTGTTATTTTGTGGCATATGTATGTATGATTTCATTATGAGACGGGTGGTACCTATATCTCCCTCTAATTAATTGGGTAATTATTTATATCTCATGACATAATGCTGGAAAAAAGTTTACAAGATTGATCCACAATGTGAAATAGTTTTGACTTGATCCAAAATGGGAAATAGGTGTGTCCTCATCCAAAATGGGAAATAGGTGTATCCTAATCCACAATGGGAAACAGTTGTGTCATGATACACTATTTTTATAGTCTTGATAGTGAACCTTAACTACTATGATGTTATGCATGAACCTGATTACATGTTCAAAATGTTATGTGTGGACTTGGTGGCATGTTCATTAGTTTATAAGAGGCCCTGGTTTCATGTCCTTAACTTAATGAGTGAACCTGTTTCTACTTTTACATGTTCACAATGTTATAAGAGGATATGTATGACACAAATATATGTCTTATGACTATGATATTCTCACATTTTTCATGTTATTGATTATATTATGATTCATTTCTTGTGAAATGACAATATTTATGCCATGACTCTTGACTATGATCTTTGATATATAGGTTATGATCTTATAATGTTATTATCATGTTATCATACCCTTATGATCCTGGTTATAATTACACATCTACTTTTTTTACCCTTACTGAGCATTTTATCTCATAATTTCTTGTGTTTCCTTTACTTGTGTTATGAAGAAAAGTTTTAAATAGGAGCACTAAAGGGGGATATTTTTATCATAGACTTTGTAGATCTTTCACAAAGTTAGAAGATATTGTGTTTCAAGTTTCCAAATACACTAAACTATTACAACCCTCAATCATGTGTTTTTTTAATGTACTGAATATTCATCTAAAATGATGTAATATCCATGTATGTTAAGCCTGGGTCACTATAGTTGGTTTCAAAGGAAAGTTTTAGTTAACCTTTGGAAAATAGAATGAGAAAACTTTACTAAGATCCCTAGGGATATTTTTAAGGATATTTCAAGGGATTTATCTAATTATAAGACTAAGGTATCATATATTTAAAATTTGGATTCATGGTTTAGGTATCATATAAGTAATATTTCATGATTTTTCGGTTTTTTTCTATGATAAGTTTTTTTCACACAATGCTTTTTAATTTTACTCAATAGTGGAAACTATATAGAACTGGGTTAACATTGAATGTTTCAAATGTGGAATGTATGGGCATTAAAAAAATTAATATATTAAGTAGAAATATCATAAAGAGAATCATGAAGGTGTTATGAGTATTGGTTATACTTTTTAAGATAGAGACTGAAAACAACATGTGAAAGGTATGGGATGTTCTAATAGTATTGTTTACATTAAACTTAAGAAGCATGATTAAATTGGGGTTGAGGAACCTTAATAAATGATTCATATTTCATATTATATGAAAGTGGTATTAAAAAAATAAGATGATAAAGCCTAATTAGTGGTTTAATAATAAATTTTGATGATTAAAATGTCTATGTATATGAATTCAAGAATTATATTATATGAATCATGAAATATATGTTTTCCATTAAGTATTTTTAAAAATATATTAAATGTTACTGATGAACTATAAAATGGATTTAATAGAAAGGTTATATTTTTATTAATTTAAGGTAACCCTTAATGTGTCCATGATATAGAGAAAATTTTGTTTAGCATGGATAAAGAGATGATTGATATGGATAAAGTAAATTGGATAGTACTGATTACCCTAGAACTGGTTATTGGTTCATTGAAAAAGCAGTTTTTATTATCATGTATGAAGTTTAAAACCTTTTTTGTATTTAAGGAAGATATCAAATAATATTTTGAATAATAAATCATGCATGTTTTAAATAAGGTTTTATGGTAATTCATGTTACTATATGTTTCAAGAGAATACATGATAAAGGTATTCACATGTTTGGAATGTGACAACCAAGATATAATTTATGATATATGGGGATCAATGTTAATCTTATTTTGAGAAATTTAGTGACCTTATTTCTAATGTTTTGGATTTTCATCTTTTAGAAGTGTTACATGGTAAACCATTTATGGGACAGTTTAAGTTAAACTTCATATGAGGTTTTAGAAATTAAAATATTATCTCTCCATATGAGGATTTATGAATATTGGATAACCTATGCTAACCATTTTTTTATGATGTTAACTAAAGAAATATGGAATGAATTATCATTATATTTATGTATCTCATGATTTTTTAGTTCTTAAAGAATGAAAAATTCACCTTCATTCCCTAGAGTAAGTGGGAATTGATCAAGGCACAACCGAACGGTGAAATTGTGCATATGGAATGGAATGAAACCAAGTAAGTATATCTTCTGGTGAAAAAAATATTCAACTCTAAAAAAGGGATATTGAAAAATATTTATCCAAATACCTTTATTTTTATTGGACTAATAGTTTTATAAATCATCACATGTTTATATTTTTGAGGGCCTTAACTTTCCATTGATCGTTCACTTACTTGTGATCAGTGATATTTATCACTCTCTATAATTATTCACTACTTTCTTATATTTATAATCTTTACTTCCCACCTTTTTTCTACTATGTTCAAACCTAATTATGAGTTACTTGTGGTAACCATTATGGTTGCAACTTTATTTTTTTGAAGTGATTTTTAGTATTCATTTTTATAATGTGGGTTTCTATGAAAAGAATTTCCAAGTATTAAACCTTTTATAACCCATAAAAATTTATAGGGAGAAATTCATTTTAAGGGGGGTAGAATGTAACACCACTAGATTTTGTGATTTTTTTAAAAAAAATTAATTTAAACTATTTGATATTTTTCATTTCATGCAACTCTGAATATAACTTATGTTACATGAAAGCATCAAGTTATTCTTGATTTGTACACAACACCATGTTGAGATTTCTCTACACAAAACTCTTAGATTATCTTGTGTCACATGAAACACTATGTTTAGGTTTTGTTACTCAAAATGTATATTTACTTCAATATCTTGTGTTACGCCCAAGACCTAGTTTTACCAAACTACAATGTACAATTAGTATTATTATTAAAATATTATTATAGTTATCACCTAGCCATTGGAATGGAGGTTATTAATAAGATTAATTAAAATATGAAAAATTTGCTGACACGTTTATATAATAAAAATTATTTTGTGACCAATTAACTAGAAATTAAAATAAAACCCTTTTTCAAATATAAGAAATATTTTGCTGGAAAACTATATTTATGAAATCAAACAAATTTTTCCTCAATAAATTAATTAAACCACTTTTGATAATTTATTTTAATGATATATATATGTATATTATTCATTCAACTAATTAAAATTTATATTATGTTTTTTCAACATAAGAGATAAGAATAAAACCAATTTTACGCATAAAGATATATATTTTTCTAAAAGGTAATTTTACCACCTTTTAATGGCATGACTATATTAAATATAAATGAACTTTAATAAATTATATTTTCTAAAATAATTTTTTTTTGAAATAGTAATTTAAAAATTGGCTTAGGGTGTATTTTTTATATTTTTCTAAGAAGTTTTATTTTTCGATGAATAGTGAAAAATATTGAATTTTAATTCAAAAGTGCATTTTTTATCATTTATTTATATAGTTAAATTGTATTTTAAATTGGTATTAAAGTATATTTAGATTAATTATACACATATTAATAAAATTTAGGTCATTTTAATCAATTTCACAATGAAATTAGATATAAAAACATTTCAAACTTTTGAACATTTTCTCTTCAAAAAATCGTTGTCTCGTCTGCAGAATTAATTTTAAATTAATTTCTACCAATTATGAGTTTATAATTTTGAAAAATGTATTCTATGTTTTGAATCAAAATAATTTGTAATATATATTAAAGTCAACTTATTTTTTGACCAAAAAGATTAGTGAAATTAATTAAAATTAATTATAGTGATTAAGGTATAAACGAGTTTACTTAGTCGTTAAACTTTAACTTAAGGGTCCAAATAACCTAGAAACGAGCCCAAAAGTCATTTAATGGTTATATTTTGACCATATAATCCATTTCCTTGAACATGCATCATTATTGGAGGTACATGTTATAAGAGAAACCTCTCAATAGTATTTACATTTTTATATTTACAAGAATGTCACTCCTATTCCATTATAGAAGGGCACCCACCCCCCTCAATTATTCACAACTCTCAAGACATTTGGTGTAATGTCCCAAAAATATAAAGTAGTAACATTTTATTCGATAGCATGTATGAAACGCAACCTCAAGCACGTAAGGGAATATAATATCATTGGAATTAATAATATATTTACTATATTAAATAAATTCAACATATTTTATAGCTTAAAATGCATGTGATACCGAGTTAGTATACATCACACACAACAACTAGTTTTTTCAATGGTTTATGTTACATGAAATACCCATTTTTACCGAATAATAACATATTACTAAAATATTATTATTTAATATAATAAGATATAACCTAGCTGTTAAATTAACGGTTATGGATAGGATTAACTAACTTATGAAAATATATGGTTTACATAAATATGAAATTAATTCAATGGTTTCTAATTAATTAGAAATTAATATAAGGATCAATTAAATATAAAGAGAATGTTTTTATAGAAAACTGTTTTTATGCACATAAAGCTGTTATATCCTAATAAATTGAAGTAATTACAATTAGTGAGTGATACTAATGTAATATATATATATATATTATATATTCAATCAAATATTTTTTATATTTATCCAACATATTTTATAATCATAAGATATGAACAAGCCCAATATTTCGCATAAAATAAATATTTTTATAAAGCACTTTTACCGTCTTTTAATGGAGAACTTGTTTTAAATCCAATTTTTTAAAATTTAATAAATATTATATGTAAAAATAAAATTAATATTTGAAATTGGAACATAAAAATTATTTTATGGTGGATCTTTTTTATTTTTTTGTAAAGTTTCTTTTTTTTAATGAATAGTGAAAAATACTGAATTTTAACTCAAAACTGCTTTTTCATCTAATTTATTTTTAAGTTTAAATTATATTTCTTATTATTTTTAAATATTAATTATATAAATTTTATATAATTTAAAAATAAATATGCCATTTGAATCAATTTAACTTTGAAATTGGATATAAAAACTTAGCAAACATTTGAACATTTTTACTTTAAAAACCAGCATTATCGCCCTGCCTACAGTATTAAATTTAAATTAATTTATACCACTTATGTGATTGGAATATGGAAAAAATTATTCCATATTTGGAATCATAATAATTTATAATTTATAATATGGTAAAATTATTTTTTGACTAAAAATATTAGGGAAAGTAATTAAAATTAATTACAATGATTAAGATGAAATTAAGCTTAATAAGGGACTAAACCTTTAACTTAAGGGCCAAAATGACCTATAAAATTATAAAAAATCCATTTTATATACATATTTATACCCTATACTCCATTTTATAGAATATTTACTATTATTGGATCCACTTTTAATGGGAAAAACGTGGGTGGAATTCCCTTTTCCAAAATTTACAAGAGTGTCACTCCTCCTCCACTATAAAAAGGCACTCAACCCTCCCACTTCCTCACACCTCTCAAGCCACTTTTATCAACCAAGATATACCCAAATAGATCCTAAAAATTCTTCCCCTCAACCTATAAGCCTCATCTTAGGCATAAATCCATCCAAGGAATCCCTTTGGTGCAAACCAAAAGGGGATACCCGAATAAGACGTAACATCCTTCCTCAAGATCTTTTATTTTTTTTTTCTTTCTCCACCCCATGAACTCTCATTATTCCATTATTATATAAAGAATGGTATCCTAAATAAAATTATATTTTTTTTATATTAATTTTTCATCCTAAAATTACACACACTTCCATCTAATGGGTAATGTCACGAACCAAATCTGGTCACCGCCAAAACCGGCACCAAACCCAGCCCGTGACATGACCCGAAGGGAGTTCCCTATCCCCACGGGCTGGCACAAGTGCTCGGGTATCATTAATATAGGTTTGGGAACGATTTACCCGAGTATGAAAGCATAAAACATTAAAAACAATCCATAATATAAATCTGAAATTTTTGAGCCAAACAAGACTTAAGTGAAAACCAAAACTGAGTACATTGGTTTAAAGATTATACAAGTGGTCCAAATAAAAATAATTATAGCATCAAGACATCCCCAAGGACTCCACACGACTAGGGGTCATCGCCCCCAAGCTATCTCCACAACTCCGCACCAAGAATGGGAACTAACACCATGAACCGCCATCACCTTTAGCCTTTACTTTACCTGAATCAAATATAACCAAGTCTACTTACACCCAAGGGGTGTAAGTAGGGTGTGAGCCTAAGCCCAATAGGATACCACCCAATGATTCCAAAGAGTAAGAAATACAATGTGAAAAAGCAAGCAGTTTTCAAACGCAAGGAAAAGTAGTGTTAAAATTTCAAAAAATGATACCTCAAATTGAAAATAGTTTTCAATCCAAAATTTTCATAATATTAACACATTAAACTAGAAATATTAGATACTGTAATTTACTTCCAAACACACCCTAATACATGGGTAAATACTACAAATCCAATGAGCAACAACATTGGGAACACCCTTAGGCACTAGGTTGTCTTGGGCCCTATGTACCTCATACCTCAGTGTAAAGTAACCATAGAAAAATCCTTTGTCGTGCACGAGCCACTAGTAGGGAACATACCCATAACCTAGTGGTCCCCAATAATCATCCACATAGTTTAGTTAGAGTTGTCATTATCCAAATGCTAAGTGAAACAGGGACAAAACCCATCCGGTCCACTAGTCGTACTAGTACAAATCCGCCCCACCTAGGTACTCGGGCTTCCCCTTTTGTTCTCAATCAATTTCAGCATGAAACATAAATAAATTTTCATATAAAACACCATTAATGGTCAATCACAACCAATACAGTAGCTATCACATTTTATACCACTTAAAACACGCAACAAAACACTTAGATTTTTCATAAGACAATTCCTCAAAATCTCGTAGTGTTTCGGACACAAAACACCTTATAAACCTCACTTTCATACTATGTGCACATATTTAAGTTTCCAAAACATAAAGGAGATCCCACTAAATTTCAGTGAAAACACAAAATCATTTTTAGGGCAACCCTATATGGTTCAAGAAACGACGTCGTTGCAAAGTCTCCATTTTTACACAACGCAACTCTTAGAATTTCATGTGGTTCACAAACACCATTAAAACCAGGTTTTTCAGCAACAAACACAAGAGACAATCATTAAAAACAGTATTTTTATCCCTATTATACTTCAATAAAATCAACTAGTTACTTATAGGGTAGCCCCAATTAAACTAATAATACATTTCTATGAAAAACCCCCAATTTCACATGAAATTGGCCTTTAGGATTCATTTTAAATACAAGCACCACTAAAACTATATTTTTCAGAAATAATAAAATTTAATAAGCATGAAAATACCATAAAAACAGTATCCAATTCACAAAGATTTCATACACAATGGAATCACCTACCAAAACCAAGGAAACCCTTGAATCCTTTGTGCGAAAACTCAAACGCACCACCGCCGCACCTCAAGAAAGCTAAACCAGACCTAAAACCAGAATTTCAGACCATAAAACACAATATAAAACCTTAAATTTTAAACCCTACTTCCTGTACATAAGAAACCTCATTGATAATGGAAGAAACCCTAAGTAAATTGGATGTAACCCTAAACAAATTGAAAGAAGAAAGGAGGAGAACAACTTACTTTAAATATCTTATAGAAATCTCCCCCAAAATACTGGTATATGATTTCAAAAATACTCAAACCTTCTAGGGAGGTTTGAACAAGAATAGGTAGATCATTTAGGAATTTGAATGGGGAAAAAAGAGTAAGAATCGAAGGAGTTATGAAGGAAACAAATTACCTTTATAAATCTGCCCGAAATTTGAGTTCTCCAGAAATTTCGACCTAAACCGAGATGCAAATGAGATTAAAAGAGGGTGGGAGGATATGGGACGCGTGTCTGGGTTCAAGGGGCGTGTTTGGGGCTTTGAATCACCGAAAAATCCTTAAAAATGAATAAGTTATTAGTTAATCAAATTTTATTTTTAAAACTAGAATTGGGCTTTCAGGCAGGCCCAATCCCTTAAATAAAAACCCATATACACCTTGGTTATGGATTTCCAAAGACTCCAAATTTTAATTGTGGTGTTAATATATCATGGGAGGACATTTAGGAGTTGGAATGAGTGAAAAATATTAAAAAATGAATAAGTTATACAAGAAACAAAATTTATTTTTAAATCTGGAATTGGGCTCACGGTTTTGCCCAATTCATGAAAACTCACATATTCTCCATAAAAACTTTGGAAACCCCCAAAAACGAAGCATTAATGGAAAGTAAAATAAAAATACATTTAAAATAATCTATGTATGCGACAATTCTCCCCACCATGAAAACTTTCCGCCCCGAAAAGTCACAGTAAGGCCAAAGCAACAACAAAACTCAACTGAGAAACCAAGAGGTACTCTCTTGCCAGGTTTCTCCCCCAAAGGCCATAACACCTCCAGTGATCAATGAAGGAAGGAATACTCTCACAAACATGACTTAAACCACATTCCAGAAAGAATCAATCACATTCAGGCTTTATCCCAAATGAAAACTCCTTAAACACAATCTGAACAATACTCAATCAATTTACCCAAATAAACAACAACAACGAACAAGGTTACACATGCCCTTCTATAACTAAACCATTTGTCACTCTCCAACATCAATGTTTACCAAATTAAGATGTAGGTAGTTAGATATCTCCAAATTATAATACCTAATTCCCATAAAAAACAAGGAAAAATATGAGTTACTCGTATGAAGAGACACAAATGGGCTCCCCACCGTAAGAGACAACTTAATTAATTTTTTTTTTGAGGCAGAATCAAGACACTAATAGGGGGAGGCCCAAACAGGCTCCCTAGTACAAGGGGTATACATAAATTATAAATTTACAAAATAATATACATGATACCCACAGTGGGTATTCCCACCACAAGAACCAACCATCTTAACTGGCCAGCATGGGCCGACACAGAAAGACCCGTTTTTTTTTTAAGATTTGGGAAGGGTGCAGGGTCAGTCCGCACGATTTGGGAAACCGAGCACTAACTATGCTGATAATTCTTTCCACATAGATTCCTAGCACACTGTCACTACTAATCGTGCACAAAATGTGTGCTCAAACTTTCTATCCAAATTTCCAACCATTCTCCAATGACTCAATGGAAACCAACGTGGGAGGGAAAGACATTAGGCGATGACATGGGTACAAGGCCCTCTACCTATTTCCACCGAATGAGAACAATAGAAGGAAGATGATGAAACCATAGGTTTAAACACTTTATATCTTTCACACTGAGGATATGAAATTGTACAAGGGTTTAAACAACACTGGTGTTTCCCCTGACTACGTGTCAGCTTCTCTCCGGGACCTATGGCTGGAGCTCAAAATATTGAAGCATCTTCAGCCACACAGTTAGGCTGTTGAAACCCCTATGTGGAACTTCTTCTTTCGATGCCACAAACAACTACACCTCATACCCCGATGGGTTCATCAAGACATAATACACTTCATAACCCACTTTTCCCAGAAACAGTCATTTCACTGAAACAAGGGATCATAAGATGCACACACATCGCACCTTGTTTCTTTGGGTAAGAAACAACAGAAGAGAAAGACACATATAAACACCTTCCTCTAAGATATAGGATTTGATGTTTTTTCCAAGGGAGACATAATCCCAACATAACATAGAACCTTATAGGATTGTGTGACCTTCACCTTTATGGTCAAAAGAGCACACAACATCACAATGAATCACCGAACATGACCCTGGCGATTGATAGAAACAATACATGGAACGGGACCATATTCAAAGTCCCTAAACAACATATAAGTCCAAAAAGTGGACACAATATCCTATCATGACCGAAATCTCAAAATTGGTGGTTTAATAATAACTCTTTCTTCAAAGAAACTATAAAGAACCCAGAGGCCCTCTTAAACACCATCAAGACACTCATCCATACTAACAACGAAAGAACACTCCCACCTTTGATGAATCAGGAAACTTAAGAAACTAAGGTCCCTTTCAACCTTCAACAAGCACTATCCCACTATAAGAGGATCCAAAAATCAGCGAAATGAATGGGTGTAGACTCAATAAAAAAAATTTCGATAAAATATTCTTTTTATTGATCAACTGGAGGATTTTCCAATGGCGAAACAAAACAGGTTGCACTTCAGTTGTGCATTAAACCTTAATGGGGGCGTACCTTATCCAATAAGAGAACCCAAGGACCCAACAAAGCTGGTCTATTGGTCAAAACATGCCACAAACCAGATCCAAACACATGAAGGTAACCACCGTAAAGACATCCCAAATTTTTTTTTCAAAAGAGACCACTAACCGTCCCCACAACACAACTTACTGACCAAACACAAACCCAAAACACAGTTCAAACAGAAGGGGTTCTTGAACACAAAACATCCCACAACATCAACATTTTCAAAAACCCATAATACAAACCATACAAAACTATTCATCAATACATCATGTTTTTCTTTAAAACCAATTTTTTTTAAAACAAATGGTTTAGCAGTAAGCGTATCCACCAATGGTACCCCATGGGCCTCACACATACATGTTTTTGTGCCACACCGGGCACCCTCCTCATATCCATCCCAGCACTCATCCAGTCGTGCCATCAACCATCCATCATCCCATATAACCCCATGCATGTGGTCACTCATGGAAATACCAAAGGGTAAAACAAAACTTCCTTCCACTTTTAAAAAACAAAATGGTCAACCAACCCAACCTTTTTCTCAAAACTGCTAACAATGAGATCGAAATCTCAATTCACATCTTGCAAAACATTTCATAAGGACACAACCATTTAGAAAAGAACTAACTTTCAAGTTATTCACGTCAATTTCGAAACATATCATCCCATTAAAACACACTCTAATTGTTTAGAAAACTCTATTGGAAATGCTTTTCAAAACCAAATTCAATATAGTTCCTGCTTTCAAAGAGGTGTAAGCGCACCATTTTACATTTCAAAACAATTCTGAAAATTCAGTTCTGCCATTTCATAAACCAAACCATTCCCTCTTTATTTGAAAATCATTTCATAAAAACGTTACGCTTCTTAAAACCAAGTCACCTTAAAACGAAAGTGCTAAGATTTCAAAACTAAAGCACAAAACAATGCAAGAGGAAACTAGTTTCGGTGGGTGACTTGGACATATGGTTGTCAGCCATATTACAATCACTTCACCGTCACAGAGAGTATTCTAGGGAAATATCCATGGCTCCACATGGCTTGCCAGGCCCTACGAGCTCACTGAGATTATTCTCCCAACTCTATTTTCATTTCCCATAGTCATCATTAAACCAAGAAAACCAAAGGACTCAAATAAATCCATACTTCCCATGGTGACCTGAATCCCTTCATGAGGTGTGCTGTCCAGGCACACTACCCATGACTGAAATTTCAAGTCCCAAAAATCCTAGCTCCAGACTATGCTGACTCTTCCCCAAATAACATGACCCATGGAGCGAACCTGCTCTGATACCATTTTGTCACGAACCAAATCTGGTCACCGCCAAAACCGGCACCAAACCCAGCCCGTGACATGACCCGAAGGGCGTTCCCTATCCCCACGGGCTGGAACAAGTGCTTGGGTATCATTAATATAGGTTTGGGAACGATTTACCCGAGTATGAAAGCATAAAACATTAAAAACAATCCATAATATAAATCTGAAATTTTTGAGCCAAACAAGACTTAAGTGAAAACCAAAACTGAGTATATTGGTTTAAAGATTATACAAGTGGTCCAAATAAAAATAATTATAGCATCAAGACAGCCCCAAGTACTCCACACGACTAGGGGTCATCGCCCCCAAGCAATCTCCACAACTCCGCACCAAGAATGGGAACTAACACCATGAACCACCATCACCCTTAGCCTTTACTTTACCTGAATCAAACATAACCAAGTCTACTTACACCCAAGGGGTGTAAGTAGGGTGTGAGCCTAAGCCCAATAGGATACCACCCAATGATTCCAAAGAGTAAGAAATACAATGTGAAAAAGCAAGCAGTTTTCAAACGCAAGGAAAAGTAGTGTTAAAATTTCAAAAAATGAAACCTCAAATTGAAAATAGTTTTCAATCCAAAATTTTCAGAATATTAACACATTAAACTAGAAATGTTAGATACTTTAATTTACTTCCAAACACACCCTAAGACATGGGTAAATACTACAAATCCAATGAGCAACAACATTGGGAACACCCCTAGGCACTAGGTTGTCTTGGGCCCTATGTACCTCGTACCTCAGTGTAAAGTAACCATAGAAAAATCCTTTCTCGTGCACGAGCCACTAGTAGGGAACATACCCATAACCTAGTGGTCCCCAATAATCATCCACATAGTTTAGTTAGAGTTTTCATTATCCAAATGTTAAGTGAAACAGGGACAAAACCCATCCGGTCCACTAGCCGTACTAGTACAAATCCGCCCCACCTAGGTACCCGATCTTCCCCTTTTGTGCTCAATCAATTTCAGCATTCAACATAAATAAATTTTCATATAAAACACAATTAATGGTCAATCACAACCAATATAGTAGCTATCACATTTTATACCACTTAAAACACGCAACAAAACACTTAGATTTTTCATAAAACAATTCCTCAAAATCTCGTAGTGTTTCGGACACAAAACACCTTATAAACCTCACTTGCATACTATGTGCACATATTTAAGTTTCCAAAACATAAAGTAGATCCCACTAAATTTCAGTGAAAACACAAAATCATTTTTAGGGCAACCCTATATGGTTCAAGAAACGACGTCATTGCAAAGTCTCCATTTTTACACAACGCAACTCTTAGAATTTCATGTGGTTCACAAACACCATTAAAACCAGGTTTTTCAGCAACAAACACAAGGTAAAATCATTAAAAACAGTATTTTTATCCCTATTATACTTCAATAAAATCAACTAGTTACTTATAGGGTAGCCTCAATTAAACTAATAATACATTTCTATGAAAAACCCCCAATTTCACATGAAATTGGCCTTTAGGATTCATTTTAAATACAAACACCACTAAAACTATATTTTTCAGAAATAATAAAATTTAATAAGCATGAAAATACCATAAAAACCGTATCCAATTCACAAAGATTTCATACACAATGGAATCACCTACCAAAACCAAGGAAACCCTTGAATCCTTTGTGCGAAAACTCAAATGCACCACCGCCGCACCTCAAGAAAGCTAAACCAGACCTAAAACCAGAATTTCAGACCATAAAACACAATATAAAACCTTAAATTTTAAACCCTACTTCCTATACATAAGAAACCTCAATGATAATGGAAGAAACCCTAAGTAAATTGGATGTAACCCTAAACAAATTGAAAGAAGAAAGGAGGAGAACAACTCACTTTAAATATCTTGTAGAAATCACCCCCCAAAATACCAGTATCTGATTTAAAAAATACTCAAACCTTCTAGGGAGGTTTTGTACAAGAATAGGTAGATCATTTAGGAATTTTAATTGGGGAAAAAGAGTAAGAATCGAAGGAGTTATGAAGGAAACAAATTACCTTTATAAATCTGCCCGAAATTTGAGTTCTCCAAATATTTCGACCTAAACCGCGATGCAAATTAGATGAAAAGAGGGTGGGAGGATATGGGACGCGTGGCGGGGTTCAAGAGGCGTGTTTGGGGCTTGGAATCACCAAACAAGCCTTAAAAATGAATAAGTTATTAGTTAATCAAAGTTTATTTTTAAAACTAGAATTGGGCTTTCGGGCAGGCCCAATCCCTTAAATAAAAACCCATATACACCTTGGTTATGGATTTCCAAAGACTCCAAATTTTAATTGTGGTGTTAATATATCAAGGGAGGACATTTAGGAGTTAGAATGAGTGAAAAATATTAAAAAATGAATAAGTTATAAAAGAAACAAAATTTATTTTTAAATCTGGAATTGGGCTCACGGTTTGGCCCAATTCATGAAAACTCACATATTCTCCATAAAAACTTTGGAAACCCCCCAAAACAAAGCATTAATGGAAATTAAAATAAAAATACATTTAAAATAAGCTATGTATGTGACAGGTAACAAACTTATCATTTATGTGTACGGAGAACTACCACCTCATGAAATGATGATTGGTTGTTTTTCCTTTACAACATCTCATGGTTGGGAATTATTATTTAAACTATATTTATATATTTTATATATGATATTTATAATATATTTATACTTCTATAATTATTTTATAACATATAAATTTATGCATTCTATTTTTTGGGAATACGTAACATCATTTTGTGGGAGTGTGGACTACCGCCCCCTCAAAGAGATGTGATTCATTCATGGTATACATGGAATGTATAAAAGATATTTTTAATAAAACTTTATAAAATATATAAAATAGATATTATACTATAATTATAATATACATACATATAATTTTATTTTCAATCTTTTAATGTGACAAAGAAATTAAAGTAGTATTTATGTGTACGTACGGTCTACCGTCTCCATGAAGAGTGAATTTCATTTCTTATCTCTAAATATTATGGATTAAAAAAAATAAATATATAGTGAATATATATAATTTAATCATGTTTTACATTTTTTAGATGATTAAATCATGATATATGTAGGAATAACAACAAGTAAAAAAGCCAACACACACTCGAAAGACTGGGCAATTAACATCCGAAATAGTGAAAATAATGAATGATTGTTATCAAATGAGTAATAAGATATTATAAACATGAATATAGTTCTTAAATAAGTTATTAAAACTCCTAAAACCATTATAAATGGTTTTTAATTCTGTTCACACAAAAATAAATGCAAGGTAATGGATTTTGTCTCAATTTACATTCTATTGAGACTTATTTATTATTATGCACCGAGTTTATTTTATATGGTCTATATATTCCCTTTGACATGTTATATCATAAATATATTTATTCTCATGATATTATAAGATTCAATTAATTTTATTCCTTCATATATATTATGATTCAAATGTTTCAAAGTGGTATGGGACAGTTTGGAATGTTTGAATATTATTCTCCTTGAGAACATTTTTAATGATTATCTTTACCTTCTCACTTACTTTTGTGATTCTTAACATTCCCTTGAAACAATAATTTTATTTTATTGCATATTATTTTTTATATATGGTTTACATACTTCCAATGTTTCATATAATATCATTATTCCTTCATCCTTCATTATATTTTGAGTTTGAATTTGAATTATTTCATCTAAGGGGATTTGAGTTAAAAGTTACTAAGTGGAAAAGAATTTCATAACCCAATTTCTTTTCATTGGGTTATAATACAACCTCATTTTCATTAGTATTATATGATTATGTGTACAATTAATTTTACTATCTATTGATGTATTTCTAATTCCTTATATGGATTTACAATTATTACACATAATCTACTCATTGATTAATTCTCACTTCAACATTATAATATTTTTAAGGGTTTACTTTACAATCTCATTTTGTATGGGATTGTTTACACTTAAATTTACATCAGAAGAAATTATTTTATCATTTTCTAACAAACCATTTCATTTTATTCTCCTCTATTTATTCATGATCTTTATCAAATAATAGTACCATTTTTTCACTCTTTGGTACTTAAAATGTTTTAGAATTTTACTTTAATAAAACATGACTTTATTTCTCTCTTTATTCCAAGAACCTATTTTCTTCTAAAACCCATTTTTTCTAAAAAAATTCATAAATGTTTTTAACCATTCAAAAATTATTTATAAAATACATTTTTACCCTTTTTTTCTTTTACCAATGTTTTTAAAGGAATCTTCTTGTCGCTTTAAAAACAAGGCATTTTTCTAACCTTTTACCATGAAAAAGGGATGATCTTTTTACCTCATATGACATGTACAGATTTACCCACCTTTATTTCCTCAGATCCTCATTTTAAAGGTAAATTTTAAAATAAATTTTTTTTAAAATTTATTTTCAAATAAAAGTATTTTCCAAATGTTTTTCAAAATGTTTGTCAAAATAAAAATGATAATTTCCACAATAATGTTTTTAAAATATCCTTTATAATATTTCTATTCATCAACGACAATAAACCCTTATTTATACTCTACTTGGGATATGTTGTATCGATACCATCCTTATTCTTCATCTGTATGGTTTATGATTTATTTTTCTAAGGATAGTATTGAAATTCACTTCCTTGATTCCGCTATTAGTCCCCTTTAAATATTCAATTTCCTATGATCATTAGAAATTGAATTTCCCCTAATTATCCATATCATTTATCATGGATTTATTTATTTACTAAACCATATATCATTTTATATATGGTGTTTAATTTGACAATTATTTGATTATCTAGGGAAATGTTGAAAACAATTATTCTTTATTTCAAAATTATATTTGATAATGCATATTTTTTATTAATTAAATAAATTATGCAATATGAGGAATGCTTTGGACATGTGATGATGGGTGGGGGACAGACTTTATATAGCCCCTTGATGCATCGATAATTTCTCATGATACAAATAAGTTTCAAAAATTAAATGGGTTTCTACCTATAGTTTTAAACTCTCTAGAGGATGGATCTTAACAGTAGAGGTTTTCATGTTCTTGATACATTACGTCCAATAATTAATAATTTCCTTCATTTGGATTCAATATTTATTATCCTTGAGATTTTAAGTATGACAAAGTCAATGGATTCATTTCATTGTCATATTATCAATTAAATGGTATGTATTTTCAGTTTTTTACCATTACATAATTTTTATTCTCATTGATTCATTATTACATCCAATATACTTTACCTTTACTGAGTTTTTGAGATCAACCTTATTTTGTTTCATTTCCCCAGGAATCCAAGAAGCGTACTATAAAAGATATGCAAGGATATACTCGTTGGAATAAATTTATTATCAAAGAAATAAAGAAATTATGTTGTAATTATTGTTTTCATTTGTAATACAAGACTCGTGTATGTATCTTGTTTACTAGGACTACTAAACTCTTTGGTCCTTTTGGATTTGATTCATTATGATCATGTCAATGTAATGGTAGTAGATATCCGCTATAAACTTTATGGGGTCAGGTCTCTACATTTGGATCATCCAACCCCTACCCAAATAATCTCACAACTACCATACTCTCATTATATAAGCCTCACTTTGGGCATAAATCAAACCCAATTAGTATTTTCATACAAACCAAAAGGAATTACCCAAAGAAAAGGTAACATCCTTCAACAAAAACTTTTATTTTATTTCTTTCTTCACCCCCTCAATTATTATTATTCCATTATTATATAATAATATCAGTATAATAAATATACTAATATATTTTTATGTTAAGGGTTTGGTATACACCTACATACACTTCCATCAAATGGGATACGCAATCCTTGTTGATGTGTACGGCGGTCTACCGCCTTGTAAATTAATGTCATTCGTTCTTCCATTACCACCTTTCAAGGTTGGGAATAATGATGTAAAAAATGTTTTTATATGATATATATAATTTTTATGATATATATTTATTCTTATGGAATTAATATATAATGTAAACATTCATTATTTCCATTTTTTTTGGAATATGATAACTTTGTTTGTGGACAAGTGGACTACCGCCTCCTCAAAACGATGTGGTTCATTTACACTTTACATGGAATGTATTAAGGATTGGTTTAGTAAAATTATATAAAATATATGACATAATAATGATATTTTAATTATAATATATATATACACAAATATATTTCATTTACTTTCTTTCTTTAAATATGACAAAAAAACAGAAACAACGTTCATGTGTGCGTACGGCTTACCGTATCTAGGAACGATGTATTCCATTTCATATTTATATATTTTATATATTATTTTAAATATATATATATATTGAATATATATGATATTTATATTATTTTTATAATTATAGAGGAGATTAAATCATGATATAGGTAAGAGGGCCAAAAATATAACAAATCAAAACATATTCAAAAAACAAAACTGTTATGACCCAAAACATAACTTTAACATGGAATTGTTAATAAATATGTAATATAAAGTCATGATAGAATCATATATGGTTTCATATATAAGAATATTTTTATATTCCATATTTATAATAAAATTATATTTATTATACAGGAGGTTTAAATGTGTATGATGAAATTCAAGACTTAACGTAGGGGTTTTCTTGTCTCACTTTTATTTCGGCGAGATATATGCTATATTCACCACTTATTCTTATTGTGTGGTGTATATACTAACATATGATATGTTATATCATGAATTTAATTTATTTAATGATATGAAAAATTTCAATTGATGTTATTATTTCATGGATTTCATGATTCAAAAATTATTCAAGTAGTAAGGGCATTTCTAATCTCACTTTTATTTCTGCAAGACTTATACCATATTCACCACTCTGTTCTTTTGTGTGATGTATATACTACCCATGAATGTATTATGTTATTATTATCCTTAAATTTATGGGTATTAAAATATCTATTTGATTATATCTCTTTCATGGGGATTATGGTTCAAAAGTTATCAAATTAGTAAGTAATATTGTTACAATTTGCCTTCTTTGAGACACATGTTATGTTATCCACCTACATTATTTTACAAGGTGTATATAATACCCTTTTAAATGTCATATAATGAATATAATTATTTTCTTCATATTTTAATCTACATGTAATGTTATTATTTCATGGGTATTTTTAATCAAATTGACTAAAGTGGTAAGAGTTTATTGTTACAATCTCATTATTTATCGGTATTGTTTGGGATTATTCTTCCATTGATGAAATATTATGATACATATATCAAGAATTCTCATTAATTTTATTATAATATGGTTATTTATAATATCTTCATTTAATGGTTCCATTTTTTCACCCTTTGGTACTTAATATAATTAAGATTTGTTTTTAAGAAAAGCAGACTTTATTTCTATTTTCAGTCAAAAATATGTGTTCTTCCAAAAACCATGTTTTCTAAAAATGTTTTCAAAAAAATACTATTATTCTCATATGATCTTTAAAAGATATTTTTACCCATGTTTTACCTCTTTAACAAAATAGTTTTTAAAAATAAATCTTATTTTCATTTTTTGATTGAGGTACTTCTCTAAACTATTCCTATGTAAAAGGAATATCCAATAGGCAAGAATTTATCTGCTGTCATGATTGTTATTTATTTGAATCTTCCTTTTCATGTTTAGAAGATTTTTTTAAGAAATATTTTTTCCAAATATTATGGACACTCATTGTTTTTAAAGTGTTTTTTAAATAAAAAAAATTTCAAAAAAAAGTTTTGTTCAATAAGTGTTTAAAATGATTTTCAAAGATTCCTTTATATGTTTTTGAAGTATTTTCAAAGAAAAAGGTTTCTAAAAAGTATTATATTTAAAAATAATTTTAAATTATTTTAAAAACTTCCTTTATAAGGTTTTCAAAATGTTTTAAGTTATAAATGGTTATTTTCAAATAGAAAATTATATTTTTATTAAGAAATGTTTTAAATTATTTTTATCGATTAATTAAAAAGTTTTCAAAGTGGTTTTCAAAGAAAATTATTTTGAAAATATTTTACGTTTTAATTGATTTTCAAAGAAATGTTATTTCCCTTAAGAAATGCTCAAAGTTATCTTTAAAAATCCTTCTTCATACAAGATGATATGGTTTGATATACTTTATGATTTACTATGAATATGATCAAAGTAAATCATTCCTATTATTTATTTTAATGGTTTATGATTAAGATGGAAAGTTTTTTATGAAACTCATTACTCTTCCAGGGGTTATACCAAGATAAAATGCTTGCAAAACCCTCTCTCTTTCACTGGTTATTCTATGATTATGAAACCTATCTATTTTTCATAGGTTATTATATGATTAAATTTTAATCATACCCATTTAATTTCATGGGTTATGATATGATTATTATGAAATCCATCTCCTTTTATGGGTCATTATATACTGAATGTTTTATTATCTTATGGCACACTTATGTATGATTTCATTATGAGATGGGTGGAACCTATATATCCCTCAAATTAATTGGGTAATGATTTATATATCATGACATAATGATGGGAAACAATTTAAAGGGCTTGATATACAATGGAAAATAGGTGTGCCCTAATCCAAAATGGGAAACATGCTTGTCATAATCCACAATGGGAACCTGGTATGTCCTAATCCACAATGGGAAACGGGTATTTCTTGATCCAAAATGTTTATAGTCTTTGGAGTGATCCTTGACTACTGTGATGTTATGTTTGAACCTGATTACATGTTCACAATGTTATGCATGGACCTAGTTGCATTTCCATAAGTTTATACGAGAGCCTGACTTCATGTCTTTAACTTAATGAGTGAACATATTTCTACTTATACATGTTCATAGTGTTATAAGATGATTTGTATGAAAAAAATATATATATTATGACTATGATATGGTCACATGGTTTATGTTCTTGATTATCTTATGATTAATGTCTTATGAACATACAATCTTTATTCCATGACTCTTGATTATGATCTTTGATATGTAGGGTATGATCTTCAAATTTTATGATCATGTTATCACAGCCTTATGCTCATGATTATGCTTACATATATCCTTTGTTTACCCTTACTGAGAATTTGAGCTCACCCTTTCTTATGATTCCTTTCCCTAGGTTATGAAGAAAATTTTTAAGTAGGAGTACTAAAGGGGAAGATATTTATGGGAGACTTTGGAGATCTTTCACTAAGTTAGAAGATTTTATGTTCCCAAGTTTCCAAAGAAACTAAACTATTATGGTCCTCAGGCATGTATTTTTTTAATTTGACAAATATTCATCTAAAATGGTGTAATATTCATGTATGTTAAGCATGGGTGACTATAACACTTTTTCAAATGATAATCATGCATCGTACTAAATTCAGTGTAGGAAGGGATAATCGGCTTCAAACGGCTCCATCTTAAGGAGGTTATTTATGGATACTATGGGAAAAAGAAGGTAACATGTACAAGTGTGTATCATAAAAAAGTAGATCATAGAGATTGAATAAATAATATTAAAAGTGTATTTATTCAATCATTGGCTCAATAATATCTCAATGAAAGTTTTGGTAGGTTTACATGTCCCAAGTTTCTCTCAATAAATATTCTTAGAAAAGAATATGATTGTGTAAGATAAGAATCCTCTCGGGAATGGGAGTGTACAACAACTGGAAAACACTTAGGGAATAGTATCTAGTAATGATTCATTCAAAAGAATTTTCAATAATCTAGAATTTGAATTAAATTACTCAACTCATCAATCATACTAAATATTCTAAATAGGAATAAAAATGGGTTTCAATAATCTCCAACCTAACTTTATATTTTATTTAGATGTTTATAGTGAGATTTCATGTTTAAATCATGATTTTAATGAAAAATATATCATATATAAGTGATAATAAGTGATAATCCAAGTGTATCAATAGTAATGCTCAAGAATTACTCCCCCACACTTAAAATGAGACAGTTTCCACACTGTTATAGAAATAATAGTGGGAGATACATTAGTAGAAGCATTGATAGAAATGAAATGGAAATTTGAAATTGAAATTAGAAAATTAAGATCTCCAAATAGTGAATGTCATTCCATGGGGAAACTTATTGGATCTTAAATTGAATTTGGGCCATCTATAAAAAAATTTATAAACAAAATACCAACACTTGATAAAACATTATTCTACACGGTTAAAACATGATAGAATCATAAAAATTGTAGGAGAATATAGTTGAAAGTAAGGAAAATAAACTCAGATAAATGGTGTGAGGGAGTACAGTGTAGTTGGAGATGACCTATGTACAAAAATTTAAGAAAAGGTAAAAACAATGATCCTAAGAACACAACTAAAACAAATAAAACATGAAATTATTGGATACCTCCCATAAAATGCTAAAAATAATTTTGTCAACCTGACGAATAAAAAAATGAATCAGTTAGTGTATTTTATATGCTCAAAGGTTCTTTATCTCTTATAGGAATTGGTAGTGGTAGAATTTATATCATGAGGATGCTTGATAGGATTAACCACCTTAGTAGTGTAACAATCATGAATCTCATGTGGTTTTAAGAGCATCTAATGTAGGAGGGAAGATGGTGGTGACACAGGTACATCAATAACCATAGAGGAGTTAAAAGAGCTAGACTTGGTTAAAGTAATGAAGTAGTGAAATGAAAATAATCCAGAAAGCAGTGAAGCCAAAACCTGTATCCCATACATATATAATAAATGGTATAATAGTGAAAATGGAATACAAGTAGTATAAAAATTTACACCCAAATAGATTAAAAAAGTGGGAGGGGACCTGAACATAACTAAACAGTAAAAATCAATGTCGTTGAGATTCACATAAAATGTACCCTCATGAATGGTGGGTGTATATAGTTGGACCAACCTATTGATATCATATATAGATTTAGGGGATAGAGGATCTACCTCCATATTAGGTTTCATGGTGCTGGTAGTGGGCTCAATCAAGGATGGAGGAGGTGAGGTGTTGATCCGTATAGAGGCAATGTGTTTGGTAGCACAATCGATGAAGGGAATCTCATATGCAGATAGAATTATGGGGCCCTTACCCTACCTGGCCTGCTTCAATAGGTACTCCCCCTAGGATCTAGGTTCGGTAAGCTCTAGAGGAATTTTGGCATCAGTGGGATGTGGTGTGGGTATGGATGAAGAAGCGGGAGCAGCATGTGACTATTGGTGGGAAGAGGAACCAGGGGCTAGTAGAGGGGGAGGGTGGTTAAGTGAGAAGGTTCAATGTATGGAACACATAGACAATGACATATTTTTTAATGATTCTATAGGATGGCCTAGATAAATTGTTATAGGTCTAATGGAATGGATGGATGGGGTACATATGCAGTAGTGGTAGTGGTGGCAGTGGTAAAATCATGGGAAGGGGAGTGGTGGTGGGTGGGATGGTAGTGGTAACAGGGGTGGAGGTTGTGGTGGATTTGGTGGTAGTGGTGGGTGCAAGGACATGGGTAGGGAAGGTCAGGTCAACAATGTGTAGAGTAGGTGCTTCTTCATCAGACTCAACATAAGATGGCTCCCATTGGTAGATGATTTAATCTTTCATCAGTAGCCCCATATTATAGAGAAAAAGGAGGCTGACACTCTCCATCAGGCTAAGGGAAATTAGAGGCTAGGTAGCATAGAATGGATTAATATTCCTATATAAATGGGTATTTAAGGAGCCTCCCATTAGTGTACCTTGATTCCTCCTCACCTGAGTATGGTATAAATCCTTGAATTGGCTAGAAATATTGATAGTTGGGATTCCCATAGATGATGCAATGATGAGAACCTTAATCTGGTTGATGCTCCTGTGACCATCCCCTCTGGACAACCAGGAATGATCCAATGCCTATTGAAGAACCTAAAGATCAGTACCACGGATCTGGATGCTCTTTTTCATGCAAGGATCATAGGGGATTCACATATATTTTCCAATCCTTTCCCAAAGTCGTGAAAATTTTGCCTTGTTAGGCTCTAGGTGTAATGTAGGGAAGAATGGGGAGGTGATGAAGTTGGTGGAGTAGATTCTGAGGCTAATAGAAAAATAAAAAAGGGGTATATCCCAAGTCCTGCCTCTGAGTTTTAATTAGACAAAGTTTATGGTTAACTCAAAGGTGGACATGAACTCGAGGAAGAGATCCCTAAATCTCTCATCGCACACATGGGTGATGGGTGAGAGGTGCAGTCGGTCGATAAGGTCAAATACCTTCTGGTGGATCTGGATCCACTTAAGAATAGTGAGATCCAGTGACTTGTTAGTCCTCAGGGGCTTCACTTAGGGGTAGACCAACTTGGCCTAATGATTTGTTGAAGAGAAGGGGAGAAATAGTGGCGGTATGGGTGGGAATCACCATGTGATCCTCTTGACATCGAATGTGAATATTTAGATGTGGAAGCGGAGGCAGATGTAGATGATGAGGTGGAAGGATATATAGGCAGTGGAGGAGGATGGGTCCACCACTTAGGTGGTGGAGGTGTCTTGTCATTCTCTAGCACGTGTTTAGCGGGATAGGTGTGGATGGTTTTTGTGTGTTCCATGCCTTAATATAAGAGGATATGATAAAGAGAAGGAGTGGGTGATGCTAAACTGAGAGGTGGAGGGTGGAGGAGGGATCGGTGACTGGAAGCAAGGGAGGAGAGTGTCTGCTGGTGATGGGGGTCGCATACACGGAGGATAAGAAGAGGGGATGTGGGTTGTGAACAAAGGGTTCATAGAATTTTAATGTTTCCTTAATAATTATACATCATGAATTAGATACATGATGCTTAATTCTCTGGTTTTATTTTTTATTTTTTTGGTTGTGCTGTATTTACATGTTTTGTTATAGGTACACAGCATGTATTTGGAAATTTTCACCCCTTTTTGGGCCTGGTCCTTTTTAAAATCCTCTAACTATGATAAAACTTTCCTAAATACTAAACTATCCTACTCTATCATATTGAAACTACCATAGGATACCTCCTAATCAGTGCTTTATTTATTGTCTATATCTAGACATGTTTTGATACATAAGATGTTAAATGTGAGTAAACTCATTTGTAAAATGATTCTTGAATATAGAGGGGACGAAAGGTGGGATAGCCTTCTTTGTCATGGGTGTAATGAAATTTTCATTCTTGTGAGCATTAGATTCCTTATGAACAGGAGGTAGTTTCTTATTTCCATTATTACTAGTTACATGATCATTTTTCTTGTCATTAAGATAGATGGATTGAAAATTTAATGAATCGTCACTTTTCTTAGTGGTCTAAGCTAAATCGAACACAACATATTATTCACCAACTCTAAAAATAAATTTCCCTAGGTTAATATAAATCAAAACCTTCCTAGTGAAAATAAATGGTCTTCCTAAAATGAGAAGAATATCCTCATCTTCTTCCATATCTTGGATGAGGAAATCTGTAGGGAAAATGAACTTGACAAATTTTATTGAGACATCTGCAAGCAATCCTTGAGGATGCTTGACTGAGCGGTCAGAAAGTTGGAGTGATGCCCTTATTAGTTTTAGTTCGTTGAGCCCCAGTTTCTTTAATACACTCATAGTCATTAGATTTATACTTGTTCCTATATCACATAATGCTCTCTCAAAATTTCATGTCCCTATGGTGCAATGAATTGAGAAACTTCTGAGGTTTCATATTTTTTAGGTAGATTCTGCTGGAAAAATGTGGATCATTCTTCATTTAGTGAGATAAACCCTATGTCTTATTTTTATTTTTTCTTTAGAGAAAGTTTTAAAAATAATAATAAGTAGGCACTTGAGGAATTTCTTCAGTAAATGGAATGTTTATGTGAATTAGTTTAAACATCTCAAGGAATTTTTCATATTGTCCCTCCTTTTTGGATTGTCTCGTCCTTTCTAGGAAGGGAAGAGGGGTCTTATATGTTGTCTTCTCCACATAAACATTTTCATTTTCATGTATTACTTATATGGGAGATTTTTTAATTAGTTCTATCTCTTGAGTTCTCTCTTGGTCAACTTTATCATATTCTTATAACTACTTTTTCTCATCTTCGCATGGCTATTGAAAGTCCAGCATCTTTCCACTTCTAATAACTATAGTTTTATTTACCTCCCTAAGATGAGCTTCAGTATTAATGGTAAAATTACCTGGTAGTTGATCAGATAAATTATTGGATATCTACCCCATTTGATGCTCAAGGTTTCATAGGGAAGACTTGTGGTTTTTCATTTCTGTATCTTGATTTGTCATACTTTGGTCTTCTTTATACACAAAGGCGGAGAGTAGGTTTTCATGATTGGATTAGAGATGTTGGTCTTGTTGTAGTGTTATTAGCAGTGCTTATTGATGTTGTTGTTTCTAAGATAGAGGAAATTGATGAGCTTTAGTAAAGCTTTGTTGAAATTGTTGTTGTTGTTGAGGAGATGGACCTTGTGGTGGGTGCCTAGGTGGTCCCTGATTCCTTGGTGGTACATGTTCACTCATCTTCTAAAAATAATCTTGTTTTTTTTACTGAGGATGTTGAGATGATATCTGCTGATAGTTTTTTCATTTATATTGTTAGGGATGCTATTTTTATTGATTTTAATTTATATAATTAAAATCTTGGAATTAGGGTTCATCTATGCATTCCTTGGAGTTTTGTTGTGGGTGTGAGCCTCCATACATTTCATAGGATTGAATTTTCATCACTAGAGTATGAGGGGGTGGTTGTGTAGTAGGTAACTAAAAATAATTATACTTATTTTTTATGGATTATATTTATTTTTTGGGGTAATTACTCTTCTCTACTTGGTTTATTCTTCATCAGGGTAGTCCTTGATCTATTTTCCATAGACTGACATTATGGGAGACTTCATCTAGAATAGATCATCCCTCCTCAGACATCATAATCATAACTCTACCATTATTAGTGGTGTCCACTATAGTTATTATAGTAGGTTGAAGTATTTTATAAAACATCTAAAGCTGAATCCACACATCAAGTCCATGATGTGGGTACTTTCTGGTGATCTCCTTAAAATTGTCCCATGCCTCCCATGATGATTCTTTATCTACATGGGTGAAGTTTTAAATGTCATTCCAAATCTTCCAAGTCTATATCAGAGGGAAGTAATTATCCAAGAACTTTTTTTCTAGATTGTACAAAGTTTTTATCGACTCAAGAGCTTGTTTTTGAGACAATCCTTGGCTCGGTCACACAAGGAGAATGGGAATACACAAAGTATTATTAAATAAAATGAAACACCCTAGTTGAAAAAGGTATTTCAAACCTCTAAAAAGTTGGAAATGTTCTCATGGGGGTCTTCACTTTCAATCCCATTGAATTGAACTATGTTATGGATCATGTGGATTAGTACGAGTTTAATCTCAAAAGTATGCACCTAAATGGGAGGGTGCACAATGTTGGGCACAGCACCACTTATGGACAGTAAGCTGTAATTCATAATGGTGCACTCATTTTGTATTGGATTCTCTCCCTGATTGAAAGTTGACACATATTGCATATTTTTCTGGTTGGTCTATATAGTATTGTTGTCATCATCTATTGAGAAATTACAGCATACAATTAAGTATTGATCGATAATGGGATCGAACAGATCATTTCTTAGTCATAAAGGCTCTTTGAACGAGTCAGAGGCCCCAAATGCATGAACTAGTCAAGAAATATATAGAGAGAGAGGGATAAGGTGTTCTTAAAGGAGAAAAATGTAAAATGAAAAACGGAATAAAAAAATAAGAAAGGGGGATGAGGTGAGGTAATATGAGGTTTGATCTAAAGGCTATTGTGCATAGGTAATTGTAATCCCCAAAAATGGTGCCAAAATTTGATGCTTCCACATGTTTCATTTAATACTCATGGGCATTGATCAGATTAAAAATTTATAGTCTCAAACTATACATAAAACAAGGGCATAGTAAAGAGGTTGTGCGGGTCGAACCCATATGGATCGTTGGTAAGCAAGAAACTATTCAAAAAACCCTTTGAAAGGATTCCTCGTGTTCACTCTTTAATATTTTGGTTTTCTAAAACTAGGTAGTTTGTATTTAATTTGGATGACTAGGAAGGGATCAGGGTCAATTTCAGGGGTCTTAGTAGATGATAATCCAAAATCTAGTTTAGAATAGTCCTACGGTTTAGGCAGTGAAGCAGTGCAAGATTCACCAATTGGTTTTGGTCAAACCAATTGGAACTTCCTATACTACTAATATCCCTTGGTTAGGGTATAGCTAACAACATATATGCATTACACTTAGCTTATATGAAAAATGCATCATGGGATAATGGTCATAGCATAATCAACTCTAATTAGGTCAAGTTCATTCAATTTCACCTCCCATAGTCGAGGTTGTGCAATATAATGTGATAAATAGTTGTTTTTAACCTAATTAATATTCATATGGTTACCAAGGTTAAATATATAGATTAATTATCCTCATAAAAACCCCTACTCTTGACCCCTAACCTTAAGCATATTACCCTCACATGATGGTATTGATCAAAATCAAAGGAATATGAAACATGATAAGAATAATCATGAAATGATTAAAAAGTAGTAAATACAAAATTAAAAAAATAAATAATAAAGATTAAACAAAAAATCAATGAAAATACAATCAAAAATCTACTTTTAATGAAGAAACAATGAATGAATGGAAATTGTTGATGAATAACGGTGAGCGGTATCTAAATTGGATGTCGAAACAAAAGTAGAATCGCAACAAATGAAGAGCATATGTATAATGGTTAACAACTCAACATATTTGATAAAATATCAAAATAATTAATTAAAACTAATTTGGAAGGGAAAATGGATGAAAATGGAGGAATAATAATGAAATAAAATATAGGTCTCTGAACTCTAGAGCATGGTGGAGGCACTGGAAAATAAATTGGCTCAAAAGGTACATAACGTGTAAATACTTCACATCATGTATGGGCTTTAAGTGGATTTTTTCTAACATATATATGTCATGTAAGAAGGATGAAAATCATGTATTTGATATCCACAATCTCCTTCTGAAAAATCAGCCAGCATATTTGATTTAGTGGGATCTCAAACATCGCATCTCATGTAAACTTTGCATGTCATGTATGTGATTCACTTTTAGTGGGATCTTGATTTTGAAATATGCACGATGTGTATTATATGTACACGTTGTGTATGATTTTCACGTCATGAAAGAAGGTTGAACATCATGTATTTGATTTCCATAATATCCTCTGAAAAGTCATCCAGTATCTTTGACTGAGTGAGATCTCAAGCATCGCATGTCATGTAAAATCTACATGTTGTGTGTGTGATTCAATTTCATCAGGATCCTGATTTTGAAATCAGAATGATGTGTATTATATGTACATATCATGTATGATATTCAAGTCATGTAATTTCTTCATGGTTTGGTCTGAGTCTCTACAGGAATGATGTGAATGTGGACTATATGTCGTGTATGTTATACACAACATGTAAAGCCTATTTTTGAAACTTTTCATCATTTCTTCATTAGAGTCCAAAATTCCTAATTCCTGAAAAAAAAAATCCAAAACCTAGTGCATTATCAAATAAATAATTAATAAACCTTATAAAAATGTATCCAATATGTAAATATAAATTCAGATTATCATATGAGCATCAAGAAACATTATAAATAATAGGATATCTTATGGATTTAAGTTGGTCACCATGAACAATTATCATTGACATGGTCTAGATATGGTGAAAATTATTTTCCTTGAAAATAGTCATCTTGGGTATAACCTTGGGAATAAAATGGTCGCTAGCATTAAATGTCATATTTATTGTTATAATTGATGAGTCTCTCACATATTTTAGAGGATTTATTCATATTTTCAAATAGATATTGGATATGAATCTAGTAGGAGAAGAGTGTTTGTGGGTAGATTTGGAAACCATATCTTGTCAGTCACAAACTGAACTATCGATATTGTGAGTTTAATTGGAGGAATTGGAAAATATGGGTCACTTTATTTCTCTGGAACCTACCTGGGATGAATTTCTCATATAGTCATGGTTTTTTAGGAGTATTTTTATGATGGAAAATATCCTTTGAAGTTTCTAGGGTATGGGTTTGTACATGGAAATGTCCCAATCTTTTGAAATTTGAGATCTATTTTCTTAACATGGTTGAATGGTATCATTTCTATATAGCTTTAGGACTCTTTTTCGAAAATTTCGGGAGTCATAGTGATATAATTGGTTTGTATATTAAGAAAATACATGATAAAATGATGAGAAAATAATGAGAAAATCTCATAGGACATGGTGATTTACATGGTTAAGGAATAATACCTTTGACCATGAAGAGGAATAATTTAACTATGATTCAGGATCAAAAATACCGAGAATGTTAGAGTTTCACAACATAAAAACCCTAACCTAAAATGAGATAATAAAGAAGATGATACACTATTCCACCAAATGCACAGTAAGTCAACTATGTTATAGTGAATGGTAGATGGAAGTCCGCACTACTACAGTGTTGCGGGCACCCAATTATAAGCTGCTACAATGGCCGGTGGTAAAAAATCTGAGGAGCTACAATACTATTACCTCCAAAATCCGAACTTCTAAATTAACCATGCCAAAGTCTTCACTTCTATAGTGTATAATCGATGTGGTATGGTGTATATTATGGATCACAACCATTTGACCCAACATCATCCAAACAGATCAGGCTACACCAATCTTACATACTATTGCACTCTGTACTTAGTGGGTTATTTTTAGTACCTTGTTAATGTTTTTCTCATGTTTGGTCTCATCAAGGATTTCTCTAATTAGTTTTTACTCTTTATGACCTATGGAGTGGGTGATGTCTTACTTGTAACTATATCGATGTTAGGTTAGTGAAATGAGGAACCAATGATGATTCATGGGTCAAATCCTTGACATACACTTGGGTTTCACAATTTGAGATGAGTTTGGTTTTTTATTAGCTAACTTTCATTAATAGATTAGGTGACCAATTCCTAAGAAGTTCAATGTGAAAATAATGATTATAACCTTAATACTGTGGATCCTATGAGGGATGGGAAGATGATAGAAATTCTACCTTGTGTTTTGGGATCCAATTTTGGTTTCTCCTTATATTAGGAAAATTTCAAGTGGATTTTCTATTAAGATATTTGGATGATACAAAAGATAGTGAACATAAAACACTGATTAGTGGTCATGTTGTCACTATTACCTATACCTTTCCAAATATTGGAGTGAATTATCATAGGCTTTGAAATTGGATTGTTTTTTGAAGCATGTCATCATCGAGGTGGTACTTAACCAACTCATTGGGTTATGTGTTTCATTCCAATTTGTGGGTATGAATTCTATAGAATATTTGGCTAGGTTTTTTGTCTAGGAAGTGTTATAGTTTCATGGTGTATTGATTTCCAACATCTCTAATAGATACCATAGTTTTCTATTATGATCTATCTGGAAAAGGTTCATGTGGTTCAAATTGTATCATTTTATGATCCTCTATGTAAAACCCCATTGTTCGGGTGGAGCTTCAAATAAGCCTTTTCATCGGGCTGAGCCTTGTGTGATAGGCCATGAATATTTGACTATGTGGAGAAGTAATTTTATGGATTAGATCTGATGGTATGAACTTTAGTGGTTATAGTAATGTTTTTCCCTTAAAAGAGTTCTTATATGTCTTCAATTATCTAAAATTCTTCATATTCTCTTATTTGAAAGGTTTTATGTTTATTCATGTTGATCTCCAATTTCCTTGATTAGGGAGTTATCTTTTGGGGTAAGAAAGGGAACTTAAATCCTTGGTGTATTGTTCCCATAGGGATTGTCGACCATATATCTGATCTTTCTCGGTGGTTAGCATTACCTCTCTAATTTAGAAAAGTGAATGATATCCTTCTTCTCATGACTTATAGCAAAAGGGTGAGTCTGATTCTATTTATCTAGGTAGTTAGAATATTATTTCTTTCGATAATGATGTATTGTTGGGTTTTTCTGATAATTTGTATTTTGTTATAGGCAAAATAATATCTTATAATGTCAATGAATACTTTTGGGTCATGGGTTATAGTATCATGGATGGGTATCAGAGGATTATTGGAAGTGAGATACTATTATGTTGGATTAGTGTGTTGAGATTATGTCATACCACTAACCTCTAGCTTTTGATAACATTAATCCTAGTGGTAGAGAGAATGTGACACCCTCAGTTTAGTAATTATGAGTTTTATTATATATTTATAGGTTATAAGGTAATTTTATTTGGATTCATGAGGTTTTGGAAGAATGTATGGTTGGTTAAAGAGGTTTTTGGGTTCTCTAGGATTCACCGTAGTATGGTGGTAGTTGTGGTGAAAGTTGTGGTCTTGTTCATGGTGTTGTTACAGGCATAGTGGATGGGTGTTGTTCTATGGGGTGAACACCAAGTGGAAATTGTGAGTGGATGGGCATGGTGTCTGATTATGGTGTACAAGGGGGAAGACCATGAAATAAGTACATCACCACACTGTGGGGTCTCCATTTTATTGGGCATGATATGTTGGTAATACTCCTAGGGAAAATGAGTAGAACACCATGATTTTGGTGATGGTCATGGGGTGTAGAGGTAGGGGTGACTTGGCCTAGTGCAGGAAAGTGGAAAACATGCAAGGTGGCTCTTCCACACAATAGAGGAGGCCATGGTCATTAACCAAGGAGACATCCCTACACCATAGTGGTTTCTCATGGTGGTTGTGCAGGGTCGGATTCACACGAGTTATAAAAAATAGCCTAAGAAAATGCACTACAGATGATATCTTTATTTCATGCATAAATTTATGGTGTTTTAATAAATTGATTTCTATAATTTAAATTATATTTTATTAATTTTTAAATGATTTGATTTGTTTTAAGTTTTATGGAAGGATATCATGAATCTTGAAAAGGGAATAAAAATAGATGAAAATAATATATAAAAGATACTTCTCACCATGAGAGAAGCAAAGTGGTGCGACATCGGGTTTTTGAGGATGCAACAGAGCTACGGAACTGGATCGGAACAATTACACGTCGTGTATTTCATTACACAATATGATTTCATTAGGAATATGCTTTTACTCAGGAAAAGTTTTGAAGCCATTACATGCTGTGAAAATCCATTACACATCACGTATAAAAATACACATCATGAAAGTTCAGGACAGAGCAGTTATGGAAAAGCTTATGCTGATGTGGATTACACTTCATGTAAAACTTTACCCATCATGACTATTTCAGTGAATGGAAAATTAAATTTGTAGCGGCTAAGGGTTTTACACACAAACTTATAAATATACGCCTACGGCCACTACTTTGGGACAAATCAAGGACTAAGGGAAGTTAACAAATGAATTCTAGATGATAGAGTGATGATCCAGAGCCCTACTTCACCACTATTCTTCCTTAGGTATCCATGCTGCTCATTATCATCATGCCTAGAATGATCGAGTATTTATATTTATGTCATATTATGTGATTGTAGGGGGAGTGTTTCTTAGAGATTATTTCTATCTTTTATTCTTGTTTTGTATTGCTGCAACTTTGTTTATCAATTACAAATAATATTATTTTCATATTTCATGACCATTTCTACATTTTGAGTATTATCATTTCATTACATAAATTAATTGGCCTATTTTTTGTATGACCATTATTAAATCTAGGTTAATTATGTATAAATAGGGTTTTGGGTTTCCTAGGTTCGTGATTTCACCTAGTATATGACCATTCCAATGATGAAATCACAATATTAGGGTAGGATACCAAGACCAAGGATCCTTGATGAACTAATTCCAACACCAATCCTAAATAAACCCATAATAAATTGAATCCCTAGCACACAATCCTGAAATCACCTAACCTGGCATATTTCTCTCTTGATATCAAACCCAATCCTTGTTTCACTTTCTTTCTTTCTTCAAACAATAAAAAAATTCTAGTTTCAGTTTCATTAATTAATTTATAACATATGGATCATCAATGTGGGTTAGAAACTAGGAATTTCTAGATACCTCATTTTTAATTAAGATGTCTGAGTTTCATAAATTGTTAAAAGAAATTAACCCTATGGGAAATTAATAATGTCCTATGGGCTATCAACACCCTAGACAAAGGCATGGTACCAATCGAATTCATTTTTAAAATGACTGAATTAGTCATTGTATCTTGGGGGAGTTATGTTCTTATAAGGGAAGCCAAGTGCGGTAATTTTTGGTAGATATTAACTAGTTTTTTACCTGGTTAAACTTCATAAAAACATTAATTCTTCCTCCCTTTGTGATGGATCTTGAACTATATGATTTTAAAAGGAGAATTCAGTCATTTATTCCTTATAAAGATTCTTCACTTTCATTCTTATAGATAAACCTGTTTAAGGTAGGTGGATTTCTACTCACTCTACTTATTCCAATAACATAGAATCTTGGGTGTTTTAAGATTCAAATTCTTGTTTTAATCTATGATTAATATTTGAAAAAATCTTGGTTTAATTTATTTTTAAGAAAAATGGTTTGAGAAAATGTATGTTTGCACATTATTTGATGAATTTCTAGTTTGGAAAAGTTGTTTGGAAAGGATGGGTTGGTGTGTGTGTTCATATTTTATTAGAAGGGTCCTTTTTTATTTATACTTATTTATCATTCCATCTAGGGAATATTGGGTTACTCCACCAATGATGGTGGGTTGCAGGAATAGTTGTTCTACTCACGAGTTGGGTCTATTCTTGGAATTTAATTTTGAAGGGGGATGCATGCATTGTATGTGTGAGTTATGGTGTGGGTGGTTTTGTGGAAACTATGTATTTCAAAGTAAAATTGGTTTTTGTATGAGTTATATATATTATTTTGTTGGATTATTTATTGTATTACTCTTCTATCATGTTTTATATAAATGTGAGCTAAGTTTTTCTTGTTTATGTGGCGTGAATGGGAAGTCTCTGGTGTATTTCCTACTGAGTTAATATACTCACCCTTTGTATATGCACTTTGGTGTGTATATACTCATTGTTAATTATGATACAGGTAAGGGGAGTACATCTTACATTCTAGTGAGATGTATTGACATTGTTGGCTAGGATGGAGTTGGGATCTTAATGGTAGTTATTATGTAAATAATGGGAGTGTGTCATGTGGGAACCTTGTCATTAATTTTGGGTTTTTAATACTATATTATTTGTATTTATATTGTTTTTTACACTGATTATTTTCTATGGATATGTTATGTATTGAAGGCTGGTCTTATTTCATTCATGCACCATGTTTATACTTTGTGTTGGGGTGGTTTTCTATTAGTTATTTTATATGTAAGGGTAAATTTTTACCCACAATATTATTATACCCTAGGAATTTTTTTCCACATTTAGTGTCTGAGGAAGGTCACATAAGGTTAGTAGAATTCTAGTTTTTCCCAAACCAATGGGTTGGGGTTGGGATATTATACTGGTGAATAAAGAATATGATAATAGTTAAAATTATTTTTAAAAATCATAATGTTATTTTCATTTTATACCATGATAAAAATTTTAGTTTTATTATTTTTATGTAATGGTATTTCTGTGGAATTTTCTATTTGGGTCTTAGTTTTCTAATCTCCTTTATGATGCACCTGTATGGACCTGTTTTGTGGGATTCATTGTTATGGGTGTTTGGTCTTGGTGTTGGTCCTTGGGTGCATTCTCTAGTTGGTCCCCTTCTTTTGGCATGATCTCGGTGGTACTTCATCATTTTCTCCTGGTCGTTGATCCTTATAATCATATATCTTTGTAACAAGGTGTTTTATGTTTCTTCACCCTCACAAATTTTAGTTGATCTATGTCGTCTATAGTACCACCTATATGTTACTTCAAAACATCTAATATTATCATTTGATTTCTTTTTTTCTAGCCTACTTCAAAATCCTTCCAAACTCCCTTAGCAGAACATGCATCCTCCTCATCTGTTATGCCTAACATATTGTCGCCTCACCACTTGCTTTGTCTTTATTTCCCTCTATCACTTAATTTTTATAGAGTTTGGTTGTATTCATCCTTCAGATGTGAGAAGGATTTTTTATTCCTTGTTTCGATGAGAATTATTGTTCGAGAGAGGAAGACCTCTAGTGATTTTAGTTTTTGTGGCCCCATGTTCCTTTGTGATTATCCAATGGAGATATCACATGCTATAAGATCTGTCTGACCCTAACATCTTCAATAACTCAATCCTTGGTAGTGTTAGTGATATCCTTCAACAAGAATCCTCCTGAGTTCTTGGTGTAGACTTAGGGCTCTAAGATACTTATTTTTACTTTATGTTTCTTTGGTGGTGTGCGGTATTTCATTTCTTTTTCTTTTTGGTTGATTTTTGGGTTATGTGAGTGAGTCCATTATGGATTCTCATGTATTTCATATCCTTGTCATAATTCCATCTCAAGTCCTGGAGTTTTAAGGACTTGATTCCAAGATAGATTTTGTGTTCTGTGTGCATTTTCCTCTTATTTACCTTCTCTATTTGTATGCTTGTTTATTCTTTTATTTTGCATAATAATAAATATGGTGGTGGTTTTCTTTTCATGAACATATGAAAAAAAATATTCAAAGAATTTAAATCTATTTTTTACTTTAATTTCATTTTTTCTTTGGTTGTTTGTTCTTATTTCCATCATTGTTTTTCTTTTTATTGTTTGTTTCTTTTGACTGAACCATTTATCTTTCTCATTATTCTTATGGTATTTTGGATTTAGTCTAATAGAATCCTCCAACCTTCACAATAATTTTACCAAACAATTTCTATGCCAATATCTCAACTCTTGAAGATAAATATCTTGATGATCACACCATTGATGAACTTTGTAGCAGTCTCATCAATTTTGAGATGAGAAGAGGGTTTTCCCTAAAAATAAATGGAATAAAATAGAAATAAATATATTTCAAAGAATTTAAAGGTTCAAATATGGAAGATAATGAAATTTTATGAATGGAAGAAGATGGTATGGAAGACTATTCTAAGACTCACTCACTTATATCAAGAAACTTCACAATAGGAAGAGGTAAGTATAAAGGAAAGATTTCACTTAAATGATTTAATTATGGTAAAGTTATCCACTTCTCTGAATACTGTCCCTTAATAATTATAGGTTAAAGTGATGATAAATAATTATCTAGGAATTTTACCAATAAGATAGATTCTATAAAGAGAAATCAGAAAAATGGAAAGAAGAAAATTTCACCCAAATTCTTTAGAAGGAACTTTCGGCTAGTTAAAGAAGGTGTTTCATATAGAAAAGAAATTTTTAATGATGAGGAATCTCTCACAGATGCTTCTCAAAGATCCCCCATGGTATAATAAGAATAACAGGCTGACACATTAGAATATGGGTCATAAATCAATTATGAGTATGATATAAAATAAGGAGAAATAGATAAATAATACACAATGTAAATGTAAATCAAAATGTTTTTAAAGGAAATTGGGAATATAAGATATTATAATTCTAGAATACAAAGGATTTTAGATAAGAAAAAAATTAAATGTCGATAAAGATAATATCATAAATAAATTGAAAGGTTGAATCTTGATATTACTAAGAAAGAAATAATTGTTAAAAATATGATTTCTACTATTATCCTTAGAGATAAGGAAGTTAATCAACTTAGAAAGAAGATGGCTAAAACTAAGAATAAAAAATAGAAAATAAAATGTAACTAGAATAAATCTATTAAAGAAAAGGGTGAGTGTTCCAAATAATAATTTTCAAGCACTTTTATTTGTTAGAAAACTGGGAATATTAAATAAAAGATTATTGGATTACCACATCAAGAGAAATATATGATTTTAGAAGAACCAAATATAAGACAACAATATGAATTATTTAGAAAACTTGTTGAAGAGTCCAAATATGATCATATCTAGAAGGATAATTAGTCAATATTACATCCCATGTTGGTATCATGAGTCTAATAGAGAGTTACTAAAAAGTAATTGATGAGACAAACACAATTGAGAACTGAAAACAAAGCTAGACAATAATCCAATTAGTGGCAACATTTCTTCAAAAGAACCAGGTTCCAAGTATACTACTAGAGTTTTGGTGTGTTTTTCTATAAGACCTAAATATTTTGGTACAACATGTCTTTACTAGATATTATAAGAGAACATGAATCAAGGGGGATACAACAACAACAATGGTTGGAAGCTTATCAAAAACACTAATAGCCCAAACAAAATTTTAATGTAAAGAATAACTTTGATAAGTTACAAGAAGTATGTGGAATATTTGATCAAGAAGGACCCACTTTAAATGAATATTTCACATTCATATAATCCCAACATAATATTGTAAAAAAATATTTTATATTCATAATTGAAAACAAGTAAGGGAAAAATAAAATTTTATTCAGGTTTCATTCAAGGCTAGCAAGTTTGAGAAGTTATAAATCATGGATATTGGTTGTTCTTATCATATATAGGTGACTTAAACAACCTAAAAATATTTAAAAAATATGAAGGAGGATCTATCACTTTTGGAAGTGATAGCACTATGAAGATAAAAGTAGTTGGAAAAACCAATATTGGGAAATATTAGACCAGCCATGAAAATGTCGTGTTTATTGATGGGAAACAGAATAATATATTGAGAGTATCATATGTATATGATGTTTTAAATGAATTGTTAGGTCTACTAGGCTAGATACCCTAAGAGGGGGGGTGAATCAGGGTATGAAAGATTAAAAAAACTGCCCCTTATGATATTGTTTTGTTGTTAGACAAAACTCTCTTCTCTCTCCTACCCAATGAAGAGTATGAACAAACCTTAAAGTATGCACAGGACACATCGATTTTTACTTAGTTCACCCTCACTGGGCTACATCCAAGGAGCATACACTGGCAGTGTGCTGATGTTCCAATTCCACTATAAGTGCACTGCTGTCAAAAAGTTCGAAGCAGACTCACATTCCCTCCTGGTTTATAACCACTCACAATTTGAGAACTCACTGCTCTCTCAACTGAAGTGAGCTCACTGCTTCTTCAGAAGATCCACTCATAGTTTATAAACCTGTAGGTCTCTTCATTTTCATGAAATAATGAATCCTCAACTGTTTATAGATGCTCTATTGAAGTTCAAAGTTTATCCACTGATGAATACCCATTTTCCCCTGAACACTAATCAATTCCTTTGGAAATACCTTCGCAAAGAACCCTACTTCGTGAGGCTCCCAATTTCACGAAGCTCAAACAAGCCTCGCAAAGCTCCTGCCCTTTCACAAAGATCAATACTTGCAAATCTTAGGTCGTCGCGAAGCTCCTGCCTCTTTGAGAAGCACACTCCTTAGAGCATGCGGCCTCACAAAGAGTACTTCCTTCACGGAGCTAGATTAGCCGCCACAAAGCACCTCTCTTTTGCGAAGAACACTACCTTCGTGAATCACCTTCACGAACCGAGAGAAAAATATTTTCTTTGAAAACTCTCTACTTCTCTCGAGGGGGTTGACCTCTATTTATAGGCGATTCCACTAACCCCCAATCCTTCTGCATGAAGTCAACTCCACGTCAACACAAATCGCGAAGCTCCGAAGTTTATGCAGAAATTATCTCAATCTCATGAAGCACCATGGAAATTTTCCGATTGTGGAGCATCACTGTCAATCGCTTCATGCCTTCACTGTAAAGCTCCCTCGCAAATCCCTTAACCAATGTGATGCGCTTCAACCTCTATCATTCACGAATCTTGACGTAATCGCGAAGAACACCGTTAACATTCTTCTTGTCTTCGCGAAATTCAATCCATGAAGCCTATCTTCATGACACTCATGACTTTTCCATATTTAAATAATATCTTCAAGGATATCCACTTTTCACGATGCTCACTAACCTCCAAATTTTGGACCCCAAAAATTTGGCAAACACTAGGAAACAGTGCCACCTTGTACTGCTCTTTTGTACCACCTCCAGATCTTCCATTCCTTTGTCATGGTTCTTTTTCAATATTGATTGTCAACAATATCTCTGGAACTTGAAAATTCACCAGGGAAACCTACTTTGTCAACAAACACAATCAACCCAAAAATACTGCAATGTTACCTTGAGGGATTTTAGCCCAACAATCTCCCCCTTTGGGTTTGTTGACAACTCTTCTCAGAATGATTTTCTGCACTTTGATACCTCTATGAAGCTTCATCCAGCCGCTACCACCATTTGCCTCTTATGACTCTGATAGCGTTAAAGGAATCACTTAACATATACTATAATCCCACATGAGCAATGCTTGGCATGAGAAACAAGAGTAGTATGAAAATTTCGTCAATGAATCACTTCATGTCAGACACCAATTGTCGATTCCAAACTGATACCAATTGCTAAATTGATACCAATTGTTAAACCACACTGATACCAATTGGTGATAGCTGGAAACCTTCTCTCACCATTCCAACATCATTGTTCTGCTTTTATCATGATCCTCAACTGTCGTGATATCTATTTGTTGATAGATCACTTCTAGCATCGTCATATTTGAAAACTCTCCCCCTATCTCAATGCTCTACCCTTATCTCGCTGCTCCACCTGTCAGCTTCTCCCCATATCATTCATGATTTCTCAAATAGCCACACTGTCTCCCCCTTGAACAATTACGGTTCTCACCCTTTTTTCAATGAATCCAAAGGGCACTCTTTTTTGGTATGTAATAGGGTAAAAACACATATTAGAACATTAGGAAAAAACACATCATACCTCGGGGAGTGGGGTTCGGTCCACATCCACACTCTTTTAAGTGAGGGGAGTCGACTGAACTCCCAGATCTAGTCGATGCCTTTCAAATGCTTCCTTGGGTAAGGCCTTTGTCAGAATGTCTGCAACCTGTAGTTCTGTAGGCACATACTCCAACTTCACAATTCCTTTCTCAACCTTCTCCTTGATAAAATGATAATTTATCTCAATGTGCTTTGTCCTTGAGTGATGGATGAGATTTTTACTGAGATTTATAGCACTTGAGTTATTGCACTGGATTCTAATCAGAGACTTCACTTCAACGCCCATATCATCAAGCTGTTTTTTCATCCACAATAATTGTGTGCAATCTTGAGTGGTAGCAATGTACTCAGCTTCTGGATTGCTCAATGAAATGAAATCTTGCTTCTTTCTTATCCAATAAACACACAATCCGCCAAGATAAAAAGCACCTCCTAACATTGACTTCCTGTCATCCACTGAACTGGCCCAATCTGCATCAGTATATCCCAATAATTATGACTGAGATTTTCCACTATACATCAAGCCGAAGTCCATTGTTCCCTTGATATACCGAAGTATTATTTTCATTGCAAGCATGTGGATTTCCTTGGGATTACTCTAATATATCGCTGCTTGGAATGTGTTGAATACAATGTCAGGCCTTGTTGCAGTCAAGTATAGAAAACTTCCAATGATTTGCATGTATTCTGTGATATTAACTACCTTGCCATCCTCATCTTTGGACAATTTCATCTGGGTAGATACCGGAGTCTTCATCTCCTTGGAATTTTCCATTCCAAATCTTTTCAAAACCTCCTTGTAATATTTGGATTGTGAAATTAATGTTTCATTCCTTCCATGTGTCACCTGTAGACCAGTAAAAAATGTTAGCTCTCTAATCATTTACATTTCAAACTCACTTTTCATGAATTCGGAAAACTGTCTGCACTGAGCTTCATCTGATCCACCAAATATTATGTCATTGACATAAACCAAGACCATCATCCATTGATTATTGTTGTTGTTGAAATAGAGATTGTAATCAACTCCCCCATGCTGGAAACCAAGCTTCTTCAAGTACTGATCAAGCCTTGAGTACCATGCTCTTGGTGCTTGTTTCAGCCCATACAACTCCTTCTTCAGTCTGCAAACCTTGTTCTCATCCTCATAAATGAGAAAACCATCTGGATTCTCAATATACACTTCTTCCTCCAGAACCCCGTTCAAAAATGCAGATTTGACTTCCATCTGGAACACTTTGAACATCTGTTGCACTGCGATGGCTAGGAATAATCTAATTGTCTCTAGCCTTGCAACCGGTGCAAATGTCTCATCAGCATCTATTCCCTCGATTTGGGAGTACCCCTTGCACACTAGTCGTGCTTTGTTTCGAATCACTGTGCCATCTTCATTCATCTTGTTGCGATAGACCCACTTAGTCCCGATGACATTCTTATCTACTGGCCTCGAAACAATCTCCCATGTCTGATTCTTCTCAATCTGATCTAGCTCTTCATTCATTTCCTAAATATAGTTTTCATCTTCAGCTACATCAGTAAATCGTTTCATCTCAACCTGAGATAGGAAATATTTTTACTATAGTGACTTCATTCTTCTTGTCTGAACTGGAGCTAACTGATCACCAATGATATTCTGCCTGTCAATTTCAGCTCGAATCCTTGCCTTTTTTGTAGATACAAATTTTACTTTCTCATGATCATCATCAGTATCTTCTTCTGAATCAACATCATCCACTTCTGCTTCCCATGCATTGCTTTCTTCCTCATCACTCTCATCAGGAAATTATTCACTACATTATTGAATGATCTCCTCATTCTCCACTATAGTGACATCATTTCTCTCAACTACTTTTCCCTGCCTTTTGATAAATAATTTATATGCCTTTATTTTTCTTGAGTATCCAAGGAATATCCCTTCATCTCCTCATGATTCATATTTCCTATGTTTTTCCTTGTTGAGGATAAAACAATTACTTCCAAATATTGGAAATTATTTTATTGTTGGCTTCTTTCCATATCAAATCTCGTACGGATTCTTTCCTTCCTTCGGACACAACCGAGCCCTGTTAGAAATGTAGACCTATGTCAAAACTACTTCCTTCCAAAATTTCTCTGGTAGGTCTTTTTCATTGAGCATTGTTCTGGCCATGTTGTTGATGATTTGATTTCTCCTTTTAACCACTCCATTCTGTTGGGGAGTTCTTACTGAAGAAACTTTATTCCTTATCTCGTGATTCTCGAGATAGTATTCCACCTAACAGTTTGGGAATTCTGTACCATTGTCAGTACAAAACTTCATAATTTTCTGTCCAAGCATCCTTTCACACTCCCTTCGGTACTGTTTTAAGCTGCTGAACATATCGGACTTATGGGAAATAACAAATACCCATGCCATTCTGCTATAGTAATCAATGAAAAGAACATAGTACCTCTTTCCGTCAATTTCTATTGGTGTGATAGACCCACAAACATCAGCATGCACCAATTCGAGCACTCTTGTTGACTTATTTGCTTTTGCCTTATACATATTTCTGATGAGCTTCCCTTATTGGAACACATCACATGTGTGAGTAAGATCGCGTGATAGCTTAGGGAGGTCTCTTGCTGCATCACACTTTACCAGATCTTCCAGAGATGGTTGGCATAGATGACCAAGTCGTTTATGCCACAACTTGTTTTCTTCTTCTTTGGATAGGAAACACATATCTTCTTCTCCACTTACCAGGTAGATATTTCCCTTTGTTCTTTTTCCCTATAGAACCATTGTCCCATCTCTTCCTTTGATGATACACACCTTCTTAGTAAACCTTATAGAATGTCCTAAGTCACATAGTTGACTGACGCTGAGCAAATTGTGACTGAGGACTTCTACTACTAAGACATCAGCATGCCTCATCTCTTTGCCCCCAAACTTGGCCTTTCCTGAGCCAGTTATATTCAGACCTTCATCATTTCCAAACTGGACAACTTCTTCTTTGTCATATTTTATGCCTGTAACGAGATCTTTATTACCTGTCATGTGATATGTGCAACCGCTGTCAAGGATCCACACACCAGAGTGATCTGATGATTTAAGGGAAATTTCTGCCACCACTAACTTCTCATCCTTTTTCTTCTTGTTCCATATTTTTTCCTTCACACTTGAGATGGATTGAGACTTCTGATCTTTTTCAAAGTATGATAGACCAGTTTCATCTTTCAAAGATAAAAATTTATTTTGCATTTTCAACTCACCTGTTGATTCATTGATCTGCTGCTTGCAAACATTTTGATTCCCCTTTGGCACATTCCTCTGTATGGTCGAAGTACAGTACCTAGCCATGTGCCCAAATCCTCTGCACCAAAAAAAGTGTCCTTAAAAATATGTTCTAGAGAACTGTTCTCTATTTGGATGCCACCTTTTTTTATGTACCCTTCAATATCTCTTGTCTATAGAACACACATACTGTGAATGTACCATCTTTCCACAACAATAACACCTTATATGAGGTGCATACATTTGAGTGACTTCTGCACTGAGAGTTTCCCATTGGGATCTTTGAATATTCTGATTCTTCCTTGTGCCCAAATCAACTTTCAATCTCAGAGTGGGTGTTTGTAGCCTGACCTCGATTTTCACAGCTTTTTGTTTTCAGACAAGCCCTCAATCAGTCTTAACGTCTGAGCTCAATTGTTGCTTCTTTCCTGCTGAACTACTAAGCTCCTCTTTCATCTTTTCAGTCTTTGGAATGACCTGATTTCCCATGAATGTGTTGAAAATCAATGGTTTTTCTTGATCTTTAGCTTTTCTCTGCAGACCGACAACTTCCTCTTCAAGATCTTCGATACGCTTGACGTGATCTTTCCTTGTGTTTTTCAAGCTATTGATCTCCCTTTTCTGTTATTCAATTTTTATTTTACACTCACTAACTGATTATGAGTCCTCTAGTGTTGATGACTTGAGTTTCTAAATTTCATCCATCAACTCAGACTTCTCTTCTTCCTGCTACTTCATATAGATTTTGGCGTTATGAACAAATTTGTTAGCTTTCTTTTTTTAGCTCTCCAAACATCTATCTCCTCAAGAGTAGCCTTTAACTCGGCTTGCATATCTATTCTTCCTTCAACTTCTTCTTCTTAATCATCACCTTCAGTTTCATTCTTCTCCTGAGAACTACCAACAACTGCCACCATATCATTTTCTCCATGATCTTTGCAGTTCTCTATCTCTTCAACCTCCTCAGCCTCAGACTCGTCTGAACTATCACATTCTTTTGAAATGAGATTTTTCTTCTTAAAGAAATTTCTCTTGAACTATTTCTTGCCTTTCCCATAGGCTGATGACTTCTTCTTGGGAATTTAAACGTCATCGACATCATCATCTTCTTAGAACTTTTTGGGGTATCTTACCGCAAGATGTCCAACCTTTCCACATCAAAAACAAGCAAGTGGAAGTTTCCCTTTAAACTTTCCTTTTCCTCTTTGAATGTTTGAGGAGAGGAATGACATTACCTAATCAGTCTCTTCTTCTACCTGAGAGTCTTCAATGGTGAGCTTCTTCATGGACTTGAATGCCACCTCTTTGGATTTTCCCTTTTCCACAGCATTGTTATAATCATTTCTCATTTCATATGCAACAAGGGTGTTATGCAGGTTATCCAATGTCAGCTCTTTCAGGTCTTTATCTTCCAAAACCAAAACTTTCTAATTGAACCTAGGTGGAAGTTTCCTTAGGATGAGCTTCACAATCTTTATGTCTTCAACAATTTCTCCAAGATCTCGCATGTCTTCCACTACAATATTTACCCTATTGAAGAATGCATCAACAGAATTATTCGGGTTCATTCTCAGATCTTCATACTTGTTTCACAACACTTGCAACTTTTCCTCTCTGACCTTTTTATCCCCTTTATATATATTCAATATCTTTTTCCACATGGCATGTGACGTTTTTCATGACATCACCTTTGTATAGATAGGATTGTATAGGGCTCCCCCTAAGGAATTAATTCCTTTGGCATCAACATCCAACTCTCTATGCTCAGCTTCTGATAATGCACCACTATTAATATCAGTTGTTATGCCATGAGTTGCTACTGTGAACACATCCATTCCTAATGATCATAAGTAGTGTTGCATATGATTCTTCCATATCTTGGAATTGTTTCTGTCGAAGATCGGAATCCCTTTATGATTAGTAATCTCCATTTGAGAGAGAAATGTTTATATTAACCTTTCCCTCTGATACCAATTGTTAGGTCCACTAGGCTAGATACCCTGAGAGGGGGGGTGAATCATGGTATGATAGATTAAAATGACTGCCCCTTTTGATCTTGTTTTGCTGTTAGAAAAAACCTTCTTCACTCTCCTTCCTGATGCAGAGTATGAACAAACCTTAAATCATGCATAGGACAGAGCGATTTTTACTTGGTTCACCCTCACTGGGATACGTCCAAGGAGCATACACCGGTAGTGTGCCAATGTACCAATTCCACTATAAGCACACTGCTGTCAATAAGTTCAAATCGGACTCACTGTCCCTCCTGGTTTACAACCACTCACAATTTGAGAACTCACTGCTCTCTCAACTTAAGTGAGCTCACTGCTTCTTTAGAAGATCCACTCATAGTTTATAGACCTGTAGGTCTCTTCATTTTCATGAAATAATGCATCCTCAACTATTGATAGATGCTCTATTTAAGTTCAAAGTTCATCCACTAATGAATACCCCTTTTCCCCTGAATATTGAGCAATTCCTTTGAAAATACCTTCGCAAAGCACCCTACTTCATGAGGCTCCCAATTTTTCAAAGCTCAAACAAGCCTTCGCGAAGCTCCTGCCTTTTCACGAAGCTCAAGCCTTGGTAAATCTTAGGCCATCATGAAGCTCCTGCCTCTTCACGAAGTATACTCCTTAGAGCATGTGGCCTCGTAAAGTGCACTTCCTTCGTGGAGCTAGATTAGCCGCTGCGAAGCACCTCTCTTTTGCGAAGAACACTACCTTCACGAATCACCTTCACGAACCGAGAGCAAAATATTTTCTTTGAAAACTCTCTACTTCTCTCTAGGGGGTCGACCTCTATTTATAGGCAATTCTACTAACCCTCGATCCTTCCGCGTGAAGTCAACACCACGTCAACACAAATCACGAAGCTCCGAAGTTTCTGTCAAAATTCCCTCAATCTTGCGAAGCACCACGGAACTTTTCTGATCACAGAGCTTGATGTAATCGTGGAGCATCACTTTCAATCCCTTCACGCCTTCACCGTGAAGCTCCCTCACAAATCCTTTCACCGCCACGATGCACTTCAACCTCTTCCATTCGCGAATCTTGACGTAATCGTGAAGAACACCGTTAATATTCTTCTGGTCTTTACAAAATTAAATCCATGAAGCCTATCTTCATGAAACTCGTGCCTTTTCCATATTTAAATAATATCTTCAAGGATATCCACTTTTCGTGATGCTCACCAACCTAAAAATTTTGGACCCCAAAAATTTGGCAAACACTGGGAAATAGCGCCACCTTGTACTGCTCTTTTGTACCGCCTCCAGATCATCCATTCCTTTTTCATGGTTATTTTTCAACATTGATTGTCAACAATATCTCTGGAACTTGACAATTCACCATGGAAACCTTCTTTGTCAACAAACACAATCAACCTAAAAAAACTGCAATGTTACCTTGAAGTATTTTTTCCCAACATGAATTTATTTTCATAAAATAATGGTTGTTTAGTCAAGAAATTAAAATATGGGGCAATTATAAAAAAAGTGATTTGAACCCTAGGTAATTTGTTTCAAGTGGAATATGCAAGGATATATTATTATGTGATATTGAAATAAGAAAATAATTTATGGAATAAAGACTTGGTCATATTGGCCAAAATAACATGAGGAAACTCATCAAGGAAAATTCCTTGAGAAATATCTCAATCTTGAAACAAGACACTACTAAAATTTGTAAAACTTTTCAGAAAGGAAAAATATTTAACAAAAGTCACAAGGGAGGTGATATTCAAACTACAAGACCTCTAGAAGTAATTCACTATGATGTTTGTGGAACCATGAAAAAGAATTAAACAAGTGTAGAAAGTTACTTTATTACTTTAAAATATAACTTCATAAGAATGAAATTCATCATGTTCAGGTATCATAAATCTCAAACCTTGGATGAATTTAAGAGTTTTAGAATTCTTTCAGAAAAAATAGGTTTATTTGTGAAGTGATTGAGATCTTATAATGGCACTGGGTATGCCAACAAACATTTCTCCTAGTATTATTACAAGCATGGAATAATGCATGATTTTAGTGCTCCATATACACCTTATCAAAATTGGGTGGTTGAATAGAATAATAGAATTCTAGTGGATATGGTTAGAACAATGTTTACAGATCATGACACCTCAAGATATTACTAGATACAGGAAGTAACTACTACTAGAATTATTCATAATATATTTCTTTTAAGTCCAAAATAAAATATAACTCCCTTTGAGATCTTATTCTAGAAGAATCCAAATTTTAAAAACTTTAGGGTATTTGGGAGTCCCTGCTTAATCAATAAGAAAGACATAAGTGGTGGAAATTTTGATGAAAATTTGGAATATGGAACACTCCTTGGATACACACCAATTGTAAGTTCACACATATGTTACAATAATAAATTTTTTATAATCATTTACTGTGATGATTTCACGGTTTTTGAAAATGAATAAAAGATCAAAAACTCAATCATTGTAAATGATGATGATGGTGTCGTCGGTTCTGATCCTATTGAAGAAATTATAGAAAAGACATATATTCAAACCAAATATGTAGATTCATCTTACTCTAGTAATGATTATGAGGAATAAAATACCACAAGATTAAATTCTAGACTGAGGAAGAAAATTAAGGTGGAAAATATTTTAGAGAATAGAATCATGGGGTTCATACAAGAAGAATAATTATGGATATAAGTAAGACTAGTTTGTTTTCAAATATTGAACCTCAAAAATTTGAATAATAATTTGAGCATAAAGAATGTTCCCGAGTTATAAAAGAAGAACTGGATCAAATATAATATAATGGAACATAGGAACTTGTTCCTAAGACCAGAGAGAAAAGTGAAATTGGAGAAAATGGGTCTTTGAAAATAAATTAGAAGAGAAGAGTGAAGTGGATAGGAATGAGGTCATGATGGTATTCAATGGGTTCTCACAAATTGAAGGGATTTTCTTTAATGAAACATTTTATCTAGTTTCCAAACTTGTAATCATTAAGACTCTCCTTATTATTACATCTTAGCATCACTTTAAAGTTTTCCAAATGGATGTAAAATCTGCATTTCTAAATGGAGAGATAAATGAAGAAGTGTGAATGAAACAACCTAGGGGATTTATATTGGACTAAGATATATGTAAGGTGTGTAAACTAGAGAAGGAATTTTATGGCTTGAAGAAAGTTCCAAGAGCTTGGTATTTTAAGTTGGATGAATATATAGAAAACATGAAATTTAAGAAAGGGAAAGTGGGAATCAATTTTTATGTAAAGAAGACCAAAACTACATCAATATTTATGATTGTGTATGTTTATAACATTATTTTTTCTAGCAATGAGGAAATATTATGTGAAGAATTATTGATTCACATGAAATAGAAATTTTAAATGTCCATGATTGGAGGGATGAGGTTTTTCTTTGGTTTACGGATTACCCAAGATACCAATAACACTTTTGTCTCTCAAGAAAAATATGCTAAGGATATTTTAAATAGTTTTAGTATGAAAGAATCTAGAGAATCATCCACACCAACTCAAGTGGGCACTAAAATGAGTAGGGTTTATAAGTACAAACTATTAATTAAAGGGAATTTATAAGATTAATTGTCAGTATTATGTACTTGGAAACATCCCAACCTGATATTGTTTTTTCGGTTACTCTTTATGTCAGATATCAATATAATCCTAAATAATCCCATTTTTTCTACAAATAGAATTTAAATATATAATTCAAAAACATACATTTATGGATTCATGTACAAGAATAAAGGTTATCTAGATCTAAAGGGGGTTTAAAAATGTTGACTTTATTAGATTTATTTCCCTAGAAACAACTTCAATGTACTTTATGATAAGATGTATTCATTGTTTTTAATATTAATAAACTCCTTATCATGTCATGATTATTCTTTAGCATAACATAGTATGGTATAATTTCTTAGGATTATTTTTCGCATTGAAAGGTCATAGATATTCCCCGCTATGATGAGAACCTAGAGGTTTCATGATAGTATTCTTAAATATATGTTCTATAGTTGGAAGAAATAAATTGAGGGGAACAAATGATATAGGCTATTAGGGGTGGATACTCATAGGACTTCGAGGAACATTCTCATGGTGTGCTTCCTTGGTAATATCTAGTGTAGGATAATATGAGAATGAGACCCACTAGTAGGAAATACACATTTATATGTGTCATTGGATGTTCCTATCTTCGAATGTGTATATTGATCCTTAGACTTTATTATCATTGTTAATGAGTATTATAAGTCGTGTTCTTTTATGTATTGAGGAAAACTGTGATGACATATGTTTGCGGTTAGGTAGGATACGTTGAGTGCATCACTAGTAATATTGCATTAATAAATAATCCAAGAAAGGATTTGTCCCTTTTGTTCTTTAATGGAAGTTTATATCTCAATCCATTTGATGGAAATGATATAGCCTAAATAAATCCATGGTCATGGTGTTCAATTAGCCGATTTGGTTTCTGGAAAGTCAAAGAAAGAGACATCGAGCACATAGGTTGATGGAACCAACATGAAACCTACTTGATTAGAGATATCACGATAAAGAGATTATATTATATAGTAAGTTTCTGTATGAGGTATTATTTCATTGCAGCATTAACTTCTTTATGTATGGGTTCCTTGTAATGTTTCTAGATACTAACCTTGGACTTTAGGGTGCTTTGCCTAATTCCACTGTGAAAGAGGCCTAGAGGGTCACATAGTAAGTGTATCTATAATCTTAGTTAAATAATATATTATTATTTATTATTTAAAAAGTTGGATAAATATTATTCATGTATGTGGTTTAATAATTATTCATATTTTATTAATTTCATATTTTCCATCACCAGTTATTCCAGAGAATATTATTTGAGTGTAATATTTAATAAATATTTATTTACCATTTTATTGAATATAATATTTATTTATTTATTGAAGAATAATGTAGTGATATTTATTTATTAAATAAATAGTCATTATTGAAGACCTGATAAATATATTTAAGGAATAGAGAATATAGTTTATAGGTCATGTGAGAAATAATATATATTGAATATTATTTGATTAAATTATATTTAATTTTAATTCATGAGTTTAGAGTATGTCGATAAATTATAATATTATTATTATTATTGACATGGGTTTCCCAAGGGATTAAATAAATAATAAAGGGAACCTGCCCAATTATTTATTTCTAACCATAGTGGTATATAAACCCAATTATATAATTTTTTAATAGATATAATTAATTTGTGTTGTGCACAATGACAACCAGAGAGAATCCTCTTAATCACTAAAGAGCTCCCTCTCCAAGAATGCTCCCAAGAACGGAGAGAGATCTTCCTCCACCGTCCACTATTGAGTCTAGAGAGATAAAATATGATCCTATGTAATTGATTCTCATAATGATCAAAGGTTAATGACACAAGTTATAGGATCTATCATTCTAGCACATGGATATTCCCACAGCGACATTTGGATATTTGTGGAACATGTGTAGATCACTGCTAGAAATAATCTTCTCTTGATTCCTATAACAAAATAATGGTACAACATAGATCTATTTCCATGTCTATAAATGAAGAAATAATTTCTCATAAGTTAATTATTTAATTTATTAAATTAATTATAAATAATATGTGGTGATCATACTCTCTAATTCCTGTGTTTTATCTATTGTCTGTTTACTTTGATTCAATTTGATTGATCACAGTGTTTATCATACTATAAATCTTAGATTGATCATTGATCATGATAAAAAGAAAAGTTTGGAATGACCCATCACATGGTCCCACTACGCCTGGAACCTTCAAGTGGTATGAGAACAGACACATAATTATTTATAACTATTTAAATATTGTTGATTGATTTACACATAAGTAATTAGTTTTCAATTCTAATTTAATCATTTTTTAATCTGAATTGTGATATATGATTCTTCCTCTTCTTTTCTTATAAATATAATTGAATAGATTAATTTTATGAATGAAATAAAATCAAAGATCTCATCTAGAGGTGTCAAGGAATCTGGACAGATAACATAAGAGTACATGTTGTGTAACCTGAAGGTACATGTTGTGTACTAGTGTTCAATGCACCAAGAATTAATTTGGAATTAATTCAAGGAGTCTATATTTATTAAACACATTTCATTTAATTATAAACCATGTGTTGACAGGGTCAGTCTGGCGCATGGTCAGCTGAAGTACACATCGTGTAACTATCGTATACGACATGTAATCCTTTAGTCATTAATGGACCATGTACCTTCTTACATGGCCTACCTAAATGGTGACCATGTAAATAAAATACCAAATTATGTGTATCCCATGTACAAGACATGTACTCTAACTTTTTTACATGGAAGATTTTACACGCTGAGTCCTTGGGCATGTGCCTCGGATAGATGGTGAGAATAGTACACAACATGTAACTAGCTTTTACATGCAATGTACTTTTACCAAATTACACAGAATTAAAAATTAATTTATTATGCCTTGAAAACATTATCAACATGTTCTTATGTGTGGTCATTAAGTTGATAGAATATTCCATGTGATGGGTTTTAATATATATAAATGTTTAATTAATTTTTTCATAATGTTCAAATTTGTATATCATGTATGAGTCGTATTACAGTTATTAATCTATGTACATTAAAGCTTAAAACATGGTAGAAAAATCATTTAATTCATGTAATCATCAAATTGATAGTATACATCTAGTAAGTGCATGATAGTTCATGTATTCTACATGTCGTAAGAGTAAATAGTATACAAGTATAATATATGTTTGGTAGTTCATATGGGTACTCACTGTGTTTCCTCCAAGGTATATATTTTTTATATATAGTTAATTTTAAATAAATTTATTCAATTTGTTTAAAATTATAATGTATGATAATCTCAAGGAAATTCAGATGAGAATTAAGATAAAAAATGATTAATTAAAGAATATAATTAATTCATTCGAGCGTGATTTATCTTAAATAATAATAATTAAAATTGAATGATAATTTTATTTAATGCGTAATTTTCTCGATGAATGTGGATGATCATGAGATTATACCAGACCTTTGTATATGATTGGTTTCTTTAAATTTATTATTAAATTAAATTGTTGGTATGTGTTTCATCTCTCCTCTTATTATGAAAGGATCTGTGTGCCCATAGTTTCTTTTATGTAAACCTCTTCCCCTCAACTTATTGTGAGTAAAGGCATATATAATGGATAGATCTCACAAGTTAGTGGAGGCGGTTTAAGTTCAGAGTCAAGGAGAAACCAATCCAAGATAGAAACATGGGTATACAGGTGGAAAACTGCAACATGAACCATAAATGGTTCAATTTGTTTTTCCCCTAGTTAAGAGATTAGTTTATCATCTACTATATAAACTAACCATTAGTAAAATATCATGATCATACCAATTTATTATTTTATTTCTATCAAGTTTCATAGTTATTTCATTATGTATATTTTTTCACGATCACATGAATTAATGAATTAACAAGCATGTAAGAAAAAACTAAAATAAACTGGATTGTGCATAAATATTATCAAAGACATGGTTAATCACTTAATTAAATCCACTTAATTTTAACAAGAAAATAATAAATATAAAAATTATAAATTTATTCATAATGATAAAATCCCTCAATTATAAATATTAATTCAGTATAGCTTTCCACTACTTTAGTTAAAATTGAACCATGGTTCAAAGTGCTTGACCAGCCAAAGTTGGGGTGCTTTCAATTATCGAGTAACTCTAACATGAATTTTTTGGTTGACTTAACTTAGTTCACATCAAGGGTTGACTGTTAAAGTAGTACTTGGTGTAACTAAGAGGCAAGGGTTGAGGAAATCCAATTTCAGGATTTAGGGATTGGGGAGTCCACTCAACATATCAAGGAATTATGTGTTAATGCAATTGGAATTTGAAATGTCTAACTAAAACCCTTAAAATTTCTTAATCAACCAAAGTTGGGATGATGAGAAGGGGAATACGGATCCTTAATACTAGAATGTCCAAGAAATATGATATTTTTTAAGATAATGGTGAAGTCTATTGGGTTTTTATAAAATTGTGGGAAATTAATAAATATAATATTTATTTATTTCTCTAAAGTTTATCAGATAAAGTGCTAAAACTTTACTCGTCTTATGTGTAGAAATAGAAATAATAAATGAATTTAAAAATATCACTGTGATCTATACTTGAGAAGGATAACCTTCTTCCCATCACTAATTTCCAAGAATGGAAAATGTGATTACACATTATCCTACACCATGAACAAAAACTATATATTATAGAAGAACCTATTCTCAATGCACTTGTTAATAAGGCTAGTGAGGAAGAGTTATCTCTCTGTGAGAAACATTCGAATGATTCTATATATTTTTAGTGTTTTATTCTATCATTTATGAACAATGATATTTTGAATCAATATGAGGACATGGATACATATAGTATGATGTCTCACCTTCATGATCTCTATCAAGAGAAGGTGAGACAAGAGATATATGAGATCCCCAATTCTCTGTTTACAACTAATCTTATAGATTATACGCTAGCTAAGCCTCATGTAGTCAAGATTATTGGCTACATTGAATGATTATATATATTATGTATTAGATTCCAAAATGAGTTACACACAAATATCATACTTTCCTCACTACCCAAGACCTTCTCAAGTTTTATTGTAAATTATAATATGAGAAATTATGAGAAGATTCAATCAGAACTTCTTACGATGATTATCCATGTGGACAAGAACATGGGGCGTGACCAACCCATAGTCCTTATAGTGAATAAGAAAAGGAAGAACAGGTTGAAGGGGTCCAATAATCATAATAATTCTAAAAATCCTAATCGTCATCCTTATAAGAAGAGTAAGATCCAGATGCAGGGAAAGGAAAAGGAGGCAGTATGTTTGCATGTGGAAATCAAGGCCATTGGAAGAGGAACTGCACCCAGAAGAAGGGGGAATCTAAATGTGAATTCATTATTGAGTGTGATCTTTTAATATATACACATTGGGTATTAGATACAACTTTTAGTTCTCACATATGTATACAAATTAAGGAACTAAGTAGATTCTGAAAGATTGCTAAAGGAGAGGTGGATTTGTGAGTTGTCAATGGTGTGAGGCTAGATTTTATAACCATTGGTGAATACCATGTATTGTTTCCAATGGGAATGTATTGGTTTTAAAAAAAATTATTATATACCAATGGTTACCAAGAACATAATTTTTTGTATCACGACTTGATTTAGATGGTTTTATTTTAAAAATTAGAAATAAAATTTGTTTCTTTTATAAAGAAAACATATGTTATGGTATGGAACATTTAAATAATGGTATTTATGTATTAAATTATGAAAACCAAGTAGTGGAAATAGATAACGAATCATGTTCAGATGAATTATATAACACCTAGATGTGGGATCACCATCTTGGTCATGTAAATGAGAAGTGATTGAAAAAAGCTCTATCAAGATGGTTATTTAGACTCTTCTAAACTAAAACCACTTGAAATATTTCATGATTTTTTACAAGGAAAAATGACCAAACCTTTATTCAGTGGATAGGGTGAAAGGTACATAGGGATTCTAATATGGGTAAACACTAATGTGTGTGGACCATTTCCAATAGAGGCTAGAGGTGGATATTCTTACTTTATAACTTTTACTTATGACTTGAGTAGATATGGTTGTTTCTACTTAATGAGGTATAATTCTATGTCCTTTGAGAAATTCAAAGAATTAAATAATGAATTAGAGAATAAACTTGGAAAGAATATAAATAAGCTTTGATTAGATCGAGGTGATAAATATCTTAACTAAGAGTTCATCGAATTTCTATGGGAGTTTGGGATTCTATCTCAACTCACTCCACCTTATATACCGTAGTGGAATGGTGTTAGTGAAAGGAGTAACTATACCTTGTTATAAATGGTAAGGTTTATGATGATTCATGTAGATATTTCATTATCCTTTTGGGGATATACATTAAAAATTGTGGCATATACATTAAACTGAGTACCAACTAAAGTGGAAAATAGAATTACCTTTAAGTTATGAAGTGGAAAGAAACCTGTTTTTCGCATACACGTGTATGGGGTTGTGAGGCATTTGTTAAGGCCTTATGAGGTAACAAGCTAGCACCCTGGGGAACAAAGTGTGTCTTTATAAGATATACTAAGGAAATAAAGAGATATTACTTATACAACCCCTCATATAAGAAAGTGGTTGTCGTTAGACAATCCATCTTTCTTGAGAGGGATAACATCCTCAAAAAGGATAGTGGGAGCAAGATTGACTTCAATGAAGCTGATTCTCAAGATACACAAGAGTTGGTACATGAATAGATTCTATAGGTCCCCATGGAATAAGTAGTTCATCAAACACAACTACTATGTAGGAGCACTAGAGTGGTAAGAGAAATAATGATATATGGTTTTTTAGTCACCGAAGATGGTGACTCATTATTGGTTGAAAATGATAAACCTCTATCCTATAAAGAGGAAGTAGAGAGATCAGAAGCTACATGATGGAAAGAAGCCATGAATTCTGAAATGGATTCCATGTATCAGAACCAAATTTGGGTTATAGTTAATGATCCAGTTGATGCAAATCCTATAGGGTGAAAATGGGTATTCAAGATAAAACTATACATGGGAGGTAAAGTAAATACCTATAAAGAAGATTTAGTAGTTAAAGGGTTTAAACAGTGTTAAGGGAATGATTATTATGAATCTTTTTTATTAGTTTCCATGTTTATATCCATAATAATTCTACTTTCTATAGAGGCTTACCATGCCTATAAAATTTGGCAGATGGACATCAAAACTATTGTCCTTAATGGGAACCTTTAGGAAGATGTCTATATGACACAACCAAAAGGGTTTGTGACTCCAAGTGATTCCAAAAAGATTTACATGTTGTAAAGGTACATTTATGGATTGAAGAAAGCATCTAGGTCATGGAACATTCAATTTGATGAAGCTATAAAATAATTTAGTTTCATTAAGAATGAATGAAATCCATGCATTTACAAGATGTTTAATGGGAATGTAGTCATTATCCTAATAGTCTATGTTGATCATGTATTACTTATTGGAAATGAAATACCAGTCTTATAATTTGTTAAGTGATAGTTGAACAAGTGTTTTTCTATAAAGGACTTAGGTGAATCAGCCTATATTCTACGGTTCAATATAATTATTGATAGATACAAGAGGATTCTTGGACTAAGTTAAAATACATACATTGACTAGATACTAATGATATTTTGTATGGAACAATCCAAGAGGGTATTGGTTCTAATGTCACATGGTATTCATATTTCTAAGAAAATATGTCCTCATACATAACAAGAGAAAGAGAGAATGAGTAAGATCTCATATTCTTCATCAATAAGATCAATCATGTGTGACATGTTATGTACTAGACTTGATGTTTCCTACGTATTGAGCATGCTATGAAGATATCAAGTAAATCCCAGAGAACAACATTGGTATGATGTTAAGGTAATCCTCAAGTATCTGAGAAGAACTGAGGATATGTTCCTGGTATATGGAGGAGATGAAGAGCTGGTTATCAAGGTTTATACTGATGCTAGATTTTAAATAGATCAGAATGATCTGAAATAGAGGTGTTAGCAGGGCAGGGTGGTTCGACCCATGAGGAAAATCATACTGATTGTGGATTTTATTGAGTGGTCTAGCCCAACACACAAATAATGTGGGCCTAAAAATAAAAGGCTCGGCCCTATCTGTGAAGGACACACAGATTAATGGGTTAGCCCATGGAATTAAATAAAATTATATGTTATAATATGTTTTTCTTGTTGAACAATGTTGAAGGGGAGAAATAAAGGAGGAATGTTTGATATCAGAAGAAAATATTTAGTTTTCAATTAATAGTAACAACTCTAACAACAACAATAACAACCCTAAAAAATTTTATCTTTTATGTTTTATGTATAGTTGTACCAAGTGGATTTAAACATGAAATTTTTTTCAAACTCATGTCAATTTATTTTATTACATTAGTTTATTTTATTTTTTAATCATAACTTTTTGGTAAACTGCTTACAACTATGGGCCAAAAAGGACTTTTGGATGCCCTGTGGGCTAGTATGAATGGGATGTGGGTTTTGCGGGATGGATCAAATGTGTTTTGAAAATTTTCAGGCCTAAATATTCAAATACCTAACCCACATAAATCCATAGGCTAACAGATCATCCTATGGTCTTGTATATTTTTTGACAAATATAATCTGAAGTTGCAGTCAGAATATGTTTTCTGTCTCAACGGGGGATATGTGAGTAGGAAGAGTTCAAAGCAACCAGTTTTCACTGATTCTATAGTGGTTTATGAGTATATGGAGGCTTCTGATGCAGCGAAGGAATCAATTTGGATATGAAAACATTTCTAGGAGATTGATGTGGTACCTAGCAGTAAAGACCCTATCACATTTTATTGGGATAATACTGTAGTGATAGCTCTTGAAAAAGAGACAACGTCACATCAGTAGACGAAGTACATACTCTGGAAGCATCAACTCTTGAGATATTTTTATTATAGAGGTGAAGTTGAAATAATTATAGTACCCATAGAAGAAAACATTGTGTACCTGTAAGATTCAGATTATTAGTAAAGGTATGTACTTGTTAAAAAATTTAGTTAAACTCTCTTTTGTGGTCAAAGAAGTGTTTCTCGAGTGCTTGGGAAATTTTGAAAGTGTTATGAGGGTGCAGTACATGAAAAGAGGAGAAAAGTGTACAATAGTTCATAGTGTAAAATAGGTGAGCGGTTAGTGTAAACCATGTGTCTGGCACAAGAAACAGTGCAGTAGGGGAACCATTTCAGATAGAGGGATAACGCACAGTTCTTGTACGATTTTCCAAACTGTGCGGGTGTCTCCAGGTAACTGTGCGACCAAATTTACCTTATACAGTGTCTTTCACATGATTTCAAGATGGTTTGACAAATTTTGTGCGTAAACTATGTGCCCTATTAAAAGTTGAAAATTTACAAGTTTTCCATATCTGGATTTTTAGAGCCCCCCCCCCCCCCTGATTTCTCCCTCATTTCGACCCCCTCTACCCTAGGTGATGAACCAACATCCCATATCCCTTCATGGATGATTCTCCTTCGATTCATGGGTGTTTGGAGTGTGTTTGGGTATGAATCAAAGATCTGAGTGAGTCTAACACTCCTCTTTTCTCTACTTTCTAGATTTGGGCTTGTGGAATCTATCCTCTTATTTTGAATCCCTAAAACCTTAAATTTTCTAGTAGATTATAGGTTGGGGTTTTTTCAAGTGTTTGAGTTCAAATCTAATGTCAATACTAATAAATCATTCCTCAATGGTCATGAGGTACGTGGTCTTAAAGCTTTTACCCATAGCCTTGATGTGTTATATGTGTATGTAGTTGTTCTATTCTATTTTTATGTCGTGTCATGATGTTTTGGGTTATATAAATGGATTTGTACCATATATTGAGGTTTGAGAACCTTCATGAACCCCATTGGGTTCATCAATGATGTGAGATCAAACCTAGGTCTACCCATGGGGTAAGCCATACCCTTGTAATTGGTGAACCAATGTGACATCCCAGGTAATTATAGAATAAGACATTTTTATATATATTAATATTTATAAATTAGATGTTAATTTTACTTAAAAGGGAATGTTATGTTCAAGATCATACCCGACAAAAAACAACAGGTTTCTCTAAAATCTTACATTGCACACAAGACTGAGTTATATCGAAGAATAATACATTATTAATATTACTATTTTAAATGGTAGTTAACGCATGGACGTTGTATTGGAAGGAATGATTATAACTGACTATATTATGTTTACACATGTTTTTTAAATGTTTTTACATTTATAAAATATATTTTAGAGGCCTAAAATCAGAATAAATCCAATTTTAAACATAAAATACTCTCATGTTTTTAAAAGGTAGTTTTACCACCTTTTGATGGAGAACCCTTTTTAAATCTAGTTTTTTCAATTTTATATGTTCTATTTGCAAAGAAATAAACTTGTTTTTTAGAATCTAGACATCAAAATTTACTTTGGTTGAAATTTGGTATTTTTATGATAAAATGCATATTTTAATGAATAATAAAAATAATGCATTTTAATTCAAAATTGTCTTTTTGTTTAATTTATTTGTATTATTATATTATCATTTGAATTGTTTTTAAATTATATTTATATTATAATTTTATCATGTAATCCAATTTTAGTCATTATAAGTAATTTCACATTTAAATTTGATATAAACACGTGTCAATTTTTTGATGGTTTTTACTTTTTAAAAACTCGTTTTCTCATTTCGACAACAGGATTAATTTTAAATTTAATTTTTCCACTTCTGTGAATTAAATTTTCAAAATGAAACATACATGGTTGTAATAAGTATGAAAATTTTGTTTTAATAGGATCAAAATAATTTTTGGTAAATAGTTAGTTTAGTATTTTATTTACCACGGTTAAAGGGTAAATCAGGTAAATAAGGGTAAAAATAATATTATAATAATATAAAACTACCCTAACACTTGTCCAAATCCTATTGGATGAAATATAGAAAACCAAGGCAACCCTTATGATAAAAAATTTTCCTTTTTAAGCCACTTGGGTGTGATTATGACACTTATAACTTTTAATTTAAGGTAAAGGAAAATATGTTATAAACATATATCTTCTTACCAAAACAATTTTAGTATCAGGTTTTATAAGTGATATATTAAACTATAAATATTAATTAGAAAACTAAAAATATTACCTAAATCATTTTATTTTATTTATACTTTTTATACATTAAATAATTAAATTTAATTATGACACAATGATGATGTAGTGATTACTTTATTAATTAAAGAATCAAATAAATGATATTATAAATATTTAAATAAATATTATTTTTCATAATTTACGTCATACATGAATTTTATAAATGACTATGATGTGTTAGGATTGATTTTATGTATTTTCTCAAAATAAAAAAAGTTTTTATGGATTTTTAAAAAAATTCAGGCATGAATAGTGTCAAAATTGACATAATTCATAACTTAAAATATATAATATTTTATTAAATGTTATAAAATTCCTAAAAATATAATATTCGTCCAAATGGTTATTATAAACCCTAATATGTCATAAATGACACTTTTTTTGGTCGTTTGATAGGTTATGGTAACAATATTAACACACAAAGTGTAAATAACATGGTATCACGGTAAGATTAAAAAGGGTAAAATAAGGGTTAAAAAGGGATAATGATTAAAAAATACTCAAAACTTGTATAATTTTAATTGGATGATATTTATTATACCCAAAATCATCTTATCTTTGATATAAATTAGTTTTTGACCATTTGGAACCAAAATTTAATTTATATTAATTTAAAATTTTAAGAGTTTCCAAGGGTACCCCTCCCCTCTCTTATAAAAAGGTACCCTCTCTTCTCTAATAATCACACTTAAAAATCCTTTTATTTCAGCCAATATCTACCCAAAAACTTCCTATAATCCCTCCCCACATTATTGAGTCCCTATTTTTGGCAGAACACTCTTTTTAGAGGTGTTAATGAGTTCTTCAATGGTGATCAACTGAATAAGATATATCATTTTCTGTAAGTATTTCAATTTTATTTATTCTTTCACTTCCTTAAAAACTCCTCCAACCATGATGGTATAATAAATCCAGTATAATAAATATACATATATTTTATTATGTTAATATCATCACCTAAATACATCTCCACTTCTATCAAATGGGAAAGGAAATAATCGTTTGTGCGTATGTGTGAACTATCACCTCCACGAACCGATTGAATTCATTTTTCATAACCATATATCAAGACTGGTTATAATGATGGAATAAATATCTATATATGATATTAATTAAATATTTATCATTTTAAAAGAATATGATTTCAATTATTTTTTTACTTATCATGCACATAAAGATGATATTGTCGTTCGTGCATACATGTGAACTATCACCTCCATGAAGTGATGTGAATCATTTTTATTCACCACATAACTTGTATGATATATATAAGTAGATTTAAATGATTAAAATTATATTAATAATATAATCATCATTATGGAAAGATAAAATAATAACAACCTTATTTTCATAATGATCAATAAAAAATGAAAATGTTACTCATGCGTACGTATGGCCTACCATCTCCATGAATATAACATTGTTCATTTTTCATAACCATAATTAATCAGTTTATTTAAAAAGAATTATTAATTTATATAATTGATGATTATTTCCTAAATACTATTATGGATATGATGGAATTATGACAACGTGGACTAGTGACTTCAAAACCATGTTCAGTTTCGATTCAAGTACCGAATATCAACAAAACATATGATATGAACTGAAATAATTATATAATTTTTATAACATGGTAATAAGTAATATAAATTGAATAATAAACTTGAAAAAGGTTCTAAATAAAGTATAAATTATTTTAAGTTTATTATTCAGAAATATAAATATTGTAAATGATGATTCAGACTCATGATAAGGGACTTCATCTCAATCTCTTTTCATTGAGGCATATTTTGATAATATACACCACCTTCTTTTATATGGTGTATAATCAACCCATTTTACTGTTAATTTCATTCAAAAATTTTAAAAAGAAATCTTTTTTATATGAATCATTTTACTAAATGACAAAATGAATTTTTTTTAACATATGCAGCAACAATGACCTTTCTGCTATCATGACCATTATTTGGTATTTGGATTCATCTATAATCCATAATGTTTCTAAAAGGAATTTAAATACCATATTCCCTTTTTAATTATTTTGGTATTGAAAATGGTTTTGATAATGGATTGATTTTATCAATATATTTAAATGATATCTTATTATTTCAATGTGGAAATGTTATTTTTCCTTTATTCTTATTAATGTGTTATGATTATGTTATTGTTCTTGGTAATTACTTATGTATACAGGTGGTTCTGTGATAAACTGAGGGTGGGTGAGCCCTTGATATATCTCTAATTCATTAGGTAACAAGAAGGAAGTAAATGTTAAGGTTTCACCTAAGAGATATAAGGAATATACTGTGATGGGTATTCCAAATGTAACCATGTAGGTTACTCTCTATGTAGTTGTGAAAGCTACAATGTAAGTATGATATGGATTATACAAGTTACCTTTATGATTTATGATTTCTATAAAGTTTTATAGGATTCTTAAAATTTCATGGGTTTATAAATATTAATAGACTAAAATTTTCTTCCCTTATTTTATATCCCTTACTAATTTTTTATGCGCATCCCAAGTTTTTAAAATGTTTTCACAGGGTATAAGTGTGGGTAAGAGAAAGGAAGAAATCAAGAATATTTTTATCAAGAAAAATAAATCATGATTAATTTTAAAATTTTCATATTTTTGAAGAAATGGATATTGTTGTATTTGTATCCACTTTGTATAAATTTGAGTTATATAATAGTTATGTCCTAATTCTATACAAATATAAACCTAAAAATATCCTCAATTTGAATTCTCGACTTAACTCATGATTATATAATATTTAAGAATGGGGCCTTATAGTTGGTATCAGAGGTGGGTTTAGATAATTTTAGTGGTTAGAATATTGTTAATATAATATTCATAAATTATTTTTACTTTATGTTCAAATTTAAATGATATAGAATTTTAAGATTACCATGTTGCTTCATCTAAGATATGTCTATTCAGAATGGTTTTCCATAGAGAAAATAGGGGAGTTGTAATGGGGATGCATTCAGAGGAAAACAACCTTCCAAATCAGAAACTTGAGATGTTCAGAATTGGAACTAAACAGTTTGTTGCAATGATGGCATAGTTGACTCAGGAAATAAATGGTGGTGGTATCCATACACGAGACCATCCAGATCAACCATAGAGGATCATGTTGTTAGTGGAGCATTTCATGAGGAAACTTCCTCCATAATTTAGAGGATCATCTAACCTCATGCTAGCTGAAGAGTGGATGAAATCCCTATAAAATATTTTCAATGTCATGGGGTGTTCATAAAATCAAAAGGTTGGTCTTTTTGTTTACTGTTTTGAAGGTGAAGTCGGTCAGTGGTGGTCGATGGTTAAGAATATCATAGATAGTGAGGATCTTGATACTCTGGATTAGGATGAATTCAAATGTATGTTTCTTGAGAAATATTTTCCTAAGGATGTTCGACTTAGGATGAAAAAAAAATTCATGGAATTGAGGAAGGAGGATGACTCGGTGGTTTCATACAAATAAAAATCCAGGTGACTGTCATGGTATGATCCAAATTTTATCCAGGATATTGACAATAAAATCAATCATTTTTACTCAAGATTAAATCCAAATTATCGAAGGACATTGACTTCTCATGAGTTAAAAAGTTATGAAAAACTTGTTCAATGTGCAGAGAAGGTAGATATGGAGTTTTCCAATGATCATGTGTTCTTTGAAAACAAGAAGAATAATAGTTTGAGATAGTAGACCAAGGAGAAAAAAAATTAAAAAAGTCTGATGGTAAGAAAATTAAGTTAACATTTTTTGAAAACTATGGTAAAAAAGAACATGGGGGAATGCCTTTTGAATTTTTTAAGTGCTTATAATGTGGTAAAATGGGGCATAAGGCTTGTAACTATACTAAAAAAATATAATGGTAATAAAAAATATGATATAAAGTTAGTGAAATGTTTTTAATGTAATGAGATGGGTCATTATTAAAATGAGTGTTTGGTGAAGAATTTGAATGATGGGAAGTAGCCAGACTATAAGTAGAAAGGTGTGATGAAATCCTTTGTAACTACTTCAGCAGATGTTGGGCCATCAAATGAAGTGGTATTAGGTACATTATTTGTTCTTTCAGATTATTCCAATGTGGTGTTTGATTCAGGTTCAACACATTCTTTCATTTCTAAGAAATTTTCTGGTAAATTGAAAATTATACCTCAATAAATGAATCCATGATTTATGGTAAAAACACCTGGGCAAAATTTTGAGGCAAAAATAAATTATAATAATCTTTCTATCCTTTTCTGTGGAAAGAATTTACCTACAAACCTTGTTTTTAATCTAGTAGAGTTTGATGTTATTCTTGGTATGGATTGACTTTCTATTTACAATGCTAAGATTGACTACATATCTAATGAAGTTTCTTTTCAGAAAGACTTTCAGTTTGTGTATATGAACAAACCCTTACCATTGATAACATATCAGGAAGCTAAGAAACTGTTGAAATATGGAAATGAATGTTACATTGCACATATTTTTGAAAACAAAGGAATTGTTCTGATTAATGATGTTCCAGTGGTAAATGAGTATCTTGATGATTTTCTTGATGAGTTTCTTGGTACTATACCGAATAGGAAAGTTGAACTTACGGTTTACTTAGTTCTAGATTCTAAGATAATTTCAAAACCCCCTTATCTAATGGCTTAGATTGAACTTTTAGAGTTAAAGAATCAATTGCAAGATTTATTAGATAAAGGTTTCATTCAACCTAGCACATCACCATGCGGTGATCCCGTCTTGTTTGTTAAAAATAAATATGGTTCAATAATAATTTTCAGTGATTATAGATCATTTAATAACATCACTGTTAATAACAAGTATCATTTTCCTCATATAGATGATTTGTTTGATTAGCTCCAGGGAGCACAATATTTTTTAAAGGTTGACTTGAGGTCAGGGTACCATCATTTGAAAGTAAAGGATGCATAAATTCTAAAGACCATGTTTCATACTAGATATGGCCATTATAAATTTTTAGTAATGTTGTTTGGGTTAACTAATGCACCTATTGTATTCATGGATCTGATGAATTGAATATTCCATGAGTTCTTGGATATGTTTATTATTGTGTGTATTGATTATATTTTGGTATATTCTAAAAGTAATAAGGAGCATGAAATTTATTTAAGGGTGGTCTTTCAAACCTTAAAAGAAAAGAAAATGTTTGGGAAATTCCGCAAGTGTGAGTTTTGGTTACAGTAAATTTCATTCCATAGTCATGTTGTTTCTAAAGATGGAATAACTGTTGATCCTGGTAAAAAAAGGTCATTGAAGAATGCCTAAGACCCACAAATATAACTGAGATTCCTAGTTTTCTTAGTTTATCAAGTTATTATCAGAGGTTTATTGAAAACATTTCATGGTTATCTAGCCCAGTGACTAAGTTAACTTGAAAATGTTTTAAGTTCATCTGGACAAAATATTGTGATGAATGTTTTCATGAATTGAAAAGAAGATTAGTGAATGCTCTAGTTTTGGCATTGCCTTCAATAAATGGTTAATTTGTTATCTATATTGATGCTTTTGAAAGGAATTGTTTGTTTCCTAATACAGAATGATTAGGTAATTTCTTATGCTTCACGTCAGTTGAAAACTCGTGAGTTAAATTACCCTACATGTGATTTGGAATGATCTTCTATTGTTTTTTCTTTAAAATTTTGGAGAAATCATCTATATGGATTAAAATGTGAAATATATACTGACCACAAAATTTTGAAGTATATATTCACTTAGAAAGAATTGAACATGAGATAGAGAATATTGTTGGAACTAATAAAGGATTATGATTACACAATTCATTACCATTCTGGAAAAGAAAAAAAAGTGGATGATGCTTTGAGTCAGAAAAGTAATGCTATATTAACCATGTTATAGTTAGAACATTACCCTTTGATTGATGATTTGATTAGCTTTGTTAAGTAAGTTATTGGAGTTAGAAATTCCACTGTTCTATTTTAGGTTTTAGTGTAATCGTCTCTATCAGACAGAATTAAGGAAGGAAGCTAGTGAATTGTAGAAAAAAGGTAGAATTGGTTCAAAATGGTAACTTTTCTAAATTTAACATTAACAAAAACTATGTTTTGAGGTTTGGGAAGAGATTATGTGTGCCTTTTGATTCACAATTTAAGAAATAATTGTTATGTGAAGCTCATAGTTCTCTGTTTTCAGTTCATCCTACCAGTACTGAGATGTATAGAGATCTTCAAAAGTATTATTGGTTAGATGGAATGAAAAGATTTATTGCTGACTTTACTCTAAATTGTTTGAATTATAAATAGGTTAAAGTAGAGTGGCGGTTATCGAAATGGATGCTTTAGTATTTTCCAGTACCATAGTGGAAATGGGAAAATATATCCAAGGATTTTGTAGTGGGATTACCAAAGGCTTCTTGAGGTAACAACGAGATTGGTGTTATTATTGATATATTGACTAAACCTTCTCATTTTCTTACTATTCAATATATATTGTCTCTAGATCAAATTTCTCGGTTGTATCTTAAGAAGATAGTCAAATTACATGGGGTTACTCTCTCCATTGTATCTGATCATGATCTCAGGTTTACTTATAACTTTTGGAAAGGCCTTCAGAAGTCATTGGGAACTGAATTAAATTTCAGTATAGCTTTTCATCCTCAATCATATTGGTAGTTAGAATGAACAATTCAAAACTTGGAGGATATTCTACATGCTTGTTAAATGGATTACCACAGAATTTGGGATCAATATAATTATTTGGTTTAGTTTTCTTATAATAACAGTTTTCATTATAGTATACATATGGAACCATTTTAGGCCTTTTATGGAAAGTGGTGTTGAACTCCAGAATTTTGGGATGAAGTAGGTGAAAGTTTATGAGACCAAAATTGGTAGAAGAGATGGAAAAATAAGTTTAGTTGATTCAGAAACACATGAGGACTGCTCAGAGCAGGCAAAAATGTTATGTGTATAACTGAAGGAAGGATCTTTCTTTTAAGGTAGGTGATCATTTCTTTCTTAAAGTTTCACCATACCAAAGTGTGATGTGTTTTGGTAAGAATGGAAAGTTGAGTATGTGGTTCATTGAACCCTATGAAATCCTGGAGAAAGTTGGATCAGTTGACTATAGAGTGGCTTTACCTCTGATTGTGTCCCAGATATACAATGTTTTTCATGTTTCAATGTTGATAAAATATTTGTCAAATCCATATCATGTTTTGAGTCTATAATTAGTTCAGTTGGAATAGAATATTTCTTATGAGGAACAGCATGTCCAGATTCTTGATCATAGAGAGCAAGTGTTGCAGAATAAGGTGATTCATCATGTTAAGATTTTATGGAAAACCCATATGGTTGAAGAGGAAATATGGGAATCTGAAAATGCTATGAAGGATAAATACCCCCACTTATTTGAATAGTGAATAAAATTTCAAGGACGTAATTTCCAAAAGAGGGGAAGGATGTAAAATCCCTAGTAATTATAGAATAATAAATTTTTATATCTATTCATATTTATGAATTGGATATTAATTTAACTTAAAAGGGGATGTTATGTCTAATAACATACTTGATATGTAACAATAGTTTTCTCCAAAATCTTACGTTGCACACAAGACTAAGTTATACAGAAAAATAACACATTATTAATATTATTATTTTAAATGGTAGTTAATGCCTAGAAGTTGTATTAATTGGAATGAATAGAACTAACTATATTAGTTTTACATGTGTTTGTTAAATATTTTACATTCATCAAATATATTTTATAGGATTAAAATCAGAATAAATCCAATTTTAAGCATAAAATACTCTAATATTTTTAAAAGGTAGTTATACCACCTTTTGATGGCGAACCCTTTTTAAATCATGTTTTTGTCACTTTTATTGGTTCAATTTTAAAAAAAGAAACATATTTTTTGGAAGTGGGACATCAAATTTTACTTTTGTTGAAATTTGGTATTTTTCTAATAAAAGTCATATTTTAATGAATAGTCAAAAATACTTCATTTTAATTCAAATTTTCCTTTTCGCCTAATTTATTTGTATTGTTAAATTATAATTTGAATTGGTTTTAAAGTATATTTAGATTATTTTTTTATCATTTAATTCAATTTTTTTCATTGGAAGTAATTTCACATAGAAATTTGATATAAACACATGTCAATCTTTTGATGTTTTTTACTTTTTAAAACCTTGTTTTCTCATTTCGACAACGAGATTAATTTTAAATTTAATTTTTCCATTTTTGTGGAGTGAATTCTCAAAAACTAACATACATGGTTATAATCATTATTAAAAATGTGGTTTAACAGGATCAAACATATTTTTGGTGAATTGTAACTTTAGTATTTTATTTCCCACGGTTAAAGGGTAAATCAGGTAAATAAGGGTAAAAATAATATTATAATAATATAAAACTACCCTAACACTTGTAATAATCCTATTGGATGAGATATGGGAGAACAATACAGCCCTTGGGATGATAATTTGTCCTTTAGAATCCACTTGGGTGTGATTATGAAACTTATAACTTTTAATTTAATGTAAAGAAAAATATGTTATAAACAAATATATTCTTACTAAAAAAATATTAATATGGGATAATATAAGTGAACTCTTTGAATATAAATATTCCTTATAAATATAAAAATATTAAATACATCATGTTATTTTATTTATAATTTTTATACATTAAATAATTAGATTTAATTTTGACATAATGATGATGCAGTGATTTTTTTATTAATGAAAGAATCAAATAAATGATATTATAAATATTGAAATAATTATTATTTTTCATAATTTATGTTATACGTGAATGTTTTGGATAACTATGACATGTTAGGATTGAGTTAGTGTATTTTTTTTCAAAGGAAACAAGCTTTTATTAATTTTAAAAAAAAAAGTCAAGTATGAATAGTGTCAAAATTGACATAATTCATAACTTAAAATATAAAATATTTTATTAAATGTTAAAAAATTGTTAAAAATATAAGAAGTAATAAAATTGTTATGATGAGTCCTAATATTTCATAAATGACACTTTTTTTGTCGTTTTACATGTTATGGTAACTACATTATCACACAAAGTGTAAATAACATGATATCACGGTAAAATTAAAATGGGTAAAATAAGGGTTAAACAAAAAATAAGGATTAAAAAATATTCAAAACTTGTCTAATTTTAATTGGATGATATTTATTCGATCCATAATTATCTTAAATTCTAAATAAATGAGTTTTGTACCATTTGGAATAGAAATTAAATTTATATTAATTTAATATTTTAAGAGTTTTCAAGGGTACCCCTCCCCTCTCCTATAAAAAGGTACCCACTCTTATCTAATACTCTCACTTCCAAAGCCTTTTGGTTCAGAAAATATCTGACCAAACACCTTCCTAGAATCCCTCCCCACATTCTTAAGGCCTTATTTTAGGCAGAACACCCTTCTTAGAGTTGGTAAGGAGCTCTTCAAAGGTGATCAATTGAATAAGATGTATCATTTTCTTTAAGTATTTCTATTTTATTTCTTCTTTCACTTCCTTAAAAACTCCTCCAACCATGATGATATAATAAATACAGTATAATAAATATACTTAGATGTTATTATGTTAATATCATCAACTAAATCCATCTCCACTTTCATAAAATGGGAAAGGAATTAATCATTCATGCATACGTGTGATCTATCACCTCCATGAACCGATCTAATTCGTTTTTCATAACCGTCTATCAAGACTATTTATAATGATATAATAAATGTTTATATATGATATTAATGACATATTTATCATTTTAAAAGAATAATATTTCAATTATTTTCTTACTTACCATGCACATATAGATGATAACATCGTTCGTGTGTACGTTTTCACTATCACCTTCACGAAGTGATGTGAATCGTTTTTATTCATCACATCACTTGTATGATATATATAAGTATATTTAAATTATTAATATGATATTAATAATATTATGATCATTTTGAAAAGATAAAATAATAATTATATTATTTCCATGATGATCAATGAAAAATGAAAATGTTACTCATGTGTACGTACGGCCTATCGTCTCCATGAATATAAAGTTGTTAATTTTTCATATCCATAATTAATGGTTTAATTTAAAAAGAATTATTAGTGTATAAAAGTGATGATTATATCATTAATACTATTCTAGAGATGATGGACTTATGACCACATGGACTAGTGATATCAAAACCATGTTCAGTTTTGACTCAAGTACCGAATATCGACAAAACATCAGATATGAACTTAAATAATTATGTAATTTTTATAACATGGTAATAAGTGATATAAAATGAATAATAAACTTAAAAAATGGTCTCAATCAAGTATACATTAATCTAATTTTATTATTCAGGAATATAAAGATTGTACGTGACGAGTCAGACTCACGGTAATGGACTTCGTCTCAATCTTCTCTCATTGAGGTGTATTTCGATAATATACACCACCTTGTTTTATACAGTGTATAATAAACCCCTTTTACTATTAATTTTATTAAAAAATTCAAAAGTAATATTTTTTATATGAATCATTTTACTAAATTATAAAAGGAATGTGTTTTTAACATATATGGTGACAACGACCTTTCTGTCACCGTGACCATTATTTGGTATTTGGATTCCTCTACAATACGTAATGTTTTTAAAAGAAAAGTAAATATCATATTCCCTTTTTTGGTATTTTGGATTTGAAAATAGTTTTTATAATGGATTGATTATATTAATATCTTTAAATGATATCTTATGATTGCAATTTGGAAAATGTTATATTTCGTGTATTCTTGTTAATGTGTTATGATTATGTTATGGTTCTTGGGAATTACTTATGTATATGGGTGTTTCTATGATAAACTGAGGGAAGGTGAGTCTGTGATAGCTCTCTAATGCATTGGGTAATGAGACGGAGGTAAACATTAAGGTTTCTCCAAAAATATTTAGGGAATATACTGGGATGGGTATTCCAAATGTAACCATGAATTTTACTCCCTATATAGCTGTGAAAGCTATAGTGTAAGTATGATATAGGTTCCACAAGTTACCTTTATGATTTAAGATTTATATAAAGTTTTTCGGGAATCTTATAATTTCATGGGTTTATAAACATTCATGGACTAATGATTTATTCCCTTATTTTATATCCCTTACTGATCTTTTTGTGCTCGTCCCAAGTTTTTAAAATGTTTTCACAGGGTATAAAGATGGGTAAGAGACAGGAAGAAGTCAAGAATATTTTTATCAAGAAAAAGAAATCATGTTTAATTTTGAAAGTTTTATATTGTGTAAGAAATGGATAATGTTGTGGTTGTATCCACTTTATATAAATTTGAGTTGTTATGTACTAGTTATGTTCTAATTCTCTAAAAATCTAAACCTAAAAATATTCTCAATGTGTATTCTTGACTTAACTCAAGATTACGTAATTTTTAAGGTTGGGTCCTTATAGTTGGTATCAGAGGTTGGTTTAGATAACTTTAGGGGTTAGGATATTTTTAATAGAATATCCATAAATTATTTTTACTTTATGATCAAATTGAAATGATATAAAATTTGTAGATTACCATATTTCTTCATCTAAGATATGTATATTCAAAATGGTTTTTCAAAGAAGAAATAGGGAGGTTATACTGGGACAGAATCCAGAGGAAAACAACCTTCCAAATCAGTAACCTGAGATGGTCGGAATCGAAACTAAACAGTTTTTTTTAGTGATGGAACAATTGAATCAAGCTACAAATGGAGGTGGTATCCATACATGAGATCAGCCAAATCAATCATATAGGAACATGTCGGTAGTGGAGTATTTCATGAGGAAATGTCCTCCATCATTCAGAGGATCATCTGACCATGTTCCAGCTAAATAGTGGATTAAATACCTAGAAAATATTTTCAAGTTCATGGGGTTTTTAGATAATCAAAAGTTTAGTCTTTCTGTGTACCGTATTGAAGGTGAAGTTGATCAGTGGTGTTCGATGGTTAAGAATATCAAAGATATAGAGGAGCTTAATGCTCTGGATTGGGATGAATTCAAAGGTATGTTTCTTGAGAAATGTTTTTCTAAGGCGGTTCGACTTAGGATGCAAAAACAATTCTTAGTATTGAGGTAGGAGGATGACTTGGTGGCTTCTTATGAATAAAAATTCACCCAACCAGCAAGGTATGCTCCAAATATCATCTGATATCTTGATAGTAAAATCAATCCTTTTTAATCAGGATTAAATCCAAATTATTGAAGGGCATTGGCTTCTCGTGAGTTCAAATGTTATGAAAAAATTGTTTGATTTGAGAAGAAGTTAGAAATGGAGTTTGTTGATGATCATGTGTTCTTTTAAAACAAGTATAATAAGAGGTTGAGATGGCAGACCAAGGGGGAAAATTCTTCAAAAAATCCTGATGGTAAGAAAATTAAGTTTACAGTTTGTGAAAATTGTGGTAAAAAGCACATGGGGGAATGCCTTTTGAATTTAATTAAGTGCTTATGATGTGGTAAAATGGGTCATAAGGATCATAAATGCACTAAAAAAGATAATGGTCAGACAAAATATGACATAAAGTCAGTGAAATGTTTTAAATGTAACAATATGGGTCATTATGAGAATGAGTGCCCGATGAAGAATTTGAATGATGGGAAGCAGGTGGAATATAAGAAGAAATGTGTGGTGAAATAATTTTCAACTACTTTAGTAGATTTTGGGCCATAAAATGAAGTGGTATCAAGTACATTGTTTGTTTTTTCAGATTATGTCAATGTGTTGTTTGATTCAGGGTCTACACACACTTTCATTTTTGAAAACTTTTCTGGTAAATTGGAAATTCCAGCTCAATAAATGAATCCATAACTTACAGTAAAAACACTTGGGGGAAATGTTGAGGTAAAAAAGAAATTATAAGGATCTTATTTTCCTTGTTTGTGGAAAGAATTTATGTAACACCCCACCCCTACCTCATTGTCTTGAAGAGGTGGTGAGGGTTACTTGGCCTTAAGCGACATTCCCAAGGCTCCAAAGCCTGGAAATAAATGTTGAGGGCTTCAAGAACAAGTTGGGGAATGATTTTCCCTTAGACGAAACCAACTAAACAATCCACTATCAATCACTATATGATGCATGTCAATTCAATTACCCAACCATGCATTCCCAAAAGACAACCAAGTTGTTCCACAACACAACTCAAACCCAACACAACTAGACATGTCCACACAACATCAGAGTACACTGTGGAAACTAAACAACAAAACACCACAAGCCATGACACCATCACAGCTCCACGCCAAGCTCCAAGCTCCAAGCTCCACCAAGGGATCACGATGCTCCACTAAAGGAGGGTGATGCCTTACCTTTTCCCACATCGCGATATAAACCATCTGAAAAGACACCACAGTGCCAAAGCAGGGGGTGAGTACTAAAACTCAGTAGGATTTCCCCAAACGACTTCCCTACACACACCACTAGGATAAAACTATTATCACATTTATATAAAACAGTTTATATAAAATAAATCACAAGTGAAACCATTTTCATAATCCCAACATGCCCTTACCAAGCCATCACACCCAAACCAAGAAAACAAGGGAAAGCAAACCAAACAAGCCACAAACATTCCAACATTTACCCATTAGCACAACAATTCCATCTTGCAAAGCAATGCACCACAAAATAACCATACAACTAAACGGTGGAGCTTCCATCCAACCCATTCACCCATTCACACTTTAGTGGCACTTCCCGTCCACTTACCATTGATGGTGGTCCTTCCGTCCACTATCCATCACCTTTTTATAGTGGTACTTATCACCACTTTCACACAACATTAAAAACAAGCCAAAGCCAAGCATATAACCCGCCAAGTTCACAACCACATGCAATCAACCAATTCCATTGCATATCAATCCACTTCAATAAATCACCCATTTATTGAAAACCATTTTCCTTTCCAAAACAACATTTCAATAAAACAACCCTTTTATTAAAAATCATTCCCCTAAATCATTTTCACAAATCAACCATATAATACCATTTTAAAATCTCCATTTTAAAATCCACAACAATAGTATTTCACCACAAAACCCTCTTTTTCCCAAAAATCCCCAAAACATCACCCAAGGTGTTTTCCACCAATTTTGCACGTCCAAACACAATTAATTTCAAGCACAAAAAATTAATTGTAACCACAACCATTAGCTCTAACCAAGTGGAGTCGAGAGAGAAGCCACCTACCTTTAGGGTTCTCGAGAAATCGACCCACGAACAACCGTGCCTCAAATCTAGAGAATGCACCACCGAAACCTCTCTAGATCCCTTTCCCTAACATCCACAAGCATTAATATTAACATCCAAGTAAACCACAATCCTAGATCTACACACAACAAGTGTAGATCTAGAAAACCACAGAAGAGAGGGATGTAGATATAGAGGAAAACACAAGGGAAACAAGAGGAGAGACTTACCCAGGAGAAACCACCTTCAAACCGCCTTGAAACCCCTTTGAAACACTTCCAAATCAAGTGGGAGAGAACCCTTAGCCCCTAAGAACCCAAAATCTTGAGTGAGGCTTGAGTGGGAGGAAGATTAGAGTGAAATAGGTTAAGCCTGAGGGAGCTCAGAACTTATAACCCTATTTTTAAGTGGTTGTACGGTTAGCCCGCACGGTTTGGAAAACCATGAGCTAACCATGTGCACTCTACTGCCTCAGGAGAAAGGGTCTTCACGGTTGCCTCACACGGTTTGGCAAACCGTGCACAGGCCGTGCGAAGCCTACTGTCTCCCTTGCTCGGTTTCCTGGAGAATCTGCATAGTTTCCACTAACTGTTCTCAAACTATGCACCCCTTTAAAAGCCTCCCAACTCATCCAAAACCATTCCAAACTCTCCCAACCTCTTCCCAACTCATTCCATGCACTTTAAACACATAAAAATGCATAAAAAAGGCTACATACCTAAAACTGGGGGTGCTAAAATTTATTTACAAACCTTATGTTTTTCCTCTAGTAGAGTTTGATGTTATTCTGGGTATGGATTGGATTTCTGTTTACCATGCTAAGATTAATTGTAGAGATAAATAAGTTTCTTTTCAAAAATAATTTCATTTTGTGTATAATAATGAACCCTTACTATTGATAACATATCAGGAAGCTAAGAAACTATTGAAAGATGGAAATAAATGTTAACGTGAAAATATTTCTAAAAACAAAGGAATTGTTCATATTAATGATGTGCCAGTTGTAAATAAATATCTTGGTGTTTTTCCTAATGAGTTTCTGGGTACTATACCTAATCATAAAGATGAATTTAATATTGACTTGGTTCCTTATACAAACCCAACTTCAAAACCCCCTTATCGAATGAATCAGATTGAACTTTTAGAGTTAAATAAGAAATTACAGGAGTTATTAGATAAAGGTTTCATTTGACCTATCACATCACCATGGGGTTCTACTATCTTGTTTGTTAAAAATAAAGATGGTTAAATGATAATTTGCATTGATTATAGAGCTTTAAATAGAATCAATGTTCATAACAAGTATCCTTTTCCTCATATCGATGATTTGTTTGATCAGCTCCAAGGAGTATAATATTTTTCAAAGGTTCACTTGAGGTCGGGGTACCATCAGTTGAAAGTAAAGGAAGTAGACATTTTGAAGACTGCATTTCTTTCTAGATATAGCCATTAAGAATTTTTAGTGATTTCGTTTGGGCTAACTAATTCACCTTCTTCATTCATGGATCTTATGAATAGAATATTCCATGAGTTCTTGGATAAGTTTATTGTGGCGTTTATTAATGATATTTTGGTATATTATAAAAGTAAAGAGGAGCATGAAAGTCATTTAAGGGTGTTCTTGCAAACCTTAAAAGAAAATAAATTGTATGGGAAATTCTACAATTGTGAGTTTGGTTACAAAAAATTTCATTCCCTAGTCACATTGTTTCTAAAGATGAAATAACTATTGATCCTTCTAAACCAAAGGTTGTTGAATAATGGCCAAGACCAATAAATATAACTGAGATTTTTAGTTTTCTTGGTTTAGCAGGTTATTACTGGAGGTTTATTGAAAATTTTGCATAGTTATCTAGCTCACTAACTAAGTTAACTCAAAAGGTGTTAAGTTCATCTGGAAAAAATAATGTGATTAATGTTTTCAAGAATTGAAAACAAGATTGGTGAATGCTCTAGTTTTGGAACTGACTTCTAGAAATGGTGAATTTGTTATATATAGTGATGCTTCGTTAAAAGGACTTGGTTGTGTCCTAATTGAGAATGATCAAGTAATTGCTTATTCTTCACTTCAATTTAAAACTCATGAGTTAAATTACCCTACACGTGATTTAGAATTACTTTTTGTTGTTTTTTCTTTAAAAATTTTGAGGCATCGTCTATATGGAGTAAAATGTGAAATATATACTAACCACAAACTTTTGAAGTATATATTCACTTGGAAAGAATTGAACATGAGACAAATAATATGGTTGTAACTAATCAAGGATTATGATTGCACAATTTATTACCATCTTAGAAAAGAAAACAAAATGGCTGGTGCTTTGAGTTGGAAAAGTAATGCTACATTAACCATATTACGTTTGGAACATGACCCTTTGATTAATTATTTGATGAACTTTGACATGGAAGTTGTTTGTATAGAAAATTCCAATATTCTATTTTAGGTTTTAGTGCAATTGTCTCTATCAGATAGAATTAAGAAAGTGTAGAAGGAAGATAGTGAATTTCAGAAAAAGGTAGAATTGGTTCAAAATGGTAACTTTCCTAAATTTAACATTGATAAAGACTGTGTTTTGAGGTTTAGGAAGATATTATGTGTGCCTTGTGATTCACAGTTGAAAAAGAATTGTTATGTGAAACTCATAGTTCTCCATTTTTAGTTCATCCTGGAAGTACTAAGATGTACAGAGATCTCTAGGAGTATTACTGGTGTAATGGAATGAAAAGAGATATTATTGACTTTACTGTGAATTGTTTGACTTGTCAATAGGTTAAATTAGAGTGGTAGTTACTAAAAGGGATACTTCAGCCTTTTCTAGTACCATAGGGAAAATGGGAAAATATATCCATAGATTTCGTAGTGGGATTATCAAATACTTCTCAAGGTAACAATGTGATTTAGGATATTGTTGATAGATTGAATCAATCGTCTCATTTTCTTCCTATTAGAGATACATTGTCTCTAGATAAACTTTCTAGGTTGTATCTTAAGGAGATAGTTAGGTTACATGGGGTCCCCCTCACCATTGTATCTGATCATGATCTCATGTTCACTTCTAACTTTTGGAAAGGACTTCATAAGTCATTGGGAATTGAATTAAATTTTAGCACAACTTTTCATCCTCAATTAGATGGGTAGTCAGAACAAAAAATTCAGACCTTGGAGGATATGTTACATGCTTGTTCAGTGGATTACCAGGTAAGTTGGGATCAACATCTTTATTTGGTTGAGTTTTCTTATAATAACTGTTTTCATTCTAGTATACAGATGGAATCATTTTAGGGATTATATGTAAAACAGTGTCAAACTGCAGTATTTTGGGATAAAGTAGGTGAAAGAAGTTGATGGGACCAGAATTGGTAGAGGATATGGCAGAAAAATTTCAATTGATTCAGAAACACGTGAGGAAAACTCAGAGGAGGCATAAAATTTATGCAGATAACTAGAAGAAGGGCCTTTCTTTTGAGTTATGTGATCATGTCTTTCTCAAACTTTCACCATGGAAAAGTGTGATGCATTTTGGTAAGAAGGGAAAGATGAGTTAACGGTTAATTGGCCCCTATGAAATCCTGGGAAAATTTAGATCAGTTGACTACAGAGTAGCTTTACCTTCAATTTTATCCCAGGTATACAATGCTTTTCATGTTTTAATATTAAGAAAGTATTTTTCAGATCCATCTTATGTTTTGAGTCCAGAAGTAGTTCAGTTGGAATAGAATCTTTATTATGAGGAATAGTCAGTCTAGATTCTTAACCGCATAGAGAAAGTGTTTCAGAATAAGTTGATTCATTATGTTAAGGTATTAAGGAAAAACCATATTATTGATGAGGTAACATGGGAATCTGAAAGTGCTATGAAGGAGAAATAGCCCCACTTATTTGATAAGTGAATAAAATTAAAATGATGCAATTTCCAAAAGGGGGAGGGAAGTAACATCCTAGGTAATTATAGAATAATAAATTTTAAAATATATTAATATTTATGAATTAGATATTAATTTTACTTAAAATGGGATTCTATGTCTGATAGCATATCCGACATGCAACAATGGGTTTCTCCAAAATCTTATGTTGCACACAAGACTAAGTTATACAAAAAAATAATACATTATTAATATTATTATTTTAAATGGTAGTTAACGCTTAGCCGTTGTATTGGTAGGAATGAACAAAACTAACTATATTATGTTTATACAGGTTTTTTAAAAGTTTTTACATTCATAAAATATATTTTAGAGGCTTAAAATTAGAATAAATACAATTTTAAGCATAAAATACTCTAATATTTTTAAAAAATAGTTTAACCACCTTGGGATGGAGGACCCTTTTTAAATCTATTTTTATCACTTTTAAATATTCTATTTGAAAAAATAAACTTCTTATTTAGAAAAAGGACATCAAAATTTACTTTGGTTGAAATTTGATATTTTTCTGTTAAAATCCATATTTTAATGAATAGTTAAAAATACTACATTTTAATTCAAAACCGCCTTTTCACCTACTTTATATATATTGTAATCTTATCATTTGAATTGGTTTTAAATTATGTTTATATTTTTTTATCATTTAACCTGATTTTGTTCATTGGAAGTAATTTCACATTGAAATTTGATATAAACACATGTCAATCTTTTGATGGTTTTTGCTTTTTAAAAACCTATTTTCTCATTCCGACAACGAGATTAATTTTCAATTTAATTTTACCACTTCTATGAAGTAAATTTTCCAAAAATAACACACATGGTTATAATCATTATGAAAAATGTGGTTTAATATGATTAAAATAATTTTTGGTGAATAGTGAATTTAGTATTTTATTTACCACAGTTAAAGGGTAAATAAGGGTAAAAATAATATTATTATTGGACTCCTCATGTGTTAATCATGTTTTAATGATCACAAATCTCATTACTGTTAATTAATCTCGATCTTCATTGCACATCTTGCTAATGCTCTTCAATCCCAATAATAGCTACACATCATGTTTTTATAATAACAAATGTTATGGATGTTAATTACTCTCTTTATTATTTACAAGTCTTATGCATAATCACAAATCTCACATATATTATCACACCTTTATATTTATGATTCACATTCTCTTACTCTCTAATGATTAACCTTAATCCATATTCTGCATATCACTGTCTTAGTCCAAATACAGATATTTGTCTAAGTATGGAGACACCGTGAAGGACTCACCGTGACCCAGACACCGTGACCAGACACCGTGACCAGACACCGTGACCAGACACCATGACCAGACACTATGACCAGACACCGTGACCCAGACACCGTGACCAGACACCGTGACCAGACACCGTGACCAGACACCGTGACCAGACACCGTGACCAGACACCATGACCCAGACACCGTGACCCAGACACCGTGACCAGACACCGTGATTAGTCACCATGACCAGACACCGTGAAGGACACACCGTGAAGCTCATACCGTGAACCACATACCGTGAAGAAGACGCCGTTTACTTAATCATTGTGACACTGTTTCTTAAGATTTTTTCAATATTATTTAAATAATTCTAACGGTCATATTTTTTGTTTTTAATGCAATTAATGTTATTTAATGATAGTTGTTGGCATGTCAGGAAACTGTATCTCGAACCTATGAAAAGGGAATCATTCCTACTGCCAGAACTCGTGGAATATAAGAAAGACTGAGATGCAGTACATGTGCAACAAGCAACAACGAAACAAGAAGAGAAGCGGTGTGCAAGTGTGAATATACAACACGATGAACTTAAATACACCCAAGTGCACTATGCTGAACAAGAAGAAAAATCCTGAACAAGAAGGAGATTGCAAGACCTTAAAAGAACTCTCATGAGTGCAATCCAATATTGCTGAAGAACACATGATGAATCAAGAGATCTTTCTCACTCCTGAAGAATACAATCTGAACTACGACACTCTATTTTTCAACAGAAAAACCAGAGAAGGACTCAGAAGCATTCCTACTGAATCCAATGAGTCCAGAGCTACATTCATAATCACTAGAGCTTTCTAAACTCTCATCTATCTTCTCTACGTGATTTATTTATTAACTTTCGAGCATTGTGGTGTACTCTGTATATCTTTACACACACTGTCTCCTGCACTGAACTGGAGGATATCAAAATCCTCACTCAAATTCTCTTAACTTCTGTTTACCCACGTCAACTGTGGAAGAGGTCCTTGTGTGACCTGGTCTTTGTTTTGTTTCCCACAAAGAATAGGGGTAGAGGTCTCTACGTGGCCTGGACAGTTTTGTAAAACTGTTGTTAACCCCAATCCAGGGTGTGGATCAAATTTATATATATTTGAGAGGACTAAGTCTCGGCTTGAGACTGAACCTCTTGTTATATCTGTTGTGCATCTTTTATTTAAGATTAAAGTATACTACATATATCTTATTTATTCCGCTGCTATTACTTTGAAATACAAAACTATTTTGAAGCTACTTTGAGAGTTAAATTAGCAAGTGTTTACACTTATTGTAAATCAATAGGTTAGCTTCAAAAGTTAGTTTGACCTTGTGGTTAAATTAACTGAGACCTAATCAATCTTTGAGAAGCTAAGTGAACATTTACAATCTGTATAAATTCACTACAGTTTAACTTATTTTATAAATCGGGGGATTTTAACTAGACAATATTTTAACAGAAATTTTAATTGGAACTCAATTCACCCCCCTCTTGAGTGTCCACTCCGACCAACATTTGGTATCAGAGGATTAGTTTTTGTTCAAAGATTTTTGAAATACTCTGTTTTTCAACTGTGATTTTAGTTGCATCTTTAAAGATCTTAAATTTTTGTTAGTTCTAAATTTTTATCTCTTTAAATTATCTTTCTAAAATCTAGTTATGGATAATAGACTAGAGGGTGCTGCTACTAATAGGCCACCTTTCTTCAATGGTACAAACTATGCTCAGTGGAAACTTAAAATGAAAATTCATTGAGAAAGCATAGGTTTTGATATTTGGACTGCCATAGAATCAGAATATAAACTTCCCACTATTGTTAGATCTACTTGGGATGAACCTACAAAGACTGCTTATAATAATAATTGTAAAGCCATGAATTCCCTGTACTGTGCTTTAGGAGATGAAGAGTTTAACAGAATTTCTGCTTGTAAAACTGCTTTTGAAATTTGGGATACTTTGGGTGTTTCTCATGAAGGAACAACCAATGTTAAAGAAATGAGATTAAATACTTATACTATTAAATATGATAATTTTAAAATTAAAACTGATGAACCTATTTTTGACATGTATCTCAGGTTTAATGAGATATTCAATACAATGAATTCACTTGGAAAGGTTGTTTCAGCAAAGGAACAAATTATGAGGATTCTGAGATGTTTACCAGACCGATGGAGAGGCACATCTGTTTCAATCAGAGAGTCATGTGACATTGCTGCTCTACCTGTCAAAGAACTCATTGGTAAGCTTATGATGTATGAGGAAGAACTCAAGGTGAATAAAGAGGAAGATGATGAACGTAAGAGGAAATCAGTGGCTTTCAAGACTACTGCTTCAAAGAGCAAGGACAAAGATAAAGCTCAACTACCTACTGACAGTTCAACCAGTGAAAATTCAGACTCTAATAGTGATGCTAAAATGGCTCAGATAGCCAGAAGGTTTAAGAAATTTTATAGGAAGAAGAAATTCTTCAGAAAATCAAATTACAAAGGAAAGTATGACAATAAGGGACATTGGAAGAAGGATTGGAAAAAGTCATATAAAAGTGATGAAGTTGTCTGTTATGAGTGCAAAAGAAAAGGACATATTAAAGCAGACTGCCCAAATCTCAAATTCAAGAAGAAATATGATTACAAGGACAGTAAGTACAAAAAGGCTATGAAGGCTACTTGGAGTGCTTTTGAGGATAGCTCCAGTGAATCTGAAGCTTCTGAGACTGAAACCAGAAATAAGGCAAACATGTGTTTTATGACAAACACGTCTGAGGTAATCTTAGATACTCCTGCTTTAAATTCTTATTATTCTGAAGATAGTGCAGAATCTGATTCTGATTCTAAAAACTTGACTAGTGAGTAATTGTTTGAATATTGTAATATGCTGGAAGAGACATGCAATGAACTTAAGGATAAATACAAATCATTAAAGAAACAGCATGCTCTCACTACTACTTTTAAAACTGAACTTACTATTGAAAAAGAGAAAAATGCTCAACTATTAAAGGAGAACACTGAACTGAAAATGTCTAATGAGAAACTCGGAAAGGATTTAGAGAAATTCACAAATGGAAAGGATACACTAACTCAAATGCTAGGAAAGCAAGTTGCACCAAAATACACTACTGGAATAGGCTAAAAACCTGGACAGAGACAGTTTACTAAGAATAGATTTATTCTTAAATCTGGAAAGAATACTGCTAGTTCTAGTTATGGACATTTATATGCTTCAACTAGTTATATTCATAGTTACGGATCTAATAAGGTTTATCTTTCAAAATCTGTTGATTCTACAAATTTTATGAGACCCATAAGACAAATTTGGGTACCGAAATCTTTGATTTCTAACCTATCTGGACCCAAGAAGATTTGGGTACCAAAATCATTTCCTATCTAAATCTGTTTTGTAGGAAACCTACTTAAAGAGATCCTGTAGGAAGACTTGGTACTTGGACAGTGGATGTTCAAGACATATGTCAGGAGACTTCTCATGCTTTAAAATCTTAGTCAGAATTGATGGAAGCTTTGTCACCGTTGGTGATAATTCTAAAGGTAAAATCATCGGCTTAGGCCAGATTTGTAACACTGACTCAGTATTAATTTCTAAAGTTTTATTCGTTGATGGACTTAAATATAATATGTTAAGTATTTCTCAGTTATGTGATGATGGTTCTAATGTTAAATTTGAAAATGATTCTTGCAATGTTTTTAATTCTAAAAATGCTTTAGTATTTTCTGCCCTGCGAAATGAAAATGTTTATGTTGTTGATTTAAATTCTTTACCCATGCAAAATATTACTTGTTTAAATGCTTTTCATAAAGAGTCTTGGCTTTGGCACAGAAGATTAGGACACTACAATATACACTCACTTAGAAAACTTACTAGGAAGAACTTAGTTAGAGACCTACCCAAACTTGAGTTTCCAAATGACAAAGTTTGTAATCCCTTTCAAAAGGGAAAGGAACACAAAATCTCTTTCAAACCAAAGAAAGAAGTTTCAACTTCTCAACCTCTCGAGTTGGTTCACATGGATTTGTTTGGACCATCTAGAGTTTCTAGCTTAAATGGTAAGCACTATGTCTATGTATTAGTAGATGAATTTTCTAGATATACTTGGGTATACTTATTAGCTCACAAAAGTGAAGCTTGTTCTTAATTTTCTAAATACTCCAAATCTGTAGAAAATCTTAGTGGACTTAAGATTAAAACTCTAAGAAGTGATCATGGCCATGAGTTTGAGAATCATGAGTTTGAATCCTATTGCTCACACAATGGCTATAGTCATAACTTTTCTTCCCCTAGGACACCTCAGCAAAATGGTGTAGTAAAAAGGAGGAATAAAACCCTGTAATAAATTTCCAGAACCATGCTTAATGAATATGACCTGCCTATTTATTTTTGGGCTGAAGCTGTAAATACAGCTTGTTATATTATCAATAGAGTCTTGATCAGACCTGTTCTTAAGATGACCCCTTATGCGTTGTGGAACCATAGGAAACCTAAGGTTAACTACTTTAGAGTCTTTGGCTGCAAAGTCTTTATTCTTAATACCCAATATAATCTTGACAAGTTTGCATCCAAGAGTGATGAAGGAATTTTCCTAGATTATTCTATTTCTAGTAAAGCCTATAGAGTTTTCAATAAGAGAACCAAGTGTGTGGAAGAATCTGTTCACATCAAGTTTGATGAAACTGATCCACATGAGCCTAAAACCTCTCTTGAAAATCTTGAAGAAGATTTATCTGTTCTGGACCTTAATGACAAATCAAATGAACCTTCTATAAAGACAACCAGTTCTGGAAATTTTCCAGACCCTTCTTCTGTTGATTCCCAACCTGTTGATGAACCTGAAATTTCTAGTCCTACCTTTACTAGATCAACTAGAATTCTAAAGAATCATCCTTTAGATATTGTTGTAGGAAATCTTGATAGAGGGACACAGACTAGAGATTATCTTAGAAATCAGGTTTAACATCAAGCCTTCTTGTCACAGCTTGAACCTAAAAACATTGATGATGTTATTAATGATGAATTTTGGGTAATTACTATGCAAGAAGAACTCAATTAGTTTGAAAGAAATAAAGTTTGGAATCTTGTTAAAAGACCTAAGGACACTTTCACAATAGGCACAAAATGGATGTTTAGAAATAAAGTAGATGAATCTGAAAACATAGTTATAAATAAAGCTAGACTAGTTACACAAGGCTATAGTCAAGAAGAAGGTATTGACTATGAGGATACTTTTGCTCCAGTTGCCAGATTAGAAGCTATTAGGATTTTACTTGCTTATTCTGCACATCTAAATTTCAAACTATATCAAATGGATGTCAAGAGTGCATTCTTAAATGGATATATTGCTGAGGATGTTTTTGTTGAACAACCACCTGGATTTTCAAACCCTCATTTTCCAAATCATATTTTCAAACTATCAAAATCTTTATATGGTTTAAAGCAAGCTCCAAGAGCTTGGTATGATAGATTAAGTATTTTTCTAATTTCTAAAGGTTTTACAAAAGGAATAGCTGATCCAACTCTGTTTATAAAACGAATTTCTAAAGATGTTTTAGTTGTAAAAATTTATGTAGATGATATTATTTTTGGATCTTCAAAAACTACATTATGTACTGATTTTTCTAAAATGATGCAAAATGAATTTGAAATGAGTTTAATGGGTGAACTTAAATTCTTTATTGGTTTTCAAATCTTTCAAAATGATGATGGAATTATTTTAACTCAAAGTAAATATACTAGAGATCTTTTAAAACGTTTTGGATTGGAGAGCACAAAAAGTAGTGACACTCCCATGAGTACCACCTGTAAGATGGATCTTGATGAAAATGGTAAATCTGTTGATCAAATCACTTATAGAGGAATGATTGGAAGTCTACTCTACCTGACTGCTAGTCGTCCTGATATTATGTTTAGTGTGTGTATGTGTGCTCATTTTCAAGCAAACCCTAAAGATTCACATTTAAATGCTGTAAAGAGAATTTTCAAATACCTCAAGAATACTCCCAATTTAGGATTGTTCTATCCCAAAGGACAACCATTTTAATTAGTTAGTTATTCTGATGCTAACTTTGCTGGATGTAAGCTAGATAGAAAAAGCACCTCTGGAACATGTCACCTTTTAGGCAAGTCACTAGTATCATGGTGTAGTAAAAAACAAAATTCAGTTGCATTATCTACTGCAGAAGCTGAATACATAGCTGCTGGCAGCTGTTGTGCACAAATTTTGTGGATGAAACACACATTACTAGACTATGGATATCAATTCAGACATGTCTCAATAAATTGTGACAACACAAGTGCTATTAATATTTCTAAGAATCCTGTTTCTCATTCTAGGACAAAACATATTGATGTAAGACATCACTTTTTGAGGGATCATTATCAAAAGGGTGATATCACTTTGGAATTCATTGGTACTGAATATCAACTTGCTGATATATTCACTAAACCATTAAATTATGAAATATTAGACTACATCATACATGATCTTGGTATGATTAATCATAAATGAATATCTTACTGATCTTAATGTTTAATACTTTACTGTACTTTACTTTACGGTTTCATACTTACTGTTTCTAAGTTACTGTTTTATGCTCACGGTCTGACAACTCACTGTCTCACTGTGACTATATAAAATGCTCACTATCTCACCATGACGACTACAAACTATCTCACCGTGATGACTAGTTTTCTGTCTCACCGTAATGCCTACTCACGGTCTCACTGTGAATTTTTTTTTTTATTATTCTTATTTTAACCCGTATCGCGGTAATTTTTATTTCACTGCTATTTGATTTCCCACGTTTTTGTTTTTATGACATTTAACATTCCCAAATGATAAAACTTAAAGGTTTCATTCGATTCCTTACCCGAACTCTCTCCTGAACCTTCTCTTCCCTCTCGCCCGAACCTTTAGTGAATGCCAAGGATAAAGCATCCATCTTCACACTCGTCTGATAAGCACCGCTCTAAGAAACAAAAGAGGATATCGAGGATAGCTCCCAAAGGACCTCTAAACCCAAACCTGGTAAGTCGTATAGTTGTACCTGAAAAAGATTTTTGCCCTGAATGGTTGTTGTCTAGAAGATCGTTAGTTTTGAAAGTTTTAAGAGAACAAGGATGGCTTGAATGGTTCACTGGACAGAATAGACCGATTTACCTGAGACTGGTATCTCAATTCTATCAGTATGTGAAGTTTTCTTTTGAGTTTGGAGAAAGCTTTATGGTGACCAGCTAGATCGATGGTCAGAAGTGATCTTTCTCTTCAAGGTTGTGGGCTGCATGCCTAAGAATTCTGTATGAAGGAGTTTGTGAAGATTACCAGAGAGACCCTCCTCCAACAACTGACATCTTTGACTTGGAGACTGCTTTGGAAAGTCTAACTGGAAATGGTACCAAGCGAAGGGCCATAACTGCTGAACTAGATAGGGAGACAAGACTTCTGTTCAAGTTTGTTCAGAATTTGGTTAGTCCAAGAAAAGGGGATTTTGATGTGATGAAGTATCAGGATGTGTTCCTGATTTACCTGTTGAAGAATGACCATAAGATCAATCTGTGTAAGTATGTTATCAACCATATCTGTGAGCTGATCAAAGTAACTTCCAAATCCACCTCCCTATTTTATTCAAGGATGATTTCAGCTATTTTAGTTGCAAAAGGGATGGTTGGACCGAATGAAGAAAAGTTAGAGGACCTTGATTTCTGCTTATCCATGCCTATCATCAGAAGGATGAAGATAAGCTGGAATCCCTGGAAAAAGAAGTGGGTTGAGGATACTGATCAACTGTATAAAAAGTTTAATCCTGTTGACAATACAATAAGGCCTAAGAACCTAGCTGATCCTGGTTTGGAACCAGATGAAGTGGCTGAGTATTCAGAAGAAGAAGAACAAGAAGAATTAACAGCTGAAGTACCACCTAGAGAAGAACCTGTAATACCTCCAATGGAAACAGTTCTGGTTGAAGAGGAAAGGGTTTTTGTCCCTGCTGTTATCCCTACTGAAATACCTCAAGGAGAGGAATTTTGTTGTTGAAAAAGAAAGGACTAAGGATCCTTCAGTTGTTCTTCATGAGGAAGAAGCTCATCCCAATGCTGTAAGGAAATTGGTTTTTCCTGTTTCAGAACAGCAAGCAACCTTAGAGGCAGATCTTGTTGAAGAGACTCTTTCTGTTGAGAAAGAAGCAAGTCTGGAAGCTTATCCAGTGGAACAGTCGGTTCCTGAGATTATTCCATCTGCTGAAGAAAGAATGGAAATTGCCTTTCAGCTGGCAAGGCAAGAGTTTGCTGAAGAGATTAGGGATGATCCTGTGGATCTTGTCCATGTTTCTGAACCTCAAGAATCTGGAAAGGAAGAACAAGTTGAGGGGGAGGAACCTCAAAACCTTGATATTGTGGAAGCTGGATCTGCTGAAGCTTCTCAACCTTCTATCACTTTTTCTGTGTACTCTTGGTATGAGTTCCCAAGCTTTTATGATGTGAATGGGTCACAGTAAGTGACTACAACTGGAATGGATCTTTCTTCTCTATTTCAACTGAAGTCCTTAGCACATTCAAAACCAGAACCAGAGCCCCAACCTCAATCTAAATCAGAATCTGAGTCTGAAGATGACTCTGAACCTCAACCAGAATCTAAACCTCTACCTTTACCTACATCCTTACCCGAGCTTCACTCCTTTGTGACCAAAGATGATCTGAAAGTTTTTGGAGAGACTTTGTTAGCTGGAGTTGAGAAAATTGTCTCCACTCAACCTCGCCCAGTGACTCAGTTAAGTCAAGAAGATGCATCAATTCTCTTGGAAAATATTATCTTGCATATTTAACCAAGGATGATCTGAGAAATTCAAGAAGTCAGAGTAGAGAATAATCTGCTGAGTGCTGATGTTGCAAATCTGAAAAGTATGGTAGCAAGTCTACAAAATGAGTTATCTTTGAGATCAGAGCATGCTCCTGTTTTTGCCCCTGCACCAATTGTTGTTTCTCCTAAGTCTTCTGATTCCCTCCTTGCTAGGGAGATTGTGTCTCAGGTTCATCCATACCTACTATCTTTTGGTGAAAAGATTGGAAAAAGGCACACCAAGATGCTGGAATGCATGAGAGAGCTTGTGGAAAATCTGAATAAGCTTACAGATGAATACACTGGATGTCTGCAAAAAGTTCTGAAACAGCTCAAAGTTCTAACTGAAGCTGTCAAGGCTTCACCTGTTTCTGGTCAGACCTCCACACCTTCTTTGGATGATTCTATGCTGAGATCTATAATAAAAGAATAACTTCAGAATGCCTTTAGTGGCTTGGATCTATCTTCTTTGTCAGAAGTGATTAAGAATAGTGATAGAGCATTGGACTTGGTTAGGATTCATTCTAAGATATCCAATGATGCTCAACAAGAGATCTCCAAGAAAATAGATTTGTATCTTTCCCGGATTTTCTCTAAAAGTGATATGACAGATCACTTTAGATATCTTGTGGAAAATTTGAGAATCCCTCCGGTGGCTCAAGCTTTTAAAGCTCAAGTTCAGAAACTTTTAGAGTTCACCAGATTGTTGGATAGATTTATGGAGAATAAGGATGATTTTGAAAAGGATATGCAGTATGGTGGTGAAATCATTACTGATTTCATCAATCTTTTGAAGTCGTATCCTCATGTGCAGAGTACTGCTATAGTTTCTCTAGTTGCTGCACCCCTTAGACCTGGACTACCTGCCTTAGCCTCAACTGCCATGACAGTTAGCCAAGCTCTTTATCAGATCCGGCCAGTCATTCTTGACCAACCACAGCCTATATCTTCTACTGCTCCTACTTTGGCTCCATTTGTTTTTGAAGGTCTACCCTTACCCTCGTTGTCTACCACATCTATGCCTTCTTCTACTTCAGCACCAGCTCCTGCTGCTGATAAAGTCAAAGACAAGGTGGCTCCCTGAAGAGTCTGAGGACTGTTTTTCTTTTTGATGGGATTTCTTTTGTTGTTTCATGTTTTATTGTATTCTGAACCCTTTGTTTAATACCAAATGCAGTGTTTCATTTCATTCTCTCTACTTTTTTATTATCCCAAAAGGGGGAGAAAAACTACAGGTGTGAGTTCTATAATAGTATAAATGGGGGAGAAAAACTACAAGTATCAGTTCTATAATGTTTTTGCTATGCTAGTATCTTTAATATTACATGTCATTTATATTCTGCCTATATATGATTTGTGATCATCAGAAAGGGGGAGATTGTTGGACTCCTCATGTGTTCATCATGTTTTAATGATCACAAATCTCATTACAGTTAATTAATCTCGATCTTCATTGCACATCTTGCTAATGCTCTTCAATCTCAATAATAGCTACACATCATGTTTTTATAATAACAAATCTTATGGATGTTAATTTCTCTCTTTATTATTTACAAGTCTTATGCATAATCACAAATCTCACATATATTATCACACCTTTATATTTATGATTCACATTCTCTTACTCTCTAATGATTAACCTTAATCCATATTCTGCATATCACTGTCTTAGTCCAAATACAGATATTTGTCTAAGTATGGAGACACCGTGAAGGACTCACCGTGACCCAGACACTGTGACCAGACATAGTGACCAGACACCGTGACCAGACACCGTGACCAGACACCGTGACCAGACACCGTGACCCAGACACCGTGACTAGACACCGTGACCCAGACACCATGACCCACACACCGTGACCAGACACTGTGACCAGACACCGTGAAGGACACACAGTGAAGCTCATACCGTGAACCACATACCGTGAAGAAGACACCATTTACTTAATCACTGTGACACCGTTTCTTAAGGTTTTTTCAATATTATTTAAATAATGCTAACGGTCATATTTGTTGTTTTTAATGCAATTAATGTTATTTAATGATAGTTGTTGGCATGTCAGGAAACCGTATCTCGAACCTATGAAAAGGGAATCATTCCTACTTCCAGAACTCATGGAATATAACAAAGACTGAGATGCAGTACACGTGCAACAAGCAACAACGAAACAAGAAGAGAAGTGGTGTGCAAGTGTGAATATACAACACGAAGAACTTACATACACCCGAGTGCACTGTGCTGAACAAGAAGAACAATCCTGAACAAGAAGGAGATTTCAAGACCTTAAAAGAACTCTCATGAGTCCAATCCAATACTGCTGAAGAACACACGACGAATCAAGAGATCTTTCTCACTCCTGAAGAAGACAAGCTGAACTACGACACTCTGTTTTTCAACAGAAAAACCAAAGAAGGACTCAGAAGCATTCCTGCTGAATCCAACGAGTCCAGAGCTACATTGATAATCACTAGAACTTTATAAACTCTCATCTATCTTCTCTATGTGATTTATTTATTAACTTTCGAGTAGTGTGGTGTAATCTGTATATCTTTACACACACAGTCTCCTGCACTGAACTAGAGGATATCAAAATCCTCACTCAAATTCTCTTAACTTCTGTTTACCCACGTCAACTGTGGAAGAGGTCCTTTTGTGACCTGGTCTTTGTTTTGTTTCCCATGAAGAATAGTGGTAGAGGTCACTGCGTGGCTTGGACAGTTTTGTAAAACTGTTGTTAACCCCGATCCAGGGTGTGGATCAAATTTATATATATTTGAGAGGACTAAGTCTCAGCTTGAGACTGAACCTCTTGTTATATCTATTGTGCATCTTTCATTTAAGATTAAAGTATACTACATATATCTTATTTATTCTGCTACTATTACTTTGAAATACAAAACTATTTTGAAGCTACTTTGATAGTTAGATTAGCAAGTGTTTACACTTATTGTAAATCAATAGGTTAGCTTCAAAAGTTAGTTTGACCTTGTGGTTAAATTAACTGAGACCTAATCAATCTTTGAGAAGCTAAGTAAACATTTACAATCTGTATAAATTCACTACAGTTTAACTTATTTTATAAATCGGGGGATTTTAACTAGACAATATTTTAACAGAAATTTTAATTGGAACTCAATTCACCCCCCTCTTGAGTGTCCACTCTGACCAACAATTATAATAACATAAAACTACCCTAAAACTTTTCATAATTCTATTGGATGATATATGAAAAACCAAGACAACCCTTGGGATAAAAATTTATCCTCTAGAAGCCACTTGGGTGTGATTATGACACTTATAACTTTTAATTTAAAGTAAAGTAAAATAAGTTATAAACATATATATTATTACTAAAACAATTTTAATATGGGGTTATAAAATTGATCTCTTCAACTATAAATATTCATTAGAAAGATAAAAATATTACTTAAATCATGGTATTTTATTATAATTTTTATACATTAAATAATTAAATTTAATTATGACACAATGATGATGTAGTGATTTCTTTATTAATGAAATAATCAAATAAATGTTATTATAAATATTTAAATAAATATTATTTTTCATAATTTATGCCATCCACAAATTTTTTAGATGACTATGACATGTTAGTATTGAGTTAATTTAATTTTTTTTTGAAGTAAATAAGTTGTTATGATTTTTTTTTTAAAAAAAGTCAAGTATAAATAGCATCAAAATTGACATAATTCATAAATTAAAATATAAAATAGTTTATTAAATGTTATAAAATTCCTAAAAATATAATATTTTACCAAATGGATATTATAATTCCTAATATGTCATACATGAAACCTTTTTTAGTCATTTTACATGTTATGGTAACTACATTAATACACCAAGTGTAAATAACATGATATCGTGGTAATATTAAAAAGGGTAAAATAAGGGTTAAAAAAAAGATAATGATTAAAAAATATTTAAAACTTGTATAATTTTAATTGGATGATATTTATTCAACCCAAAATCATCTTATATTCTAAATAAATTAGTTTTGGACCATTTTTAACCAAAATTGAATTTATATCAATTTAATATTTTAAGAGTTTCAAAGGGTACCCCTCCCCTCTCCTATAAGAAGGTACCCACTCTTCTCTAATACTCACACTTAAAAAACCTTTTGGTTCAGAAAATATCTACCCAAACACCTTACTAGAATCTCACCCCACATTCTTGAGGCCTTATTTTAGGCATAACACCCTTCTTATAGGTGTTAAGGAGTTCTTCAAATGTGATCAACTGAATAATAGGTATCGTTTTCTTTAAGAATTTCTATTTTATTTCATCTTACACTTCCTTCAAAACTCCTCCAATCATGATGATATAATAACTCCAGTATCCTCAATATAATGAGTTGTTATTATTTTAATATAATCACCTAAATACATCTCCATTTCCATCAAATGGGAAATTGATTAATCATTCATGCGTACGTGTGCACTATCCCCTCCACGAACCGATCTAATTCATTTTTCATAATCATCTATCATGACTGGTTATAATTATGGAATAAATGTTTATATATGATATTCATGACATATTTATCATTTTAAAAGAATAATATTTCAATTATTTTCATACTTTCCATGCACATAAAGATGATAATGTCGTTCGTGTGTACATGTGAACTATCACCTCCACGAAGCGATGTGAATAGTTTTTATTCACCACATAACTTTTATGATATATATATATAAGTATATTTAAATTATTAATATGATATTAATAATATTATGATCATTCTATAAAGATAAAATAATAATTACCTTATTTCCATAATTATCAATAAAAAATGAAAATGTTACTCGCGCGTACGTAAGGCCTACCATCTCTATGAATATAACATTTTTCATTTTTATAACCATAATTAATGGTTTGATTTAAAAATAATTATTAATGTATAAAATTTATTATTATGTTGTGAGTAATATTTTGGATATGATGGAATTATTACCACATGGACTAGTGATATAAAAACTATGTTCAGTTTTGACTCAAGTACCGAATATCGACAAAACATCTGATATAAACTTAAATAATTATGTAATTTTTATAACATGATAATAAGTGATATAAAATTAATACTAAACTTGAAAAATGTTCTGAAGAAATTAGAAATTAATCTAAGTTTATTAATCAGGAATATAAATATTATACGTGACGATTCAAACTCACGGTAAGGGACTTCATCTCAATCTCCTTTCATTGAGGAATATTTCAATAATATTCACCAACTTCTTTTATATGGTGTATAATCAACCCATTTGACTGTTAATTTCATTCAAAGGTTTTCAAAAGGAATCTTTTTTATACAAATAATTTTACTAAATGACAAAAGGAATGTTTTTTTAACATATGCGGCGACAATAACCTTTCTTCCACTGTGACCATTATTTGGTATTTGTCTTCCTCTACAAGACGTAATGTTTTTAAAAGAAAATTAAATACCATATTTTCTTTTTAGGTATTTTGGTATTGAAAATGATTTTTGAGAATGGATTGAATATATCAATATCTTTAAATGATATCTTATGATTTCAATGTGGAAATGTTATTTTTCCTTTATATTTGTTAATATGTTATGATTATGCTATGGTTCTTGGGTATTTCTTATGTATATGGGTGGTTCCGTGATAAACTGAGGGCAGGAAAGCCTGTGATATCTCTTCAATGCATTGGGTAACTAGAAGGAGGTAAACGTTAAGGTTTATCCTAAGAGATTTGGGGAATATATTGTGATGGGTATTCCGAACATAAACATGAAGGTTACTCCCTATGTAGCTGTGAAAGATACAATGTAAGTATGATATAGATGCCACAAGTTACCTTTATGATTTATGATTTCTATGATGTTTTTAAGGATTCTTATAATTTCATGGCTTTATAAATATTCATGGACTAACATTCTATTCCCTTATTTTATATCCATTACTGAGCTTTTTGTGCTCATACCATGTTTTTAAAATGTTTTCATAGGGTATAAGGATGGGTAATAGAAAGGAAAATTTCAAGAATATTTTTTTCAAGAAAAAGAAATCATGTTTACTTTTAAAAGTTTTATATTGTGGAAGAAATGGATACTATTGTAGTTGTATCCACTTTGTATAAATTTGATTTTTTATGTAATATCTATGTCTTAATTCTATGAAACTCTAAACCTGAAAAGATCCTCAATGTGAATTCTTAACTTAACTCAAGATTATGTAATGTTTAAGGGTGGGGACTTATAATAAAATTGGTAAACCTTGAGATAAGTTTATTATGAGAGATAATGGGTAGTTAAAATGTAATTGATGCGTGGTTAAGATTAATGGATTGATTGAAACAATTTATAGGTTGGATTTTGAAAATGATTGAAAGTTTTTTAAATGAGTTCGAAGTTATGTTTAGTTATTTGACCTGATTTTAGGTTTGTTGAATGAAAAATGATGTTTGAAAATGAGAAATGTTTTGAAAGGAGGGGTTGACCTCAAAGTGATTCAAAATGACTTTTTCTAATGGATTTCACTTGATGTTTAAAATGGAAACAAGGTTCCCTTTTTCTGAAAATGGTTTAATGGTTGTCATGATTGGTTAAAATGGAAATAAAGGCCTTGGGGCATTGTTTTATTTTTTTCAATGGGGATGACCCATGTTTTAAAGGGTAGTTTCCAGATGATTTTAATGATTATTTTGAATTATGTTTATTTCTATGGTGTAGTTTATAATGGTCTGATCAGATCATAGTAATTGAAGGGGTGTAAGGGTTAGTGTGATAGAACCCATGATAATTATGTTGACATGATAACATGATTATTAAATGAACTAAATGATGAATGGGATTAGTTGATGATATAGCATAAGGTGGTGTTTGGTATGATATGAAAATGGGTTAAATGGGATTAATTTGAATGTGCCAAATGGATTGTGATTTGTACTTTAAATGTATAAGGGGGTCAATACATGGGAAATTATGAGTGGGTTATGTGAGATAACATGTGGAAAGGATTGAATATGTTAAATGGGTTGATGTGTGGGAATTAGTGAGTATGCTTAATGAGTTTAGGCATAAGAAATGGGAATTGGGTTAAAAGGAAATGTAATGTAAATGGAAAAGTGTTAATGGGTTGAGGAATATTATTAATTCCCACATTGATTGTTATGGTTTTTTATGTTGTTATTGGTATTTGGATATGGTTGGTTATGATGTGGTATGTGTGTGTTGACATGGCTTGGTAGAGTTGGGTATTGACATAAGGTTCTATCCCATGGGTCGAGTTGGACTGAGGATCCAAACTCCACCCCATAATACATGGGTTAGGGAAGGGAAAAAATCTATATTTTCCTAATGGTTACATTCCACCCAGATAGAGGATTCAAGGTGAGTGTGATTGGATGACTACCTAGACTAAGGCTCCAAGGTAAGTGTGATGTATTATTATGAAATGTTTATCCCTAGTTAGATAGGAAACTTGACCTAAACCCCTATGAATGGTAATTTACCAGCTTAGGTCGTAGTGTAAATGATGTAAATTCCTAACCTATGAAACCTGAGAGGAATATGAATTTAGTAATGAAGATAGTATAAGTGATGAAATGGAAATAAGGATGAAAATGGATTAAATGAATATTGTGGCTAATGAGTATGTGATGAGTTGTAATTAGTTAAACCCCTTATGGTTAAATATGGGTGTCTCCCTTATGCATTGTCTTATACTCCCAGTGTAACCTAAGTTATTTTTGTTTATTGATTGATTCTAGATAAATTAATGGGTAAATGGATATTAGATAATTACTTAAATGTTTTCCTTGTTACTTGTTTATTTATTTCACTTGTTACCTGTATACACATTTGTATAGACTGGATATTTCTTTGGACACCATTGGTGGTGTCCTACTAAGTTTTACGCACACCCTGCACAGGATTTTATGGTGCTTGGGTACCCGATCAGATGCTACTATTTTTTAGGTATAGGTTCAAAATAGAGACCTGGTGTTTGGTTGTGCATGGAATGACAGGTTGGAGCATGGGAGGTCAGGACTAAGTTGGGACTCAGATCTAGGTTTGGATTCCTTAGTTTGATCTTGGTTTATTTTGTATGATTGTTTAACATGTAGATTATTCACTATATTTTTTTATAGCATGAGTACTTGGTTACTTATTGGTCCTTGTTTCATGTTGTCCATGTATTGTTTCTATGGTTATTTTATTTTTTTATACTACTTATGTTGTGGCTTCACTCTGATAAGTGGGTATTGTCTCCCCATGTTTCTTTTTAGACCCACACTACTAGTCGATAGCCTCTGGTGTATGGGGAGGCACGCCTGAGGTCATGTGATGACCTGGCTCGGGGCATCAGTTATTGTGGATTCTAGGTCAAGGACATTACAAAGTGGTATCAAAGTAGTTCTTTTGTCTTATTATTTGGGGTATGGTATACAGGATACTAGGATCTTGTCGTGGCCTAGTAATGAGCTTGTTCATGGGTTCCTACAGCCCCACATACAAGGGAAATCTAGGTTTCCAGGGGTGAGAATTGATATTAGGTTTTTTTATTTTATAGTAAATTGTTATTCCCACCTCGAGTGGTGCACCTGGATGTGATGCTATTGATTTTTGAGGTTTTACCTCTTGGCTCAGTGTGGCATGAGAGAGTGTGTGATTTCATGCATCATGCTAGGTGCTTAGGATAGATAGTTCATCTATATGTTTTCTGTGATTGACTTGTGAATGACATGATGATAAAATAAATGGGTATAAAAATTGAAATTTAATGAAAAAATTGATGGTGAAAAGTGGGTTAAAAAGGATTTTGAGTAGCGTAAATACTTGGGTTTGGAAAATGGGGAGATGTTTTAAAATGATATTTTGAATAAAACTGAGACTTTCAAAAGGATGGGTTAGTAAAAAGGTTTTTGAAAGTGTAAATTTTTGGGTTTTAAAAATGAATAGTTTTGAGAAGTGAAATGGTGGTTTTAAATGTTAAGGTAGATAATGTGGTTAAATGGGAGAATAATGGAACTTTTAAGGACACCAGTGGTGGTTATCCCTTGTGTTGTTTATTGACCTTGGGTACAAGTGGTTTGGGAAATGAGAGTTCCATAGTTTTGAGACCTTGTGAGTTGTGATTGGACCTTAGGGTGGGTGCTTGGTTCATGGTGCTAGTGTATGCGTGCGAGTACCTTTGGTGTGGGACCCAGAGTAAATGGTTTCTTGGTGTGTTATACGTTATGTGTTTAGAATGGGGTAGGATCACTGTCATGAATAGTCAGTTGTTTGAGTTGGTGTGTGTGTCCTAGAGAGATCTTGTAACCTTTTCTTTGTCTGGCTCTAGTTTGGGGAGTTGGTATTGTTAGACTTTTGAGTATGACCTGTGAGAGAGTTCGGTCAGGGTGTCAGTGCTTATGGATGCATGTGGCACAGGTAGATGTTTCGGACTATAGTAGTGGTACACTAAGAGTGTTTCATAGTGTAGGATTTACCAAGAGGTTTAAGTTTAAAGGTTAATGGATTTGGGAAATGCAGCTTGATTTGTGGCAGAGATTTGAAAATATTGGGAAACTAAGGGTAGCCTCGAGGGAGGTCAGCCTAGTGTTACATGTGTCGTGGAATGTGAAGATCATGTGGATGCTTAAAAGGTGAAATCAATTCTCAGTGGTTTCCTTGATTTTTGGTAAAAGTGTATGGTTATGCCTTGGAATCCCCTTGGGGAAAAACTTAGGTGCTTTCATTTGGTTATAATGGTGGTTGTGAAGGTTCAGATCATTCGGAGACCTGAACCTGTCGTTTAAATGGGCTAAAATTCGAAAATTAATGATAGCTTGGGTGGATAAAAGAACTGGTGATCAAAGTTTGGATGGGTAGTGTGTCAGGGTATTTGTTTTTGGGTGAGATGTTGATAAATCCTTGGGTCCAATGAAAATGAAAAATCAGCTGGAATAAGAAGCCCATGTGAGATAGGTATGGGTTTTGTGTTTGGTCATAGGAGAGTGTGAGACCGCGATGGTTTTGATGTGTATTGGGTGGTGGGGATGTGTTATTGATACACTATGTCATTGGGATATGTGTTGGGGTGGGTTTAATGTAATCTCATGTGTTTTCCATAAAACCAAAGTTGAGAGGCCCTGGTAGTGCAAGAGACTAGTTGATTTTGGATTAGTGGAATGAATTGTTGCGTATCGGTTGTGATCAGCAAGACTGTATGGGAAGAAATTGAGTAGGATGATGGTAATGGTATCAAAGGGTAATGTCGGGTTAGACTGCTTGGTAGGGGGTCATGAGGTGGAAATGAGTTTGGTTGGAAACTCTATTTGAGATGTGGTTTCCCAGTTTAGATAAGATATCAATGGGTAGGGAAGCCCGAGACCTTCAGTGGGTTGAGGTTTCCACTTGGTAAGAGGTGATAGTGGCAATGGATGGTTATGGTGGTGTTTGTCGACAAATTATTAGCACACTTTTAACCAGTAATGACAATGGCCAATATCTTGACATCATCCAGGTGTGATGAGAAGGCTATGGCTTTACGCCTAGTGGCTTGAGTGTATTTTGGTCAGATGTGGACATCTTGGGGAATATTCTCATGGAGAGGTATGTGTGTGGGAGCCATATGGTGGGGGAGTACACCATTGACCAATTGTAGAGAGGTCCTCAGAATAGACTAGACCTCAATGAATTCCATGGGTGTCATTCTCAAAAGCCGAGAACAGGTAGCGGGTATTGTTAGTTTGGTTGTCCTATGAAAGGATGAACAACCACGTCCAAGTTTAAGGTTCATCTTGTGATCAAGGTGTGAGCTGCGGTGATTAATAAGGCTTGAGGAAGGTGATGAGAATGATACTCCTAAGGTGGGAGCACTATGTTAAATCATGGATGTGTAGAGAAATTTATGAAGTAGATGTTGTGGATTCCAAAAGTGAACAGAAATCCTATGAGTTGAATGTTTGGCTTCCTTGGAAAAAACTCGGGTTGTCCTTTAGTGCGATGATCAGTTGAGTCGAGCAATGGCTTCGGGCTCAAGCTAGTTCTGGAGGTAATTGAAGTGGTCACGTTGGAGATGTGTTGAGGGGTTTTGTATAGCATGATAACAGTTTGAAGAGTAGAAAATGGAGTGGAGGAGGAAGTTTTACCAGACTTCGAGGATGACTTCGGTAAGTACATATGAATGATGGAGGTATGCCTTAAGTGAAAAGGGAGACGTGGCCTGGTAAAGTGGCAGCATACCAATAGTAGAGGTTGGGAATCAATGCAGTGAGTTGACTGGGGATGGCCTGGGTCAACTAGATAAAAAGGAATGGATGTGGTGGGTTGTAAGACACCTCTAGTTAACATTGGAAGGAAAATCACTTTTTGGTTTTGAGAATGGGTTATGACGAAGAACCAAATCACCCATGAATCATTATGAATTGTGTAGGTGTCCAGTTCATGTGGTTTCAATGAAAGGGTTGAATTCTAATGTTGGATGATGCTCATGTGGATGTTTGGGTGTCGTGAGTTGGAAAATGCATCAAGTATGTTGTGAAAGTCAATTTGAAGTTCTATTGGTCTCTTTTTTTATTATAGAAGTGCTCAGTACTGAAAAAAGTTTGGTGACAAGCTGAAGCATATGGTGGGAAACACCATAGAGAGAAAGTAGTTGGTTAATGATGTAACCTACAGTTTGAGTTGAATGAACTCGAGTTGGAGTCATATTGGTGATGCAGTATTGGTGATAGGTGTTGGATCAGGTGTTGAATGGTGGAGTATATCTAGATGGAGAGTATGTTGGGGTTATACTTTTCGGAAGTTTGAAATGAACCAAGGTTGTTGGGCCTCGTGTTGTGGACTGGGGTAAGTTGCAAGGAGTGGTTAAAATCAGGGTGTTTCACTCGGTGATGTTAATCTTGGAACACTGTTAAAGAATTGAAAGGATCTGTGTGAGATGGCACCAAGCTATTTGGTCCATGAGGTGTGGATAATATTGAACTGAGAGTGTCCCAGTTGGTCCTTCCAGGGTAATATAGTGCCTAGTTGGTATCCTTTCGTGCAGTGGTATAATGTTATTAACCAGACCTTTCTATTTTGCTTGGTGTTGGTAATGATGAATTGAGGTGAATGTGTCCTCAAGGAGAATTGGATTGTGATTGTGGAACTTGGTGAGGGAAATGTTCTCAGGGTATGACTATTTCCTTAGTCTGAGCGTTGTTGCATCATGGTCGAGCTTAGGGAGAGACTTGGAAGGTGAAGGTTTATTGGAGGGTCCATGTTCTAACCTTTTGGGTCTTGTGGGCTAGGTAATTCTTGGAAGTGTGGTTTGAGGATGAGCCATTATAAGGTGGGGATGTTGTAAGATCCTGAACTTTAGTGAAGGTACATCCTTATTAAAATTTTTGGATAAACTGCCTTTTATGGTTAAATAAGTGTTTCTTGAGTGATTAAGGAGTTTTAGAAGTGTAATGGGGGTGAAAGACACAAAAAGAGAGGAAAGTGGCAACAGTGCATAGCGCACGATTAGCACACAGTTAGTGTAAACCATGAACCTAGCCCAGTAAATCATGTGGTAGGGGAACCATTTCGGATGGAGATAAAATTCATGATTCCCGCATGATTTTTCAAACTGTGCGGGTAAACTGTGTGCCCCATTAAAAGTTGAAAATTTACAGTTTTCCCATATCAATATTTTCTTATCCCCCCCCCCCCTAATTTCTCCCTCATTTCAACCCCCTCTACCCTAGGCGATGAACCAATAGCCCCCTCTCCCTTCATGGATGATTATCCTTTGATTCCTAGGCATTTGGAGTGATTTTGTGTGAGAATTGAAGATCCATGTGATTCTAACACTCCACTTTGATCTACTTTCCAGATTAGGGCAAGTGGAATCTCTCCTCTTCTTCCAAATCCCTAAAACCTTCACTTTTACAACATATTATAGATTGGGTTTTTTTTAAGTGTTTGAGTTCTAATCGAAGGTAGAGATTAAGCAAGTGTTCATCAATGGTAATGAGGTAGGTGTCCTTAAATATTTTACCCATAGTCTTGATGTGTTATATGTGTATGTAGTTATTCCATTCTACTACTATGTTGTGTATCGATCTCTTGGGTTATGGAAATGGATTTGGACCTTATATTGAGGTGTGAGAACCTTTATAGATCTCATTGGGTTCATTAATAATGTGAGACTGAACCCAGGGCTACCCATGGGGTAAGTTGGACCCTTGTAATTAATGAACAAAATTGGTAAACCTTGAGATAGTGGTATTATGAGAGTGAATGGGTAGTAAAAATTTAATTGATGCATGGGTAAGGTTAATGGATTTATTAAAACAATCTATAGGTTGGATTTTGTAAATGATTGAAATTTTTTTAAATGATTTTGAAGGATTGTTTGGGACTTCGACCCAGTTTTAGGTTTTTTGAATGAAAAATGATGTTTGAAAAGGAGAAATGTTTTAAAAGGATGTGTTGACCTCAAATTGATTCAAAAGGGGTTTTTCTAAGGGATTTCAAATGATTTTTGAAATGGGAACAAGGTTCCCTTTTGTGAAAATGGTTTAATGGTTGTCTTGATTGGTTGAAAATGGAAATAAATGCCTTGGGAATTATTTTAGTTTTTCAAAGGGGAAGACCCATGTTTTAAAGGGTGGTTTCAAGATGATTTAAATGAGTAATTTTAATTGTGTTTATTTCCAATTTTTAGTTTATAATGGTCTAATGGGACCATATTAATTGATGGTATGTAAGGGTTAGTGAGATATAACCCATGACAATTATGTTGACATGATAACATGATTATGAAACAAACTAAATGATAAATGGGCTTAGTTGATGATATAGAATAAGGGGGTGTTTGGCATGATGTGAAAATGGGTTAAATGGGATTAATGTGAATGTTCCAAATGGATTTTGATTTTTACTTTAAATTCATAAGGGGGTCAATACATGGGAAATGATGAGTGGGTTATATGAGATAACATGTGTAAAGAATTGAATATGTTAAATGGGTTAATGTATGGGAATTATTGAGTATTATTAATGATTTTAGGCATAAGAAATGAGAATTGGGATAAATAGAAATGTAATGTAAATGGAAAAGTGTTAATGGGTTGAGGAATAATATTAATTCCCGCATTTATTGGTTTGATTTGTGATATTGTTATTGGTATTTGGATATGGTTGGTTATAATGTGGTATGTGTGTGGATAATGGATAAATAAGAATGTGCACATGGCTTGGTATAGTGGGGTATTAACATGAGGTTATACGCCCATGGGTCGAGTTAGACTGAGGCTCCAAACTCAAACCCATAATTCACGGGTTAGGGAAGGGTATGGAGCTCTATTCCCCTGACAATTGCATTCCACTCGGACTGAGGCTTCTAGGTGAGTGTGATTGGATGACTACCTGGACCGAGGATCCAAGGTAACTATGATGTATTTTTTATGAAATTTTTATCCCTAGTGAGATAGGTTATTGACCTAAACCCCTATGCATGGTAATTGACTGTATTAGGTCATAGTGTAAATGATTTAAATGCCTAACCCATGGATAATGATTATGTGATGGGTTGTGATTATTTAAATCCCTTATGGTTAAATGTGGGTGTCACCCTTATTCCTTGGCTTAGATGCCCAGTGTGACCTGAGTTAGTTTTATTGATTGGTTGATTCTAGACAACTTAATGGGTAAATGGATATTAAGTAATTACTTAAATTTTTTCATTATCACTTGCTTATTTACTACACTTGTTACCTTCATACAAATTTGTACAGACTTTCTATTTCTTTGGACACCATTGGTGATGGCCTACTGAGTTGTACTGACTCCCTGTTCGGGCCTCCATAGCACTTGGGTACCCTAGAAGATGCTGCTTGTTTTTAGGTATAGGTTCAGGACAGGAACCTGGTATTTGGTTGTGTATGGAATGATGGGTTGGATCATGGGAGGTCAGGACCAGGTTGGGACTCAGGTCTGAGTTTTGGAGTCCTTTGGTAGTTTGATCTTGGTTTATTTTGAATGACTGCTTGACATGTAGATTATTCACTAGATTTTGGCATGATTAATTGGTTAATTATTGGTCCTTTTTGCATGTTGTCCATGTATTATTCTTGTGGTTATTTTATTTTTTTATGTTACTTCTATTGTGGCTTCACTCTAATAAGCGGGTATAGTCTCCCCATGTTTCTCTTTAGATCTGCATTACTAGTTGGCAGCCTCCAGCATATGGGGAGGCATGCCTGATGTCATGTAACGACCTAGCTCGGGGCACCAATTATCATGGATTCTAGGTAGGGTATGTTATAATACCCCTTGACTAAAGTCATATCTTAACAGAAGGAAGAGTATCATGTGATATCTAACAAATTGAAGGTTTTCAGCAGTTGGCTCTAGCGCAAGTGGGATTTTTTTGGAGTTGGTTCCCTAGAACCAACTTCTATGTACTTTATGATAACTATTATTCATTGTTTTTAATATTAATAAACTCCTTATCACATCATGATTGTTCTCATGCATAACAAATTATGTGATAATGTCCTAAGAGTAGTTGTCGCACTAAAAGGTCATAGCAGTTCCCCACTATGATGAGAACCAGAAGTTTCATGACAATATTCTTAAATATATTTTCTATATGCATATGAAATCATTTTAGAGACACAAATGATACAGGATATTAGGGGTAGAGGTTCATAGAACTTTGAGGAACCTTCTCATGGTGTGCACCCTGGGTAATATCTAGTGTCGGATATTATAAGAACGAGACCTTCTAGTAGGAAATTCACATTTATATGTGTCATTGGATGTTCTTATCAGCAGATGTGTGTATTGATCCTTATAATTTAATATTATTATTAATGAGTATTATAAGTCATGTGCTTTGATGTATTGTTGAAAATTGTGATGACATATGTCCGCGGTGAGGTAGGATATATTGGGTGTGTCACAAGTAATATTGCATTAATGAATAATGTGAGAAATGATTTGTCCCTTATGCTCTTTAAAAGAAGTTGATATCTCATACCCTTTGATGGAAATGATATAGCTTAAATAAATCCTTTCAATGGTGTTCAATAGGAAATTTTGATTTTCAGAAAGTCAAATAAAAAACATCGAGCAATAGGTTGATGGCGCCAACATGCAACCTGCTTGATTAGAGATATCATGATAAAGGGATCCACTATATATACTAAAGCTAGGTGTTTCCGAGCTGATGTGTCGCCTCCACAAATAACCACATCACCCTAAACACTCACTCATTAGCTATTATACCCCCGACCATCGCGCCCCACCTCTATAATTTTTTCGCCTTCTTCTGTAAATACAGATTCACCTACTTGTCTAACCCTTCAGCTCCAGCCACAATTAGGGTTTGAGTAGTCCTCGGTTCCCTCAATCTCCTCTCGTATTCCATCCCCGACCTTGATAGCCTCATCACGCTTACCATCCCCAGCCTAGAAAACCTCCTCACAGGTTGTGGTTTGTATCTCCCTCGACCATAGGCTCCTTCGATCTACTCCTCCCGTTAAACCCGCCTTCCGTATCCCTCCTTCATCGACATTCGGCTTCTCCCTGGCTGAAGTATAGTCTTAGGGTTTGTCATTCTTCTGTTACAAGTCTGTAAGAACCTATTTCAAAGATAGGGTTCCCACAAAATCCTGACTCTGTCGATCTCCTCTTCCCGGTATCTATCTATTCGGACATGTTGGTGATCCGTCTTCCTCCTTATCTTGCTTTTATCATAAGTCTACATCGTTTTTCCTATCTGCCTCGCATTAACTTTACTGGTTTTTGCAGCTCACAAATCCATCTTCAGTCGACCCCGCTACCTACGGTTCTTCCTCCAGAAGTATCCTTCCCTGACGTCCAATCAGTTTATCGACACAGATCGTAGGTATAGCTTCATACATCTCGATTCTGCACTCCTACCTTACCCTTTGTTGTGTTGAGATTTTTCTGTTGCATTTTCTGCAAACTATTCATTCAATATTGCATTATATCCCCAAAATCTTAACTATTTTTACAAAATTAACGATGCCTCTTAGGATTTTATTGAAATTTATTTCAGTACAATATATTCATGGTTATTCATAGTAGGTTAATTCTTTGATGAGTACATGGATTTATGTTCTTGAATTTCACCTTTTCTTGGATTTGGATTCAATCAATGTTTTATTCTTCACTTTAGTCATTTTAGGCATTTTAGGCATCATGTTCGTGATTCAGAGATGCTGATTTCACTATGGTATATTATCCTCATTCCATTTCAGCAGTGTTTAATCTATCTAATTGTGCATTGCTCAAAAAAAATTTGTTACGTCATTAAGAAATTTTATTAAAGTTGTTTCAGGGATCTATTTGTTCAGCAATGTTTTATCTATCTATTCAGATTCTACTTTATTCATCTCTAATTCGATGACAATACCTCGTGAGAATGGATGTGGTATACAATAACTCAATTTTACTGTGAGATTTTTGTTTTTACCATTCTAAAAAATTATCGATGTGTCTCATGAGTGTTTTTTGTGCTAGGCAAGGAAAATAGTTCAGAATATTCATAAATAGTCTCCTCAACGATAAATCCCTGCATCAGATGTCTCAATAATGAAAATACTAGAACATCATATGCTAGCAGTAAACTGATGGTCGATGCTATTGGTATTCCATTAAATTCGTAGTTGGACTATTTTATTATAGAAATGTTTTTATGCATGCTATTCAACTATTCGTCTCATCTCATTAACGGGGATTTTGGTATTTCACTCATCATCACTATATACTCACTGCTTCATAGAAAATTTTCACTGTTGATTTAAATACAAGCCCATTAACTTCATAATTAAGGGTCGCAAATATAACTATCATTATGTTTCATTTTGTTGATATTCCATGCATTCCATGTACTGAAATACATTTTTGGATTTTAACTACATTCTTCTTCCTTGAACAATCTAGAATTCAAACTTCTTAGAGCACCTCCACATGCCATGACATCCCACTTTAGCATCCAATGGAACTTCTCTAGCATATAGGCAGATTTACCAAGGTTAATTTAGTTAAAACTAATTGAAGCATATACAAGTAATAATTTCTGAACACATGGTGCATAAAAAACAAACACCACCTTATTTTGGCATATGTAATATGTCTCCACTATACACATTACAATTTAACCATTTATTTTCATTTTTATGTACATTAAACATAGAATTCTTCTGGTCTTTATAATTTCTTAAAGATGTTTCACATTTTTTAACATCTATATATCTATTCAAGGCTTGCAAACTAGCCACCCATATTAATTAGATTTACATATTACTGAAAAAATACACATAATGTTGTATCCTATATCACTTTTTAGCACTTGAACATGAATAAGTTGATTCTTATGATGTCATCTTGAATCAACCTATTTCCCGTTGATCATCTGTTTGTGTGTACATGTAGTCAACGCTTCAAAAAAATTCACTATTGATTTAAATACAAGCCCATTAAGATCATAATTACGAGTGGTAGATATAACTATCATTGTGCTTCATTTTGTAGTTGTCCCATGATTTACATGTACTAGAATACATTTTTTTAACTACATTCTTTTCCTTGAACAACCTACAATTCAAACTTCTTAGAGCATCTCTACATGCCATGACATCAAACTTTAGCATCCACTAGACATTTTCCAGCATATAGACAGATTTACCAATGCTATTTTAGTTTGCTTGTAGGTTTGTTCTAGAATGTTATTTTAGTACCATGTATTGAACTTCATGGTTATTCAGACTAGGATAATTGGTGAATGAGGTCTCACATGTATGGATCCAACATTTCTGTATCAAATTGATCTAGCCATGAAAGACTTGGACAAGGCAAAAAATAGGTGATTTTTCTCCCTTTTTCTTCAACATATTTTATTGCAATCTTGTGCTCCTATACATTTGACTATGTTATTACTGCTAGAATTCAATACAATCTGAAAGTGTATAAATCTCGATGAAATTCATAGGTTCTGTTTTTCACCTTTTCAAATCCATTATGGTTAGAATACATGCATGATTATCTCAAAGCCTTTTTGGTCATATTATGGCACATGGAAATACCTACGTTACGTAAGAACATAGTTGTTCTTGAATACCACGAATTTAATAATTTTTTTATTGATTCTAACTTAAAATAGAACTTCATTATATATTACATTATACTTTCAATTATATTGGATTTTATATTGCACTTTATATTAGTTCATGATGTACTGAAATTATAGTTTACATTTCTGTTTTTATAGCTGTTTCAATATAACTTCATATTGTAGTTTATGTTGAAGTTGATATTGAATTATCATGTACTGAGATTTCATTTACCTTTTATATTATATTATCATGCATACATAATAAAATTTCCTTCTTAAAGCTTGCATTATCATGCATGATCATATGTGAGTTTTCTGGTAGGTCTTCACCATTAAGTTCAAACATTTCCACAGGATTTGCTACTTCTACCTAAGATATTTCATCTACTCGGGTATGTATAGTTCTTCAAATCTACAACATTATACTGTTAACTATATGATATGTGCTTCTTTGATTTCAACTACAACAATTACCTTCAAATTCTTCTAACTATATTCTCTACTCAGTTGGGCAGATGCATGGTGGTAGGACAGCTATGGTTTGGTGGTACTAGGGTTCAACGCATCTTTTGGTGGTGGGTCTTCTCTTGAGGTAACAAACCATGTCAATGAATTTATTTGAGATAATAGTTTAGTGCACTTACATTAATATGACACTGAAACATATTTAATTGTGTAAAGGTTGCTGAAACATAACTGATTCCAGATATTTTAGGTGCAACTGTTTCCCTATTCGTCATACATAGATATTTCAAGAATTCTTATTGAAGTGTTTCCCCATTTCTCATACTTACCATTTTAACAGTTTTCTTATTCATATTTATGGATTTCTTATTAAAGTGTTTCCTTATTAGTCATACACAGTATGTATTATTATTTTTAAATATTAATGTATCTGCAGGTAAACATATTTCATTAATGTGTAGGTGATCAGCTCATGGATTATTAATTCTTATTCCATCACTATAATTATTTCACACCACTAAAAATCCAGGTACAACAATACCTTTAATTTAATGAAATGTTTTCATATTGGTAATCGAGTATTTAACTTCAAAATGTTATCAGTTACTTCTACTAAAACTGACATGACACGTTTTAGAGAAGTGGATTATTTTTTATGGTATTAGATCATGTATTTTAGTTGAGTACTAGATCATGTATTGTATTTCAGTATTGGATTATTTTTTAGAGTAGTGGAATATGTTTTTTCTTTGAGTAGTGGCTCATGTATTTTTTTTGGGTAGTAGAACATGTAATTTGTTTGAGAATTGGTCCTTTTGTTTTATTAGATCATTGGATCATTTTTAAGAGAAAGGTATTATGTATTTTAGAGCAGTGTATCCGTTGTTTCATGGCGTATCCTTATTTTATAGTACTGGGTCATTTTTTTATTGACAGATTTTTGATATGTTTCTTGATTCAGCGACTTCATTTCACAACCATGTTCATGAGGAAAGAATTTCTTGGTACCATAATAAGGTATGACATTCAAATCACTGCAAAAGTATCTTTCACAATCTGCTTCCAATACAAAAGGTTATTCTGGCATTCTTTACCTTGAAATACTCAAAATTATATCATTGATGTTGCATGTAGTGTAGGTTTCTAGGCAGAGGAATGACTGGTAATAGTTGATGAATTGGTTAAGGCTGATGAAGTTTTTTTGTATAGGAACTATTGTTGTTGTTTCATCTATAAGAAGCATAACCTATCTTGGCCAAAGATTCTACTATGGGGAACATGGGTTTGGAATGGTGTCCCAGCAACTATATTCTGCACTGACTACTCTTAGATTTATATGTTAATTACATCTTGTATTAAAAAAACAAGAAAATTTGTTTTTTGTAGTTATTGTATACCTGACTTGCTGTTTAGAGTTGTTTGCAGTCTATTTGTAGTTGTTGTTTGTAGTTGTAAATAAATGGAATTGAGTCTGTTTGAGTAATGTATGCATTACTTCATTTGCTTAATTCTATATATAAATAAATTGATACTGTTTCACTTCTATATACATGACTTCATTTTCTTAATTCTATGTAATTATATTTTTAATTCACATTGTTAATTTTTAATTCACATTGTTATTGTTGCAGTTGAAAAATGTTGCCTATGTAAAAATGATATTGTTTATAGTTGTTGATTTTTTTCAAGGAAATCATCTGAATCTTTGTGGCTTGTGAATATCTTCCAATCTTCTTCTAGATCACCCCGATGTTGATGACCCATAGGAATAAATCAACATTATATAGAATGGTGATATTGATTCTCATGCAACAATATTATTCACTCAGTCTTCATCTGTTTTAGTGGTTTAATCTCATGTTGTCAGGTCTTTTTAAGTGGTTGATGACTTTTTTTTGAAGCTGCATAGCATGGGTGACTATCTCCGATTAGAGAAAATAAATCCGGTTGCCCCTCTACATACCCAGGATTCATCTAATCTAGCAAAAATTAAAACCCACAACCCATCACTCATGGAAATGATTGAAGAAGGTAGACATTCAAATGGTCAGGAAATGTAATTGTTGTCTGATTTTATGGAGCATGCTTAAGTTGGTATAGGTTTTGAAGTAATTGTTATTCCTTCATTGATGCAACTCTTGTTTCCATTTTAATTATCTCTAGATTTGTTTTCAGATGTAACCTTGAAATTTTATTTGTAACTGATTTAATGAGGTCACTTGGAGGTGATTTCCAAGACACTAAAATAGTGATGTTTGTTTCCAGATTTCCCATTAAACAGAATAACCATTTTCTGAATAGTGATGTTGGTTTTTAGATTTCCCATTTTCTGGTCATACGTGTTTCATTTTAGAAAAATTGATATCTTATTTTATGATATCTCATGTTTTTTTCCTTCCATAACAGAAGAGTATAATGCAAAGCTATCGTTTAGGTTTGGGGCTGCAATTCAACATCATGTCACAGATATGCATCTAAATATACATATGTCAGATTTTTTTTCCCAATGACATTATTCTGAATGTATCATCTATTATGCTCTTTTGTTGCATGTCACCAGTTTTTATCCATATTAATATGTGTCATTTACTCACATTCAAGTTTAATCACCTATTTCAAGGATCAATATAATTGTCTACAAACTTGATGAATTGCTACTCCTCTGCATCGACAGATCCTAACAGTACTGGGAGGCTGTTTAATGCACATTCTGATGAAATGAGTTGGACTCTCATGTGCAGACTGACTGCTATTGTAAACCATGGTTCCTGTTACTGTTATCATTCATGTATCTTCTATTGAAACTGTATTTATGATCTATTTCCATGGAGACAGAAGATTCCACAGTTCTATTTCCATGGTGATAGAATAGTCTAGAGTTATATATCTTTGAAAACAATGAACCATGGTGTTATTTCCATTTTGATGTTATGTTTTCATGTTTTTGTTTCAATGTTTCAGCTACTTCAACTATCTATATGTTATGTTTCCATTTGTAGTTTCTATTTAACTTCATTTTAAAAAATGCAGTGTTTGCTGTTAATTATTCATATTTGATAACTATGACTTTAATAGCAACTTCAACATATTTATTATTAATATACACTATTATATTTTATAAATAGTAATCTATAGTTAATAATAAGAATTATTTTATAGTGTCGTGCATCGCACGGGCGGAGTACTAGTTATATTACATAGTAAGCATCTGTATGAGGTATTATTTCATTATGACGTTAAATTCTTTCTCTATGGGTTACTTGGCGTGTTTCTAGATGCTAACCTTGAAATTTAGGCTTCTTAATATAATATATTATTACTTATTATTTAAAAAGTTGGATAAATATTCTTCCTACAGGTAGTTTAATAATTATTCATGTTTTATTATTACATATATTTCATCACCAGTTATTCTAGAGAATATTATGTGATCGGAATATTTAATACATATTTATTTTCTATTTTAGTGAGTATAATATTTATTTATTTATTAGTGAATAATGAAGTGATATTTAGTTATTAAATAAATAATTGTTATTCAAGGACTGATAAATATTGTGAAGGAATGGCGGACCGAGTTTATAGGTCCTGTGAGAAATAATATATATTGAATATTATTTGGTTAAATCATATTTAATTTTAATTCGAGTTTAGTGCATGTCAAGAATTATTATTATTATTATTATTATTATTATTATTATTATTATTATTATTATTATTGTCATGGGGTTCTATAGGGATTAAATAAAAAATAAAGGGTACCTTTTCAATTATTTATTCCTAACCATAGCAGTATATAGACCCAATTATATTATTTTTCAACAGATCCAATTCATTTTTTTGTTCAAAACGACAGCCAGAGAGAATCCTCTCAACGCCTAGAGAGATCCCTCTCCAAGAACGCTCCCAAGAACGGAGAGAAATCTTCCTCTACCATCCACTCTTGAGTCTAGAGAGATCAAATATAATCCTTTGGAAGTGATTCTTGTGGCGATCAAAGGCGAACAATGTAAGCGCTAGGATATGTTGTGCCAGCACTCGAAGATTCCTATGACAACATTCAGAGATTTGTGGAACATGTGTGGATCACCACTAGAGGGAATTTTCTCTTGATTCCTGTAACACCCTAAGATTTTGTGAAATATATTTTTTTAATTAATTCAAACTATTTGATATTTTACATTTCACGTAGCAATGAATATAGCTTGGGTTATATGAAAGTACCAAATTATTCTTTCTTTGTATGTAACACCGTGTCAAGTTTACGCTACATGAAATGCTTAGATTAGATTTTGGTACACACAATACTATGTTTGTCTTGTGTTACACACAATGATGATTTACTTCAATAGCTTGTGTTACACACAAGACCGAGTTTTACCAAACCATAATGTATTATTAATATTATTATTAAAATATTATTATAGTTGTCACCTAGCCGTTGGAATGGAGGTTATGAATAATATTAATTAAATTATTAAAATATGGTTTACACATGTATATAATAAGAATTATTTTATGACCAATGAAAATAAAACCCTTTTGAAAATATAGGAAATCTATTGCGGGAAAACTATATTTATGCAATGAAACACATTTTACCTCAATAAATTAATTAAAACACTTTTGATAAATGATTTTAATGAAATATAAATACATATATATATATATATATATTAATTAAACTATTTAATGTTCATCTTATTTTTTTTCTTGACAAGAGATAAGAATAAATCCAATTTTATGCATAAAGATATATATTTTTCTAAAAGGTAATTTTATCGCCTTTTAATGGAGCGCTTATTTTAAATCTAATTTTTGACCTTTTATAAATTTTATTTGAAAAAATAAACTTCATTTTTGAAATTTTAATATCAAAATTTACTTTGCATTAATTTTTGGTATTTTTCAGAGAAGTTTCGTTTTTTGATGAATAGTGAAAAACACTGCATTTTCATTTAATTTTTTTATATAGTTAAATTATATTTTAAATTGTTTTTAAAGTATATTTAGATAAATTATACATATATTAATTCAATTTAGGTCATTGGAATCAATTTCACATTGAAATTAGATATAAAAACATTTCCAACATTTGAATATTTTCACTTTAAAAAACTTGTCTCGTCCCTTCTGTGGGATTAATTTTAAATTAATTTCTGCCACTTTTATGTTTAGAATTTAGAAAAATGGATTCCATGTTTTTAATAAAAATAATTTATAATTTCTAGTAAGGTACTTAGTTTTTTACCAAAAATATTGGTGAAAGTAATTAAAATTAATTACAATGATTAAGGTAAAATGAGTTTACTTAGTGGTTAAACTATAACTTCAGGGGCCAAATAACCTAGAAACATGTAAAAAATCCATTTTCTAACCACATTTCGACCATATCCACCCTTGGATCAAAAATGGACCATTATTGGAGGCACATGATGTAAGGGATACCTCTCAATAATGTTTACCTTTTTATATTTATAAGAATGTCACTCCTCCACTATAAAAGGGAATTCACCCCATCACTTTTTTAAACCTCTCAAGCCCTTTGCCTCGTCCATAACCTACCCAAATAAGTTCCCAAAATCCCTCATTTAATTCTAGATGCCTCACTTTGGGCAGAAATAAAACCAATTTAGTCTATAGTGCAAACCAAAAGGAATTACCCGAAGAGGATGTAACATCTTTCAATAAGCACTTTTGTTTTATTTATTTGTACACCCCTTCAATTATTATTATTCCATTATTATATAATAACCTCAGTATCCTAAATATACTAATATGTTTTTTTATTAATGTTTCAACTTATACCTACACACACTTCCATCAAATGTGATACGCAATCATCGTTTGTGTGTACGGCGGACTACCGCATCGCGAACTGATGTCATTCGTTCATGCATTACCACCATTAAAGGTTAGGAATAATGATAGAATTAATATTTTTATATTATATATATTATTTTTATGAAGTATTTATGCTTCATGATTTATTATATAACACATACCTTCATACTTTCCATTTTGTGGGAAAATGATAACTTCATTTGTGGACAGGTGGACTATCGCCCCCTCAAAGCGATGTGATTTGTTCACACTTTACATGGAATATATTAAGTATGGGATTATTAAATGTATAAGATATATATAGAATTATAATTATACTATAATTATAATCTATATATATACGTATATGTTATTTACTTTCTTTTTTTAAATATGATAAGAAAACGCAAACAACGTCCATACGTATGTACGGCCTACCGTCTCCATGAACGGTGTATTCCATTTCATATTTATATATTTTATAGATTATTATAAATACATATATACTGAATATATATGATATTTATATCATTTTTATCATTAAGGAGGTGATGAAATCATATTATAAGAGGATCAAAAATATAGCAAATCAAAACACATGCGCAAAACAAAGCGGTTATTACCTGAAATGTAACTTTAACATTAAATTGTTAATAAAAATGTAATATAAAGTCATAAAAAATATTATATGGTATTATATATAATAATATGTTTTTTTAGATGTATAATAAAATTATATTTATTATACATGAGGTTTGAATGTGTACAAGGAAAGGCAATACTTAAGGCAAGAGATTTCTCGTCTCACTTTTATTTTTATGAGATATATGTTATATTCACTGATTATTCTTATTATGTGGTGTGTATACTACCCAATGACATGTTATATGATGAATTTAATTTATTTCATGATATTAAAAGTTTCAATTGATGTTATTATTTCACGAATCTCACGATTCAAAAGTTACTCAAGTTGTAAGGGGATTTCATCTCACCTTTTTATATCCATGAGATACATGTCTTATTCACCACTCATTTCTTTTGTGTGATATATATACTACCCATTAATGTTTTATATGATTAATATCCTTAAATTTATTAGTATTTACATATCCATTTTATGATCTCTCTTTCATGGGGTTTATGTTTTAAAAGTTACCAAATCGATAAAGTAAAATTGTCTCAATTTGCCTTCTTTGAGACACATTTTATGTTATGCGCCTATATTCTTATACAAGGTGTATATACTGAAATTTGATATATTATATCTTGAATATAATTATTTTCATGATATTTTAAGTTTCATGGAATTTTATTCTTTTATGGGGATTAGGATTTGAAGTTACCAAAGTGGTGATAGTTTATGGCTACAATCTCATCATTTATCATGATTGTTTCTGATTGTGCTTCTATTAATGAAATATTATGATCCATATCTCAAGAATACTCATTAATTTTCTTATCCTTTGGTTATTAATGATATCTTCAAGTAATGGGGCTATTTTTCCACTCTTAATTACTTATGATAATTAAGAAAATGTTTTCAAGGTAATCTGACTTTATCTCTCTCTTCAGTCAGAAATCTATGTTCTTTCAAAACTGTGTTTTCTAAAAATGTTTTAAAAATGTTTTTAAATTATATTTTAAGATCATTTTCAAGTAAAATGATTTTAAAATATTTTTATGATTTTCAAAGCTTCTTTTATAAGTTTTCAAGGTTGTTTTCAAAGAAAATGGTTTTCAGAATGTTTTCAATCTTCCTTTATAAGTATTAAAGGAAAAAGGTTTTCAAAAAGGTTTTATGTTTATAAAGTGATTTAAATGATTTTCAAAGTTTCCTTCATATGTTTTCAAAAGTTTATTTTCAAAGAAAAGTATTTCAATTATTCCAAATCTTCTTCTATAAGTTTTCAAATCTATTTTCAAACAAAAAGGTTTTCAAAATATTTTATGTTCTAAAAAAAATTTCAAAGTGAAAATGATATTTCCCTCAAGAAATATTTCAAATGATTTTTAAAGATTAATTCATAATATTTCAAATTGTTTTTCAAAGAAAGGTATTTTGAAAATGTTTTATGTTTTAAAATTTGATTTTGAAAGAAAGGTTATTTCCCTTAAGAAATTCTCCAAGTGATATTTCAAAATCCTTATCCATCCAAGATGATATGATTTGGTATACTTTATGATTTACTGAGGATATGATCCAAGGATGTCATTCTTATTATTTATTTGAATGGTTTATAATTAAGATGACAAGTTTTTTACAAAACCTGTTTCTCTTCCACAGGTTATACCATGATAAAACACTTACAAAACTTGTTTCCTTTCACTAGTTATTCTATGATTATGAAACTTATCTATTTTCCATAGGTTATGATATAATGAAATGTTTATGATACCCATTTCATTTCATGGGTTATGATATGATGTTTATGAAACTCATCTCTTTTTATGGGTCATGATACGATGAATGTTTTATTATCTTATGGAACACGTATGTATGATTTCATTATGAGATGGGTGGGACCTATATCTCCCTCCAATGAATTGGGTAAAGATTTATATCTCATGAGATAATGATGGGAAAAAAGTTGATGGGCTTGATCCACAATGGAAAATAGGTGTGTCTTGGTCTATAATGGGAAATAGGTGTGTTCCAATCCACTATTTTTATAGTCTGGGGAGTGAACCTTGACAATTATGATGTTACGCATGAACCTAATTGCATGTTCACAATGTTATGTATGGACCTGGTAGCATGTCCATAAGTTTATGCAAGGGAGTGATTTCATATCCTTAACTTAATGAGTGAACCTATTTCTACTTATACATATTCACAATGTTATAAGTTGATGTGTATGCCACAAATATATATCTTATGCCTATGATATGCTCACATGGTTAATTTTCTTGATTATCTTTTGATTCATATATTATGAACTGTCAATGTTTATGTCATGACTCTGGGTTATGATCTTAGATATGCAGGGTATGATCTTATAATGTTATAATCATGTTTTATACCCTTATGCTCACGATTATGCTTACATATCTCCTTTGTCTACCCTTAATGAGTATCTGAGCTGACCCTTTCTTATGTTTCCTTTCCCCAGGTTATGAAGAAAAGTTAAGTAAGAGTACTAAAGGGGAAGATATTTATGGGAGACTTTGGAGATCTTTAACCAAGTTAGAAGATATTGTGTTCCAAGTTTCCAAAGACACTAAACTATTACATTCCTTATGAATGTATTTTTATAATTTGTTGAATATTCATCTAAAATGATGTAATATCCGTGTATGTTAAGTTTGGGTCACTATTGTTGGTATTAAAGGAAATGTTTAGTCAACTTTCGTAAACTATGATGTGAAAACTTTAGTAAGATCCCTAGGGATATTTCTAAGGATGTGTCAAGGGATTTCTCTAAGGATAAGCCTATGGTGTTATAGATTTAAAATAAGATGTCATGATTTATATACTCTATAAGTAATTTTTCATGATTATGTGGTTTTCGACTATGATAAGTGTTGCTCACACTATGCTTTCTAGTCTTAGTCAATTGTAGGAACTATAAGGAACTAGGTTAACATTTAATGTTTCAAATTTGAAAAGTATGGGCATTATACAAATCGATTTCCTAAGTTGAAATCTCATGAAGAGAATCAGGAAGGTGGTATGAGTATTAGTTATACTGTTGAAGGTAAAGAGACCGTAAATGACATTTGAAAGGTATGGGATGTTCTAATAGTATTGTTTACATTAAATTTAAGAAGCATGATTAAATTGATGTTGAAGAACCTTAAGATATGGTTCATATTTCAAAATTCTAGGAAAGGGGTATTAAGGAATAAGATGATGAATCCTAAGTAATGATTTATGAATAAATTTGGATGATTAGGTGTATATGTATTGGAATTAAAGAATTATGTTATATGAATCATGAATTATATGTTTTACATTAAGGATTTTCAAAAATACATTGAATGGTGATGATGGCCTAGAAAAGTGATATAATGGAAAGGTGATATTTTGATTAAGGGAAGGTAACCCTTAATGTTTTCCTGATATTGATAAAATTGTGTTTATCTTGGATAAAGAGATGAATGATTTGGATAAATTAAATTGGATAGTAACAATGACCTTAAAAATGATAAAGTATTTTTTGAAAAGGAAGTTTATGCTATCAGGGATGGATTTTATGACATTCTAGGAATATATCCAATAATCTTTGGGATAAGAAAGAATGCATGTTTTCAATAATGATTTTTTCTAACTCGGGTTATTATCGTGTTTTAAGAGGATACATGATGAAGTTATTCCCATGTTTGGTATGTGAAAACCAAGAGAGGCTTTATCATATATGGGGGATCAATATTAAGCTGATTTTGAGAAATTTAGTGACCTTATTTCTAAAGTTTTTTATTTTCATCTTTTGGAAGGGTTATAAGGTTAACCATTTATGGAATGGTTTAAGTTAAACTTCAGATGAGGTTTTAGAGATTAAAGTATTATCTCACCATAAGGATTTGTGCATATTGGATAACCTGTGATAACCATTTTGCTATGATGATAATTAAAGACATATGGAATGACTTATCATTCTCTTTATAGATCTCATGATTTGTTTGTGCTTCAGGAATGAAAAATTCACCTCAATTTCTTGGAATAAGAGATGAAGTTGAAATTGATCAAGGAAGAACCAAAGGGTAAGATTGTTCATATGAAATGGAATGAAATCAAGTCAATGTATCTTCTTGTGAATATTATTCAAATTTAGGAAAAGGGTCTTCAAATAAAATGTTGTCCCGTTATCATCATTTTTTATGATATCAATGACCTTATTTTTCGCCAACGAGCACGTACCCAAGTGGTAAGGACTCCTGCTTGGCATCCAAGAGACCCAGGTTCAAAACCGGGTGGAGGCGATTTTCTGAGTCACTATAGCAGCACTGTAGCAGTACTGCAGTAGTTACTGTAGCAGTTATTGTTCGGTACTGTAGCAGCTGAAACTATTCACCTGATTTGGGCCTTTGGGCCATCAGTTTGAGGCCTAGGGGTCTCTAGGGCCTTCGGGTCATCAAAGGCTTTCGAGCCATGTAGACCATGGAGTAGCCCAGTTCACACAGAACAGGCCCCAGAAGAGGATCAGAGCAACAGGAGTAACAGCCACCATAAGCAGAGCTAACCAGATTAGAAGAATGAGAGGGTATGGCAGCCGCCATCGGGACCAGGCACCGTGCATCTTTGTACGGGGCAATGCTAGCCAATCAAAAATTCAAGGTGGGGGCTAGGTGATCAATGACGCAGAAGATGGGGAGGGGCAGTTCAAGTGGGCTGGGCATACGGGTCATGTATTGGGCATGGTATGCCTCTGGGCCTTCAGGTCATGTATTTCGGGTCAGTCGGTCCTTGTGCCTTGGGCCTACGGGTCATGTATGGGTTCCCCTTCAACCCTTAAAAGGGGGATTATCCATAATAAAATAAAAAAGAAGGTCTTCAGGCCATTTAGGCAATGACCTTTTTTCAATCATCTTTGGTTTATGGTTTTGTGATTGTTAACATTATCCTACCCATGTTCTATGTCACTCTTCATCAGAACCTTATAGTTAGATTCCTCTTTAATGTCCATATTTTCACTTGCCACATATGTTATCCTATATGGAAACCTAATTGTGAGTTACTTTGGATAACTGTTATGTTTCCAAATTTCTTTTTTTAAAAGAAATTTTTAGTATTAATTTTTACAATGTGGGTTTCTATGAAAGGAACTTTCAAGTATTAAACCTTTGATAACATAGATTAATTTTGAGGTAAAAAATCATTTTAAGGGGGGTGGAATGTAACACCCCGAGATTTTGTGAAATATTTTTTTTCGACTTAATTTAAACTATTCAATATTTTATATATCACACAACACTGAATATAGCTTATGTTATATAACACACCAAGTTATTCTAGCTTTGTACGCAACACCATGTTGAGCTTTCACTACAAGCAACACTTAGATTTGCTTGTGGTATACCAAACGCTATGTTTTTCTTCTGTTACACACAATGTCGAGTTCCTTTGATAGCTTTTTTTACACGCAAGACCTAGTTTTACCAAACTATAATGTACTATTAATATTATTATTAAACTTTTATTATAGTTTTCACCTAGCTGTTGGAATGACGGTTATGAATAAGATTAATTAAATTATGAAATTATGATTTACACATGTATATAAGAAGAATTATTTGGTGACCAATGAAAATAAAACCCTTTTGAAAATATATGAATTTTTTTGCTAGAAAGCTATATTTTTTCAATGAAACACATTTTACCTCAATAAATTAATTAAACCACTTTTGATAAATGGTTTTAATGATATATATATATATAATATTCAGTTGAAGATTTAATATTCATCTTATGTGTTTTCTAGTTAAGAGATAAGAATAAATCCAATTTTATGTATAAAGATATATATTTTTTCTAAAAGGTAATTTTATTGCCTTTTAATGATACACATATTTTAAATATAATTTTTTAAACTTATAAATTTTATTTGAAAAAATAAAATTTATTTTTTGAAAGTGGAATATCAAAATTTACTTTTGGTTATTTTTTGTTATTTTTCAGAGAAGTTTAATTTTTTTGATGAATATTGAAAAATATTGACTGACTGAAAATTATTTTTTTATTAAGATAGACCCCTTTTAAGGGTAAAGGGGTAACCCAACATGACATAAAATACTTAAAGAAAAACTAGGCCCCAATGGTCCAAAAGTCCAAGACCATAAACAACCCACACTACAAGAGAAAGTATATTTTTATTAAGATTAAAACTGCATTTTCATCTAAATTATTTCTATAGTTAAATTATATTTTAAATTGTTTTTAAAGTATATTTAGATCAATTATACATCTATTCATACAATTTATGTCATTGGAATCAATTTCACATTGAAATTGGATAAAAAAACATTTCAAACTTTTGAACATTTTCACTTTAAAAATATGTTGTCTCATCTTGTCTGTGAGATTAATTTTAAATTAATTTATGCCACTTATATGTTTAGAATTTGAAAAAATGGATTTCTTATTTTTAATCAAAATATTTTATAATTTCTAGTAAGTTCAACTTATCTTTTGACCAAAACTATTAGTGTAAGTAATTAAAATTAACTACAGTGATTAAGGTAAAAACAATTTACATAGTGGTTAAACTTTAACTTAGGGGGCCAAATAACCTAAACACGTGTCCAAAAATCATTGCATATCCATATTTCGACCATATCCTGCCTTGTATAAAAATGGACCATTATTTAAGGCACATGATGTAAAGGAGACCTCCCAATGGTGTTTACCTTTTTATATTCACTCATCCACTATAAAAAGGCACTCACCCCCCCCCCCTCACTTCTTTACACCTCTCAAACCATGTGGTTCATCCAACCCCCAACAAAATAATCTCCCAAATCCCTCCTATCATCTTATAAGCCTCACTTTGGGCATAAAACAAACCAAGTTAGTCTTTTTGTGAAAATCAAAAGGAATTACCCAAAGAAGAGGTAGCAACCTTCAACAAGAACCCTTTTTTATTTCTTTCTTCATCTCTTTAATTATTCTTAATACATGATTATATAATAACCTCATTATCCTCAATATACTAAGATGTTATTATGTTAAGGGTTTTTCCTACACCTACACACACTTCCATCAAATGACATATGCAATCATCGTTCGTGTGTACGGCGGACTACCGTCTCACGAACCGATGTCGTTCGTTCTTCCATTGCCACCTTTCATGGTTGAAAATAATGAAGGAATTATTGTTTTTATATGATATATATGATTTTTATGATGTATTTATGCTTCTGGGATTATTATATAACACATACATTCATGTTTTCCATTTTTTGGGAATACGATAACTTTGTTTGTGGACGTGTGGACTACTGGCACCTCAAAGCAATGTGATTCATTCACACATTATATGAAATGTATTAAGGATAGTTTTAGTAAATTTATATGATATATATGACATGATAATTCTACTATAATGATAATATATATATACATATATGTCATTAACTTTATTTCTTTCAATGCAACAAGAAAACATAAACAATGTCCATGCGTACGTACGACCTACCGTCTCCATGAATGATGTATTCCATTTCATATTTATATATTTTATAGATTATTATAAATACATATATACTGAATATATATGATATTTATATCATGTTTATCATTCTATAGGTGATGAAATCATGATATAAGTAAGAGGACCAAAAATATAAACAATCAAAACACATGCAAAAAAAACAAAGCAGTTATTACCCAAATGTAACTTTAACATGAAATTAGTAATAAACAGATAATATAAAGATATAATCAAATCATATATGGTATTATATATAATAATATGGTACTTTGGTAGAATTATAATAAAATTACATTTATTATACATGAGGTTTGAATGTGTACGAGGAAAGTCAAGACTTAAAGGTAAGAGATTTCTCATCTCACTTTTATTTTTGTGAGATATATGTTATATTCACTACTTATTCTTGTTGTGTGGTGTTTATACTTCCCTATGACATGTTATATCATGAATTTCATTTATTTCATAATATTAAAAGTTTCAATTGATGTTATTCTTTCACAGATCTCATGATTCAAAAGTTACTCGAGTAGTAAGGGAATTTCATCTCACCTTTTTATATCTGTGAGATACATGCCTTATTCACCACTTGTTTATTTTGTGTGGTGTATATACTTTCTGTGAATATATTATATTATTATTATCCTTAAATTTATGGGTATTTACATATGCATTTTATGATCTCTCTTTCATGGGGTTTATGGTTCAAAAATTTCCAAATCAGTAAAGTAATTTTGTCTGAATTTTCCTTCTTTGAGACACATGTCATGTTATGCACCTATATTATTCTACAAGGTGTATATACTATTCATTGACATGTTATATCATGAATATCCTTCTTTTAATGATATGGTAAGATTCATGTAATGTTATTCTTTCATGGGGATTAGGATTCAAAGTTACCAAAGTGGTAATAGTTTATTACTACAATCTCATCGTTTATCGGAAGTGTTTCTAATTATACTTCCATTGATGAAATTGTCTGTGCATGTGCATGTTTTTCTTTTTTTTTTGATTACTTTTACTCTGTATTTTGATGATATATCAATCCAAAATGTTTGGATTTGTGTTATTATTATCACGTTGGATAGATAATAGATTTATCTAAACTTCATTAGTTTATGCGGAAGTCTTAAAATACTTTTCTAGTACTCTAAAATTTCAACCAAGTTGCTGCTACAGATTTAGAAACTTTACAGTCTATAGTTTTGAAAAGTTTTTTTATTTAATTTACTGTAAGTTCTACAAAACTCATATTTGCATGAAACATGATTGTATAGAAATACAACATGTTGATCTTGATTTCATTAGTTTACATCAAAGTCTAAAAATGTATTTTTGATGGTCAATAAATTATTTGAAGTTCTTCAATGCTTTTTCATAGTTGCAGTTTTTCCAGAATATTGTTGCTTTTGTATTTTGATAATTTCAAGAGTAGTAGATATCATATTTATTTGATTCTTCATTCATTGGAAAGCTAATAAATTTTTCTACAAATAAGTCTTTCTGACCAAAGACTGAATATGTTGTTAAGAGCCTTTAAAAATGTGTTGAAGTTTATTAAAATATGATGTCCAGTTTTTCACAAAGTATGGTTTTCGAACCATACTTTGTGAAATTAGGGTTGTCAAACCATACTTTGTGAAAGTAGAGTTTATGAACCATACTTTGCGAAAGTAGGGTTGTCGAACCATACTTTGCGAAAGTAGAGTTGTCAAACCATACTTTGTGAAAGTAGGGTTGTCGAACCATACTTTGCGAAAGTAGGGTTGTCGAACCATACTTTGCAAAAGTAGGGTTACCGAACCATATTTTACGAAAGTAGGGTTTCCAAACCATACTTTGTGAAAGTAGGGTTTCCAAACCATACTTTGTGAAAGTAGGGTTGTCGAACTATACTTTCTGAAAGTAGGGTTTCTGAACCATACTTTACGAAAGTATGGTTTTCGAAACATACTTTTAAATGGAGAATGGGATGAATTGTATTTTAAATAGTTTTAAAATAAATTGTCTATCATTGATTTGTATTTGAGCACATGCAAGCCTAGGTAGTTAGTGAGTTATTGGGATAACACTCTTTTGACTCTTTACAACTGAAATATAAACTAGTGCAGCAGGTCACACCCCGACGGGATGGTGATGAGTCATGTTTGGTTAGTATCGAAGGGACGTGTGTATACACATATTGTTGTGATTCACCTTCGAGTGTGTGAGGATCCCATAGCCTAAAACTATCATACCTTTTGGAACATAACCATGTTTCTCGCTTGTTTGTATTTGATATATATGACGTTATTTGTTGTAAACTGTTTTACATGCCTGCTGAATTTATACAAACTATTTTATATAAAATGTTTTTTAAGGGATTTGTTTAAAGTATTTCCATAATTTGAAATGTAAATCATGGTTTGTTTAAATATGATTTTGAAATCTCAAAACCTATTTATTTAAAATTGAATGATTTATTTGGTTAATTAAATATGGCATCTTATTATGGAATCATTGGTGAGACCCTACTAGGCTTTTATCTCACACCCTAATTGTGTCTTCGGGTGTTTGTAGATTATCTCCTTCCAGGTTCGAGCAAAGGTAAGGCGTCACTTGGAGGTGGTAGTAGCTATTGATCCTTGGGCTTGGTGAGTTATGTTTGTTGAGACTTTGGCAGTTTTTCCTATTTTTCGGTACTTTGTTGTAGTACTCTGGGTTGTTTACACCTTTTTGACTTCTGGTACACTTCTCCCTGTGGATTTTATCATGTATTCATACTGACTTGTTTATCTTGCTTCTTTTGTGTTTATGGAAAATTTGTTCCCATTTTCATATTGTATGGTGTCATGTGGTAGTCGTCAACCTGTGGGGATCGAGAACCCCCTTCGGGTTATGTTAGGACTAACTCGGTTATCAGGTTACCAGGGTACCTGGGATGGTTCGTGACAAAGTGGTATTAGAGAGAGGTTTTTCATCTTGTCTTGATGTCAGTATGCAGTTGTGTAATCATATCGGGACATAGGAGGTAGTTGCGATTGAGTGTCTAGCCAGCTCTCATCGCAATGAGCCTTAAGTCACCAGGGGTGGTTAGGGAAAGACGGATTGAGGATTAGTTATTGTCTTTTCCTTAATTTTGATTCGGATAGGATGAAATACAAATCTTGTGTTCTTATCTATTGAGATCAATTTCCCTTGTTTCCCTATTTGAGTGTTAATCTAATGTCTTCAATGTTATCTATTGATGTTGTGTAGAATCATGCCTCCGAGAAGACATGTTAAATGGATCCAGGAAGAAGATTATGATGAACCTCAGCGAGCGAACCCTCTTGTGGACCCGAATATGGTCAAAGTGATCATGCATACTATTCAAGCTCTAGGACAGGCATCACCACCTCTGAATGGCCCGAAGGCCTTCTTTTTTTATTTTATTATAGATAATCCCCCTTTTAAGGGTTGAAGGGGAACCCTTACATGACCCGTAGGCCCAAGGCCCGACATGACCCGCAATACATGACCTGAAGGCCCATAGGCATATCATGCCCATACATGACCCGTAGGCCCAGCCCACTAGAACTGCCCCCCCCCCCAGCGTCTTGCATCATTGATCGCCTTAGCTCTCCACCTTGCATTGTTGATCGGCTAGCATTTCCCCGTACAAAGCTGCACGGTGCCAGGTCCCAATGGCGGCTGCCATACCCTCTCATTCTTTCAATCCGGTTAGCTCTGCATCTGGTGGCTGCTACTCCTGCTGCTCTAATCCTCTTCTAGGTCATGTTCTGTGTGAACTGGGCTACTCCATGGTCTACGTGACCCGAAGGCCCTGTGGCTCGATGGCCTTTGATGACCCGAAGGCCCTGGAGACCCGTAGGCCCAAACCGGTGGCCCGAAGGCCCAAATCGAGTGAATAGTTCCGTCATCTACAGTACTGAATAGTAACTACTACAGTACTGTTACAGTGGGTGCTACAGTACTGCTACAGTACTACTACAGCAACCCGGAAATTCGCCTCCACCCGGTTTTGAACCCGGGTCTCTTGGATGCCAAGCAGGAGCCCTTACCACTGAGGGATGTTTTGTGGAATCATTCTTAGGATTTCATTTGCCAGAAGCCACTAGTGTTCTAAGGATCCAATGATCCTTGAGAGGCTAAGGAATGGTTGAACAGGATTGAGCGTTTTCTTGGATTCTTGGAAATGCCCAACGAAATCAAGGTGAAGTGTGTCACCTTCATGCTGGAAGGACCGAGTAGGATATGGTGGGACATGATGGTGATGGCAAAGAAACATGAGGGCTTAGAGTGGAAAGACTTCAAGGCTCTTTTCATCGACCAGTTCTATCCAGAGTCAATGGTGTTGGCCAAGGCTACTGAGTTTTTCAAACTCGAGCAGGCTTACAGGACTGTGATAGAGTATGCAAACCATTTTGCTAAGTTTGTATAGTTTTCAGATGAGATAGTATCAAATGAGAAGATAAAAACTCAGAGGTTCGAGTTGGGACTTCGATCTGATATTCATTCTCATTTTTTCTTTCTAAAGTTGTCTTCTTATGCTGATGTGATGGATAGAGTGTTAATGGTCAAAATGGACCTAGCTGGTAAGTCGGGGTTGATGGGAGTTTCTTTTTCTCCCAGTGGTAGTGTGAATTCCTCTAAGGGGAAGAGGAAGCGGGATGATCCTCATAATAGTTCTCGACAATAGGGTTTTTATAGACCTCCAGCAGTGTCAGGCATAGGCCCTTTGATTTGTTACTAGTGTGGTAAGACATGAAATTTAAAAAGGGTTTGCACTGAGGCGCCCAAGAATTGTGGTTCCTGCATACACTCGGGTCACTTACAGAAGTTCCGCCAAGTCCTTTATGCTCCCCGTAGTGGCATGGGATCTTCAGCACCAAAAAGTATTGTGGTGAAATCATATGTTTCATGGACAAAGGGGTTACAACCACGTGCATCCAGAATGAAGCTTCGTCATGCAATAGAAGAGTCTCTAGAGGAAGTGGATACAGGTCCAGTGGCAGTGAGAGGTACCATCACTATAGCTTCGTCATTAGTGACTGCTTTATTTGATACTAGTGCATCTCATTCGTTTATTTCAACTTGTATTTTTAATCTTATAAGTCTACCTATGGAGCTTTTGTCTTATGTAATGGATATTACTATACCCCTCAGAATGAAGAGATAGCAGGGTCTCTATAGTCCTGCTTGTGTTTTCTCTTTATCAGATGTCAAGCTTGCTTGGAATTTTTTGGTTCTTAACATGAAATTGGTTCGCGTCATATTCAGGATGGATTGGATCATTGTCAATAAAGCCCGAATTGATTGTTATCTTCGATAGGTTTCCATTATCTCACCCGATGGGGTTCGCTGTATCTTTCAAGGAGAATGGGACTCGAGGTCGAGCAAATCCAGACCTTCTTATCCAAAGCTAGGGGAAGTAATATCAGTGTTTTCTTTTGATTTGAAGCAAGAATCTTTGAGAAGTGATCTCCCTCCAGTTGTCATCGAGTTTCCCGACATGTTCCCTTCTGGCTTCTCTGGTTTTCCACCAGTAAGAGAGGTAGAGTTTTCTATCGATTTAGTGGCTGGTACTCAACCAGTGTTTATCCCTTCTTACCGCATGCCACCAACTGAAATGAAAGACCAGAAGATGCAGTTGGATGATCTTCTAGAGGAAGGATTTATATACCTAAGTGTGTCACCTTGGGCGGCGGTGATCCTCTTTGCTAAGAAAACTGATGGTTCACTTAGCCTTTGTGCTGATTACCAAAAACTTTATGGTGAATAAAAAGTATCTTTTTCCATAGATTGATGATCTGTTTGATCAGTTAAAAGGGGAAAAGTGGTTCTCGAAGATTGACCTTCGATCTGGTTACCATTAGTTGAGGATAAAAGAATCTGACATTCAGAAAACTGCCTTTCGAAGCAGGCATGACCATTATGAGTATCTTGTCATGTCTTTCAGTCTAACCAATGCTCCTACGGTCTTTATAGATTTAATGAACATGATCTTCCATGGGTATCTTGATACATTCGCGGTAGTCTTTGTGGGTGACATCTTTATTTACTCTTTCTGATGAGGATCGCGTGCATCATCTGAGAGTAGTTATGGAAGTGTTGAGAAACCACCGACTTTATGCCAAGCTTTCAAAATGTGACTTCTAGATTCGGGAAGTGAAGTTCTTGGGGCACGTGGTGTCAGAACATGGTATTTCAGTTGATCCAGAAAAGGTAAAGGCTATTATGACATGGGAACAACCACAAAATGTTTTCGATATTCGGAGCATCTTGGGTTTATTTGGGTATTATCACCAGTTTGTAAAGGACTTCTCAAAGATGGTTTCTCTGATGACTTCCCTAACTCATAAGGGAGTAAAGTTTTCTTGGGATGAGAAATGTTAGAGTTCTTTTTTTGAGTTGAAACCTATTTTGACTACTGCACTGGTGTTAACTCTTCCAGAGGCCGGATAGGGATATGTGGTCTTCTGTGAAGCATCGGGTTCAGATTTGGGATGCGTTCTTATGAAGGGTGATCATTTCATTGCTTATGGATCTCATCATCTTATGCCACATGATAAGAATTAACTAACCCATGACCTTGAACTTGTAGTTGTGATGCACGCACTTAAGAGTTGGCAGCATTACCTTTAGGAGAAAGGTTTGTCGTGTTTTCTAACCACAAGATCTTGAGTTATATCTTCTCTCAAAAAGATATGAATCTCCACCAAAAGCGTTAGGTGGAATACCTGCAATCTTTCAACTTTGACATCGCCTATACCCCGGGGAAAGGGAATGTTGTTGCGGATGCTTTAAGCAGGAAACTTTCGACCCAGGCCGTGAAAGAATCTTTGGAAGAATGGAACTTGATGGATCTCTTTGCACAGTTGCATATTAGAGTCTGGGAATCGGGGGTTGAGGTTTCATTGGCCAGTGTTCAGTTGACATTCGCTCTTCTTGAGCTGGTCCTTCAGGAACAGATAATGTTGATACATAACGTGTTCCATTCAGGAAACTTGCTCCATGTTTTGTGGGACCTTTATGAGCAGGCTTTCTGAGAACAGAAAATTTCTATGGTGGTGAGGTTATAATATCATGTTCTTGTATTTAGGTATTCCCAAACCCCTCTTTTAATCATGCTTTCGTTGAGTTTCGTTTGGGGTTGTTTCGGGAGAAATTTTAGAATTTTTGAAAGTTTTTGGGTTGTGCATGGTTGGTGTACGGTTTTCTCAAATTGTGTGTCCTCTCAGTGGAAATCGTGCAAACCCAAATAATGGGATTTTGCGCGGATAGCGCACGATTTGACAAACTGTGCGACCACTTAGTATAAACCATGCACCTGCACAAAAGGGGCGCACGATTTGTCTAAATTGTGCGGCCTTGCCCAGCTAACCGTGCGTACGGGGTTTTTTAATCCAAAAAATATTTTTAAAATTTTCAAAACCCTCTTTTTAGATGTTCGGCGGACCTATACAACCCCATAACGTTTTCTTTTTTCAGGGGAGCTCCCAAGAAGCGATTTTGGCCCCTCCACACCCTCTCAGAAGAGGATGGAAGCTTGGCGAGCAGCGATCGATCTCTACCCGATAGGTTTCCTCTTCCTGTTCTCTTTCTCTTGCTTTCTCTTCTTTTCTCACTAGGGTTTTATAGATCTTCTTGTGTTGTTGGAGGATTTAATATCCGCTATTTTAGATCTTGAATCTAGGGTTGATTCTCAAATCTTCATTGTCGGCATTCGTCATTGCTTTTTCCCAGTTAGGGTTTGGCATTTTGAGATCTATCAATCCCAATGTAGGTGGTTCCATTTTGATTGGCCAATTTAATTAACCCTAAACTCAATTCTATTGAATTGGGGGGATTTGGATTCGATTTGGTAAGAAATTGGGAAAAGCTCCAATTTCATTGAAATGAGGTGTGTTTGTGAAATTGATGGAAAATTGTGGAATTTAAATTGTTGAATTTAAATTGTGAAATTGATTTGACGGAATTGTTTGCAAAATGGTATTTAGGGAAAATGGCTTAAATTGGTTTTGATAGAAACTCTTGGGTTTTATCTTGGAAAAAAGCAAGATTTTATTAAAAAAACTCATGTGTTGATTTTTAAATGGAAATTGACATATTTGAAATGGAGAATGGGATGAATTGTATTTTAAACAGATTTAAAATAAATTGTTCATCATTGATTTATATTTGAGCACATGCAAACCTAGGTAGTTAGTGAGTTATTAGGATAGCAATATTTTGACGCTTTACAACTGAAACAAAACCTAGTGTAGGAGGTCACATCCCCGACGGGATGGTGATGAGTCATCTTTGGTCATTATCGAAGGGACGTGTGTATACACATATTGTCGTGATTCACCTTTGAGTGTGTGAGGATCCCGTAGCCTAGAACTATCGTACATTTTGGCACATGATCATGTTGCTCACTTGTTTGTATTTGAAATGTATGTCGTTTTTTGTTGTAAACTATTTTAAATGAAAGCTAAATTTATATAAATTGTTTTATATAAAATGTTTATTAAGTCATTTGTTTAAAGTATTTCTGTCATTTGAAATGTAAAGCATGATTTGTTTAAATATGCTTTTGAAATGTCAAACCTGTTTATTTTAAATTGAAAGGTTTATTTGGCTAATTAAATGTGACATCTTATTATGGAATCTTTGGTGAGACCCTACTGGACTTTTATCTCACACTCTACTTGTACCTTCGGGAGTTTGTAGATTATCTTCTTCCAGGTTTGAGCAAGAATAAGGTGCCACTTGAAGGTGGTAGTAGTTGATCTTTGGGCTTGGTGAGTTGTGTTTGTTGGGACTTGAGCAGTTTTTCCTATTTTTTGGTACTTTGTTGTAGTACTCTGAATTGTTTACACCTGTTTGACTTCTGGTACACCTCTCCCTATGGAGTTTCTGTTGTATGCGTACTGACTTGGTTATCTTGCTTTTATTGTGTTTGCGATAAATTTGTTCGCACTTTCATATTGTATGATGTCAGGTGCTAGTTGTCAACCCGTAGAGATCGGAAACGCCATTCGGGTTATGTTAGGACTGGCTCGGTTATCGAGTTATCAGAACACCCTGGCTGATTCGTGACACTTATGCTTATGATTATGCTTACATATCTCCTTTGTTTACCTTTACTAAGCATCTGAGGTCACCTTTTTTTATGTTTCATTTACTCGGGTTATGAAAAAAAGTTTCAAGTATGAGTATTAAAGGGGTAAATCTTTATGAGAGACTTTGGAGGTCTTTTACCAAGTTAAAAGATATTGTGTTCCAAGTTTCCAAATACACTAAATTATTATGGTCCTTGGGCATGTATTTTTATAATGTGCTGAATATTCATCTAAAATGATATAATATTCATATATGTTAAGTCTAGGTCGACATAATTCATACAACACAATGACGGTACAACATAGATCTGTTGTCAAATCCATCAACGAAGAAAAAATTTCTCACAAGGTAATTTTTTTAATTGATTAAATTAATTATAAATAATATGTTATGATTGTACGCTTTGGTTCTGACATTTTATCCATTGTTTGTTTTCTTTTATTCAATTCTATTGATCACGACGTTTATCGTCGTCTAAATCTCGGATTGATCATTGATCATAATAAAAAAGCAAAGTTAGGCACGACTCATCGCACGCTTCCGCTGCGCCCGGAACCTTCGGACTTAACAGGTGTAGTGGATGACAAGAATCCAGTAGAACACTTCAAATCTAAATATATTGATATTAAATATCATTTTCTAAAATAAAATGTGGCTTTAAGGCATTTTGAAACTAGAGTTTATTCCATCCAAGAAACAAATAGGTGATATTCTTACCAAGCCACTTACAATTGAGTTTGAAAAACTAAGGTTGCAAATGGGAGTGCAACCCACTTATCACCACTGAGGTATGCTATTACTTGAGTTTCCTCTCTTTCATTATGTTTAAAGCCTTGTATAAAGAGGAGATGTGATCTGCAGAGGAGAACTATTCTCATTGTTTGTGAGCTACTTTAATGTGTTCGTTGAGTGAATACAGAATAATGGTTGAGAAATATGCATTATGTGATTATCTGACCGAGTCCCTTAATTTGAAATTTCTATAATGAGTTTCCTAAGGACAACATTGTTGTCTGGGCTAATAACTTTTATTTTCTACACCAAGCTAGCTCAAACGGGCTTAAAATTGATTGATTCATGGCTCTTTGGTTTGAGGAGATTGATTTCAACTCTTTTCGTTATTCTTTTTGGCTTTATTTTCAATTAGGGGGAGAAGAGTTGGATAATGCTGACAACAAATTCAAAGGAGAGATTGTTGAACCCACTTGAGGATGATGTTATATTTGTTGTTAATGTTTGTTTATATCTAACGCTTGGTGAGTTGATCATCATGTGGAAGACAAGTACTGCTGATGTGAGGTACTGTCTACAACAATTTCAACAGTATAGAGAAGCTGGCTAAGGAAAAGAGGCGATGCATGGGAATGATTATCAAGCCACGAAGCAGTGAGGATGAAGTAGAATTCCACACGGTGAGGGAAAGAGAAGATCACCCGCCGCCAAGAATTAAGAGAATTTTCATATTCAAATATGGAAACGATATTCACGAAAATTCAGTGAATATAAAAGGAGAAAATGAAGAAATGAGTTTTTTTTTTCGAATTATGAAGCCAAAATGTGTGGAAAAGTTGAACTGTACCAGAAAAATGGGTGGAGGAAGAAGATCAACACCAGTTTAGTCTGTGTGGAGGCTCCAGCTTTCATTTGTGACCATTCTTCATGAAGAATCATTCTATTCTACTGGTGCGGAATTGTAACAGGTTAAGACCAGGCTTTGTAACAGGTACCAGACCATATCTGTGCATGTAGTAACTTCTTGATGATAAGAGTAGACTTGTATGTGCATAGGATAAAAACCACAACACACTAGGGGCAGTCATTCTTTTAGGAGACAAACCTCTCTAACAAATGCGTTCAGTTTTGAGAAAAGTTACAAACAATGATTCATCCCTCCCCCACCATCAGTGTTGGTCACCCTGTGAATGATCCCAACGGTATATATTTTTATTAATTGTTTGGTTGCATTCACCTTTTTCAGATATTGACTATGGGGAGAAAGGGCAAAGAGATGGAGAAACTCTTATTCTACTGTTCGCAAACGAACGCCTCGTTGCATGCAGACATAACACAACACTGTTTGCAGGAAACACACAAGTCGTCATATACTTATGTCTCTACCAAAAAGCTCCGTTATCCCGTCCCTAGGATCCTTCCGCTTTACCAGGGATTCCCCCACCAAAACCTGCAACCACCATTATCATTACCTCCTCTAACGTCCTGACTTCCCAATTGTATCAAACATCAAATTTGAAGATAGAAAACTGCTGAGTTTTTATTCAACTTACTGCTTTAACGCCAGCTTCTTGCACATAACCAATATCAGAAGGGGCAAACAGCCCTGATTCCCCAACAACCTGAAACCATCATGTGTTAAACAAGACTGAAAATAAAGGCCATCTACTTCCTGGAATGTGAAACAGAGGATAAGGCGCTTACAATTATGCCTTTATCACGCATCTTTTCACCACGATCCCCTTCAAGAAGCATTTTTGTGTTGCTAATATTGACCTCAAATGTTCCTACAACAACAAACAGCAGCAGCTGATAATCCGATTGCCTTAAAAAACACTGTTACTTCATGTGCCCCTTTCATTCCAAGGCACCTTGCACCCAGAGTCCTGTGTAATTTAATCAGTTGCTTCTAAATTCTTATCTAACAGGATATATCTCTGTAATATAATTCCCGAGTCTCACCAAGGTCACGGTTGTTGATGCCAATGAGCTCAATCCCATCTATGCCAAGAACACGGTCCATCTCCCTGTCATCATGCACCTTCAGGAGAATGGGGACTACAATAAAGCCTCTAGCAAAATAATTCCAACCGCTTCTTAATATTTCAAAACAATAAATAAGAAAGAAATAAGAAAACGAAACCCTAGAGTGAAAGGCCCGGTAAAAGATGACTAGATAGCATCAAAGAGGATAACAGAAACACAACAATATGGAAAACACAATAAAACTAATAAAAATTAAATGAGGAAAATAACTATGCAAACCTCAACAAGTGCAGCTAATCCAATCATCTTGGAGATCTTCATATAGTATTGGATGTCAACATCAGGCAAAACAGCAGCAATTAAAAGGACAGCATCTGCCCCTTTAACTCGAGCATAATAAAGTTGCCATGCATCAATGATGAACTCTTTGCATAATAATGGGCACTGCATGCAAAGTTTGTGTAAGAAGCATGTAAAAAAATATTTGCATCTATAATTACGACAGGTCAAATATAGATAAACTACCAAGTACTAACCTTCACACCTGCATTACGTATTGCTAATAGATTCTCAAAGCTTCCCTAATTCAATAAAAATAAATGAAAATTGGTCAATGGGTAACAAAGAGTTGCAAGTCACACAGTGCACGTCAAACAGGATCATCAGAATGAACCTAAATCCAAAGTAGAAAAAAAGAGGGTATCTCTAGTGCACAAGGTTTCAACTTTGCAAGGGTTTACAGATGTCCACCTGAAAATACTTTTCATCTGTCAAAACACTGAGACAGGCTGCCCCGCCTTCCTCGTAAGCTCGAGCAATTTCAACCTATTATGAGAAGCATTCAAAACTAGGCCCAAACAGAATGTGATGGATGTTCATTATTAAATGACAATGAATGTAAAAAATAATAATAAAAGTTGAGGCAGAGGCGCGGGACTATGATTAAACACCCAATGACTCCATTGCATACCAAGAGCCAGTACATCATTGTTTCATACAATCACTTTACTTTGCATGTGTGAAAGCAACAACTCAAAATCTCAAAAAACTCCAGCTTCAAAGAAGGTTTCTTCTAATGGGAGTGGGTTTCCTTGAAGCATAAGGGTACTCGAACGTGTGGAGAAGGGGAGAAATTTACTTACTGGATCAAAATCCTTTCTTAGGATTCCTCTACTAGGAGAAGCCTTTTTCACTTCAGCAATTAAACCAGGAAATCCAGTGCGTATATTTGATTCTCTCAGAGCTCCAATAAAATCCCTTGGGGGAGGAGCATTTTCAAGAGCCTTCTTTAGTTTTGACAGAGGGTTTCTCTCTTTTAACTACACAGAAAGACATTTCAAAATATTAGCCAAAGAAAAAAAAACATTTCAGGAAAAGAGTACATCGTTAAAAACCAAGCAAGCACCTGTGCGACTTCCCTGTCCTTGTTCCATACAATTTCCTCCAAAATATTACGTGGAGTATTGCCCTCATTCTGCAACCGAAACTCAAAAGGTCCCACATAATGCAAAGGAGGCCCTGTTGGTGGCCGTCTTCTAATTTTTATACCTTGAGTAGCTGCTATTTCATTTTGAAACTGCCCTACCTCCCACTCCTTTATCTTGAGAGCATCCTCTTTACAGTCCTCTTCACACTCCACTGATGGGGAAAGTACTGATATTTGATCCTTACACTCAGACTGAAAAAGAAAGTTTGAAATTTTGATTTAACAAGATGTAGTTTATTATCAATAAAAACTAAACATCAGAAAAACATTTATGCAAGAAGACCTGCATTAGGGATATCAAGAACAGATTTATGCAAGAAGCATCGATAGTAAGACAGGGTAGATAACAGATAAGTAGCGAGGCATTCAAGGAAGGCCTATATAACATAATTCAAAATGGATTTCTCCAAGAAGACAGGGTTGTCAACCAGCAGCTTAGATAATAAAAACAGGAAGTGGAAGCGCAAGCAGAAGGTGCTGGGAAGGGCAAGACTGTGGTAAGAGATATAGATCAAAATATATTCCCCAATGAAAAATTAGGAAAATTGAAATTAAGGGAGGAAGATTTGCAGTGTAGACTTTTTTTTTTTTTTATGGCATCAACAAAGCAACCCTCGAATGATATGGCAAGACATACACTAGAGCAGGCAGAGCATGGCATCATCACAGAAGATGAGTGGAGGACGAAGGAAAACAAACAGAAATATGAACACCGAGCTGCACAGTAGTCTGGAACAAATCACAAAGATCGGGCACTCTCGTGGATCGATCATCTTCCAAATTCGAGCTCATCAATCGCCCCCGTCGACCTGTCCACGATATCAGCAAATATCTCGATCCAATCATCCAGCCCGGGAACGATATTTGTGACCGAAAAAAATCTATCTTCATGTGATCCAGCCTTCTCCGATTCATTCACAATCCGACTCCGCTCTTCCAAGGAAATTGCTAAATGCTCAAGATCATTCGTTTCATCAATGGCCTTTCTGAGTACTTCTTCAAGCAATTGTTCCCTTCGAACCCCCTCTTGCAATCAATAACGATTCCCAGCCAGTATCGATTAGGGTTTAACGGGGAACAGGATGATAGATTGAGCTGTGAAATAGATGAAACGTAAGAACTGCAAAACCTGATGAGCGCGAACAAGGCCTCCGGCAGCATTGTGCTTGGGATGGATCATCGGCCTTTTCATAACCAGGAGATTGGGAGTGAAACCGGGGGATGGGAATCCCTGAGACGAAACCCTCAATGGGGGGATTGCAGCAGTCGACCCCGGCGAAATCAAAGACAGACCATCCATGATCGCTAAAGATACGGGCAAAAAACGTCGGATTTCGAAACAAGAGGATGATTGAGCACGGGAAAATGATAAAGCTCGTCGTGTCGCCACCTAGCGTTAACGGGGTTTACGCTAGTTCGGTGTGTTGACAAGAGGCGTGAACCGCATTCTTTCTTCTTGTCGACTTCGAGGCATGGAGGCGTGAACCGCACTCTTTCTGCTCAGGTCGCCACCCTCTATAAAATGAGCAGCCTCCCTTCGCTACAGGGTTTTTTCGAGCTTACATATTCATTGAATACTTAGATGCATCAATAAAATGATTTTAATGTTCTTAATATTCAATGAGTAGATGTCAATAAAAATAAATGTATTAAATATGATCTGCGTGATTTTTCATTAAATGAAACGTATTGGTCATGGCTATAAAAGGAGACATTGGGCATCCTTCATCATCCAACGAAATCCAAAGAGCTTTCTTTGTATTGTGAAAGTCATGAGAGCTCCAAACGAGAAAGAAAGGGAGAAGCGGGTGGGGGCAATTCATGTAATCATTCTTCTCTATGAAATAAAATTTCATTTTTCTTTGTCCGTTCTCTTTCTTAGTAATTGGTGAATCACAACAGGTGGTATTAGAGGAAGTTTTGGTGACGAAATTGAGGTGAGACAATACCGCTCCGGTGCCTCTGATTTTTTTGGCGAATTTTCCAACAAGTGCTTTGGTGTGCCACATCACCGATCAATCTCAACCGACAATAACGTTTTTTTAGCACATCTTGATCATTTAGAGTCCGATTTCGACGACCCAGTAGTCAATTCCACCATTTTTAGCTGTTTAGGACGCAACGATATACTCGGTTTTTTAAAAGTTTGCTCTAATTTATATAGATTTTAAATTCAATGGAGGGACCATCCATGGGAGGGATGCTCATGTTAACTTCCTCAAACTACTCGATTTGGAAGTCTCAAATGGAAGATCTTTTTAATGCCAGAGATTTTTTGACCCCACTAAGAATAAGGGAGTCAACCATGATGCCACCAAGGAGGCCGAGTGGAAGAAGCCGAACAAGAAAACGATTAGTCTAATCCGCCAATGGATCAATCACAACATCTACTACCATGTTGCTCGGGAGACTATCATGTATGAACTCTGGATGAAGTTGGAGAATATGTACCAGTCAAAGATCGTTCAAAACATGTTTCTCTTGTTAAAGCGGATGATAAATCTTCAATTATAGAGTGAGAGCTCTATAGCCGAACACATCAGCGAGTTTTAGAGCTTAGCGAATCAACTAGTGGTTGGTAAGACTCTAATTGACGAAGATTAGGCGATCCATCTACTTTGCACACTTCTCAATAGCTAAGATGCACTGACGGTCTCCCTTAACAACTCGATGCCTGAAGGAAAACTTATCATGATAATAGTAATGGATGCATTGTTCAATGAAGTGGCCCGAAGGAAGGATGTGAGTTACAACTTGACACAGACTCTCATCCTTGAGAAGCAAGGGAGGCAACAAGGAGGTGGTCGAGGGGTAGGAAGTAGAGGTCAAAAAAAGAGAAGAGGAAGGTCCATGGATGGCAGGAGGCCAACATACAAATGCTATCATTATGGCATGGAGGGGACACTTGAAGAATAATTGTCAAAAGTTACCACAAGAGAAAGGCCAAGGTAGTAACCAACAAAGAAGAAATAAAGACACACATGTGACCGTCACTAGAGAAATTGTGCTTTTCTCCAAAGACGAAGAAGAGTCATGTTTTCATATATCTAGCCAGGACACATAATGGGTGGTTGATACTACAACATCGTACCACATCCCTCAACATCATGAGTATTTCTTCACTTATCAAGCCAGTGACTTTGGTGCAGTCAAGATGGGGAATATTGGTAGAGATAGTTGGCATGGGTGATATCCAAGTCCAGATGAACATTGAATACATAATCACCCTGAAGGATGTTCGATATGTTCCAAGTCTTCGCCTCAACCCGTTATCAAGGATAGACTTTGATAAACAAGGCTATGACAACATATTCAGTAACAAAACATGGAAGGTGGCGAAGGGAGCCATCATCATTTCTTGAGGACACATATGTGGTACGTTATATAAAACTCATGTGAAGATATGTGCCGACAGCCTCAACACAGTGGAAGGAGGGACATTATCCAATTTGTGACATAGGAGACTCGACCACATGAGTGAAAGAGGGTTATCTACCTTGATGAAGAAGAATTACATCAATGTTGATAAGGATGCATCACTCAATACTTGAAAATACTACTTGTATGGGAAGCAACATAGAGTCTCACTCAGCACTGCTTCATTAAGGAGACCAGAGTTGTTGGATATGATGCACTTTAATGTATGCATTCCCATAGAGGTGGAATCACTGGGAGGTGACAAATATTTCCCCACATTTATTAATGATGCATCTTGAAAGGTGTGGGTGTTCTTTTTGAGAATGAAGTATTGGGTGCTGGAATACTTCAAGATGTTCCACAGCATTATAGAGCAGAAACTGGAAGGAAGACGAAGTGTCTTCATTTAGACAATAGAGTAGAGTACAAGTCTAGGGAGTTTGATACCTATTGTAGGAGTCGGGGCATTCAATATGAGAGTATAGTCCCATGAACCCAACAACACAATAAAGTTACAGCAAGGATGAATAGAACCATCATAAAAAAGGTCAAGAATATGATGAATTTTCCCAAGCTTCCTAATCCATTATGGGGAGAAGCCAATCGAGTTGCATGCTACCTCGTCAATAGATCACCATTGGTTTGATGAGTTTTTTATAAACATCATATGATCATATGTAGTGAAAGATAACTCAAATATGAGAAGATCTATCTTTAAGAATCAACGCATAAATAAACTGTATAAATAGTGTACTTGGAAATCACCAACAACAACAGTCTACTTCTTTCTCGACAAAGGAGAATGCTTAATGAAGATCACGAATTAATGAATAAAAGCACTGTATCTCTAAGGGGGGTACATCAAACAATGGATCTGTGATCATATTGTGAGGATACCAAAATGATGAAGGGGTGCTAGCGCTATCGTCTTAGACAATGAACAACAATATGAGAGGAAGAGAGACTTGAGAAGGTTTGCTCACAATTGGGTTATCAAAATAGGAGGGATCACACCCCTTTATATAGCAATCCATAACATGTTTCATTAAATGAAAACAAATTGTCCATATTAATGTTTCCATATACATTTATTCCTATAATTCATTGAATCCTATTCAATGAGCGATCAATCCAATTAATCCATTCATAAAGGATTATAATTGATAGTAAAACTATTCAGGAAAAATAAATATATATCATATATATATATATATTATTTAAATTATTTAAATATAATTTTTTATATATAATATAATATTATATATATATATTAGTGAATACCTAACAATATCCCACTTGCACTAAAATCCCATAAGGACTTTATGCATAAATTCACAACTCTTTGTGAATCCATCCAAACTCTTTTGGATATGGTTTTTCATCAAACTCTCTTCATTTTGAACAAAAATTTTGTCCAAAAGTTTATCCTTATCCAATGGCCTACCTGTGTGACCCTATGGACCTTAGTGACATTGAAAAAAATTATGAAATATCTATTTCATAAATGTATGAAAAGAGAGGCCTCTAGTAAAGCATTAGTGCTACTCAAGCTACAAATTGGTTTGGTGAGATCTCTATTAGACATACTCAAATCTCTATATGAACATGTCCACCAAAAGATGTATCATATAATCATATGTATCTTATATAATCTCTTTGTCCATGACATCAAGTGACCACTAGACATGGAACGTGTCAGTCTAGTATTGACCTATCATCATTTTGTTGATTCATTGAAAAAGACTGGCCAAGTGGATGAATACATCACATGTCATTCATATATCTAATAAGTGAATCATATGTCACTTATCCATGTAGTTGAAAAAATCATATGTAAAACAACTAAGCTTATACATGCATTTCCTCAGTCCAATTCAATCAAGGGACATATGTCTTTTCTTATCATACAAGTGGATAAATCCCATTTTGTTTACACTCCAACCAATTACATGATCATAAATATACCAAACCACCCCCGTATTAGCTAAGTTCATATGTTGACATGTGTAATTAGGGTATCAAAGTATGAAGTTTCTCATACTAGGTATCTCACCAACCTCAGGTAAGAAGGATTTATAGTAAGAATACATCCCTAAGTATATCTATAACCATATGACATTCCATGAGATATACTTTAGTGGATCGGTCCAAGTAATAACTCTCTACTTATTACCTCAAGAATATATTATTCAATATATCATATACAAACCTTTGTAACGAATATAAGAATACATTTAGGCTAACCTTTACATATCATCATAACCCATTATACTCCATGATGATCATTAGTTAGAGACAACTCAAAGTTTCTACTTTGAGGGAATATTTATCATTCAACCGTTCATGTAAAATAAAGTTGCAACACACATGAATGAATGATAAATAGATATTTCCTTTATTATAAATACATTATATGTTTACAACCATTACATATAGTCTCTTAAGATATTTTATATGACACTCATATAGTTTCTGCTGTAATGGATTTAAAAAATTACATCCAAATGTAATTCCTGTCACATCCCTATGTGACCATATGATAAAATACTCCCACTAACCATTTAGTGAGTGAAATTTATAAATAAATCTAGTTTGAATAATGGCGAGACATAGTGGTATCGCCCAAATTTACCCAAGATTTTAGGGTTAAGCGGTTGCTTGTAGTGCAACTTGGGTTGCCGAATCCTCATAGACCTAAGAAGAAACCTACAGACACGTACATTCTATGTATTTTTTATGGCTATGAAGTGGACAACTTGGGTTGATTTTAGATGGGTTTAAGTGAACTCTAAGAGACTTAATTTAATTTAATTTAAAAGAATGAGTTGATCCTAGGTTATCACTTGGGGTGGATTGGATGCATGCCTTTTTCAACTATTTCAATTTCCTATATTTGAGATGGGTTCATTTAAAAATATCAAACAACATAATCTGTAACACCCCAAGCTTCCACGGTACGCTTCTCTTTGAATAATACAGTAGCATGTGTTGTACACGACTTCGAGTTCTAACACACACACCACAACCAATCAAACTAGCCGTTATGAATAGTAATACCCACTTTTTGAAATTTTATAAATTTTATCTTTCAAAATGGACTTCATTTTTGGATTCGGAATATCGAAATTAGCCTAGGGTGAAATTTTGGTATTTTTCTGAAAACATTCAATTTTTGATGAATATTGAAAAAACACTGAGTTATAGTTTAAAACCGACTTTTTATTTAAATAATTATTTATTTTATTTAAATTTATTTTAGGTCAAAATATATACGTAATACCTATATAAGTTCAATGTAATTCATTGGAGTCAGTTTATAATAATTTTAGACATATAAAAATTTTATTGAACTTTTCACTGTCTTTTACCCACCTCCTAGGAGAATTTAAAAATTCACATAAAACATAATTTTACCGCTTTTGTGAGTGGAATTTAGAAAATCCGAGAGACACGGTTAATATCAAGGAGTAAAATGTGGTTCAATGAGATGAAAATAATTTTTGGTGAATAGTAACTTTTTACTTTTATTTACCACTGTTAAAAGTAAATAAGGTAATTAAGGGTAAAAATGATATTAATATTACCCTAACACATGTCCTAATTCTATTGGAAAAGTGTATCTCGACCAAAAACAACCTTAGGAATAAAATATTATCATTTAGGTCCACTTGGATTAGATTAGGACATTAATTATTATTTAATTCAAAGAAGAGTTAAAAGAGTTAAAATCAAAGTTTAATAACTAAAAGATTTTTAATATATGGTTATACATAAGATAAATTCGATTGTAAATATTCATTAGAAATATAAAACGATTTCCTACATAATTTTATTTTATTTATAATTTTTAGACATTAAATAATTTAATTTATTTATGACACAATAGTGATGAAGTAATTACCTAATTAATGAAATATTAAAATAATTGATATTATAAATATCAAAATAAATGTAATTTGAGACTTTTTATGAATTAAAATAATTTTCTATGTTAATATTGAATATTAGTATTGGTTATATTAATTTTGTTCGAACTAATAATGCTGTTATGAAATTATCAAAAACAAAATACCCAATAGTGTCAAAATTGACATAAAAGAGTTTTAAAACAAATATTATATTATTAATTTATATTATATTCCTAAAAATCTAAGGTCTGGCCAAAGGACTTGTATCATGATAGTTGTATCATTAATGGACCACTTGGGGGTCTCTTGGATGTATATAGTAAGTTTATTAACTATATAATATAAAAATACAAAGTGACATGGTAAATGTCAAACTAATTAACTAAGAGTTAAAACTAAAAGATAAGGTTAACATAGTGACCCAAACCTGTCTAAAACCTATTGGTTGAGTGTTTTTAGACCCATACCTACATTAAAATTTAAATAATATACTTTGGAGCCATTATAAACCGAATATGAATTTATTATAAAATAATATTTCCAGCTTTTCCAAAGGTGCCCCTCACCCCTCTTATAAAAGGGAACTCCACCTTCTCACTAATTCACACATTAAAAGCCTTTTGGCTCAGCCAACCCATACCAAAATACTCTTTCAACTTCCCTCACATCGACCTAGAGTCCTTAGTTTGTTCATAAATCCAACCTAAAAATCCCTTTTGATCAAATCAAAAGGAAGAACCCGATTAAGAGGTAATGTTTTCACCACCCTCTTTCAAGTTCCTTTCTTCTTCAACTTATTATTTATTTGTTATTACCAAATAATAACTCAAATATCTTATATATACTATGATGTTATTATAAATATGTTACAACCATATTCAGTATTCTATCCATCCTTTGAATGACATGTCACCATACATGCGTACGTACGACTTACCGTCTCCACGTCGTGGTGTAATTGTTATTCAATAAATTATTATTTGGATGGGTATAATAATGATGTGTAATTCATGTAAATAACAAATATAACATTATAATTATTCTTTATATATGATATACCATCCAATTATATATTACTTTAATATCAAAAGAATGATATTGTCGCTCGTGTGTACGTACGGACTACCGTCTCCATGAACGCGATGAGATTCATTCCCCATCATATCCATTCAAGACTAATTCTAATTTAATGATTAAAAATAATGTTTAAGGACTTTATATCATTCTGGATATGAATAATATACAAACTATCCATAATAAATACAGCTTATGTAACAAAACATATAAAAGAAAATGAGTAAGTTAACACCCGAAACAACGATAATACTAAGATATTATTAACAAATCAATGATAAAAGATCATATATGATATCATATTAATGTATATGATTCTTGTATAATTTAATAACAATTATTTCACCATTATAAAGGAGGTTAACCTACCCTCAACCAAGGAAAAGTACAAGGTAAGAGTTTATTTCACAATCTCTTCATTATCCGAGGTTGTTTATACGTAATTATCTACTGAGACCTCTTTATCATCCACATCCATGTTTCTTAAAAAATTATTTCAAAAAATTCTTACTATTTTACAGAATATGGGTTAAAGTCATTTATACCCTTGTTTGAATTTTTATAAGAAGTTTATAAAGGAATCTTTCCGTCATTTTCCAAACAAGGTCCTTTTTAATATTTTCGACAGAATTAAGGTAAGAATGTCTTTTTTTTAACTTATACGGCGGGTGCAGCTATTTTATGCCGTTATAAAATCGTCGAAGCTTCCCTTATAAGATTATAAGAATATTTTGAAAGTAAATGTTTTATTTTATAATTATGTGACTTTTAAATGATTTCAAAATGAATATTTTAAGAATTTGTGAAAGGTAGTCTTTATGAAGATCAGAATTTTAAATGTTTTAAGGATTTATCTTTCTAAATATTTTTAATTAATTTCCATGTTTTCAAAATGATTTTAAAGATTTATTTATCTAGACATGAATGTTTTTAAATGATATTTCTTTTCAAAAGTTTCAATGTGGTATAAGACACTTTGATTCAAAAATCTATTTTAAATTAATTCCTTTATAAATGTGTGACTTTTCAATGATTTCAAAAAAAGAGATATTTCTCTCAAATAGTTTTGATTTCATCTATGTAAATATCCTTTGATGTATTTTAAGCTTATTTCAAGTTGATTTATTATGATACAAAACTTCCATATTGTGTTGAAGGTTTTGTGATATGTTTGACTGTGGATGTTTTATTTTTATACCATTCATGGTTTATGGAGAAAGTATTGACATTTCATATGCTAGTTTTAATAAGAATGTTTATGTTATGTTTAAACCTGTTCATATGAGGAATGCATTGGACTTAATATGTGACGGGTGGATCCCTCTATAACTCCTCGATGCATCGGTCGGTCTCACGAGACAAACTAGTGTCTTGGCACAAGGCCTTGAAAAAATCTTATTTGTAGTCTTGGCACGAGGCCTTGGCTACGTGGTTATGATAGTCTGGCATTATGCATTCCATCATTATGAAAGTGGTTTTTGATATTGCATGAAATTATTCGACTAGTAGAATATCCATTTAAATAATAAAATGACATTATTTCATTTTATTTTTGCCATATTATGCTGAAGTTCAAGTTTAAAATTCTTTTGTTTTAGTTATACATTACCTTAAATGTTTATACTTATTTATGAAAGTTTCCGCTATATTGTTATCCTTTCTAAACATCTGAGCTCACCCCTTTCAATGTTTTATTTTTCCCATGATGCGAATAAGTAATTTATGAATGACCTGAAGGAATAGTATGAGGGGATATGAAGACAAGATGTTGTTGTAGTTTTTTTTTACTTTATGATGTAATATAAAACTTTATGAATATATCTAGTAATTCCAAGGCTACTAAACTAATCAGTCTTTCGAGACTTGATCTTTTGTGATCATGCCAATGTTATGTAATAATGCACCAACTCTAGGTAACTGGGGTTGGGGCGTTACAGTTGGTATCAGAGGAAGTTTAGTACAAACCTTGGAAGCTAGATTTTGGTAAACTCTGATTAGAGCACATATACCTAATATAGAATTTGAGGATTAGTATAGAATAACTTCCTAGAATTTTGGTATTGTAGAAATTTTGTGAGTTTTCCGAGCAATACATCCATGTCTGGATACAAGCAGGTAGAGGCGGCTCTAGCACAAGTGTACCTAGGGGTAAAACCCGAAAACACCACTTTGAGCTAGACTCGAACGGGAACTGGTGCATGACAACGGGCCTTGCTGCACTCTTGGTTACGAAACTCCCAGGGGATATGATTAGGATAATTATCAATTTCTTTACAAACCATTATGAAGGGTTTATGAGTATATAATTCCTCAAAGAAAACATTTTTATGATTATGGATTATATCCATAAATAGTCCAATTTATGTTAATTGTTTTACAAGTATGGAATTATGTATTTTGATTCATAAACTGATCTAGTTTATGCCATTGTTTAGAAATGGCGCCTAGTGGAAGAAATGGAAACCGTATCAATGCACGCACTCCATGTAGGGATTGAACTCCTGCTCAAGATAATTATAGTGGAGCTGGTGATGCAACTGGTACTGATCAGTTAATCACTATACTGGGACAACTCACTCAGGTTATGAATAATAACCTTACCTGTATGGAGCACCCTGATCCGCAGCGTGGAGGATCAATGTTAGATCGCTTGATGAGGCAACAACCACCAACATTTAATGGGAGTACAAATCCATTGGTAGCAGAGCAATGGATAAGTTCCCTAGAGAAAATATTTCAGGCTTTGGGGAGTAGTGAAAGGGAAAAAGTTATCATGGCAGTTTATCACCTCACTGGAGATGCTGATCAATGGTGGTCCTTGATTCAAAACACAAAGGATGACGAGGAAGTATCAAATATGGAATGGAGGGAGTTCAAAGAACTTTTCTTAGAAAAATACTTTCCTCGTGACCATCAAGAAGATATGGAAAGACAATTTTTGAGTCTGAGACAAAAGGAGGATGAGAATGTCGCAAAGTATGAGGCTAACTTTACAAGGTTAGAAAGGTATGCTAGAGATTATATACGTAACCCAAGAAGTAAGATTGATCATTTCTTTGATGGGTTAAAACCATTTCTTCGTCGAGCATTAGTGTCAAAATCCTTTTCATTGTATGAAGATATTGTCTCATGTGCTATCAAGACAGAAAAATAATTCTCTAAGTCTTACGACTTTAAAGAAAAGCAGGAGAAGAAGAGATCTTCTGATCACTCTGGGAATGGAAATAAGGGGAAGAAGGGAAAAGTTGAATATCCATCCTGCAGTAAATGTGGGAAGAAACACCTTGGTACTTGCTTGAAGGGAATGAGTGTCTGTTACAAGTGTGGTGAAAAAGTTCACCAAGCTCGTGATTGTAAAGGGAAGAAAGAAGCTACTGATGTTCAGTGCTACAACTTCAGGGAGATGGGACATCATGCAAATGAATGTCCTAAGCGTAAGGGGAACTTACCTCAGAAAAGGAAAAGGGATCAAGGCCAAGCTTATGTTATCACTACTGCTGAGGTAGAAGCTCCAAAAGACGTGGTGGCAGGTAATTTAATGGTTTTATCAAGTTTAGAAAATGTTTTATTTGATTCTGGATCATTGCATTGTTTCATATCTTCCCAGTTTTCTAAGAAAATTAGATATTTTCAATTTGATTTAACAAGGTAGTTTTCAGTTAAAACTCCTAAGAGAAGTATCATTGCAACAAAGTTTTGTGAATTAGTCCCCATTAGAGCACATAAATGTTCTTTATCTACGGATCTCATCATCATACCTATGATTGAATTTGATATAATCCTCAGTATGGATTGGCTTTCAGACCATGATGCGAAGATTTATTGTAAGAAGAAGGATGTTACGATTTTTGATGATGATGATAAGGAACACCTTATCTTTAGAGCAGAATCATCACCACCTAATTCTTATCTAGATCCACCACCAATAGTTCAACTAAATTCAATTATTGGGGAAGAAGGGAATGAAATGACTGTGGGTGAGGAAAGGAATGTTCAAATAGAGGATGTACTTATTGTGAAAAAATATGTAGATTTTTTTCTGGTAGATTTACCTAGACATCCTTCAGAACGAGAAGTTGAGTTTTCCATTGATTTAATTCCTAGATCAAGGCCTGTATCAAAGACCCCTTATATAATGGCCACTGTGGAATTAGTTGAAATAAAGAAACAACTAGAGGAATTGAGTAATAAGGGATTTATTTTCCCTAGTGTTTCTCCATGGGGATCCCCTTTTCTTTTTTGTTAAAAAGAAAGACGGATCTATGAGGTTATGTATCGACTACAGGGAAATCAATGCTATAACAATAAAGAACAAGTATCCCCTACCTCGCATTGATGATTTATTTGACCAACTGCATGGAGCTCAATACTTTTCAAAGATTGAACTTTGATCTGGATACCATCAGTTGTGTGTGAAGAAGGAAGACATTCCGAAGACAGCATTTCGAACCAGGTACGGGCATTATGAGTTTACGGTAATGCCTTTTGGATTGACTAATGCACCCTCAGTATTCATGGATCTAATGAATAAAGTTTTCAAAGAATATCTTGATGATTTTGTGGTGGTATTTATTGATGATATCTTGGTATACTCTAAAATCTACAAAGATCATGAAAATCACTTGTGCATTATCCTAAAGACTCTTAGAAGACATGGATTATATGGGAATTTTAGCAAGTGTGAATTCTGGCTTCAGGAGATCTCTTTTCTTGGACATATTTTCTATTAGGATGGAATCTTTGTTCATCCTTCAAAGACAAGAGCAATCCAAGAATGTCCAGCACCGATGATTATAACTGAGGTACACAGTTTTATTGGTTTAGCAAGTTATTATCGACGTTTCGTCCAGAACTTTTCCCGATTGGCTAACCCATTAACAAAGATCACACGTAAAGGGGTTAAATTTGTTTGGAAAAAAGAGTGTGATGAATGTTTCGAAGAACTGGAGAGAATATTAGTCAATGCTCCTATATTGACTCTACCATTGGGGAATGATGGGTTCGTTATTTATAGTGATGCATCAATGAAAGGACTTGGTTGTGTCCTTATGCAAAATGATAGGGTTATTGACTATGCATTACGACAACTAAAAATTCATGAGCAAAACTACCCTACTAATGATCTTGAGTTAGCTGTTGTAATATTTTCTTTGAAGATATGGAGACATTATCTCTATGGTGAAAAATGTGAGATTTATACTGATCACAAGAGTTTGAAGTATATTTTCTCACAGAAAGAACTCAACATGAGGAAAAGGAGATGGCTTGAACTACTCAAGGATTATGATTGCACGATACACTACCACCCAGGGAAGGAAAATAAGGTAGAAGATGCTTTGAGCATAAAAGATCATGGAGTTTTGAACATGATGAGAATTGAAAGGGATCCTATTTTCTTGGATCAAGTGAAGATGGATATGGGAATTACCATGGAAGGTGAAACATCGATACTTTTTCAAATGGTTGCCTAAACATCTTTACTAAAAAGGATAAAGAGTTCTCAAATCGGTGATGAAGAGTTTCAAAAGAAGATTAAAGTTTTGAATGATGGGAGATTGAGAGACTTTGTGTATGAAGATGGAATCTTGAAATTTGGGAAGAGACTTTGTGTTCCCAATATACCTGATATGAAAAGGGAATTATTAGATGATGCTCATAGCTCCAATTTCTCTATACACCCTGGGAGCACCAAAATGTATAGAGATTTGAAGGAACATTTTTGGTGGGACAACATGAAGAGAGAGATTGCTGATTTTGTGTCAAGATGTATGGTTTGTCAACAAGTGAAATCTGGAAGGCAACAACCTGGAGGAGTCATGAAACCTCTTCCCATACCGGAGTGGAAATGGGACAATATTACGATGGAATTTTTCATGGGGCCACCAAAGACTCCTAGAAGGAACGATGCAATATGGGTTATTGTTGATCATCTTACCAAGTCAGCACATTTTGTTGCTATAAGAGAAGATCTACCACTAGAACGTCTAGAAAGACTATATATTAATGAAGTTTATGAGACTTCATGGAGTATCCCTATCGATTGTTTCTGATCATGATCCCCGTTTTACTTTAAGATTCTGAAAGAGTCTTCAGAAAGCCCTGGATACTGAACTTCGTTTGAGCACTGCCTACCACCCCCAAACTGATGGCAAATCAGAATGAACTATTCAAACCTTAGAAGAAATGTTGAGATCTTGCTCACTTGAATTTCAGGGTATGTGGGATCAAAATTTACCTCTGGTAGAATTTTCCTATAACAATAGCTTCCATTCGAGTATTCAGATGGCACCATATGAAGTTTTATACGGAAAGCGATGTCGCACACCAACCTGTTGGGATGACATTGGTGAAAGAAAACTTGTAGGCCCAGAACTGGTGGAGGAAACAATGAAAAAGGTAAAGGTAATCCAAAACCACATCAAAACATCTCAAAGTAGGCATAAGAGCTATGCTGATAACTGAAGGAAGGATTTGGAATTTTAGGTAGGAGATCATGTTTTCTTGAAGGTATCTCCATGGAAGGGAGTTATACATTTTGGTAAGAAGGGTAAATTGAGTCCCAGGTACATCGGACCTTTCAAAATTCTAGAACGAATTGGGGTTGTAGCTTACCGTTTGGCAATGCCGCCAAGTCTCTCCAAATTTCACGATGTGTTCCACGTATCACTGTTGAGGAAATACATGCCTGACTCAATTCATGTACTCACCTATGAGGAATTAGAACTGGAACCCGATCTTTCTTATTGCGAAGAGCCCGTCAGGATTCTTGATACGAGAGAACAAGTAATGAGAAACCGGATGACTCGTCTGGTAAAATTTCTATGGAGAAACCATAAGATGGAAGAGGCAACATGGGAACCCGAGGAAATTATGATGAAGAATCTCCCGAGTCTTTTCATGCTGTAGTATTCTAGAAATTTTGAGGATGAAATTATTTTAATTAGGGGAGAATGTAACACCCCAAGCTTCCATGGTACGCTTCTCTTTGAAAAATACAGTAGCGTGTGTTGTACGCAACTTCGAGTTCTAACACGCACACCACAACCAATCAAACTAGCCGTTATGAATATTAATGCCCACTTTTTAAAATTTTATAATTTTTATCTTTCAAAATGGACTTCATTTTTGGATTCGGAATATCGAAATTAGACTAGGGTGAAATTTTGGTATTTTTCTGAAAACATTCAATTTTTGATGAATATTGAAAAAACACTGAGTTATAGTTTAAAACCGAATTTTTATTTAAATAATTATTTATTTTATTTAAATTTATTTTAGGTCAAAATAGATATGTAATACCTATATAAGTTCAATGTAATTCATTGGAGTCAGTTTATAATAATTTTAGACATATAAAAATTTTATTGAACTTTTCACCGTCTTTTACCCACCTCCTAGGAGAATTTGGAAATTCACATAAAACATAATTTTACCGCTTCTGTGAGTGGAATTTCGAAAATCAGAGAGACACGGTTAATATCAAGGAGTAAAATGTGGTTCAATGATATGAAAATTATTTTTGGTGAATAGTAACTTTTTTACTTTTATTTACAATGGTTAAAAGTAAATAGGGTAATTAAGGGTAAAAATGATATTAATATTACCCTAACACATGTCCTAATTCTATTGGACAAGTGTATATAAACCAAAAACAACCTTAGGAATAAAATATTATCATTCAGGTCCACTTGGATTAGATTAGGACATTAATTATTATTTAATTCAAAGAAGAGTTAAAAAAGTTAAAATCAAAGTTTAATAACTAAAACATTTTTAATATATGGTTATACATAAGATAAATTCAGTTTTAAATATTCATTATAAAGATACAAATATTTAATACATAATGGTATTTTATTTATAATTTTTAGACATTAAATAATTTAATTTATTTATGACACAATGGTGATGTAGTAATTACCTAATTAATGAAATATTAAAATAATTGATATTATAAATATCAAAATAAATGTAATTTGAGACTTTTTATGAATTAAAATAATTTTATAGGTTAATATTACATATTAGGATTTGTTATATTAATTTTTTTCGAAGTAATAATGCTCTTATGAAATTATCAAAAACAAAATACCCAATAGTGTCAAAATTGACATAAAAGAGTTTTAAAACAAATATTATATTATTAATTTATATTATATTCCTAAAAATCTAAGTTTCGGCCAAAGGACTTGTATCATGATAGGTGTATCATTAATGGACCACTTGGGGGTCTCTTGGATGTATATAGTAAGTTTATTAACTATATAATATAAAAATACAAAGTGACATGGTAAATGTCAAACTAATTAACTAAGAGTTAAAACTAAAAGATAAGGTTAATATAGTGACCCAAACCTGTCTAAAACATATTGGTTGAGTGGTTTTCGACCCATCCCCACCATAAAATTTAAATAATCCACTTTGGAGCCATTAGAAACCAAATATGAATTTATTATAAAATAATATTTCCATCTTTTCCAAAGGTTCCCCTCACCCCTCTTATAAAAGGGCACTCCCCCTTCTCACTAATTAACACATTCAAAGCCTTTTGGATCGGTCAAAACCTAACCAAATACTCTCTAAACTTACCTAAATTCTACCTAGAGGCCTTATTTTGATCAGAAAGCCAACCTAAGGAGCCCTTTTGATCAAATAAAAAGGAAGAACCCGATTAAGAGGTAATGTTTTCACCACCCTCTTTCAAGTTCCTTTCTTCTTCAACTTCTTCTTTCTTTGTTATTACCAAATAATAACTCCAGTATCTTATATATAATGTGATTTTATTATAAATATGTTACAACCATATTCAGTATTCTATCCAACCTTTGAATGACATGTCACCATACGTGCGTACGTACGGCTTACCGCCTCCACGTCGTGGTGTAATTGTTATTCAATAAATTATTATTTGGATGGGTATAATAATGATGTGTAATTCATGTAAATAATAAATATAACATGATAATGATTATTTATATATGATATAACATCCAATTATATATTATTTTAATATCAAAAGAATAATATTGTCCCTCGTGTGTACGTACGGACTACCGTCTCCATGAACGCGATGAGATTCATTCCCCATCATATCTATTCAAGACTAATTCTAATTTAATGATTAAAAATAATTTTTAAGGACTTGATATCATTATGGATATGAATAATATACAACCTATCCATAACAAACATGGCTTATGTAATAAAACATATAAAATAAAACGGGTAAGTTAACACCCGAAACAACAATAATACTAAGATATTATTAACAAATCAATGACAAAAGATCATATATGATATAATATTAATGTATATGATTCTTGTATAATTTAATAACAATTATTTCACCATTATACAGGAGGTTAACCTACCCTCAACCAAGGAAAAGTACAAGGTAAGGGTTTATTTCACAATCTCTTTATTATCCGAGGTTGTTTATACGTAATTATCTACTGGGACCTCTTTATCATCCACATCCATGTTTCTTAAAAATTTATTTTGAAAAAATCTTACCATCTTACAGAATATGGGTTAAAGTCATTTATACCGTTGTTTTAATTTTTATAAGAAATTTATAAAAGAATCTTTCTGTCGTTTTCCAAACAAGGTCCTTTTTAACCTTTTCGACAGAATTAAGGTAAGAATGTCTTTTTTTTAACTTATACGGTGGGTGCGGCTATTTTCCGCCATTATAAAATCGTTGAAGCTTCCCTTATAAGATTATAAGAATATTTTGAAAGTAAATGTTTTATTTTATAATTATGTGACTTTTAAATTATTTCAAAATTAATATTTTAAGAATTTGTGAAAGGTAGTCTTTATGAAGATCATAATTTTAAATGTTTTAAGGATTTATCTTTCTAAATCTTTTTAATTAATTTCCATGTTTTCAAAATAATTTTAAGGATTTATTTATATGGACATGAATGTTTTGAAATGATATTTCTTTTCAAAAGTTTCAATGTGGTATGAGACACTTTGATTCAAAAATCTCTTTTAAATTAATTCCTTTATAAATGTGTGACTTTTCAATGATTTCAAAAAAAGAGATATTTCTCTCAAATAGTTTTGATTTCATCTATATCAACATCCTTTGATTTATTTTAAGCTTATTTCAAGTTGATTTATTATGATACAAAACTTCCATATTGTGTTGAAGGTTTTGTGATATATTTGACTATGGATGTTTTATTTTTATACCATTTATGGTTTATTGAGAAAGTATTGACATTTCATATGATAGTTTTAATACGAATGTTTATGTTATGTTTAAACCTGTTCATATGAGGAATGCATTAGACTTAATATGTGACGGGTGGAGCCCGCTATAGCTCCTCGATGCATCCGTAGGTCTTATGAGACAAACTAGTGTCTTGGCACAAGGCCTTGACAAAATATTATTTGTTGTCTTGGCACGAGGCCTTGGCTACGTGGTTATGATAGTTTGGAATTATGAATTCCATCATTATGAAAGTGGTTTTTGATATTGCATGTGATTATTCGACTAGTAGAATATCCATGTGAATAAGAAAATGGCATTATTTCATTTTATTTTTTCCATATTATGCTGAAGTTCAAGTTTAAAAGGCTTTTGTTTTAGTTATACATTTCCTTAAATGTTTATACTTATTTATGAAAGTTTCCGCTATATTGTTATCCTTACTGAGCATCTGAGCTCACCCCTTTCAATGTTTTATTTTTCCCAGGATGGGAAGAAGTAATTTATGAATGACCTGCAGGAATAGTATGAGGGGATATGAAGACAAGACATTGTTGTAGTTTTTTTTACTTTATGATGTAATGTAAAACTTTATGAATATATCTAGTGATTCCAAGGCTACTAAACTAATCGGTCTTTTGAGACTTGATCTTTTGTGATCATGCCAATGTTATGTAATAATGCACCAACTCTGGGTAACTGGGGTCGGGGCATTACATCATCACTTACTAGTTTAATACCTACACACCCTAATACTAATCACTTATAAACTTTAAGGATAAATTTTTTGATCACTCCAAGGTAAAGATTCATATTATCACTTGAAGTGTGTGGCCTTAAATTCAACAAGGATGAAGGAGTTTAAAGATCATCAAAAAAAATTCTCAATTAAAAGAAGTGATTAGACATCAATGGAGTGAGAAATAAAATAAAATCCTTCCCCTTGATACTCCCTTGGATCAAACCATAAGTGGGTTATCCCTACATTGATGTTATGGTTTCAATGTATGTGGGAAGTAGACTAATGAGGGAGGAATTGAAGAAGTAAAAAAAAAACAATGAAATAACGACCACTCCACCGTTGTGAGATAATTTCACAAGGTTTGGTGTGAAAAAATTCATACATTGAGACAAAGGTATAAATTTGATATGAATAGTAATAGAATAATAGGATAATAAGAACTTTTATTAAGAAACTAAGGTGAATTTAACAACTTACATGATAAAGACAAACTCAAGGCAATAAAATCGCAGCATAACATTACAATTAAAAAAAGAAACAAAGATTATAAACTCCTTCACCACCACTGCCTTAAATAGGAATTTAAAGAGGCATGGGTAGAACTACCAACAACACAAATCATCCCACTTGAGTGTGGTAGGCCTAGAATGGTGGAAAGTAATAGAGAGTGGACTTCTTCATCCTTGACCTGAAGTGGCGGCCGGCTTGCATCCACCGAACAGAGGCGCCAAAATGAACTTCTAGATGAACGAATTTGAGTGGGAAATAGAATAATAAAATGGATCCCCAGATGTATCCTAACATATTGTAAAATTTCAGACCAAATGGATTTTTTTGCAAGATATGATTGAAATGGTGGAATGTCTTTCTCGGCCGCAAAATCTGGACCAAAATTTTATCTTCAACTTGGACCGCCTATAACTCCATTAAAACATCCTAATTAGCTCATGTCACTATTTTATGAAATGTTCCACTTGATTTTATATATATTCAGTTCAATTTTCAGAATTATTGGGCTTGTATATTGGATGCTACAGTAGTTTTATTGGGTTGTTGTTTAGTTCACTTCTCCCAGAATGTTGTTAGTTCAAGGCCCACTTTGGTGGTCTTCCAATGTGAATCCTTAAGTACTCCAAAAGTATGAATTATTCCCAATGTAATGAGAAACCTGGAAATTAAATATGAAAATAAAATCAGTATCATTGGGTATTTTATATGGTGTTCAAAAATGTACCATGTAATAGTGAGGACTTACAATCATAATGTGAAATGATGTTCAAAGTGTAAAATTCACTAAAATGGTGTTTATAAATAATGAATAATATGGATATTATATATATTAAAAATGAATATTAGACTCATTTAGTGGATAATCACACCCCTAACTTAATTTTTTATAGTCCCAGGCAAAATATATCTCAAAAATATGAAATTTGAATTTCCTTTTCCAAAATCATTTTAATAAACAATGATCACCAAAAAACCTTAACAAAAAAAAATCATGAAACCCATCAAAATATTTTAATAAAAGATAGTTTTATAAGAATATCCTAATCCCAATCCCATTTCATTGTTCAAATTTATCGGCATATTTCATCCAATATCAATTAAGCACGATGATGTGTTGTGCATCACAATAGACATGGGGGTTCATCTTTATTCAAGGGGGAGATGATGGAAGTGCTAGGTGGAATCACATTTCAATATTAAGATGAGCATTCAATATATATATATATATATTTGTTTTTTTTTTCAATTTTTTCCATGGTAATTGAAATTGCACTCAATAGAGTCAACCCATGTAGCGAGACTTTGCCGATGACTCTCAGGCTCAAAGACCTTAGGGCACCAAGTAAAGCCCACATACTTGGGAATCATCTCGAGTTAAATTTGTAAAAAACAAAGTCAAATTAGCACAAATGGAGATAAAATTACTAAATCTAGGCCAGATAACTATGGAGTCACAATCCCCAAGTGCTGAAATCCACAAATTAGGTTATTTCATTGCTCTACGTGCAAATTTATTGTTTTATTTTTTTGATTTTTTGAATACTCATATTAAAAATAAAATGATCACCAAACCAATGATATTTATTTAGGGGAACCCATAAAATAAAACTAATACCCCACTATCTAAAGGATGTGTGTTGTGATCTTTTTTATTTGGATGAAAATATAAATGATGAAATATCACATTAGACAGCCACAATTTCCAAAATCTATGTTCATGAAATTATATACGGATTAAAATCAGAATTAGGGCATGCTAAATTATTTTATATTAAATTCCAAAGTGTGGAATGTGTATTACCATGTTCAAGGTTAAATAATTTTTTTCTTCCACACATTTATTATGCACACAAAATTAATTATTATTTTTTCATTCTTTTCACCCCCAATTTAGATTAACACTATCCCCAGTGTTTAAATAAAATAAAAATTAGAAGGGGGTAGAATGGAGGAGTTCAAATAGGACATTGAAAATGAGAATCATGTAATGAAGTCACCTGGTGGTTAAAGTTTACATTTATGCTACTCCAATCTAGTCATTTGATATCCATGTCACTCATAGGGTTCCATAGCGGAACAAGGAAAAAAAAACAAACAAAACAAAATGATAAAAAATGTAAAATATAAGTATATATATAAAAATTATAGAATAAGGAAGCACTACAAGACTTAGGTTAGTGGAAAGCGTGTGCCCCTGTCTCCCTTAGGTCTCAGGTTTGAGTCCCCATGGCTTCGCCGGTTGTGACGGGGTTTTCCCCATGACCTACGTGTCCTTTTAATTTTTTAATTATTATTATATATATTTTATTTTTATTTTAACCTACAAACACATAAAAATAAAATAAACTAATGATAAATTGTCTTATTTTTAAATTTCTGGGTAAGGTATTACTTAGGGATCACACCACGTGACACAGATAAATAAAATGCTCTCGTTTCATACCTATCCATACTCATAACAGAAGAACATTTCAATAGTATAAGGTATCATCATATTCAAAGTTGATTGATTAAGTAATTTTTTTAAAATATAAAAATGATTAATTAATCTTATTTGAAAAATAAAGATGATTCACAAATATTGGAAACATGAAAACCACGAGTTTCCTCCCATGGAGCGCTTTTGTTTAACGTCGTTAGCCTGACATGGATCCTAAATCTATCAATTTTTTCCTGCTTCATAGGTTGGCTCAGTTAAATCAACCTCTGTTTCCTATGTATTGAATGATTCAATGAATGGTTTTAACTTATGACCATTGACTTTGAAAATGTGATCACTTGTGGGATCCTTAATCTCTACTACCCCATGGGGGTACACATGATGCACTATAAATGGACCTGACCATCTAGACCTTAACTTTCCCAGGTGTAAATGAAGTTTTGAACTATAAAAGAGCACTATTTTTCCCAATTAAAAGTGTTTAACTTTGAGATTCCTAAATTTTTAGGCTTGTATTACAGTTTTATTTATCCTTAAATTTTTATAAGCCTCTATCCTAAGTTCTTCAAGTTCATTAAGATCTAATTTCCTCTTTGATTCAGCCAAAGAAATGTCAAAGTTCATTTTTTTTATTTCCCAAAAGGACTTATGCTCAATTTCAATATGTAAATGGCATAATTTTCCATAAACCAACCTATATGGTGACATTCCTAGGATGGTTTTTAATGTTGTATGATATCCCCAAAGGGAATTTAAGATTTTCTTGGATCAATATTTCCAAGAGGGATTGATTGTTTTTTCAAGAATTTTCTTAATCTTCCTATTTTCTAACTCAACTTGACCATTGGTTTGAGGATAGTATACAGTGGGAACTTTATGAGAAATACCATACTTAGAAATGAGTGAATTGAATGGGTGGTTTTATAAATGGGTTCCTCGATCACTGATTATAGCCCTAGGAATTCCAAATCGAGAAAATATGTGCTCTTTTAGAAATCAGATCACAACATGATGGTGTTTGTACTTAGTGGGAATGGACTCAACCAATTTTGAGACATAACAATAACTAAGAGGATGTATATGTATCCCTTAGAGTTTGGGAAGGGTCCCATGAAATCGATTCCCCAACAATCAAATATTTCAACGACCAGAATGGAGTGAGGGGAATTTTATTCCTTTTGGCAATGGATCCTAATTGTTGACATTGAGGATAACTTTTTCAGAATTGGAAGGAATACTTAGTGAGGTTAGGCCACTCTAAACCACTTTGTAGGACCTTTTTAGTGGTTTTCTTTGTGGAAAAGTGGCCTCCACATGCCTCTCCATGACAAAATTTTAGAATGGACTCTTTCTCAGACTCAGGAACACATCTCCTAATGATTTGATCAAGACAGAACTTGAAGAGGTAAGGATCATCAAACACATAGTGTTTGACATCAGAAATTAATTTCTTCTCAACTTGGGTCCTTAGGAATTTTGGAATGTCACCCATAACCAAATGGTTTTCTATGTTAGCATACCATGAGAAATCACTCACAGAACAGAGGTGCTCATCAAGAAATGAATTAGACACAGAAAGAAGACGTGAGTTGCCTTTGAATTACGTCCTAGAGAGGTGATCAAATACAAAATTTTCAACACCCTTTTTATTTTTAATGGTTAAATCAAACTCTTGAAGAATAAGGATCCGCCTAATCAATCTATCCTTGGCATCTTGTTTTTGGAAAAGGTATTTCAGTGCTGAATGGTCGGTGAAAACAATGATAGGTGATCCTAAGAGATATAACCTAAATTTCTCTAAGGCAAAGAAAACATCAAGAAAATCATTCTCAATGCTGGTGTAGTTGATTTGTGCATCATTTAAATATTTTCTTACATAATTAATGACACACAAAGTTTTCTCACACAGAGTCCTAAGACTAATCCTACAACAAAGTCACTCACATAAAAAATGATCTCAAATAGAAGTTTCCAATTGGGAGATTACATGATAGGTGGAGAGATAAGAGCTGACTTGAGTGTAGAGAAATATTCCTCAAAAATTTATGTCTATAAAAATGGATTATCTTTCACCAATAGATCACAAAGTGGTTAATAAATAGAGACAAAATTTCTAATGAACCTTCTATAGAAACCAGCATGTCCTAATAAGGACCTCACTTCCTTAATAGTTTTAGGAGAGAGAAGTTGATGAATGATGTCAACCTTATCTTTATCAACTTCAATCCCTCTACCAGATACCAGATGACCTAGAACAAGTCCTTCCTTTACCATGAAATGGAATTTTTCCCAATTTAGGATGACATTCTCATCCTTGCATCTTGAAAAAACCCTTTCAACATTAAAAATGAACCCCTCAAAAGTATCCCCAAATATGGAGAAGTAATCCATGAAGACCTCTAAAAAAACCCCCACCATGTCTGAGAAGATTCACATCATGCACCACTAGAAGTTACCGGGGGCATTACATAACCCAAAGTGCATGCACTTAAAGGAAAAAGTGTTGAATGGGAAAGTGAAGGTTGTTTTTTCTTAATCCTCTAAGGAGACCTCAATTTTATTATACCCTAATAATCCATCTAGGAAGAAATAGAATTGATAACCTTCCACTCACTCAAGGACTTGATCAATAAAGGGCAAGGAGAAATGGTCTTTCTTGGTACAAGAGTTGAGATTCCTATAGTCAATACAAACTCTACATACACTACTGACCCTTGTGGGGAGAAGGTCACCATCCTCATTGGTGATCATAGTGATTCCAATTGCTTTATTATGCTTTTTTAGGACATCCAATAACATGATCTCTTTATTGGATTCAAGAGAGGGATAAATAACAATAGGAATGGATTGATTTTCTCCTAAGAATGTATAATTGAGTGATGAAGGTAGGACCTTAAATTTGATATCTGATTGGTTATCACTTTCCAAGAAAGGATGGGAATTTGTATTGAACTCCGTTTCTTTGTTCAGATTTCTTGATAGAATTGGTTCCTTGTGAAAATAATTTTCATCCACTAAATTGGACAAATTAGTGTCATGAATGAGTATGGACTCAATGTTATTGATTTCACTAATGGTATCATTGATTGGTGATTTGATAAAATCATAAATAGATCTATCTGAAAGAGATTCAATCCAAGGAGACAAATTTCCATCATGTGAATAAAGAAAATCAATCTATTATTGACTTAAACATCCTTCAGTAATTCGTTGATGTTCCCCAAGTTCACTATAAAAACTACCAATCCAATTAACCTCATGTATCTCTTCACCATCCTCAATTTGAGAGTTTTCATTGTAGATGTTCAAGTCTAGACTCATGTTTCCAAAGGTGATGGTCATGTTCAAATTTCGGACTCAGATGATTGAGTTGATTCTTTTTAAGAAGGGATGAACAGGGATGATGGGGGTTTTCTCCTTAGGATCTAATCTTGGGTGATTGTTAAGGACAATGAAGTCAGCTGGGTAAATGAAATTTTAAACTTTACCTAAAACATCCTTTAAGATACCATTTGGAACTCAGACACTACGATGAACAAGTTGAAGAGTGACAGATGTGGTTTAGAGTTCTTCGAGCCCTAACAGACAATGCATGGAATAATGAATGAGGTTCACACTAGCTCCTAGATTAATAGGGCTTTGAAAAAATTTGTTCTCTTCTAACTCAAAATTGATGTATGGACATCATGGATCTATTAACTTTGGAGGAATGGTCCCTTGAATTGTAGTACTCACATTAGCATCCAAAAGGAATTGGTTTTTATGTGAAAATTTCCTTTTAAAAGTGTACAAGTCCTTAAGGTACTTTGAGTAGGTAGGAATGGTTTGGATTTTATCTAGAAGGGGAATGTTCAACTTAACCCGATAGAATATTTCCCTCAAAGTTTCATTCAGTTATGGTTTATATTTTCCTCTCATACATTGAGGGAAGAGAGCAAGTTGTTTGATTTTTTGGTGTGGTTGTAGTTCCTTCACATTCTCATTAGGCTTTTCAAAATCCGTGGGTGGTTCATCATCATTTTCATGAATTGTTGATGCTTTTAATGGTTCTGGAATGGTTTGTTCAGGTTTCTCAATGGATTTACCACTTCTTAAAATAGTCAATGCTTTGAGTTATTCATGAGAGGTTTGTGTGTAACTGGATTCTCCCCTTAAAGTTGAGGATGGTACCACCTGAGTAGGCATGGGTTCCTTCCCAGTTTTAATGGTTTTTAGTTCAGGTTTAAGGGATGGTATTTCTGAGTTCATTTTCTTTATTTTTTTACACAACTGCTCAAGGATTGGAAGAGGGACAAATGGAGTAAGTGCTTGTACTGGTTGGTTTATCCCAGTAGGATACTTTGGTTGTTGGATTGGTTGTTGCATGGGTTTCTGGATGGCTTGTTGGTATTGGATAGAAGGGTGTCAGTATTTGAATGGTTGTGGTTGGAATTGGTTATGGTTTTGAAAATTTTGTGGGGTAGGGGTTTGGTCCTTGTGACTGACTAGGTTGTTGGTTATCTTTCCAATAGAATCCTAGATGGTCATTATACCTTGGATTAAAAGTGTTTTGGTAATGTGACTTATGAAAGTTCATAGAATTGACCTCCGCTGTTGGTCCTCCTAGAAGAACATCTTTAATGAAAGGGATTTTTGGGAAGTTGTTAGTCTTGTGGTCATGTTTTTCACAAATTGTGCAAACTGGGTCAACAGTTTGAATTTGAGGGACCTTCCTAAGATCGTTCTCCTTGACCTTCCTAGTGAGTGTAACAAGTTTCACCCTAAGGATTTACTCATACCTAATTGTATGAATTCCACCATATTTTGGAGGCTTCTCATAGTAAGGTGATGTTCCCCATGTTTGGTTTTGTTTGTCCAATCCTTCTAGATACTCGTAATTATCATTTGGGGCTTTGCTTTTGAAGGTTCCATTACACATCATGTCAATGAATTGTTTGTTTCCTAGACCCAAACCTTCATATAAAATTATAACTTGTTTTGGGATTGAAAATACATGGTGAGGTACCATGTTGAGTGTGTCTTTGAACCTTTCCCATGTTTCATAAAATGACTCCCCTTCTTTTTCAAAAAAGTTTTGGATGCTCTTTTTAAGTGTAATTATTTTGTGATGGAGGAAGTATTTTTTATAGAATTATCTTTGAAATTATTCCTAGGAGTGGATTGATGTAGGTATGACATTTTTTAACCAATTCTTTGCTCGATCCTTAAGTGATAAAGGAAAGAGCCTCATCTTAGCTGACTCAAGTTGATGTGGTGGGCACATGGTTTCAACAATGTCGTTGAACTCTTGACATGAAAGTATGGCATTTCTGACTCCATCCCGTGGAAGGTTGTAAGGTGGTTTAGTACATGAGGTTTGAAGACATAGTGGGCTTCTCCTAGGGTAGAATGCCTAATGAAATAGGGTGCATTGGTCCCTGTAGGTGTGAGGTAGTCATTCATGGTTTGATCGACTGTATTCCCCAAGTTTGGGGCTGCCTCATTTGGATTTCCATTTTGGTTCCCACCCAGGTTTATGAGTTGGTTTATTTGAAGACATTAATTTGAAATGGGATCAATTTTTGAAACTAGAGTATTAATAATATTAGGATATGATGTAAATATTTCCCTTGGTGTACTTGAATCCCCACCCCCAGGACTATCCACCCAAACTATACGGTTTGATTGGTCACGGGTATAGGCAGACATGCGCCAAGAAAAGTGAAAAACAAAAGAAAGGGGAAAAGATAAGAGAATTTGAGGTGATAAAATAAAAATTCAGTAGAATAGAATGGGTGTTGATATGACTTAATTGGGTTTCCTAAAATAGCTCTAAAATTTGTTCTCTCCCAAATTTACCCAATATTTTAGGGTTAAGTGGTCACTTGTAGTGTAGCTTGGGTTGTCAAATCCTCAGTGACCTAAGAAGAAACCTACAGACACATACATTCTATGGATTATTTCTAGCTATGAAGTGGACAACTTGGGTTGATTTTATATGGGTTTAAGTTAACTCTAATATACTTAAGTGAACTCAATTTAAAATAATGAGTTGATCCTAGGTTATCACTTGGGGTGGATTGGCTGTATTCCTTTTTCAACTATTTCAATTTCTTATATTTAAGATGGGTTCATTTAAGAAGATCAAAAACATCATCACATACTGGTTTAATACCTACACACCCTAATACTAATCACTTATACACTTTAAGGATCAATGTTTTTATCACTCCAAGGTAAATGTTCGTATTAGCACTTGAAGTGTGTGGCCTTAAATTCAACAAGGATAAAGGAGTTTAAAGATTGTCAAACAAAATTATCAATAAAAATAAGTGATTATAAATTAATGGAGAGAGAAATAACATCAAATAAAACCCATTTATACTTCCTTGGATCAATCCATAAGTGTTTTATCCCTCCATTGATGTTATAGTTTCAATGGAAGCGGGAATTAGAATCATGAGGGAGGAATTGAAGATGTAAAAAAACAATGAAATAACGATCACTCCATAGTTGTGTGATAACTTCACAAGGTTTGGTGTGAATAAATTCACACCTTGAGGCAATGGTATCAATGGGATATTAATAATAACATAATAAGAGTATAATAATAACTTTTATTAAGAAATGAAGGTGAATTGAACAACTTACATGAGAAAGACAAACTCAAGACAACAAAATCGCAACATAATATTACAATTCAAAAAAGTACCAAATATCATCAACTAATTCACCACCAATGCCTTAAATAGAAATTTAAAGAGTCATGGGTTGAACTACCAACAACACAAAGCATCCCACTTGATTATGGTAGGCCTAGGGTGGTGGAAAGTAAGGGAAAGTGGACTTCTTCATCGTTGACCCAAAGTGGAAGCCAGCTTGCATCCACCGAACATAGACACCAAAATGATCTTCTAGATAGAAGAATTTGAGTGTGAAATATGATAATAAGATGGATCCCCCGATGTATCCTAACAACTTGTAAAATTTCAGACCAAATAGAAATTTTGTTTTCAAGATATGAGCGAAATGGTGGTATGTTTTTCTAGGCCGCAGAATCTGGCCCAAAATTTTATCTTCAACGTGGTCCACCTAGAACAACATTAAAAAAATCATAATTATCTCTTGTAAATATTTTTTAAAATGTTATCCTTTATTTCCTCTATATTCAGTTCAATTTTTAGAATTACTGGTCTTGGATCTTGGATGCTACAGTAGTTTTATTGAGCTGCTATCCAGTTCACTTCGCCCAAAATGTTGTTAGTTCAAGGCCCATTTTGGTGGTCTTCCAATGTGAATATTCAAGTAGTCCAAAAGTATGAATTGTTTCCAATGTAATGATAAACTTGAAAATTAAATATTAAAATAAAATCAAGATCATTGGGTATTTTATATGGTGTTAAAAAATGTACTATTTAATAGTGGATTTTAAGGACTTACAATCATGATGTGAAATGATGTTCAAAGTGTAAAATGAACTAAAATGGTGTTTATGAATAATGAATCATGTGAATATTATATATATTAACAATGAATATTATACTCATTTAGTGGATAATAACCCCCCCAACTTAAGTTTTTCTAGTCCCGAGAAAAATATATCTCAAAAATATGAAATTTGAATTACCTTTTCCAAAAACATTTTAATGCACAATGATCACCAAAAACCCTTATACTAAACAATCATGAAACCCATAAAAATATTTTAATACAAGATATTTTCATAAGTATATCCCAATACCAATCCCATTACTTTGTTCAAATTCATCACCATATTTCATCCAATATCAATTAAGCATGATGATATGTTGTTGATCACAATAGACATGGGTGTTCATCATTATTCAAGGGGGTTCATATTTAATCAAGGGGGTAATGATGGAATCCCTAGGTGGAATCAAATTTCAATATTAATATGAGTATTCAATATATATATATATATATATATATTCAATTTTTCCATGGTAATTTAAATTGCACTCAATAGAGTCAAACCATGCAGCGAGACTTTGACGATGACTCCCAGGCTCAAAGACCTTAAGGACCAAGTGAATCCCACATGATCAGGCATCATCTCAAATTAACTCAGTAAAAAAAAAGTCAAATTACCACAAGTAGAGATAAAATTACTAACTTTGGGTCAGACAACTATGGAGTCACGATCACCAAGTATCGAAATCTACACATTAGGTCATTTCATTGCTATACGCACAAATTTATTATTTTATTATTTTGATTATTTTGATTTTTTTGAATACTCATATTAAAACTAAAATAATCACCAAACCAATGCTTTTTATTTGGGGGATCCCATGAACTCAAACTAATACCCCACTATCCAAAGGACGTGTGTTGTGATATTTTTTATTTGGATGAAAATATAAACGATGAAATATCACATTAGATATACACACTTTCCAAAATCTATGCTCATGAAATTATACATGGATTAAAATCATAATCAGGGCATGCTAAATTATTTGATATTCAAATTCAAAGTGTGAAATGCATATTATCATGTTCAAGGTTAAATAAATTTTTCCTTCCACACATTTTTTATGCACACAAAATTAATTAATTATTTTTCATTCTTTCCACCCCCAACTTAGAATAACATTTTCCCCAATGTTTAAGGAAAAGAAAAATTAGAAGGGCTAGAAGAGAGGAGTTTAAAGAGGACATTGAAAATGATAATCATGTAATGAAGTCACCTGGTGGTTAAATTTGACATTCGTGCTGCTCCAATTTAGTCCTTTGATATCCATGTCACTCGCAGAGTTCCATAGTGAAACAAGGAAACAAAAACAAAACAAAACAAAATGATAAAAAAAGTAAAATATAACTATATATACAAAAATTATAGAAGAAGGAAGCACTATAAGCAGTAGGTTAGTGGAAAGCGCGTTCCCCTATCTCCCTTCGGTCCCGGGTTTGAGTTCATGTGGCTTCACCGGTTGTGATGAGGTTTTCCCCATGACCTATGATGTGTCCTTTTTTTGGTATTTTTATTTTAACCTAAAAACACATAAAAATAAAATAAACTGATGATACATTGTATTCTTTTTCAATTTATGGGTAAGTTATTACTCAGGGATCACACTATATGACAGAAATGAATACAATGCTCCCCTTTCATACCCATCCATACTCATAATATAAGAACATGTCAACAGTCTAAGGTACTATCATATTCAAAGTTTATTGATTAAGTATTTTTTTAAAATATAAAAATGATTCATTAATAATATTTGAAAAATAAATATGATTCACAATGATTATAAATATGAAAACCACGGGTTGCCTCCTGTGCAACGATTTTTTCTAACGTCGTTAGCCCAACATGGATCCTAAATCTATCAATTTTTCTTACTTCATAGGTTGGCTCAGTTAACTCAACATCTATTTTCTATTTATTGAATGGTTCAATGAATGGTTTTAACCTATAACCATTTACTTTAAAAATGTGATCACTTGTGGGATCCTAAATCTCTACTTCCACATGGGGGTACACATGATGCACTATGAATGGACATGACCATCTAGAACTTAAATTTCTTAGGTGTAAATGAAGTTTTGAACTATATAAGAGCACGAATTTTCTCGGTTCAAAGTGTTTAACTTTGATATTCCTAGATTGGTAGGCTTGAACTATATATTTATTTATCCTTTAATTTTCATAATCCTCTATCCTAAGTTCCTCAAGTTTATTAAGATCTAATTTCCTATTTGCTTCGACCAAAGAAATGTGAAAGTTCATTTTTTTGATTTCATAAAAGGCCTTATGCTCAATTTCAATAGGTAAATGGCATTATTTTCCATAAACCAACCTATAAGGTGACATGCCTAGGGTGGACTTGAATGTTGTATGATGTGACCAAAGGGCATCCAAGATTTTCATGGACCAATCTTTCCTAGAGGGATTGATAGTTTTTTCAAGAATTTTCTTAATCTCCCTATTTGCTAACTCAACTTGACCATTGGTTTGATGATGGTATGAAATGGAAAATTTATGAGAAATACCATACTTAGACATGAGTTAAGAGAGTGAAAGTTTTTAGAAAAGGGTTCCTCAATCACTGATTATAACCCTAGGAATTCCAAATCGAGAAAATAGGTGCTCTTTTAGAAATCAGATCACAATATGATGGTCCTTGGACTTTGTGGGAATAACCTCAACACATTTCGAGACATAATCAATAGATAAGAGGATTTATAGGTATCCCCTAGAGTTTGGTAAGGGTCCCCTAAAATGAATTCCCCAACAATCAAATATTTTGACGACGAGAATGGGAGTGAGGGAAATTTGATTCATTTTGGTAATGGATCCTAATTTTTGACATTAAGGAAAACTTTTTTAGAATTATAAGGGATCCTTAGTGAGGTTATTCTAGTAAAAACCACTTTTTAGGACCTTTTTAGTGGTTTTATTTGTGGAAAATTGGCCTCCACATGCCTCTCCAGGACAAAATTTTAGAATGGACTCTTTCTCAGACTCGGGAACACATCTTCTAATGATTTGATCAGGACAAAACTTGAAGAGGTCAGGATCATCAAACACATAGTGTTTGACATCATAAAGGAATTTCTTCTTATCTTGGATCCCATGGAATTTTGGAATGTCACCCGTAACCAAATGGTTTGATATGTCAGCATACCATGGGAAATCACCAACAGAATAAAGGTGCTCATCAGGAAATGAATCAGACAAAAAATGGTGATGTGAGTTGTCTTTGAATTCATTCCTAGAGAGGTGATCAAATACAACATTTTCAACACCCTTTTTATCCTTAATGGTTAAATCAAACTCTTGAAGAATAAGGACCCACCTAATCAATCTAGCCTTGACATCTTGTTTTTGGAAAAGGTATTTCAGGGATGAATGGTCGGTGAAGACAATGATGGGTGATTCTAAGAGATAGGTCCTGAATTTCTCTAAGAAAAATACAATAGCAAGCAACTCTTTATCAGTGGTGGTGTATTTTATTTGTGAATCATTATATATTTTCTTGCCTAAGTAATGACACATGGATTTTTATGACACTTTTGTCCTAAGAATACTCTTACAATGAATTCACTCGCATCACACATGAGCTCAAATGGAAGTTTCCAATTGGGATATTTCATGATAGGTGGAGAGATAAGAGCTGACTTGAGTGTAGAGAAATATTCCTCTCACCTTTATGTTTATAAAAATGGACCATCTTTCACTAATAGAGAACAAAGTGGTCGAGAAATAGAGTTGAAATTCCTAATGAGCCTTCTATAGAAACCACCATGTCCTAAGAAGGACCTCACTTCCTTAATATTTTTAGGAGAGGGAAGGTGATGAATGATTTCAACCTTAGTTTTATCAACTTCAATCCCTCTACCAGATACCAGATAGACTAGAACAAGTCCTTCCTTTACCATGAAATGGAATTTTTTCCAATTTAGGATGATATTCTTATCCTTACATCTTGACAAAACCCTTTAAACATTCAGAAGGCATCCCTAAAAAGTATCCCCAAAGATGGGGAAGTCATCCATGAGGACCTCTAAACAATCCCACACTATGTCTGAGAAGATTCCCATCACGCACCGCTGGAAGGTACTAGGGGCACTACATAACCCAAAGGGCATGCTCTTGAAGGAAAAAGTGATGAATGGACAAGTGGAGGTTGTTTTTCCTTGATCCTCTAAGGAGACCTTGATTTGATTATACCCTTATAATCCATTTAGGAAGTAATAGAATTGATGACCCACCACTCGCTTGAGGACTTGATCAATAAAGGGAAAATGGAAATAGTCTTACTTGGTACAAGAGTTGAGCTTACTATAGTCAATAAAAACTCTCCATCCAACAATAAAACTTGTGTAGAGAAGGTCACCATCCTCATTGGTGATCACAGTGATTCCAAATTTCTTTGGGACAACTTAAATTGGGCTTACCCACTCACTCTCAATAATGGGGTAGATGATACTCGCTTTTAACAACTTAAGACGTTCTTTCCTTAACACATCCATAAGATTTGGATTGAGTCTCCACTAAGGTTTATGAAATGGTTTGGATTTATATTTAAGAACAATCCTATGAGTTCCAACGTGTGGTCTAATCCCAGGGATATTATAAAGGGTCCATCCAATTGCTTTCTTATGCTTTCTTAGGAAATCTAGTAGCATCATCTCTTGATTTGATTCAAGATAAAAATAAATGACAACAAGAAATGCTCGATTATACCCTAAGAATGTATAATTGAGTGATGAATGTAGGACCATAAATTATAGATCTTATTGGTTATCACTTTCCAATAAAGGATGAGACTTTGTATTGAACTCAGTTTCTTTGTCCATATTTCATAATAGAATTAGTTCCTTATGAACATGATTTTCATCTACTAAATTGGCCAAATCAGTGTCATGAATGGGTATGGACTCAATTTTATTGATTACACAAATGGTATCATTGATTAGTGGTTTGATAAAATCATCAATAGAGATATCTGAAAGAGATTCAATCCAAGGAGACAAATTTCCCCCATGTGAACAAATAAAATCAATCTCTTCTTGAATTAAACACTGTTAAGTAATTCCTTGATGTTCCTTGAGTTAACTATCAATAAAAACAATCCAATTAACCTCATAGATCTCTTTATCATCCCCAATTTGAGAGTTTTCATTGTAGATGTTCAAGTCTAGACTCATGTTTTCAAAGGTGATGCTCATGTTCCCATTTTGGACTCAGATGACTGAGTTGATTATTTTTAGGAAGGGACAACCAAGGATGATGGGGTTTTTCTACCTATGACCTAAGCTTAGGTGATTGTCAAGGAGAATTAATTCAGCTGGGTAAATGAAATTTTCAACTTTCACCGAAACATCCTTTAAGATTCCATTTGGAACTCGAACACTATGATCAACAAGTTGAAGAGTGATAGATGTGGGTTGGAGTTCTTTGAGTCCTAACTGAAAATACATGGCATAAGGAATGCGGTTCACACTAACTCCTAGATCACAAAGTAATTTGAAAATTTTGTTCTCTACTAACTTAACATTGATGTATGGACATCCTAGATCTTTTAACTTTGGAGGAATGGTCTCTTGAATGGTGTTGTTTAGATTAACATCCCAAAGGACTTGGTTTTTATGTGAAAATTTTCTTTTAAATGTGCACAAGTCCTTAAGGAACTTTGAGTGGGTAGGAATGGTTTGGATTTAATCTAGAAGGGTAATGTTCAACTTAACCTAAGAGAATATTTCCCTCAAAGTTTCATTCAGTTTTGGTTTAGATTTTCCTCTCACGCGTTGAGGGAAGGGAGCAGGTTGTTTGATTGTTTGGTGTCGTTGTAGTTTCTTGACATTCACATTGGGTTTTTCAGAATATTTGGGTGGTTCTACATAATTTTCATTAATTTTTGAAGCTTATAATGGTTATATAATGGTTTGTTTAGGTTTCTCAATGGATTTACCACTTATTAAAATAGTTACTACTTTGAGTTGTTTATAAGAGGTTTGTGTGTAACTGGATTCTCCCCTTAAAGTTGAGGATGGTACTGCCTGAGTAGGCATGGGTGCCTTCCCAGTTTTAATGGTTTGTAGTTTAGGTTTAAGGGATGAGACTTTTGAGTTCATTTTATCCATTTTTTTACACAACTTCTCAAGGATTGGAAGAGGGAGAGATTGAGTAGGGGCTTGTGCTGGTTGGTTTATCCTAGGAGGATACTTTGGTTATTGGATTGGTTGTTTCATGGGTTGCTAGATGGTTTGTTGGTATTGGATAGGAGGGTATTGGTATTATAATGGTTGTGGTTGGAACTTGTTATGGTTTTGAAAATTTTATGGAGGGTAGGGGTTTGGTCCTTGTGGCTGACTAGGTTGTTGGTTGGGTTATTGGTTATCTTTCCAATGGAATCCTGGATGGTCATTGTACCTTGGATTGAAAGTGTTTTGATACCATGGATTCTGAAATTTTAGAGAATTAACCTCCACTGGTGGTCCTCCTATAAGAACATATTTAATGGAAGGTATGGTTGGGCAGTTGTCAGTCTTGTGGTCATGTTTGTCACAAATTGTGCAAACAGAGTCAACAGTTTTAATTTCATGGACCTTCCTAAGATCGATCTCCTAGATCTTCCAAGTGAGTGAAAAAAGTTTCTCCCTAAGGTTTTCCTCTTCCCTAAGCGTGTTAATTCCACTATATTTGGATGGATTCTCATAGTAAGGTGATATTCCCCATGATTTGGTTTTGTTCGGACAGTCCTTCTAGATACTCGTAATCATCATTTGGGGCTTTTTTTTGAAGGTTCCATTACACATCATGTTGATGAATTATTTGTTTCCTAGACCCAACCCTTCATAGAAAATTTGAACTTGTTATGGGATTGAAAATCCATGGTGAGGTACCATGTTGAGTGTGTCTTTGAACCTTTCTCATGTTTCATAAAATGAATCCCCTTCTTTTTCAAAAAAGTTTTGGATGCCCTTTTTAAGTGCAATTGTTTTGTGATGGGGGAAGTATTTTTTGTATAATTCTCTTTTAAATTGGTACCAGGAGTGTATTGATGCAGGTATTATATTGTTTAACTAATTCTTTACTTGATACTTAAGTGATAAAGTAAAGAACCTCATCTTAGCTGACTCAAGTTGATGTTGTCAGAATATGGTTTCAACAATTTCATTTAACTCTTTAATATGAAGGTATGGAATTTCTGACTCCATCCCATGGAAGGTTGGAAGGTGGTTTAGTACATGAGGTTTGAATACATAGTGGTATTCTACTAGGGAAACATTCCTGATGAAATAGGGTGCATTGGTCCAGGAAGGTGTGAGGTAGTCATTCATGGTTTGATCGACTGCATTCCCCAAGTTTGGGGTTGCCTCATTTGGGTTTCCATTTTGGTTCCCACCCAAGTTTATGAGTTGTTTTATTTGAATAAATTCGATTAAAATGGGATTAGTTTTTCAATCTAGAGTATTATAAAGATTATGATATAATATAAAGAGTTCCCTTGGTGTACTTGACTCCCCAACCCCAAGACTATCCACCTTAACTAGACGGTTTGATTGGTCACGAGTATAGGTAGACATGTGCCAAAAAAAGTGAAAAAAAGAAAGGGGAAAAGATAAGATAATTTGAGGTGAGAAATGATAAATGGGGGAGAATAAAATGGGTGTTGATATAAATTACTTGGGTCCCTAAAAATGGCACCAAAATTTGGCCTCACCCAAATTTACCCAAGATTTTAGGGTTAAGTGGTTGCTTGTAGTGCAACTTGGGTTGCCAAATCCTCATAGACCTAAGAAGAAACCTACAAAAAGGTAAATTATATGGATTTTTTGGCTATGAATTGGATAACTTAGATTGATTTTATATGGGTTTAATTTAACTCTAAGAGAGTTAAGTTAATTCAATTTAAATTAATGAGTTGATCCTAGGTTATTACTTGGGGTGGATCAGATACATCCCTTTTTCAACTATTTCAATTTCTTATATTTGATATGGGTTCATTTAATAAGATCAAACAAAATAATCACTTACTATTTTAATACCTACACACCCTAATACTAATCAATTATACACTTGAAGGATCATAGTTTTGAGCACTCCAATATAAAGGTTCGTATTAGCACTTAAAGTGTGTGACCTAAAATTCAACAAGGATGAAGGAGTTTAAATATATTCAAACAAAATTATTAATTAAAAGAAGTGATTAGAAATTAATGGAGTGAGAAATAAAATTAAATCCATCCCATTTATACCCCCTTGGATCAACCTATAAGTGGGTTATCCCTCTATTGATGTTATGGTTTCAATGGAAGCAGGAAGTAGACTCATGAGGGAGGAATTGAAGAAGTAAAAAAAAATGAAATAATGATCAATGAACCATTTTGTGATAATTTCACAAGGTTTGGTGTGAATAAATTCACACCTTGATCCAATGGTATCAACATGATATTAATAATAACATAATAAGAGTATTAGAAGAACTTTTATTAAGAAATTAAGGTGAATTAAACAACTTACATGAGAAAGACAAACTCAAGGAAACAACATCACTACATAACATTAAAATTAAACAAAGTGCCAAATATCATCAAATCTTTCACCACCAATAACTTAAATAGGCATTTAAATAGTCATGGTTTTAACTAATAATAGCACAAAACATACCACTTGAGTATGGTAGGCCTAGGGTGGTGGAAAGGTAGGGAGAGTGGACTTCTTCATCCTTGACCCGAAGTGGTAGTTAACTTGCATCCACCACACAGAGGCACATAAATTACCTTACATATGGAATAATTTGAGTTTTACATAGAATAATAAAATGAGGCCCCATATTTCTCATAAAATCATATAAACTTTCAGACCAAATGGATTTTTTTTGCAAGATATGATCAAAATGGTGGAATGTTTTTTTGGGCCGTAGAATCTGGCCTAGAATTTTATCTTCAACTTAGTCCACCTATAACTCAATTAAAACATCCTAATTAGCTCTTTTCACTGTTTTATGAAATGTTCCCCTTTATTTCCTCTATCTGAAGTTCATTTTTTAGAATTATTGGGCTTGGATCTTGGCTGATACAATAGTTATATTGGCCTACTGTCCAGTTCACTTCTCCCAGAATGTTGTTAGTTCAAGGCCCACTTTGGTGGTCTTATAATGTGAATATTCAAGTACTCCAAATGTATTAATTGTTACCAATGTAATTTGAAACCTGAAAATTAAATATGAAAATAAAATCAAGATCATTGGGTATTTTATATGGTGTTAAAAAATGTACCATGTTATAGTGCATTTTAAGGACATACAATCATAATGTGAAATGATGTTCAAAGTGTAAATGAACTAAAATGGTGTTTATGAATAATGAAGCACATGAATATTATATATATTAAAAATTAATATTATACTCATTCAATGGACAGTCACATTGGTTTTATATTCCTTAAGTCTGATTCTTTGATATTATATTCAAACTCCTTAACTTTATAACATCAAATGTTATAATCTTATATTTTGTTGTCTACTTAGAAGTCTTTCTACGCATATCATCATCATCTTTAGAACCTTTTACATTATTTTTTCCCTTTAAATACTTTTTTTAAATAATTTAACTATATATATTATCACTTTACCAATCCATCCTAAACTCTTTAGGGATAAAGTGATATCAACTTCGTTATTATAACTAATGTAATTGTTTAAATTTTTCTTCACCGCTACACCCTAAAATATTTTAGGATCAATTGATTACACTTGGTTATGGTAACTAATGAAACTCTCTATATTTTTATTTACCACTATACCTTAAAATATTTTTAGGATATATAGTGTAATACTTTGAGTATTAACTTGTATAATAATTTATAGAATAGTGATGTTCACTTGTTATGGTAACTAAATGTAACTCTTTACATTTTTATCCAGCATATCCTAAAATCTTTTAGGATCAATTGATATTCACTTAATTTTGGTAAACATATATAACCATTTACATTTATCTTTACCATTATTTCCTAAAACTTTTAAGAAATCAAGTGAATTTAAATAAACTGTCATCATAGTGATATTTACTTTATCATAGTAACTAAATGTAACTGTTTACATCTTTATTTATTGTAACTCTTTAGGATACAAAGAAAATGACCCACAAATTTGGTAATTTTTTTTGTTAAATTTAAACTTCTATAAGTTCAAAAATACTCCCACTATCCTCTTAGGCATCATTTTATCTTTAGAATATCTTTATAATACTCAACACAAACTACTTTGTGTTTTAGGAAATAAAATTTATTTTATTTTAGTAGGAATATTAAACAAATAAACTATTGTTTCTATATCATATATCATATTATATGTGTTTGGATCATTCTTACTTGAAAAGAAGACTTTATTAATATACACTATCAATGGGTGGTTGGAAGACATTCCCTCATATTTTAATAAACATTAGGATAAACCCTTTATCCAAGATAAACAATTTTATCCATATATTCTTCTCAAAACCATGTTATATAAATTGATGAATCATAAACCATTTTTATTCATTTCATCATCTCAAAACAACCCTTTGTTATCAATCGTCTTCTATTATCATATAAGAGAAGTGATATGAAGATAAACATATTTTACTTAAATTCATCCGATCTTGAAACATTCCTTTAAATTCGAATTATTGATCTAGTAACAATTTACTTAATCACTTGAATACAAACTACAATCTGAATAAATTCTTCATTTGATTTTTAACTCCAATATATTTACAACACTTGTTAGATAACATTTGGTATCACAAACCCTTCAAAATGAAATAATTAATTCTTATAACACTAAACCCTAACATGGACATTCCATGGAGTTCCCAAAACCCTTCAAGCATTTTAGATAACCCCATATGATGGAATCATCACTTATTCCTGATAATACATTGATATTAAAAATAAAATTTACTAGCATATTGAAGAAATATTATTAAACATTCAAACATTTCCTCTTCTATTTTTTTGAATCTTTAACTCTTTGTACTATTTGTATAGTACTAGGACTTAGACATCATATGCTGGGTTGATTTATTCTCAAAACTTTGAGAATATCAAGTAAAGTTCTCTTAAATTCATCCATCTTGTCGAAACATTTTCATAAATGAAAATAAGATAAATTACCTAACTAGAACAAGCCTTATAGGAAATATTCAGTATTTCCTAACATATTCAATCATATTGAAAATCATAGACATACCCTAGATTATTTAGTACATGAGACTAGAATATTCATTTATTAATTTAGCATCTAATGATTTTGAAACCTAAATAAATCAATCCATGCTTCCATAAGCATCTTTATTTTATTATTGAACAACTTTAAAACTAGGTTACTCAGGAAGGAATTGTTCTAACTCATAGAATATTTCTCTCACCCCAAAAAAATTTCTTAAGATACCTGTATTATGAGTTTCTTACTTTAATCCTATAATTTCAAGGATTAATACAATGTTTAGTTTGACTATGATGATGCATTTATCTATAATAGAACTTTTTTATTAGATGAATGTCATTTCTTATATCATTTAATTAAGGAATTATAATGAAATTTCTCCCATTAAAATTGATGACTCCATACATCATATCAATTTAGTGTGATAGGATCCATATTTCTCTAAGAAATGTGTCCTCTTGGGTGTTCCTCTCATCGCTTATTATTTAGGTAGGGAATCGTCCCAATCACAATAGTTGTGACTCTTTTATAGTTGAGCAGATAACCCTATATCCAAATACATCCAATGGATTCCCTCAACTCTATTCCTTTGGCATCCTTCCCAAGGGTTTCCCAACTAAGTTTGATCCAAAGATAACATCAAAAAAATATTAACAAGGGGAAATATAGGGGACCCCTGTGAAGGAATAACCCACTGAATTATGATCCAGTGTCACCAATTACTTTATTTCCTAACATAAGATAATTCAAGGGCACCCTGTGAAGGAAAAACCTACCCATTTAAACGACTGAGATATCAATAAGTGTCTCTTTGGAAGGAATCTCACACTTAGTATGTGTGGGGTTTTATTTTAAGGTCTCATCAATTTAATATACATATTTTGAATATTAAATTCATAACTATTATATCCTATGTAATAATTATCTTCTCATGTTTTATTCCTTTTTTGTGTATGAATGCTTCTAATGATTTAGTTTTGGAATCCCTATTCCAACCACAAAATTAATGTGTTCACACCACATCAATGTGTAACTCTTTACATAACCCACAAGTATATGTTAATCACTCAAAAAATAAAAGTCAAGTATATCCATACATATCCAAATTCATCATATGTTTAAAGTACATGAACGATTCATGTAAATGAATAGAGTTATATGAGATTGACAAACTTCTCATGAGTAAGCCTAAAGCGACAGATAGCCAACACCATTCACTTTCCTAGCCAAGGCAGGCCTCTAGGATAGTAGGTGGTATGACCCTAATTCCCTCTACCCAGGGAGAGATTACTCAAGAGATAATTCAATTTATGAAAACTCTAACACCTAATATGCAAAAATTATGCCAAAAAACTACTCTCAATTTCATAACTAAAATTAAAAACTGAGGTCAAGGTAGATGAAAACAAAATTTTATGATATCAAACCTAGAATTATATGTAAGGCTCTATCATAGAAGAAATTAATTATATAAATTTTGGAATAAATTTATTCATAATATAAATAATTTATAAATATGAATAAAAAATGGAATAAATTTTAAATAAATTAACAATTCAAATATTTAAACATGACTTAAACATTTATGAACAATTTTATGAACAAAGGATAATAATAAACCCATTTATAATTACATCTTTCACATTATGGAAATTCCATAATTATTTTTTATAAACTCTTTATATTCTTTTCAATATGAACTTTTTCACATTCTTCATAATCTAGAATTTTCTTTAAATACATAATTTTATATGAATTATAAATTATTTATAATTTAATTTCTATTATGTAAACATTTTACATAATGTAAATATTATATACTTAATTATTATTTAAACCTTGATTATATCAATTATCAAAACACCTTTTGATGTGGCTTAAGTAATATCCAAATAAATACCCTTTAATTTGAACAATTTCAAATTAATAAATTATGAACTAAACATGAATATTATGAATATTTAATAAATAAACAATTTATTTATTTTCCAATATATGAGACATTTATGAACTATCCATAAATAAATTCTAATTTTAAACATTTTTTTAAATTATCAAGAATATAAACATTTTATATTCTGATCAATATTAACCCTTTCACATTTTATATTAAATTGAATTTATATGATATTTCATGAATTATAAAAATTTTATAATTCAATATCTATTATATATTTTTTATAATCTAAATATCATATATGTTGGAATTTATAAACTCTTTATAAATCACCATATATGATTTCTAAATAAACCATTTATATCTATATCATAAATTATTTCATTTAAATTTTCAAAAGGTTTAAAAAAATATTTTTATAAATTAACCATAAATATTTTATAGTTAATTAATTTATAAAACATTTTTATAAATTTATATAAATATTTCAAAATACCATTTTAATTATTATTTATAAACACACTATTGGAAAACAAGGCTATACCCATGGTTTTGAAAAAATGTTGGGTAGAAATCCCTCAAGATGTTGTCTCAATGTTTTTGGTGTGATTGTGTTTGTTGAAAAAGCTAGATGACCATAAATAAATATGGTTGGAGTTTTTGAAATAGATTTATTTAAAGTGGCGTAATTTCCTAGTGTTTGCCAAATTTTTGGGCCTAAAAAATATGAGTTTATTTTAATGGAAAAGGATGAAAAGGAGTTCACAAAGCACAGTTTGCGGACCGCGAAGCATAGTTCATAGACCACAAAGGAGGTACGTGGAATGGAAAATAGAAATTGTTAAAGGAATATTTTAGCATAGTAGTGTTATACGGACTACAAACCATGCTAGGCAGACCATGTAGGGAAAACAACTTGTAGGAGGCTCTCAATTTGCGGGAAGTTTGTAGTTTGTGGAAGGATCACTATTTACTAAAAGGAGGTGGTGATTTGTGGAACTGAAAATTGTTTTCATTAATAGAATACATAGACCACCACAAAGGATAAAGGTGGTATGAGTACTGCAGAGCATAGTACGCAGTGAAAGCTACACCACATCGAAGTTCTGGGTAATCCAGATTAGCAGGTTTTGTGTATCTATTTGCCTATATAAGGACCCCTAATTAGATCTTTAAGGATAGATAATTTCATTAGAAAGGATAATCCATTAAGAAAGAATTTAGTGAAGTCCTAGGTAGTTCGTGAGGGAGAATTTTGCAAAGGTGGTAGTTCGCGGGGAATAATTTGTGAAATGGGTTTTATGGGGCTCTACAGCTCACAAAGGAAGATGATCTATGGAAGAAGTGGTAATTCATGGAATAAGATATAGTACATGGAATATTAGATGGTATGCGAAAGAGGAGATGGTCCGCATAAGTGGAAATGGTATGAGGAAGGAGGGAAAGTCTATGAAAGTAGGGGAAGTCTATGAAAAAAGAGGTGGTCTATGACGTACTCGCACTATGTGGTGCAAGGAAGTTCGTAGAGGGTGAAATAAAGTTCACATAGAGTTCAAGGAAGTTCACAGAGGGACTAAAATAGTTCTCAAAATCAATTTCCACAAAATAATATTATATGAAAAAGAGTAACTTTAACAAAGCATCTACCTACAGTTGACGATGAATTCATTAGTGATAATGAAGGGACCTCCATGTCTATAAACTATGAGTGAATCTTTTCTAGAGTAGTGAGAAAAGAGGAATAAGGTGATCCTTTCTACCTATAGTGAGCTAGAGAAAGAGACTCAGAGAGTGACCCTTGGGAAAGCAGTGAGCTAAACCTAAACCTTAATAAAGGTAGTGATCCTAGGCATAGAAGTGATCTAGCTAGAACCTTGTAATTTGGTAGTGAGACTTACTGTATTTGGTACATCGACACATTGTTATTGTATGATCCTCGGACATATCCCAATGAGGGTGAACCAAGTAAAATTTTTGTATCTCATGCATTATTTCATTTATGTTCATACATTTCTATGGGGAAGAGAGAGAATAGTGTTTTGTTTAACAAAGAAACAAGATCCAAAGGGGCAGTGGTTTAAATATATCACACCCTGATTCACCCCTATTAGGGTTTTTGACCTAGTGGGGCTAACAAAAAACCATGTCTATAAGTCACCCTTATAACCATGGGATTTTTTTCATAGGAAGGACCTATACTCATAGTTCTCTAAAAACCATGGGAATAGGTTTTGCGAGGGGAAATAAATTTTGTGGGAATGACCTATACCCATGATTCTCCAAAAATTATAGGTATAGGTCACCCCTATACCCATGTTTTTTGTAAACCATGTGAATTGGTTTCGTGGGGTAAAAGGGAAGGCCACAAGAAAACCTATACCCATGGCTTAACCAAACCGTGGGTATATGTTAGCCCATTATTTTTCCATAATAACAAAAATAATAATAAAATTTTAATATAAATCAGTTTTTATATATATAAATGTATATATTTATGAATATAAGAACAAAAAAAATGTTTTACGATAGTGGTAAAGTCAATTTATTATAAGTGGAAGGTGATGGAATCAGTTCCCAGTGGACGATTTTTTTAATAAATAGCCTATACCCACAGTTTGACCAAACCATGAGTATAGGTTAACCCATTATTTTGGCATAATAATAACAATACCAATAAATAATTTAATATAAATAAATTTTTATATATATACATACATACATATATATATTAATATAAGAACCTAAAATGTGTTATATAATAGTGGTAAAGTTGTTGGAGTATAGGCAGAAGGTGCTAGAATCAATTCCCAATGGAAGATATTTTTTTTAATAAAGGACATATACCCACAGTTTGACCAAACCATGGGTATAGATATTTCCATTGATATTATATACACCAATGATTTAAGAACTATGGGTATAGGTGGTCTATACCCACAATTTGGTCAAACCATGGGTATAGGTCTATCTCGATAGCTTATGGACCCACAATTCATAGAACCATGAGTATAGCCTATACCCATAGTTTTCTAGGATATACCCATGATTTTGAACCATGGGTATAGGTAAAGATTCCAGTAGTGACAATTTATAAATAACATAATTCAATTTAAAATTTAATTCTCTTGATTAAAATAAATAATTTATTTATTTTCATAAACAAGAGTAGTATATATGAAATTTTTATATTTTATTTCCAAGCTAGAAAAATCTCATTTTACTATTAAAAATCATTCTTCATGAATCAATAAATGTGTTGATTCATCTAAGAAGCCTACCATTTTATACCACTAATGAGTTCTATATGAACATAATATGGTCATATACAGTGGAAGATAACCCAAACACAGGCAGATCTATCTTCGAGAATCAATGCGTAAATAAACTGTATAAACAATGTACTTAGAAATTGCCAATGGTAGATGATGAAGGAGAGTGCTTGATGAAGATCACGAAGCGGGGAACAAAATCACTCTTCCTCTAGGGGGGGGGGGGTAAATTTACTAATGGATATAAAATCACATCACAAGGATAAACTGATGCTGAAGGGGTGATAACACCTTCATCTTATATGATGAATAATAGTATGAGAGGAAGAGAGAATTGAGAAGGATTTCTCACAATTTTGTTATTACAACAAGAGTAATCACATCCCTTTATATATCTATCCATGACACATTCCATTAAATGAAAACACATCAGAAATAATAAGTTATCTATACAAATTTATTCTCATAATTCATTGAATCCTATTCAATGAGTGGTCAAACAAGATTAAACCATTCATAACATATTGTAACTAATAATACAACCATTTGGAGAAAATAAATATAATATATATATATATATATATTCATTATTGTAATTATTTAAATATACACTTTATATATATAATATAATATCATATATATATATATATTAGCATATATCTAACATAGTTACCCTGAATTTTGAGATTCCACAGAAGATATGGTATGGTAAACATCCTTCTTACCCTCATTTACAAGTATTTATACATTTGAAATTTTAACATATATCCAAAGAGCTTAGGAAGAAGGTATATGTTAGATATACTCCATGCATCTTCATCATCTATGGAGATGAGGAGTTTATATACAAGATTTAGGATTTAAATGAGAAAAAGGTTATTAGAAACATAGATGCCATGTTCCATGAGAACTAGATGACTAAGGACATTCAAAATCCTAAAATTTCTTAAATTGAAAGTGTCAAGGAATCAATTATTGATCCAAAACATGTACCACAACCACCTTCCACTAACAAGGAGAAGGTGCAAGATGATTTATTAGTAGAAAACTAAGAGGCAGTGGAGGAGGATATTGAGAAAGGGGAGACTCAACCCTCTCTACCATAAGTCACATAACCATCAAATGATTTAGGTGATGTTATGCCTCCCAAACCTAAATTTTTTCAAAGACCTTCACAAGAAAGGATTCTGTTAACAAAATATTTGGATTTAGAGTACCTATTGTTGACTGGTGAGGGGGATCTAGAAGGATAATAGGAATTAATGTCTCATCCTAACAAATTCAAGTGGAAATATGCAATAGATGATGAGATGAATTCTTTTATAAAGAACCAGACACGTGACTTGGTGGAACTACCCAAAGGTAAGAAGGAACTAATAAACAAATGGGTGCTTAGACTGAAGAAGGATGACAATAAAAGGAAGTCAGGCATAAATACCAGTTAGGGGTCAAGGGATTCCTTCAAAAAAGGAGTTGACTTTGAAAACATCTTTTAAACTATGGTGAAGATGAATTTAATCTGATTTATTTTCAAATTGGAAGCTATCTTGGACCCGGAGCTTGAATAGATAGACATGAAGACAAAATTTCTTCATGGTGAACTATCTGAAGATTGTAACTGATGATAAAACTGTTCAGGGAAAATAAACATATATCAAATATATGTATATATATATATTATTGAAATTATTTAAATATACACTTTATAAATATATATAATATAATATAATATTATATATATATATATATATTAGTGCATATCTAATAATCTCCCACTTGCATTAAAATACCGTAAGGAATTTATGCATAACTTCACAACTCTTTGGGAATCCATCAACACTCTTTTGGATATGGTTTTTCATTAAACTCTCTTCATTTTGAGAAAAAAAATTCCAAAATTTTATCCTTATCCAAGGTCCTAACTATGTGAGCCTATGGTTATTAACAATGTTGAAAACAATTATGAAATATATATTTCATAAATGTAATAAAAAGATAGGACTCTAGTAAAACATCAGTGCTACTTAAGCTACAAAGGGGTTTGGTGAGATCTCTATCAAACATAATCATATCTATATATGAACATGTACACTATGATATGTATCATATCATCATATTTATCTTATATAATCCATTTTTCCATGACATAGAGTGACCACTAGACATGGAACATGTCAATATAGTATTAACCTCTCATCATTTTCTTGACTCTTAAAAAAAGACTAACCAAGTGTATAAATACATCACATGTCATTAATATATTTAATAAGTACATCATATGTCACTTATATATGTAGTTAAACACATCAAATGTGAAACAACTAATCTTGTACATGCATTTCCTCAATTTAATTCAATCAAGGACCATATGTCTTTTCTTTTTATACAAGTGGATAAATCTCATCTTGTTAGCACTCCAACTGACGACATGATTAGAAATATACCCAACCATCCTCTTATTAGCTAAGTTCATATGTTTACATGCATAATTAGGGTATTAAAGTATTAAGTTTCTCATACTGGGTATCTCACCAACCTAAGGTAAGAATGGTTGATAATAATCATACACCCCTAAGTATATCTATGACCATATTAAATTCCATGAGATATACTTTAGTGGATCAGTCTAAGTAATAACTCTCTAATTATTACCTCAAGAATATATTCTTTAATATCTTATATAAAACCCTTTGTAACAAATATAAGAATTTATTCTGGATAACCTTTACATATCATCACAACCCATTATACACCATGATGATCATCATTTAGAGGAAAATCAATGTTTTTACTTTGAGGGAATATTTATCAGTCAACTGTTCATGTAAAATAAAGATACAACACACATGAATGAATGATAAATAGAGATTGACTTTATTATAAATACATGATATTTTTACAACCATTCCATCTAGTCTCTTAATAGATTTTACATGACACTCATGTAGTTTCTTCTGTAATGGATTTAAAACATTATATCCAAATGTAATCAATGTCACATCCCTATGAGACCATCTAATAAAATAATCCCACTAACCACTTAGTGAGTGAAATTTATGAAGAAATATAGTTTGAATAATGGTGAGACATAGGAATCATATTCCTTAAGTTCAACTCTTTAAGATTATATTCAAACTCCTTAACTTTACAACATCAAATGTAATAATTTTATATTCTTTTGTCTACTTAGAACTCTTTTTATGTATATCATCACCATATTTGGAACCTTTTACATTAAATTTTTCCTTGAATTCCTTTTGTAACTAATGTAACTATTTACAGTATCACTACTAGGACATCCTAAACTCTTTAGGGATAAAGTGATGTCAACTTTATTATGAAAACTAATGTAAATTTTTACATTTTTCTTTACCACTATACCCTAAAATATTTTAGGATCAATTGATAACACTAGTTTATTGTAACTAATGTAACTATTTACAATTTTACTTACCTATATACCCTAAAATATTTATAGGATATATAGTCTAATGCTTTGATTATTAAATTGTTTAATACTTTATAGAATAGTGATGTTCACTTGTTATGGTAACTAAATGTAACTCTTTACATTTTTATCCATCATATCCTAAACTCTTTTAGGATAAATTGACATTCACTTCATTTTGGTAAACATATGTAACAATTTACATTTATATTTACCATTATTTCCTAAAACTTTTAATAAATCAAGTGAATTTAAATAAACTTTCATCATAGTGATATTTACTTTATCATAGTAACTAAATGTAACCATTTACATTTTTATTTATTGTAACTCTTTAGGATAAAATGTAAATGAACCATAAATCTGGTAAAATATTTTTTTTTGTAAACTTTGAACTTATCTAAGTTCAAACATACTCTCACAAGCCTCTTAAGCATCATATTCAATTTATAATATCTTTTTAAGACTCAACACAATCTACTTTGTGTGTTTTAAGAAATAAAATTTATTTTCTTTTAGTAAGAATACAAAACAAATAAACTATTGTTTTCTATATAATATATGGTATTATATGTGTTTGGAAGATTCTATCTTGGAAATAAGACTTTATTAATATATACCACCAATGGGTGTTTGGAACACATTCCCTCATATTTTAATAAACATCAGGATAAATCCTTTATCCTAGATATACAATTTTATCCATATCTTCTTCTCAATTTTTTTATATAAATTGATGATTCATAAAACATTTTTATTCATTTTATTATCTCAAAACAATACTTTGTTATCAATCATACTCTATTATCATATAAGAGAAGTGATATTAAGATACACATATTTTACTTATATTCATCTGAGCTTGACACATTCCTTTACATTCAAATTCTTGATCTAGTAAATGTTTACTTCATCACTTGAATAAAAACTACAAGCTCAATCAATTATTAATTTTATTTTGAACTCCTATATTTTTTAACACTTAATAAACAACATTCAGTATCACATACCCTTCAAAATCAAATAATTAGTTCTTATAACATTAACCCCTAACATGGACATTCCATGGAGTTCCCAAACCCCTTCAGGTATTTTAGATAACCCCATATGATGGAATCATCACTTCTTCCTGATAATACCTTCATATTACAAATAACCTTTAATAGAATATTAAAGAAATATTATTGGACTTTCAAACATTTCCTCTTCCATTTTTTGAATATTTATCTCTTTGTATTATTTATACAATACTAGAACTTAGACATCATATGCCTAATTAATATATTCTCAACACTTTGGGAATATTAGGTAAACTTTTCTTGAATTCATTCATCTTATCGAAAAATTTTCATAAATGAAAATAGGATAAATTCCCTAACCAGATCAAGTCTTATAGGAAATATTCAGTATTTTCGAACATATTCAATCATATTGAAAATCATGGACATAACCTAGAATATTGAGTATATGAGACAAGAATATTACTTTATTCGTTTAGAATTTAATGATTTAGAAACCCAAATAAATCATTCCATGCTTCCACAAGAATGTTTATTTTCTTATTGAATAACTTCAACACTTGGTTTCTAAGGAAGGAATTATTCTAACTCATAGAATATTTATCTTACTCAAAAAATTTTCTCAATATACCAGTACTACGAATTTCTTACTTTAATATTCTCATTTAAAGTATTAATATAAAGTTTTGTTTAACAATAAAAATTCATTTATCTATAATAGAAATTCTTATTATATGGATATCATTTCTTATATCTTTTCATTAAGTAATTTTATTGAAATTTCTCCCATTAAAATTGTTGACCCCATATATCATATCCATTTAGTGTTCCAAGATCTATATTTCACTAAGAAATGAGTTTTCTTGGGTGTTCCTATCATCAATTAATTATTTAGGTAGGGAATAATCCCAACCGCAACAATTGTGACTCTTGGATAGTTGAGAAAATAACCCTTTATCCAAAATACATCAAATGGATTCACTCAAGTCCATTCCTCTAGTATCCTTATCAAGTATTTCCAAGCTAAGTATGATCCAAAGAAAACATAAAAAACATATTAACAAGGGAAAATGTAGGGGAACCCTAAAAAGGGATAACCTACCCAAGGATGATCTGGTGTCACCCATTATTTTTTTCCTTACACAAGATAATTCAAGGAAAACCTACAAAAGCAGAACCTACCCATTTAAATGATTGGGGTCTTGAAAAGTTTCTCTTTGGAAGGAATATCACACTTATATATGTGGGTTTTTTTTAAGGTCTCACAAATTTAATATAAATCATATGAATATTAAATTAATAAATATTATATCATATGAAATAATTATCTTCTCATGTTTTATTCCCTTTTTTTATGCATGCTTCTAATTATTTACTTTTGGAATCCCTATTAAAATCAAAAAATTAATGTGTTCACACCACATCAATGTGTAACTCTTTACACAACCCAAAATTTTGTGTTAATCACTTAAAAAAAGTCAAGTATATCTATAAATATCCAAATGCATCATATGTGTAAGGTACATGAACGCTTCATATAAAGGCATAGAGTTATATGAGATTGACAAACTCTACATAAGTAAGACCGAAGCAATAGACGACCAAAACCATTCACTTTCCTAGCTAAGGTAGGACTCCAAGAAAGTAGGTGGTCTCACCCTAAGTCCCTCTACCTAGGGATACATTACTCAAGATAGAATTCAATCTGTGAAAAATCTAACACCTAATATGCACAAATTATTCCCAATAACTACTCTCAATCTTATAAATAAAATTAAAAAACAAGGTCAAGGTAGATGAAAAATAGATTTTATGATATCAAACCTAGAATGATATTCAAGGCTTTATCCTAGAAGCAATTCATCATATAAAATTTGGAATACAATTATTTATAATATAAATAATTTATAACTATGAATAAAACATGGAATAAACTTTAAATAAATAAACAGTTCAAATATTTAAACATGAGATAAACATTTATAAACTATTTCATAAACAAAGGATAATTATAAACCCATTTATAATTTCATCTTTAACATTATGGACATTCCATAATTTTTTATATAAACTCTTTATATTATTTTTAATATGAACTTTTTCATATTCCTCATAATATTGAATTGTCTTTTAAATACATGATATTATATAAATTATAAACTATTTATAATTTAGTTTCTATTATTCGAACCTTTTACTTAATGTAAATATTATATAATTAATTATTATTTAAACCTTGATTATTTAAATTATCAAAACACCTTTTGATGTGACCTAAGTAATATCCAAATAAATCCCCTTTAATTTGAACAATTTCAAATTAATAAATTATGAACTAAACATGAATATTATGAAAATTTCATAAATAAAAAATTTATTTATTTTCCAACATATGAGACATTTATGAACTATTCATAAATAAATTCTAATTATAAACATTTTATAAATTGGCAAGAATATAAATATTTTATATTCTTATCAATAAGAACCCTTTCAAATTTTATATTAAATGGAATTTATATGATATTTCATGAATTATAAAAATTTTATAATTCAATATATATTATATTTTTCTTATAATCTAAATATCATATTTGTTGGAATTTATAAACTCTTTATAAATCACCTTTTATGATTTCTAAATAAAACATTTATATATATATCATAAATCATTCCATTTAATTTATCAAAAGGTTTAAAAATATATATATATCAATTATACATAAATATTTTATATTTAATTAATTTATAATTTTTTTTATAAATTTATTTAAGTATTTCAAAATAAATTTTTAATTATTATTTATAAAAACACTACTGGAAAATAAAGAAAATTCCCACAGTTTTGGAAAAAATGTTGGAAAAAAATATCTTAAGGTGTTGTCTCGGTGTTTTTGGGGTGAGTGTATTTGTTGACAAAGCTAGATGACCATGAATCAATATGATTGGTGTTTTCTAAGCAGATGTGTTTAAGGTGGCATAGTTTCCCAGTGTTTTCCAAATTTTTGGGTCTCAAAATCGGGAGTTTGTTTTAATGGAAAAGGAAGATTTTTCTACAAAGGAGTTCGTGAAGCATAGTTCGTGGACTGCATAGCATAGTTCGTGGATCGAAAATGAGGTACATGGAATGGAGAAGAAAAATTGGAAAAGAAATATTTCATCATAACAGTACTATGTAGACTGCGAACTGTGCTACATAGACCGCATAGGGAAAACAGTTCACGAGAGCCTCTTAGTTCACAGGAAGTTCATATTTTATGGAAGGCTTGTAATTTCTAAAAAGGAGATGATGATTTATGGAACTAAATAAGGTTTTAATTCATAGAAGACATTGGCCACTATAAAGGATAAAGGCAGTATGAGGACCTCATAGCACAGTACACAGTGAAGGCTATACTAAATCAAAGTTTTGGGTAATTCAGATTAGAGGGTTTTTTGGATCTATTTTCCTATATAAGGACCCCTAATTAGATATTTAAGGAGAGACAATTTCATTATAAAAGATCATCACTTCAGGAAGAATTTGGTGAAGTCCGAAGTAGTTTGTGAGGGATAATTCTGTGAAGGAGGTATTTCGTAGGGAACAGTTTGCGAAATGGGTTTTGTGGGGCTCTACATCTTACAAAGGAAGATGGTCCATGGAAGAAGTGGTGGTACATGGAAGAAGTTGTGGTCTGCGGAAGATGGGAGGATCTACAGAAGAGGAGTCGGTCCGCAAAAGTAGGGGCAGTCAGTGGAAGCAGGGGTGGTCCGTAGAAGTAGGGGTAGTCTGAAGAAGTATGGGTGGTCCGTGGTGCAAGGCAGTTCATGGAGGGCGTAAGAAATTTCACAGAGAGTTCAATGAATTTCACAGAAGGACTAAAACAATTTGCGAAGATAGTTTTCACAAACTAACAGTATGTGGAAAAAAGTAACTTCAATAAATCATCTACCTACAGTTTATTGTGTATTCATTAATGATAATAAAGGGACCTACATATCCATAAACTGTGATTGGATCCTTTTTAGAGAAGTGAGAAAAGGATGAGGAAGAAGCTGATCCTTTCCATCGACAGTGATCCAGATAAAGAGACTCACGAGTGAACCTTGGGAATGTAGTGAGATAACCCTAGACCTTGTTAAGGTAGTGAGCTAGTGCATATAAGTGATCTAGCCCAAACCTTGTAATTTGATAGTGAGACTTAGTAGATTTGGTATATCATCACATTGCTATTGTATGCTCCTTGGACATAGTCCAGTGAGGGTGAACCATGTAAAATTGATGCGTCTCATGCATGATTTAATTTCTGTTCATACATTGCTATGAGAAATAGAGAGAAGAGTGTCTTATTTAACAAAGAAACAAGATCCAAAGGGGTTGTGGTTTTAATCTATCATACCCCGATTCACCCCCCTCTCAGGGTATTTAGCCTAGTGGGGTTAACATAAAACCATGGTTATAGTTCACCCCTATAGCCACAGGAAAAACAAATTTTCAGAAAGGTCCTAGACCCACGGTTCTCCAAAAACCGTGGGAATAGGTTTTATGGGAGGAAAATAAATTTCTTGGTAAGGACCTATACCCATTTTTCTCAAAAAACTATGAGTATAGGTTAACCCTATACCCATGTTTTTTTTCAACCGTGTAAATAGGTTTCATGAGGGAAAAATTCACAAGAAGACCATGGGAAAACCTATACCCATGGTTTAACCAAACCGTGGGTATAGGTTGGCCCATTATTTTTCCATAATAATAGCAATAATAACAAATAATTCAATATAAATCAATTTACACACACACACACACACACACATATATATTTGAATATAAGAACAAAAAATATGTTGTAGGATAGTGGTAAAGTCATTGTATTATAAGTGGAAGGTGCTAGGATCAATTACCAATGGATGAATTTTTTAAAATAACTTATAACCACAGTTTGACAAAATTTTGGGTATAGGTTGACCCATTATTTTTGTATAATAGTAAAAATAATAATAATAACTCTAATATAAATAAATTATATATATATATATATATATAATAAAAAAAAATTTGTTATAGGATAATGGTAAAGTTGTTGGAGTATAGGCGGAAGGTGTTGGAATCAATTCCCAATAGAGGATATTTTATTTTAATAAAGGACCTATACCCACGGTTTGAAAAAACCATGGGTATAGGTATTTACATTGAAACTGTCTCCACTAACAGTTTAAGAACTGTGAGCATAGGTCAACCCCAACGGATCAAGCACACACGGTTCATATAACCGTGGGAATATCCTATAACCATAGTTTTTGGGCTATACCCATGGTTTTGAACCATGGGTATAGGTAGAGATTCCATTAGTAACAATTTATAAATAACATAATTCAATTAAAAATTTAATTCTATTGATTAAAATAAATAATTTATTTATTTTCATAAAAAAGAGTAATATATATAAAATTTTCATATTTTATTTATAGGCTGTAAAAATATCATTTTACTATTAAAACATATTTTTAATAAATCAATAAATGTGTTGATTCATCAAATAAGACTACCCTCTGACACCAATAATGATTTTTTTATGAACATCAAATGGTCATATATAGTGTAAGATAAACCAAACTCAGGTAGATCTATCATTGAGAATCAATGCGTAAATAAACTATATAAACAGTCTACCTAGAAATCACCAATGGTAGTTGATGAAGGAGAATGCTTGATGAAGATCACGAAGTAGTGAACAAAATCAATCTTCCTCTGAGGGGGGGTGGGGAACACTGACCAATGGATCTGTGATCATATCACAAGGATGCACAAATGTTAAAGGGGTGCTAGCACCTTCGTCTTAAATGATGAACAATAGTATGAGAGGAAGAGATAATTGAGAATGCTTTCTCACAATTGGGTTATCATAAGAGGAGGTATCACATCCCTTTATATATATATCAATGACATGTTCCATTAAATGAAAATACATTTTCCATAATAATTTATCTATATACATTTATTCCCATAATTTATTAAATCCTATTCAATGAGTGGTCAAACAAATTAAACCATTCATAATGGATTCTAACCGATAATAAAACCATTTGGGGAAAATAAATAAATAAATAAATATATTATTGTAATTATTTAAATATACACTTTATATATGTAATGCCCCAACCCTAGTTGTCCGAAACTAATGCATTATTTTATTACATTAGCATGATTTTTAGAAAGTTGTATCCTGAAGGAATGAATAGTTTAGTAGTTTTAGAAAACTAGATACATACATAAGTTTAAAATTACAATTTGAAATGAAATACATAATAGTAATTCTATTGGGAACATCTATGACTCCTAAATTATCCCTACAATTCATTTATAACATTCATCTTCGAAACCTATGGAAAATAAAACATAATGGGTGAGCTCAAATGCTCAGTAAGGGTAAGTAATACATCAAAAGTTATTATAAACATAAACACTAATCATGGTGAAAAACTACAAACACATGACTTTAAAAAATATACTTGATCATAGTGTGGTAGGAATACAAGATGATAAAATAATGTCATAAAAAATGATCATAAGAGTATGGAACATAACCATTGATATTCTACTAGTAAAATAGTCACATGGTTTATCAATTATTAATATCAAAATTAGGGAATGAATAATATGGGATGTTTGAATCATACCATCAAGGCCTCATCCAATACATCTGAAAATGATTAAGGCCTCAGCCAAAACCATATCTGAAAATGGGCAAGGCCTCAACCAAGTCCATAACTATTTTGTATCATGAGACCTACCGATGCATATAGGGGATATAAAGTTTCCCACACATCACTTACTAGTCCAATACATTCCTCTTATGGATGAGGTTAAACATAAATGACATATACATTAATATTGAAACTAACATATGAAATGTAAATAACTTTCCCCAATCATTAAACAAAAACACAAACCATTCAGAGTAATATGGTGATTGGTATCAAGAAAGCACATCCATAGACAAAATAATCACAATCCATTCAATAAAATATGGTATATTATATCATAAAATATTAATCCCATTTAAACATAATAATAAACAATAATGTTGAAATAGATGAAAATACTATTATAAAATCATCGCGTAATTCTTGATAAAAATACTCTTTTACTTTGAAAAGAAGAGTTCTTTTGAAAAAATATTTGTAGAAAACCAGAAGTGAAATAATATAGTTTTTCCATAATAAAATTAGTAATTTTATAAAAATAGTGTTGTATTAAAACAGATTATAGAGTGTCCTTGAAAATAGGTAAGAATTTGAGAAGTTCCCGTGAACCGGGCTTGTTTATCGGGATTTTTTTAAAAGATCCTTTTAAAACTTGTAACTACCCACAAAAGGAAGAATGATTCTATTTGGTAAAAATATATAGAAAATTAACACATAATTAATGAGTAATAAATAAGAATAATTACTAATTTCATTGAGGTAAGTAGAGAATAATAGTTACCTGAAAGAAAATGGAGGTTCGGGTAGAAAATCCTTACCCTATGTCTAAATGTATTCTGCACTTGACCTTAATGTCCTAGATAATCAAAGTAATATATTAATTAATTAATTAAAAACCTTATATACATATATTTGATTCATTATAGTTTTATTAAGTTCATTTATGTTCTTATTTATAAGTTATAATATTTAATTCTGTCGTTCTGAAGTGTTCATTTTCCTTGATTTCATGATTAGTCCGCTTGATTATAAGTAATGGAGTTCATGTGGAATGGATATAATTCTATAAAATTGAAATTATATATTATTAATTAACATACATGAGTTTAAATGGTTATATATATATATATATATCCTTTGGTTATATGGTATGAGGATGAATCAATAGATAAGACATTTAGTGATAATCATTTAGATTTTTACGACGGTTTTTCGATCACAACGAACCAGTTTTGTTCTATTATTCAATATCATGTATAAATTATGGTCCCATAATCATTAAATAAGATATAATAAATATTTTATAATCTAGTTAAATCATAAAATTGGTTTCATAACCAGCTTTGAAGAAGAAATTGAAGAACAAAACTTCATCGTCCATGAAGGTTGCAAATTGGCACCTCCCGGATAATGATTTCATTTATAAAATAAAAGAGAGAGAGTAAGGAGATTGATAATGGTTATTACATTAAAATGATATAATTATATTATATAGATGATACTATAGTTATAAAGATTAATTAGACATAATAGGTTAGGAGAGAATAATAAAATAAAGAACTTAAAAAGAAATTGAATGGAAAATGGAAGAGGATTTTACCTCTTGAAATATACTCCTTGAGAACCTCCTTAAGGGAAGGGGTTTTGGTCTTTTGGAAATACCAATAGATCTTGTATGTGGGGAGAGACCAGGGAAGAGTATTTGGGCATAAATTTTAGAAACTTCAAGTCTTAGAGGAGTGAAGAGAAGAGGGAGTGATGGGTGGTTTTTATAGTGGAGGAGAGGGGTGTTTTTTGAATATCTTATTCATTATTTTATTATTTTGTTCAAGAAAATAAATAGTGTAGATTCTTGTGACCAAAAATAGTAATAATTACATGTGATTTTGAACCAAGTGTACTTACATCATCCATACATCACCCATGACTCAATAAATCATGTATTTAACATTTATCATAAATTATCGCATTTTACTATTCACAAAATTGAAGTATTTTAAAAAAATACCCAAAATTAACCATAACCATTTTTTGACACGTAGAATTAAAAAATGGATGCCATTTTATCAAAATAATTTTCTAAATATGTGAAATTTATTTTTTAAATAAAATCATTATTTACATGAAAAATACAGATTTTAAATTTAAAACTGATTTTATAATACTTCCAAAAATTAATTTAAGTCTTATAAAGTTATACTAAAATCATAAGAAAACAAAATATTTATTTAGGAATACATTTTATGAAAATTAATTTTATTTTAATTCAATTTATTAATTTAAAATTTTAATTAAAAATTTATTACTCATGAAAATAACAACAATTAATTATTAATTTTTAAAATATTCACTCTCATTTATAAGGTGACTAAATTTTATTTATACTTACATGGGTGAGTTTACTATTCATAAGGATCATATTACTAATCATAAGGGTACATTACTATTCATAAGGGTCAAGTTACTATTCATAAAAAATGTAAGTTGATCCTATGAGACTCTAAATATCTTACTGATCATAGCTGTGTATGTCCATTTTTTGAAATTAAAAACATAAAAGTAGAAAAATTATATCCAAAGGCTAGGTTACAACTATATCCTATAAATAACACAGTGTTTGTTTCACAGAGACTTAGTGTTGCATGCATTCTATATTAAATTTATTTTTAAGTTCTTGGCGTGTTACATTCTCCCCTCTTTACAAAAATTATATCCTAAAAATTATAGAATGTTACCTCATAAAAATATTTGGGTAGTTCTTCATCATAAGCTCCTCAAGATCCCACATTGCCTCTTCAATTTTATGATTTTTTCAAAGTACCTTTACCAGCCGAGTTATCTAATTCCTCAACACCTGTTCTTTAGTGTCCAGAATCCGAATAGGCTCTTCATAGTAAGATAATTCAGGTTCCAATTCTATAACTTTAGAAGTGAGTATATGTGTTGGGTCTAGCATTAAATTTCTCAATAATGATATTTGGAACACATTGTGTACATTAGAATGGCTGGGAGGCCTTTCCAAACAATAATCCACAACTCCAATTCTCTCTAGAATTTCAAAAGGTCCAATGTACTTGGGGCTCAATTTCATTTTTTTCCAAATCTTATAACACCCTTCCATGGTGATACTTTCAAGAAAATGTGATCTCCCACTTGAAATTCAAAATCCTTCCTTAGATTATCAGCATAGCTCCTTTTCCTTCTTTGGGATGCTTTGATAAGGGTTTGAATAGTCTTTAACTTTACTATTTTTTTCTCCATAAGCTCTGGGTCTACAAGCTTCCTTTCACCAACTTTATCCCAACATGTTGGTGTCTAACATTTCTTTCCATACAATTCCTCATATGATGCCATTTGAATACTCTAATGTAAACTATTATTGTAGGAAAAATCCACCAAAGGTAAATACTAATCCCACATACCTTGAAAATCAAGTGAGCATGATCTCAACATGTCCTCTAAAGTTTGGATCGTCCTTTTTGGCTGCCTTTCAGTTTGAAGGTGATAAGCAGTACTCAAATGAAGTTTGGTATCCAAATATTTCTGAAGAATTTTCTAGAATTTAGATGTAAATCGCGTATCATGACTAGACACAATCGAGAGAGGTTCCCCATGAAGTCTTACAAATTCATTAATAAAAATTAGTGCAAGGAGATCCAGTGGAAAATCCTCTATTATGGCAGGGAAATGTGCATATTTGGTGAGTCGATAAACAATTACCCATATCGCATTATTCATTCCTATATTTTTGGGTAATCTGGTGAAAAAATCCCTAGTAATATCATCCCATTTAAATTTAGGAATAAGTATAGGTTGCATGACTCTTATAGGATGTTGTCTTTAGGTCTTCACTTGTTAACAGAAAAAACATCTTGATACATAATCAACAATTTACCACTTCATGTTGTTCCACAAGAAATGTTCAAATATATATACATCTTAGTGCTACCTGGGTGTATAGAGAAATTTGAACGATGAGTATCACCCAATAACTCCCTTTTTAGCTTGAGTATAGCGGGAGCACAATGTCTCTTCCCAAATTTCACAATTCCACCTTCATACAAGAAGTTTTCCAACTTCCCATCACTCACAACATTAATTTTCTTTTGAATATTCTCTTCATCAGGTTGACAACATTTAATCCTTTCAAATAAAGATTTTTGGGAAACAAATTGATGATGTTTCACCTTTGATAATTCCCATATCCATCCTCGCTAGATCCATGTACATAGGATCCTTCTCAATTCTCATTTTTTTAGAACTCCATGATCCTTCCTGCTCAATGCATCAGCTACCTTGTTTTCCTTTCCTAGGTGTTAGTGTATGGAATAATCATAATCCTTGAGTATCTCAAGTCATTTCCTTTTCCTCATGTTGAGTTATTTCTATTAGAAGATATATTTTAAGCTCTTGTGATCTGTATATATCTCACACCTTTCACTATAGAGATAGTGTCTCCATATATCTAAAGAAAAGATAAAAAATGCTAACTCAAGATCATGAGTTGGATAATTCTGTTCATGAATTTTTAACTACCTTGATGCATAGGCAATAACTCTATCATTCTTCATAATGACACAATCAATTCCTTACTTTTATACATCACTATAGATCACAAGTCCACTATTTTTTGATGGTAGATTCAGGATCAAAAAATTCACTAATATTCTCTTCAATTATTCAAAACATTCTTCACATTATTTTATCCATACTAACATAACCCCTTTATGAGTATGCTTGGTCAATGGGTTAGATAATTGAGTGAAGTTCTAAACAAAACACAGATAATAACCTGCTAAACCAATAAAACTACGTACCTCAGTTATGTTCGTTGGTGCGGGCCATTCACGAACTAATTTTGTCTTTGTAGGATCAACTAAGATTCCATCCTTAGAGACAATATGGCCCAAAAAATAAACTGTTTGAAGCCAGAATTCACTTTCTAAACTTCCCATATAATTCATTTCTTATAGGATTTTTCATAATAATACACAATTGATTCTCATGATCTTAGTAGCTTTTGGAGTATACCAAGATATCATTAATAAATACCACAATAAAGTCATAAAAATATTCCTTGAAAACTCTATTCAGTAGATCCATGAAAACATAGGGTGCATTAGTCAGTCCAAAAGGCATTATTGTAAACCCATAATGCCCATACATAGTTTGAAATACTGTTTTATAATATCTTTCATCCTCACACACAATTTATGATATCCATATCGAAGGTCAATCTTAGAAAAATATTGTACTCCATAAAGTTGATCAAATAAATTGTCAATATGAAGTATAAGATACTTGTTATTTATCATAATAGAATTGATCTCATTGTATTCAATGCATAGACTCATATATCCATCTTTTTTCTTAATAAAAATAACAGGAGCTCCCCATGGAGAAACACTAGGGAGAATAAACCCCTTACTACTCAACTTATCTAGGTGTTTATTTACCTAAACTAATTGCGTTGTGGCGATTCTATAAGGAGTCTTTGATATAGGCCTTGCACCAGGGATTAAATCAATAGAAAACTCAATTTCCTGCTCTGAAGGATGTCCATGTAAATCCTCTAGAAACACATCAATGTATTCTTGCACAATAGGTACATACTCAATTCAAAGACTTCTTCCCTCACTCATAGATATTGTTTTCTTTTCCCCCTAAAGAATTTAATTCAGTAGAGCTACTAGGGGTGGATCTAGATAAGAATCAAATGACGAGGTTTCTACTCTAAAGATAATGAATTCTATATAATTCTCAAAAATTGCAACTTCCTTCTTCCTACAATAGATTTTTACATCATAATTTTAAATCCAATCCATACCAAGGATTATATCAAATCCAACCAAGAGTATGATGATAAAATCAGTAGATAAAGAACATTTATATGCCATAATAAGAACTACCTAACACATCTTTGTTGCAATGATACTTCCCTTAGGAGTTTTGACTGAAAAATACATTATTAAATCAAATTGGAAATATATAATTTCCTTAGAAAACTAGGAAGATATAAAATAATGTGACAATATAGAATAAAATAAGGAATTGGATACATTTTAGGTAATGATTAAAGTACCTTCCACTACATCATTAGGAACTTTAACCTTGGCGGTTGTGATCAAATAAGCCAAGCCTTGATCCCTTGTCCTTTTATGAGGCACAATTACTTGACACTTTAGAAAATAATTAACAGTGTCCCATACCCATTAAATTATAGAATTGAACTTTAATAACTTCTTTCTTTCCCTTACAATCACCAGCATGATGGTATTTCTGTCCACACATGTAGCACACTTCTTTTCCATTTAAGTAGGCACCGGGGTGTTTCCTTCCCACAAGTATCACATGTTGGAAAACTCCCCTTTTTATTCTTCCATTTATCCATTATTTCCTCCACCAACCTATTATTCTTCTTCTTACCCTTAAATTTATAAGACTTAGAGAGAATTATTTCTATATCTTGATAGCACATGAGACAATATCTTCATATGGTTAAAAACTTCAGGATACTAGTTCTTTTAAAAGGAATGGTTTAAACCATAAAATAATTGATCAATATTGATCCTTAGATTACTTATATATTCTATGTCATGCCTTGATTTCCTTGTGAATTTAGATTTATACTTTGTAACATTCTCATCTATTTTTTTCATTAGATTTAGAAACTGCCTTTCCATATCTGCTCACTATTCACGAGGAAAGTATTTTTCTAAGAATATTTTATTAAAATACCTCCATTACATATTTTAAATCTCTTACTCCTCCTTTTTGTTTTGAATTAATGACCAACATTGATTAGAATCTCCAGATAGATTATAACCTTCCATGATAAATTTCTCCATTTCGTTACTTCTCGAAGTGAGAAATATCTTTTCTAAGGAACTTATCCACTACTTTGCTACAAATGGGTTTGTATTCCCATTAAATGATGGAGGATTTTGTTACATAAATAAGTCTAAAATTGATCCTACACATTGTGGATCAGGATGTGCCATACAGGTAAGGTTATTGTTCATAAACTGAGTAAGTTGTCCCAGTATAGTTATCAGTTGCTTAACACCAGTCACAACATCATTATCCCATATGGGATGGAAATCCTTACATGGGATATTCACATTAATTCAATTTCCATTCCTTCCACTAAGATCCATTTTTAAATAATGACATACACTATATTAGGTTATGAATCATAATGTATAATCTCAACTAGAAAAAATACTTAACATAAATTAAAATCACATGCATAGCTAATCTCATAATCATAGACATGGTTTATTTGAGGAAAAATTTACTTTTAAACCCTTCATTATGGATTTTAAAGAAAATGTGAGTTATCCTAAGCATATCCCATGGGAGTTTCAAACTAGGTGCACAGTAATCCTCATTGTTGTGTACCAGGTTACCCTAAGTCAAGCTCATAACACCTTTTCAGAGTTGTTACTCCTAGGTACATCTATTCTAGAATAACATCCACTTGTAGTATCCAAACATGGATTTATTTTCTAGGAATATCCACACAATATCATCCTCACCAAAATTATAGGATGTTCTTGTATTCTTATCCTCAAAGTCTACCTTATGGTTTTGTTCCCAATATACATTTTTCAAATCTAGTTTCAAAGTTTTCTATTAAAATTCATCTGATATCAACTGTAACACCCCGAACCCAATTTCCTAGAGTCAGTGCATTATTTTATTACATTGGAATGATTACAAGAAAGCTATATCCTGAAGGAACTAATAGTTTAGTATTTTTGGAAAATCACATAAATACATAAATTCAATATTACAAATTTAAAATGAAAAAATAATATATATTCGATTGGGAACATCTATGACTCCTAAATTGTCCTTGCAAGTCATTCATAATATTTATCTTTGCAACCTAGGTAAAATAAAACATAAGAAAGGTGTGATCTTATATGCTCAGAAAGGGTGAGTAATACATATAAAGTTATCATAAACATAAACACTCGGAATGGTGAAAAACTAAAAACACATGCCTTTAAAAAAAATTCTTGAGCATAATGTGGCAATAATAAAAGATGATAAAATAATTCCATAATAAATGATTAGAAGAGTATGGAACATAATAATTGATATTATAATAGTTGAATAGTCACATGATTTATCAATTACTAATATCAAAATGAGGGAATTAATAATGCAGGACATCTAAATCATACCATCAAGGCCTCGACCAATAAATCTGAAAATGATTAAGTCCTTTTCCAAAACCATATCTGAAAATGGGCAAGGCCTCAGCTAAGTCCATATCTATTTTGTCTCACGATACCTACCGATGCATCAAGGGGATATAGAGGGAAACAACCTTCAATTAATAGTCCAATACATTCCTCATATGAATGAGGTTAAACATAAACAACATGCACATTCATATTGAAACTAACATATGAAATGTAAATAACTTTCCTGAATCATTAAACATAAACACTATCCATTAAGAGTAATATGATGATTGCTATCAAGATATCACATCCATAGTAAAACTAATAATAAACCATTAAATAAAATATGGTAGATGATATCATAAAATACTAATCCTAGTTAAACATAACAATTATTAAGAGTGTTGAAATAGATAAAAATAATCTTATAAAATCATCGCGTAATTCTTGAGAGAAATACTCTTTTACTTTGAAAAGAAGAGTTCTTTTGAAAAAATAATTGTATAAAACCATATTTAAAATAAGATAGTTTTTCCATAATAAAATTAGTGATTTTATAAAAATAGTAGTGTATTAAAATAGATTATAGAGTGTCCTTGAAAATAGGTAAGAAATTGAGAAGTTCCCTTGAATTGAGCTTGTTTATCATGATTGTTTTTGAAAGATCTTTTTAAAACATGTAACTCCCCATAAAATAAAGAAGGATTATATTTGGTACACATATATAGAACATTAAAAACTAATTAATTAGCATTAAATAATAATAATTAATAATTTCATTGAGTTAAGTATATAATAAGAGTAACCCGAAAGAAAATGGAGGTTCGGGTAGAAAATCCTTACCTTATGTCCAAATGTATTCTGCACTTGACCTTAATGTCCTAGATAATCAAATTAAATCATTTAATTAATTAATTAATAACCTTATATACATATATTTGATTCATTTTAATTTTATTAAGTTCATTTATGTTCTTATTGATAAGTTATAAGATTGAATTCCGTCATTATGGAGTGTTCATTTTCCTTGATTTCATGATCGGTCCGCTTGATTATAAGTAATGGAGTTCATGTAGAATGGATATAATTTCCAGAATTAAACTTATATATTATTAAATAACATCTAGGAGTGTAAATGGTTATATATATCCTTTGGTTACATGGTATTAGGATGAATCAATAGATAAGACATTTAGTAATAATCGTTTATATTTTTATGAAGGTTTTTCAATCACAATGAACTAATTTTGTTCTATTATTAAATATCATGTATAAATGATGGTTAAAAAATAATTAAATTAGATATAATACATATTTTATAATATTTTTCAACAATAAAAATAGTTTCATGACCATCCTTGAAGAAGAAATTAAATAATGAAACTTCGTCGTCCATGAAGGTTGTAAATTGGCACCTCCCAGACAATGATTTCATTTATAAAATAAAAGAGAGAGTAAAGAGATTGATAATGGTTATTAAATTAACATGATATAATTATATTATATAGATTATACTGCAGTTATAAATATCAATTGGATAGAGGAGGTTATGAGAGAATAATAAAAGAAAGAACTTAAAAAGAAATTAAATGGAAAAAGAAAGAGGAGTTTACCTCTTGAAATATACTCCTTGAGAACCTCCTTAAGGGAACTAGTTTTGGTCTTTTGGAAATACCAAGAGCTCTGGGAAGTGGGGAGAGACAAGGGAAGAGTATTTGGGTAGAAATTTTTAGAAGCTTTAATTATTATAGGAGTGAAGAGAATAGGGAGTGATGGGTGGTTTTTATAGTGGAGGAGAGGGGTGATTTTTGAATATCTTATTCATTATTTTATTATTTTCCTCAAGATAAGAAATAGTTTTGATTATTGTGAAGAAAATAGTAATAAGTTCATGTGAGTTCTAAACATGTGTTCTTATATCATCCATACATCACCCATAACTCAATAAATCATGTATTTAGTATTTATTGCAAATTATCGTATTTTACTATTCACTGAAAATTCAAGTATTTTAGAAAAATCCCAAAAATTCACCATAACCATTTTTTGAAATGAAGAATTAAAAAATTCACTCCAATTTATCAAAATAATTTTCTAAATATGTGAAATTTAATTTTTAAATAAAATCATTATTTACATGAAAAATACAGATTTTAAATTTAAAACTGATTTTACAATACTTTCAAAAATTAACTGAAGTCTCATAAAGTTATCCTAAAATCATAGGAAAAAAAATATTTATTTAGGAATAAATTTTATGAAAATTTATTTTATTTTTATTCAATTTATTAATTTAAAATTTTAATTAAATATTTATTATGCACAATAATACAAATACTTAATTATTATTTTTTAAAATATTCACTCTCATTTATAAGGTGCCTAAATTTTATTTATACTTACATCAGTGAGTTTACTATTCATAAGAGTCATATTACTGTTCATAAGGGTACATTACTATTCATAAGGGTATATTACTATTCATAAGGTTCAAGTTACTATTCATTAAAATGTAAGTTGATCCTATCAAAATCTAAATATCCTTATGATTGCAACCATGTATGTCTTTTTTTAGAAATTCAAAACATAGAAGTGACAAAATTATATCTAACAGCTAGGTTACAACAATCTTCTATAAATAAAAAAGTATTTGTTTCAGAGAGACTCAGTGTTTCATGCATTCTATATTAAATTTACTTGTATGTTATTGGGGTGTTAATATATATATATATATATATATATATATATCATACCATATATATATTAGTTCATATCTAACACAATTAACCTAACTTTTGAGATTCCACATAAGATATGGTATGGTAAACATTCTTTTTACCCTCATTTATGAGTATTTAGATGTTTGGCATTTTCACATGTATCCAAATAACTTAGGAATAAGGTAGATGATAGATATAATCTATACATCTTCATCATCTATGGAGATGATGAGCTTATATTCAAGCTTTGGGATCTAATGGAGAAGAGGTTTATTAGAAGTAGAGATGTCATGTTCTATGAGAACTATATGATCAAGGCCATTCAAAATCCCAAAATTTCTTGAAGTTAAAGTGTCGAGGAATCAATTTATGATCCAAAACCTATACCAAAACCACCTACCACAAACAAGGATGGGGTGAAAGATGATTTATCAAAAGAAAAACAGGTGGTAGTGGAGGAGGATATTGTGTAAGTGGAGACTCAAACCTCTTCACCAGAAGTCATAGAACCATCAAATGATTTAGGTGACGCTGTTCCTCCCAAACCTAAAATTTTTCAAAGACATTCATGAGAAATGATTTCATTAAAAAAATATTCAGAGTTGTAGTATGTATTGTTGATTGATGAGGGGGATCCAGAAGGGTAAAATGAAGTAATGTATCATCTTGATAAAATCAATTGGCAATATGCAATGAGGATGAAATGGATTCTTTAATAAAGAACCAGACACATGACTTGCTGGAACAAACCAAAGGTAAGAAGGAACTAATATACAAATGGATGTTTAGACTGAAGAAGAATGAAAATAGAAGTAGGTAAAGCATAAATATACGTTAGTGGTTAAGTGATTCCTTCAAAATAAAGGAGTTGAATTTTACAAGATCTTTTCACCCATGGTGAAGATGACTTTAATTTGATTCATTTTTAGATTGGTGGCTAGATTGGGTCCAAAGATTGAATAGATGGACATAAAGACAACTTTTCTTCATAGTTACCTATATAAGGAGATCTAAATGAATTATCCGGATTATTTTGAGGTTATTGGATAATAAAACTCCATCTAAAAATTAAAAAAGAGATTGTATGGAGTAAAACAATCCCCAAGATAGTGGTACAAGAAGTTCGACTCATTCATGGAGAAGCATGGTTATAAGAAAACATAGGTGGACTAGTGTGTTTAGTTACAGATATTTTAGGATGGTGACTTTATCTATATTTTAATTTATTTTTACGAAATGTTATTAATGGGGAATGATGAAATGAATATCAGTTAGTAGAAGAAGGATTTATCAACATCTTTTGATATGAAAGTCTTAGGAGCATCTCAACAGATTTTGGGGATGTAGGTAACTTGTGATAGAAATAGGAGGTTGTTATGGATATCTCAAGAGAATTATTTTGAATGTGCTCAAAAAAATTTCAACATGGATAGAGCCAAATTGGTGATCATTCCTCTACCTGGCCATATAAATATGATAAATAGTTCAATTCTTTCATCCAAGGAAGAAATTGAGGTGATGGAGATGATACCATACTCTTCGGTGGTTGGAAGCTTGATGTACGCTATGGTGTGCACAAGTCCAACCATAGAACATGTAGTGGAAACTATGAGTTTATTTCTATCCAATCCTAGGAAGTAGAACTAGGATGCAGCCAAGTGGATTATGAGGTATCATAATGGTACATCAAAACTATGTTTGTTCTACAGGGGAGTCAATCTACTCTTGGTGGGATATACAGATGTAGATATAGCCAAAGATCCTAAGAAAATAAAGTCTACATAAGGATACATCTATAATTTTGTTGGAGGATTTGAATCATGGTAGTTAAGGTTTTATAAGTGCATCTCTTTATCCATGAACAATGTAGAGTACATTGCTAATAAAAAGGTTGGATAGGAGATGTTGCAGTTAAAGAATTTTCTCTAGGAGATTGGATTAAACCATAATGAGTACAAGGATCACTGATATAGTAAAAGTTATTTGGACTTGACAAATAAATCTATGTATCATTCCCAGAAGAAGTACATTGAAATTTGATATCATTGGATATGTGAGGTGATGGATCTATAACTACTATGAATTATAAAGATCCACATAATGGAGAACCTAACAGACATGATAAAAAAAGTGGTAGCTTGGGAGAAGATAGACTTTTGTAGATGATCCAGTGGATTATAGCTAGGGGGGATAATTGAAGAGGTTTTTCTAGCTGGCACATTCATTGAATATTTAGGTGCATTAATTGACCCTAATATTTAATGAATAGGTGTTAATAAAAAAAATGTATTAAATATGTCCAATGTGTTTTTTCATTGAATTAAACATGTTGTAAATGGATATTAAAGGAGCCCTTGAGGAGAATCCTTCCTCAAATAATGAAATCCAAAGATCTTCTTAGTATTGTGAGATCCTTGAGGCCTCTAAGCAAGAAATAAAGGTAGGATCAAGTGGGGGAAATTTATGCAATCCTTATTCCCCATGAAATAAAATTTTCTTTTTCTTTATCCATTCTCTTTCTTAGTGATTGAAGAATCACAAAATTATCTAACTCATTCTAAAACTTTGTTAATTTGGATTTTTTTGCAATTTATTATTCAATGTATTTGGAATGGTAAAATTTATTTCTTTAAATTATATATTTTTAGCATATTATTTATATTTATATTTGTTAAATGTATTTATTAGTTTATTTATTTTATTATTTTAGATATTCTATATTTAAATATATATATACAAATTCCAACAACTCTTACCTTACACGTGGTAGTACCTTTACCGATTTAACTCACAAAATTTTCCTCAATCCTTCCTCCCGATATCACCTTCCTACCACCCCATGATTCTACCTTCCGCCCCACTTTCTCTTCCCAAACTACCCTCATATCTTACTTCTTGACTCTACTTCACCTCCACCTCCCTTCCACCCATCTCCTCTCCCCCATTTCCTCATAAACCTCCACTTTCTCTTGGTTATTCCAGTTTCTTTCCTCCACATCCACCCCTACCACCGCCCCTGCCTACTCCACCTCCCCTCCACCCATCTCCACTCCTCCTCCTCATACTCCTCCTCCTCCTCCTCCTCCTAATCTTCTTCTTATTGGTTCTTTCAATCAGGTTCTATGATCAAATTTCCTTCATTATTTTCATCTACACTAGATTAATGTCCTCCTTCATCAGATCAACTTATTATCTCCCATACTCTCCCCTAAATCTATTTCATTCCTTTAATCCTCTTGAAATCAGTTATGAATTTTCAAATTTTCTCATTTTCATAATATAAAACTCCAATAGTTCTTTATATAATATGATTCCAACCTTACATTATTCTAATGTGTTAGTTCGCCGATTCTCATAAGTGTCTGCAATTTTACACGACAAGAATAGTTGGTTTATTAGTATCAATTTTAGGTAACACATAGTCAAGTCATATTAATCCTTCCCCTACCCTTACTCAAATCTCTCTAGCTCATATGATTCTAATTCCTTCAGTGACAATTTTTTCCATTCCATTAATTTTTTATTTTTTTACCTTTTTTCCCTCCCTCTATCCTCTGTTAAAAACATTGAAGTCATTTTCTATTGTATCTTAGTTATCACAAGGATTAACTTCTTTGAATAAGAACCTAATATATTCTCATGTAAAAATATGTTTTAATTTTGTTATACCCTATATGTTTCTTGAATACATTTTCTTAAAATATTTTTATGTATTTTCTCTCTAAATGTTCACTGTATGGAATTTCTCCTTCGTATAGGTTCATTGTATGTTGTTACAATATTGAATCTCTAAATATTTCACTATATTTTTTTTATAAATTTACTCTTCATTTTTCACCGTATATATTATCAAAATGCCTATTTTCAATATCATAAGCATTGAAAATTCATTTTCTAATCATCTAAACCAGTTCTACAAATATTAACTCAATATGTTTTTTAAAGATTGAGGCACTTAGGCCTATTTATTGAATCAAAAGAAGGTAGTAAAATACATAGGAGTTGAAAACATATATAAAGAACAAAAAGAACACATTTAGTCCATTTTATACCGAGTGTTCATATTGTGATGAGGGGAGTGTCCACCTTGCCCATGAGGATGCTTCCCTCTTCTCCCAGTTTTGGCCTGTATCCATGGCCCCCCTCCATCATCAATAAATTCAACATTGTTATCCTCCACCATCTCTTCCAATCCACATACACAAACATCACTTTGAACATATTCCTCGCTACTACCTGACACAAGCATCTCAAAATAATTAAGAGTACTTACCTTTATAAGACATTTTTCTTTCATGCTTCGAGCATTTTCATTCTTAGGAGACTTCAAGACTGAAGTCCTATTGACAGTCCATTCTAATCACCCATCCCCCTTTTGATTGAGAGTCTGCAGAACAATGTTTTTGATGATTCTGTCAACTGTCAGAATGTTATCAGTGGCAGTCGGGTACTTTACTGTGCACTGGACAAGAGTAGCTGTATTTTGAAAATCCAGCCTGATCCTGCCTGATCCAGGTTCAGGGTATTCTACCCTTCGATCAGGTTTTTCATTGGTAGAATGATTTATGCTTGTGCGCTGGATATATGTAGCATCTTGAGATCCAGAAGGGACCTGTAAACAATTACCAGTTCTTGAATTATGAGGGTCTTCCATTCCTAAATCAGGTGTGTCCTTCACGAGGGTCATCTCTTTATCCAGAGGAGTTAATGAAGATCTTTCAACCTCAAAATGAGTCTTTACCTGTCCCAAGGCATCGGGGGTTGATGATGAAGTCGCTGCTTCTTTTGAATCTATTAATCTTGGAGGATTCAAGTGGTCTCTAGGAGATTTTAATGATTTAGAAACAGAGTTGCTACAATTTAGAACAGGACCATGTTTAATTTTGTGTTGAAGAGTAGAACAAACCTTTTTGGATGAAGCTACTTCTAATTTTATCTTCCCCTTATGACTAGAAGAAACTAAATTCTGTTCTTTCCACAAATTGAAGTCCACCTCATTTTGAGCAGAAATTTCCTTGTATTCTTGGCTATCAGTTGATTCATCACCCTCATAATCATCCATGATGTATTTAGTCAAGGAATACTTGAATGAAAAACCAGTGCGAAGACCATCCTCTACTCTATCATCCCAAGACAACTTGGATTTATCAACTTGCAGAACCAGTGGAACCAGGCTACTGGTTTTTTCAGGCAAGTTAGTGGGAAAATTCATGTCATCTGTACAACCATTATTTAGAGAAAAAACCAAAATAGGTGTACTGTTATCTTGAGTAGTTCCTAAGTTGAAATGTGAACTAACCTGTCCATTGATAGGATTGAGATTACTAGAAACAAGAACCTAAACCGCAACAATAGTTTCAGCATGCTGGATTATTTCCTTACTAGACCTTCTACAACTCTGGGAGTCGTGGCCTTTTTTTGACAGTTTGGACATAGGATATCACTTCTACAATTATCCCTTGAGTGTCCAATTATATGGAAAGCATAAAAAAGGGGGGATTCTTATCATATTCAATTCTAAGAGTTATTTCATGTTGAGGTGTGGATAACAGAACTTTTTCAATTAGTGTTGAGATTGGATCAACTTAAATTAAAATCCTAGAGAAGTGAACTTAGCTGACCAACTTAGTGGCAGTATCCATCCTTATGGGAGTTCCTATTATATCAGAAATATCGTAAAGAATTTCTGGGTGCCATAAAACCCAATTTAATCCATGTACTTTGATTCATATTGGTGCACAAGTTTCTTTAAAATCATTGAAGTTGAAGCTTAAGTTCCATTCATGAAAATGAAGAATACTCAGTTGAAGGTTAATTGATACAGAACTCCACACTTGGTTTTTCAATTCCGTAGAGGGGAATAGTAGATGTAAGAAACCCATCCCAACAGAAATGCATTTGAAGTTTGAAAACCCCCAAATTCTAGCTAGTCGATCAACCAGATCTATCACCTTCCAAGTCTTCATGCCTTTCGATAATGAGATACGAGAGATGAAAAAAAACTTACATATTTCAATACATTCTAAAATAGTTCCATCTAAAGCCGCAACATGAGTAGTCACCCCTTTAAAAACTATCCTTTGTGAAGACTTAGGTTTAAGGGAGACGAATGATCCACCTGCGAAACTAGGAAAGGAGGAGAGACTCTTTACCTCTTCTCGATCCTTTGGTTTCTTTGATGTAGATGAGATTTTCCGACCTTGATTCGAGGTATATGAGTATATATTCAAACTCCTCAAGTGATCGAAGGAGCCGACATTTCCAATATTCACTGGAGAAATCCTCTCCTTTTCCTCCATCATTCCAATCCTTAACTCAATCTTTTATTCTAATTTTTTTATTAAAACTTTTCAGGTTCTTGGTTTTGATGCAAATTCAAAATTAACCAAAATGACTTAAGTAATACATCTTATGCAGTGGTAATACCTATGATACATTCCTATTTTCTATTATCCATTTTTTATATTTAATAAATTTATTCAATGTATAATAAATTATTACTAGAATTTTGATAAAAAATTGGAATCCTAATTCCAATTCCAATATTTTAGCCTATTAATGCGTATCAATGATTGATTGATAATTCCTTATGAATTTTTATGGTATTTACTTTTTTAACCTTCCAATAAACGATTATTCATTATTTTATGTTTATAAAATTTTACATTGGGTTTTCACTCTGTATGTATAAACCACTTATTAAGAATTAAAATAATGAGAAAACTAGATATCATATAAATATACTAATGGATTTTGTTTTAATCCAAAAGATTTCTTATGATATTAATTTTTATCGATCAATTTGGCATAAATAGTAGGTATTTTTTCATTGGATCATTGATTTTAATTATGGTTATAGTGCAATGATTCAAAAAATCTGCATTAAATATTATTATATTTTATATTAAATATTGTAAACATTTATCATTACATATTATTTTGTTTAATATTAAATATTTTTAGGTATAGTAATATTTTTTTTGTTTCCCAATATTAAGTTTAACCTTGTTAAGTTTAATTCAGTTATGTTTGGTATCTCTGACAATATAGCCCTTTTCCAATCATTTTTGTTAAATATCATTTTGTTTAATTAAAAATAAGTTATTATAATTAAAATCATGTATATATTTTTTACACATGTCTACATTAAATATTTTTATGTTTAATAGGATGTTGTTAATTTTCTTTTTTGGCATTCTAATATTAGTCTAGTTAATTTTTCCTATGATAATTTGTTTTATCTTTCTTCCCTTTCTTCATTATGCAATGTTAATTTTTTATCTATAATCAATTTTGTATTCATACTCCACATTATTTTTTAATTCACCATTTTCAGATATGTTATAGTAGATCTTCATCAATATGAATCTATGAAACAATTCTAAAAATGAATATAGTTGTGTTATTTTATTCACTATACACATTCCATGAAATATATAAACATTTTTTGTAAATGCTTTCACTGTATAGTTGGGCTTTTGTACTCATAGTTTTATGGTCATGTACCATGGTAAGATTTGCGAAACAAATATAAATATATAAGATATTCAATTTGGTGTTCACCATCTATAAAACAAATATTTTCCTATTTTATTCATTATTTAATATCATACTTGTGGTGTAATCCTTATCAAACCATTCATGTTGAAATTATATTTAAATTTAATCCTTTTTATTTTAATCATGAAATAATACAATTTTATTATTATGATTTTCCTTTATTGTAGTGATATAAATTTTACTGATGGTATTTTTTAGTTTTTTATTGATACCCATAATCATGATGCTTCATTTCTATAATATGTTACAAAGTTGTGAATCCAAAAATACCATGGATAATAGAGGAAGAAAAAAGGTGTGTGATTTATCTTCTCTTACATTTTAATTTTTCTTGCAAAATGAAAAGATATTATTTGGTGTTTTCTAAAATTATCTCACTTACATTTTAATTTTATAAAAAATATATTCCATATTCATAAATAAATACATTTCCTATCCATTTTGTCTTATTTATTTCCCATACATTCATCTTATTTACAACAGGCATATTTCAATCATTTATTTTTGTTATCATATTGAGATTTAGTGCATATATTCATATCTTATTCTTCTTATATAGATCCTTTTATATCCCTATCAATTTCTAATTAAACCGTTATCAGAAAACATGATACAAAATAACTATATTATTATTTTATGTACTATTAAAAAATCAATATTTTTCCTGAAGGGTTCCTCATTTTCCAACCTACATGAACCAAATAGATATCAAGGTATGTCACATACACATATGTGTTTATGTTACTGTTAAAACTATTTTCCTATAAATATTACATTGATTTCATTGAAATTCGAATTTTCTTTTCCTTCTAATGTTTTAAAATTAAATATATTACAATTATTTTATTGTAACTTTACACTGTCCTATATTTGGGAATAATGTCAATTTCTTAAGTTTTAGTTTTTTCTTCTATAATTTTGATAATTAAACAAAATATACAAATTGTGTATAATTTCTCCTAAGACTCAAATCTTACTACACTCATTAATAATACCCCAATTTTTATATTATAACAGCATAAAACATTTATAAAATATAAATTTAAATATTATAAATTCTATTTTGTCAAATCTCAATTGGAATGCTATCATGTTTCTCAAGGGTTATTTTTGGTATGAGATCACATTTTTGGATGGGTTTACACTATTTCTAGGGAAGATAATATGATATGCTCTAGTTCTTGAAAGCTAAATAATTGTTTGTTTAATGGATCTTTTTCAAGAAGAGTTTTCTGACTTGAAGTGAAATTGTCTTAGAGAGATGTTGAAGAATCAAAATAAAGGCTCAAACCACTAAAGATTTGGAGGATCTAAATGTGATAAAGGATGAAACAATGGTTTCTTTATTTATTGTTTTTTTGGAAGTCAATACTAGTTACATTATGCACTTCATGACTTATTTCTTCTGTGATGATTGGTGGATTAGAGATCTATGCTTATGAGGAGTTTAGAGTCTACATGGAGTGTCCACTCTTAATGCTGATAAGGTATATCAAGGATTTCATTGAAATCTCAAGTGAATTTCTAGAACATCCTTTAAATATGTTTTAGGGAATTTATGGACTATTTTATTTTAATTTCATGTTGGTGTAAATATGTTGCACCTCATGCTTTAACCTGTACACTTATATTTTTTAATAATTTTTTGGGGTATGAGTTGGTCTTCCAACTCATATCTCATGTAGTCGCTCAAAATTATACATTCTATTTTATGCATCCATATTTTTATTCACTTTAAAATTTATTAAAACTTAAAACATTTTAATTTATATTTTAATTGCTTATTTTTCTGAAAAATAAATGACCTGAATTTCATTTTTGAATTTTTTTACAGTTTCTCTTGAATCCCAAAGTTAAACCATTTAAAAATTAATTTTAAAAAAATAATCTAAGAAATATTGTACATTGACTCTTATCATAAGTGATAAGTGATAAAATATTTGATTTATATATGTTTTCAAACACATCCATTTTTTATATTACATCATTTATTCAATTTAGTTTACAAAATTTTTCATTTATGATAAATAGTTTATAAAAAGAAGAGGTGTTTATTTTTTTACTTTTAAAAAAATAACGAGTAGTAAATTATTTAATATATATTAACATAATGGATAAATGTTATAATTATTATTTTTATATGAAACATTTAAGTTGACACTGTAATATGCAATATAAAAATATATGTATTTTAATTAACATCATATATGAACTAATATTTCATATTATATATATGTATTTTAATTTAGAGCTAATATGAAATATATAGATATGATATGTATTTAACAGAGCTATATTATATTTGATGTCTTGTTTTGGTGTTGATCTATGTCATGTTTGGTTCCTTCATGACTCTTTAGGATGTTTGTTTTTGGTGGTGGTGTTTTTTGGATTTTCTATTTATGGGTTGGGCTCCTGAAAAATACTACACTCTTTGGAAAACCTCATGTTGGTTTGTATTTTTTTATCTATTCTAATATGGATAAATCATATCACTATCTATTATTATTGAAATGGGGAAAATAGTAGCCGTTGAGACTGATTCTATGAAAAGGTAACTACTCAATACAAATAAGTGTTACCTACTAGATTATTAATTATAAATTTTTCTGTAGATGGAAAGAAACACCTCCCATAATTATTGAAAAAGTGAAAGTGAAGCTATTGAAGTATTCTTTTCTCTACCATTATTTTATCCCCCTTTTCTCTAACATGATAACTCATCGATGAATTATTCATATAATAGAAATTGGTTCATGACATTGTTTGACCCAAATGTCACATGATATGTTTAATCGAGGGATTTGAGACTTTGGGGTTCTAGTTGATGTTTGTTGGTGTCAAAATAATGATGTGACTATCTCTGAGGATGGAAATGGGAATGTTGTTGGTTAGTTAGTTTTTGTTCCATGATTCCAGAACTTTTTTATCCTTCAATTTAAATTTTAATTACAGTTTTGTTTTTTTACATGACATAATTTTCATATGTATTGTTATTTTAATTTTTTAATTCTAAAAATAGTTTTTATTCTAAATCTTATATTAGTTCTAGAACACTAAGGGGGTTAATGTAGAAGGGAAATCAAAGGGTACACCAAAAAAATAGGAATATCAACCATACATTAATTTCAATAGAACCGTTCAAGTTATCTATATTTAATTATCAAACAACCATGGGTTACTATTTGTAAATATTTTCATACTGATAAGAAAAAGTTTATAGATGTTATTTTATCAAATCAGTTGGCTTTTTTATTTTTCAATACAACCATCTATTTATGTTTTTTTGTAGATAAATCTGAAATACAATTAATAAACATGCATAAATGAAATGTTTTAGAGAGAGAAACATGAGACATGATGAAAAATGTTTTTATGATTTTTGAAAATGTTATGAAATAAAATTAAATATACCCAAAACTAATATGTTAAGGTTCAGAGGAAATATTATGAATTAGAAAAATAAAAATGGGATGAATGAAGATGTATTTGGTTAATATGAATCAACATTTCTATTTAGATAAACTCAAATCATTTTGTTATGTTTTTATGTTTAATATAACTTTTAACATGCACTTATTTTTAATTTTTAACCAAACTACATTTTCATAATTTATAGATTCTTATTAATCAAAATTTAGTTACTACTTTATTCCCTAAAATTTTCATTTTATTCATTATTTTCAAGAATTTTGTTAATCATTTTGTTTTTAATCAAACTAACTTTTTAGAATCCAACATTATATGATGGATTTAAGTATTATTCAAAATGTATTTAACATATAATCCATTATGAAAAAGGATTTTTCATAATATAGAATGATTTTTCGTAATATAGAATATGAAATTAAATTACAATATGGAACATTACATGGTTTGAATTGAATTACAATATGGAATATTGTTTTATCTATTAACATATTCTTTAGTGCAGAAGAATTTTCTACAAGATTTTTATGATGAATATGCCATTGGAATTAGAAATATTGAAATTAATTTGGATTTATCTAGCTTATAATTAAATGAAATTCAATACCCCTTTTCATTTTCTTCCATTTCAAATAAAATGAAGTCCAACAAAAAGGGATACCTTTTTACCTTCTAGGTATGAATTCTATATATCTCAATTTATGATATATTAATGATTTCTAAACTTTTATTCCATTATTATGTAGTATTTATTTATAATTAATATTTCTCTAATATCCAAATGAATTATTTTTCACCATTTATTTGTGATTTATATTTGTTTACGACCCCCCTTTAGAGATGTTTTTTTGTGTATACATTTTCCCACATATGCATTTTGTTATGATTTTCTCATGTATTAGTGTAGGTTCTGAGTGCAGTGGAAGTGCGGTTGGGCCGATTCCCAACTTTAATTTTTACCATGATCAATGATTATTCTGGGATCAATATGATGATGAATTCAAGTCTCCAAGGAATAGAATAAAATATTTAGACAAAGAAGGAAGAGGCCTGAAACCTTTAGAGAGGATCTTTCACATCATGTTTGTAATTAATTTAATTAATTTCATAAAGAAAAGAATATCCGGATCTTCAATACTTTCTTTGTTGATGATTTTGATCATCTAGAATGACCCTTTAGGATTATCTCATTATGCTTGTGAGGATCCAAACTAAAATCCCTCTAGCGGTGATCTACACATGATCTGATGGCCTTTGATCGACACCACTCATTCTCTGGGTGCCAGTGCGGTGAAATGAGTTTCTTGTGTTGGTCATTCTTGATCGCTTGTTCTCCAACCTTGAATAATGTCTCTCATTCTTAAGAGGGGATGCAATATTATTCGAGAGAGAAATTGTTTAGCTCAACAATTCTCAATTCACCGAGTGTGCATTTCGGTACATGAAAAAATAAATGTACGTGTCTATTTATCAACATGGGGATGCATTTACAATATTTAATTTCATAATAGCAATTAAATACATTCACAACCTTAGAGAAAAACCATGATTTTAATAATAATACCGTGTCATTATTTATGGTGAGCCAACATGTGAAAAATAGAATTATAAATAAAATTCCACATCAAAAAATAATGGCAGCGTTATTATTATTTTAATTTGTGCCAACTAGTTAAATAATTTTTACCATCTTTCCATTAATTATTTTACTACCGGACCATCCTTAGTCTGCTCGAACTCCACTTCCATTTATCGAACACCCAAATAAATAAATAAATAATTTATTCTCTTAAATAAATATTTTATTTACAAACTATTAAATAAATATTTATTAAATTTTTAATAAAATAAATAAATATATTTTACCTACAATCCAGTGAATAAATATTTATTTAATTTATCAAATCAATTTAACTTGAATAAAATTATTCCACAGTCTTGATAATAATATTTATTTCATCAATTAAATTCAAATAGAATTTAACCAAGATCACCCACTAGTGGAAATATAGGTTTTACCAATGTTTCTATGCCAATGGTTTGAACAAACCGTTGGTATACTGGTTTTAGAGAAACCTTTACCAATAGTTTGTTGAAACCGTTGGTATATAGATTTCAGAATGAAGATTTACAAATGATTTACTCAAACCGTTGGTAAATATTTGATTTGTATAATGTATACCAATGGTTTTTTAAAACTGTTGGTAAAGAATAGCTTTCCCAATAGTTTTTAAAAATCATTGGGAAAGGTTTCCCCCAAATACATAGCACCTCCAGCTCCCCCGTCTGTGCAATTGCAGCCCTAATCCGAAGCTCTCTCTAATCTCTCTCTTTATCCTAGGTTTCGAAACTCCTTCCACCTGATAGATCCATCTTCAATCAAGAAAGTTTTTATTTCTACACTTCAAATTAGTATGTGGTACCTTAGTTTTAATGTTCTGCGTCTATTTTTTTTGTTTTCTATTTTGATTTGGCCTAAACCATAGTTCCGTGTGGTCTATGGCATGGTATACCAAACACTTTGATTTGTTTTCTGTTTTTGTTCTACACTTCAAGAGACATGATTGTGTGAATCACTTTTATTTTAAGTCTTCATAGCCACTCCTTCTATGTAGGGTTCGTAAACCATATTAACTAATGGGTGATGTTGAGATGTATCCCCACTCAAAGATGGTAAAGGGTTTGTTTAGTCATATGGTCTTGAGGTGGGTATTGTATATAAAGATGGTCCATGTGAAGGGATTGAGGACGGTTGGGGTAGTAGTGTAGGTGGTTTTAAATTTTTTAGTGGGGTGATATGGTAGTTTCTATGGACTTTAGTTTAGTTGAAAATTGGATTTGGATTTTATATTTATAGTTTTTATTCATGGAATAATGGGATGGGTAGTGATATTGAAGATGAATTGGTTGTTGGTTGGGTGATGAATTGAAATTTTTATGTTGGTTAGATTGGTTATAGATAATTTTCAAGGTATTATATTGGTATTGCCTCCCATGAACACCCCCTTCACCACCCCCTAGACACCCCACCCCCCTGAACACCCCCACCCCCTGGACCCCCCACCACACTGGAAACCCCCCACCACACTGGACACCCCCCACCACACTGGACACCCCCACCACATTGGACAGCCCCCACCCCCGTACACACCCCCACCCCCATGGAAAACCCCTCAATCCCAAGACACCCCACACCCTAGACTGACCCACCCCCTGGACACCCCCACCCCTGGATATCCCCTCACACCCCTGGAAACCCCCACCCCCTTGGACAACCCCCCCGGACACCCCCACCACCTGGACACCCCCACCCCCTAGACACCCCACCCCATGAACACCCTACACCCCTTGGACATCCCCCACCCCTTGGATAGCCCCCCTGGACACCACCCCACCTCCTGGACACCACCCCACCTCCTAAGTGATTGGCCCAATTTTTAAATTGTAATTAACTATGTATGTGATTTCCCCTTTCCCCAATGAAATTTCTTAAGTGACCCATATATCCTTATAAATTGTATTTGTCATATTTTGATAAATTAAATGGGTTGTTTTGAATGAAATGTCTAATGCATGATGCTTTTCCTATCTTAATGAATAAAATGGTTTTAAATAAAATTACCCTAAGAGGGGATGCAGGGGGGGTAGGGAGATATCCAGGTGTGGGGGGGGGGGGGGGGGGGGTTCTAGGGGGTAGGGGGTGCAGGGGGTAGGGGGGGCAGTAGGGGGTGTGGGGGGAGGGGGTGTGGGATGTACAAGGAGGGGGTCTAGGCTATCCAGGAGGGTCAGGGTGGGATATCTAGGCGGGGGAGGGGAGTGTGGGATATCTAGGGGGTTGGGGGTGGGCTGTCTAGGTGTGGGAGGGGCGTGGGATGTCCATGGAGGGGGCTGTGGACTGTCCAGGTGGTGGGGGGGGGATATCCAGGGGGTGGGGGGGGTGGGGGGGCTCTCTAGGTGGGGGGTGGGATGCCCAGGGGGGGTGGGTGGGGGGGGGGGGGGTGGTCTATGTGTGTGTGTGTGTGTGGGGGGGGGTGGGCTGGTCTAGTGGGGTAGGGGGGATGTTGGGGTGGTGTAGTAGGGGGGTGTGGGATGTCCAGGAGTGGGGGTGGGGGTGGGCTGTCTAGGTGGGGGGAGGGGGGGTGTCGGCTGTCCAGGGGGGGTGGGCTGTCCAAGGGGGGGTGGGGGTGGGTTGTTCCAGGGTTGGGGAGGGGGTGTGGGTTGTCTAGGGAGGGGGGGGGGGGCTGTCTAGCGGGGGTGGGGGGGGATATCCAGCGGGGGGTGGGTTATCCAAGTGGGGGGGGGGGGGGTATCCAGGTGGGGGGTGGGGTGGGCCTGTCCAGGGGGACTATGGGGGGGGGGGTAGGGGGATATAGGGGTGTGTGTGGAAGGGGGGGGGTGTGGACTATCCAGGGAAGGGGTGGACTTTCCAATCCAATACTCTACAAAAAAAAATATGAATCACATATAACCAATGTATAGTTTCTTTTCACACATTAATAAATTTCTTGAAGTTCCCTACCAACACTCACTCTTACCCTTCAAGAAGAAGTGATCTCTACAAATAAACCTCACCCATGTTCTTATCCACTATCCATATTGATCTCATAAAAAATTTAACAATCGTACAACTCCATATCAGCTAATGATATAACAAGTCTCATACTCCCATGAGTGGGTGTCCCCATCGAAACTTGGATCATATGACTAAAAAACATACATAAGATCATATTTTACACACACAGAAAATTTTTTAAACATATAAAATACTATATTTACACATTGTATCACAAACTGGAATTAGATCTCAGTTATCCTCTCAAGGAATCAATAAGACACATACTTAGCTCAAAATTTGGAGGCGTGTTTACAATTAGGCGTGTTTTTTTAGAATTCATGTATGATATTTAGTGCGAAAGATAAAATCCAATCCACGTATGATATTTGGAGGTGTGTTTACAATAAGGCGTGTTGTTATTTATATGTATGATATTCATGGTTTACACCAACAGTCTTCTGGGTCATCTATAATAGGCTTTAATTCATTCTACAATTGGATAGATATTGGATTCTACAACCCTAGTTTGGGGGGTGGACACCCCCCACCCCCTTGGACAACCCCCAACCTCCACCCCCTGGGACACCCCCCACCCCCTATACACCCCCACCCCAAGGACACCCACACCCCCGTGGATATCCCCCCACCCCCTGGACACCCCACCCCCTTGGACAACCCCCCTAGACACCACCCCACCCCCCTAGACACCCCCACCCATGGACACCCCACCCCTGGGACACCCCACCCCCCTCGAGATCCCCCACCCTTGGACACCCCCAACCCCTTGAATTGCTTTTGAAGAAATGAATTATAACAATTTTTTTACAGAATGGATAGAATTTGGATGTATGGAACTGATTGGATCTCAAGTGATTTTCAAAACAATTTGGAGAGCTTTTTAGATTTTTCATTTCACAATGCTTCAGATAGTGGTCACATACACTCTCCCTTGTTACAATTGTGTTGGAAGACCTTGGTTGAGCTGTGAAGAAGTCAGCTACCACATAACCAAATATGGGTTTTCAAGAAAACTACTATGTGTGGTATAAAAATGGGGATAAAATGAAATATCAAATTGCTGATGATCTAAATAAGAGGACTGGATCAGAGAATTTGTTATATGAATGGATTCTGTTTATTCATCATCATGAAAAATAAAGGATTTCGAACCAAGAAGACTTCGATATGAGCACACATGATGTATCTAATGAAAATGATGATGTTGTCAGGGTGAAAAAATTGAATGATACTGCCACGACTCAGTATATCGACAATGCGGTAAAATGAAAAAGTTGTAATTTTTTAATTTGATTGTTTAATAGGAAAACTATGAATGTGATTTCTAATACTTCCATCGATTACATTCTTACCTTCTTGAAGGACTTACTTCCATATGATGTAGATATTCCCTCAAACCACTATGTGGAATGGAAGTTAGTTGAGGAACTTATATTTTCAAGAAACAAAATTCATGCTTGCCCAAAAGATTTTAGTTTATTCTGGGAGGAAACTACTGAATTAAATGATTGTATAAAATGTGGCACATACCACTAGAAGCCAAAATCTAATGGAACACCATCCTATGATCCACATAAAGTAATGAAAAACTTTATATTAATACCCAAACTCCAGAATATTTTTATGTAAGATGAAATATCAATAAAGATGTGATGGTATTATACCAAGAGAAAGAAGACTAATGATGAGTTGGTTCACCCTGCAGATGGATTTTCATGGCAGATATTTGATACTCGATATCTTGATTTTGTAGTTGACGTGCGTAATGTAAGTTTGGGTCTTTCATGTGATAGTTTTAATCCTTTTGGGAAGATTCTTACTTTACATAACACATGGTCGGTTTTTTATACACATTTATAACCTTCCCCATGGTTGTGTATGAAAAAACCTTTCACTTTCATGAGTATACTCATATGTGGCCCTTATGATCCCAACAATGATATAGATGTATACATGAAACCTTTAATAAAAGAGTTGAAACTTCTTTGGGATGTGGGTGTGTGCACATAAGAAGCATGTTCAAAAGGTATATTTCATATGTGTGCTACGCTTATGTGGACGATCAATGATTTTCCATCTTATGCAATGATGTCTGGATAGAGCACGAAGGGAAAACTATCATGTCCTATTTGTATGAATAATACACAATCCAGAATACTAAAACATCATTATAGTTTCAGTTTTATGGGACATCGATGATTCTTTCCAATGGACCATCCATATAGAAATAATTGTCTAAGATTTGACAATACTATGGAGACCGATGATCCACCTCAACATATGTTTGGAACTGATGTGCTTAATGAATTGAAAGATTTCAGTTTTTCATTTGGGAAGGGTCAAATGAAATTTGTAAAGAGAAATAATGTTTCCACTGAAAGCTATTACAATTGGAATAAGAGAATTTTCTCCTTTGATTTTCCTTATTGGTCAACCAATTTGTTACGTCATTGCTTAGACGTAATGCACATTGAAATAAATGATAAATATAAAGAATTTTTATTTATTTTTGAGGAGGGATACTTTTCATAGCGAAGAGTTTTATACTTGGTTAAAATTTAAGGTAAAAATATTACTGTTTAAAATAATTAAATAAATATTTAATTAAGTTTAATATTCATTTATATTTTAGGTATTGAGTTTTCGTTCTAACTCTTTCTCTGAGGAAATAAGACCTTTGGCTTTTGGTCCTAATACTATGGTCTGTGACTGTAAATCAATTGTTATCAATGGGTAAAGATTTATTATCACTGAATGAGCAAATAACATAAGAACACAACATGATGCTATTACGGTTACTGCCACAACATACTGTTATTCCAGTGCATCAGATAGTAAAGCGTGATTTTAAAAATGTAGGTTATTATGGAGTTGTTGAAAAAAATAATAATATTGGATTATTATTCTCATGGATGAGTCACGATGATGAAATGTCAATGGTTTGATTCGATGATGAGGCATGGAACATTTATTGATTATTATGGATTTCGAGTAATTTATATGAGTCTCACTTATGCTACCGATGAACTATATGTATTGGCATCAATGGAAAAACAAGTTTTTTTATGTCGAAGACCATCTTCGACATAAATTTGGTGTCATTATTTAAGTAATTCCAAGACATATTTTTGATGATGGTGATGATGGAATTGACACCATACCTACTGCCATTGGAAATGATCCATTTATTACTTTTGATGACTCCAATAGCTCAATTTTCGGATTTGACTATGAACCTAAAGTTTTAGTGGGAAATATATAAAATCATATATTCATGTTCTCAATTATTTTGGTTTAGAACGACTTAGTTGGTTAAGGTTGGTACTATTAAAATTGATTTAATATTGATTACAAATATGTTGTATCCGACTTGACCGTTATGTGATTTTTCAATGTTTATTGGTTGCAATTTTATTATAATTGCATTTTGTAATTTGGGATTGAACTGTATTCAAACCTATGAAACCAACATTTCTAACTTATTGAACATTTCAATTCTTTATTAACCTTGTATAAAATTAGTATAACTCTAAGACCCCCCTTTAACATTGCATCAGATAATGAACATGATGGTTTGTCTTCTTCTACAAAACATTTATAAAAACTTGCATCATCTACCTGGGCAAAATAAATTAAAATTTTCCTTAATTTTGAAAAGTTCTTTACCCCTTATGAATTTGGTAGATATCTTATCCTTGTTCATATGTTTATATCATCATTTCCAACTATCTTAAGGGTTTAATCATTCGTAATATATAACTTTATGAATTTTCTAGAGGCATAATTCAATATGCTCTCTATCTTGGTTGTTGAGTGAAAGAAATCCAAAGAATCAATGTTCCTTGATTTTAATAGATTGATGAAACTTAGTAAATAACCATCATACTAAAAATTAAATTTATTTATTAAATATTTTACAATTTATTGAATTCATTATATATCTATTCAAGATCACCTAAAACAATGGATAGTTAAATTATCCATAAATTCCCCTATTCCCTCTCATTTATTTTGTTTTTTGGGTTACACATTACTTATCCTTTTCTAATTACTTCCATATTTGTTTTCAAATGCAGGAAATGAAACCAATTAAAGATAGGTGACAAAAAAAGATTATTGACAACAATCATCACATGGCTGAGATGGGAATTCCACCACTAATGCCTGTAGTGAGTAATTTATTTCAAATATATATATATATATATATATTTAAATAATATATAATGTAATGTGATTAATTTTGTTTTAAACATTTTTGCAGGATACACCTCTTAGGAGAAAATTATTTGATTAGTAGCCTAGTAGTGGTCCCAGTACTTAGGGTGTTCATACGAGGGGGGTGGTATGAGAGCTAGGCGATCTGGTCAGTGTACCCGATTAGACCCTGCCCCTCCCACTGACATACCATCTATCCCATATTCTGATACTAGTGCATCGTTAGATACACATGGGATATTTAGGCCTCCCTTGTTTTAACCACCATTTATATCTGAGTCTTCTCACCCGTCTTTACCACATATGATGATGATTCCCACTACCCACCCATCATTCGACCAGCTATCCGTGACATATTCTTTTAATTCTACTTCCTTCTATACAAGCTTATATACTCCATCTTCTCCGAATCCTACTCTATTAGAGTCTATCCCTAAGGAACATACATTGGGACCCACTCCACCTGTACAGGGTACTCCTTCAGTTTCTGCGGATCCAGCATCACCCATTGATCATACTCCCGCAAGTATATTTATAGAACCCTAAAAAATTTTTATTCCATTATTTATTTTCATTATAACATTTATTGATAAAATATTTGTTCTTCTTTCATAACAAATACATATAATAATAGAAGTCATGGGAAGGGGAATACATGCATACGTGTGGTGTGGAACTACCTCACGCAGTTGATGGTGGACTATAATGAATTCAATCAACTGATTGACAAAATAGGGAAGCAATGTCGGAGTTTTTTGGCGATGCTTTCCAAATACTCCGACATCATTCCTGTCAGCCCGCTATCATGGAGACAATTGAAAAATGAAGTCAAGTATAATTCTTTTCGTAGAGATATGGGTAAAAAAATCTGTTGTATTTAATGCAATATATTATTTTTTGTATTTATATAAATTAATATTTTGGTGTCAGTTTCAGTTTAATTTCCCCGATGGAGAGGGTGAATGGCTAGCATGTCTAAAGGATTTAGGTGAGATTTGGAGAGAATATAAGAACAAGTTCTATATTAGATGGCATTCTAGAGTTGGAAAATAGTAGAGGTTGTCCCTGTCGTGGTTTATTGTCCGATAGAACAGTATCGGTAGATGATTACCCATTGGACGACTATCCAGTTTAAGTTATTAATCACATTTGAGATATTTAAATGAAAAATTTCATGTTTTAATTTAATAATATATTTTTTATTATTGAATTTTATTTAGAAATTATCCAAAAATAAATAAAAAAATTATTGATGCTAAAAAATACCTCCACACATTGGGACGAACTACGATGCCAGATCATGAGAGGAAGCAGGTATGAAAATTGTTTATAATTTTTCTTTATGACTTCCAATTTCTATTATTTCCTCCATAATTTATTTGATTGATAAAGTTTTTATATAATTTTAGTTATGAAATTAATTATTGGTAACATATTTTTAATTATGGTTTCCTACATTCAATGTCATTATAGAGAAAAAAATTGAATATTGAAGGATGTGTGCCTTGAGAAAAATTGTTTTCCTCAAGTAGAAGGAAGAAAGATGGAAGTGCGGTTAATGAACCGACTCAGCAGAATATTATAAGATTTAATTTTTTGATTTAAAATTTTAAAATCTATTTTTTAACTTAATAATCTATTAATATTTGTAACAGGCTGCTTTAGAGGCCCTTAATTCCCAGGAAATTGACAATTTTGGGCCAAAAGATCACTTACATCAAGTGTTGGGCGATGAGCACCCTGGAAGAGTATGCTGACAACCTTGGAAGAGTATAGTACCAATCAAGTATTGGAACTCCTTAGGTATGAGTTGTAGTGCCACTGAGTCCATAAGGTTAAATCACATGCAGAACAAACTAAAAAAGAGCCATAGAGACGACAAAATAGTATGTTAGGGCAAACACGACATTTATGAAACTGATTGAAGTTTTATGCCAAACACTTCCATTAGAGTCCAAAACATCTTATGATGAATATATATCGTCGATGAATTATATATACGGTGCACTAGGTGGTAGTTCCAGTGGTGGTCGAGATGATAGTGAGGAGGAGCCCGAGGTGGAGGAGGAGGAGGGTGAGGAGGAGGCCAAGGTAGAGGTGGAGGGAGAGGTGGAGGAGAAGAGAGAGGAGGAGGCTGATGCGGAGTATGAGGGTGAGGAGGAGGGAGTTGAGAAGGGTGGGGAAAATGATGGGGATGACGATGAGGATGGGGGTGAGGCTGATGATAACGACGATGATAGTGATGGTGATGAGGGGCAGATTGATCCGTTACATTTTTGGCTGATATTACTGAAATTTGATGTTTTATGATTTGTTGTGCCTGAATATATGTGTGATTAGGTAGGTTATATTATCTTTATATCTTTATTTATAAATAATAAAACATGACTTGATGAATTTTTGTGACTAATTCACCCCTCCCCTATACACCCCCACCCCCTAAACACCCCCATTCCCTTGGACAACCCCCACACTCCCCTGGATAGCCCCCACCCCTCCTAGACACCCCATAGACACCCCCTACCCCCTTGGACATCCCCCAATACCCTAGATAACCCCCCACCCCCTAGACACCCCCACCCTCTGGACACCCCGTACCCCCTTGGACAGCCCCCAACCCCTGGACAACCCCCACCCCCTGAACACCACCCCAATCCCTAGACACCCCACCCCTTGGACACCCCCACCCCCATGGACAACCCCCACCCCCTGGACAACCCCACACCCTGGACACCCCTACTCCCTTGGAAAACCCCCCAACCCCCTAGATAGCCCACACCCCCTGGAAATCCCCCACCCTGGACAGCCCCCACCCCCTGGACACCCCCACCCCCTGGACACCCCCACCCCCGTGGACATCCCCCTAACCCCCTGGACAACCCCCACCACCTGGACACCACCCCACCCCTGGACACCCCCAACCCCCAGACACCCCACCCCTTGGACAACCCTCAACCCCCTGGACAACCCCCCCACCACCCCCAGACACCCCACCCCCTGGACACCCCTACCCCCTGGACACCCCTACCCCCTTGGACAGCCCCCAAACCCCCTGGAAAACTCCACCACTTAGAAAACTACCCCACCCCCTGGACACCCCAGTCCCCCAGCCCCTGGACAACCCCCTACCCCTTAGACAACCCCTAAACCCCCTAGACAGCCCCCACCCCCTGGACACCACCCAACCCCTGGACACCCCACCCTCATGGACAGGCCCACCCCCTGGACAACCCCCACCCCCTTGGACATCCCCCACCCCCAAGGATATCCCCCAACCCCCTAGACACCCCCACCCCCTGGACACCCCACCCCCATGGACAATCCCCCCCACCCCCCTGGATAGCCCCCACCCCCTAGACACCCCCAACCGCCTGGACAGCCCCCAACCGCCTGGACAACCCCCACCCCCTAGACACCACCCCACCCCCTAGACACCCCAACCCCCTGGACACCCCACCCCCATGGATAGCCCCCACCCCCTAGATAGCCCCCCTAGACACCCCCACCCCATACTCATTGGAAAACCCCCAACCCCCTGGACAGCCCCCCGCCCCAAGGACAGCCTCAACCCCCTGGACACCCCAACCCATGAACACCCCCACCCCCATGGACAACCCCCACCCCCTGGACATCCCCCACCCCTAGAAATCCCTACCCCTAGACACCCCCTACTCCCTTGGACAGTCCCCAACCCCCTGGACAACCCCCACTGGACACCACCCCACCCCTGGACACCCCCACCCCCTAGACACCCCCACCCCCATGGACAACCCCCACACCCCTTGGACACCCACACCCCCTTGGATAGCCCCCACCACCCTGGACATCCCCTACCCCCTTAGATAACCCCTCAATCCCCTGGACAGCCCCTGCCCCCTGGACACCACCCCACCCCTTGGACACCCCCACCCCTAGACACCCCCTACCCCCTTGGAAAACCTACCAAACCCCTAGATAACCCCAATACCCCTGGACACCACCCCACCACCTGGACACCCCACCCCTAGATACCCCCACCCCCATAGACAACCCCCACCCCCTATACAGCCCCCACCCCTGGACACCCCCACCCCCTGTACACCCCTACCCCCTTGAACATCCCCCAACCCCCTGGACATGCCCCACCCCCTGGACACCACCCCACCACCAGGACCCCCACCTCCTAGACCCCCACCCCCATGGATATCCCCCACCCTCTGGATAGCCACCCCACCCCTGGACACCCCCACCCCCTAGACACCCCCAACCCCCTAGACAGCCCCCAACCCTCTGAACAACCCCCACCCCCGGACACCACCCCACCCCTTGGACACCCCACCCCCATGGACAGCCCCCCACCCCTTGGACACCCCCACCCCCTAGACACCCCTACCCCCTTGAACAGTACCCCTAACCACCTGGATATCCCCCCACCCCTAGACACCATCCCACCCCCTAGACACCCCACCCCCTGGAAACCCCCACCCCCATAGACAGCCCCCTCCCTGAATAGCATCCCCTCCCTGAAAACCCTCTTTTTTCCACTCCTACATGAAAAATGGGGGAGTCTGAACCTAAAATTTCTATTCTTCCCCTGCTAAAAGAACTATTTATGTGCACAATGTAGAGTAACTCTAAGTTTCATGGGGAAATACTTGCTGTATGTGTATGAATTCTGTATCTATTCTGCAGGTATTCAAAATTATGTATGAATTATGTATGTGTGTTTGGTTTTCTACAGGTGCACAGGGGGGAGGCAGGCCTACTGATTCATGTTCATAAAGCCTATGCCAATGGTTTACAACTATTGGAATATGTGTGAAAAGAAAACATATACCAACATTTTCATATAAACTGTTGGTAAAAGTATATACCAACGGTTTAAAAACCATTGGTATAGATCCTTTACTTGAATTTTCCCAATGATTTGTGAGGAACCGTTGGTATAGACATGAATTTTGATATTTCCAAAAGTTTTAAACCATTTGTAAACATTTATACTAATGGTTACAAGAAACCTTTGGTATATAATCCATTCTGCAGCCATATCCAAAAGGTTCTCATAGAATCGTTGGGATATGTCTATCCCCACGACTCCAAAGCCAAAGGTTTGGACAACCATTGGTATAGTTTATACCAATGGTTTTTTGGCCTTTACCAACGGTTTGATACCATTGGTAAAGTCTAAATTTCTAGTAGTGACCAAAAATACTTAGTTTGTGACCCTCTAGGATTATTTCTCATTGGCATTAGGTGGGCTTTCCTAAAGTATAACAGTACTGTCTAGCAACGAGTCAAGGAACCCAAGATATATAAATTAAAGTTTCAACAAAGACATCCACATAGGAACGATCAAGGTGTAATATAATACCTTTGTCTCAATATCTCATCAAGCAGGTTTCATGATAGTGTAATCAACCTTTGTGCTTGATACATTATTCTTTGAATACCTAAAATAAACTCATCGTTACACCATAGCCATGGAATTTTGCGCGATGGTTCTATTTCAATAAAAGGGTCGAGATATTGACTTACATAAATGGAAGGGACAAACCATTCCTCGACTTATCCATTAATAACATGCCACTCGTGATGCACCCAATGCACCCTACTTCTTGCCAATTGTATGCATGATAGTTTTTGTCAGTAAATCAAAGTGCGCAAGTTATGACATGTATTAATGATAATATTAAAGTATAAGGATCATTACACAGGCTCACAGATTGGAATATCCATTGACACCAAAACATAGGGAATTTATAATGGCGGGTCTATTCTCATAATCTCCTATCTTGGAGATTACCAAGTGTGAGCTTAATGATAAGAAGTCTCATCTTCTTATGAGTACTCTCAACTGATGGTCTATATACTATGTGTCCAATTATATTATGTCATCCAACCGCATAACTATATTTAATAGTATTATCATATCACTTCAAGGATCTCATCATAGTAGGGAACTACTATGACCTTGTAAATGCGACAAATACTCCAAGACATTATTACACTATAGTCATGAAAAACAACGAATCATATGTAATACGATGTTTAATATTTAAATATATTAAATATTAATGTAATAAAAGTATAAATAGTTAGTTATAGGACAATAACTCTTAAAAACTCCCACTTGGACTAGATTCAACTGCCTATAACTTTTAGTCTGATAGACCTCACATGATGATCATGTTTCTGCTGAGTCAAGGCTTTTGTCAAGGGGTCCTCCATGTTTTCTTTAGTGGAAATAATGCTCACTAAAAATTCACCTATCTGAGAAAAATAACTCAAGATATGATACTTATAAAGTATGTTCTTCATCTGCTGATGTGACCTTGTCTCTTTTGTGAGAGCCACCATTGTAGTATTATCACAATATTGTGTGATGGGATCTTTACAGCTAGGTATCACATCTAGCTTCTGGATGAAGCTTTGTATCCAAACAACTTCTTTAGATACCTCAAAATCCATGATATACTCAAACTCTACTATAGAATCTGCGACCACACTCTGCTTTGAGCTTTTACAGCTCACTACACCTCCATTCAAAGTGAAGATGTATCCTGTTTATGACTTCATGTTATCTTAATCAGTTTAGAAACTAGAATCTTCATAACCTCTGATGACTAGTTCCTCATCTCCTCTATAAACTAGAAACATATCCTTAGTATGCCTCAGATACTTAAGGATAGTCTTGACTACCATCCAATGATGTCCAGTTGGGTTAGCTCACTCAATGAGTAGGTGAGATCCAGCCTAGTACATATCATGGCATACATGACTGACCCAATCACTGATGTGTATAGAGTCCTTTACATTATCTTTATTTCCTCATGGGTTTGAGGAAATATTTTCTTGGAAGGATGAATTCCATGTGATGCTGACAACAATCCCCTCTTGGATTGTTCTATACTGAATCTCTTTAGTATCTTATCAATGTATATACTTTTACTTAGGCCCAACAATCTCTTGGATCTTGATCTCAAGAATATATGCTACCTCGCCCAAGTCCTTCATAGAGAAGCATTGATTCAACCATGACTTAACAGACTGTTAGACTGGTATCTTGTTTCCAATAAGTAATATTTCATCAACATATACTATTTGGAAAATGACTGCACTCCCACTAAACTATTTTTAGACACAAGTCTCACATTCAGTCTTGATAAAACCGAATTTCATTATGGATTCATCAAAATGAATGTTCCATGACTTAGATGATTTCTTTAATCTATAAATGGATTTCTGCAACATGAATACCTTATTGGAATTTTTTGGAGTCATAAAACCTTCAGGTTGTGTCATGTAGACATCTTCCTAAAGGTTCCTATTAAGGAAGGCTATTTTGAAATCCATTTTCCAAATATCATAGTCATGGTAAGAAGTAATGGCTAATATAATTATGATGGATTTCAACTTTGAAACTGTTGAAAATGTTTTTTCATAGTCAATGCCTTGACGTTGCTTGAACCCTTTTGCAACCAGTCGTGCCTTATGGGTACTAACTTTTCCTTCCAGGTATAGTTTCTTCTTGAATACCCATTTTCAACCAACATACTTTACATCAACTAGAGGATCTACCAAAATGAAGACTTGGTTTTGGTACATGGAATCCATTTCATAATTCATGTCTTCTTTCCACTTGGAAACATCTGTGCCGCTTACTGCTTCATTTTAGGTTATATGATCATTATTATCATCTAATAACGAGTCACTATCCTCGACAACTAAAAAAACATACCATTATGGTTCTCTAACATCTCTTGTACTATTACATAGTTCTTGTGTCTTTGGAATAGTTCTTTCTTCCATGGGGCTTTGTGAAATATATTCCTATACCAACTCTTGTGTACCTTGAGGCTTAACATCATCGAATTCTATCTCTCTCCCACTATATCTTTTGGAGATGTGATACCTTTCAAGGAATATGGCATTTCCTGCCACTATAAACTTTTTGTATGAGGGGTTATATAGGTAATATCCCCTTGCTTCCTTAGGGTATCCTATAAAGGTACAATTTGTGCCTTGGGGTGAAAGCTTGTTTTCTAAAGAGGCCTTAACAAATGCATCGCTTCCCCACACATGTAAATTTGATAACATGGATTTATCTCCACTCCAAAACTCATATGGAATACCATTGATCGATTTAGTGGGTACTTGGTTTAGTATGTGTGCCACTATTTTTAACGCATATCCCTAAAAGGATAATAGAATACTCTCATGAATCATTATTGATCTCACCATGTCCAATAAGGTGCAGTTCTTCCTTTTTCTCACACCATTCCACCGGGGAATGTAAGGAGGAGTGATTTGGGATAGGATCTGAAAATCACGTAAGTAATCAATGAATTTTTGATTAAGATATTCTCTACCTTGATCCGAGTGAAGTTTTTTAATCTTCTTACCAAGATGGTTCTCAACTTCATTCTTTTATTCTTTGAACTTATCAAAAGAATCACACTAATACCTCATTAAGTAAATATATCCATATCTACTAAAATCATCATTAAAAGTTATAAAGCATGAGTACCCTCCCCTTACTTCAACTAGAAATGGTTCACACACATCAGTATGAACCAATTAGAGAATCTCTTTAGCCCTTTCACCTTTACCAACAAATGAGGCTTTGGTCATTTTTCCTTGTAAACATGCATGACATACACTAAGTGGTTTTAGTTTGAAATAATATAAATATCCATCTTGATGTAACTTTATCAAGCATTTATTGTTTGCATGATCAAGCTGGCGATGCCAAAGTTGTGTATGAATTCTATATCTATTCTGCAGGTATTCAAAATTTTGTATGAATTATGTATGTGTGTTTGGTTTTCTACAGGTGCACAGGGGGGAGGCAGGCCTACTGCTTCATGTTCATAAAGCCTATGCCAATGGTTTAAAACTGTTGGAATATGTGTGAAAAGAAAACATATACCAACATTTTCATATAAACTGTTGGTAAAAGTATATACCAACGGTTTAAAAACCATTGGTATAGATCCTTTACTTGAATTTTCCCAATGATTTGTGAGGAACCGTTGGTATAGACATGAATTTTGATATTTCCAAAAGTTTTAAACCATTTGTAAACATTTATACCAATGGTTACAAGAAACCTTTGGTATATAATCCATTCTGCAGCCATATCCCAAAGGTTCTCATAGAATCGTTGGGATATGTCTATCCCCACGACTCCAAAGCCAAAGGTTTGGACAACCATTGGTATAGTTTATACCAATGATTTTTTTGGCCTTTACCAACGGTTTGATACCATTGGTAAAGTCTAAGTTTCTAGTAGTGACCAAAAATACTTAGTTTGTGACCCTCTAGGATTATTTCTCATTGGCATTAGGCGGGCTTTCCTAAAGTATAAGAGTACTATCTAGCAATGATTCAAGGAACCCAAGATATATAAATTAAAGTTTCAACAAAGACATCCACATAGGAACGATCAAGGTGTAATATAATCCCTTTGTCTCAATATCTCATCAAGCAGGTTTCATGATAGTGTAATCAACCTTTGTGCTTGATACATTGTTCTTTGAATACCTAAAATAAACTCATCGTTACACCATAGCCAAAGAATTTTGCGCGATGGTTCTATTTCAATAAAAGGGTCGAGATATTGACTTACATAAATGGAAGGGACAAACCCTTCCTCGACTTATCCATTAATAACATGCCACTCGTGATGCACCCAATGCACCCTACTTCTTGCCAATTGTATGCATGATAGTTTTTGTCAGTAAATCAAAGTGCGCAAGTTATGACATGTATTAATGATAATATTAAAGTATAAGGATCATTACACAGGCTCACAGATTGGAATATCCATTGACACCAAAACATAGGGAATTTCTAATGGCGGGTCTATTCTCATAATCTTCTATCTTGGAGATTACCAAGTGTGAGCTTAATGATAAGAAGTCTCATCTTCTTATGAGTACTCTCAACTAACGGTCTATATACTATGTGTCCAATTATAGTATGTAATCCAACCGCATAACTATATTTAACAGTATTATCATATCACTTCAAGGATCTCATTATAGTAGGGAACTACTATGACCTTGTAAATGCGACAAATACTCCAAGACATTATTACACTATAGTCATGAAAAACAATGAATCATATTTAATACGATGTTTAATATTTAAATATATTAAATATTAATGTAATAAAAGTATAAATAGTTAGTTATAGGACAACAACTCTTAAAAAATCCCACTTGGACTAGAGTCAACTGCCTATAACTTTTAGTCTGATAGACCTCACATGATGATCATGTTTTTGCTGAGTCAAGGCTTTAGTCAAGGGGTCCTCCATGTTTTATTTAGTGGAAATAATGATCACTAAAACTTTACCTATCTGAGAAAAATACCTCAAGATATGATACTTCTAAAGTATGTTCTTCATCTGCTGATGTGACATTGTCTCTTTTGTGAGAGCCACCGCTGTAGTATTATCACAATATTGTGTGATGGGATCTTTACAGCTAGGTATCACATCTAGCTTCTGGATGAAGCTTTGTATCCAAAAAAATTCTTTAGATTCCTCAAAATCCATGATATACACAAACTCTACTATAGAATCTGCGACAACACTCTGCTTTGAGCTTTTCCAGCTCACTACACCTCCATTCAAAGTGAAGATGTATCCTCTTTATGACTTCATGTTATCTTAATCAGTTTAGAAACTAGAATCTTCATAACCTCTGATGACTAGTTCCTCATCTCCTCTATAAACTAGAAACATATCCTTAGTACGCCTCAGATACTTAAGGATAGTCTTGACTACCATCCAATGATGTCCAGTTGGGTTAGATCACTCAATGAGTAGGTGACATCCATCCTAGTACATATCATGGCATACATGACTGACCCAATCACTGATGTGTATAGAGTCCTTTCCATTATCTTTATTTCCTCATGGGTTTGAGGAAATATTTTCTTGGAAGGATGAATTCCATGTGATGCTGACAACAATCCCCTCTTGGATTGTTCTATACTGAATCTATTTAGTATCTTATCAATGTATGTACTTTGACTTAGGCCCAACAATCTCTTGGATCTTGATCTCAAGAATATATGCTACCTCGCCCAAGTCCTTCATAGAGAAGCATTGATTCAACCATGACTTAACAGACTATTATACTGGTATCTGGTTTCCAATAAGTAATATTTCATCAACATATACTATTAGAAAAATGACTGCACTCCCAATAGCTCAATTTTCGGATTTGACTATGAACCTAAAGTTTTAGTGGGAAATATATAAAATCATATATTCATGTTCTCAATTATTTTGGTTTAGAACGACTTAGTTTGTTAAGGTTGGTACTATTCAAATTGATTTAATATTGATTACAAATATGTTGTATCCGACTTGACCGTTATGTGAATTTTCAATGTTTATTGGTTGCAATTTTATTATAATTGCATTTTGTAATTTGGGATTGAACTGTATTCAAACCTATGAAACAAACATTTCTAACTTATTGAACATTTCAATTCTTTATTGACCTTGTATAAAATTAGTATAACACTAAGACCCCCCTTTAACATTGCATCAGATAATGAACATGATGGTTTGTCTTCTTCTACAAAACATTTATAAAAACTTGCATCATCTAAAATATTAATAGATTATTAAGTTAAAAAAATAGATTTTAAAATTTGAAATCAAAAAATTAAATCTTATAATATTCTGATGAGTCGGTTCATTAACCGCACTTCCATCTTTCTTCCTTCTACTTGAGGAAAACAGTTTTTCTCAAGGCACACATCCTTTAATATTCAATTTTTTTCTCTATAATGACATTGAATGTAGGAAACCATAATTAAAAATATGTTACCAATAATTAATTTCATAACTAAAATTATATAAAAACTTTATCAATCAAATAAATTATGGAGGAAATAATAGAAATTGGAAGTCATAAAGAAAAATTATAAACAATTGTCATACCTGCTTCCTCTCATGATCTGGCATCGTAGTTCGTCCCAATGTGTGGAGGTATTTTTTAGAATCAATAATTTGTTTATTTATTTTGGATAATTTCTAAGTAAAATTCAATAATAAAAAAGATATTATTAAAGTAAAACATGAAATTTTTCATTTAAATATCTCAAATGTGATTAATAACTTAAACTGGATAGTCGTCCAATGGGTAATCATCTACCGATACTGTTCTATCGGACAATAAACCACGACAGGGACCACCTCTACTATTTTCCAACTCTAGAATGCCATCTAATATAGAACTCATTCTTATAGTCTCTCCAAATCTCACCTAAATCCTTTAGAAATTCTAGCCATGCACCCTCTCCATCGGGGAAATTAAACGGAAACTGACACCAAAATATTAGTTTATATAAATACAAAAAATAATATATTGCATTAAATACAACAGATTTTTTTCCCATATCTCTACCCAAGAATTATACTTGAATTCATTTTTCAATTGTCTCCATGATAGCGGGCTGACAGGAATGATGTCGGAGTATTTGGAAAGCATCACAAAAAAACTCCGACATTGCTTCCCTATTTTGTCAATCTGTTGATTGAATTCATTATAGTCCACCATCAACTGCGTGTGGTAGTTCCACACCACACGTATGCATGTATTCCCCTTCCCATGAATTCTATTATTATATGTATCTGTTATGAAATAAAAACAAATATTTTATCAATACATGTTATAATGAAAATAAATAATGGAATAAAAATTTGTTAGGGTTCTGTAAATATACTAGCAGCAGTATGATCAATGGGTGATGCTGGATCCGCAGAAACGGAAGGAGTACCCTGTACAGGTGGAGTGGGTCCCAATGTATGTTCCTTAGGGATAGACTCTAACAGAGTAGGAGTCGGAGAAGATGGAATATATAAGCTTTTATCGAAGTAAGTAGAAGTAAAAGAATATGTCACGGATAGCTGGCCGAATGATGGGTGGGTAGTGGGAATCATCATCATATGTGGTAAAGACGGGTGAGAATAATCGGATATAAATGGTGGTTAAAACAAGGGAGGCCTAAATATCCCATGTGTATCTAATGATGCACTAGTATCAGAATATGGGATAGATGGTATGTCAGTGGGAGGGGCGGGGTCTAATCGGGTACACTGACCAGATCGCCTAGCTCTCATACCACCCCCTCGTATGAACACCCTAAGTACTGGGACCACTACTAGGATACTAATCAAATAATTTTCTCCTAAGAGGTGTATCCTGCAAAAATTTTTAAAACAAAATTAATCACATTACACTATATATTATATATATATATATATTTGAAATAAATTACTCACTACAGACACTAGTGGTGGAATTCCCATCTCAGCCATGTGATGATTGTTGTCCATCATCTTTTTTTGTCACCTATCTTTAATTGGTTTCATTTCCTGAATTTGAAAACAAATATGGAAGTAATTAGAAAAGGATAAGTAATGTGTAACCCAAAAAACAAAATAAATGAGAGGGAATAGGGGAATTTATGGATAATTTAACTATCTATTGTTTTAGGTGATCTTGAATAGATATATAATGAATTCAATAAATTGTAAAATATTTAATAAAAAAATTTAATTTTTAGTATGATGGTTATTTACTAAGTGTCATCAATCTATTAAAATCAAGGAACATTGATTCTTTGGATTTCTTTCACTCAACAACCAAGAGAGAGAGCATATTGAATTATGCCTCTAGAAAATTCATCAAGGTATATATTACGAATGATTAAACCCTTAAGATAGTTGGAAATGATGATATAAACATATGAACAAGGATAAGATATCTACCAAATTTATAAGGGGTAAAGAAATTTTCAAAATTAAAGAAAATTTTAATTTATTTTGCCCAGGTAGATGATGCAAGTTTTTATAAATGTTTTGTAGAAGAAGACAAACCATCATGTTCATTATCTGATGCAATGTTAAAGGGGGGGTCTTAGATTTATACTAATTTTATACAAGGTCAATAAAGAATTGAAATGTTCAATAAGTTAGAAATTTTGGTTTCATAGGTTTGAATACAGTTCAATCCCAAATTACAAAATGCAATTATAATAAAATTGAAACCAATAAACATTGAAAATTCACATAACGGTCAAGTTGGATACAACATATTTGTAATCAATATTAAATCAATTTGAATAGTACCAACCTTAACAAACTAATTCGTTCTAAACCAAAATAATTGAGAACATGAATATATGATTTTATATATTTCCCACTAAAACTTTAGGTTCATAGTCAAATCCGAAAATTGAGCTATTGGAGTCATCAAAAGTAATAAATGGATCATTTCAAATGGAAGTAGGTATGGTGTCAATTCCATCATCAACATCATCAAAAATATGTCTTGGAATTACTTAAATAATGACACCAAATTTATGTCGAAGATGGGCTTCGACATAAAAAACTTGTTTTTCCATTGATGCCAATACATATAGTTCATCGGTAGTATAAGTGAGACTCATATCAATTACTCGAAATCCATAATAATCAATAAATGTTCCATGCCTCATCATCGAATCAAACCATTGACATTTCATCATCGTGACTCATCCATGAGAATAATAATCCAATATTATTATTTTTTCAACAACTCCATAATAACCTACATTTTTAAATCACGCTCTACTATCTGATGCACTGGAATAACATTATGTTGTGGCAGTAACCGTAATAGCATCATGTTGTGTTCTTATGTTCTTTGCTCATTCAGTGATAATAAATCTTTACCCATTGATAACAATTGATTTACAGTCACAGACCATAGTATTAGGACCAAAAGCCAAAGGTCTTATTTCCTCAGAGAAAGAGTCAGCAGGAAAACTCAATACCTAAAATATAAATGAATATTAAACTTAATTAAATATTTATTTAATTATTTTAAACAGTAATATTTTTACCTTAAATTTTAACCAAGTATAAAACTCTTCTCTATGAAAAGTATCCCTCCTCAAGAAAACCCATTCTCAATGTTGTTAATATTAAAATTAACAATAAAGTTGGAGAATCTCATTATTTATGGTGCACCAACTTGCGCAAAACAGAATTATAAATAAAATTCCGTGTTATAAAATAATGGTAGCGTTATTATTATTTTAATTTGTGCCATCTAGTTAAATAACTATTTTCCATCTTGAAAATAATTATTTTACTACTGAACCGGCCTTAGTCCAATCGAACTCCACTTCCATTTATTGAACACCCGAATAAGTAAATAAATAATTTATTCACTTAAATAAATATTTTATTTACAAACTAGTAAATAAATATTTATTAAATGTTCAATAAAATAAATAAATATATTTTACCCACAATATAGTGAATAAATATTTATTTAATTTATGAAATCAATTTAACTTGAATAAAATTATTCCACAGTCTTTTAGAATAATATTTATTTCATCAATTAATTTCAAATAGAATTTAATCGAGACCACAAAAAACACTTAGTGTGTGTCCCTCTAGGATTATTTCTCATTGGCATTAGGCGGGCTTTCATAAAGTCCAAGAGTACTATCTAGAAATGGGCCAAGGCACCCAACAGAAAGAAATTAAAGTCAAAACAATGACATCCACATATGAACAGTCACTGTGTAATATAATCCCTTTGTATCAATATCTCATCAAGCAGGTATTATGATAGTGTAATCAACCTTTGTGCCTAATACGCCATTCTTTGACTACCTGAAATAAACTTGTCATTACACCATGGCCATGGAATTTTGAACGACGACTCTATTTCAATCAAAGGGATAAAATATCAACTTCCATAAATGGAAGGGATAAATCATTCCTTGATATATCAATTAAAAACATGCCACTCATGACACACCCAATGTAACCTACTTCCTAACAACTCCCCGCATGACAGTTTTCGTCAGTAAATCAAATTGCATGAGTCGTGACACATATTAATGATAATATTAAAGTCTAAGGACCATTACACATGCTTGTAGATAGGAATATACGATGACACTAAAACATGTGGAATTCCTACTAGTGGGTTTGTTATCATAATCTCCCATCTTGGAGATTACCAAGTGTGAACTTTATGAGAAGAAGTCTCATCTCCTTACGAGTACTCTCACCTGATGGCCTATATACTATATATCCCATTATAGTATGTCATCCAATCGCAGAACTATATTTAAGAATATTATCATAAAACTTAAAGGTTCTCATTATAGCAGGGAACTGCTATGACCTTATCAATGCGAGAAATACTCCAGGACATTATTACACTATAGTCATGCAGAACAATGAACAATATGTAATAATATGTTTAATATTTAAATATATTAAATATTCATGTAATCAAAGTAAAAAAATTTGGTTCTAGGAAACTAACTCTTACAGTTAGAACATGATTATGGTTATGTTTATGCTCATGCTTTTCCTTATGAAATTAATGAAGTGAAATACATACAGATTTTGAATTTGATAGTGAATATGGTTATGCTTATTCTTAGACATATTCTTATGCTTATTCTTATAGTTAGGCTTATAAAAATACTCTAATAGATACATAATTTCAAATAATATAATATATATCCTAACAAATATAGTTACTTTAGCTTATTATTATAGAAAAACCATGTTACTTAAATATTGAAATAAATACATAATTTTCAACCCATATTTGGATATGCTTATATTACTTCTTATGTTTATATATACACTATAAGACATATACATTTTCAAAATTAAAGTGTTTATACTTATGATTATACAAATACTATAATATATACACATTTTCATATACTTTAATATAAAAATACTAATATATTAATTAAAAAAATACACATGGTTATGCTTATTATTATAGAAAATACTTTAATATAGTCATATAAGTATAATCATATTCTTACACATCCAAATTCATCATTATTAGTTTTTATGATTATATTGATTATTTAATTATTACACTTTAGTATAAACACAATTTTTTTAACAAATATAAGTATAAAAATAAGCATAATAAACAAAATACTATTTTTATAGTTCTTATATTTATTCAATAATATTCTTACACATGGAAAAATACTTTATTTATAGTTCTTATGCTAATTTTAAATTTATAGTGCATATTATTTAATTTAAAAACCCTTTTGGTTAGTCTAATACCTACCCAAAATCTATTTCCAACTTACCTACTATCATATTAAAATCCTTAGTTTTAGTATAAATTCAACCTTGGAAGGATTTGGTGCAAACCGAAGGAGGTTATCCAAAGAATAGGTAATGTACTTCAATGAACGTTTTTCTTTTATTTCTTCCTCCAACTCATTCAATTATTATTAAACCATTATGATATATTAAACTCAGTATCTTTTATATATCTATGTTGTTATAATATTTTCATGACATACAACCATCACCAATTCCATAAAATGGGTTATGAAATCATCATTTGTTTGTACGGTGGACTACCGCCTCACTAATCAATGTCATTCATTTTTCCATTACCACCTCTCCCGGTTGAGTATGATGTTAGATATAAAGTATATATATGATATATATAATATAATTATACCTATCGAGTCATTATATCATATATCTATATATTTTTACTTTCAATTTTATATGGGATACGATAACGTCGCTTGTGTGTACAACAGACTATTGGCTCACTAAGGGATGTGATTTTTTTACTAACACTTTACATGGAAGGTAATAAGGATAATATTAATTAATATATGTGATATAAATTAAATAATTATGATAATAATTATATATTTATCATTCTGAAATGATAATATATCATTTTATTTTTTACATTAAAAAATGATAACTTCGTTTATGTATGTGTGGACTGCAGCCTTCACGATGTGATGTGAATCTATTTAATCACCACACCACATGGATGATATATATAAGTATATTTAAAGAAATAATATGTTATATATAATACTATTATCATTCTATAAAGATAAAATACTACTTATATTCTTTCCATAATGAATATTGAAAATGGAAATGTTACTCATGCGTACATACGACCTACCATCTCCATGATTGTAATGTAGATAATTTTTCATAACCATATTTCATGATTGGTTTTAAAATTATAATTTATGTATAAATATTATAATTATTTCATGATTATTATTATTTATATTTTTAAATAATTACCTCTTTGACCATAGTCAACCTACCAATTCCATTTTTGACATATAAGACAAATATCATCGAAACATCTGACATAAACTTAATTAAATACATAATCTTATATAACATGATAATAAGTAAAATAAAAGGAATAATAAACCTGAAAAAAGTTCTTAATAAATTAAATAATTAACATATGTTTATTATTCAGGAAGATAAAGAACATATGTGATTAGTTATACTCTAGGAAAGAGTTTCTCATCTCACTTTTACTTCCATGATCCATACACCATATTCACCACTCATTTCTTTTGTGTGGTGTATATACTGCCATTTTTTATGTTATATGATGAATTAATTTATATTTATGGTATTTAATGTTTTATTTAACGTTATTTAATCCAAAGGGATTATGAAACAAAAGTTACCAAAGTGGTAAGTGTTTATTTCACAATCTCATAATTATTCAAGATTTTTTCTGTTTAAGTCCCCCTTGGGGGAAGTATTTTATATTTATATCTTAAAATAAATATATTTTCTAATACTTTGTTTATTCATGAACTATTTCAAGTAATAGTAAAATTTACTTCTCTTTGATACTTAAAATGATTAAGAAATTGTTTTTAAGATAATTCGACTTTATTTCTCTCTTCCATCGAGATTCTTTTTTCTTCCAAAACCATGTTTTCTAAAAATGTTATTAAAAATGTTTTAGTATTATAAAAATGAATTAGTAGATAAATTTTTACACATGTTTGAATTTTCTAAAAATGTTTTAAAATGAATTTTCTTTTAATTTTCAGAATGAGGCACTTTTCTAACCTTTTTATAGTACAAAAGGAATATTCTTTTTAACTTATACAACATGTATGTAATTACCTGCCATAATGACCATTATTTATTTGAATCTTAATTTTCATGTTTACAAGGTTCTTTATATTGATTTTTTTCTAATATTCTACAAATTATTAATTTTTAAAATTTATTCTCAAATAAAATTATTTTGATAATATCTTATGACTTTTCTAGTTTTAAAATAAAAAGGGTGATTTTCAAAGAAAGGTTATTTTCATCAAGAAATGGTCCAAGTGATATTTCATAATAAGTTTCCATCTAAAAAGACATTATTTGTTGTTACTTATGATTTAATGGATATATAATCCAATAATACCATCATAATTATTTCTCCAGATGGTTTATGATCAGTTTGAATGGGGATGTACTAGGTTTATACCATTAATTTTATTTTAGATGGTTTATGATGATGTTTATTGATTATGAAAAATATTTACATTCCATATACCAGTTTAAATACAAATATTTATGTTGAACATGTTTCACACCTTTCATAGGAGGAATGAATTGGACTTTTTAAGTGAAGTTCATGCCTTCTATAGCTTCTCAATGCATCAGTAGGTCTCATAAGACAAACTAGATATTGTTTTTGCTGATGATTTACCGATTTATATAGATATCTTGGCACAAGAATCGATGGTATTATATGTCTTGGCATAATCCTCAATGATATTATATGTCTTTTCACAAGAGTTAACAATATGTTTTAGATTTCCAGCATTATTCATTTACATCATTATGAATTTAGTTGTTGGTATTCCATGTGATTATTAAATTAGCTAAAATATCCATGGTTAAGTTTCAATATCTTTTGATTGTTTATACGATATTATTAGATCATCATTTATTCTTTCCATATTATGCTCAAGTTATTGTTTAAATGACACGTGTTTCAGGTATTTACCTTTCCATATTGATTATTCCTTATTTATTTATAGCTTCTGTTTTTTTCTTACCCTTATAGAGAATTTTATATCACCCCTTTATTATGTTTTATTTTACCCAGGATACAAGAAATTATTTTGTGATTGATATGCAGGGATACACTAAGGGGAATAATGGAATTCTCAAAGAAAATTCTTTGTTTATTTTATATTTTAAAATGTATTGTGAATTTCAAGTATGTATCTACTTTACCAAGTCTGATAAACTATTTGGCCCTTCAGGAGGAGATTCCTTGTATCTTATTCCAATATAATAAATAAGACACCAGCTCTAGGCTACTGGGGTCAGGGTTGATACATCTTCCATATCAAAATTTTCTAAATTGTTTTCATAAGTGTTATCTTATAAACATAAATGATTTCCTTAATCTATTTTTTATGATATTTGACATTTTTTAAAAGGTTTTTAAAATAAAAATAAATACTATTTTCCAAATGGGTCATATTGACTCCCTTTATAAAATATTTGAAAAGAATATTTTTTTAACGTTTACAACATGAATGGATTTTCCCACCATCATGACTACTCAATATTTTAAAGATTATATTTCAAGTTTCAAAGTTTATTTTCAATAAAAATTACTTCTATAATGTTTCATAATGTTTTATGATTTAAATAAGTGTTTTAAAAATGAAATTAATATTTTCATCAATAAATGTTCCAAGTGATTTTTCAAAATCATTTCCCATCAAAGATGACATCCTTTGATGTTACTCAAAGTGAAAAGGCTAATTTCCTCAAGAATGTTTTAAATGATATTTTAATTGAATTTATATTCATCAAATTCAAAAACAATTGATGTTACTTATTATCTAATATTATATTTTTAAATGATTCTGTCCCTATTATTTATCTAGATGTATTAGTATTGTTTCAAATAGATTTTCAAGAAAACCATTTCTTTTCCATGGGTTAATCATGTTTCAAAGATATTGTCATGGAACCCATTTCTTTTTCACATGTTAATTATGTTTAAAATATACTTTCATAGAACCCATTTCATTTCCATGGGTTAATTATTCTTCAAATATATTTTCATGGAACCTATTTCTTTTTCATGGGTTAATCATCTTTCAAAGAGATTGTCACAGAACCCATTTATTCTCCATATGATAATGTAAGAACCCAAACTTAAACATCACATATTCTAGTGTTTTGAAATGTAATTAATTTTTTCAAAATACCAATGAAATTTTGGTTTAGAGTTTTAGATAATTTAGACAAAATCTTACAAATTAAACCCATACATTATAAGTGTAAACTTCTACACATTATCCATTTTTTCTATCAAAACAAAAGTTTTTAAAACAAAACATGATTTCTTTTCATAAAAATATTAATAATTTTATTCTTGAACGCATACTTTTACATAATCTTAAACCCTATGAAAAATATTTTAAAAATGTGGGATGAGCACAAAAAGCTAAATTAGGGGCATAAAAATAAAGAAATAAATAATTAGTCTATAAATACTTATAAAAATTCTCCCCTTTCAAAATTAACATTGGGCTCAATATAAATATTTTATTACCCATGAAATAACATTTCATAAAAAATCATAAAGGAAAAAATAAAACCCATAAAGTTTTATTTTAAAACATGAAAAACTCATGATTTTTTTCACAAAGTATAATTTTCACCCTAATAAGTAACATATATATTCCTTTGAACATAAACCCAATAAATTACCTTGTAAAAACATGTGCTTTCTATAAAAACATATCAATAACAAATAAATCATATAGGTAACTTGTGGAATCATTTTCTCACCATAATTACTTATGATTTAACCCTCATGACTACCATGAAATAACCATCATGGTTATACTTGACATAACCCTCACAGTTATACTTGGATGTAACCATCGTAGTTACACTTAGAATAACTATCACAGTCAACTTCCAATATACCCAATGAATTAGTGTGCTATCATGGACCCAAATTTATTTGGTTTATAAAAAAACCACACATCATCATAAAAAATTCCCAAGAACCATAATATAATCATAAAACATGAATGATTGTATCATAAAAACTTTCCTTGAGGAAAATCACTTATTTAAAAAGAAAACCACACACATACAAAGGAAAATATTTTCTTTGAAAATAACCATGTAATATTTTAAAGGAAGATTAAAATAATTAAGGATTAATTAAAATGATAAAATCCTCTCATTCCATATAAGTTAAAAAAATTCCTTTTGACTTTTGTAAACAGAAACATTAAAAGAGGATTTTAAAAATAAAGTTCCTCACATAAAAACTTAAAAAGATTAATTTTTGAATTTTTTTGAGAGAAATTAGAAAATTAAAATTTTAAAAAATTGACATACATGTAAATAAATATATAATTTTTTTAAATACATGGACATGAAAAATAAATATTTAGAAAATAAATCTTTAAAACATTTAAAATAAGATTTTTTAGTTAAAGAGTCCCTTACCTTTAGTCCGAATCATCATGTAAGTTATTTATATTCCTGAATTATAAACTTAGGTTAATTATTTACTTTATTTAGAACCTTTTTTAAGTTTATTATTAATTTTATTTCACTTATTCCCATGTTATAAAAAATAATTAATTATTTAAGTTCGCGTTGGATGCTTTGACGATATTTGATACTTAATTCCAAAATGAATTTGGTCGGTTGAATATGGTCCAAGAGTTGATTATTCCATTATCGATGGAATAATATTCATGAAATAATTAAAAAAATTATACATAAATTATAATTTCAAATCCACCCATTAAACAAGGTTATCAAAAATGAACTACGCTACAATCATGGAGACGGTAGACTGTACATACGCATGAGTAGTGTTTCCATTTTTCAACGATCAATATGGAAAGAATGTAAGTATTATTTTAACTTTAATTAATGATAATAATATCATATATATAATATTAATTATTTAAATAAAATTATATATATTATCCATGTTATGTGATGATGAAAAACGAATCACATCTCTTCGTAGAGGTGGTAGTCCACATGTACGCACGAATGACACTATCATTTTTCTATGCATGGAATGGTAAGAATATAATTGGCATCATATTTTCATAATGATAAATATTTCATGAATATCATATATAAACATTAATTCCATCATTATATTCTATTCATGAGATATTGTGATGGAAAATGAATTACATCGATTCGCGAGGTGGTAGTCCGCCATACACACAAATGATGAATTATTTTTCCATTTGATGGAATAAGAGATGGATATGTGTCATGGAAATAAAATAATAACATATAAGTTTTTTTGGGATAATATATTTATTATCTTATCATAATTTAAAAATATTTCGAGGAGTGGTAATATGAAATAAAATAGAAATACTTGATTAAAAACGACACCTCTTCTTCGGACGACCTCATTTGCTTAACACCTTATGAGTGCTAAGGTTGATGTTATGCCTAAAATAAGGCATATATAATGAGGTGATAAATTATATTAAGATATTTGGGTAGATATTGGACAAAATAAAATGGCATTGAAGTGTGAAGAAATTAGAAGAAGAGGTTTCCTTTTATAATAGAGGGGAGGGGCACTCTTGGAATTTCATAAAATAATAAAATATAATAAGACTATTCTAAGTCCAAATGATTAAATATGGCCTAAAAATGAATATGGTATGAAAATTTTGACCATATATTATCCAATTTTGTTTTATTTAATATATTTATGATTTTTAAATAATTTAATAAAATATTAACCGCATAAAATATCATTATTGTCAAATTTGATACTATTCATTAATTTGACTTTAAAATTATCAAGACAACATATAAAATTAGAAAAATATTTTATTATATCATAAAATATTAATTTAATCTAAAAAATTCATTTATCAAATTAATTATATGAAATAATATTTAGTTTAATATCATTTATTTGAATTTTCCATTAATTAAATAATTACCCCATCAACGTTGTTCAAGCATTTAAGGTAATTATTTCTTTCTTAAAAATTAAAATTAAATTAAAATTATGAATTTAAATATTTTATATTTTAAAATAATATTTATAGTTGAACATATATTCTGGATAACCACATATTAAAAATATTACACTTATTAAAAAAAAGAGTGTGCAAGCTTGGCTTTCTTTTAAATAAAATACAATAAATGTATTAATGTCATCCAAGTGGATACAAAAGGTCATAAATTGAACCCATGGATGATTATGGTCTAAAATTACTCTTACAATAGAAATTGTTCCAGTTCTATGATCATTTTATAATCCTTATCATTTTATTTTTACCCTTAATTACCCAATTTACCCTTTACCATGGTAACAAAAAATTACTAAGTTTACTATTTATATTTTCCAAAAATTAAATGGAAATATTTAATAAATTTGGAAATACCGATTCAAGATATAGAATCCATTTTTAAAAATTTAAAACATATAATTTATAGAATTTAATTTAAAATTAAACTAGAAAAATTTAATAAAAAACATTTTTTTTCAAAAAATCCCATTTTGAAATATAGAATATTTTTATACTAAATTCAAGTGTAAAATACATTTAAAAAACCATAATTTTATTAAAAAATAACAAGTAAAGGTTTAAAATTAATCTAAGATATAATTTTACCATGTAAAAACTTTAAAATAAAATATAGTTTTCAATAAAAATATTTATTCTTCCCTATTCCTCTAATATTAATTTTTTAGAAGTATCAAAAAAATTATTTCAAGATAATATTGACAAGATGAATTAAAAAATGAAATTAATTTTTTCAAATTAAAATTCTGTAATTTGGAAATTAATCTTGTAAGCATAACTATATAAGAAATTAGTTGAATAAATCTATTTTTATTTTGATTTTAAGAATTAATTAACATATTTGTAATGAATTTTACTATTTAATTCATGAATACTAATAAATATTAAAAAACATATTCTATAAGTACCTAGTATGTTACATTTTCCCCCCTTTTGGAGACTGAGACTTCGCAATTTTGAGCTCAAGCTCGGTAACCAGGGATTGAATTTTCAAAATATATTTGTTAAAATTACACTTAATAAAAAGGATTAATAAAAAGTACACTTGATAAGTGAGAAAAGAAAGTATCAAGGTCACCTAAGATAACACATACTAGGTTTCCATGTATTTAAAAATGAGAATAGAAGATAAAACTAACTCCCAAGGTTTTATAGAGAGTGATAGAGAACATGTTCATGAGAATGTTAACCATCACAAAATCATAACTTTGTGATAGGTTAAAAGGCCATTTATTTCTATGTATTAAAAGTAAATGAATAAATTTTTTATTTAAAAATACTTTTACTAGAGTTTAGGAATTATTTTAATTCCTAGAGTAAGAACATAACGAAATATACTTACTTGAAAAGTATAGTTTCATCCTTTAATAAATTTCTACCACAAACTCTTATTTTTCTCTTAATGATGAGTATAGAATTTTCATACTTGAAAAACTAAAATCAACTTCTATGGGTCATAAAATCCACAAAATAATAACTATTTGTATTTATAAATTAAAAAAAACCAAAATGTTTAGTGAAAGTTAATATTATTCTCCAAAATATTAAACCTTTATTTGAATAAAAACTAATTTAATATTCAAAATTCAATAGTAATACCCAAAGTTGAACATAGTTTATTCAACAAATAAATAACCTTAAAATAACTCAAAAATATTTTACACTAATATTGAAACCCAAAAATCAGAAAGAATTTATCACATAGTCTTTTAAGATAAGTTTTTACATTTATCTCCAAAAAATATCAATCACTCTTAATGTCTCATACCAAAATGAAATTTACCTAATTTGATAATCTCCAAGATATGCTAATAACCTGAATATACATAAATCCACCATAAAATCATATATAATTTCAAAATATAATTCAAACTTTATTCCTCAAATAAAATCCCATAGTATTCTATTTACCTTAGTCACATAGTGTTCCTAAAATAGTGAACATCTTCAAAAATAAAATTAATCACTTAATGACCAAATCATTTTCCAATCCCATGGTTATCAATAAGATAAAAAATATGTTCAAAAAATGAACATAAAATTTATCATTCATATAGTTTATATAAATAAAATCAATTTCATTCTAACTAGAACATCGCGTAGGCTAGTGGTAGGCGATGCCCCATTTCCACCCTTCAGTTGTGGGTTCAAACCTCATAGCCTTGCTGGATGCGATGAGTTGTCACTTAGTCTACGGGTTGTCCTTTTTTTAAACATATATTAACATAATAATTATTAAATTCAAGAAATTTTATAAATATTATCAAAAATAGCCTTTATATATTCAACATTAAATAAAAAGTTTTAACCTCAAAGGTTATCTCATACCTTTCATTTTGCATCCCAAAGTGTAATAAACCATAATTACCTAAAAAATGAATGTCTTCAAAAATATCATTAGTCACCTTAAAATTTCATAACTTAAAGCCTAAAAAGGGGTTTATAAGATATTGATATTATGATCATCCATAAAATTATAATACTGTGATGATATCCCTAACTCTTAAGAAAATCTCACAAGAAAACATCATAATCTACCAAGTTTTCTAAACCATTCTTTGATACCAACTATAAGGACCCGACCAAAAACATTAAATATTATAGTATTTTTGAACTAGAATTAAATTTATTAAAATTACCAAGATATTTTGTTTATAGTTTTATAGAATTAGGAAAAACTCTTACAAATTAAACCCATACATTATAATTGGACAATTATACATAAGAACAAGATCCTCATCCCACTTGGTGAGGAATCTATAGGTGCATTAAAGTGATCTAAGACCAAAACCAAGTGGAGGGATAATTTTTGGGTTACTGTAGTAGTACGAAAGTAGTTACAGTAGCGGGTACTGTGACAGTTACTATTTGGTACTATAGCATCCAAAACTATTTACCCATGTGGGCCTTCAGGCCACCGGTTTGGTCTTTGGGTCCTTCAAGGAATTTGGTCCACCTCAATACCTTCGGGCCACCTCAAGGCCTTCAGGACACTTTAAGGCCTTCATGCCACATGATCAATGCAGTTTCCCCAAACAAACTCTACAAAAAAGAATTAGCCCCAGAGGAGGATTCAGAGCTGGTGCACTCACTAGATAAGAACCAATGGAATTAGAAGAATGAGAGGGTATGACAATGACATAGGTACCAATCTGTGCTTGCACGAGAATCTTATCCAAACGACCATGTGAAGGTGGAGAGCTACCATCACGATGCAGATGCTGGGGAGGGATAGTTCCTTGTAGTTATAGTATGGTTGAATTCCCTAAGACCTTCGGGTCATGTAATGTCTCATAGGCCTATGGGTCATGTAATCTTTAATCCTACAGGCCTTGTAAGGGTTCCCCCTCATCCCTTGAAAGGGGGGTTATCAATAATCAATAAAAAATAAGGCCTTTGGTCCATTTAGACATACACTTCTACATAATATCCATTTTCCATACAAAAAAAATTCTTTAAAATAAAGTATGATTTATTTTCATGATAAATCATAAAAAATTTCTTATTTACCTCATCCTTATCTCTTATCTTTTTTAAACCCTATGAAAAATATTTTAAAAAAATTGTATGGTCACAAAAAGCTTAGTTTTTTTAAAGAGGATGGTGCCTTGGCCAAAAAACCAAGGCACAATTATTATAATAAAATAAAGAGGTTATAGGAGTCTAAAAGATGGAAACATATTAAATTCCTTATTTTGAAATGGGAGTAAATCAGTAGGAACTTCATCAAGCCAGGTAATATCTTGATTGAATCCCTTGTTATCTAGGACATCAACAACCATGTTATCTTTACAATATATGTGAGTGATGATGTATTCAATGTCGAGAAGAGAGTGGGTGAAGTCCTTCCAGTGAGTGGTGATCGACCACGCAAGATGCGTCACACCATTCTATATTGCTTACACAACGGTGGTCGAGTATCTCTCAATCCATAGGTTATTCCAACCATGTTTCTTATTAAAGGATATGGCATGTATCATACCCATCATTTCATCCTCCAACAAAGAAGCAATAACACAGATACCATAAAAGAAACTGAGGATCTGACCAAGATGATTCCTGAATATGGCACACAAATCTTAGTAAGATACATAAAAATAAAGAAATAAATCATTAGTCTATAAATACTTATAAAGTTTTTCTTTTTTCAAATTAAACATTGGGATCAAAATAAACAATTTCTTTCCCAGGAAAACACCTTTTCTACCCAAATATTATCATAAAGCATTTCATAATAAACCATAAAGTAAAAATAAAACCCTTAAAGTTTTTTTTGAAAACATTAAAAACTCATGAAAACGTTTTCACAAAGTTATACTTTCACCATAATAAGTAAGATATATATTCCTTTGAACATAAACCCAATAACATACCTTTTGAAAACATGAGTTTTCTATAAAAAATACCAAGAATAAATAAATCATATAAGTAACATGGGGTATAATTTTCTTATCATACATAATTATTATATAACCCTCATTACTACCATCAAATAACCCTCATTATTATACTTGAAACAACCCTCATGGTTATATTTGGATGTAACTATCACAATTACTCTAGGAATAACCATCACAATAAACTTCTAACATACCCAATGCATTGGAGGGCTATCAAAAACCCACCCATATTTATTTTATAATAGAACCACCTGTCATCATAAAAAATTCCCAAGAACCAAAACATAATCATAAAACATGAATTCTTGTATCATAAACACTTTCTTTGTGGAAAATCACTTATTTAAAAAGAAAACCATGTATATACAAAATGAAAAAGTTTCTTTGAAAATAACCATATATTCTTGTAAATGAAGCTTCAAATCATTAAGGCATCATGAAAATGGAAAAATATGCTCATTCCATATAAGTTAAAAAAAATTCTTTTGAATTTTGTAAAAAGAAACATTAAAAGAGGATTTTAAAAAGAAAGTCCCTTACAGAAAACCTTAAAAAATTCATTTTTGAAAAAAATTGAGAGAAATTAAAAAATTCATTTTTTAAACATTAATGTCCATGTGAATTAATAATTTTTTTAATAAATTGGCATTAAAGATAAATATTTAGAAAATAAATCTTTAAAACATTTAAGACAATATTTTTAGTTTAAGAGTCCCTTACCTTGAGTTTGACTCATCACATACATTCTTTATATTATTGAATAATAAACATAGGTTAATTATTTAATTACTTGAGAACCCTTTTCAAGTTTATTATTACCTTTATTTAACTTATTCCCATGTTATAAAAATACTTAACCTTTTAAGTTCATGTCAGATGCTTTAACGATTTTCAGTACTTAAGTCCAAAATGAATTTGGTCGGTTGACTATTGTCCAAGAGGTCAGTATTCCATTATCTCTAGAATAATATTTATGACATAATTATAACTTTTATACATAAATTATACTTTTAAATCTATCTATTAAAAATTGTTATGAAAAATTAACTATGTTTCAATCATGGAGAGAGTAGGTTGTGTGTACACATGCATAAAATTTTCATTTTTCAATGATCAATACAGACAAAAGGTAATTATTATTTTATAATTTCATAATGATAATAATATTATCATATTAATTATTTAAATATACTTATATATATTATCCATTTTATGTGATGATGAAAAATTAATCACATCGCTTCATGGAGGTGGTAGTCCACATGTACGCCCGAACGACGTTATCATTTTTTTGTGCATGTCAAGGTAAGAATTTAAGTGATAAATTATATTATAAGAAGTATAAATATGTCACTAATACCATATATAAACATTAATTCCCTCATTATAATCTATTCTTGAGATATGGTTATGGAAAAAAATTACATATGTTCGTGAGTCAGTAATCCTCCGTACACACGAATGATGGATTCTTTTCCCATTTGATAGAAGTGAAAATGAATATGGGTCATTAAACTAACATAATAACATATAATTATATGGATTATACTAGATTTATTATTTTATATTGGTTAAATGACATTTAGAGTGGGTGTAAGAAGAAATAAAATAAATACATTCAATTAAAAATGACACCTCTTATTCAGACGCCTCTTTTGATTAACACCCTATGACCACTAAGGTTGGTGTTATGCCTAAAATAAGGCATCTAGAATGAGGGTAGGTATTATATGAAGATAACTGGGTAGATATTTTCTAAACAAAAATATTATTTATTTGTGAATAAATGAGAAGAATAGGTGCCCTTTTATAAGAGAGGGTTGATGTACTCTTGGAATTTCTTAAAATATTAAAATATAATAAGACTATTATTGAGGTAAATGCTGCCACATAGACTATAAATGAACAAGGGATAAAGTTTTATACCATATAGTATCCAATTTTGTATAATTTAATATTTTTATTATTTATAAATAATTTAATAAAATATTAATCCCATAAAATATCATTATTGTAAATTTTGATACTATTCATTAATTTGACTTTAAAATCATCAAGAAAATAAGTAAATTAGAAACAATATTTAATTAAATCATAAATATTTAAATTTAGTATATAAAATTAAATAATCACATTATTTATATCAAATTATATTTATTTTAATATTTTAATATCACTTATTTGTTTTTTATATTAATTAAATAACTACTGCATTAATGTTATTCACGCATTTATGGTAATTATTTATTCCATAAAAATTAAAATTAAATTACCATGATGTATATAAACATTTTATATTTCAAAATTATATTTATATCCAAACATATCTTTTGTATAACCACATATTAAAAATATTACACTTATTAAAAACAAGAGTGTGACTAGTTTGACTTTCCCTTAAATAAAATACTATAAAGGTCTTAATATCAACCAAGTGGATCCAAAAAGTCATAAATTCAAAACATGGATGATTATGGTTGAAAATTACTCATAAAATAGAATTGGTTCAAGTTTTATGGTCACTTTAGAGTCCTTATCATTTTATTTTTAACCTTAATTATCCGATTTATCCTTCATTTTGGTAACAAAAAATTACTAAGTTTACTATTCATATTTTCCCAAAATTAAAGGGAACTATTTAATAAATTTCGACCTACTGAGTAAAAATATGGAATCTATTTTTTCAAATTTTAAAAACATAATTTTCATAATTCATTAAAAAATTAAACTAGAAAAATGTAACAAAAATTAGTATTTTTCCAGAAAAATGCCATTTTAAAATATAAAATGTTTTTATACTAAATTCAAGTATAAAATCCATTTAAAAAACCATAATTTTATTATTTTAAATATTAATTAACTAATAATAATTTAAAATTAATCCAAAACATAATCTAACCATGTAAAAACTTTAACATAAAATATATTTTTCAATATATATCAGTATTTTTCATTATTCCTTGAAAATTAATTATTTTCAGAAAATTATAAAAAATAATTTTAAGATAATATTGGAATTATAAATTCAAAAATTAAATTATTTTTCTCAAATTAAAATTCTATAATTTATAAATTAATCTTTTAAATATAACCATATAAGAAATTATTTTAATAAATTTTTTTTTTGATTTTATGAATTTCTTAATATATTTGTACTAAATTTAAATATTTAATTCAAGAATACTAATAAATTTGAAAAAAAATTATTATATCAATCCCTGGTTTTTTATATTTAATCATGTTATAAAATAAATAATTGACGATTTTATGATTTTTATGATTAGATTCAAGTTGTATTTACTTTATTCATGTTACGGTTCTTTGAAATTATTTATGAAGGGTTGAGCCCCTTTATAGCTCATGGTTGAGATCGATATAGCTTATAATATGGGTATTCCTAGATAGGGAACCAAATAATTGGGTAATTATATTGGTAGTTGGTCTTATGATTATTCCAATTTGCAAGGGGACTATAAGGGTTCTATGAAGATAATGTTCCATGATATAATATGTTTTATTTATGCTTTCTATGGGTTTTAATTATTCCTTTTATGGATATTGAAATCAAATGGATCATGATTATTTATTCTTTTGACACTTCCCTTTAATAAATATTTATGCCATGTTTTATTATTGATGATCTAGGTATTGATGGTTATGAGTATTCTTATGTTATGCTCATTCTTTTTGATTATATCATCATACCATTATGCTTTTTTAATGTTCACTGATGAAATTATTTTGTTAATGCTTATGTTTAGCCATACGAAGTACTTGATCTCACCCTTCTTATACTTCATATTCCCAGAGTTGTGAATAATAATGATTAAATTATTTTTTTCTCGAAATGTTTCTAACATGATGATGCTTTTCAAAGCTGTTTAAGACTTAATATAGAATATGAAATGTTAAGTATTGTGTAAAAAAATACTCCCTTGAATTCATGGGTATTGTTTAAGTAAGATTTTTTCCAATTTCTATATAACTATAAACCTAAAAGGTCTTTCGGTATGTAAGTGATCCAATATTTTCTTCTGATGTTTTAAGTTTTGGAAGGAGAAAATTGGGTCACCTTCATCAACATCGAATTAAAAAATGTAATATTTATAATTTTAGTATCAGATCTGGGAGTACATGTTTGGGGATATTATAATTTATTTTGATTTAAAGAAAACATCCATTTTAATAATTATATATAATAATTAGTTCTAAAAAACTATTTATATAATAATTAACTTATCATAATGGATTATATCAACCTATGAACCATAGAGGTTAACTAACCACTGTATTTATTTATATCCCAAAACTATTCAACGATTGATTTGGTGAATGATTAAAATAATACTATATATATGACTGCAAAATATTTTTTTGTGGTAGATTGATATTATAAAATTATACTTTCACATATAATGTAATTTTTTAAATATATAATATTATTTCAATACATATAATATATATGTTATAATATTATACATTATTAAATTTTATTTACACACACACACACACTTATAGAAATGAAAACACAACACCTAAAAAGTATATAACTGAGTGATGAATTTCTTGGATAGAATACCTAGAGTCTCAAGTTAAATTATTAGGGTGAGAATAAAGTAAAACATTGGGATACACTATATCATACTAGCACTTGTTTATCTCATTTTGGTGTAATAGGGAGAAAAATTTAGGACTTTCTATCTAAACCCAAATCAATATTCTTTAATGAAAAACTCTAAGGTGTGGGGGAAACCTTTAAAAAATTGGGACATCCTTCATTATTTTAATATATTATAGAACATTGTTTATAAATATACACATATATTTATGTTCCAAATTAATATTATATTTTAATTAAAACCTAATTCTATTATCATTGATTAAATATTATGTATTTAATAAAATGAAATAGGGGTCGGTGATGCACCCGTAAGGGGCTCCTCTATGATAGGGTTTTCTCCCCCACCGCCGTCTTCCTCTTCCTCACTGCGTCTTGACTTCTCTTTGATGCTTTGGACTGGTGGTTTATGGCACACGGTGTTCCCTATAGTGGTGTCTCTCAAACATCCTGGTGATTTCAGCATGCCTTCTTCACACCCTTGACAAGGCTCTCATGGAGGTGCGGCGGTCCAAGGTTTGAGTTTCCTGCTATTGCGGTGCCGATGATGTCACGATTCCATGGTGTCTGGTTGCGTCGGGCGGATGTGGTCACCGTGTGTGTATTTGAAGGCAGCGGCGGGTTACGGTTCAGTTTTGTGGAATATTTTCTTTTCCCCTTGGTCTGTGTTTTTGGTACCTTTTTGTGCAATTTGGATGTGATGTTGGTTTTAGGTTTGGATTTGGATACATGTTTTGCTTTTTTTTTTCTGCTCCGGCATTACAGCAACAGCAGGGTGGTTTTTGCGAAGGCTGTTGATTTCTTTTGGATTTTTCTGATTCTGACGATGGTGGAGCATGAAGGATGTTTACATATTGTTCAGTTTAGATGTAAGAGATTCAAATGTTTTTTTTCAGGTTTCGATTGAATGCATTGATTTGGTGGAATGTTTTCTTGGAATTGTGAATTCTTGTGGCTCCTGCGGTGCGAGATTTGGGGGTCACTGCATCATTCACTCATGGGGGTGCTTCTGAAAGGGTTTAGAGCATCAGGTTTTCTTCTGGTCTTCGCTCCTGAATTGAATGTTCGAGAGTTCATGGATTTTCCATGCTTCTGTGTTGGCTTGATGTTGTTTGGCCTTAAACTTTTGTCTATGGTGGTTTAGTGTTTTAAGTCATGATGTCATGTATGGTTTCTCACTTTTTCCTCAAAAGTGTTTGAATAATAAAAATTTAATTTTCAGTCAGTATTTAATAGAGATAACAATGTTTTTATAATTTTTAAAAGATTATGACACATTCAGATCAAATATAATTTAATGAAATATTTAATTTTTATTAATTAGGTCAGTGCTTCACTCAATTATTTCACATGTATTTGAATAATTTACTCCTTAATTTAAAATATCTTTATATAACCATGACATACATTAAATATTATTTACATTAATTATGAATTATATATATAATTATATATTTTATATATAATTATAAATACCTAATGATAAATTATTTAACATTATTAAACTATACATGTGTTGGAATGAATTTTTTTTCATATCTAATATTTCAAATATGTGAAGTAGAAATGTATAATATAAATCTTTTTGGGTCCATCTTCTATATTTTTTGCAAACTAATGAGGTAAATTAACACATTTCATCTATTCATTTATACATGTCAATTAATTTTCTCAAAGTCACTAAATTGATATCTATAATGTCACTACATTTCATAGAAATTGAAATTTTTTATTTTTCCTTAAAAAAGATTCCACCCATTCTCAATAATATTTCAAATAGAACTCTATTTAGATATATATCAAAATATCATAGGAAAAATGTAGAATCATAAATGTTTTATGTAGAATTTTTTATGTCTTAATCTGAAAAAATAAATTTTAGCATCTACTTGAGAAACATTTGTGAAACAAATAATGGTAAATATGATAATTTAAGCGATGTATAACTAGGAAATCATGTTTTTGTCTTATATCCCATGAATGAGTGGTATCTCTCACTAATCATTTGTTAAAATTATTTTAAATTTATCACATTGAACCATTATTTTCATGATTATTTTTTTGAAGATAACATGAAGCAGAGATAGGGTTATTAAAAATCCTAATGTGTATTTTGGGATTCTTTTTTTGAAAAATATATCATGATATGATCTAGAAAAAATATATTATATTACTAAAGATTCATCACATGGTGTGATAGAGGGATTATATGAATAAATATTATTAGGGTTTGGTAAAAATTAATGCACAACAATGTGGAGTAGTGAGGGGTGACCATTTTATACCAAAATAGATGAATTGTTGTCGAAGTCCCCTTAGAGTTCCTAAAGAATTGAAAATGGATATGTTGATCTTTATTATTCCATAGAAGATTCTAGGTTTTTTATATAATGTTTTAATGTTCAATATAAAATGTGCTACATGATAATAAAATAAGAATGTTTTTGTAATAATCGTGGTCTGAATACCCAAACAACACCAAATCACATCATCAAAATACATAGGTGCACCTCATTATTTCTAAAGTCTAGCATTAAATTTGTATTTTAGTTAACATAAATTTCGGTTATGGTTTCCTCCCTTTTAAAACATAACTATTTTGGGTCCATATCTATATTTGGCATGGACCACTTTAAGACTGAGCACATCAAATTCAGTTCAGCTAACTAATGGAAATAGGTAATTATAACACAATAAAAAAATGTAACAGATGATATGAACATGATATAACATGAATCTAAATCCCAAATCACCCAAAAAGTATAAAAAATAATTGAGTTATAGAAAAAATGTGATATTAACTTATCAATAAGATAATCATTACCTAAATACCAAATGTTTTTATCCATTATGAGAAAAATTATCAAGAAAAAAACATCATAGATTCCATTATTCCATCATTGAATCTATACACTAAAATACTTGAGTGAGACATATTGGAATCTATTCTCTAAGTGAAAATAGTTCTGATTCTTGAGCACCATATCATTACCCAGGTCACATACAAAAGTGTTCACACATGTCCCATGAGGGAACTTGTAGGACTTGAGTATAATAGTACCCAATAGGATGTCACCACCATACTCATTAACCACCTATCCTAATTTTTTTTTGTATAGAATAATTTAAGGGTAGTTAAATAATCACACAAATATAGTGCTTTACCAAAATTATTCTACAGATTATAGACATTAGCACATAAATCGAAACAATGGGAGGGTCTATACTTGAATTACATACACTGCACCTAATCCAAGGATCTAAGATGATGTGTTAGATATATTCTCAAAATCAAGGGTAATTAATACTTGTACATACTACATACATACATACATGCATACATATATACATATCTTCATGTACATATAGATGTTTTCATACAAATTCTGATCCTTAGTGACCCATCCTAGGGAAAAGGGAACCACGTTTTCTCAATTCAGAGAAATCTTGTAGAACATACATTCAAGAATAGGGGAATGAGTATACCAATATAGGGAATTGTGATCTCATCCCACACCATCTACCCAATTTCCAATATTTTTATAGCATATTAAGCTCAAAAGAATCTATACAAACATTCTAATATGCTCAATATGGACATCTACTCAAATAGTATGTTATATGAAACACTTAACATGTAATACATGATAAAAAGTCTATGAATATACCTCAAAGTGTAGTCTATAGTTGTATAAAAATAATTTATAACCATTCCATATTGTATTATAAATAAACAAAACAATAATCATGTTTAACTAGTAAATAAGTAAAACACAACACATATAAATCAATGATTAGGAATATTAATATAGAAAATTTATTTAGAACCAGATAAATAAACCACTATTTCTGAAGAAAATGATCCATGGTAATAGTGTATACCTGACTAATTGTGTGTGTGTGTGTGTGGGGGGGGGGGGGGGGTTGAATATTGCACAATCAATCACATCAGGTTAATCATTTTGGAACAGATTCTAATGGGGTTTATTCATGGAGTTGGAAATACCCGATGATTTACTTATTCAAACTTACACTCCACAGGTAGACAATTGTTAGAAATTTTTCCAACAATGCTTAGGGAATTACATTGATCAATAGGATGAGAGACTGGGATCATCACACCCTTTTTGTGGGAATTGTTTTCCTACACTAGAACTATCTTATATATTTAAGATATGTTCAAAAATCCTTTATTAATTCACAAGTATAATGTAGGGAACCCTTTAATTAACAATAAATTATTATCATGCATGGAATTGAGAATCATATATATGTATCTAAGGTTATTCAGAAATGGATATATATGTTTTCATATGAGGTTCTCCACTAATGATACCCTTTTCATGAATGGATTAGAGATTATTTTTTCATTTTTATCATGATGCCAGTTTTAAGCCACTTAGTGGGGAACTCTGGATTTTATCATCATCCAGGGATACAAGATTTGTTTTGATGTTGGTATGGGACCCATGATATGTCATTACTACATATCCGCATAAAAGAAATAAGAATTCATGTACTTCGGTTACGAGGATCCATGCCTATGGGGACCCTCTGATGGTTTATCTCACAGGGAATGAATCCCATTGAGAGGATTGATTTAGGGCTTATACCATATAAGAGGATACCCCTAGGTTTTGTGGTGATATGGTTTGGGCTTATACCGAGTAGGAGGTCCATTTTTGGTTGGGGATTACACTTGAAATGATGCCCATTAGTTTGGGATAGTGCGAGTGTAATGATCACCATCGACATCTAAGCCCACACGAGTCATGTTTGGTGTGAGAAACAAGAGGAATTGGTAGATATGAGAAACCACACAATCTACTTTGTATACTGGAGGATGAGGCCAAACCCCAAAGGGATAGGGAAATAGAGTTGGATTTGGCACAAGTTCCATCTCATAATTGTACCCTAGACCCAAACAGAGAGATAAAGGGTTTTGAATTTCCCACCCCCTCTTATTTTAGTAACCAGGATAGTCACATTTAATGATATATATGGACATCCCTTGGGCATGAATGAGGAATTAATGAAGTAGGATAGGTCCTACAAGAAAGTACAGGGGATTACTCAAGGAAGGATTCCTTGCTTTGGTTCTAGAGAAGAGAGGAGGATACGACATTGATCCTCAAAGGGAAATGCAAGTGTGATACTCTCCCTCTCAACTTGGAATCAGAGGTCCCTAGTCTTAGAGATGATGATGGAAGGAAATTATCCTAGCCCTTGTATCCAAGAATTGAAAATACTTGACACTCCCCCTAGGGTCTAAGTACTCATGTCAAAATGGATGCATATCTACATGCACCTCAAGGACCCTACCCATTAGAGAGGACAAGTACGGGACACCTCTGACTGAAGGAATGCATATCCAAATTGGATACAAATTAGTGTGCCTCCTACTATGGTATTACAAGTACTAAGGCTTTAGTGGTGGTTTTAATTTTGTCCCCCTTAGATGAGGGATCCAAAGGAATGAGAGCTCTACTATTGCAGGCTTAAAATATGTCTCAAGAGGGTCTCATTCAGGTCCTAGATTGACGAGAAAGAGGTGATTTGAATAGAACTTGATAGAATATGGTAGTTCTTTGACCAAGGGGTGGAGGCCTGCATGTGATAGAGATTAATTTGGAAATGGACCACCTAAGAAACAACACTTGGGAGAGGCCTTATCTTAGGCACCACAGGTCTCTTCAAGTGTCCCTAAAAGTGTCTCACATAGGTCCCATGTCAAGAACTATCCTAGGTACCCTGGTAACCTAATAACTAAGTTGAAACTGACATAGCATGAAGGGTGTTCCTGGTCCCCATTGGTTAATGACTAGAACCTGGAATTATAAAACATGCAAGTGGGAACGATTTTTCCACTAACAATGCGGAAGAAAAATAAAACAAGACAATATGCATATCAAAGAAACTCCACTGGGAGTAAAAGTACCAGAATACAATAGGGAATAAAGATCCCAAAACACTACAACCCAAGTACCAAAAATCGGGGAAACAACCCCATGGTCCCTAAGGACACAACTCACTAAATCTAAAGCTCAATAGCTGGGTCCACCTCCAAGAGATCCCTTCCCTTTACTTGAACTTGGAAGAAGAAAGTCTATAAACACCCAAAGGAAAAAGTAGAGTGTCAACCTAATACTAGTAGGATACCAAAAAATATTCCATAATATATTCCAAATATATATTTTCTATATAAAAGATTTCAACTTTCAAAATAAACAGGTTTGGATACTCAAAATCATATTTTCACAAAACATGCTATACATTTTCAAAATGATGGAGAATACTTTTAAAGCATAGGATTTTACTTTACGAGAGAAGGAATACTAAAAAAATGGATTAAATAAAATAGTTACATAAAATAGTTTATGTAAATCTAGAAAATGAATGTAAATAATTTTTACAACATTGACATACATTTATATGTCAAATATAAATAAACAAGCGAGAAACATGGTAATCTGTCAAAATGTACAATTGTATTTCTGGATATATGAATCCACACTCTCTAAGTGATCTCAAAAATATGTGTGCCCACACGTCCCCCTAACACTAGATAGAGGCGACTCATCACCCACCCATTGGGGATGTGACCCACTGCATGTATGTTTTATAACTTTGTTATAGTGTAGAGTGTGTCCGAATAACTCACCAACTACCAAAGGCTTTCATGTGATCTTACACAATCAATGATGGGAAATTTATTTTAAGACTACTTAAAATACAATTAAATCTTATTATTCCATTTCAATTCCAATTTTCCATTTAAAACCAAAATGGTTTTTATTAAAAAACATACCTCTTTCACAAGATAAAACCACTGGGTTTCTATCAAATCAATTTAAGATATTTTCACAAGTTTGAAATACATTCAAAAAAAATTCCATCCTTTTCAAAATTCATTTCCATAATTAAATTCAAAAAATTTAATTAAAAAAATTTCCATCAAATCTACAATTTAAATTCAAAATTTTAAATTGACTAATTTTTATAAAAACGCCCCAGTTTAATGGAATTGGGGATTTTCCAAATTTCCATTCCAAAACCATTTCAAATATCATGGTTCAATGGAATTTGGTTTTTATCAATTGAATTGAAATAAAGCTTGAATAATTGAATTTAAATCAATAATTGAAATAAATAAATAAATTTAGGAATAATAATTTTGGCTAATTAGGATGGAACAACCTACATTTTTTCCAAAACTCAACATTCGCAAAGACACTCATCAATGAGAATAAAGGTGGAGAAGACCTCAAAAAACAACCTAGAAGCAAGATATAACACCATAGGTCATAGATCTACCAATTAAAATATGGTCCATTGAAAACCCAAGATAGGAGAATGATAGAAAAGTGAATAATGATGAAGAATGCTCACTCGGATATCACTCACCAAAGAATTGATGATTGATCACTAAAGGAATGGATCCAGAAGAGTTGGAAGACTCCAAAATTGATTAGGGAATGCCATGGGTAGAGAGAATGGGAATCAGATAGGAGATAATGAATAAATAACCATGTGATGTCTCCCTTTTAAAGGCTACTGTCAGGGGATTACACAATGTGTAATCCATTACACACTGTGAAAGTTTTAATGTTTGTAATGGTGAAGATGTAGTAAATTTTTAATTCCCCTTTAAAGTTGGGGTATTATATGATGTGTAACCCCTATTCATGTTGTGTAATACCTGAGGTTCATAACCGATGAAAACCCCATCATTATGCATTAGAAACAAACATGAAAATAATTCACATCATGTAAAGGGTATTCACGACATGTACCCATCACACGAATTTCACCTAGTAGCAGTTGCACAACGTGTATCCTAGTCACACGGCTTATAATATCCTAGTTGTTTACAAAACACCCTGCTAAAAGCTGAAAAATCCAACAAGTGTTAGACTTTAACATTACAAGAATCCTCCCAATATAAACTCAACCCAACCCAGTCAATGAAAAGGAAAAACCATTATGAGGTTAAAGGTGTACCTGACAGTTCGTTAATGGTATATTACAACCTCCCCACTATAGAAAACTTTTGTCCTTAGAAAGACTATGAAGAAGATTCCATGACAAAGAGACGATTTCACCACTCTCTCATCAGTACCTCACATTCCAACGTCTCTTGATTATCAGAATCGTGATTCCATAGCACACAAACCAAAGGTATTGTCCTCCAATGAAGTACCTTGGTATCAGAATCAATTATCCTGATTGGATTCTCTATCAAAGATAAATCAGGCTGAATCTCAAGATCACTCCATCTCAAAACATGATATGAATTAGATAGATACCTTCTCAGCTGGGATACATAGAACACGTTACAAATTGACTTCAGCTGTGGTGGTAGTGATAAATGGTAAGAAAATTTCCCCACCTGCACTATAACCTCTAAAGATCCCACAAAATGAGGAGCAAGCTTCCTTTTCCTCCCAAACCGTCAATGACCCAACTGGGGTGAAACTTTCTAGAACACCTAGTCACCAACTAAAAACTTAAAATGTCTATTGTGATAATCAACATAAGACATATATCAGCTCTGTGTAGTTGACATTATCTGATGAATCAACTAAATCTTTGTTGGCATCTCTTGAACCAATCTTGGTCCAACCAAGGAACTTTCACTGACCTTTGACCAACACAACAGAGATTTACAAGGTCGACCATACAAGGCCTCAAAAGGTTCCATTCTGATTACGAACTGGTAACTATTTTTATAATAAAACTTAACTAGTCCCAAGTGGTCATCCAAAGCCCCACCAAAGTCGAGAACATAGGCACAAAGAATATATTTAAGAATATTTGTAGCTCTTTTTGTCTGGACGTCCGACTGTGGATGGTATGACGTACTCAAATGGACGTGAGATTGCAGTGCCTCCTGAAGGCCCCTCCAAAAGTGAGAAGTAAACCAAGGATCCCGATTAGAGACTATAGTAGATGGAACACATGTAAATGAATAATATATTTCACATATAGATTTACCAAATCCTAAACTTTTGCTGTATATTAAATGGAAATAAATTGAGACAACTTGATTAGTATGTCGATCAAAACCCATATCACATTATTCTTTCACCTGTTGGAATGAATATCAATAAGAAACAAGGTTAGCAATGTCCATCCTCATACCAGGCCACCAGAAATACCGCCACATATCATAAAACATCTTAGTGGTTCATCGGTGCACAACCCACTGGGAATTTTGAAAATATAACCTTACAAACTTCCTTTCTACTAACGGTACAATGAAGTGACTACGATAGCATAGAACACCCTATTTGGAGAACGAACACTGGGAAAATTTATCCCCACCATAAAGAGAGTCTCTAATGCTATGGAATTTATCATCAATATCTTGATCCTGAAGAATCATCTCAAGAAGAGAACATGTTAACTGAATACTAGCTAAAGAAACATTGTCCCCTTTCTCTAAAATTCCAATATAAAACTATGCAAATAGAGCCATAAAACTCCACTCTTCTAAATATTATTTCATATCCTAGGTTGGAAGTTTCCTTCTTAATGCATCTGCAACAAAATCCTCTTTCCTTGGTGTATAGGCGATGTCAAAGTTGAATGACTGTAGGTACTACACCCAATACCTATGGAATAGGTTACGATATTTTTTAGATAAGATATAACTCAAGAATTTGTGTTTTGAATACACAATAAAATTTTCACCATAAAGGTAATATATCCAACTATTAAACGCGTTCATCATAACTGCAAGTTCAAGATCATGGGTAGGATAATTCTTCTCGTGTGGCCTAAGATGACAAGATCCAGAAGCAACTACATATTCGCTGTACATAAGAATGAATCTCATGCCTGATCATGATGCATAAAAAAATACCACATAGCCCTATAAGTCCTCTATAAAATTCAACACTAGTGCAGTAGTCAATAGACGTTTCAGCTCAACAAAATAATTATGACATTTATCATCCCAATAAAACTTCACCCCCTTCCGAGTGAGAGCATTCATCGGAGAAGCCAAATTTGAGAAGTCCTTTATGAAAAAATGATAGTATTTGGATAATCCCAAGAATCTCTAGATCTTGAAGAAATTTCATAGTTTCTACCAAGTCATAACAGCCTTGACCTTCTCAGGATCAACTGATATACCCTATTCAGACACCACATGTCCCAAGAATTTCAATTCCTGAATCTAGAAATCACACTTTGAAATCATGTCATAAAGTACGTGATTTATCAGAAGACTCATAAATATTATCATATGATGCACATGATTCTATGAAAACATAGAGTAAAAGAATATTCCATCCATAGATACTAACACAAAGGTATCCAGATATTCATGTAAAATCTTGTTCATCAAAGCCATGAACATTACAGGAGCATTTGTCAGACCAAAGGGTATAAAAAGGTACTAATAATGTACATACCTAATATGAAATGTAGTTTTCAGAATGTCATATTCCTTTATCCTTAGTTGATGGTAACCAGATCAAAGTTCAATCTTTTAAAACCACTTTTCACCTTTCAACTGATCAAACGAATAATCAATCTATGGAAACATATACTTGTTATTTACCATAACTCGATTGATATATCAGTAATAAACACATTAATGAAGATAAAAATAAACCTTCTTAGTGAAAAGAATTAGTGATGACCAATATGACACACTCGGGAATATAAATCCTTTTTAAGGAAGATCATCCTACTGGTACTTCAGCTCTTTTAGTTTATCTAGAGCCATTTGGTAAGATAGAATAGAGACTCAATGAGAACCAGGCATTAATTTAATAGAAAACTTGACCTCTCTCATTGGTGGTAGACCAGATAAATATAAAGGAAACATATCAGGAAAATCAGTGAAGACTAGAGGGATATCACCACTCAAAGACTCCCTCTCTAGATCAAAAGAGAAAACATATATCACTTTCCCCAATAGATGGAACAACCCGGATTTAGAATTCACTTTATCCAAATACGAATAGGGAAAGGACTAGAAATAATACAAAATACATCCTTCCCTAACCACCCTTAGTGACTTATGGTTCATTACTTTGAGAGATGGTTAGGCACTCGATCACAACTACCTCTTAAGTCCAAATAAGATTTCAAAAATTCATACTGACTAAAAGCTCAATAGTCTCATTTGATACTAAATTTTCAAAAAATAGCTTGGGTACCCTGAAAACCTGATAACTGAGCTAGACCTAACATAGATATAAGGGCGTTCCCATTCCCCATGGGTTAGAGACTAGCACCTGGTATCATAACACATGCAAGTGGGAATGAGTTTTCCACTAACAATGGGAAAGAAAAATAAAACAAGACATTATTCATATCAAAGATACTCTAATGGGAGTAAAATTTCCAGAATAAAACAAGGAATAAAGGTCCCAAAACACTACAAACCAAGTACCAAAAATAGGGGAAACAAACCTAAGGTTTCTAAGAAAACAATTCACTAAATCCAAATCTCAACAATTGGATGCACCGCCAAGAGATCCCTTCCCTTTTCTTAAAACCAGAAAAAGAAAGTCTACAAACACTTGAATAAAAATGTAGGGTGAAAGCCTAAGACTAGCAGGATACCACCAAAGATTCCATATCAGATTCTAAATATTTATTATCTAAATAAAATCTTTCAATTTTCAAAATAAAAAGTTTTAGCAATTCAAAATCATATTTACAGAATACATGCTATACATTTTTGAAATGATGGAAAATAATTTTAAAGAAAAAGATTTTACTTTACAAGTGATGGAATATTTAAAAAAATTTCTTAAATAAAATAGTTACATAAAATAGTTTACATAAATCTAGAAAAGGTATGTAAAGAAGTTTTACAACATTAGCATATATTTATATCTCAAATATAAATAAACAAGAGATCAACATGGCCATCTTCCAAAAGGTATGATAGTATTTCAGGCTATAATAATCCAAAATCTATAAGTGATCTCAAACATATGTGTGAACACACATCCCCTAGACACTAGCCAGAGGAAACTCATCACCCTACCTTCGAGGATGTGACTCACCACATGTATGTTTTAGAATGTTGTAATTACATAGAGTGTGTCCAAATAACTCACCAACTTCCTAAGACTTGCTTATGATCTTATAAAATCAATGATGTGAAATTTATTTTAATACCACTTAAAATAAAATTAAATCCCATTATTCCATTTCAATTCCCATTTTCCATTTAAAACCAAAATGGGTTTTATTCAAAAACATGCCTCTTTCACAAGATAAAACCACTAGGTTTCTATAAAATCATTTAAACCATTTTCAAAAGTTTGAAATCCATTCAAAACCAATTACATACTTTTAAAAATTCATTTCAAAAATTAAATTAAAAAAATTTAATTGAAAAAATTTCCATCAAATCCACAATTTAAATTCAACAATTTAAATCAACCAATTTTTGTAAACACACCCCAATTCAATGGAATTGGTGATTTTTCAAATTTTCATGCCAAAACTATTTCAAATCTACAGATTCATTGGAATTGGGTTTTTATCTATTTAATTAAAATAAATTTTTATAAATTTAATTTAAATAAATAATTGGAATAAATCAAGAAATTTAGGAATAATCAATTTGGCTAATCAGGATGGAACGACCAATATTTTTCTTGAAACTCAACACTAGAAATGACACCCATAAACAAGAATTAAGGTGGAGAAGACATTGAAATCCAACCTAGAAGCAAGATCCAACACCATAGGGAATAGATCCTTCAATTCCCAGATTATCCATTGAAAACCCAAGGTAGGAGAATGAGAGAAAGGTGAGGAATGTGGAAGAATAGTTACTTAGATATCACCCACCAAAGTAATGACGATTAATCACAAAAGGAATGGATCCTAAAGATTTGGAAGACTCCAAAATCGCATGGGGAAGGCCTTGGGTTGAGAGAATGGTAATCAAAGAGGAGAGAATTAATAAATAACCATGCACTGCCTCCCTTTTATAGGTTGATGTCAGGTTATTACACAGTGTGTAGTACATTACACACCGTGAAAGTTTCAATTTTCATAATGGTGAAGACGCATAAAATTTGTAACACCCCTTTAAAGTTGGGGCATTACATGACACGTAAACCCTATTCACATCGTGTAATGCTCTATATTTGTAACCAATGAAACCCCTATTGTTACACATTAGAAATCAACATGAAAATACTTCACATTGTGTAAAGGTAATTCACTACGTGTACCCATCACACCATGAACCACATTTCAAAAATTTCATCTAAAATCCATTACAAAATGTGTATCCTAGTTACATGGTGTGTAATATCATAGAAGTTTACAAAAACACCATGTATAAAGCTGAAAAATCTAATAAGTGTCAGACTTTACCATTACGGGAATCCTACCAATATAAACTCAACCCAACTCAGTGAATGAAAAGGAAAAACCACAAAGAGGTTAAAGGTGTACCTATTAGTTCGTTAATGAGATGTTACATCCCATGTTAGGGGAGGGGTCTTTACGCAAGTGGTGATCAATGAATGGGGAAGGTTTGATCACATAGGTGTTTTGTGTTTTAGACCCTAGAAGGACTCTAATCCCACTATACCCTTAATTATCTCTTTTCTCAGGTTATAGAGAGATACCTGAGAGATTTTTTAGGACCTAGGAGAAGGGGATACATGATAAAATCTTGGGGGATTCTTATGATTTATAGTCTTTAAAATGAGGAGAACTATAGTCTTATTTATAAGCAAACTTGGGACCCTGGTCGAAGGAGTTCCTCCGTGAATGTTTCTGGTGCTCTTACCTGATTTAGGTAACCTGCGTATGAGTGTCCGGTCCTTTATTGTCGCACAAGTGGTCTGCACGAGCCTTTAGATGTGATAGGGTATGCACGTATACCATCTTGGACAAGTTCCCTTGGTTCTTATTAGATACCTTCATCTCTCAAACATACTTTATGTACTCTTCATTATCTTTTCATTTAATATGATGAAATGGAGTGTCAAAAAAATCCCACCCTTCGGATTGGATTCGATCGAAATAATAGGGTCTTGTCATAAGGTAAAAATAGGAAAAATTTTGAAGGTGGTGAAGGTAGGCCATGTAGGGTACCAATGAAAGTTAGGGGTGAAAAACCCATTCACAGGTCTGGTGCACATGTCTTCAACATAGGTCTGGTGCATAGGTTTGAAGTGTCGGTTAGTGGTGTCTATAAATATTGTTGACACTTAAGAGGATTCTTTCTTCCCTGTCCATTCATTTTTCTCCCATCACTTAGTTCATCCTCCTATCCATGATATGATTGTCACTTTGTGTAAGTCATTTGGAGAACTTCCTCATGTACGCCCACGGTACAACCACTTAAGCGAGATGCCTACGTCAAACTATCTTCTCAAGGGGACTACACTAGAAAACATGGTCGAGGAACCTACGTGAAGGACCTGATCAAGGGATTTGTGTAGAAGACCTAATTGAGGGTCCTTTATAGAGGACTTTTATTTGAATTTTTTTTGAACTTTTATAAATCTATTTTTTTACTTAATGAAAAATATTGATGTCGTCTTGAAGATTTTCAATGGATTCCTTGATGGATTCTCATGAAAAATCCACAGCACATGCCTTATAAATGATAAAAGATATTGGGCCTGATTATTTTGACATTATTGAATCCACTCTCCTAGATTTGGAAAAGCACCGGATGCAGTATCACCACAAGTATCCATGAAGTGACTATTTTCCCTTGTATGGTCATAGGATTCTGAGGGATGCCCTCATCTTGAATGCTTAGAAATATTTCCTGAAGTCTTTGTTCATGGAATATAAACATTTTCACACTGCCAATGTCTCTCCCAAGGGTGTCTAAATTAAGGCAGGAAAAGTTCCCATAGTCTGTTTCATGAATCATATCCATTGTGATCTGAATTTGAATCCTCATACCCTAGATTCAAATCCCCAATATTAAGACTCAACTTTAAATGCTTCATAGACAGACTAGTCAAAATGTTAGAAGTGGGACTGAGATTTCTACTTTGGAGAGGGAGTTAGGCCTGAATGGATGTGAATATACTAGGTACACCAGAATTGTACAAAATTTAAGAAGGATATGAAAGAATCAAACATTTATGAGGATGTTTGTATAGGGTAGAATTATGTTTAAAAGAACCTAAAAATAATCCCTGAGGTGATGAATCGATGAATACCTTAAACAAATTCCTTCAATGTGATATATGGTGAAGTTGGAATTTTCTTATAGGGTGTTTATAAAATTTCAAGGGACCCTATTCTTAGGGATATGCATGATGAGTTTATCCCACTAAAGACAATGTGGGGTGATGCTGAAAGGGAGCCTCCCTTGGTCTATGATATTTTCAAGGTGGATTAGAAAGTTTAGAACAAAGATCCTTACTGTATGGGTGACATCCATCCTAGAATGTGGATGAAGGATTTCCTCAAGACATAAGGAGAAGGTCCCACTTGATATAACCCTACAGGATGCCCCACTTTAGAGAATCGGGGTGATCCTAGAACATTCTAGTCTATACCAAAGAAGGGAAAATATACTCATTGGGATCACAAGGTTAATCCTGAAGTTTTTGTGAAGACCCATAAGGAAAAATTTCGCCAAATGTTGATGAGTATCTATATTATCACGATCTGAAAAAAAGTATGTCTTTTATGGAGAAAAAATTAGGTTACTCATTGAGTTCACAAATCCTAGAATACATCTCTTCCTTCAAGATAGGTTCTGAGTTGAACTTGGAGATGCAGGATGATCTTCAACCCACACACCGTATTGTCTACCAGGTCATCTGGAAGATAGTATCTGGGATTCCTATTAAAGATCTACCATTAAAAATTCATCAACTTACACTCAAGTTTTCCATGTTGGGATATTAAGGGTTTGATTACTGTGTGGTCCATCATGCAGTGAAGTTAATAATTCAGTATTGGGAGGATGGGAAAAGATCATAGCAAGTCTAGGCACAACTATCAATCCAATTTAAAGATCTTGGAGATACTGTATCCTAAGATAATATAAGCCATACCAAAGATGTGTAGGATTATAAAAATCACCCCAATGATAAATATCTTCAAATGGTGTACCTTCAAGAATAATTAAATGCTACATAGGAAGAGATAGTTCAACTCCACTGATCCTTGATAGGGGCCTTATCACAAAGAATAGATTCTATTATTACAGAGTAGGAGAGGATACATAATGATAAGGATTCTACTGATACACAATTGTTTGATTTTCAATAAACTATATTCAATTATCAGGTAGTAATCCAACAAATCAAAGCCTATGTTGAAGAGAAGTTGTAAAACTTACCAGAGAGACTCTAACATATAGAATATCCTCTGCATCCTAGAACACAAATGAAAAGAAATTTTTATTTCAATTACATATTCCTACATTATTGTCCTCATTGTAATCATAATATAACATTTAAAATGACTCATTTGATTGAACTTCACTATGTTATAATTACAATTACAAGGGTGAGGGAATACTCTAATTTTTGTCTAATCCATGGGGCCTAACGAGCATAGTTCCACTATTGATAGGGTTATATAGATAACCCTAAAAACTTTGCGTATTTTTTTTCACTACCTTAAATGTTCCTAAGTCCAACATGAAGAATACTTAGTAGGAGAGACTTGGATTTTATCTTGGGTTCCCTTTGAAGGTTTTGACCTGGAGATTACTATGTCTCCTTTTGTGGGTAGTTTAAAGTCATGAAAGATGGACAAAAAATACTTATGTTTTAAGTCGAACATATTTGACCAAGAGTTTTGAAATGACAACCCAAACAAATTGCATTAACCAAGAATATCCCTACATTCATCAGATACTCAAAGGGGAATTTTGAGTCCCAATTTTGTAACTCCTGGATCTAAAACATGATATGAGACATGTATGTGAGGAATAGCCATGTAATGATTTAAGAAAACGGTTTCAAACATGATATTTTTTGGAATTATGGGAATAGAGGACGTCTCTCCCAAGGGAGAATATTCTATTAGCTGATAAACCCTATTTGGTGGGAAACTTTATGCAAAGCCAATTGGGGTGTATTACAATATAGTCAAATAGTGGCATCCTTTGGATGACATGCCTTGAAATTTGGTGGGAGACTTATGAAAATCCAAATAGGGAATATTTATACATAGTCATACAATGGTATCCCTAGAAATTATGAACTTTTACAACAAATGGTCAGTATTTTTGTAAAGATCTAGATTTATCAAGACCATAGAGGGTGGTTAGCCAAGGGAAGGATTTTGAGAATGAATAGAGTAACGGTGTTGGAATTATCCATGAATGAGAAACCAATACTACAAGAATTTGGATTATGTGAAGGAGGGTATATTCTATTAAATGACTAATATCAGGGGGAAGGACCCTCTCCGACAAGGGTTGAGACATCATATAGTTGAAATTCATGCTAGTGGGACATGGATCATAAAGTTTAGTGTCTTACGTCACGGACATTTTTGTATAGTTTAACATATTGTGACAAGGATGTTATACTATGTAGTTTAGATTTATACAATGTGGAAATAAAAGGCCAAAATTTAAGTTTCTATTATCTTTGACCAAATATTAGTATTTGGCCATTTCGTTGTGACCATATTAAGAATGTTCCACCATATCCAGATATAGAGGGGGGAAATTTGTAAGATGTAATCTGGGGACTTTCAGATCCAAGGAGTGTGATGGGACAAGTATGAAAGAAATCACAATGTCTTTGAGGTTTGTGGAGATATAAGAGGCTTATTCTAAATATGAATATTACACTAATTGAAAAACCCTTTTTATGGGTGACTTTATGAAAATACATATGGGGCATGTTACAGTAAAGTTAAACAATGACATCCTCTGGTTGAAAATCCCATTAGTGGGTGAATTTATGTAAAGACAATTGTGGCATGTTACAACATAGTAAAATAGAGGGGTCCTCAGGTATCAAATATTATATTTCCTATGACCAATGAATGCTTATGGATATTTGGTTTTCCCTAGACACAGAGTCTTGTTTGTGTAGAGAAAGTGTTTGAGTAAAGAGAGTGCATTCCATACCAAAATCACTTGGGAATACAGGGAGATGTTTCCTTATACAAGTCTGACCCATACACAAGGAAGGGGATTTTTTATTTATTTCAACTAGTCCCAAGATGTAGGATTCAAGCATTACTACATATCTCAATTGAATGAGAATAAAGAAGTGCATATCTCATGAGGGATCATGCTTTTTAACATTATATGAAAATGAAAAATCATACAGTTTAACATCATGTGATAATGATGACATAGTGTATTGTAGTTTTGGGTCCTATGAATAGGGACATAATATTATTTAAACAATGAGTAGTATGAGGCCTAGATGGCCTAGTATGTTTTGGAATACTTTGTACATACGGTAGGGAAAAAAGGTAAACTAATATTATGGGTTTTCTCAGTTCATGAGAGGTGACATGGTATGAAAACATGATTGGGGATTACAAAGATAGAACATGATTCTATTGAAGATGAATATGTTGTTGGTTGAAAAATCCTTTTTTTGGGAGAATTTATGCAAAGAAAACTGAGGCTTGTTACAAAATAGTCAAACAATGAAATCCTTTGGCTGATAGGCCCACTAGTGGGTGACTTTATACAAATCCAACCAGGTAGTGTTATAGAATAGTCAAGACAAAGGTGTCCTTAGGTATTAGAAATTATATTGAAGATATCTGGATAATGATTATGAAGATATGAAATTTTCCATGATTAGTGGTATATAATTTGGTAGGAATACATCCGAGTATAATGGAATCATTTGGACCAAAGTTGGCCATGAGGTAAGGAGTCCCATACCCAGTTTTAACTCATACGTAGGAGGGGACACTTTCATTTCCTTGATGGACTCCTAAATGAGGGAAGCCAAATTAGGTACATAAAATAGGGGGAATGTTTCTTTACCTCATGGCCAGGCCCAAGGAATAAAGCCTAAGAATCATTACATATCCCATTGAAATGAGAATCATGCCACACATAGTTCTGGATGTGTGGTGGGAGACCAATACCAAAGATAGTGGTCCTATCAGGTGAAACCCATAGTTATGTGTAGTTTTATGACATGCAAGGGGAAAAAACCATGTTATTTAATGTCATACAATGAGGAAGATATGGTGTTCATTTTAAGGTCTCATGTCTAGTACTATGACAACTCTATCACACACTAATATGTTTATTCATGGGGGAAGACCTTACCGAAACTCCTAATATCCTGTGAGCTACGATAAGTGTTAGAAAAAAGGAATGGAAAAGGTTACCATTAACATATAGAGTAAATCAATAAGAGGGTAGGGAAAATTTGTATCATGTAGTGGTTGGACCAAGATATTGGATTCGAGGCATCCCTATGTATCTCATTAAATAACACTCAAGATGTAATAGTTATAGAAACCCATACAGTTTAAGGTCATGCTGTGAAGACGAAGATGAATTGATGTGAAAGATGGGGAATATTGTGGTTGGGACCAAGAATGGAATTCTGGGCATCACTACATATCTTGTGATGGTAGGAATCAATCCACACATAGTTATTGAAAAATGGTTTCCTACATCAATGAGGTTTTGAAATGAGGAGTAGAAGACTTTTTAATTTTCTAAAATTATGGATGGTCCCAAGATATAGGGTCTAGAAATTACTATATATCTCATTTAGAATGAGAATCAACCCACATGTAGTTATGGAAGTTTCCCCGTGCAGGCCTGAACTATACACATGGAAGTATCATTTTATTTTTCTATGGTTGGACCTAGGGTTATAGATCTAGGTGTCACTACATATCTTATTGAAATGAGAATCAAGACACACATAGTTCTTGAACAAAGGTGTGGTGGGGAAGTAACACCAAAGATTATGATCTGGTAAAACATGGATCGAAATGCTACATAGTTCTACATGATGCAATAGAGATTTGAACCATGCAGTTTTACCTCATGCAGAAAAGAAATTTTCATATAGTTTAACTAATTGTGACTAAGACGTTGGGCTATGTAGTTCAAATTACTATATCATAGACTATGATGACTTGTAGTTTTGGGTCATATGACTAGGACCATATAGTTTTCATTTTAAGGTCGTGTATATATGAACATGATTCTATGCAGTTTAATGTCATACAACAAGGATATTGGTTTCAACCAGTTTATCGACTTGTGACATGGATGATTGGTCATTCTTTTTAAGGTCATGAGACAAAGACTGACTACACAATTTAACATCATGTTGTTGAGACATATGCCATGAATTTTAATGTCATGAGATCCAGAAAAAACTCTACTAAGTTTTAAATCTTACAGTTTGGACTATACAACATTGTATAGTTTAACATATTTCTACTAGGATGAGTATTGTGGAAATACATGAAATATTTCCTTAGGAACCTCACATTGGTTGGAGTCATAATGAGCTCCCCATCGATAGAGATCAAGGAATAAGCTCCATTAGAGTGGAACTTATGTATGGAGCAAGGTCCCTCACACTTTGTCTCAACATTTGGAGGATTCTTTCTTGGTATCATTGGAGTACTAAGGAATTTTACCAATTCTCCACAGAGGAATGAAAAGAGGCATAATTTCTTGTTAAAATTCAATGCTATCCGATTTTGATGGACCTCCAAATGATGCAATGTGTGAGATCTTTTCTCATCAAGTCACTCCAATTAGTCTAGAAATTTCTTGGATTTCTTATCTATGGATAGCCTATAATAGATGGAAACATAAAGTGATGACAACTGAACCTAAATGGGCAGGATGACTTCCATTTCATAGACAAGTGAATACAGGGTTTCTTGTGTTGAGGTATGAGTGGTAGTCTAATAGGACCATAAGGCACACAACAAATTTTTAAGAAAATAATTCTTATATTTATCCACCATATTATATATTATGTTTGATAGGGTCTTGTTGAAGGCCTCTATCTTCCCATTATCCACTACATGATAGCGGGACAAGTGGGTGAATTTGATGTTATATTCGTAATAGAGATTTTCTACCTTAATAGAATATAAATTGGTGCCATTTTCTATCATATTATATGTGGGAAACCAAATCTAGTGATGATATTGGATTTCATGAAGCTAATGATTTTTTGGCCCCAAATTCATTGAGGGGTATTTCCTTATCCCATTTGCAGAAGAAATCAGTAGCAGTTAAGATGTATTTTAACTTCTTGTCCGTAGCTGAATGGTATGACCCCACAATATCCATTACCCATATGGAAAATAACTAGGAGTATTTGGATGTATGTATCAACTCTAGGGGTTTATGGATGAAGTTGTCTTGCACTTGGAAGGAATGAAAATTCTTGGTAAATTCAATACAATATTGTGTCATAGTTGACCAGTAGTACCCAAGCCTCTAGATTTGATGAGAAAGCTTAAACCCTAACTGGAGAGTATTGTAGGCTCCTGAGTGTATTTATTTCATGATGTAAGTAGTCACTTCTACATTGATACATCTGAGGAGGACTCCATCAAATCCACATTTATAGAGGAGTTTTTAGTGATTTGGGACATCATAAAGAGTGAAGTTATTTTCTCACCATCATATTTTCTCCTTCCAATCTATATCTGATGGGAATAATCTATTCTAAAGGTAGTGTAACACCCCAAGCTTCTACGGTACGTTTCCCTTTGAATAATGTAATAGCGTGTGTTGTACGCAACATTGAGTTCTAACACACACCACAACCGATCAAACTAGCCGTTATGAATAGTAATACCTACTTATTGAAATTATATATATTCTATATTTCAAAATGGACTTTATTTTTGGATTCGGAATATTGAAATTATCCTAAGTTGAATTTTTGGTATTTTTCTGAGAACTTCCAATTTTTATGAATAGTGAAAAATACTTAAAAACAACTTTTTTAATCAAAATAATTTATAGTGATAAATTATATTATTGAGTGGTTTTAAAGTATAATTAGAATATATTTTTACCATTTTATCCAATGGTGTTCATTAGAATTAATTTCACTTTGAAATTGGACAGAAACAATTGTCAATCTTTTGATATATATTGTTTCTTAAAAACACGCTATTTGTTGTAAGAGCGGGAATTAATTGTAAAATTAATTAATGAAACTTATATTTTTGGAATTTTTTAAAATAGACATCATTTTTGAATTTTTAATATCAATTATATCTTAGGGTGAAATTTTGGCATTGTTCAGAAAAACTTCAATTTTTTGATGTATAGTAAAACCACTAAGTGGTAGTTAAAAAAACTAAATTTTTCATAAAACTTAATTTTACCGCTTTTGTGAATGGAATTTCAAAAATCCGAGAGACACGGTTAATATCAAGTAGTAAAATGTGGTTCAATGAGTTGAAAATAATTTTTGGTGAATAGTAACTTTTTACTTTTATTTACCACAGTTAAAAGTAAATAGGGCAATTAAGGGTAAAAATGATATTAATATTACCCTAACACATGTCCTAATTCTATTGGACAAGTGTATCTCGACGAAAAACAACCTTAGGAATAAAATATTATCATTTAGGTCCACTTGGATTAGATTAGGACATTTATTATTATTTAATTCAAAGAAGGGTTAAAAGAGTTAAAATCAAAGTTTATTTACTAAAACAATTTTAATATAGGTTTATACATAAGATAAATTTGATTGTAAATACTCATTAGAACTATAAACATATTTCCTACATAATGATATTTTATTTATAATTTTTATACATTAAATAATTTTATTTATTTATGACACAATGATGATGCAGTAATTACCATAATAGTGAAAAATTAAAATAATTGATATTATAAATACCCAAAAAAATATAATTTGAGACTTTTAATGGATTAAAATAATTTTCTAGGATAATATGACATATTAGGATTTATTTAATTGACTTTTTTTGAACTAATCATTCTGTTATGATTTTCACAAAAATCAGTTTTCCAAATAGTGTCAAAATTGACAAAAAAGAGTTTTTAAAACAAATATTATATTATTAATAGATATTAAATTTCTAAAAATCTAATGTTCGGCCAAGAGACTTATATAATGATAGGTGTATCATTAATGGACCACTTGGGGGTCGCTTGGAGGTATATAGTAAGTTTATTAACTATATAATATAAAAATACAAAGTGACATGGTAAGTGTCAAACTAATTAACTAAGAGTTAAAACTAAAAGATAAGGTTAATATAATGACCAAAACCTGTCTAAATCCTATTGGTTGAGTGGTTTTAGACCCATACCCACCTTAACCTTTAAATAATTTACTTTGGATCCATTAGAAACCGAATATGAATTTATTATAAAATAATATTTCTATCTTTTCCAAAGGTGCCCCTCACCCCCCTTATAAAAGGGCACTCTTCCTTCTCATTAATTCACACCATAAAAGCATTTTGGTTCGTCCAAACTCTAACCAAATACTCTCTCAACTTCCCTCAATTCATCCTAGAGGCCTTCCTTTAGTCAGAAATCCAACTTAAGGAGCCCTTTTGATCAAATCAAAAGGAAGAACCCGAAGAAGAGGAAATGATTTCACCACCCTTTTCCAAGTTCCTTTCTTCTTCCACTTCTTCCTTATTTGTTATTACCATTCTAAAATAATAACTCCAGTATCTTATATATACTGTAATTTAATTATAAATATGGTACAAACATATTCAGTATTCTATCCATCCTTTGAATAACATGTCACCATACGTGCGTACGTACGACTTACCGTCTCCACGTCGTGGTGTAATTGTTATTCAATAAATTATTATTTGGATGGGTATAATAATGATGTTTAACTCATGTAAATAATAAATATAACAAGATAATTATTCTGTATATATTATATACCATCCAATTATATATTATTTTAATATCAAAAGAATGATATTGTCGCTCGTGCGTACGTACGGACTACCGTCTCCACGAACGCGATGGGATTCATTCTCCATCGTATCCATTCAAGTATAATTATCATTTGATGATTAATAATAGTATATAAGGACTTGATATAATTCTGGATATGATTAAGATACAAACTATCCATTACAAACAAGGCTTACGTAAGAAAACATATAAAAGAAAACGAGTAAGTTAACACCCGAAACAACGATAATACTAAGATATTATTAACAAATCAATGTTAAAAGATCATATATGATATCTTATTAATATATATGATTCTTTTATAATTTCATAACAATTATTTCACCATTATATAGGAGGTTAACCTACCCCCAACCAAGGAAAAGTACAAGGTAAGGGTTTATTTCACAATCTCTTCATTATCCGAGGTTGTTTATACGTAATAATCTACTGGGATCTCTTTATCATCCACATTCATGTTTCTCAAAAATGTATTTCAAAACATTTTTACTATTTACAATAATATAGGTTAAAGTCATTTATACCCTTTTTTGACTTTTTATAAGAGTTTTATAAAGGAATCTTTCCGTCGTTTTCTAAACAAGGTGCTTTTTAACCTTTTCGACAGAATTAAGGTAAGAATGTTTTTTAACTAATACGGTGGGTGCGGCTATTTTCCACCGTTATAAAATCATCTAAGCTTCCCTTAAAATATTATAATAATATTTTCAAAGAAAATGTTTTATTTTATAAATATATGACTCTTAAATTATTTCAAAATAGAAAGAGATATTTCTCTAAAAAGAGTTTTGATTTAATCTATGTCAACATCCTTTGATGGATTTTACGATTATTTGATGATGATTTATTATGATACAAAACTTCTATATTGTATTGAATTTTTGGTGATATGTTTGACTGTGGATGTGTTATTTTTATACCATTCATGGTTTATGGATGAAGTATTTACATTTTTATGCTATTTTTAATACGAATGTTTATGTTATGTTTAAACCTTTTCATATGGGAATGCATTGGACTTAATATGTGATGGGTGGAGCCCGCTATAGCTCCTTGATGCATCGGTAGGTCTCATGAGATAAACTGGTGTCTTGGCATGAGGCCTTGACAAAATCTTATTTGTAGTCTTGGCACGAGGCCTTGGCTATGTGGTTATGATAGTCTGGCATTATGCATTCCATCATTATGAAAGTGGTTACTGATATTGCATGTGATTATTTGATTAGTAGAATATCTATGTGAATAAGTAAATGGAATTATTTCATTTTATTTTTGCCATAATATGTTGAAGTTCAAGTTTAAAAGGCTTTTTTTTAGTTATACATTGCCTTAAATGTTTATTCTTATTTATGAAAGTTTCCGCTATATTGTTATCCTTACTGGGCATTTGAGCTCACCCCTTTTATATGTTTTATTTTTCCCAGGATGTGAAGAAGTAAATTATGAATGACCTGCAGGGATATCATGAGGGGATAATAGTGTGGACTATGGAGACAATATGTTTTTGTAGTAGTTTTTCACTTTATGATGTAATGTAAAACTTTATGAATATATCTAGTGTTTCCAAGGCTACTAAACCAATCATTCTTTTGAGATTTGATCTTTCTTGTGATCATGCCAATGTTATGTAATAATGCACCGACTCTGGGTAACTGGGGTCGGGGCGTTACAGTTGGTATCAGATGAATTTTAGTACAAACCTTGGAAGCTAGATTTAGATAAACTCTTATTAGAGCACGTAGACCTAAGATGAACTTTGATGATTAGTATAGAAGAACTTCCTAGAATTTTGGTATTGTAGAGATTTTGTGAGTTTTCCGAGAAATACATCCCTCTCTGGATACGAGAAGGTAGAGGCGGCTCTAGCATAGATGTACCTAGGGGTAAAACCCGAAAACACCGCTTTGAGCTAGACTCGAATGGGAACTGGTGCACGACAACGGGCCTTGCTGCACTCTTGGTTACGACACTCCCGGTGGATATGCTTAGGATAACTCTCATTTTATTTAAAAATCATTATGAAGGGTTTATGAGTATATAATTTCTCAAAGAAAACATTTTTATGATTATGGATTATATCCATAAATAGTTCAATTTATGTTAAGTGTTTTATAAGTATGAAATTATGTATTTTGATTCATAAACTGATCTAGTTTATGCCATTGTTTAGAAATGGTGCCTAGTGGAAGAAATGGAAAATGTATCAATGAACACACTCTATATAGGGATTTCCCACCTGCTCATGATAATTATAGTGGAGATGGTGATGCAACTAGTGCCGATCAGCTAATCACCATACTGGGATAACTCACTCAGGTTATGAATAATAACCTTACCCGTATGGAGCACCCTGATCCGCAGTGTGGAGGATCAATATTAGATCGATTCATGAGGCAACAACCACCAATATTCAATGGGAGTACAAATACCTTAGTAGCTGAGCAATGGATAAATTACCTAGAGAAAATATTTCAGGCTTTGGGAAGTAGTGGAAGGGAAAAAGTTATCATGGCAGTTTACCGCCTCACTGGAGATGCTGATCAATGGTGGTCTTTGATTCAAAACATGAAGGAAGATGATGATGTATCAAATATGGAATGGAGGGAGTTCAAAGATCTGTTTTTAGAAAAATACTTTCCTCATGACCATCGAGCAGATATGGAAAGGCAATTTCTGAGTCTGAGACAAAAGGAGGATGAGAATGTCGAAAAGTATGAGGCTAACTTTACAAGGTTAGCAAGTTATGATGGAGATTATATACATAACCCCAGAAGTAAGATTTATTGTTTCTTTGATGGGTTAAAACCATTTCTCCGTCGAGCATTAGTCTCACAATCCTTTTCATCGTACGAAGACACTGTCTCATGTGCTATCAAGACCGAAAAGGAATTCTCTAAGTCTTATGACTTTAAAGAAAATCAAGAGAAGAAGAGATCTGCTGATCAATCTGGGAATGGAAATAAGGGGAATAAAGGAAAGGTTGAATATCCATCTTGTGGTAAATGTGGGAAGAAACACCCCGGTACTTGCTTGAAGGGAATGAGTGTCTGTTACAAGTGTGGTGAAAAAGGCCACCAAGCTCGTGAATGAAAAGGGAAGAAGGAAGCTACCAATGTTCAATGCTACAATTTCAGGGAGATGGGACATTATGCAAATGAATGTCTTAAGCGTCAGGGGAACTTACCTCAGAAAAGGCCAAGGGATCAAGGCTAAGCTTATGCTATCACTACTGCTGACGTAGAAGCTCCGAAAGACGTGGTGGAAGGTAATTTAATGGTTTCCTCAAGTTTATCAAATGCATTATTTGATTCTGGATCATCTCATTGTTTCATATCTTCCCAGTTTGCTAAGAAAATTAGATATTTCCAATTTGATTTAACAAGGTAGTTGTCAGTTAAAACTCCTAAGGGAAGTATCATTGCAACAAAGTTTTGTGAATCAGTCCCCATTAGAGCACATAAATGTTATTTATCTACTTATCTCATCATCATACCTATGATTGAGTTTGATATAGTCCTCAGTATGTATTGGATTTCAGACTATGATGCGAAGATTTATTGTAAGAAGAAGGAGGTTATGATTTTTGATGATGATGATAAGGAACACCTTATCTTTAGAGAAGAATCATCACCACCTAATTCTTATCTAGATCCACCCCCAGTAGCTCAACTAAATTCAATTATTGGGGAGGAAGAGGATGAAATTACAGTGGGTGAGGAAAGGAATGTTCAAATAGAGGATGTACCTGTTGTTAAAGAATATGTAGATGTGTTTCCGGACAATTTACCTGGACATCCTCCAGAATGAGAAGTTGAGTTTTCCATTGATTTAATTACTGGATCAAGGCCTATATCGAATACCCCTAATAGAATGGCCACTGTATAATTAGTTGAACTAAAGAAACAACTAGAGGAATTGAGTAATAAGGGATTTATTTTCCCTAGTGTTTCTCCATGGAGAGCCCCTATTCTTTTTGTTAAAAAAAATATGGATCTATGAGGTTATGTATCGACTATAGGGAGATCAATGCCATAACAATAAAGAACAAGTATCCCCTACCTCGCATTGATGATTTATTTGACCAACTGCATGGAGCTCAATACTTTTCAAAGATTGACCTTCGATCTGGATACCATCAGTTGTGTGTGAAGAAGGAAGACATTCCAAAGACATCATTTCGAACTAGGTACGGGCATTACGAGTTTACTGTAATGCCTTTTGGATTGACTAATGCACCCTCTGTATTCATAGATCTGATGAATAGAGTTTTCAAGGAATATCTTGATGAATTTGTGGTGGTATTTATTGATGATATCTTGGTATACTCCAAAAGATACGAAGATCATGAAAATCACTTGCGCATTATCTTGAAGACTTTGAGAAGACATGAATTATATGGGAAGTTTAGCAAGTGTGAATTCTGTCTTCAGGATATTTCTTTTCTTGTCCATATTGTCTCTAAAGATGGAATCTCTGTTGATCCTTATAAGACCAAGGCAATCCAAGAATGGCCAACACCTACGAGTATAACTGAGGTACGCAGTTTTATTGGTTTGGCAGGTTATTATCAATGTTTCGTCCAGAAGTTTTCCCGATTGGATATCCCATTAACGAAGCTCACACGTAAAGGGGTTAAATTTGTTTGGAAAAAAGAGTGTGAAGAATGTTTTGAAGAACTGAAGAGAAGATTAGTCAATGCTACTATATTGACTCTACCATCGGGGAATGATGGGTTCGTTATTTATAGTGATGCATTGAAGAAAGGACTTGGTTGTGTCCTTATGCAGAATGACAGGGTTATTGCCTATGCATCACGACAGTTGAAAATTAATGAGAAAAACTATCCTACTCATGATCTCGAGTTATCAGCTGTGATCTTTGCTTTGAAGATATGGAGGCACTACCTCTATGGTGAAAAATGTGAAATTTATACTGATCACAAGAGTTTTAAGTATATTTTCTCACAAAACGGACTCAACATGAGGCAAAGGAGATGGCTTGAATTACTCAAGGATTATGATTGCACCATACACTACCACCCGGGGAAGGCAAATAAGGTGGCAGATACTTTGAGCAAAAAAGATCATGGAATTTTGAACAATATGAGAATTGAAAGGGATCCAATTTTCTTGGATCTAGTGAAGATAGACACGGGAATAACCAGGGAAGGCGAAACATCAATTCTTTTCAAATGGTTGCCAAACCATCTTTACTAGAAAGGATTTAGAGTTCTCAGACCGATGATGAAGAATTTAAAAAGAAGATTAAAGCTGTGAATGATGGGAGATTGAGAGACTTTGTGTATGAAGATGGAATTTTGAAATTTGGGAAGAGACTTTGTGTTCCCGATATACCTGATCTAAAAAGGGAATTGCTGGATGTTGCTCATAGTTCCAATTTCTCTATACACCCTAGGAGCACCAAAATTTATATAGATTTGAAGGAACATTTTTGGTGGGACAACATGAAGAGGGAGATTACTGATTTTGTGTCAAGATGTATGGTTTGTCAACAAGTTAAAGCTAGAAGGAAACAGCCTGGAGGAGTCATGCAACCTCTTCCCATACCAGAGTAGAAATGGGACAATATTACGATGGACTTTGTCATGGGGCTACCAAAGAATCTTAGAAGAAATGATGCAATATGGGTCATTTTTGATCGTATTACCAAGTCAGCACATTTTCTTGCTATAAGAGAAGATATACCACTGGAACGTCTAGCAAGACTATATATTAATGAAGTTGTGAGACTTCATGGAGTACCCCTATCGATTGTTTCTGATCGTGATCCCCGTTTTACTTCAAGATTCTGGAAAAGTCTTCAGAAATCCTTGGATACTGAACTACATTTGAGCACTGCCTACCACCCTAAAATAGATGGACAATCAGAACGAACTATTCAAACCTTAGAAGACATGTTGATATCCTGCTCACTTGACTTTCAGGGTATGTGGGATCAATATTTACCTCTGGTAGAATTTTCCTATAACAATAGCTTCCATTCGAGTATTCAGATGGCACCATATGAAGCGTTATATGAAAAGAGATGTCGTACACCAACCTTTTGGGATGACGTTGGTGAAAGAAAACTTTTAGGCCCAGAACTGGTGGAGGAAACGATGGAAAAGGTTAAGTTAATCCAAAACCATATCAAAGCAGCTCAAAGTAGGCAAAAGAGGTATATCGATAATCGAAGGAAGGATTTGGAATTTCAAGTCAGTGATCTTGTTTTCCTGAAGGTATCTCCTTGGAAGGGAGTCATATGTTTTGGTAAGAAAGGTAAATTGAGTCCCAGGTACATCGGACCTTTCGAAATTCTAGAACGAATTGGGGCTGTAGCTTACCGATTAGCAATGCCGCCAAGTCTCTCCAAAGTTCACGATGTGTTCTACGTATCTCTATTGAGGAAATTCATTCCTGTCCCAACGCATGTACTCACCTATGAGGAATTAGAACTGGAACCCGATCTTTCTTATTGCGAAGAGTCCGTCAGGATTCTTGATATGAGAGAAAAAGTGCTGAGAAATCGGACGACGCGTCTGGTATAAGTTTTGTGGAGAAACCATAAGACGGAAGAGGCAACGTGGGAACCCGAGGAACTTATGATGAAGAACCACCCGAGTCTTTTCATGCAGTAGTATTATAGAAATTTCGAGGATGAAATTATTTGAAGGAGGGGATAATGTAACACCCCAATCTTCTACGGTACGTTTCCCTTTGAATAATGTAATAGCGTGTGTTGTACGCAACATCGAGTTCTAACACACACCACAACCGATCAAACTAGCCGTTATGAATAGTAATACCTACTTATTGAAATTATATATATTCTATATTTCAAAATGAACTTCATTTTTGGATTCCGAATATCGAAATTATCCTAAGTTGAATTTTTGGTATTTTTCTGAGAACTTCCAATTTTTATGAATAGTGAAAAATACTTAAAAACAACTTTTTTAATCAAAATAATTTATAGTGATAAATTATATTATTGAGTGGTTTTAAAGTATAATTAGAATATATTTTTACCATTTTATCCAATGGTGTTCATTAGAATTAATTTCACTTTGAAATTAGACATAAACAATTGTCAATCTTTTGATATATATTGTTTCTTAAAACACGCTATTTGTTGTAACATCTAGAATTAATTATAAAATTAATTAATGCAACTTATATGTTTGGAATTTTGTAAAATAGACATCATTTTTGAATTTGGAATATCAATTATAGCTTAGAGTGAAATTTTGGGATTGTTCAGAAAAACTTCAATTTTTGATGAATAGTGAAACCACTAAGTGGTAGTTAAAAAAACTGAATTTTTCATAAAACTTAATTTTACCGCTTCTGTGAATGGAATTTCGAAAATATGAGAGACATGGTTAATATCAATTAGTAAAATGTGGTTCAATGAGATGAAAATAATTTTTGGTGAATAATATCTTTTTACTTTTATTTACCACAGTTAAAAGAAAATTGGGTAATTAAGGGTAAAAATGATATTAATATTACCCTAACACATGTACTAATTCTATTGGACAAAGGTGCCCCTTACCCCCCTTATAAAAGGGCACTCTTCCTTCTCATCAATGCACACCTTCAAAGCCTTTTGGTTCGGCCAAACTCTACCCAAATACTCTCTCAACTTCCCTAACTTCATCCTAGAGGCCTTACTTTAGTCAGAAAGCCAACTTAAGGAGCCCTTTTGATCAAATCAAAAGGAAGAACCCGAAGAATAGGTAATGATTTCACCACCCTTTTCCAAGTTCCTTTCTTCTTCCACTTCTTCCTTCTTTGTTATTACCATTATAAAATAATAACTCCAGTATCTTATATATACTGTAATGCTATTATAAATATGGTAGAACCATATTCAGTATTCTATCAATCCTTTGAATAACATGTCACCATATGTGCGTACGTACGACTTACCGTCTCCACGTCATGGTGTAATTGTTATTCAATAAATTATTATTTGGATGAGTATAATAATGATGTTTAACTCATGTAAATAATAAATATAACATGATAATGATTCTGTATATATGATATACCATCCAATTATATATTATTTTAATATCAAAAGAATGATATTGTCGCTCGTGCGTACGTACGGACTACCGTCTCCACGAACGCGATGAGATTCATTCTCCATCATATCCATTCAAGTATAATTCTCATTTGATGATTAATAATAGTATCTAAGGACTTGATATCATTATGGATATGATTAAGATACAACCTATCCATGACAAACACGACTTACATAACAAAACATATAAAATAAAACGAGTAAGTTAACACCTGAAACAACGATAATACGAAGATATTATTAACAAATCAATGTTAAAAGATCATATATGATATAATATTAATAAATATGATTCTTGTATAATTTAATAACAATTATTTCACCATTATACAGGAGGTTAACCTACCCCCAACCAAGGAAAAGTACAAGGTAAGGGTTTATTTCTCAATCTCTTCATTATCTGAGGTTGTTTATACATAATAATCTACTGGGATCCCTTTATCATCCACATTCATGTTTCTCAAAAATGTATTTCAAAACATTTTTACTATTTACAAGAATATGGGTTAAAGTCATTTATACCCTTGTTTGACTTTTTATAAGAGTTTTATAAAGGAATCTTTCCATCGTTTTCCAAACAAGGTGCTTTTTAACCTTTTCGACAGAATTAAGGTAAGAATGTTTTTTTTAACTTATACGGCGAGTGCGGCTATTTTCCACCGTTATAAAATCGTCCAAGATTCCCTTACAATCTTATAAGAATATTTTCAAAGAAAATGTTTTATTTTATAAATATATGACTCTTAAATGATTTCAAAATAGAAAGAGATATTTCTCTAAAAAGAGTTTTGATTTCATCTATGTCAACATCCTTTGATGAATTTTACGCTTATTTGAAGATGATTTATTATGATACAAAAATTATATATTGTATTGAATGTTTTGTGATATGTTTGACTGTGGATGTGTTATTTTTATACCATTCATGGTTTAAGGATGAAGTATTTACATTTCGTATGCTAGTTTTAATACGAATGTTTATGTTATGTTTAATCCTTTTCATATGGGAATGCATTGGACTTAATATGTAACGGGTGGAGCCCGCTATAGCTCCTCGATGCATCGGTAGGTATCATGAGACAAACTAGTGTCTTGGCACGAGGCCTTGACAAAATCTTATTTTTAGTCTTGGCACGAGGCCTTAGCTATGTGGTTATGATAGTCTGGCATTATGCATTCCATCATTATGAAACTGGTTACTGATATTGCATGTGATTATTCAATTAGTATAATATCTATGTGAATAAGTAAATGGCATTATTTCATTTTATTTTTTCCATACTATGTTGAAGTTCAAGTTTAAAAGGCTTTTGTTTTAGTTATACATTGCCTTAAATGTTTATTCTTATTTATGAAAGTTTCCGCTATATTGTTATCCTTACTGGGCATTTGAGCTCACCCCTTTTCTATGTTTTATTTTTCCCAGGATGTGAAGAAGTAAATTATGAAGGACCTGCAGGGATATTATGAGGGGATAATAGTGTGGACTATGGAGACAATATGTTGTTTTAGTAGTTTTTCACTTTATGATGTAATGTAAAACTTTATGAATATATCTAGTGTTTCCAAGGCTACTAAACCAATCGGTCTTTCGAGATTTGATCTTTCTTGTGATCATGCCAATGTTATGTAATAATGAACCGACTCTGGGTAACTGGGGTCGGGGCGTTACAGGTAGTCCATGATGGGAATCATCCACATAGCGGTAGGACCATATGGTTCCAAGATATGACTAATTTTGTTGATCTTATCCATTTTAACTTGAACAAAAGGTGATATTATTTAGTGATGAACAATGATAATGACCATTTAATCCTAGTTTTGATCTACCAAATCTGTAGCTACATTTGAAAATTAATCTTCCTAGGCCTTCTAAGATTATGGGACAAGAGAAAATGTTGAATCTAAGGGGAATTCTTCCATTAAACTTAGAATATAGTCAAGAAGGGGAATTAACTATTATTTTCTGATGGCATAATCCCCGTTGATCTGTTTGATTATCAACTCTGAATCTCATTTCACATTTGGATTGACCATTAGTATTTGCTGTGCTAGTTATTGGGCTACAATGAGGGCCTAATATTCTGCCTCATTATTTATACAAACTTCTAACAACAATAAGGATTAAGGAAATAATTCTTTTGTCAGAGAGAGGATGCTGACCCAGACCTGAATTTATTAAGCTCGAGGTATTCCATTATATCCCATGTTGGACTTCTAGATGCTTTGTGAAAATATAATTCATATATATGGGGCCCATATTGAATATAAAAGACCACTCAATCTGAAAATTTAGTATTTAATGGTGTTATTTACTTATATGGGTGTTTTTTAAGAAGATATACCAATGCTTATCCTTTTAATACTTTATAAGGCATGAACTATATATAAAACTATTATAGAACAACCACCCACCGTGCTAATCATCTTGTCAACATAGGACAAATACAGATATATTTGAGCGGTTTATTGCAAGGTAGCAGATGGATCTCATGGTGATTCATGTAGTGCCTTTGTTTCTAAATCATGAATATTAATTCCAGACAGCTCTTCTTGATATCCAAATAACGAGTCTCAGCATCAAGCATGGTTCAACTGAGATAATAAAGTCTATTTTCATTCCTAGAGTCATTCTTTTGTGTAAGGAAAGCACCCAGTGATCACTCCAAGGCTATTACATATAGGATAAGTGTATTTCCCTAAAATGGAGGCATTAGAACCAGTTGGATCAAGAGATATTTATTGAGGATGTCAAATTCTTCCTAACAATCACTGGTCTATTGATATGTTACCCCTTATTCATCAACTTGGTGAAGGGAAAACACTTGCCTGCAAGGTTAGCTATGAAGCGCCAGATATAGGACAAGTTTTATTGAAGTCTTGTCAACTATTTGAGGTTTCAAGAATGTGACATGATATTAATAGATTTTATTTTCTTAGGGTAGACTTAAATGCTACGATGGCATAAGATGATGGAAATAAATTTTCCTGAGGTTACCCCAAAATCACATTTCAAGGGGTTCATCTTCAAGCTATGATGTTGCAGTTAGTTGAATATGGTTTCAAGATCATTCAGGTGGCCATATTGCTATCAAAATTTAACCACTAAATCATCAATTTAAAATTAGAAAAACTTTCCAAGGCAGGGATTGAATATTTGATGCATGCCAAATTGGTATGTTATGCCTGCATTCTTCAAGCCAAAGGGAATAAAATGATATAAAAATACCCCCCAAGGCGCTAAAAGAGGTGGATTATTCATATTTTGGGGCCATCCAAATTTGGATGTACCATGAATAACCATCCATGAAAGGGAGGGCTTCATAGCCAACTATTTCATCAATCAGTAGCTCTATGATAGTAACTAGGAGGTAATATTTAAAAAGTTTTTGTTGAGATCTCTAAAGTTGATACAGACCATGATTTTCTCATTCTTATTCTTTACTAAAACTATATTGGAGATCCATATCAGATACTAGACTTCCAAAATGAAATTGGATTTGATAATATTGTCCACTTCAGCCTCAATTTTAGAGGTGTGAGTTGGGTGTGTCCTTCTGGTTTCCTATTGTATCCCCGGTGGTTTTCCGGCAAGCCCAAGTGATGAGTACCACCTAAGGATTAAGTAATTCTAGGGGAACATGTCCTGATGTTGCTTCAGGAAGGATGTGTATACCTATTGTTCTTTGGAATTCATTTCTGCATTGATCAAAGTGGGTCTTGGATCTTCTGTGGTACCCAGATTTGTTTCTCTAAGTTCATCAACAGTGGTTTATACACCTTCCTCAAATGATGGAGGGGTGTCCTTGAGGTCTTCCTCCTCTCCATATTCCTCCTACTTTTCCTCACCCACATATACCTTTCTCTTAGGATAATTAGGTGATTAAGAAAATTTATTGAAGTCTGAGGTGGAGTTAATATTTTGACATTTAGAGGAAAAATCAATGACTTCTAACCTAGATGATGAGATGGTGATTTTTTGAAGCTCATGGGGAGGAATGAGGGAATTATCACTCATAATTTCATCACTATCTGGAGAGTCAATGACCTCTCTAGCACTACCAGGTTTAGTTTTCATGTCCGATACCATAAAAGTCACTGAACATGAACTTTGACCCATCCCTTCAATCTAATTTATAGTAAGCACATACTTTACACTGATCTTCTTGAAGGGATTAGACGAGGTTATCTATAGACCGTTAAAGGAATTTATTCAAGCAACATTGTCAATCATGGGTTGTTTCCCTTTCATTTGATGGAATCCTGCATCAATATATTGTGATTCACAAGATTTAAATAGGCCTTTATCACCAAAAAATGTCCCAATTTGACCATTAATGCAATACACTACTACAAAATCAGCCTTTAACAACACTAAAAATGGCCTTTATCATCGCTAGAGAAGCACTGACTACTTGGGAAAGATTAAAATCCCAAGTCTTTTATCATCACCTATAGAAGCACTAATAAAGGGGAATACTACAATGTTCTATAACAACACACCACATCACCAAAAACACCATGAAATCAGAAAAATCAAGTACGAATATAGAATTTAAATTAAGATAAAACAATTTAGGTTATTTTTCTCAGTTTTGGAGATAAAATGCACATTTTAAACTAAAATGATACTTATATATTGAAAGAAGCACTTTGATTCATTCTGGTCACACCATGAAATATATTGAGGTGATTCTAATTCTTACACATCTCTAATGACTTATGGATCATTTTAATAAATAATCAAAACAATTTGAGTTTGTTTTCTTGGTTTTGAGTCTGTCACTTGTATTTTTTACTAAAATGTCATTTTAAAATGAAAACACACACTTTGAATCATACTAATAACATCTTATGTCACTTTGACATGATACTGATTCCTACATGTAAAAAATGACTTATAAATCATTTTCCAAAATTATAAAGACAACCCGAGCATGTTTTTTGGGTTTTTAGTGAGTAAAACTTTTTGAACTGAAATGTTAATTTTAAACATATGATGGACACGTTGATTCATACCAGACACATAGTGTTTCATATTTAGGTGTAGATGATTCCTACATGTCAAAAATGACTTATGGATCATTTTCATAAAGTATTAAAACAATTTTAATGTGTTTTCTCAGGTTTGAGTAGGTGAGTTGTCATTTTTACTAAAATTGATGTCAATTTTAAATAAAAAGACATAATTAGAGTCATATCTATCACACTATGCATAATATTTAGGTGAATATAATTCCTATATTTCTCAAATTACTTATTTATAGTTTTCTAAAAGTATCAAAAAAAATCTGAATGCTTTACTCAATTTTGAGTACGTTACTTGTCTTTTTTACTAAAATGTCATTTTAAACTAGAAACATGAAATTTGACTCATACCACTCACATAATGTATTTGTTTTATGTGATAATAATTCATAAACATCACAAATGTCTTATGAATCAATTTACTGTATTATTAATAAAATTTGAGTGCTTTTTCTCAGTTTTCAGTGAGTGATATTTTTTGAACTAAATTGTTGATTTTAAACTGATAACGTATAGTTTGAGTCATAAAGGGAACAAAATGTATCATATTGAGGTACTTATAATTCCTACATGTCAAAAATGACTTCTGTATCATTTCCATAAAGTATCAAAACAATATGAATGTTCTTGCTCAGTTTTGAGTAGGTTAATTGTCCTTTTTATTAAAATTTATGTCTTTTTCAAATAAAAAGATGCACTTGGATTCATACCGGTCACACCGTGCATCAGATTGAGGTATGAACAATTCCTACACATCCCTAATGACTTATGGATCATTATATAAAATTATAAAAATAATATTAATCCATTTTCTCATTTCTGATTATGTACCTTTTCCTTTTTATTAAAATTGATGTCATTTTTAAATAAAAAGACGCACTTGGAGTCATACTAGTCACAATGTGTGTTAGATTGAGGTACGAATAATTACCACACATCTCAAATGAATTATAAATCATTTTAATAAAGTATAAAAACAATAAAAATGTGTTTAATTATTTTTGAGTATGTGACTTGTTTGTTTACTAAAATTTCATTTTAAATTGGAAACATGTACTTTAACCTATACTGATCACATAGTGTATCAGTTTGATGTGAGACCGATTCATACATGTCAAAAATAAATTATTAATATATGTTATAAATTATCAAGAAAATATAAGTGTGTTTTCTTTTTTTAAGTGAGTGTAATGTTTTGAACTAAACTGTCAATTTTAAACTAATAACAGACACATTGAGTCTTAGCGGTCACACTGTGCATTGATTTGAGGTGAGACTAATTCTTACAAGTATAAAATGACTTATGCATCATTTACCTACACTATCAAAACAACCATAATATGTTTTATCTATTTTGAGTATGTATGTTGTCCTTTTTACTAAAATTAATGTCAATTTTAAATAAAAAGAAGTACTTGAAGTCATACCGGTCACACCATGTATCAGACTGTGGTGTGGATGATTCCAACACATCCCAAAGTCTTAAAAAAAAAATCCTAAATTCCAATTTTACCATGTTTCCTTTGTCTTTATATATCAAACTACCAATACTACATATTGACTCGATGTTCTTATATAGAAAATCTTTCTCATTGTTGAAAGTAAGAGGAGTTGAGGATTTCAACAACAAGAAAGGGTTTTTTATCTAATAACGTTGAATCAATATGTAGTTTTGGAAGTTTAAAAAAGAAAGGAAATGAATATGGAAAATGTGGTTACATTGGTAGAAAGAATCATTTTATCTCTTTTGTGGCTTGTTGCGGATAATTAAATGAAAAATATGACTTCCCAAAAGATCTATGAAAAAATTAAATAAGTATTAGATAAAAATTATAATAAAATTAACTTAAAAATAATAGATAAGATGATGAAAAAATTAATTAAATAAGTAGTAGGAATTCACATTTTCCTAATGGTTGTATACATTCTTGACACATTTCCTTATTATCATTATCTTAGTTGCAGGCTCAAAGTTCAATCCCTCCTGGGCATGAGAAGCTTCGAACAAACCACCCCAACTCAAACAAAAGAATCCACTTATATAATAAAATAATTATTATATGACTAATACATAAAAGAAATAAATTAAACATAAATATTTAACAATACATTAATTATATGGATAATGATTTTACTATGGAAACATTATTAACCAGAGGGATATGCCAATTGTAGATCAAGAATGATGATAAAAAAATGAAAATAGATCTTTCCAAACAATCAATCATTGAGTGAGGAGGATGAGAAGAAAATAAGATACATTTGATTGATGTTTTGAATCATCCAAGATAAAGTAAATACATCCTATTGGGTTCTTATAATATTCATTTTGTACAATAAATAAATAGATACACATAATATATTCATTATCAGAGGTGAATTGTTACCATTTGTGAAAATTACATGGATAATATTCATAGATTCCTAAGGGTGGAGAAAAAAGGAAATGTTAAAGAATGATATGTTTTTTTATGGATTAAAGTAAAACATAAATAGTGTTTATTAGATGTGTTATTAAATAAATGATGTGATTTTTAAGAAGTATTAATGAGTGGGTTATAATTTCAAAGATGGCTATATTTTTATCAACTGAAAGAAATAAAAGAAAGGATAAAATCAATGAATAAAATGTCATTTGTTATTGGAAAGTTTTGGTGAAAACATAAAGGAGTAATAATATACAAAAAACTTCATTTTTTCCGAAGTAGAGCCTAAATAATTTGGAGAGGCTGACAAGGATGATAATTGGATCAAATCTATGCATTAAGAGCTTGATCCGAATAAGAACAATGTAAAATGAGGATCTTGATCCAAATAAGTACAATGAAGGTTTCTTATGAATCAATTTTTTGCATATATTTTTCCAAAATGTCCATTAGTTTAAAAATAAATGAGTTTTTAGTTATTTTTTTTCATAATTCTGTAAAACTCTTAACACAGAAGGTCATGGTAATGTATTATAATGAAACATTTTTTATGTCATGTAATTGAGATGGTCACATCTATGGGGCATCATATTACCACTATAAGGACATAAAAATGGATGTAATTTTATGTTAATAAATCGTAAAATTTAATATAATTTAGTATCAACAATGAACATAGTATTTAATTAAATTATTAAATCCAAACTAATAATGTTTACTTGAAGTGGGATTCTGAAGGTGTAATGATTTTATCCATGAAATATATTTTTTATTTCAACAAAATATATCCTACTAGAACTTATTTATTAAATTTACATTAATCAATGTCAATATTTTTTTTATCAAAATTAGTTAAATCTAGTGGTATAATATTTATTCTTGAATTATTTAAAATATTATTTAAAATATAATTAATATAAAACTTTTCTCATTAAGTAAGTTACTTTTAAAAGGAAATATCAAATTTAGAAAAATTATGATAAATTCTAAAGGATTGAGAACAATAAATTCTATAAAAAATGCACTCTTATTCTACACCATGTAATGAAACAAGAATATGTTGCTTAAAACACCATGATTTTGAGGTTTTTTCTAGAAAATGAATCATTAAAATTATGTATTTTTTAAATATATTTCAACAAGCAAAATAAAAATATCAATTACATTTTATCTCAAAATTAGTTTTTCATATATAATATAGTCCAAGGATTATAGAACCTTAAAACTATATGTTTTTTATTTTTTTTATAATTTAAGTCATATTATTTAAATTCAAATTGAAATATTTCAAAAATAAAAATTTAAATCATTACATTTGTTCAAGAAGTAGTTAAATAAATAAGACAACAAATCAAACGTATATAATGTTTTTTCTCATCTGATTTTACAGATTCATCAGAATAACATGATTGTTAAATTTCATAAGTAAACCATAATTCTATCCAAATCCACATGAAATAGTTCATAGTCATAATAAATAAATCCATTAATTTTACACCATAATTCTGTTCTCATTATCCTAGTAAAAAATTTCATTAAAAAATCATTATATAGTTGTTCCCATGTGTCAGATATTTCATCATCCATTTTTTGGAAGAAAATTATATAATTACCTTTAAAATATAAGGGGATAAACCTATATTTTAGTTATTCTTCACTAAACCCTCTTAGTGATAATTGTTTCATGACATAATATGAGACCCAAATGATATCAGATATTTTATCATCCAAGTGATTTGCAATGTAATATTCCAAACCAATGACAACACCGACCGCTATATGGATGAATTTTTCAAAAGTTGACGATTGAAAAGTATTAGATGTCCTGAAATATAGGTATTAGGAGGCTATTATACCTCAAAACAACATGACCCAACAATGGTTTTGATATATTTCAAGTCTCACAATACCAATATTGTCCCAAGGAGACCCACATTATATCGAGGAAGATGATAATTCAATATATCTAAAAAACAATGTATTTTCAATTGTTTTATAATAGAATAGTAAAAATATACTTATTGGGATACACAGATATGGGATGAGATGGTTCAGTGGATAACCGAGGGAAATTATATATATAAAAAACCTGGGTTTCATTTGAGTTGTGGTTGCGTTCAAACCTTGAATCAGTTGAGACTTAGATTCAAGCCTTGGAATACTTAGAGCCTTGATTCTAGCATAGATTCAATCTTGGATTTGACAATGAGGAGATATAGTAGTAGGTTGCTTCCACATAGAGCTTCAGATATCACGAACTGGTTTGTGATGGTTAGAGTTCTTAAAGTAGACCATGACACTTTTATTAGCGCTTCAAAAAAATTGATGATAAAGATTAATTTTATCTGTGCTAAGTTAATAAAAGCTGATAAAATAAATCTTTATTAGTTCTATATAATCGATGATAATTCTATATGTTTATTAGTACTAAAAAAGAACTGATAAATACTTATAGCACTTTTTTTTAAAATATTACTTTTTATTAAAAAGTGTCATTATTATATATAATTATAATACTTATAATAATACTTTTTATAAAATAATAAGTTTATAATTATTTGAATATATCATTATTTATTTATAATTATATAAATATTTTTTTTGAAATATATATATATATATATATATATTAAAACATAGTAAATATATTCATTATTTAAATAAATTTATCATAATTTTATAATTATTTATTTATAATTATATAAATACTTTCTAAACAAATATTATTTATTTATTTATAATTATAAATGTATAAAAATAGTAAATATACATTTATATATATATATATATATATATTTAAAATGTATTTTTAACATTATTAATGAATATTTTATCTTAAGTCCATGCATGTTAAAAATGAGTAAAATTGATCAATTAAAAATGAGTACAATATTGAAAATTTGGATAATTTTGATTAATATAAATCATAATATATATATATATATATTGAAATAAAGATGAATACATCTTGAAAATATTAAAACATAATAAATAAATAAATATAAGATAAATAATATAAATTGATTAAATTCTAAACAAATAATGGTGTATGTGCATATATATATAAAAATTCATTAATTATGTATATGTGAAATCAATATAATACATTTGATCTATTTTATAAATTGAAAAATCAATCGATATTCAATTATGACCATTACTCGATGCAATTAGTTAGTACTTTTAATTCATATTAATTTTTAATTATAAACCATTATTCACTAAATATATTACTATTTAATGTAAACATAAATAATATTTTGTATTATATAAATCATATTTATATACATTAATATAAATATTTATATTTATTATATACTATTTATTAACATTATCAATAATCATCTAATTAATAAAATCTTTAATATTTTTCTCAATTTACTTATTTTTAATTTTAATTTTTCATTTATCTATATTTTTAATACATACTAATTATTAGTATTTATAATTTATATATATTATAATCAATTTATTCATTTTTATCAATAATTGTTTAATTAATAAAAGTTTTAATTTTTTTTAATAAACTCAATATTTATTTATTTAATTATTTCATTTTATTTATTTAGACCTTTATCAACACTAAAAAAGAACTGATAAAGGATTCCTTTATGAGAGCTAAAAATATAGCACTGATAAAGGGTATCCTTTATCATCGCTAAGAACAAAGCGCTGATAAAGGGACCCCTTTTTAGTGCTAAAAAATACTGATAAAGGGTTAATTTTTTAGCGCTTTCTTTAGCACTGATAAAGATGCCATTTAACATTGATTTTTTAGTGATGATAAATACCGGTGCTATTAAACGTCTATTTTTTTAGTAGTGATAATTGAGGCATTGATGGTATGATGAGGGAATAACTTCATGATGGTGTAACGAAGACCTTCCCAGTAGAAAATTGAAGGTCATGTGTTGCAGAACAACCAAGAATTCTGAGTCAAATATGAGATCCCTGAATTGGGTCCTAATCTTGGTTTGATTGAGAGGATTTTCTCACTCTTATCATAACCCTTTAACATTAAAGTGTATGGGGACAAGTGGGACTCATTGTAACCTAGTTTATGAAGTGTTCAGACCAGAATGAGGATGACTCCTGACCCATTGTCAATGAATCCTTGTTAGATATCAACATCATTTATCCTATCAGATACATAAAAAAGTCTGATGTGTCCTTGTATAACATCATCTATGTCCTGTTCCATGAAATAGATGATCACGTCTCATTATAAAAGATTTGTCCCTACACGATACACTTTGGCATTAACAACTTCAGCCTCAAATTCTTGAGGGCTTAACAAATCCTCTACGAGTGCTTCCTGAAGGTCTTTTGATAGACTCAAAGCATCCAAGATTGAAAACTTGGCTAGCAACAGGGCCAATTAATTTAATATTTCATACTTTTGAACTAAATTTATGCACCTCCCGGTATGTGGATGCTCCTTTTTAGGGACCTTAGGAACTAAAACACTCAATGTAGGCAGGTCATCCCTTGGGATAGAGCTAAGGGTACTTTTGTACTTGGTGGATTAGGTTGACTAGGTCTGACTGCAGGCCGGGGTTGATTGGTAAATGACATATCCTCTAGTTGATCATCTAGAATGATCAAGTCATGAAAAAATATGACTTATGTGTCATCACTTTATTTCTCCCACTGAGCTCTATTGAGGGCTCTCCTATGAGTTTTAACTGCATAGATTATCTAAGTGGGGACATTCCTAGGGTATTGACTTCTAGCATGATCGTGTCTTCCCCAATATCCTCACCTATAGTGGCCTCTTCCCCTAATTCCCCAATTAGATGCAGGGAATTTTGGTTCATAGTTTCACTCATCATATTATATGGGACCCATTAAGTGAATAATGTTAATTGAACTCAAGATAAACTCCTCATCTGATGAGGACTCTGTCTGGCGGGCTGGCTCTTATTGTACCATTTGGCGGGGCGACGCCCCTATTTCTGGGATTGAAGGCATAAAGTTTGATAGAGTCAAATATACCTTCACCCTTGGTGAATGTTCATGTTTCTATGTTTTCTTATTACTCTTCTAAAAATGTTGTTTCTTGGAAGATTGGCTTTCAGAAGGCTATGGTGCCGATGGAGTCAGTTGTGCCATAGAGGAAGCAACTGAGGGAATAGTTGACTATTTCAACTATTCTTAGAGGATGAAATGAGTCTAGTTGATCACCATTATAACCATCCAATCACTACAATTATTATTACCCTTGTTATTAACTTTATTAAATTCATTATATTCCTCTGGATCAGTGGTAGAAACACATGCTACTTGCACATGTGGCTTTCCTAACTTTACTTTCCCGGAGTCCACCATTTCCTGTAGGATGTCTTTGAACACAAAAAATTCCAGGGTAATGTGCCCCAATGATCCATGGAAGGGTAAATAGTTAAGTATATCTTCATCACCATTCTGGATGGGCTTCTTGGGTTTTAGTAATTTGATCAAATTGTTTTCCAATGCCTAGGTGAAGTAGCAGGGGAATTAGTCGTTTCAGAAAGAATAAACCTTGTTCTTAATCTCCTCAAAATGTTTCTACCTCTTCTCCTTATGATCATCCAAATGATGTAGGAGTTGTTTCTGATGCTCAGGATGGGAAACCACATGATATGGTGCAGTCTTTGGAATTTAAGTAGGTGTAGGGTCCAACTTAAGTTTAATAGTTGAAATCTATACTTTCCCCATTATCTTTCCTTGTGTTGATATAATTACTTGAGACTCATCCTTGGATTGTGCGATGGAGTATTACAATCTTTGAGAAATTTGGAAAGGTTTTGAAACCCTTCTGTTTATTTCAAATGGATTAGTGGTGTGCACAAGTCATCACGAAGATTCCCTATATAGATGAATAATAATATTCTTGGGGAAGATGTAGGTTTAGGTAATATGACAACCCTTTACACCAAGTGATGAAATCCAAGTCCCTCTAATTCTCCTTCCATTTTTATTTTGAGAGGTCGAGGACTATCATCTTCCACAACATTGAGCTGAATTTAAAGAGAAACTTCCAATGGAGATCTTCCCATTCTGTAATTTATCGAGTCAGAAAACTAGTGTACCATACAAAGGTTGGTATTCATAGTGATTACATGAAGCACCTAAGATTCATCATATCCTATAGTGCGGGGGTACCCATCATGGGATCATAGTGGGACATGAAATGTGTCAAATGCTACTTTGGGTCCCCCGAACCATTGAAAATCAGAAATTTAAGGTTTCTAAAGTTTGGAGGGGGAGGGGTCCGATCCACCCATTCAGTGTAAGAATTTTTTTCTAGCTAAAAAGGTGAAATTCATTCCTCTATAGTATCCAATAGAACCATTAGTGTCTAAATAGTATTAATGATCCCTTGATTAATGTTTGAATGAGTAGAAGCTTAAGAGAGGGAAATAATGAGTAGAGATAACTGTGGTGGCCTTGCTGGTATCTTCCATAGGTAACCGATAGGGGAATTCCTATAAGGATGTTCTTGATCTTATTATGGATATGTACCCAATTAAGGGAACTCTCGGTTTATTACTATGATATCAAAGTATATTTATTGTTTTTACCACATATTGAGTGGATGTTTTGGCTCCATTTCAGTTGTCGTGGAAAAACCTATTTGTTGAGGTACGCCAGTTGGGGGGGGGGTGAAAGTTTAGGATATAGAGAAAATATTTTAGATGAATTTTTCCTTGGAGTAGTTCTGTATTATGCATTCTCAATTCCTTCATCTCTTCCTCTTGTTGAGGAAACCTTTCCTTAAGTTTTAGGGGTTCAACCTCTTCAGGGATTAGGTGAGGTGCGACCCCCTACCTTTTCCCTTTTCTATATTGTGTGATCTTCGAGGAGGTAATGATGGAGTGGTTTAGGAAATGAACAAATTTAGGACGAGCCTCTGGTTCTGAGTATGCACACCTCATTCAATCATTTTCGTGTGTACTACATTATGAACTGAAACTTCCTCCTCCAACTCATCCATGTTAGCCTCGTGTTCTATTGGATTTTCATGGGTGATGTTAATAATATTCATCGATGCGTAACACATTTCACACAACTCATCATTATTTTTTTGATACTGCCTTTGTTTTCTTACTCTATGAGGTATTTCATCTCTTCGCTGGTTCTCCTAGATCCATTTGACTAATGGTAATCCAAAGGGAATCTCTAAATAATTCATTCATTTGTGTCCCCAATGATGATACTGAATCATAGAATGTGACAAACTAGGAGGATTCATTCTAACGAATCCCCCTAATTGGAAGAATACTGATTGTTGCTGAGGAGGATATTATTAAGGTAAAAAATCACCCTATCTCTATGGGTTGTGGATATTCTCATTCCATTTCCATAACTCTTTGAGAATGATTTTTTGACCTCAAAGGTTGTGTTAAAAAATACCCCATCCCTATATAATTGGGTTGCTCTTGTATTATCATGGATACTACTTATACAACTTCCTTATTTAATTTATTAAGTTACATTTGAGAATGGGTTGGGTACATTATTTGGTTTTCACCTAAACTATACGAATCTAAGATCTTTGTGTGATCTGTGACATTCGTGCTATCTAGAAAATGAATTCCCTCAAGTGGGAGGCCTATTTGATATTTTTAGATGCCTAACACAATAGTCTTTCAATGGATTTATCACTTCTAGACCTACATTAGTGAGATTTGGTTGGAGACTACCTTTGTTGAGAATAAAGTTTACTGTGAATAGAGTCTTTTTATTGAAGTTGGCCTGAAGCTATAACATTTCATGATTCCATATTTGGAAGAATTTTCTGATTAGAGAGCATAGTGAAATTCAATTCTCTATGTTCACCCAATCCTCTAATATGAACATTGTATATGGTATCTACAATCATCTAATACAATTATTTTAACGTATTGATACATGCACACTAAAAGGATCCTTGCTTCTTCCTTAATTTTGGATGTCATGCATCCATGAGATCTTCCAAGTCTATTTGGAGTTTTATCCCTTCTATTACATTGACATGATTCTGATACTCATTGTAGGGTAATAATTTCTCTCTCAAGTTACTAAGAGTGTTCCATATATGAGTTGGATATTGTGTAAAAAATATTCTAAAAACGACTCTAGAATGTTGTATTGGGGAGTGGATAAAGGATAGAACATGACTGGTATATCGTCTTTATCCAGCTTATTCCTTATGTTCAATGTGTATTCTTCATCCTTTTCTAGAGGTTTCTCAACCTGGTTCAACCAAGTAGATTATTTCCTTCTACTTTATCATAAATATCAATACTAGTGGGACCTTACTTCATCACATTAGAAGGAGAACAATCCAAGGGTGGTTTGGAGAATGACCATAACCTTGGGTTGTCTTCCAACTGAGAAAGAATTTCACTTGGCTGTGATAAGGAATCAAACATAACTATCCTTGTTTTCCCAAGTTCCTTGTTATAGGAGCTATTTATCATCATTATATCACTAAGGGGAGGACCTTCTTGATGAGGTGAAATAGTATCGTGGAGATATTTTTCACAGTGAATGCCATTATGGACAAGACTACCATTATGGAAAGAGATTTGACTGCAAGGAGAATTCATGAAGAATATACCCTAGGGAGGACCTTCTGGGTGGATGATAGTAAGGGGAACACACTCTTGTTGTGTGGAGGGATTCTGTGACTCTCATCAGGAGATGAAATCTCATCATCGATCATATTATTCTCATGAGGCTAGTCTTTAGAGTGAATAATCTGATGAGGATCTTCAAAATTACTGCTATAATTCCAATAATTTGGTAACAAGAGAGTAGGATGTTGAGATGCCATAGATAGGAATTTGAGAGATTCAAGAACTCCATGTTCAAGTAGAGAAGGATCAAATATCAGCTCATCATTTTCAATCTATCTCTAGCGAGGTTTCTTTTTTTGACACCTTCTTGAGAGAAATTGATACCACTTTCTGGGGGAAGTGATTTTTAGGTATGGAAGCTTATTTGACTAGTTCCCATGTCATGGTCAGAATTTTCCACCAGGCTTTTGTAATTTTGGCAGGGGATTGTGCCTACCTTAGATTGGACATTAGAATAGTAAAATTACTTTCAGTTGGAATAGGGGTATGTAATTGATACATTTTTCTATATATTGTGGGGGAGTTTTCCCCAAGACCCTCCTGGATGGGAGTATAGGTGTCTATCTTCTCCTGAGTGAGTTTTTTATGAGTCACCCCATTTGTGGGGATGGAGTCGTGTGTCTTCTCCTCTACCACTTCTATTGCCATTATGATATCCCTATAGGTTTTTAGTATGTGGTAAGGAATTTGCTCCTACCCTTCCTCCATTTCCAGGATGTGTTTGGTGACTTCAACAACTAGAATAAGAATATATTCCCATTCCATAGTTAGAGCATGGGTGTGTTCCTTATCTTATCCTACATTTAATACTAGTTGATACTGTAAGTACTAAGGTGTGGGGATAGAGATTTGAGCCTATCCCCTATTTTCCACCAAGACTTTCTGGATGGCTTCTTTAGGTGCTGATAGACGATACTTTCGACAAGCTTGATAAATGAGGGAAGGTGTGTGTGTTTGTTCATTTTTTGCTACCAAATTTGGTTGACAGGATTATTTTGACACTTCAAGATGATTATTTTGGAAGGATTGGTTGATGTGGGTCGGTATTTTTGCTTGCTCATGGATTACTACCGAATTTGAATGACAAGATTTCTGGGTGAGGGTTGGTGTTTGTTCCTGCTCAATGTATGGAACCACATTTGGTTAGAGGGCATCTCTGGATGATTCTTGATGACTGTTCTAGAAGTATTGATTAATGTGGGTTGGTGTTTGTTTCTACTCTCCATTTTCCACCAAATGTTATTGGCGACCTTCTCCAAAGGGGGTAGAGGTGTGTGCCTTCTCCCTGTTGACTAGTTTCTTCCCTCAGAAGGCCATCTTGAATGCCCAAGTCTGGATGACCTCAGAAATAATGCTGAGGATGACACCCTAATCATGTTAAGGGTTTACATCCATGTGATATTGGTGGTAGAGAATGCTGGTATGGGGCCCTTTGTAAGGACCCATGTACCTTCTAGGTGAGGTCGTGGGTGGCTTCTTAGTCTACCTATTTAAGATAAGGAAGGATTTGATTATTTCATTCCAGGGATAAGCTCTTGAAATGGTTGGATATGGTGATCAGTGTCATCTACTTTTGGACCATCAGCCATCGTTGAATAGATGATTGGTGGGGCTTCATGAGATGGAGGTCCTGTTGGGAAACTAATAGGGTCAATATAGTACCATCATGGAAGTAACCCCAGACCAGAGCATTGGACACCCATCATTTAAGATGCTGAGTTGGCGACGATGCCCTATGCTTATATGAGGACCCAACATGAGCGGTATCTAGGGAATATATCTGTGAGATCAAGTGAGATTCCATTTGTATTGAAGGGAGATATTATTTAATGTTCTTGAAATATAGGTGACAAACACAACCAATAATAATCCATAAAAGAAGTATCTCATTAAATGAACACATGCACAATTGGTTGTTTTGTTTGGAAATATTTCATTTTGAGAGTGAAAGGGGCCTAATAGGTGGGCTACACCATTATCTTGGTTAATGATTCAGGTTGGGTTCACTATTTTTTCCAACAAAAATATTCCATGGTCATGGAACTAACATGACTGATTGTGAGTGTTTTTAATATTGCACAATCATTCACATCGGTTTGATCATTTTCAAATGGATTCCAATGAGGTTTATTCATGGAGCCAAAAGAAACCAATATTTCAATTATTCAAACCTAATTTCCAATGGGGGGTAATTGTCAGAAAGTGGTCCAATAACACTTAGGGACTCAAATTGATTTAGAGGATGCGATGTTAGGCTCATCACACCCTTTTAGGGGGAATTGTTTACTACTCCAAGTCTCTCTTATATATTTAAGATATGTTCACAAATTATTCATTAATTTCCAAGTATAATGAAGGCCACCCATGAATTAACAATCAATTAATAGCATGCATGGAATTGAGAATCATCTATATGTATTTGAGTTTCTTCATCAATGGAGATATCTATATGCATACAAGGTTCTCTATCAATTATACCTTTTTTATGAATGAATTAGATATTATTTTTTCATTTATTATCATGATTATATCTTATAGACACTCAGTGGGGCACTCTGAAGTTTTTCATCATCCAGTTAGATGATATTTGTATTGATGTCAGGATCAGACCCATGAGATGGTATTCCTATGTATCCTCATGAAAGGAATTGTAACCCACATAGTTTGGTTGTGTGGATCCACGCCAATGGGGACCCTAAAAAGTTTTTTCTCAAGGGAATGAGGCATGTTGATAGGATTGAGTTGGAGATTACACCATATAGAAGGATGCCCTTAGGTTTTGTGGTGACATGGTTGGGGATTATACCAAGTAGGAATCCCATTTTTTGGTTGGGGATTAAACATGAAATGATGCCTATTAGTCAGGGATTTTGTGAGTGTCATGATCACCACCAACCTATAAGCCCACATGCGTCATGGTGAGTGTGAGAAACAAGAGGAAGTGGTAGATCTAGGTAACCACACAATTTTTTTTTCTGTTGGTGGACGAGGAAAACACCCAAATGGAGAGGGAAAGAGAGTGGGATATGGAACCTATTCCCTCCTATCATTATACCCTAGACCCAAAGGGAGAGATAAAAGGATTTGACATGACCATACCCATATTATTTTGGTAACTAGTATAGTCACATTTGATGATCTATCTATCTAAGCACCATGGGTATAGAGGAGGAAGGAATGAAGCAGGAGAGGTCCTATAACAAAGGCTAGGGGAATACTCATAGAGGGATTCCCTACACTTGGTTCTAGAGAAGAGATGAGGATACAACATTGATCCTTAAATGGAAACACAAGAATTATCCTCTCCCTCCCCACATATAACAAGAGGTCCCTAGTCTTAAAGATAAAGAGGAAAGGAAATTTCTCTATACCTCATATCAATGACTAGGAAATCCCTAACATCACCTCTAGTTTTGGGGTCACTACTACAAAAACAGGATTTATCAGCGCTCAAAACGGGCTTTAACAGTGCTAAAAAAGCGATGTAAAGCTCATCACTAATATAGGGGGGGGGGGGGGGGGTCCCTTTTATCAGTGCTAAAAAAGTGCTGATAAAAGACCCCTTTATCAGAGATTTTTTTAGCGCTGATAAAAGGTACATTTATCAGTGCTTTTAAAAAGCACTGATAAAAGTAAAAAAAATTTAAAAAAATTAAAAAAGATTTATATAATGTGGGGAGAGCTTTTAACAGTGCTTGACCCCCCTTTATCAATGGTGGGTGGACCCCCCCTCACAATCTCCCGCACGCTGCCCTTCCCGTGCATCCTCACATGCGTGCACCCCTTTGCTTCCAACCGAACTCAAACCAATGACCTCCCCCTTTCATGGCTACACCTTTACCACTAATCCATTTTTTTATCTATTTAATGATATATCTATTTATATATATATAGTTATATTTATTCATATATTGATATAGATTCATATTAATATAAATATATTTATTCATATATTAGTATATATATATTCATTTGTATATTAATATATATTTATATTTATGTATATATATATATATATTTTTAGTTATAATTTTTATTCGTATATTTATTTGTATATTAATATATACTTATAAAATTAGTTTTAAATACATTTATGAAATATGTTTTTTATGTGTGTTTATAAATAAATAAATAAATAAATACATACATACATACATATATACAACACACACACACACAGACACACACACACACACACAGACACATATATATTTACGAATAAATACATATATATATGTGTATTTGAAAAGACATAGAATGTTAAAACAACCATAACTTATAATCCAGAAGCCCATTTCAACTCTAAAACCAGTCAAATCAAAGAAAATGAAACAATATTTGATATGATATGTGGTATAGGCCTAACAGACATCTGGATCAGAAGTTATACTTGTTTTAATGTTAACAAATCAGGGTATCCCGACTAAAAACTCAGTTTTGAAGGACTTATAGGCCTATTTTGGCCTAGAAAATTATGACCAAAGCTTTTCTTCGGTCAGTAGTGTAACGACCAAAACTTTTTGAATAGTATATTAACTTACTCTTATCGATTTAATAGAGATGTTAATGGTTAATACATGAAGAGGAGTCGATGGCTTCATCCAGTAGACTCGAACCTTATGAAGCCCACTTATCAGAGCTTGGGAAAGAGGTGTTATCTCTGGGCTTTACTTTGGACCAAGCCCAAGCTGAACTCCAGCGTGTCAAGCTTGAACGGAAACGCCTGCGGGATAAGTTCAAGTTAGTGGAGATTACTACTAGGGCAATGTTATCTGAGCATCCCTCAGATTCTCTCACCATAGCACACCTTACACTTAGTTCATATGCTGGTGTTATAAGGGGCTATGTGATGAGATCGTAGCTACTTTGTGTAATCCTTTGGAATGAATAAAATTGAGATTTCTTCCTTTAGTGAAGTTTGTAAAATTTCAAATGTTCATATAATTTGAGGATGTATATTTGAAAAAAAGGGATATTTTAAAATATTTTTGTAAACCTTAAATAATTAATGATGTGTTATGATTTTCAAAAAATGGTTTTCTGCAAATGTGTTCAGCACAAAATTTAGAGTCTAATAAGATCAACTTAATTTTTGGTGAATAGTGTTTTATGAATAGTGATTTTACATTTAGGATTAGTAATCTGACCAAATGGATTAGTAATCTCACTTAAAGAAAGTATTAATATAATATAGGCACCGTTATTAAGTAGTGTGATTCAATAAAATAGGTAAATAACTGTTTCATTAATTAATAGTCAAGTATTTGTTTTTTCGGGTGAATAGTGTTTTTTATTTAAAAATTAAATTAAAAATATTTAGAAAATTATTTTTATAAAATGTAGTTCATTTTTGAATTCAGAGCATCGATATTATGTTAAGGTTAATTTTGGGGATTTTTCTGAAAAAAAGAATTTTCCGTGAATAGTAAAAACATATAATTTTAGGGTTTCGGTATGTTTAATGACATAATGACTACATCATGATGCTGTCATGAGATATTTTAAGGGATGGATGACTAAAGGGGATGAATTATTGTGTGAGGTTTCCCAAGTGTCCAATACCATGGGCAAGCCCATGGTTTTTCCAATACCACCGATGAGGTGTCCCTTGGCCATTAATGCCTTGTCCCCTCACTTTCCCTATAAATACCAAGCCATTATCTCATCCTTTAGACTCCAAAATCATTCTTAAAGAATTCATGGTCACCTTACCTCCAAAGGAGTCCTCCCAATGTTCCCTCAAGTCTCTCAAGGTCCCAACCTTCGAGTTCTAAGAGTTACGTTTTAAGGTAAGGGATTTTACCTCTCTTTCTTTTCAAGTAATCTCTTTTATGTCATTTCTTTTATGCTCCATGTTATTATGTTGGAGGATGTACTTTTATATTAATCCTACTGTCCATTTCATGTTCATATGATGAGAGACCCCCTATTTCTCTCATCATTTCATTTTATGTATGTTTAAGTGGCGCCGTTAGGCTGCCGAATTTTTAAGGGATTCTTTCACCTTTCTCTTTTTTTCAAAGTTCTGCTTTCATGTCAAGTATTTCAGGTTCCTTTTTTATTATGTTGGGGTATGATATATATATCTATCATACTTATATTTTATGTTCATATGATGAGAGACCCTATTTTATCTCGTCAATTCATTTTTGTTGAAGTTTATGTGACGCCGTTAGGCTGCCGAATTTTCATAAGAGATATATTATTTTTGTCTTCCTTTCATGTTCTTCATTTCATATGGTATATATTTCAAATTTCATTACCATGTTCTTATATACTTTATATTCTTTCCCTACACTATTTTATGGATCATTTATTATTGGGTGACCCATGTCCCATCTCTTTTCAATGTTTTCTAAAACCCTAGAACATAGCTGTTATGCTGCAGAATTTTCATCTCAAAATTCCTCTCTATTTTTCTCAGATTATTTTATTTTATTAAGTGAATACTCAAAGATCTTTATTCTACATAGGTATTCACATATATATCAAAATTTTATATTTTAAATTCTGGGATTTACATACATGAAACCCACTTTCCTTTTCCGTGGGTTTAAAGTGACATAAAGATCATGTCTTTAAAGAACCTTTTAAAACGTTATGATTATGAAAGGAAACCCATTTATTTTATGATATATGGGTTATTTATGAAATTTTTGATGATTATATATGTGGATCACATGATAATAAAGGCAAATTTAAGGGTACTCCCTGATAGCTCTCTAATGCATTGGGTAAAGACTTAATCTCTATAGATGACCATTTTTAACGACGCCTTGGTGAATAACCTTGGTAAATTTTAATGAAACCTTGGGGATGGACCTTGGTGAAACGGAAATGATTGTCAATGTTAAATTTTGTAGCCACATATTCAAGTTATGAAACACGTTATTTTTCTTATGATATGCCTCATGATATCTTTCTCATGCCTTAAAGTTATTTATCATGACCTTATTGATGTATCTCAAGTTCACATGTTAAATGTTTCCCTTGTTTCCTTTACTGGGACTTCTGCTTACCCTTTCTTTTGATGTATGTCCCCAGGTTATGATATGCAGTAATGAACCTAGGGTGAACATAAGGAGAATCTTTTCAAGTGTTTAAGAAGAATGTTTTATGTTATTTTCATGTATTATGTTCCTGGCTTCCAAGACACTAAACCTTAAAGATCCTCAGTTTTGTATAATGTAATGAAAGTTTATGTTATAAAAAGGTGGGATGCCATAGTTGGTATCAAAGGATGGTTTAGTCATTTGTGGAAATTAGGATATAAAAACTTTAGGAAGAACCCTATATAAAAGTTTAAATATAGGAAAAATTCCTGGTATTTTGGTAAGTATTGAGTAAGTTGTTTATCAAACAAATACATCCCTGTCTGGATATGAGCAAGTAGAGGCGGCTCTGGCACAGATGTACATAGGGGTAAAACCTGAAAACACCACTTTCAGCTAGACTCGAACGGGAACTGGTGGACGATAACGGGCCTTGCTGCACTCTTGGTTATGACACTCCTGGGGGATATGTTTGGTTAATCACAAGATTTTTATGAATCATTATGAAGGAATTATAGAGAAATGTAATTGTATAAGCATGAAGTCTTAGTTAAAAGATTCATAAATGAAATAAGTTTCTCACTAAGGTTTTATTCTTTTAGAAAATGGAGTGCAATAGGAGGAACCGTGCAGATGGTGACCGCAATGCACCATGTGCTGAAGGCCCTCTGATGGAAGCCGGAATGGAAACATTCATGCGAATGATGAACCAACAGACTCAAGTTATGAGTAATAACTTGAATCAAGCTGAGAGGACGATCTCACCACGAAGGGAAAAACACTCTATTGAGTCCTTAATGCGTCAAAGACCACCAACATTCAGTGGATCTACTGACCCATTGGTTGCGGAACAATTGATAAGCTCCATTGAAAAGATCTTTTCTGTACTCCTTTGTTTGGAACAAGAAAAAAGCACCCTTGCTGTTTACCGCCTAGAGGGAGAAGCTTATCAGTGGTGGTCAATGGTCAAAAACACGAAGCCTAGAGGAGAGATGGAAGCTATGGAGTGGGAAGAGTTCCGGGGAATATTATTTAATAAGTATTTCCCTCGTTCCATGAGAATGAGAATGGAGAAAGAGTTTCTTGAGATGATGCAGAAGGAGAATGAATCTGTCAAAAGCTATGAGATGAACTTCACAAGAATTTCATGATATACCTCTAGCTTTGTCATGGATCCAAGTGGGAAGGTTGATAGATTTTTTGGTGGACTGAGACCTCATCTGCTGAAGAATCTAGCCAACCGGGACTACGATAGCTATGAGGAGATCGTGCGGAGTGCAATGAAAGTCGAGCTAGATTTTGGTGAGACGCAGTGGTCTCATAAATCAAATGACAAGAAGAGATCATTGGAGCCCAGTTTAGGGAAGACTTTTGATTAGGGAAGAGCTGGAAAGCAAATGCAACTTACCACATGCAATAAATGTGGGAATAAGCATTCAGGGCACTACTTGATTGGAAGTGGCAAGTTCTACAAGTGTGGAAGTGGAGGCCATATTGCTCGGAATTGTCATAGTGAGGTGAAGCCTCAACTCCCCAACACTAACGACAGAGGAAAGATGGTTCTGGCCCTACCCGATGTCCAATGCTTCAAGTGTGGACATCTTGGGCACTTTGCTAATCACTGTCCAAATCCAAGGGCAGTGGAGGGGAATCACCATCAACCTCAGTAAAGGCCAGGGGAGAAAGCCCATGCTTTTTCAATAACAATAACTGAAGTTGAATCTCCGAATGATGTGGTAGCAGGTACTCTTGTTGTCCTCTAAAAACTAGAAAGTACTTTCTTTGATTCTAATTCGACGCATTCCTTTATTTCCTCCAATTTTGTAAATAATATAGAATCAATCCCTGAACTGCTAGAGGTAGAGTTGTTAGTCAAGAATCCAAGTGGGATTATCCATGCATCAACAGTGTTTAGAGACTCTAGTGTTTACTTTAGTGAGCACAATCTTATCGCAAATCTAGTAGTCATTCCCATGATGGAATTCGACGTTATACTAGGGATGGACTGGCTCTCAAAGTATAATGCTAAGATAAAATGCATAAGTAAGGAAATCTCAGTAGTCTTGAATGAACGGCCTACAATTATCTTCCAAGGAGAGATATCCCGAACTGATCACTATCTAGAAGCACCTCATATAGCTTTCTTTATGGAGTTAATCAGTGATGATGAAGAAGGAAAAGGGAGTATACAAATAGAAGATGTTCTGATTGTTCAGAAATACATGGATGTATTTCCTGAGGAGTTACCTGGACCTCCCCCAGAAAGAGATGTAGAGTTCTCCATTAAACTCATACATGTATCTCAAACGATATCAAATACCCTGTATAGAATGGAAAATGTGGAGCTAGAAGAGTTAAAGAAACAACTCCAAGACTTGTTGGAGAAGGGGTTTATCTGAACAAGTGTGTATCCTTGGGGAGAACCAGTTCTCTTTGTGAAGAAGAAGGATGGATCAATGTGGCTATGCATTGATTATAGAGAACTGAATGGGATCACAGTGAAGAACAAATACCCTCTTCCAAGAATTGATGATTTATTTGACCAACTTTGTGGGGCTCAATTCTTCTCCAAGATTGATCTTCGATCTGGTTATCATCAACTGAGGGTGAAGAATGAAGATATTCCAAAGACTGCCTTTCGATCAAGATATGGGCATTATGAGTTTACTGTTATGCCCTTCGGCTTGACTAATGCTCCTGCAATATTCATGGATGTGATGAATAGAGTCTTTAAGGACTACCTTGATAACTTTTTGGTAGTTTTTATTGATGATATTTTGATATATTAAAAAATTTGTGAGGAGAATGAGGATTATCTGAGAGTTATTTTGAAAACTCTGCAGAAGGAGAGGCTCTTTGGAAAGTTCAGCAAGTGTGAGTTTTAGTTACAACAAGTGTCTTTCTTGGGGCACATCATAACCAATGAAGGAATCTCGGTTGACCCTGCAAAGACAATGGTTATGGAGAAATGGCCTCAAACCACAAAAGTAACTGAGATTATTAGTTTACTTGGTTTAGCAGGATATTATCGGAGGTTTGTGAAAAACTTTTCACAGCTTTCTAATCCACTAAAAAAGTTGACTCGAAAAGGGGTTAAGTTCATCTGGACAAAGGAATGCGAGGAAAGATTCTAAGAGCTGAAGAAGAGATTGGTTACTGCACCTATGTTATCACTACCCTCTATCGGATAAGGATTCATTATTTTTATCGATGCATCTCTGAAAGGGCTTGGGTGCATCCTAATGCAAAATGACAAGGTAATTACTTATGCATCTCGACAGTTAAAGGTTCATGAGTATAATTATCCTACACATGACCTAGAGCTAGTGGTATTTGTTTTTGCTCTAAATATATGGAGGCACTATCTTTATGGGGAGAAATGTGATATATACACCGACCACCAAAGTTTAAAGTATATTTTCACACATAAAGAATTGAACATGAGACAAAGGAGATGGTTGGAGCTTATTAAAGACTATGATTGTTCAATTCATTATCACCCTGGAAGAGCAAACAAAGTCGCAAATGCATTAAGAAGGAAATACCCTGTTGTTCTAGAAACAATGAGGATCCTAGGAGATCCCTTGATTAAAGATCTAGTAAAACTGGACATGGTAATTGTAAGGGAAGGGACATCATCAACCCTATTCCAAATGATTTCTCAACCTTTATTACTAGATAAGATCAAGAAGGCTCAAAAAGAAGATCTTTTGTTGCAGGAGAAGTTTGAGGCTATGAAGGATGGGAAGTTTCCTGATTTTAATATTGATCAAGAAGGTGTATTGAAATTTTGTACAAGGCTATGTGTTCCATATATTCTGGAGATAAAGAAAGAACTGATGGATGAAGCTCATAGCTATACTTTCTCTATACATCTGGGAAGCACTAAAATGTATAGAGACCTTCGTGATCATTATTGGTGGGATAACATGAAAATGGAGATTGTTAATTACACTACAAGATACCTGGTGTGTCAACAAGTAAAGGCAGAACGACAAGTTCCTAAGGGGGTATTACAACCGCTACCCATACCAGCATGGAAGTGGGATAATATCACTATGGACTTTGTCATGGGTCTCCCAAAAACATCCAAAGGGAACAATGTGATATGGGTTATAGTGGACCGAACGTCTCACCAAGACCGCCCATTTTATCTCTATTCAGGAAGATTTATCTCTGGATCAACTTGCTAAGATATACATAAAGGAAGTGGTAAGGCTCTATGGGGTACCACTATCCATCGTGTCTGATCGTGATCCAAGATTCACATCAAAATTCTGGAGAAGTCTTCAACATGCTTTGAATACTGAATTGAATTTTAGTACGACCTATCATCCTCAAACTGATGGCCAATATGAAAGGACTATTCAGACACTCGAGGACATGCTGAGAACATGATCAATGGAATTTAAAGGTGGATGGGATCAACACCTCCCATTAGATGAGTTCTCCTATAACAATAGCTTCCATTCGAGTATTTCGATGGAACCCTATGAAGCTCTATATGGAAAGCGATGTAGAAATCCTACTTGTTGGGATGAAGCTGGTGAGAGAAAGCTTTTTTGGGCCTGATCTTGTGCAAGAGATGATAGAACAGGTTCATGCCATCCAACAACACATAAAGGATGCTCAGAGTCGGCAGAAGAGCTATGCTGACAACCGTCGAAGGGACTTGGAGTTTGGGATTGGCGACAAAGTCTTCCTTCGAATTTATCCATGGAAGAGAGTCGTGTGGTTTGGGAAGAAAGGGAAGCTCAGCCCTAGGTACATTGGCCCCTATGAAATACTTGATTTCATAGGAGCAATGGCCTATCGTCTAGCACTTCTACCGAACCTAGCTCAAGTTCATGATGTCTTCCATGTATCTCTATTGAGGAAGTACATACCTGACCCTTCGCATGTACTGAACCCAGAGGTGGTAAAACTAGAACATGACCTCTCTTATGAGGAGCAGCCAATGAAGATCTTAGACCATAGAGACAAGGTTCTACGCAAAAAGACTACCCACCTTCTGAAAGTGTTGTGGAGGAATCATAAGTATGAAGAAGCAACTTGGGAGCCTGAGGAAACAATAAAGAAAAAGTACCCTCACCTTTTTGACTAGGCCTTTGGTTTAAAATTTCGGAGTCAAAATTTCTTAAGTGGGGAAGAATGTAACGACCCAAACTTTTTGAATAGTATATTAACTTACTCTTATCAATTTAATAGAGATGTTAATGGTTAATAAAGGAAGAGGATTCAATGGATTCATCCAGTAGACTCGAACCTTATGAATCCCACTTATCAGAGCTTGGGAAGGAGGTGGAATCTTTGGGCTTCACTTTGGACCAAACCCAAGACGAACTCCAGTGTGTCAATCTTGAACAGAAACGCCTGCAGAAGAAGTTCAAGTTAGTGGATATTACTACTAGGGCAATGTTATCTGAGAATCCCTCAGATTCTTTCACCATAGCACACCTTACACTCAGGTCATATGCTGGTGTTATAAGGGGCTATGTGACGAGATCGTAGATACTTTGTGTAATCCTTTGAAATGAATAAAATTGAGATTTCTTCTTTTAGTGAAGTTTGTGAAATTTTAAATGTCTGGATAATTTGAGGATGTATATCTGAAAAAAAGGGATATTTTAAAATATTTTTGTAAACCTTAAATAATTAATGATGTGTTATGATTTTCAAAAAATGGTCTTATGTAAATGTGTTCAGCACAAAATTTAGAGTCTAATAAGATCAACTTAACTTTTGGTGAATAATGTCTTATGAATAGTGATTTTACATTTAGGATTAGTAATCTAAACAAATGGATTAGTAATCTCATTTAAAGAAAGTATTAATATAATATAGGAACTGTTATTAAGTAGTGTGATTCAATAAAATAGGTAAATAACTGTTTCATTAATTAATAGTCAAGTATTAGTTTTTTCAGATGAATAGTGTTTTTTATTTAAAAATTAAATTAAAAATATTTAGAATTTTTTTTTATAAAATGGAGTTCATTTTTGAATTCAGAGCATCGATATTATGTTAAGGTGAATTTTGGGGATTTTTCTGAAAAAAAAGAATTTTCATTGAATAGTAAAAAATACAGTTTTAGGGTTTCGGTATGTTTAATGACATCATGACTGCATCATGATGATGTCATGAGATATTTTAAGGTATTTCTGACTAAAGGGGATGAATTATTTTTTGAGGTGTCCCAAGTGGCCAATACCATGGGAAAATACCATGGGCAAACCCATGGTTTTGCCAATACCACCGATGAGGTGTCCCTTGGCCATTAATGCCGTGTCCCCTCACTTTCCCTATAAATACCAAGCCATTATATCATCCCTTCGACTCAAAAATCATTCTCAACGAAGTTCTGGTCTCATTACCTCTCAAGGAGTCCTCCCAAGGTGCTCTCAAGCCTCTCAAGGTCCCAACCTTTGAGTTCTAAGAGTTACGTTTTAAGGTAAGGGATTCTACCTCTCTCTTTCTTTTCAAGTAATCTCTTTTATTTCATTTATTTTATGCTAAATGTTCTTATGTTGGAGGATGTTCTTTTATATTCATCCTACTGTCCATTTCATTTTCATATGATGAGATACCCCCTCTTTCTCTCATCATTTAATTTTATGTTTGTTTAAGTGGCGCCGTTAGGCTGCCGAATTTTTAAGGGATTATTTCACCTTTCTCTTTTTTTCAAAGTTCTGCTTTAATGTCAAGTCTTTCAAGTTACTTTTTTATTATGTTGGGGTATGATATATATATCTATCATAATGATCTTTTATGTTCATATGATGATAGACCCTATTTGATCTCGTCAATTCATTTTTGTTGAAGTTTATGTGACGCCGTTAGGCTGCCGAATTTTCATAAGAGAAATCTTATTTTTGTCTTCCTTTCATGTTCTTCATTTCATATGGTATATATTTAAAATTTCATTACCATGTTCTTATATCATTTATATTCTATCCCTATACTATTTTATGCATCATTTATGATTGGGTGACCCATGTCCCCTCTCTTTTCAATGTTTTCTAAAACACTGTAACATAGCCGTTATGCTGCAGAATTTGCGTCTAAAAATTACTCTCTCTTTTTCTCAAATTATTTTATTTTATTAAGTAAATACTCAAATTTATTTTTTCTATAGGGGTATTCAAATATATATCAAAATTTTCTATTTTAAATTCTGGGATTTACATACATGAAACCCGCTTTCATTTTCCGTGGGTTTAAAGTGACATAAAGATCATGTCTTTAAAGCACTTTTTAAAACTTTATGATTATGAAAGGAAACCCATTTATTTTATGCTATATGGGTTAGTTATGAAATGTTTTATGATTATATATGTGGATCACATGATAATAAAGTTAAATTTAAGGTTTCTCCTTGATAGCGCTCCAATGCATTGGGTAAAGACTTAATCTCTAGAGATGACCATTTTTAATGACGCCTTGGTGAATAACCTTGGTAATTTTTAATGACACCTTGATGAAACGGAAATTATTGTCAATGTTAAATGTTGTAGCCACATCTTCAAGTTATGAAACACGTTATTTTTATTATGATATACCTCATTATCTATTTCTCATGCCTTAAAGTTATTTATCATGACCTTATTGATGTATCTCAAGTTCACATGTTAAATGTTTCCCTTGTTTCCTTTACTGGGCCTTCTTCTCACCCTTTCTTTTTATGTATGTACCCAGGTTATGAGATGAATTAATGAACCTAGGTTGAAAATAAGAAAAAGCCTTTCATGTTTTTAATAAGAATTTTTTATGTTATTTTCATGTATTATGTTCCTGGTTTCCAAGACACTAAACCTTAAAGATCCTCAGTTTTGTATAATGTAATGAAAGTTTATGTTATAAAAAGGCGGGATGCCATTAGTAGCACGTAGATCTCATCACAGGCTTCTATTTGATATACTGTAGAGCTCAAACGGACACCCTGATCAAAATTTATGGCCGTTTTAAGTTTGAGTTAAATTTTCAACTTATTTTCGATCTTTTATTATTATTTTTTGATTTTATGTTTCTTCAAATTGTTATTAAAAGATTTTTAATAAATAATAATTAGAAAATTATTAATTAATAATTTTTTTTAAATATTTTAAATCCATTTTCACTAAATTTCTTATATATTAAATGTAATAGTCCTTTTATACTTATCTAAAACATATTTAAAAAATATATATTATATTTATATCAATATAAATAAACTTATATAACAGTATTTTATTTTTCATGATTTTTTTTGAAACATAAAATTTATCACCGGGAGGAAAAATCATTGATAAATCCCCCCTTTATTAGTGCTACTAAAAAAAGCACTGATAAAGGGGTCCCCTTTATGAGTGCTTTTTTTTTTATCTCTGATAAAAGGGTAGTGCTTCCCTTGCCCATTTTTGTAGTAGTGACGTCCTCATGACCGAAGGGATGCATATCTACATTCACCCCAAGGACCCTACCTATTAAGGTGGAAAATTGCATGACACTTTTGACTGAAGGAATTCATATCCAAATGGGATACATGATGGTGTGCCTCCTACCATGGTCTTGAAAGTATAGAGGTTTTAGGGGAGGTTTCAATTTGGTCCCCCTCAAGAAAGGGATCCAAAATAATTGGAGCCCTACCATTGGAGGCTTAGAGTAGGGCTTAGGAGGGTCTCATGTAGGTCATGAGTTGATGATCAGGATGTGATTTGCACAAGAACTAAGAGAATCTATAAGTGCTTCGCACAGGGGTGGGGAGGCCCACGTGAGATGGATATGCATTAGAAAATGGACCACCTAGGAAAAACACTTGGTAAAGACCTTATGCTAGGAACCATAGGTCTCATCAGGTGTTCCTCAATGTTTCTTGCATAGGTCCGGGGTTAGGGGAGGGGAATCCATGCAAGTGATGATCAATGAGGAGGAAGGTGTCCTTATAAGTTTGTTTTGTGTTTCAGACCCTAGAAGGACTCCCATACCACTATACCCCTTAATTCAATATTTTCTAGGGTTGTAGAAGGATACTTGAGGGATTTTTTGAGGACATTGGTGAAGAGGAGGTATGATCAAATCTTGGTGGATTCTTCCGATTTTACAGTCTTTCAAATTAGGTGCCCCTTGGTCTTATTTATAGGAAAAAATGGGACCATAGTCAAAGGATTTACTTCACATAGGTTCTTGGCATAGTTACCTAATGTAGTGGTGCAGGTGGGCTCCATGAGCCTTCTGATGCATAGGGGTGTGTGCACATGCTTGCTTTGGAAAGTTCCTTTGATTCTTCTTAGATTTATTCATCTCCCAAATATACTTTATGTACTCTTCATAATATTTTCATTTCATATGAAAAAATTGAGTGTCAACAATAACTTTTCTTAAATTTGGAGATTAAAATATTTATTAGATAAAAGAAATTTAGTTTAATTAGAATTAATTTGTTCTAAATAATTTCCACGATACCACTATTTATATATGATAGTATTATTGATTTCACCCACATATACCAATATATAACTTTTCTCTTATAACAATATAGAGTGGGATATCAACCAAACCAACATAGTATAACCTAAAATATAATAAATTTGGGATTTAGTCACTATTAAAGATATTGATTTTTTTGGGAATTAAATAATGATATTAGATTTACTTTACGAAGCCTCAACTTCCTCAATGCTAGTATAAAATATTATCATAAGGAAACAATATGATTTATAAAACCTAGAAGAAGGTAAATATATGTTTTGAGTGTCATTAATAAGATAATTTGAAAAATAAGAATATTAGTGGTGATACTAACCTAATATTAGTTGAATATTATCTCTGAAGATCATTTGGGTATAACTTAAACCAATTATAAGGATGGTTCACATGCGAGGAAATGGAGGTGGAAGATAGTACCATGAAAGATTAATAGTTAAAATATGAGAGTGAAATCCTGAATTAAGTGTTTAAAAGGAATAATTTCTGGTTTTTAAAAGGACAAATTTCTATTTATGGAAGTTATTTTCTCTAGGAGTCTACCATATAATGAGTTCAAGGTCACTAGGTACCTGGTGGCCCAAACATAATCACATATTTCACCCGACACCCACTGGGAACTGAGTACAAGCCTATTGAGTACTTGGCACACTTACTAAACCACCCAAATCTTTCCTTATTCCTTTAAAACCTATTGATATCCACATAACTCCCTTAAAATTAATTTTACACCCAAAAGAGTTATAATTACCTGAATTAAGGAGGAAAAAAACTTGAAAAGGTAAAGGTATTGATTTGATAAAAACTAATAACTGAAATTGGGTTTCAAGCTAACAATACAGATTATTTAAATTCAATAAAAATGAAAATGGTTATTCTGAATTATTAAAATTTTTTTAATAGAGAATCTTACATAACAAAAACCAGTACCTCTAGGATGAAAACATACAAAGAGGTCATTTTAGTATTCAAATAATGGATTAACCAAAACTAGAGACATTAATTACCAAAAACTTAATTATCAAATAATATGACTAAGATAAGAATGTAGAAAAATCACACACACACACACATATATATATCCAAACCATCAAGTCACCATAAATTAAAATTTTAACTAGGGGATAATTTTTTTATTGATTTATGATTCATTCATAATATATAAATGAAGGAGAAAAACTAGAATGATTAAGAAAAATAGAGTGGCATTAATATATTTAAGGAATTACCTTAAAAAATGTTTTTTAAATATATATTTTCTCAATAAAGAGAGTTTAAAATGTTTAAATTATTACAAAACAACAAATGATTCTTTAAAGATATATCAAAATATTTTTTTTGAATTCTAAATGAATGGAGAACAAAAATACCCTAATGTTTTTTACTACTTTGATATAATTAGTCAAAATAAATCAAATAGAGGATCCAATACAAAAGGATAAATACAAAATAAAATCATTTTAATCAAAATTATATATTATAATCCATGTAATATGTAATTTTAATAAATAAGGTTTTGAAACTTCGGGTCACTCTCACTCTTAGTACTTTGATAGATTTTCCCTAGGGGGAGGTGATTGGTTCCTCTCCCGAACCTCCACCTTTATAATAGTTGGAGGGTTCTACTAGTTTTTATTTGGATTAATATATTACCTTATTACCTTAAAAAAACTTTACTTATCTTCTAGGTTTTACCTATATCCCTCTAAAATTGAATGTCCCTTTATTGTATTTAGGATCTCCCATGATTAGACTATATCTTATAGAATTATACAAGGCACCTAAACTCTATGATCATTCTATGGTATCATGATTTGGATAGACAAGACTAATAACCGATTCTTTTAAAATTTTAATCAATGATTCTTATGGACTGAATAAGCATACTACTATTAGGTTTCTAGAATCTTCACACATTTATGTCTAGTTTGAGGTAGAAGAACACCTAGTATTAATGTGGTTTAAATAAAAAAATAATGTTAATGGAATCTATTATATATTGTTAAAGTTGTCCAACATCCATCACATGAAATATAATCCTCCCTCCATTGAGTTTTTTGTATTTTTATTAGGTCTTCCATTTTTTTAAAAACTTCCCATCCTCAAATTCTAGGTAATTTGGTTGGTAGTTTCCTAAGTATTGAAATAAAGTTCAGATAGATATTTAAAACTATATGACCATGTATTTGTGTTGAAGTGGATGTGTCCAAGTTCCTAATTGAATATACATGGGAAGGTGTTGAATATGAGTTTTGGTGTCTTTAGATGTTAAACTTTTTGTCCTGGTGTAACTATTTCTCATTCTATTACCATTTGTAACACCTTCAGTAGGCGTGCAATTATATTCCTATGAGGAAGAGGTTGTCTATAGAAGATGTTATTGAATGAACATCATGTATTAAGAAACATGATCAAGTTTTTTCCATGGATTAATTAAGGAATGATTAAACCAAAATATTTTATCAAGCCCTGGGAAAAGATATACTATTACTTCAAGGACCTCCTAAAAGATGAGATAAAGAGGATGTGATTTTCCAATAAATAGAGTATAAATAGGGTTCAAGGATATAATAGTTTAAATAATTTTGAATGTTCTTTTCATGTACTTTATTTATTTATTTTTCTATTTTTTTATTGGAATCTATTTTTGTTCTCACTAAACATTTAAAAGTATATTTTATTGAAAATGAGAAAATATGTTTTTAAGAGTTAAATAGGGTTTATATACTCATAAACCAACATTTTTCTCTAGAAAAAATGTTTTTAATTTCTTTAAATTAGTTTTTCAAATCCTAGTTTCATTGTCCCAAAATACCTAGTTAATATATTACAAAACCAACTATATAATTTTAAAAGCCACTTTAAAATCAACTATATAACCAAACCTGAAAATATAAAAAACATTGTTTGAAAGATTCAAAAATTAAGAAAATTACTCCATGGTTGAATGTATTAAATTTTAAATAACCTCAATTTTTAAAAATATTACAAAGAGGCTCAATGGTATTTTATCCCATTTTAAATTCCCTATGAATCTATTTATCAACCCTTTTTAAGGAGCATAAAAATAAAAAACCTCATAGAAATACACTTGTGTTTTTTGCATCAAATAATGCATAAATGAAATGAAAACATTAAAATATGTTAGTTTAAGTTTCTATATATTTCAATTAAAACAACATCCATGTTTTAATTACTATTTTAAGTGAGTTTTCTAAAAGCATAACCCATTACATTGGAAAAAAATCAGTAATACTTATTCATTTTTAAAACATTACCATAGAATTTTTTATCAACTATAACCATTTCCAACTTGGTGAAATGATAAATTCACAATGTTTTATTTGAAAAAATTGGTGAAATATAGTTTATAAAAATTTAATAATTTTTTATTAGGATTTAATTCCATTTTAATGAGTTTATATATTTAAATTAAAATATATTCATGTTTATACCATAAATAAGCATTGGTTTATCATAATCTCTCACTCATGACACACAAACAAAAAGGAAAAATTTGAATGAAAATTCATTAGAACATTATTTAAAGTTTAAAATGATTTTAAATTAATTAATTATGTTTTCTATATTTAAAACATACTTTATGATAAATGTTCATACACTAGAATAGGTAGTTTTAGAAATGCATGAAAACCATTTTTTTGTGAAAGGTATGAGTTATGAAAAATTATCATTATAGTTCTAATGAAAATAAATTTTAGAATTTCCAATCTTATGAAAAATTATTTCAATATTAGATCCATTAATGAATTTATTATCTTAATAATAATAAATTTAATGTTAATAATGTATCATACATGAATTAAGAACCCAAAATTTGTTTATTAAAAGTAAACTATATGTGAATCCATTCACCAAAAGAAGAAGAAGAAGATACCTTTAGAAAATAGATACCTTGAACTAATTGAGGTACAATTACAATCCCAATCCCCTATTTAGGATAAATAAAATGAGATGAATGATTAGATAAGATTTTAAGAGTAGAAAAGTGATGATCAATACAATTTTAGTGATTAAAAAAACTATGAAATCTATAATTGAAAAGGCTGACCATGGAGAAATAGAATAAGGAATGGATAACTTCATCCTCCTAAGTAATAATTGAATAAAGATAGTTTCAATTAAAAATTAAAACGTGTTCTAGGGAAATGATATGAAATTTATTAAATCATCTTATTAAAAATTTCAAACTATTGTGTTCACCAAGTACCTAATAATATGAGACCATGTAACTAGTGGCCACATGCTACTATGACCTATAATTTTTCTGACCCTTCAAACAAATTATACCTTTAACTAACTATTCCACCCATATAATCATCCCCAAATTTATATGTAAAATTTTATGACCTAAAAAAATGTACTACTTTTATTTATGGATCTCTTTCTCCCAATAAATTTTTATTATGTTTTGTAATATAATCACCTTAAACAACTTTTTATTTCATGATAACATCATACACTATGCATAAAATTGTATTATACCATCTATGAAAATAAATTAGGTATATAAATTAAATAATATTTTCACTTTAAAAAACTCTATAGGCATGAAATTCCCCAAGAAGATAACCCCTTCCATAAATATCGTAAAAATAAAAAGAAGTGTTCAATGAAAAATGGACATTAGTAAAGGATGTGTAAAAACATTTGTAAGAAAAGTAGTGAGCAATGATGAGAGTAAGATATGTTATTTATAGGGAAATATGTTTATCATCATTTATGTTTTTAAACTAGTAAAATAGATCAACATTATGATCTTTAGTCAATTAATTTTCTGGTCATTATTATTGTTCATTACATAGATACATTCAAATGATAATCGGGATTAATTAATGATATAATGAAAAAGTATTATTTTTTATGACTATAAAACAAATTATATTAAAATATTTTTTTTGTGGAAGTATTAAATAAAATTTCTATTTCATCAATTATATTTTAAGAATATTTTTTCTTAATAAAATATAAGTTTAATTGAGACAGAGTTTGATAAATTGAATTTTCAAACACAAATTTTACTTTTCAGAAAAGATGTAATTTTTTTTAATATACTAAGGTATTATGAATAATATTTGTTTTAATTAAATATTATGTTAAAAAAAATATTATTTAAATATAAGGGATAAATTAATTTTATTATTTCCTTAAAAATTTTTAAGTGTCATAAATTTGACTATGCATTATCAGCCCACTATTTTTTTAATAAATAAGGATTTTTATAATTAAAAATTAAAATTACCATATTTAGAAAATTATTATGAAACAATAAACATCATTTTTGAAATAATAATGTGGAAATTATGTTAGGGTGAATTTATAATAATTTTTTAAAATACTTTATTTTTCGATGAATAGTAAAAATACATTTTTGGGTGTTCAGTATGTTTAATGACTTCATAATTATGTTATATTGATATAATATTTAATTAAACACAATAAATGACCTAAAATATGTTATTTTATTAATATTAACTATCTTTATATATTTTAATTAATTTTCAAAGGTATAAGTTACTTTCCAAAGTTAAAAATGGGAACTTTACCTTTAAAAACATTATTTTATGGAAACTTTACTTTTCCATGAAAAAATAAGTAATAAAAAAGATGATCGGTTATTTTTGGGTTAAAATAACTTAAATTATGACCCAAATATCCAAAACCATTGGAAAAAACTATGGGAAATCCAATGGTTTTTCATTTTCCACAACCTAGATATCCAAGCCCTATATTTGGAAATTATTAAACAAATCCTCCACTTTTGCTATAAATACCCACCCTCTCTATTTACTTTCACTCAAAATCCATAATCTAAGATGTTATAGTAGTTTTACCTTCCACGGATTTCCCCAAGGTTTATTTAATCCCCCAATTTTCCAATCATCAAGATTTAGGAGTCTCTCTTTAAGATAAAGGAATTGTATTTCCTTTCTCTTCAATTCAAGAACCTATTTTTGTACATGTCTTCTAAATATTATGCTTACTATATTAAATTACAACTTTTATCATACTCTTACTTTCAAATTTTTTTTATCAGTGGGAGACCCTTTTCCCTTCTCATTTTTCCCTTTTATAAAACCACGTTTTATACCCACTATGGTGCCAAATTTACTTCTCAAAATTTCTCTCTTCTCCTTAAGAAAATTTCTATTATTTTCTTTTTGTGAATACCTAAACCATTTTATTTTCAAGGTGTATTCACCTATATGTAAATATTATTTATTTTATTATGTTATGTACATATAATAAGCTTACATTCCCTTTTCATGGGCTAAAAAATACATAATGATCATGTCTTTAAGAACTTTTGAAATTCCATGATTTTGATAAGAAACCCATTATTTATTCTCCATGAGTTATTAATAAAATTTTTTATTATGATATATGTGTATCACATTAATTAATACATATTAATGGTGCACCTGATAGCTCTCCAATGCATTGGCTATTGAATTAAATTTATAGAGATGACATGTTTTACAATGCCTTGTGGAATAACCTCAGTAATTATGATTTATGTCACCTTAGGGATGGAACATGGTGATATGATAATAAATTTCCTATTTTTATGTTGTAACAAAATTTACATGTTATGATTCACATTATTTATTTTATGGTATGCCTCATTTTCATATGATCATTCCTGGTTATATTCTTCTTTCTCACATACAAAGTGTTTCTTTTGTTTATTCCATTGCTAGGATTTATGCTCACCGATTTCTTTGATATATTTCCCCATGATATGATATATAGTGATTTGACTTAGGATGGAATAAAAAAGGAGTATCCTGAAATAATTTTTTAATGTTTTTATGTTATCCTTATATAATTCATGTAATATGTACCTAATTTCCAAGACACTAATCCCAAAAGATATTATGAATCGTTAAATGTTTATTATGTAAAAAAAATTTATGTAATGAAAAAGGATGGATTACATTTAAAACATACAACATCATAGATAAAAATAGGTTTATAATTTGTTTTAAAAAAAATAATAAATTTAAACATCCCTTTTATTCCCTTATGATCTTCTATATAAATAATTTAAAGATATTTTCAAAACTCAATTAATGTAACCATGGAAAAGTACAAACAAATTTATTTGATATATATCAAAAAAATTAAAATATAAAAAAATGTTAACATCAATAAAAATGACAATAGAATATAGAATAATAGTTTACAATAATTTTTTATATCTATTTTTTGAAATAAACATCATGTCTTCCATCATTTTAATTTTTTCCAAAGATGTATTCCATAACATGAAAGTTATTATATTTATTAGTTTAACATAAATTATTTAATTCCAAGGTACCTATAAAATTAAAAAATATTAAAAAAACTTTTAATTTAAATAAAAATATAAAATTATAACAACTATAATTTATTTAGACCAAATATTACAAAAATAAATGAAAAAACTCATCTTTATTCCTTTAGTAAATACTATATATTGTATAAAAAAATATAACAAGTATGAATCATTAAATCAAGTGATAATATAAATTTATTTTGAAATAAACCATGGAAATTACCCAAAATATAGACATCCAACATATATTTTAAAGATTAAAATATTAGTAAACAACTTAGATCTTAAGGTTTAAGACATTAACCTAAAAAATCAACAAAGAGAAAATGAGACAATCTCCCTAATGTAAATGTGGATCTAACACTAAAAATTAAAATAAATTACTACAAAATTTAAGTCTAAAACCAACCCTCTATATTCCATATATTAATTTATCTAGATACTTCATAATTTAAAAGAAAATTTATAAGCCTTTAGTTTTTTAAAGTATAAGTATGAATAGACTAACCATTAAAACAAATATATATATTTTCAAAAATATTTTAACATGATTGAGATCATTCTTCAAAATAAATTATAGATTATAGGTAAATTACAATATTAAATATAACCATGAAAAGACTAATTATCGAATATAGTGGTGAATGATTCTCTAACATATATATATTTACCAAGCATTTTACAATTTAAAACATTATTTATAACCCAATTTTTAATAATTTTTAACATGATAAACCAATCAATTATAAATAAGTAAGGGAATTCATAATACATAACATAGAATAAAAAATCTACCAAAAATATAAATGATTTTTTTAACTAAAGGAATCAATTATTGATCTATATTGACCTAGTCATTAGTAATAAATATATAGGAAATATATTTTTATGTATTATTGATGCATAAATTCATATAAATCACTAATAATTATATTACTAATACATAGAAACAAATAAAAGGACACAAATCTTAACTGTGCCTACCCATAAATGCCTGATAATATGCATGAGACTAGAGAATGAGGTACCAACTTCTGAAGGAGGGACAAAATCATGGAATATTCTTAACAACTCAAGACACGACTTAAATTATGTTGGGAATAAAATATATGGGTTTCTTCCTGAGAAGAAATAGTTATTTATTTAGGATAATCTCAAATTACATACTAAATATCCCTTAGTGAGATCTGATACTATTTTGAAATGATCATTCTTCAGAAATATAAACCACAGTTGGGTCACATCCTCATAATAACTTAGTCACACCTCCCAATCAACAGAGTCAAGTGTAAATGCGAAGGGTTGAGTAACATGCATGTGAAATTTGGTTTCCCCTTAAGAAAAATTATTATTATTTTGGATCCAAACCTATAAGAAGAATGAACCACTTTAACATTGATAATATCAGAGGCACACTCAGATAACCAATATAAGTTGGTATGTATAACATAATTTAAAACATAAAATATTATATGATAAGTGATAACATGAAACTATATCTCAATGTACACCCAATGTCTATAAAATAAGTTATTATAGAAACAAAAATGATATAAATTTTTTGACAGGAAAATCATGGACAAAATAACAAAAGTAGTGATCCCCTGTGATAAAATTTTAAAAGAAATAAAATATTAACCACTCTCTTGATATTGTTCTATATATCCACTGAATGATTAGAAAGAAACCAAAAGAAACTCTTTTTTTAGTGAGACTATCACCCATTATAGATCTATTTACGTTTTCATGGGTCATATACAAAAGAATATACACACAACCCAAGGGGATTTTTTTTGGAATGCGTATAACAACACCCATTTAGATATCACTACCACATTTCTTAATAACTTTACATAAGCTAAATTCTGTGTATAATTAATGAAAGGCTAGTTAAACAAGAAAAAAAAACAAAAATCATGAATTATCAGTGTTATTTTAAAAGAATATAAACATTAACTTATAGATTCCAAAATTTAGAAGGTATAAACCTAAATTTTCTATTTCAGACATATATGGAGAATCTGAGATAATTTAGAAGTAAAATAATCAAAATATGGTGGATTAAACTCCTGTATATATTTCACATTATTATATATTTATATTTGTTTATAAATAAATAAATATATATATATATATATATATATGCATTTTTGTGTGTGTGTATTCTAATTTAGGTCCTTAGAATCCCACATCCATGAAAAGTGATACATATACAATCAAGTTAGGGAAATATTATATCTCATCCTTTTAGAAATAAGAGAAGGTGTATACCAAATTAAATATTTATGAGCCCAACCCATTCCATACACATTTTTATTAAGATATAGATACCTACTAAAGAACAAAAGACATAATACATACATTCCAATGTGCCTAACATGGATAGCTTATCAAATAGGAAGCCACATGACACACTTAATTAATATCAAATGATAAAAATCTATTAATAAACCTAAAGTAATATTATAAAATCATATAAAAATAATCTATATCTCTTCCATAACATATTAAACATAAAGAAAACATAATGCATATTTATCTTGTATATAAGAAAAATACAATGAATTTAAATCAAGTATAAAGAATACTAATAAGGAAAATTTAATTTGAACCACCTATAAAATCACTTTATTTTTAGGAATCGATTTCAAGAAACACTGATTAGTCAACATAAATTAATGCAATTAGGTTCACTCGACCCCAAACTACTTCCATAGTACCATCCTATCAGTATGAGAGGAGGAACGACTAAACCTACTTAAAATAGTGACATAAATTTCTATTAAATATAAATATTTGGATATATCCAATAGAACTATTCTTATATTGACAAAACATATAATAATTTATGGATTTATCCACTACCTAATAGATTTAAGATATTTGGAGAATAATTTTTTTTACTCCCTTAACATTACCTATACTCAACTTATTACTTGGATAGATGGAAGAAGATTCATGTAACATCAAAAAATTATAAAATAATAACATTATACTCGATATCATATGTGACACACAACACCGAGCTTAAACAATCCATGAAATATATTTCTTTAAATTTAATATCTTCAATATCTTGCAAAACATGCAACCTCAAGTCAAAATGAACCATAATATAGTATAAATTTACAACCTAGACATTAAATTGGAATGTAGGGATAGTACTAAATAAATTATGAAAATTATGGTTATCTATTTATTATAAATAAAATAATAACAATTTAAATGGAAAAAATGTTTTCTGAAAAACATATTTTTTTATAAAAGATAGTTTAGTCCCACTTTTTTTAAATAATTTAAAATTAATTTTTACCAATTTTCAAAAATTTATTTTATAAAATAAACTTAATTTTTTTAAATCAACATGTAAAAATTATGTTGTAGTTCATTTTTGAAATTGTTTTGATAAGATAATGTTTTTGATGAATAATAGAAAATACTGGTTTTTATTAATAATTTTCATTTATTTTAAAACATTTAAAACCATAAAAATTGTGTTAAGATGGTTTTAAAAGTAAAATTAGTTCAATTATATTACAATTTAACTATTTTACGTAATTATAATCAATTGAATATTGAATTTTGATATTAAAACCTTCTAAACTAAAGAGAATTTACTCTTTGAAAACCCTCTTTTTTGTTACGTTTGATGGTATAATTTAAAATTGGATTCTACCAATTCTTTGAATTGAATTTTAAAAAATGGATTCCACATTTTGAATCATAATAATTTATATTATCTAGTAGGTTTAAGTTAATTTTTTAACATTATGAATAGTAAAAGAAGTAAAAACTAATTACCTCAGTTAAGATAAAAACTGTTTTACTTGGGGTTAAACTAAGAAGATAATGGTTCAAAATGAGATAAAAACTTTTATAAAACCCATTTTCTGACCATATTTTGAGATTATAGCCTCTAATGGTTGATAATAAACCATTTTTGAGGCTTTTGGAATGATAAAAATGTGGGTGTAATTGAATCTTTTCAAATATTCCATGTGTGTCCTCTCCACCACTTATAAATGACCACCCTTCTCCTCACCTATTCATACTTACAAATCCATTTGGATCTGAAAATTACTACCAAAATCACTTCCTTACCCCACTAAAAACATCTCTGATCCCTTTTATTTATCATAAATACATACTAGGAATTATTGTGGTTCAAACCAAAAGAAGTTCTCTGAAAAAAGGTAACATTCTTAAACAAGTGTTTTCATTTTGTTTCTTCTTCCACCTCCCTAAAATAATATTTTATAATTATAATATAATAACATAAATATCTAACATATAATTATATTTTATTATGTTAATATAATAACCTATATTAATATTCACTTCCATCAAATGAGAAACAAAACTATCAATCGTGAGTACAACAGACTACCACCCCGCAGACTGATATAATTCATTTTCTGTCGCCACCTTTAAAGGATTGATAAAATAATGGATTTAACACATTTATAAAATATTTATGATATTATTAAACTTCTTTAATTATGATTTCACATATAACTTCTTACTTTCTATGCCATTTAAAATATGATAACATCTCTTGTGTGTACGACAGACTACCACCTCGCGAAGCGATGTGATTCATTTTAACTAACATGTTTAGTGGAAGGTAATAAAGGATAAATTTTATGAATATATTTGATATATATGAAATTATATCGATTCTAAAAAATTAATATATCACCCAATTCCTTACCCATGAATTCATTAAGAAATGATATCGATGCTCATGCATACGTACAAATTACCTTCTCCACAAAGCGATGTGATTCATTTTCCATGTCAAACCATATATAATGATTTTAAAAATTTATATAATGAAAAAATTAAATTTATAACATTTAAATATTTCTATATATGACATAACTATATCCTACGTTTAATATCCAGAACTTTCAAGACAAAACATGCATGAGAAATCAAGGAAATTTACATATGAAACAATAATAATAATGAAAGATTATTAATTAATGAGTGATGAGATGTTTTGAAAGGATAATATATGGTATTATAAATATTAATAAGGTTATGGTATATTTTAATAACATGTTTAAAAACATTATACAGAAGGTTAAATAATGTTCAACCCAAAGGAAGTGCGAGGTAAGGTACTTCATCACAATTTCTCTTCATTGAGTTATATTGTAATGTTATTCACCTAATTTATTTTATATGGTATAAATATTTCCAATTTTACATGTAATATCATGTATCCTTCATAATTCATCATATTTTATGTTTAAATTTTAATTATTTCATTTAAGTGGATTTAACTTAAAAATTTCCAAGTGGTAAGGGCATTCATCTCAATTTTCATTCATTAAGGCATATTTTATTGTTGTTCACCTAATTTCTTTCATATGGTGTAAATTATATCATTTTTTCATGAAATATAATTAATAATTAAAAATTCATGATATTTTAAGTTTCAATTTGAATTATATCATCTAAGGGTATTTTATGTGAACGCTACCATGTGGTAAGAGATGTCATCTCAGTTTCCCTTCATTGAGGAATATTTTATTATTATGAAACTAATTTCATTTATATGGTTTAAATACTTCACCTTTTACATGTAATGACATCAAAAAATTAGTTTCATGCACTTTGTCCCAGAATTCAAGATTTTATACTCACTTAGAAAATAAATTTCATGTTTGAGTAGAATGTGTCTGCATGCTGGAAGAAGATACAGAATAGATTTTCATGTTTTAGAAGACTAATCCAGATTGAGGGATAAGTGGAAAGACCCCCTCTAGGAGTTGGCTATGGATTTCCAAGATCGATGATAAAAATGTGTCAATGGATTAAAATGAAATTTCTGAGTTTCTTCCAAGAATATTTGGTGTATTCACTATATTAATAAGATTATATCTCTTCAAGAGCTTAGATTTGACTGGTCACAGATCCCAAAAAGACTCACATATCAAAATTTATGGCACTCATAAGACATAAAAATTTTATAAAGGAATGCCGACACCATGCATGTCATTCACGCAATCCATTTAGACATGACCTCCATGCAGGCCCACTCACACAGGACCATCTGCGCATGTCCACCATGGTCTATAAATTGACACCTCCATCTCAAAGTTTTAGAGGACAACCAAAATCCCAGACCAAAAATCTTATAGAGGGATTTGACCATGCAGGTCCTCTACCCAAGTAGTCTGACTCTACTTGGGAGACCTTCCATGGAATGCATTCACTAAGGCAAGGCCCCCATCCTAGAACATGGGTAACCCCTACCTGGGTGAGGTACTATGATCCTCTCTAGTACTACTTGGGAGAGGTACCACCTAGGAGACCCCATATCTGGGAAACCCCATACTAGGGATACCTACCTGGGTGACCCATACAAGGGTGACCCACTTGAGTGATACTGTTAGTCCATACAGTGGGGGATTTACCCTCACACCCCCACTTGGGATCAGTGCGGGGATGCAGTCTTAGCCCTCCGGGTTAGTCCCTTCACTACCATCACTTCCCCCCATGAAAAATAGAGAGTCACACCATAAAATTTTCAGGTAGGGTTGAGGAAATCTTGGATTTCACCTTATATGGCCTCAACATCTACCGTTGGAATACCATGACATGAGATACTCCTCTACAATCCTTGAAATTCTGTGATTCAACACACTCCTCTTGGTCCCTTTCTCATGTTACGTGTTGAGATTACTCTCTTGGAATCCCTGATTACCTTGAGTCGATACACTCCTCAAGAAACTCCAAAAAACCTCATCACCTCACTCCAATTATAGGTTAAACCATTACACATGCATCCTCTTTAAGAGTAAGTCCCAACCAAACCTCAAGAGGGTAGCCATAATGGTGTAAACCCCTAGCCTTTCTTGTATGAGGTTAAAGTCTTTATCCTCTCAACCACCACATTATTAACATTCATTCCATTCTTACCTTAGACTCTCATCCAATGTAAAGTGAAGAGAGGTAAGTGTTGTATCCCTGACCTTTTCCATCGTAGCCCCAACCTTTTCTACCATAGCCCAATCCTCTTCCACCAGTGAAGGAGGAAAAGTGTTTGGTTTGTCAAATATTCCGCTTCCTCTTGTTTCTCACACCAAGAATGACTCACATGTACTTAGAGGTTGGTGATGATCATGAAATCCACACAATCCATATGAATGATTGAACTAACAAAAATCTGATTCCTTTTAACTAGGATATATGGGAATCCCACTTGAGTCCTGAGCTCAATAAGAATCCTCCTTAGGAATAAGCCCCAATCATAATTCCCTTAATCTGGGTATCCTACTCAAGAGTAAACCCTGAGTTAAGCCCCCAAATCACCATGAGTTAAAACATAACTCATGGTCCCTTTACAGGGGGTATCCTTATCAAGAGTAATCCCTAACATATCATCTCAAAGGGCCATATGCCCCTATGATACATACCTTTTAGGGATTCCATAGGTTTGGGTCCTCACCAACGAAATACATGGGTTTTGATTCACATCTAAATGGGATACATAAGAAGCCTCCCTGAGGTTCGAACCCAACTACTAAATCAACAATGTTCTTTTTTGGGACATATCCCCAGCATGGTATCATTCAACTTGGAAACTCATATCCCTTCCAGGTTCCATAGGCTATTTCATTATAAGTTCCATACTAAACTTAGAATAGGAACATTCCACCTATAGGTTCTTCCAACATGACATTAAACAGTATGGTTGGGTCCTCATCGTACAACCTTAAAAGGTATGATGTTCCCCATTAAGAGGCACTGAACTACATGGGTTCTGATTCCTTTCACTAGGATATGTAGGAATCCCATTTATGGGTTGATACCAACATCAAATAGTTACCATCTCCCTGGATGATGATAAACTCCAGAGTGAACTTCCTCTACCTGGATGATAATAAACTCCAAAGTGACTCACCATGTCGCTAAAAAACCAACATCATCATAATAATGACTAAAGAGTCTCTATGTAGTGTATAAGGGTATACCATCAATGGGGAACATTAGATGCATACATATATCTCAATTGATAAAGAACCTCAGATACATATAGATGATTCTAAATTCCACACAAGATAATAATTGTTTACTAATCTTGGGATGACCCACAACATACTTTGGAATTAATGAAGGATTCATGAACATATCTTAAATCTATAAGAAAGTCCCTAAGTAGTTAATAACTCCCCCAAAAGGTGTGTGATGAGCCCGATCTCTAATCCTCTCGACCAATGCGAGTTATTAATCATTTTATTTCAAATCATCTAATGAGAACCTTCCTTTGGAAAGAAGGTCCCCATAGATACAGAACCATTGGGTGTTTCAAGTTCCAAGAACAAACCCATTGGAAACCTTTCTAAAGTAGAAAACTATCATGAGGAGTAGAAACCTGTTGGAAAAATAACTATAGAGACTCCTTCACAATATAAAAAAGATGTACTGACCAGTCTCCATTAGACCATTCCGTTTCCTAGCTGAAGCCCAATTTATATCAGAAACACAAAATGGTGAACTCAATGTGAATCCTTAATCAAGATGATAGTGTCCCCTAACTATTAGGCCCCTCCCATTATCAAAGGAAATGAGGGTTGAATAGGTAAATCAATCATGCATGTGTTCACTCAAGTGAGATTTTGCTTTTCCAGAGTTCATTATTTGTGTTTTTCATATATACAAGAAATTCCTTATGAGAACTCCCTTAGATCCAATGGACTCCTTAAAAATTTCACCAATGAATGCCCTGACCTCTTTTCAGATCAGATCTTCATCCATATAAAAGACGTCATCACCGACTCAATGTATTTAATGCTAGGTATTAAACTCACTAGTCCAAGAGTACCATAAAAATAGTTCGATGCTGACCTTGGAGGCTGCCCGATAGGCCCTCAACCTCAATCAGTACCACCAACCATCTAGTCAACAACAACCAGTGGTCCTGAAGAAGATGAAACTAACCACCGTCTTCAAATTTTTTTAGAGATTTCCTTGGAACAAAGTAAATAGACCCTCCCATATTTTAGAGAGGTGGATCAAGAGGACAACTATGAACTCATCTAGGCAACACAAGGTTCCTTCTTTAGGGCTCCAACCAATAATCTCCACTGCCAATACTTCATGAAAGTTAACCCTTAGCATGATAAGGGTGTTTTCCTTAGCTGACTGACCAAGGTTCTTCAAACCTGGGAATGAATGAAGGCTCTCCAGGGACACCATCCCGATATTAGGGAGCAGTTTCACGCATTTTCCCTCTCTGAATAATCACACCAATCCATTTTAGTGGAAAATAGTGAGCAGGTATATAGACCCATTCACCTTTATTTAACTAGAAAATAGACTCAACTAGAGGCATTCAAAGAATCCTATCAAATAAATGTGGTGGAAACCTCTAAGTAGGAACATACACTTTCCAACATCCATCAAGCCTATCTGCAATCCTGTCTGGCAGCACATCTAGAAGTCAGTTGGAAAGTCCTAATGACAAGAAGTGGGTAGACTCAACTATCTACCTCTACATATGAGTACTATTAGTATCCATTGATAGGAAATGAAGGATAATAGAAGGCACATACACCTAATCCAGATGTGTAATGGGAATATATACCCATTCTATCTACTGAATTCAGGAAGAATATATTTGAAATGGTGAAATGGTAGACACAAATCCCTACCTTTATCCTACAGACTTTCCAAAACATCATCATAGAAATGATAGTAGTGCCTGAGGGATGGAAACATAAATCTTTACCCATAAATGGGGTGGATAATCAGCTTAACACTCTAGAGAAAACAATACCTCTTCTCTATTCCAAGAGGGTTATGGGGAAAATAGTATATTATATTGATAAACGAATTGAGAACACACACCCACTCCAATCAGAGGTTATTGAAATATTCCACTAGCCACTCCAAGGTAGAGAAAAAACCCTCCCTTGACAACCAATTCTACCAATAAGTGTCCCAAATCACTCAAAAGATGGAATCTAAGAAGAAGCCTCATCAAACACGACTGGAAAATCAAGATCCGATCTACGACCTGGATTTTCTTGATGCTGGAGTTCTTGAATCCATTATAGGTTTATCTGTTGAAGCTCAAGATGCTACCCTCCCATTACCAAATTATGAGAGCAGTAAAAATAATTCTAAAGGTCCTCATCAAAAACTTCACCCTGAAGTCTTGCTTAATGGAAACAATTTGGTCAATCTCATGAGCCTATCTCTTGATGAGATCCATGGAAACCCTCCATGTGGCTAGAAGAACAAGGAGAAAGAGGATCTTCCTCTTACTGTAATCCTCCATGATGATCCTCCTAATGATGAAGATCACTGAAAACATTCCCTCCACAATAGTGATTCACATTTTCAAAAGAATTATCCAATTGACAATGTAGTGATGATAAATCCCTCTTATCATGAGGCACTTTAAAATACAGGGCCATCCATATCTGATGCCTTGTCACTGGAAGGTGAAATCCTTTATCAACTAGGAGATAAACCAAGGTGACAGTCATTCTACAAACCACCCTTAAGTCATTTCCCTTCCAATATAGCAGAAGGAATCCCAAGCAATACCATTGCCTGTGATAAAAAAATCTGGAAGCATCCACTCTGGTTGGACCAGGTCGAGGAACCTCTTATGAAAGATGAAGAAGATCTGCTAAAGATGAGGAAATATCCAACTATAGACAACACACCATTCATGTTTTAGCCTTTATCCACCTCTCAATACAACATTCTAGAGGTGTTAATGGAATATTGTATGCATGAAATCTGCCTCAACATATGGAAAACTCTTCATCACCTAAAAGAAAAGGTATTACCATATGATGAGTATCAAACTCACAAAAAGATAATAAAAGGGTTGTAATGAAAAATTGACTTGGAATCTCTCTTGGATTCCTGAAATCCCAATATTGAGAAGCAGTAGGGAGCCCTTCAACATGCATGCTTTGATGCATTAATGAGGTTGTGAAAAATGATTGCAGATACCCCATTTGGTGTTCATATCATAGGATGGGGTGTACATGGAGCATTGAATTTCACCATGAGCCCAATACAAAAAATCATGCCAAAGGTGGAATCATGAAATGTCATTTCCTCAATCTGTTTCAACAAATAAAATCTGTTCATGATGAAAGATATGCTCAATAAGAATAGGCCCTGACTGAATTTCACTAATTTTAGGCCAGAAGAGAGCATGATGTTGAGATAATTTTTCATCTAGCATCTGATAACATTGAGAAAATATCTCACTTAGAGGATTTAAATCATCAAATTGAGATAATTTTAGTAATATCACAATGGAATTTTGAAATGGATGATTTAAGTGAGTTCCGAATAATGCACCCAACTCACGTTTATACGAAAATACATAAACCTAGAAGATAAACTATGGTAATATCAGCCACAATAGTTTGGGAAAAACCCTAGACCATAGGGATGGGGTATTTTTAAACCAACCTTTGTGATCATCCAACCTAGCATGAAGGGTTTTAGAGGTAGAGTAGGAACAAACCCAACCCTCAGAGTTGGGGGATTTTCACTTCAACAATCCCCCTATAGTAGGAATCGGTCTTCTCTTGATTAGGGAAGATGCTGCGGAGTGAAGCCTCTCAATTTTTCCCATCCCATGATCCAGTACATTCAATTAGAACATGTACGACTGAATTCTATGGATATTACCTTCAAATTACTATCCACCAAATAGATCTTTGGGAAATAAAAAAGAACAGTACAAGGTCTCAGGAGGGCGCAAAAGAAGGAGATCTCATAGATATTCTAACACAATTTCTATGATGGATTAGGCATCTGTGAATATCATCAGAACTATCATTGAAGACCATATAGAACATAAGGCTATCTAAGAGAAATTATAAGGGGAAGTTCCAGTTCAAAATCCAGTCCACATTGAAATAAATGAAGGATGTGTATATACCTAAAACCAGAGACTTACTCTAAATCTGGTAAATCCCTTAAAAAACATTCCTTTACCTCCTAAAAGGGAACCAAATAGGAAAAAGGGTAAGTGTTATACTATGTATCAACTTCCCCCTAGAGAAGGCCAATCCCCTTTTCTAGGGGTAATATTTGATCACCAAGAAGAGAAAATGAGAGAGTTGAGAAAACTCAATGTAGAGTTACTTTGAGGTAGTCTTCCTGTGAGATATTCACTGTAAGAAGACCCTAAACTGGCACTTCCAGTTGGAGCACCTAAAAAAAGAGGGTTTTCTACAATAACTGAAGCAGAAATGGAATATCCACTCAATGTGGGACACCAACCATTAATATATTTGGATCCCACAATATTAGATCAAGAATTACATATATTGGGTAAACAACTAGAACATGTTCAGGAACATCCTTACATGCCTTCCTCTATTGGTTACCCATGACATATACCAATGGTGCCACCACCAGTGGTCCTACCATTCGGCACACATGTTTAGGCTCCATCCGCCAGACCTATTCAGGTCCTAGATCAACGAGACATTCCTCAAATTCCTATGAACACCATTGAGTCATTAACAACTTGATTGGAAGACATGGAAAGACAGAGTGCACCATTACAACTAGAAAAGAAGGATTACCCTGAACGGGTGGATCCTACCCCTCCTCCACAAAACTTTGATAATCCTATATTTTTGATTTTCAACAACTTAGGGGATCTAAATAAGCACTTGATGCACTTCATCTCTCACTGTGATCCCATAATGGGGACCTCGAAACAAAAAGAACCAGTGAAACTTAGATTCTTTGTGCAATCATTGTAGGGGAAAACCTTTGTATGGTACATGAGTTTTCAATCATGATTGATCACAGTATGAGAGGAAATATATCATAAATTCATCTTCTAGTTCATATCAATGTTGTAGAAGAAAAAAACTATTTGATCTCACAAACTAAAAACAAAGGGAGAATGAAAGGGTCTCAGTCTTCATTTCTCAGTAGAAATGATTGAATTACTCCTTGAACCTACTACCCCCTCAGGAAGATTTGATTCCTATATATGTAGAAAATCTCCATGATGAGTTATTCACACCATTTATCCCTGTGAAATACACAGGAGGGTTTAGGGATCTGGCCTCGATTTCTCGACAGATGGAAAACTCCATCATAGATACCAAAGACAAGTCCTAAGTGATTCCATTAGCTCAGGGAAGGAGAACATTCAAGGTATAGGCCACTACAGTTAAACTTAATTAGGCCCATGTACCCACTCCCACCTCAAAGACTGTACTATACCACATGGCTCCACCTCCTGATTATTAACAACAAAGACTGCCTCACCGAGATGATGAAAGAGATCAGAGGTAGAGGTAGTTTGAGGAGATGAAAGATAAGGTCTATTCGTTTTAAAATGATTAAGTCCCCGATTACTTCATATTGGCACTCGAAAATAGTTAGTTCAATTTTCAAAGCCCATGAAGTCTATAAAATAAGGTAATAAATATATACCAAACTATTGATACTTCCATCAAATGTTGGGTCACCTCGTATATAAGTGTTTTGTCTTCAAAGACCTCCTACAAAAGATGGTGGACTCTAGGAAAGTGCAACTGAAAAATTATCCATCCCAGGTATCATGTGTTTCTTATACGAATCTAGAAAAGTAAGATGAACGGGAATATGTTAAGAGTAAGAGTATTCAAAAGTTTTAGGACTGGATAGTCCGAAAAATGATCAACCAGACTCATGCTATACTCTGAGCACAGTTGAAATAGCCAACTGTTCCCTTGACCACTTTTGATATTGAAAACATAGCTTCATCAAAATCCCAATCCTCTGAAGTCCAATCATTAAAAAATATATATAGATAGAAGGATAAGGATCAATCAGAAGAAGATGATATCATGTCAAGTCCAAAGTTTCTCTTAACCTTAGTGGACTTCATGCCAACCATCCAAGAAGAACGAGCCGTACCATGCCAAACAGTACAATAAGAGTCCACCCCCAGGTAGAATCATTATAATATGGGGAGTTGATATTTGGTCATGTTAATGTTATTTACTTTAAAGATCCATTCTCAAATAATGATTCTGATTATGAACCTACTTTCCCCACACTTGATTAGGGAACTAGAGGAAGAGGCCATCAATGTTGATGATATTGGGGAAGTTGTGGTCATGCTAGGAGCCACCACATCAACCAAACCCCCACTCGAACCATTTATACATCCAAAAATCATGGGAAATATCTCCTGTGAGCTCAGTAGGAACAAGGGAGTTATTAATCCACACATGACAGGGTATTTCATGACATGATTATATTGGAAGACCAGTTAGAGGATATTCCACAACCTCCTCAATGATTATGCCCTGTTGGCACAATCCACTAAGAACAGGAACACATCCAGCTCCTATCCCAAGGTAAGACCCATCCAAATCAGGAACATCAGATCTTAAAGTGCCAAAAAAATATAATCTTCATTTTGGAATGTGAATACCTTTGGAAAAAAATATGATATCTTGAAAACATTATCCCAAGTTCTGACTAAGTTATCAATCATGGATTCCCTAAGTCTATCAAAAGACCTCTAGTAACCACTCATGGAGGCATTGTTAATCCCTTAAGAATTTAAAGTTGAGGTCACTTCTACGGAAGTATATCGTGAGAGAGAATGATCCTACAGAATGACATGTGGTTATTTACTTCACCAAACAAGATAAGGATTCTGTCATACAAGGGTATGTCAGACCATTACATATATATGTAAAGTTAAATGACATTGATATTTGATGAGCCTTCATTGAAAATAGATCAAGAGTCAACCACATCCTGGTCTGGACACTTCATCAATTGGGTCTCAATGAATCTCACTTATCTGCCTCCACTCTGATGTTACAAGGTTATGATAAGAATGAGAAAGATTCTCTCGGTAGGATTACACTCAGAATTCAATTAGTAGATCTTCTATCTGACTTAGGTTTCATAGTAGTTTGGTAGGACCCAACTTTAAATGTTCTTCTGGAAAGAACATGGATACATCAACATCCAGCCATTCCTTTTTCATACCACCAATGTCTTAAATACTCTATAAATGGTCAAACTGGGACATTTTATAGTGAAAAGGACCCATTCAAATCCTACTAAACACAATAAATTGATTCATGATTTTATCACAATGGAGTGAAACAATAAATGGATAATGATTCCCCTTGAATCAATACCCCAAATGGTTTGGAGATAATCCTAGCTAACCCTTTTAAGCAACTGAGTTCAGATTATGTGCTTCCTATAAATCAAATTGAATGGATGGTCCAAAATTCATGAATTGATTCAGTTTCTTTTGTAATGAAAATCATGATAATTGAGCCCTATGGTGACGAAGAAGTTATCAAATCTTAAAATGATAACAAAATATTGAATGAAAATATCTTCATTCCATCCCCTAAGCTTCAAAAAATATTTGTTATGTCATCGAGGTTGGAAAAAGCTATTGTGACAATAGGATAAAGTGAAGAAACTCATTCTCAATCCCTTGTTTCCCCTTCAGGACTCAAAGAAGGCTTCATTCTAGCAAGTGAGCCTGAAATGATTGCCTCATCCTCTGGATGTCCAAATAGAGACTCCCCTCTTCCCTCCAAGGAGATTTTTTATCATCTCCTCCCTAGGAAGAAGAATATGTAGTATAGAAAGAGGAAGAGGAGGAGGAAGAAGTTATTATGAATTCCCCTCAAGTATTAGAGGAAGGAATCTCCACCACTATGGATGAACTCAAAGAAATAAATCTGGGTACAAAAGAAGATCCACACCAAAATCTATTTAGTGAGGACATGACCCCTAAAGAAAAAGAGGTATACAAATCCTTTCTAAGGAAGCATCAGAATGTTTTTTAATAGAATTACACAGAGATTCTAGGACTTGACCTTGAGGTGGCCCCCATCACTTGGGTTTTCCAAAAGATCATTAGGGATAGAATTAAGAATCCATGAAGACTCACCTGATCCACACCTCCAATATTGAGTCTAAAGTGAAAAAAATCCTCAAGGATGATTTTATATCAGATGTAAAATACTTGAAATGTCCAGACACCATTTTACATATGAAAAATAAGAATATTAAAAGTAGGGTTTGCATAGATTTTAGAGATCTCAACCAGCATTGTCCTAAATTAGATTTCCCAGTTCTAATTATAGAATTCATAATTGATGAAAAGTCTAGTTATCAGGCCCTATCCATCATGAATATATATTTAGGGTACATCCAAATCTATATGGACCCATAATATGAAAAAAACACACCTTTCATATCCCATTAAGGAGTATTCATCTATTGGGTAATTCCCATTGGCTTAATGAACGCTCGTTCCCAATACCAACGTGCCATGCATCACATTTTGAAGCCCTTATTGGGAAAGTTTGTTGAATGATATGTTAATGATATAGTGGTCATGTTTTAGAAACATTTTGACAACCTAACTGATCTGTAAACCATCTTCAACAATCTTCAACAACATAATCTGAAGATAAACCCCTTAAAAGGTGGTTTTGGGTCATCCTTAGGAAAATTTATTAGCTTCTTCACACACTATCATGGCATTGAAGTTGATCCTATGAAGACTAAATATATCTTTGGCATGTATCCTTCTCAAAAATTTAAAGATTTGAGAGGAATTCAAGGACACTTGGCCTATATTTGGCGCTTCATATCCAACATCACAGGAAAGTGTTTACCCTTCACCAAATTGTTGAAAAAAGGGGTCACTTATCAGTGGAACAATGATTATCAAGAAGCATTTGATTCCCTCAAGAAATACCTCTTGAGCCCATTGGTATTGATTCCACCCATTCAAGGAAAACCAAATATTCTGTACTTGATGACCTTGGAATCATCACTAAGTGATTTCCTCATGCAAAAGAATGATGCTGGGAATGAAAACAACCTTTATTACCTCAGTCAAACCATGATTTATGCTGATAGCCTTTATTTATATATCTAGAAGAGTTTACTGACATTAATATTTTCTATTTAGAAGTTAAGGAATTACCTACAACACCACGAGATTCACTTTATTTATCAAAATAACCCACTAAAATTTATCCTTAGTCATCCTATGTTGACAGGACATTTGACACAGTGGGAACTTATCCTACAAGAGTTTGATATATAGTTTCTGCCTCAAAAAGTAGAAAAAGGACAGGCCTTGGCATACATCCTTGCTGAGCACCCACTTATAAAAGAGATTTCATTATATATTTAACTGCCTAATGAAGAAATATTCTCTATCAAAGACAACTTCTAAATATGGGAAATGTATTTTGATGGTGCTTCCAGGAGTCCAACGAGGAAGAGAATGGAAGACCCTAATCTCAAAAAAGTTGGGTTTGAAATTTTTCTTATCTCTTTGGAGAAGGTAGTGTTTCCATACTCCTTCCCATTATCAGAAGGTGGTACCAATAATGAGGAAGAATATCAGGCTCTCATTACAAACCTGGAATTGGCAATCCAAGTACCTATGAACCACCTAGAGGTGAATTGTGATTTATAATTGATAATAAATCATATAAAATGGGATTATTACATCATAAAAGAGGAGATAATTCCCCTATGTGATTATGTATGAGGATTAACAGTGGAGTTAACCTCATTTACAAAATTGAATCACATTATGCAATCATATAATTCCTTGTAAGATGCATTGGAAAATGTAGCTACACCTTTGGAAACTCTAAATTGGGAAAAAACAGTCATTAGTATTTCCCATCATCATGTGGTTTCACCTTTTATTCAAGTAAAAATAGAAAAAATTAATAAATTCCAACCCATTCCTGAGCCATATGGTCCAACCATGGAATTTAAGACACCCATCATGGACTACCTTCAAGACAGAGTACTTCCACTAGATAGAGTTGGAAGAGAGAAGGTCTGGCGATGAGCGGCTAATTTCACTCTATATGATAGACAAAATCACCAGAAAGTAATCTAAAATATAGGCTTTCATGGAGTACTTTTTAGATGTGTTTATGGAGAAGAGACTGTGGCTATTATAGAAGAAGTACATGTAGGGGCATGTTGTTCCCACCAATCAGGGTATAGGATTTCTGATCAAATATGATGTCTTTGATACTTATGGCCTTCGATGATGAATGATTTCATTGAATTCACTAATAAGTTTCATCCCTTCCAAGTTCATTCCAATTTCACCCATCAACCCCCAGAGTTTATACATATAAATAAATGCTCCTATCCATTTTCCATATGGGGAATGGATATTGTTGAACCATATCCTCAAGTTACGGGTAAGTAGTTCAAAAACATCCTTACTGTAACTGATTTTTCTCCAAATGGGATGAAGAAATACACATCAATGAATTCAGAGCCAAAATAATTGTTAGCTTTGTCAAATTTAATACCATTACCATATTTGGTATCCCCCATACCATATTGATAGACAATGGCACCAATTTCTATTCTACTGTGGTATAAAAGCTATATGAAAAATACAATATCAAATCTAACCATTCATCCAACTATCATGCATCGAACAATGGATAGATATAGTCTTATAATAATACCCATTAAAACATACTCCAAAAGATGGTGGATAAAGATAAGAAATATTTTCCTAACATTACATGACTTATGGGATTATCAGACTATAACTTGTACTATAATGTGGGAAACCCCATACTCATTGGTGTAAGGAACAAAAGAAGTCTTACCCAATGAAGTTCAATTTCCATCGCTGCATATTTCCATTTGTGACCAACTATCCATAGATGAATAGAATCATAAATGATTGGATGAATTGGAATCACTGGATGAAATGAGATTACAAACCTTGCATCACTTGGAGGTATATCAGAATCGGATAGGATCTGTCTTTAACAAGAAAGTTTTACTTCATTCATTACTTCTAGGAGAATTTATTTAGTCCTTAGGACTCCAATGATTCTAGGAAAGAAGCCTCCCAAACTTGATCCAAAGTGGGAAGGACCTTACTCCATACATAAGGTCTACTCTAATGAAGCTTATTCCTTGAACTCAATGGACAGAGAACTCACTAAAACTCCAACCAATGTAAGGTTATTAAAGAATTAATTTGTGTAATCGCACAATATTAGCTACATGAAATTAAACTACATACCACCATATACGTCAATTTTTTGTGACATTAAATTGCGTAGCAACATCATCCTTGTCACAATATGATAAACTGCACGACTTATGGTCCTAGTCACAAGACTTAAAACTTAAAAACACCATTTTGCTTAACACATGAAATTAAACTATACTGTAAAAACCCGTAAAATTCAAAGAATTTTTTTTCTTAATTTTCTTTGGGATTTTAAAAGAATGAAGTTTCTGACGACACTTGACTCCGAGGCCCGGTGTTCCCGGAATTACTATCCGAAGTTTAGTTCGGGTACGTTCAGTGAACGAACGAGTGGGAATTTCTAACTTTTGAACCGGTGCTCGGAATCGAATTCTAAGGGCACCGATGGAACCGCAGCGCCGATAATTCTTAGAAACACCTTTTCCAGAATTGTGTTTTCACGAGAGAGGTTGATAAAAATTGTGGAAGTTAAAATAAAAATTTAACTACAATTTTTATTTTCTCTAAGTGGATTTATGCTTTGGGTGGAAGTTGGGTAACTACCCAACTTCCCTTGGGAGGTTATGAGGGTGGTGGGGACCACACAAACCCCACCCCTTCACATTCCTTAACTCCCTCAACTCACAATTAAATTTGATATCTTAAGTTTTAATAACTTATGATATTAATGAAGTGTGTTTAATGTGAGTGTTTGAATTTCAAACTAATGTCAAGTTAATAAAATAAGTGTGGGCTTATTTTTATTAAGGGTTGATTTATTGTTGTGGAGTATTTGGTAGAAAAGGATAAGGAACTTGAGGAACTTCTTCGTCTTCGACGAAGAACGTGAGGAACACATCGATCTCCGATGAAGAACCCCGAGTCCTCGGAAACTGACTATGCGATGCCGACGACGTCTTCTTCCACGACGTCTCTTACCGCGACTGATATTCCACGACAAATCCCCGTTCGACGAACCTCCATTCAAGCTACGCTCGAGGTAGGGGGTTTATTTATTTTGTTCGTGATTACTACCTTGACGTTCTTCGTGAAATATTACCAATTGCTATCGATTAATGAGAGGGGTCCGGACCGCACAAACATGACCGACCCTCCTCCCTTATCTATGTTGTTGTTTCTGTTGTGGATTGAAATGGGAATGGCGTGGTGCCGTCGCACCGCGCGGGATCGTGCAACAAGGAAAGCGTTGTGCCGTCGAGAAACGTCGTGAAATATAACAAGGACGCGATGCCGTCGCGCCGCGTCGGAGAAACCCGAAGACACCGCGACCAGATCGGGGCTGCGGCGGAGGGGCGCGGCGCCGTCGCGCCGTGCCGGACGAACCAAGGCCGCGGCCGGTTCCGGGCCGCGGTGGAGCAGGGTGACCGGCGGCCGGTTCCGGGCCGCCGGCGTCGGAGCTGGGGGGACCAGTCGTCGCCGGTCCGTGGAGGCAGAAGCTGGCCGGCCAGAGCAGGCCAACTGGACAAGGGAAGGCTGGGGGTTACGAACCCCCGGCGGCCAGCTCAAGCGGCCCCCCATAATGGGGGCCGCGGTTACCGAACCAGGGGGGGCCGACTCCCCCCCTTCAAACGGCTCGTCCGTTTGTACGAGCGCCTGGCCAGCACGCCCAGCGCGCCGCACCCAGGCCGGGCCGGACCCGGACCCGGTTCGGGCCGACCCTGGGGGTATCGGACTGGGTCGGACCGGGCCCGAACCCCTTAATACTGAATCTCTTCCGGTTGGACGCTCATAACATGTGCTATGGGACTCCGATCAACGCACCGTCACTTGCGATGCGATCCTTGGATCGAGATGGTCGTTTCTGTATATCGCACTCAAGGTTTTGAAATACTTTGTGTTCGGCCGAGTTGGTTCGTACACGAAACCAACCGGGCCCTCAGAGCGGAAATGCTCATAACTTGAGCTCCAGACGTCCGATTGATGTTCCGTCGACTTTTTTGGATTCCTCTTAGTGAGATGGATCTTTTGGCTTACTCCGCCCAAGGTTTGGACGTAGGTGGAGTACAGTCGGGTTGGTTTTTCCTTAAAAACCAACCGGGCCGCTGGAACGGAAAAGCTAATAACTCTCAGACCGGGCGTCCGATTGACGCGCCGTCTGCGACGTTGAGTTTCCGTTGACGATACGAAACTTATGGATACATCAAATCCATAATTTGTGTCAGTTGATGTATCAGCCTCTCAGCTCGTCGAGCGGACCCTCCCGAACGAGCTTGCTGTGTGCGGGAACCCTAGTGCTGGCTGCGACTGTGACGACGACGACATTACAGAGATCCTCAGTGGATTCGACGATGACGACTACAACACTCAGCTATCCTACATGGATCAGTGATACCAATCCGGTGTGGGTCCGATCTTGTGTGGGTCAGCGCTCAGCGGTTCTGTGTGAGCTAGCGCCAACAGATCCTGTGTGGGTCTGATCTTGTGTGGGTATTTGCGGGGGTTAGTTACCTATCGATCCTTTGTGGGTCAGATCCTATGTGGGTCATTGCGGGGGTTAGTACCTATTGATCCTTTGTGGGTCCAATGGCTTAGATGAATTAGAGGAAATATCTGATCATCTCTATCGTCATATGAAGAAGTATATCTGTGTGAGCTGAATCCTGTTTTTCTTTCCTATGTGAATTGTGTTGTGCTATCTTGTGTGGATTTATGTTTTGCTTTCCTATGTGGACTGGGTTGTACTTGGGCTCGGATGTTGGATCCGAATGAGAATTGATGACTTAGGTATATGTATGGGCATATACCTAAGCCGTGTCAGATGTTACTTCGTGGTTGTATCTTTCCTTTCTGGATTATCCTTTGTGGATTCTGGGAGACCTTCGGGGGTCTCGGGGTCCCTACTGAGTAGCTTATACTCACCCCTGCATGGGTTATGCTTGCACTACATTGTGTTGGTTGCAGACGACGGACATCGCTGATCGTGGTTGAGGCTTGTGGAGCTGGACGGTACCTGGAGCTGGACCACTGGGTGGGATGTACTCGGAGCGGTCGGCTGGACCCGAGGAGCAGTGGAGGCTATCTGTACCCACCCATCAAGTGGGAGATCCATCGGACAACTCGACGTTGCAGCTTTACTTTTCAGTTGCTATTTTCCCTTCCAGTTGTACTTTACTTTCAGTTTGGGTTTGTATACTGACCCACTTACTTTTCCGCACTTACTATTGTACTCAGTTTTTACTTAGTGTTTACTTCTACTGCTTTCTTTCTCTGTGGTGTTTGTTTACTTTACAAATGCAATGACTTCCATTTTTACCAGGAATTACGCCTTGGTGCTAGTCGCTAGAACCTGGCCTATGGAAGGTGGGCTTGGGGTAGTCACTGCACGGGCCCCGAGGACGGGTCGTGACAAATTGGTATCAGAGGAGTTCGGTTCTACCACAGAACATGGAACTCTGATCTTTTTCTATGTGAAGCAATAGTGTTAAGCGTATTGGGTGTGGTTATCAGTCCAGGGAGTCCAGTGTTCGTGCGGCGGCCGACGTATCCATACATCAGGACCCTGAATTCTGATTTCCGACTTAATGCTTGAAAACAATGATTGCATGTGTGATTCAAGTTTTCTTTGTGATTACTTTGTGTCAGCTCAGCAGGTATACTGTTTTGATTGTGGCACACCTGTTTCCTTTTTAGGATGGCCCCATGATGGCAGCTAGCTAGGGTTCCGAGATTTATGCGTGATGACATCCCACCAAGCGACAAGGCCTCGGTACAGGGCTATTTGACAGCTGAGGCACCGACGATACCTCTACCCGCCGAGCCACCGATTCTTCCAGCCCCAACTGCTAACGATGCACGTCGCCTTAGTGCACTGCATGAGTTCCAGTGCCAGCGACCGCCTAGGTTCCACAGGGAGACGGACCCCCAGGTAGCCGAGGACTGGATGGAGGTAGTGGTACGAGTTTTCCAGTTAGTGAGGACACCATCAGACCTCATGGTGATCCTCGCAGTGAGACTACTACACGCGGCAACAGGCCGATGGTAGAGCTTGATGCTCCAGGTGAACGATGAGGCATATCTCCTCTAGACAGACTTTGAGAGCCTCTTCCACTCAGAGTTCGTCCCTGCCACCCTCCGTGCGGTGCGCATCCAAGAGCTTCTTCAGCTGCGGCAGGGCAGCTTGACGGTCGCCCAGTACTCAGTGGGATTTACCGATCTCTCGCGCTACTCGACAGACATGGTACGAGACCCATTCTTTTGGTCCCGGACCTTTGAGCAGAGATTGAGGCATGAGATAAGGGCATCGCTGATCTCCCTCAGTATTTTGACCCAGGAAGGAGTACTGGAGAGAGAACTTTTGATCGTGAGCTTTCTTGCTGAGCCTTCTTTAGCAGCGAGACTTACCGTAGGGCGGCAGGTAGTAGAGTCATATATAGAAGGCAGTAGACGGATGACTCATGGGTCCAGGCAGACCAAACCCTCAGGAAGACGACCTCAAGGCACTGGCTCAGCTGTGTAGGGCACACAGCGCGGGGCCAGGCTTTCGAGAGGCAGGCAGTGCTACTCATGCGGAGGGCAGGGCCACATGGCTCGTGACTGCCCGACCCGCCGTGCCGTGGAGCAGCAGACGGTTGAGGGACCACCCAGGCAGAGGAAGAGGGTCAACCGTGGTGGTCCATAGGGAGCTGGCAGATGAGGCATAGGAGATGGCCGAGCATCAGGTGGTGGGCGACGCTTTGAGGCCCTACCACCACCAGCACCAGGAGGTCCACCCTGACCACAGGGAGCTGGCGGGCAGAGACATGCACAACTCCAGGCAGCGGAGGCCTATGACCATGGCGTGGCCGAGATGATTCGAGGTACTATCTATGTCTATTCCACCCTTGTTGCAGTTCTTATAGACACAGGAGCGAGTCACTCTTTCATAACCGCTGCCCTTGTTCGGAGCTCGGAGATTCCGACAGAGCTGTTGGCTCGATCCTTACAGCTAGAGACTTCTACGGGAGCAGACTCAATGATTACGCACTGGTGCTAGAAGTGTGAGCTTACTCTAGGAGGTGAGAGCTTCAGCTGGGATCTTCTTGTAGTGGCATCGAGGCCTTACGACGTCATCTTGGGCATGTATTGGTTATCTACAGTCCATGCTCAGATTGACTTTATTAGGCGCAAGGTGCGATGTGTACGCACCGATGGGAGCAGGTTCACCTTCACCGGTGAGAAGGGAGCCTTTGCAGCACAGGATGGACTCTCGCAGAGGATAGGACAACTCATCACTCATCAGTTGGATAGCCTCATCCTAGGATCAGTTGACGTGCAGAGTCCTAGTTTTCCTATAGTAGTAGATCAGTATGCGGACGTTTTTCCCGACGACGTCCCAGGGCTACCTCATCGTAGAGAGGTAGAATTTTATATTGACCTGTACCCCGAGACAACCCCGATATCGACTCCAACATATCGGATGGCCCTCGCTGAGCTTCGAGAGCTACGGGTATAGTTGGAGGACTTGCAGGGAAAAGGTTTCATCCGACCCAGTGTTTCACCCTGGGCTTCCCCTATTTTGTTCTCCAAGAAGGAGGACGGGAGCTTGCGACTTTGTGTCGACTATCGTCGCCTGAACCAGGTGATAGTGAGGAACAAGTATCCACTACCAAGGATTGATGAACTCTTCGACCAGCTCAAGGGATCACGGTGGTTCTCAAAGATAGACCTCAGGTCAGGCTATCATCAGCTCAGAGTTCGAGACAAGGACGTGCAGAAGATGGCCTTCAGGTGTCGGTATGGCCACTATGAGTTCTTGGTTATGCCATTCAGTGTAACCAATGCTCCAGTAGTGTTCATGGACATCATGAATAGGATCTTTCAGCCATACCTCGATCGATTTGTCGTGGTCTTCATCGAAGACATTTTGATTTACTCGACGACTGAGGAGGAGCACGCCTACCACTTGCGGGTGGTACTAGACACACTCCAAGAGCACCAGCTTTATGGTAAGCTCTCGAAGTGTCGGTTCTAGATATGCGAGGTCCACTTCTTAGGTCATGTCATCTCTGAGACGGGAGTTGTGGTGGATCCTGTGAAGATCGAGGCAGTGTTGGCTTGGGAGCCACCCAGGAGTGTGACTGAAGTGCGAAGCTTCTTAGGTCTAGCTGGATACTATCAGAGATTTATGCCAGACTTCTCCAGAGTTGTGGCACCACTCTCAGCTCTTACGAAGAAGGGGAAACCCTTTGTGTGGTTAGACAGATGTCAGCAGAGCTTCCAGGAGCTGAGACAGAGATTGACCAGTGCACCTATCTTGAGGTTGTCGGAGGAGGGAGTGGGGTACGTAGTCTAATGAAATGCATCAGGGACCAGACTCGGATGTGTCCTGATGCAGGAGCGGGTGGTGATCACCTATGGATCATGTTAGTTGAGGCCGCATGAGCAGAACTACGCTACCCATGACCTGGAGTTAGCAGTAGTGGTCTTCGCTCTGAAGACATGGCGACACTACCTGATGGGCGAGCACTTTACAGTCTTTTCTGACCATCAGAGTCTCAGGTACATATTCTCTCAGAAGGACCTGAACCTGAGATAGTAGCGATGGCTCGAGTTCCTCCAGGACTATGAATTTGAGATAGTATATACTCCTGGGAAGGGGAACGTAGTAGTCGATGCTCTCAGTAGGAGGACGGGCATTCAGCTACTTGAGGAGGCGACAGAGCAGCTAGCCGCTTTGCAGATATCCTTCGTGGATAGAGATGGGGAAGCCTTCCTTCAATCTCTCACAGTCACTCCTCCACTACTGCAGCGGGTCAGAGAGGCACAGCGCGAGGACGCTGACTATGAGACGCGGCATGCGCAGATATCCTCTGGACATGCACCTGATGGTTTCTCCTTTGGAGCAGAGCACGATGTCCTTTTCAAAAGATGTACCTTGGTACCAGTTGCTTTACGAGAGGAGGTGTTGAGAGAGTTTCAAACTTCTCCCTTGGCGGTACATCCTGGAGTGGCGAAGATGTACCAGGATCTCAGACGACAGCACTGGTGGCCGAGTATGAAGAAGGCTATGGTAGAGTTCGTTTCTCGATGCCTCACCTGCCAGCAGGTGAAGGCAGAGCACCAGGTACCAGCAGGATTGGTACATCCCTTGGAGGTCCCGGAGTGGAAGTGAGATGAGATATCTATGGATTTTGTGACTAGACTTCCACGCACTTCCAGAGGTCATGACTCTATTTGGGTGATTGTCGACCGACTCACCAAGTCGGCACACTTGTTACCCATCAGAGAGCAGGGCTCAGTGGAGAGTTTGGGGCATCTCTACGTTCAAGAGATTTTATGGATTCACGGTGTGCCATCATATATAGTCTCCGATCGAGATTCTCGCTTTACTTCCTGGCTTTGGAAGGGGTTGCAGGAGGCGTTCGGGACGCAGCTACGTCTGAGAAAAGCCTTTAACCCTCAGACGGATGGTCAGACAGAGAGGACCATTCAGACTCTGGAGGACATGCTCTGCGCATGTGTTCTCGATTTTGGTTGCATCTGGAAAGACCACCTACCCTTGGTGGAGTTGACGTACAACAACAGCTACCACTCCACCATCGGGATGGCACCATATGAGGCATTGTACGGCTGACCTTGCAGATCTCCTTTGTGCTGGACAGACCCTGGGGAATCAGTACTTGTGGGACCGAAGATGGTCCAGGCTAAGACAGAGAAGGTCCAGGTCATCTAGGAGTGGATGAGGATAGCTCAAAGCCGGTAGAAGTCTTATGCTGACAGGAGGCGGAGGCCACTAGAGTTTGAGGATGGAGACCACGTCTTCTTGTGTGTCACACCTCGATGTGGATTACAGAGATTTGGCTAAGGCGGAAAGTTTTCTCCACGCTTCATCGGACCATTCCTGGTTCTCAGTAGGATTGGCAAGGTAGCTTATCGCTTGGATCTACCACCTCAGTTGCACCAGGTGCACGATGTCTTCCACGTATCACAGCTGAGGAGATACGTGCATGACCTGACGCATATCATTGACCATGGGGAGATGGACGTTGATGATGGGGTGACTTTTGCGGAGGTCCTGGTGGAGATCGAGGATCGACAGGAGCGGGTCCTATGTGGACGATCGATTCCTCTAGTGTGCAACAGATGGCAGCATGGGAACCTCTAGGAGAGCACTTGGGAGCGGGAGGCTCAGATGCGTGCTCAGTACCTACATTTGTTTCCCTAGATTATGATGTATCTTTACGGGGACGTAAATTCCTAAGGTGGGAGTAATGTAAAGACCCGTAAAATTAAAGGAAATATTTTTCTTAATTTTCTTTGGGATTTTACAAGAACGCAGTTTCTGACATCACTTGATTCAGAGGCCCGGTGTGCCCAAAATTACTATCCGAAGTTTAGATCGGGTACGTTCAGTGAACGAACGAGCAGGAATTTCTAACATTTGAACCGATGCTCGGAATCGAATTCCGAGGGCACCGATGGAACCGCAGCACCGATAATTTCTTAGAAACACCTTTTCCAGAGTTGCGTTTTCACGAGAGAGGTTGATAAAAATTGTGGAAGTTAAAATAAAAATTTAACTACAATTTTTATTTTCTCTAAGTGGATTTAAGCTTTGGGTGGAAGTTGGGTAACTACCCAACTTCCCTTGGGAGGTTATGAGGATGGTGGGGCCCACACGAACCCCAACCCTTCACATTCCTTAACTCCCTCAACTCACAATTAAATTTGATAACTTAAGTTTTAATAACTTATGATATTAATGAAGTGTGTTTAATTTGAGTGTTTTAATTACAAACTAATGTCAAGTTAATAAAATAAGTATAGGCTTATTTTATTAAGGGTTGATTTCTTGTTTGGAGTCTTTGGGAGAAAAGGCTAAGGAACTTGAGGAACTTCTTCATCTTCGACGAAGAACGCGATGAACACATCGATCTCCGACGAAGAACGCCGAGTCCTCGGAAACTGACTACGCGACACCGTATACCGCGACGCCGACGACGTCTTCTTCCATGACGTATCTTACCGCGATGGATATTCCACGAAGAATCCTTGTTCGATGAACCTCTGTTCAAGCTACGCTCAAGATAGGGGGTTTATTTATTTTGTTCGTGATTACTACCTTGACGTTCTTCGTGAAATATGACCAATTGTTATCGATTAACGAGAGGGGGCCAGACCGCACAAACACGGCTGAACCTCCTACCTTATCTATTTTATTGTTTATATTGTGGATTGAAATGGGAATGGCATGGTGCCATCGCACCGCGCGGGATCGTGCGACAAGGAAAGCACGGCGCCGTCGCGCTGCACCGTGAAATCGAACAAGGACGCGACGCCGTCGCGCTGCGTCGGAGAAACCTGAAGACACCACGACCAGAGCGGGGCTGCGGAGGAGGGGCGCGGCGCCATCGTGCTGCATTGGACGAACCAAGGCCGCGACCGGTTCTGGGCCGTGGCGGAGCAGGGTGACCGGCGGCCGGTTGCGGGCCGCCGACGTCGGAGCTGGGGGGACCGGCCGTCGCCGGTCCGTGGCGGCAGAAGTCGGCCGACCAGAGCAGTCCGACCAGACAAGGGAAGGCCGGTGGTTATGAACCCCCGAAGGCCAGATCAAGCGGCCCCCCATAATGGGGGCTACGGTTACAAAACCAGGGGCAGGCTCCCCCCCTTCAAACGGCTCAGCCGTTTGGCCGAGCGCCTGGCCAGCGCGCCCAGCGCGCCGCGCCCAGGCTGGGCCGGCTGCCTGGCCGGTCCGCCAGGCGGGCTGCGCCCAGGATGGGCCGATCCGTGCCCAAGCAGGCCAGACCCGGACCCATTTCGGGTCGACCCAGTTCGGTCCGACCCTGGGGGTATCGGGCCGGATCGGACCGGGCCCGAACCCCTTAATACCGAATCTCTTCCGGTCGGACGCCCATAACTTGTGCTACGGGCCTCCGATCAACGCACTATCAGTTGCGATGCGATCCTTGGATTGAGATGGTCGTTTTGGTATATCGCACCCAAGGTTTTGGAATACTTTGGGTTCGGATGAGTTGGTTCGTACACGAAACCAACCGGGCCCTCGGAGCGGAAACACTCATAACTTGAGCTCCGGACGTCCGATTGACGTGCCATCGACTTTGTTGGATTCCTCTTAGTGAGACAGATCTTTTGGCTTACTCCGCCCGAGTTTTGGACGCAGGTGGAGTACGGTCGGGTTGGTTTTGCCTTAAACACCAACCGGGCCCCTGGAACGGAAAAGCCAATAACTCTCAGACCGGGCGTCCGATTAACGCGCCGTTTGCGACGTTGAGTTCCTATTGATGATACGGAACTTTTGGATACATCAACTCCAGACTTACTGTCGGTTGATGTATCAGCCTCTCGGCTCGTGGAGCAGACCCTCCCGAACGAGCTTGCTGTGTGCGGGAACCCTAGTACTGGCTGTGACTGTGACGACGACGATAGTACAGAGATCCTTAGTGGATTCGACGGCGACGATTACAGCACTCAGCGATCCTACGTGGATCAGTGCTACCGATCCTGTGTGGGTCCGATCCTGTGTGGGTCAGCGCTCAATGGTTCTGTGTGAGCAAGTGCCTACAGATCCAGTGTGGGTCCGATCCAGTGTGGGTCTTTGCGGGGGTTAGTTACCTATCGATCCTTTGTGGGTCAGATCCTATGTGGGTCATTGCGGGGGTTAGTACCTATCGATCCTTTGTGGGTCTGACAACTTAGATGAATCAGAGGCAATATCTAATCATCTCTATCGTCATACGAAGAAGTATATCTGTGTGAGCTGAATCCTGTTTTTCTTTCCTATGTGGATTGTGTTGTGCTATCCTGTGTGGATTTACGTTTTGCTTTCCTGTGTGGACTGGGTTGTTCTTGGGCTCGGATGTTGGAGCCGAACGAGAATTGATGGCTTAGGTATATGTATGGGCATATACCTAAGATGTGTCGGATGTTACTTCTTGATTGTATCTTTCCTTTGTGGATTATCCTTTGTGGATTCTGGGAGAACTTCGGGGGTCTCAGGGTCCCTACTGAGTAGCTTATACTCACCCCTGCATGGGCTATGCCCGCACTACGTTGTGTTGGTTGCAGACGACGGACAGTGCTGATCGTGGTTGAGGCTTGCGGAGCCGGATGGTACCTGGAGGTGGACCACTGGGCGGGATGTACTCAGAGCGGTTGGCTGGACCCGAGGAGCAGTGGAGGCTATCTGTATCCACCCTTCAGGTGTGAGTTCCATTGGACAGCTCGACATTGCGGATTTACTTTTCAGTTGCTGTTTTCCCTTCCAGTTGTACTTTACTTTCAGTTTGGGTTTGTATACTGGCCCACTTACTTTTCTACACTTATAGTTGTACTCAGTTTTTACTTAGTGTTTACTTCTACTGCTTGCTTTCTCTATGGTGTTTGTTTACTTTACAAAGGCAATTACTTCCCTTTTTACTGGGAATTATGCCTTGGTTCTAGTTGCCAGCCCCTGGCCTATGGAAGGCGGGCTTGGGGTAGTCACGGAACGGGCCCCGAGGACGGGTCGTGACATATACGGTTAATGTATCCCTAATTTTAGGTTAAGAAATCCAAAAAATACAATGATTAGGTTTTCCTTTTGGTCATTCAAAAGAAGGGTAGCTTCCATACATAATCATCACTCACATCGTTGTCACTCCCTAGTAGCACTCGAACACCATTTTTTCCCAGTGTTTAGAATAGACCTGCATGGGTATCATTTTTCAATAATTATTTGTGGATTGATTATCATTCCAATGAGATATGTAGTAATTATTAGATCTCTAATCCTGGGTCCAGCCGTGATTTTGGAAAATAAAATCGTCCTTCTTTTTCCCTATGCATGAATTAGATATGCACATGAAAACATTACAGGACTTATGCATTGATTCTCATTATAATGAGATGAATGGTCCTAGATGTCACACTTAAGGTCTATCCATCAGTCTAGAAGTTATAAAAAGTCCCTTTCCCCACATCAAAGTCTGATCGACATGGGGAGAAATTTTCAAGAACTACACGTGGATTGATTATCATCTTATTGAGATATGTAGTGATTCCCAGATCTCTAATCTCAGGTCCATCTATGATTAAATCATAAAGACCCTTTACTCCCTATGCATGAATCAGATCTTCATAAAGAGCCTATCAAGGACCAAATTCAGCTTGATTATCATTTCAATGAGATACATAGCAACACCCAAATCCTACACCTGAGTTCAACCACAATTTAAAATTATCCACTCCTTATCTATGGATGAGAACTGCACGAGGAGTCTTATCCTGAACTATGTATGGTTTGATTTTAATTTTCATGAGATACATAGTGACACCCAGATCTCCTATCTTGGGTCTAGCTACAATATTCCAATCAATTTAGGTTGGATTGCCTCTATCCTTACCACATGACATTAAACTGTAGAGAATCTCAAGAACTATGTATGGATTGATTCTAATCCTAATGAGATATGTAGTGATGTCTAGATCCCATCTCTTGTATGAGCCACCATATAATTGAAATGCCCATACCCTTCACTTGTGTTACCTTTGTGTTATAGAAGAAACTTTTACTACTCATTTTTTCTCACACCGAGCACAAATAAAATGGGATTAGGAGTTTGGTAATGGATTTATATATATAAGTAAGGTGTATCTATTCAAATTGAGGATATTATAGTTATAGCTGCAAGACCTTAAAAGGAACACTAGATACCATTACCGCATGACAATAAACTATATAGTCCTTTAAGAACTATTTGTGGCTTGATTATCATGGTTATGAGATACATAGTGATGACCAAATATTCAATCCTAGGCCCAACCATAACACAACATGGAAAAGCCCCTAATCTCTCATGTATGAGTCCAATCTACATGAGGAGATCAAATACAAGTTCTCAATTTATGCATGAACCTGTATCTATTAGAACTATGTGTCAATTTATTCATGCTCCAAGAAGATAAGTATTGACACTTGAACTCTACAATCTGGCCCAACCACAATATTACCTTTCATGTCAAAATCACCCAAATCCTTTCCATAAGATGTTAAAATTCATGTCCAATGTCTTTTCCATATGACTTCAAACTACATGGTCCCTCTAGAACTATATATGGATTGATTCTCATCTCATTAAGATACGTAGTGAAGACTAGGACATAATCCCTAGCTCCATATGTGGGGTAAAATAAAATTCATCCTCTTTTGAATACAATAAAAAATCTATGTAGGAACTTTTATTTTGGGTCCTCTCCTTAGAGAACCTACCACAAAAACAAGAGATGTTCCCCTTATACTTATGAGTTAAATCTATGAAAGGAACTCCAAACTCATTTCCAGTATCAGTCTAATTTTTTCTTTATGCATTGAAAAATGTCCCTTTTCACATTTCACAGTATGAATATTAATACTTTCAGATCTTCATAATCTTTCATTGTCTTTTGGGGAAAAAATGTATGATACCTAAGAGCTCCTTTGTCTTACTATGCAGTATGCACCCCAGTTGGCCTTCAATAAGTTTCGCTCATAACGAGCCTATAAACCCAAAGATTCTACTATATGGATATGTAGTACATGCCATAGTTTCCCTTTCACAAAGCATCCCTCATAATGGGTTTTTAAAATAGAGGTAATTTCTACCATAGAATAATCATCCTCTATACCTTTATTCTTTTGATGATAGTATGTTGGAACCCACAATTTAAAATCAGTGGTCATCCTCTACATATTTGTCCCATATCCTTTCTCCCAACCTTAAAGTTTCCAAGACCGTGGTTTACATTTCCCTATCATGTTCTCAAATCATACTATAATAATCTTGAGCCATTTGACTATGTACTATCCATCATTACCATAATCTTATGGTTCTAGTCGTATGACCTAAAACTACAGGCATCATACTTCCTACACTTGGGTCAGATCTACATAGAGCATCAAATTCCCAAATTATTTGGAAATTCCAACTTGAAATACCCCTTTCATATTCAATTACTTTCTCCTCAAACCAAACTCTATGCTTGGGAAGATCTAAATATCTATAAACTTTCATTGGACTTTAACAATAGTATGTCATAATTCTTGATATATCTTTTTTCTGAACATGAAGTACATGCCCCCATTTCCCTTGCATAAGTCACCCCCATAACAGGTCTCTCATCCAAAGGATTCCACTGTTGACTATGTAGTACATTACCTAGTTGGCCTTGCATAAAAAGACCATCAGAACAGGTTTGTCAACAAGTTGTAACTTTGTTCTTAGGTGATACCTTTTCTAACGTCATAAGACCTTTTTCCCATACCAACCTTTGAATATGGGAATACCCAAATTACAACTTACAACTTCCTCCTTCCATACCTAAATATAGTAGCACATTTAAAAATATATTACCAATAATTGGAGAATCATAAATCCTTTGTTCAAAGATAAAGACCTTAAATTAAATCCCTCCTAATGTCCTTATTGCATGAATTTGAACTATAAAACATAATGTATTTTCTGAATGACTATAAAACTACACAACATAATATCCTTATTGCATGACTTTAAACTACACATCATAGTGTCATTGATGTACGATTTTAAACTACAAAACATAAATTCATTTCTACATGAATTTAAACAACACAACCTAATGTCCTTGCTGCATGAATTTAAACTACATGATACCTTCATAGTTTCTCACACATCAAATTTGTGTAGGATTGGTTCTAATTCATGTCTTGTGCTAAAATAGATATTCCCTTCACTTTAAAACATATTACCTTGAAAAAACCACCCCTTGTGTTCTTGAGAAATCCAATTATCCCTAAACTTCCTTCACCTAAGATCAATTGAATGTAATCATTCATAGGAATTCCTTTACCGGACTATGAAGTACATTCCCCTATTTTACTTGCATATTTAACCACCATAATGGTCCTATAATCCTAAGTATGCTGCTACTTTACTATACAGTATGTTCCCCAATTGACCTTGCATAAAACAACCATCATAATGGGGTTTTCAACCAGTGTGATATTTATTCTTAGGAGGTAACTCCTCTATTCTCAAATATCATGTTTTAGATTTGGAAACCATATAATCATGGCTCAATATTCCCCTTGAAAGTATATAAAGAATATTGGAACATTCCTAGTCACCAAGACTTGTTTGGGTTATCATCTAAAAATTCATGGTCAAATTTTTTCGACCTAAAACGCTTTCCCTTTTAGTCTGGAATGAATGAATTTAAACTACCCACAAGAAAATACACAGTACTCACTAGGTTGAAAACCCACAAAGGGATCCCTGGACAAAAATTGAGTCTCAACTCTCTATAGCTATCCTCTATATGGTTTAAGCAGTATCGAGTAATTAAAAGTTAAAAGGTACAAATCTTGTTAGGATGAAAAATCAAAAAAGGGTGGCCTAAGAAAAATACAAGTCTCACCCACTAAGTCTCTTTCATATTGAGCTTAGGAAAAAATTATATTGATGATAGAAAAATACATAATGTTTGTAGGGTTGTCCATGTAACCCTAGTAATAATCAAACTATGCTCACCAGGCCTCTTGGATTAGACAATTTTTTTTCTAGAGCACCCTCATCCCTATCACTGTAATTATGATTAGATGTTATAAAGATTTCATGCTATGAAAATCAGATTCAACATTATTATTATAAGAAAAAGGTAGGGATCAATACATAGATGAATTTAAGGAGAATTATTTTCATTTATAAGCAAAAAACCCCTCAGAGTAACATCCAAAAAATGGTGTATCACTATCATATATTACAAGATGACTTCAAAATAACTCTTCATTTGTCCAACAACCTATCGATCCCCATTATCTTCTTGTTGAAGCTTTGTTAGTTGAACCATATGCTTGATAGACCCCTTGGATTAGGAAAATATTAAAACATCCATCCAAAATTGAGATAGCTCCGAATCCCAAAAAATGATTTTTTAATTTATCAAAGTGCCCTAAAGTTACCTTAAAAATAAATTATTTTTATTTCGAGTGAATATAATTCTAGGGGGGGGGGGATTTTTGACACTGAAAAATACATTTCATGCACTTTTAAGTAGAATTCATGATATGATCCTCACTTATAAAACAAATTCCATGTTCTAGTAGAATGCATCTACATGCTAGAAAAATATTCAGTCTAGATTTGCATGCTGTTGAAGACTATTCCAGAATGAGGGATAAGTGGAAGGACCCCCCCTCTAGGAGTTGGATATGGATTTCAAATATTGATGATGAAATGGTGTCTATGGATTAAAACAAAATTTCCAATTTTATTATGAGAATATTTGATTCATTCAACATATCAAGAAGTGTAGATATCTTTGAGAGATTTGATTTTACTAGTTTCTAGAGCCCAAATGGACTCACATATCAAAATTTATGTCACTCGGAAGATGGAAAAATTTTATAAAGTAATGGAATCACCACACAGATCATCAACACAATCCATTCGAATAGGAATTATGTGAAGGTCCATTCATTCAGGACCTTCTGTGTAGGTCTACTAGGGTCTATAAATAGACCCATCCACCTCAAATTTTTAGAGGATGACCGAACTCCTGGACCAAAAATCCCGGAGAGGGATCTGGCCGCATAGGTCCTCTACCCAAGTAGTCCATCACTACTTGGGTTTCCATGGCCCGTCTTCACTAAGGAAAGGCCCCTAACCCAGCACTTGGGTGACCCAGACATGGATGACACATACCTAGGTGAGGTAGTCTGATATTCCTTAGTAATACTTGCATGAGGTACCACCTGGGTGAACCCATACCTGGGTGACCCCATACTAGGGTGAACTACTTGGGTGAACCATACTAGGGCAACCTACCTGAGTAAAAAATAATAGGGAGAACCACTTAAGAGGCCCCACTGGTCCATATCATGGGAGATTCACCCCCTCACCCCCACTTAGGATCAGTGTCGGGCTGCAGTCCCAGCCCTCCAGGCTGGCCCCTTCGCTACCATCACTAACCCCCATGAAAAATAGAGACTCAAATTGTGAATTTTTTGGGCCAAGTCAAGGAAAATTTGGATTGATCCTTATATGGACTCAAAATACACCCTTGAAATACTATGATTTGAGATACTCCTCTACACTCCTTGAAATTTCTTATGTCAACATACTCCTCTTGGTCCCTTTCCCATGTTATGAGTTGAGATTCTCCTCTTGGATTCTTTGAGTACCTTGAGTCGATACACTCCTCAAGAAACTCCAAAAAAACCTCATCACCCGACTCCTATGACAAGTTGAACAAGTACATGAGAATCCTCATTAGGACTAATCCCCAACCAAACCTCAAAAAGGAATCCATCATAGTATAATCCCACAACATTTCTTGTAGGAGGTTTCAGTCTTGATCCTATACACCACTACATCCTTAACCTCCATTCCTTCCTTACCTTGGAATATTTTCCAATTTAAAGTGAAGATAGGTAAGTTATGTATCCCCCACCTCTTTCTTTGTAGCCTTAAACTCTTCCACTAGTGAAGGATGAAAAGTGTTTGGTTTGTCAAATCTTTTTATTTCTCTTTTTTCTCACACTGAGCATGATTCATGCGGGCTTAGAGGTTAGTGATGACCATGAAATACACACAATCCAATTGAAGGATTGAGTTATGAGAACTTTGACTCATGTTAAGCAGGATATGTAGGAATCCCACCAGGGGCCTATTCTCAGTGGGAATTATCCTTAAGAATAAGCCCCAATCATAATTCCATTAATTTGCGTATCCTTAATAGAAGTAAACCCCAAGTTAATCCCCCCAAATCACCTAGAGTAAAAACATTCATTGTGGTCCCTTTATAGGGGGAATATTTATTAGGATTAAGCCCCAACATATCATCTAAAAGGGCCATACTACCTTATGAGACATACACTTGATGGACTCTATAGTCTTGGTCCTCACCACCTAACTACATGGTCTTTGATTACCATCCAAATGAGATACGTAGAAAGCCTCCATGAGGTTCAAACACAAATCCTAAATCAACCCTATTAATTTTTGGTCCATATACCCAGTAGGGTCTCATTAAACTTGGAGAATCATATCCCTTCTAGGTTCCTTGGGCTGTTTCATCATAATTACCAAACTAAAATTTGACTAGGAACCCTCCACCTAGATGTCCTTTCCACATGATGTTAAACTGTACGGTTGGGTCCTCATCACATGAACTTAAAAGGTATGATGTTCTCCATTAAGTAGAACCAAAATACAAGGGTTATAATTTCATTCCCAAAGATACTTAGAAATCCCATTTATGGGTTTGATCCTAACATCATACAATTCCCATCTCCCTGGATGATGATAAACTCCAAAGTGAACTTCATCTACCTAAATTCCAATAAACTCCTGAGTGCCTCACTATGTTTCTAGAAAAATAGAATCATCATAATAAAAACTAAATAATATATAAGTATTATATAAGAGGATATCATCAATGGAGAACCTAAGATACATACATATATCTCCATTGATGAAGAACCTCAAATACATAGAGATGATTCTAAATTCCACACATATTAATAATTGATTGCTAATATTGGGATGACTGTAACGACCCAAAGTTTTTCAATGGAAATTACCTTCTTATATTTATGTCATAAAATCACATGAAAACACAACATAATGAACTACTAAGTGATAAGTGACCTTTAAACATAATTTTGTCCCTTATGTGTTTGGAATTTTGAAAATCTGACATACACGGTTGTGTTCAAGATGTTTTTTGGAGTCCAATAATACAAAAGTAATTTTTGATGAATAGTAACCTACCCTAATGAATAGTAACATAACCTTAGGAATAGAGATATTATCTAATGAATAGTAACATTACCTATGATATTATAAAAATAATATTCAAGCTGGAAGTACAATATACCTATGCTTTAGAATGAGTTAGTGCATGTTTTTAATCTGGTTTTTGATAATAAATAATGATTTTAATTAAATATTAAAATAATCATATATAGAAAATTATTTTTCAAAAATGGACTTCATTTTTGGATTCTACACGTTGAAAATGGTTAGGGTTAATTTTTGGTATTTTTATGAAATACTTGAATTTTTGATGAATAGTAGATCCGATAATTCACAATAAATGCTAAATATTGGATTAATTGAGTCATCGATGATGTTCTACTGATGTAAGCCCACTTGGTTCAAGATCACATGATAAAATCAATATTCTTGGTCATGGAATACTTACTATTCCTTTTCTTGAGAAGAAATAATAAATTAATGATTATTATATTATGAAATCCCTCCTCTCCTCCACTATAAAAACCCCCTTCACTCCCTCTTCTCTCCACTCCTCTCAAGCTCCAAGACTTCTCTAAATTCTGCCCAAATCTCTCCCCAAGGACCTCCCCCACTTCCAAAATCTCTCAGACTCCTCAAAATACCAAAACCTCTCCCCTTAAAAGGTTCTCAAAGGAGGAAGTCTCAAGAGGTAAATTCCCCTTCCCAAATTTCTTCTTTTCTTTTAAGTTCTTTTATTTTTTATTTTATTTCCTCACATCCCTTCACCATAATAGTATGAAAAATACAGTAAAATACATGTACTAGAATGTATTCATGCTAGTGTTATATTTCATTATCTTCTCCCCTTTCCCCACCCTTTTATTTGAAAGAAATGAAAGCACCGTTTTAGAAGTGCTAGTTTAGGACCTTCAAGGAAAACAATTTATCAATTTATATTACTATATTTAATTCTGGTCATGAAACCATTTGTGTTATGGTTGAATCAGATTATTATATATGTAATATATCCTATTTTTGGTTCTATAATCCTTTGGTACAGATGGAATTAAGTTATAAATCAAAACACATTCTTTGTAATCAAATCCACTGATCTACAAAAACGGTTATCACTATGGTTATATATATATAATAATTAGACTTCACTCTAAGTAACCTAATTAAAAATAAAACCATTTAATCTCCTGGATATTAACTAAATAATATAACTTCAATTCTGGACAACCACTTTCATCTTTCTTATAATCCAAAATTGAATATAAGTGAACCGATCTCTTAAAGCCAAGTAAACAAATGAGCCCGAATAATGAAATTGAACCTTATAACTAATCAAAAAATATTTGAATGAACTAAAAAGGTTTATAATAAATAAATTACAAATAGAAGATATTTTTTACTTATGAATTAATAATCCTAATTTGTTTATTCAGTTCATTAATAACAAGTGGAAAACACCACCGGATTTAAGGTAAGGGATCCTCCCCTTTCACTCTTAATCAAGATTGTTCTCTATGCTATTCCTTTTTTGTGTAATACCAAGTGATGGGGTATTTTTATACACCTTCCTCATACTGACCTAATGTTTTATAAGTTATTATAATCCACTCCTCTCTCTTATAAATCCCTCTTGGGTACACCCGACACCAAGCCGGTAAAATCGTAACGAATTCTACCCAAACCTTCTTCGTTCTTTCAGGTTGCCTTACCTTTCTTTAAAAATGGTGTTATCATATATATTTAGGTTAATCCTATGAATTCTGGATATTTGTAAAATATTCTAATATCATGACCCTTTCATCACTTTCTTTCGGGGATATACAAGTTTTTGAAAGATTCCCTACTTAGAACTTTCTGAAAAGCAAACCTGTTTTAAGTTGACTTCCCAAATTTTTACCCAAATTTAATGTTCAATATATCCTCTATTTTAAGATACCATTGTATTTATAAAATCAGTATTTTTATTATTAAAAACTTCTTGGTTCAATTCTGTTTTTATATAAAATAATTTCCTCTTTTCTATTTGAAAAATCTCTAGAGCGTTGTCTTTAAAACCGCACAAAAATGTTTTAATGCTAATGTTCTAAAATACATTTCTAATATGTTGTAACTTATGTTTGATACCACTTACTATTTTATATGCCTATCTTACCCTATAAATTTCCATGTATGTTCTAATCCCTTCATTTCATGGACAGTTTCGTGATACGCCCATTGGATATGTTTTATGTCATGATTGTGGTACCCAATTCTTTCCATGGGTACCCTTATGTTTATGTATGGTTGATTATGTATGATTATTTATGTGGAAAGATTATTTATGTGGAAATAATATCAATGAAAATGTTGATATGGGTGTGCCCAGATAGTGCCCCAATGCATTGGGTATGTTTAAGTCGCATAATATGTGATGTGAAACGGGATTGGTGGTTAGCCTTGACCCATAATGAAATGGGAAACGGGATTGGAGGTTATCCTTGACCCATACTAAAGATATGATTTATCATTCTGCCACATTTATATGATTCCATGTTTATGTGATCCCATGCTTATATTAAATGATTTTATAAGTTTCATGCTTTGGATATCTTTATTCCATGCCTCCTAACTCATGTGCTTGAGATGTATCCTTATGTTCATTCCCTTAATGGGAATTTTTAGCTCATCCCTTTGTTCATGAGTTCCCCAGGGTACCCTATGCAGATGTAAGAGCTTAAAGAAAGTTAGAAACTCTTTATGGAGATTAAATAAAGATTTTTTTTAGCCCCATGTTTTATGTTATATGTACCTAGTCTTCCAAGACACTAGACTTAACGATCCTTGGCTTATACTCTGAGGATTAATTATGCTTGAAATAATGAAATATTATATGTAAAAGGATTGGTTCGCTATAGTTGGTATCATAGGATGGTCTAGTTATTTTTGGAGATTAGAAATAGAGCACCTTAGTGAGAACCTTAAGGATGAGACTAATTATAAGAAAACAGTCCTACATTTTGGTGAGTATAGAGTAAGTGGTTTATCAAGAAAATACATCTCTGTCTAGATACGAGCAGGTAGAGGCGGCTCTGGCACAGATGTATCTAGGGGTAAAACCCAAAAACACCGCTTTGAGCTAGAATCAAATGGGAACTAGTGCACAACAATGGGCCTTGCCGCACTCTTAGTTACGACACTCTCGAGGGATATGATTTGGTAGATTCACGAGCTTAGCACAAACCATTATTAAGGGACAAAAAGAATCCCATAAGAATATAAGTTAAGAAATAGATTGAGGATAACCTAGATATAAACCTAAGGAATCACAAGTCTGGATATACTTTTTCTTTATAAGTTCATACTTTTATGTTCAAAGTTTCTTTTTTATGCTCAATAGCTAAGTATTCAAGACCTATAATTATACATTCTTTTTCTTAGTTAATGGCAGAAAATAGAAGAACACGTTCCAACAACCAATGTGATAGGCAATGTAATGATTGCCCTAATGACATGCCTAATGTGACAGAAGTTGGTGCTCAAAACTTCATGGTAGTACTTGCTCAGCTAGCTCAAGTTATGAATAATAACATGAATCAGGTGGAACGTCCCCCTACTCCAAGTAAAGAGCAAGTTGCTGTATAATCCTTCATGCGGAAAAGGCCTCCCATGTTTAGCGGGTCTTCTAATCCCCTCCACGCATAACAATGTATTAACTCCATTGAAAAGATTTTCTCTGTCCTCCAGTGCTCGGAATAAGAGAAAGTTGTACTGGTAGTCTATTATTTTGATGGGGAAGCTGATCAGTGGTGGACACTTATCAATAATACGAAGTCCCAAGAGGAAATTAATTCCATAGATTGGGAGGAATTCAAGAGGATGTTTTTCAACAAATATTTTCCTCAAACCCTCCATCTCAATATGGAAAGAGAGTTCTTTGGACTCAAGCAGAAGGAAGATGAGTCCATTGGGGTGTATGAAGCGAACTTTACAAGGATTTCAAGGTACGACTCTCACTTTTTCATGAACACCGAAATTAATGTGGATCACTTCTTTAGCGGACTAAAGCCGAGTCTACAAAAAGTTTTGGCAATTTGAGACTTCGACAGCTATGAGGAGATTGTCCATTGTGCCCTCAAGGTTGAAATGGAGATGGGAGACTCTCAGTGGTCTCATGGGCCTAGTGACAAGAAGAGGAAAATAGAGAACAACATGGTTGGTTCATCAAACAAATCCCATGATGGAAAGAAGCCTCACTTTCCCCTTTGCAAGAATTGTGGGAAGAATCATCTTGGTGACTGTCTCAAGGGAACTCAAAATTTCTTCAAATGCAGAACGTTTGGTTATCTGGCCATGAACTGTCGAAGGGATATGAAAAATCCTCCTAATGTTGAAGAAGAATAGAAGGTTCAGATCAACACTCAACCTGTAGTGTAGTGTTTTAACTACAAGGAGCTTGGGCATTATGTGAACAATTTCCCTAAGCCGAGGGTTGTCAGAGGTAATCAGCAACAACCTCCAAAGCAACAAGGAAGGGATTATTCTATCACCACTGCTGAGGTGGAGCCAAAAAATGATGTGGTGATAGGTATGCTTGTTATTCATTCAAGAATAGAAAACGTACTATTTGATTCTAGTTCTACACATTCTTTCATATCTTTCAAGTTTAGTAGAACTATTCAAACACCACCTCAAAATTTGGATGAAAAGTTATCTGTGAGAATAGAAAATGGGGAAATTATTGCATCCATGATTTATAACTCCTCCCCGGTTAATGTTTGAGGAATGAACCTCCCAGTAAATCTTGTCATACTTACTTTAGTGGAGTTAAATTCTATCTTGGGTATGGATTGGCTATCTTTGTACAAGGCCAACATCAATTTTCGAGAAAGGGATATTATTCTTCACATACCGAATCATCCTCTGATTCTTTACAAGTGAAAGGAGGAAGATGAGTCTCCTTTAGAATGTTCGTCTCAATTTTGGATATTGCTTCCTTATGAGCATGCATACCTAGCTCAAATGATTGAGACAAAGGAGAGAATCATTCTTGAAGACATGCCCATCGTGAGGGATTACACTGATGTATTCACCAAAGAGTTTCCTGGTCTTCCTCCAGACCGAGAGGTTGAGTTCTCAACTGAACTTATCCCTGGATCTCTACCAATATCAAATACACCTTACAGAATGAACACCGTAGAGCTAGAAGAGCTAAAGAAGCAGTAGGAGAAGGGTTTTATACACCCGAGTGCTTCCCCGTGGGGTGATCTAGTCCTCTTTGTTAAGAAGAAGGATGGATCAATGTGCCTCTACATTTATTATAGTGAGCTCAATAAAATCAATATAAAGATCAAGTATCCCCTTCCATGGATAGATGACATGTTCGATCAGCTTTGAGGGGCTAGTTATTTTTCTAAGGTGTACCTTTGGTCGGGATATCACCAACTAAAGGTGAGTAAGGAAGATATTCCCAAGACTGCCTTTCGAATGAGGTATAGACACTATAAGTTCATAGTGATGCCCTTCGGACTCACTAATGATCCAAAAATTTTCATGGATTTAATGAATAGAGTCTTTAGAGATTACCTCGACAAATTTGTGGTGGTATTTATTGATGATATTCTGATATACTCCAAGAGTAAGGAGGAACATGAGGAGAATTTGGAAACTATGTTAAAGACTTTGTGAAGGGATAAGTTGTATGAAAAGTACAGTAAATGTGTGTTCTGGATGGAGGAAGTATCATTCTTGTGGCATGTTATCACCAGGAAAGGGATATCTATGGACCCTTCCAAGACAAAGGAAATTGAAGAGTGGAAGAGGCTAACTTCTGTAATGGAGATCCGCAGCTTTTTATGTCTCGCTGGGTATTATCGACGATTCATGAAGAACTTTTCACGATTGTCAAACCCAATGACCAAGCTGACACAGAAGGGAGTAAAGTTCTTCTGGAAACATGAATGTGAAGACTGTTTCAAGGAGTTGAAAAATAGGCTTATCACTGCGCTGGTACAGACACTCCCTTCAAGTAGAGAACTCTTTGTGGTGTATAGTGATGCTTCTAAGAAAGTCTTAGGCTGTGTGCTAATGTAAAATGATAAATTTATAGCCTATGCCTCAAGGTAGCTGAAAATCCATGAGAAAAACTATCCCACGCATGATTTGGAGTTGGATGCTGTGATCTTTGCGTTGAAAATCTGGCGGCATTATCTCTATGGGAAGAAATGTGAGATATATACTAACCACAAGAGTCTCAAATATATATTCACATAGAAATAGATTAATATGAACCAACGAATATGGATAGATCTCATCAAGGATTATGACTTCTCAATCCACTACCATCCTGGTAAGGCAAACAAGGTGGCAGATGCTCTAAGTAGAAAGGATCCCGTATCTTTATCAATGATGAGAATTGAAAAGGATCCGATCTTCTTAGATTTGAAAATGATGGACATGGGAATCATTAAGGGAGGAATATCATCAATCCTTTCTCAAATTATTGTTCAACCATCCCTCATGGAGAAAATAAAGGTTGCTCAAAGAAAGGATGTAGAAATTTAGAAAAGGGTTGAAGCTGTTAAAAATGGGAAATCCTCCGATTTCAAAATTTATGAGGAAGGAGTTGTAATATTTGGGACACGATTACATGTACCATCTGATCCATAGATAAAGAAGGAGCTATTGAATGATTCACATAGCTCAACCTTCTCTATCCATCTTGGTATTACCAAAATGTACTGTAATCTCCGAGAAAACTTCCGGTGGGATAACATGAAGAAGGATATTGCAGAATATATATCAAGGTGCTTGGTATGTCAGCAAGTTAAAGCTGAGAGAAAAAAGTCCAAAGGTATGATACATCCATTGCCTATACCCATGTGGAAATGGAAAAATGTTACTATGGACTTTGTCACAGGTCTCCCGAAAATGTCGAAGGGAAATAATGCGATATGGGTTGTGGTTGACCAACTCACCAAGACATCCCATTTCATCGTTATTCGGGAATATCTCTCGCTTGAAAAACATACAAAGCTATATGTGAAGGAAGTGGTGATACTACACAGTGTTCCACAATCAATTGTCTCTAACCGTGATCCAAGGTTCACATCTAAATTCTGGAGGAACCTTCAACATTCTTTGAGTACTGAATTAAATTTCAGCATGGCCTATCACCTCCAAACTAATGTCCAGTCTGAAAGAACTATCCAGATGCTTGAAGATATGCTTAGAGCCTACTCTCTAGAATTCAAAGGTGGATGGGATCAACATATCCCATTGGTTGAGTTCTCATACAACAATAGCTTCCACTCAAGTATTCAGATGGATTCATATGAATCTATATATAGAAAGCAGTGTAGAACTCCAACCTGTTGGGATGAAGTTGGAGAAAGAAAGCTACTTGGACCTGATCATGTTCAAGATATGACAGAGAAGGTTCAAGTCATCCAAAAACACATCAAAGCTGCTCAAAGTCGGAAAAAGAGCTATGCTGACAACCGTCGAAGGGACATAGAGTTCGACGTTGGAGACAAAGTCTTCCTTTGAATATCTCCATGGAATAGAGTCATGTGATTCTGAAAGAAAGGGAAGCTAAGCCCAAGGTATATTGGCCCCTTTGATATCCTTGACCGCATTGGAGCCGTGGACTATCGGCTTGCACTTCCACCAAATATGTCTCGAGTTCATGATGTTTTCCACGTATCACTCATGAGAAAGTACATACCTGATCCCTCACATGTACTAAACTCAGAGGTGGTGCAGCTGGAAGATGATCTCTCATACGAGGAGCAGCCAGTAAAGATTCTAGATTGGAGAGATAATGTTCCATGCAACAAGACAACCCATCTTGTTAAAGTGTTGTGGAGGAACCACAAGTTTGAAGAAGCAACATGGGAATTGGAGGAAGCAATGAAGGAAATGTAACCGCACCTGTTTTTGTCTTATTATGTAAAATGAAATTTCGAGGGAAAAATTTCATAAGTGGGGAATAATGTAACGACCCAAAGTTTTCCAATGGAAATTCCCTTCTTATATTTATGTCATAAAATCACATGAAAACACAACATAATGAACTACTAAGTGATAAGTGACCTTTAAACATAATTGTGTCCCTTATGTGTTTGGAATTTTGAAAATATGACATACACGGTTGTGTTCAAGATGTTTTTTGGAGTCTAATAAAACAAAATTAATTTTTGGTGAATAGTAACCTAACCTAATGAATAGTAATATACCCTTATGAATAGTGATATTGAAGTTCCCAATCAGGATCTAAGTATCACTGAGAGGTGGAGGGGGTGAATCAGTGATATCTTTTTCTTTTTAAGTTTCCCTTTTTTTTGAAACAACCTTCGCCTCCTGTTAAAGAGTTTCTTCCCTGCTGAACACAGAAAACCACATGAACAAAAGATTTACAAGGTTCACTACTCAACAAGAGTAGCTACGTCCTTGGTATGGTACGGAAACAATCCAGTACCACACAATCCACTAGAAAACAATCCTTTGATGTGGAATACAACGAGTAGGATATACCCTTACACTCGTGCAGCACTTTAAAAACAATCTAATAGTGCATGTGCTACCTCTTAGCACAAATAGGGTAACACAATGTTTCAGTGCTTCTTTACAATTGAACAGATGTATTCTCTGAAGTACAAATCTTCACTTTCTTACCCAGAAGCCGGTAAGAACCCTCTTACGCAAAACCGAATACGTGCGAAGACCCCAAATGTTTCGCGCAGCCTTTAGGGTGACTTGCGCGCAATTCAAATGACTTGCGCGTAAAAATCCCTTTTGGCACGAAAAACGTTTTCGCGCACCTTTCCTTTTGCGTGCAACCTTTTCTCTTTTCGCGCAACTTCTCAAGTTTTCACGCAGCTATCCTCTTTTCATGCAAACTTCTTTCTTTTCGCGCAACTCACTTAGCGTATAATTTATGCGCACCAGAGCTCGAGATTTCTTCTAAGTGTCGAGCATTGACAACTAACAAGGGTTAGCCTCATATTTATAGGCAGTTTTGAACCCGCGCGAAAAACACTAATCCGCGCGTAAAACCTCCTCCATGCACGTAAAAACTCTTTTATGCAACTTCATATTTCGCACCATGCTTCAAGTTTTCGCGCACCTCATGCCTTTTCCATTTTTCATCCTTCTAAGCATGAAGCACCAATTGCGCGCAAAATTCCGCACCGCGTTCCATATTGCGCGCAAACCCAATCTTTCCTGCAACATCAGATTCCGCGCACTGCTCCAATATTTCGCGCATTTTATGCCTTTGCAAATTTTTGATCTTCTGATCTCTAACCACCATTTTTGCGAAAACTTCATTCCTCAATTTCGCGCACCATGCCAATATTTCGCGCATCCCGCAGATTTTTCGCGCAACCCGCTACTATTTCGCGCATCCCGCAGATATTGCGCGCACCACATTATTTTTGCGCGAAACGTGCCTAAATTTCCGCACACTCCATTCCTTTGTCATTTTTCATCGTTCTGACCTTGAATAACTCTTTTGCACGTAAAAACCATCTTCAATCTTATGCGCAACATCCATTTCCAAGCACATTTCTTCATCTCCTGATTTTCAGGCCCTAAAATTTGGCAAACACTGGAAAACGACGCCACCTTAAACTGTGTTTTTCTGCCATCCCCAGATTGTCTATTGCTTTTCCATTTTATCTCTTTACTGCTTCCCATAACCATTCTTCTGCTCTTATCACGAATCCCACTATCGTGATATTTATCCTTTGATAGATCAGCTTAAGCATCGTCAGAGTTACAATGGGAACTGAATCTTTCCTATCTTCCAGCAGCATCATTCCTTCCAATCAAAACATTATATGACTGGCATCATCATTTCTCCCCCTTTCCTTCATAAGGCTTGCATCACAAGTTCTCCTAACTCATGATTTGTATGAAATACATACCAGCAAAGCATCGTCTGATTTATGATCCTTCTACAAAGTGAATTGATTTATCGCCTTTGACAACAAAATACAACACTCTGCAAAAGCTAACTCTTCAAACTTTCATCTACATTCAACTTGGTCCCAACAGTCTCCCCCTTTGGATTTTGTTGTCAACAAAGATTCATAAATCACTGAATTTTGAAACCTTTTTCAATGGATTACTTATCAACAATTCTAAGCCTACGTGAGCTAACTCATTGTAGGAAACAAGATTTATTGACAGCCAAAACCATGCTGTCCAAAAGCAGTGACTGTAAAATCTCATGAACATACCTCCTCATCCTTCTTCAGAACATCTTGCAATATTTTACTTCAGCATTCTTCACTCTTGCAATAGCATTCTTCACTTATTCAACTTTCCTGTAAAACAACTTTGTTTCCTACAACCACTCCAACAAATAGTTAGAATAGTTCACTCACATACATGTTGAATTCACAGCTTACCCACAACTCTCCCTTAATACATTCTTCCTTATGGATAGATTTATGAAACAATTCTCCCCCTTGACAACACTATCCAAAGCTAAGACGAGAGAGGGGACAGAAACATGTACCTTAACCTTGATGAGAAGGAGGTTGTACACCCATGTTCAACCTCAACTTTGCAAATGGTTCCTTCGGTAACGGTTTTGTAAATATATCAGCAATTTGTTCAGATGTAGGAACATACTCCAGCCTCAGTTCATTCTTTTCAACCTGCTCTTTGATGAAGTGGTACTTTATATCAATGTGTTTTGAACGAGAATGTTGTACTGGATTTCTTGTAAGATTGATTGCACTCTGATTATCACAACCCAAGAGCAATGGTAGCTTTACTTCAACAAGTAGATCTTCCAGCTGAGTCTTCATCCACATTAGTTGAGTTGCAGCTTGAGTAGCAGCAACATACTCAGCCTCAGCTGTGCTAAGAGTTACTGAATTCTGTTTCTTGGTATGCCAACTAACACAACTTTTTCCTAGAAAGAATACTCCACCAGATGTGGATCTTCGATCATCAACATTTCCTGCCCAATCAGCATCAAAATACCCAAATAGATCAATATTTTCAGAGCCGTCATACCAGATTCCAAAGTTTGTTGTGCCTTTGATATATCTGAGAATTCTTTTTCCAGCAATCAAATGTGATTCTTTAGGAGCACTCTGAAATCTTGCACATAAAGTAACAACATAGACGATGTCGGGTCTTGAGGCAGTCAAATATAGCAGACTTCCAATCAGTTTTCGAAACTCTTTCTGATCAACTTCCTTGCCTTCTCCATCTTTAGACAACTTGGTTCCCACTGAAATCGGTGTGGAAACTGGTTTCGAATTTTCCATGCCAAACTTCTTCAGAAGTTCCTTAGCATACTTTTCTTGAGACAGAAAAACATGATTCTTCTTCTGTGAAATTTGTAACCCAAGAAAGTACTTCATTTCACCTAGCATGGACATCTCAAATAACTTCTTCATCTCCTCAGCAAATTTTTCACATGATCTTTCATTATTTCCAGCAAATATAATATCATCGACATAAACAATAACGATCAGTGAAAACTCCTCACATTTCTTGATGTAGAGATTTCTGTCAACTCTCCCTTTCTTAAAGTTCATCTTCTTCAAGAAAGTATCTAATTTTGAATACCATGCTCTCGGAGCCTGTTTTAGCCCATACAGATCCTTCTTCAACCTGCACACATAGCTTTCATCTTTCCCAATAACAAATCCACAAGGTTGATCAATGTAAACTTCCTCGTCAAGATCACCATTCAAAAATGCAGATTTTACATCCATTTGAAAGATTTTGTAACCTCATTGTGCAACAATGGCAAGAAATATTCTGATTGTTTCTAATCGAGCTACTGGAGAAAAGGTTTCATCAAATTCAATGCCTTAAATTTGTGAATACCCTTTGCAGACCAATCTTTCCTTGTTTCTTATTACATTTCCTTCTTCATTCAGCTTGTTTCGAAAAACCCACTTTGTACCAATAATGTTCTTGTTGTCCGGCTTGGGTACAAGTTCCCAAGTATTGTTCTTCTCTACCTGATCAAGCTCTTCATTCATAGCATGAACCCATTCTGGATGCTCAAATGCTTCATTTACATCATTCAGTTCAACTTTCGAATAAAGAGAAGTATGTGATATAGCATTCGTTGTTCTTCTTGTTTGAACCCTCTGATTTTTATCTCCAATAATATTCTGAGCCTCCACTTGTTTCCTCAACCTAGGATGAGTTGTTTGAACTTCATCCTCATCACTTGATATTTCTGAGTCAGATTCCTTTTCTTGAGTAGGATGAACAAATTCTGCAACATTATCAGAATTGTTAACAAAATATTCTCTATCCCGCTCGACTTCCACATCAACATATGACTGCTTTTCTTTCTCAGCACTTTCAACAACTTTTACATCTGAAGAATCAATAATTCTTCCTATTTCTTTGTTGAGGCATCTATATCCTCTTCCTTCTGGAGCATAGCCAAGAAAAATTCCTTCATCTCCTCTTTGCTCGAACTTTCCCAGATTTCCACCTTTCTTCTTTATAATACATGGACTCCCAAAGACTCTCAAGTGTTTCAGAATTGGAGTTTTTCCATAGAACATTTCATATGGAGTCATATCTGAGTTTGGCCTATAGAAACACCGGTTCTGAATATACACAGCAGTGCTCATGGCTTGCCTCCAATAATAATGAGAGAGACTATGTTCAAGTAACATAGTTCTCCCCATTTCCACCAGACTTCGATTCTTTCTTTCAGCCACCCCATTTTGTTGAGGTGTGTATGGTGAACTAAACTCATGCCGAATTCCATGTTTCTCAAGATAACTTTCAAACTCTTCATTCTTATACTCACCACCATTATCAGTTCTCAACTTCTTCACTGAATACTCACATTCTTTCTCTGCTTTCCTTATGAAACTCTTAAACATTGTTAGAGCATCTGACTTATGTCTCATGTACATAACACAAGTAATGCGAGTAAAGTCATCAATGAAAGTAATGAAGTACTTATCTCCATTTGAAGATTGCTTGCTCATTGGCCCACATATATCTGAGTGTATGAGTTCTAAGGGTCTTTTTGAGCGAATTTCAACTCTCTTGTGCATAGAATTAGCAATCTTCCCTTTCTCACAAATAGTGCAGCACCAATCTCTTTCTCTTGATAAATCAGGCATATCCCGAACACTTTCTCGCTTTGAAAACTTGCACATATTTCTCTGACACATATCCCCCAGCCTTTTATGCCATAATTTATTTTCATCCACCACACTCATGTAACAAGAGTTCTGTCCATCCCCAACTTGGAACAAATTCCCTCTTGTACGCTGGCCCCTTGTAACTATGTTTCCATCATTTTCACTTTTTACAACAAATCCATCTTTTCTGAAGATCACTTTGTTGCCCTCATCACAGAGTTGTGACACACTGAGCAGGTTGTGTTTCAGTCCATCAACATATAGTGTTTTTCTGGATTTCATCTCTTCTTTTCCAATGATGTCCGATCCAACACCTTTGATCCTTAGAGATTCATCATTTCCAAATGTCACAGTTACTTCTTTAAAGTCTTTCACATTCTTCAGCAGCTTTAAGTCTCCTGTCATATGAGATGAACATACACTATCAAGAATCCATGGACGTTCTCCTTTGGTAGCCTTCAAAGCTGTTTCAACAACAAGTGCCTTTTGTTCTTCCTTTTCCTTCACTTTCTGTTTTGCTTCTTCCAATTTCCTAGCCAAATCAATGTGTTTTTGCCAGAGAACCATGCATTCTTTCTTTTCAGACTTATCATACTTGTCCCTTTTGTATTTTAAAAACTCTGCCTTCTGAGGATTATTAACAAACTTTTGTTGCTCTGGTAACACACTAAGGCAGCCCTTAGCAAGATGTCCAGGTTGATCACATCTTTCACAATAAGTTTCTAGTGGTTGGAATCTATTCCCAACTTTCACACCAGTCTTCTCAGATATCTTCTGAAACTTATTTGGAGATCTTCTATTTTGAAAGCGTTGACTCCCCCTCAATCCTTGTCCTTCAAAACTTTTGGAATAGTTGTAATGTTGTTGGTTAAACCAACACATACTTTCCATGTGTCTGAATCCACCACAATACCAGCAGTAACCATAGAAAGAATATTTACGTCCGAAACTTTTATACAGAATGGAGTTGTGAACAAGCTTCTCAAAAACCATCATATTTTCATTTGTAACTCTCTTCTTCAGCTCAGATTCAACAGTACCAGAAGTATTAGAATCTTTTCTTGACTCAAGATTTTTATGCACTTCTGATTTTTCTGCATTGCTGATTTTGACCACATACTTTGTCTTTCCAGCCTTGTTCTTATCAGAACCAGTTTTGTCTTTCATTTCAACCTTTGAAGGTAAGTTTTGTAGATCCCTTTTTGGTTCATTCTTACTGGAACATTCCCCTACTTCTAAGATAGAATTTTTGGAACTGATATTCATTTCTTTAGCTTTATGAAGTTTTTGTTGGACAAGTTCCAAATCTTCTTCTTTTGCCTTCAACTTCACTTCAAGATGATCATTACGATTCTTTGTATTCTCAAGAGAATTTTTCAGATCATCAATCTCTTTTTCCATCATGATTTTATCATCTGTAAAACCTTCTTGATTGTTTACTGTGGAATTTTCTTTTATTAACTTGTTGTTTTCTTTCTCAAGTTTTCTGATCTTCCTCAAACATTCCTTCAGCTCTTCTTTCAGATACTGTTCAAGTTGAGTCTCTTCTTCTTCAGTACTACTACTCTCATAATCATCATTATTCAATATTGCAAAAAAGGTACTCTCTCTAGTTTTTTCAGTAGCAGATTTTTCTGATTCAGTCTCGCTATCATCATCTTCCTTATCTTTTGACAAAAAGCTTCTTCTTTTTGATTTAAAGAACTTTTTATTCTGACTTCTACCAGAATATTTATCTTTTCGATCTTGTTTCTTCCATGACCTTCTTGGTCCTCTGTATTCTTCATCACTGACGACATCTTTCCCCTTTTGAGGGCAATTAGCTGCAAAGTGGCCAACTACTCCACATTCAAAACATTTCAAAGGGAGTTTCCCTTTGTATTTCCCTGTGCCTCTTTTAACATTTTTAGAAAACAAGGATAGAATTTCATCAAAATTTTGACATACCTCATTTTCAGAGTTGGATTCAACAGCTTCTTCATTAATAAGAATTTTCTTCGACTTCTCTTTCTTTTCTGCCCTGAAAGACATTTCTCTATCAGTTTTTGCTTTGCTCTTTATGGTCTTCTCTCTTCTCATCTCATAAGTGATGAGAGTACTGTGCAAATCATCAAGAGATAATGTTTCCGGATCTCTGTCTTCTAGTGAAGAAACTTTAGCATCAAATTTGTCAGGCATAATTCTCAGGATCTTTTCAACAACTATATCATATTCTAACATTTCACCAAGACATATGATTGTACTGACAATGTCATTAACTCTGGTAAAGAATTCCCCAACAGATTCAGATTCTCCCATTTTCAAGTCTTCATACTTCAGCCTCCAGATTTGTAGTTTTGCCTTCTTCACTTTTGTATTTCCTTCATAGATATTCATTAGCTTATCCCAGATGCCTTTAGCAGTAGTGACACCTTTCACTCTTAAAAACTCACTCTCAGAAAGTGATGAGAGTAATGCATTTTTAGCTCTTCCATCATTCTCAAGATTCTTCTTATCGACAGGAGTAAGAGGGACCTTGTCATCAATATCAGGAAATCCATCTGTTGTAGTTTCAAGAACTTCATATCCAAGAGACATAAGATACGACATCATTCTGTCCTTCCAGATGTGATAGTTCTTTCCATCGAAGATTGGAATCCCCTTACTGTTCACGCAATTTAGATTTTCCATCACAACTTCTCTTCAAACACTTCAGCAAAGAGTAAACGAAGGCAACCTGCCTCTGATACCAATTGAAGTTCCCAATCAGGATCTAAGTATCACTGAGAGGGGGAGGGGGTGAATCAGTGATATCTTTTTCTTTTTAAGTTTCCCTTTTTTTTTGAAACAACCTTCGCCTCCTGTTAAAGAATTTCTTCCCTGCTGAACACACACAACCACAGGAACACAAGATTTACAAGGTTCACTACTCAACAAGAGTAGCTACGTCCTTGGTATGGTACGGAAACAATCCAGTACCACACAATCCACTAGAAAACAATCCTTTGATGTGGAATACAATGAGTAGGATATACCCTTACACTCGTGCAACAATTTAAAAACAATCTAATAGTGCATGTGCTACCTCTTAGCACAAATAGGGTAATACAATGTTTCAGTGCTTCTTTACAATTGAACAGATGTATTCTCTGAAGTACAAATCTTCACTTTCTTACCCAGAAGCTAGTAATAACCCTCTTACGCAAAACTGAATACGTGTGAAGACCCCAAATGTTTCGCGAAGCCTTTAGGGTGACTTGCGCGCAATTCAAATGACTTGCGCGTAAAAATCCCTTTTGGCGCGAAAAACGTTTTCGTGCACCTTTCCTTTTGCGCGCAACCTTTTCTCTTTTCGCGCAACTTCTCAAGTTTTCGCGCAACTATCCTCTTTTCATGCAAACTTCTTTCTTTTCGCGCAACTCACTTAGAGTATAATTTATGTGCACCAGAGCTCAATATTTCTTCTAAGTTTCGAGCATTGACAACTAACAAGGGTTAGCCTCATATTTATAGGCATTTTTGAACCCGCGCGAAAAACACTAATCCGCGCGTAAAACCTCCTCCATGCGCGTAAAAACTCTTTTATGCAACTTCATATTTCGCGCCATGCTTCAAGTTTTCGCGCACCTCATGCCTTTGCCATTTTTCATCCTTCTAAGCATGAAGCACCAATTGCGCGCAAAATTCCGCACCGCGTTCCATATTGCGCGCAAACCCAATCTTTCCTGCAACATCAGATTTCGCGCACTGCTCCAATATTTCGCGCATTTTATGCCTTTGCCAATTTTTGATCTTCTGATCTCTAACCACCATTTGCGCGAAAACTTCATTCCTCAATTTCGCGCACCATGCCAATATTTCGCGCATCCCGCATATTTTTCGCGCAACCCGCTACTATTTCGCGCATCCCGCAGATATTGCGCGCACCACTTTATTTTTGCGCGAAACGTGCCTAAATTTCCGCGCACTCCATTCCTTTGTCATTTTTCATCATTCTGACCTTGAATAACTCTTTTTCATGTAAAAACAATCTTCAATCTTATGCGCAACATCCATTTCCAAGCACATTTCTTCATCTCCTGATTTTCAGGCCCTAAAATTTGGCAAACACTGGAAAACGACGCCTCCTTAAACTGTGCTTTTCTGCCATCCCCAGATTGTCTATTGCTTTACCATTTTATCTATTTACTGCTTCCCATAACCATTCTTCTGCTCTTATCATGAATCCCACTCTCGTGATATTTATCCTTTGATAGATCAGCTTAAGCATCGTCAGAGTTGCAATGGGAACTGAATCTTTCCTATCTTCCAGCAGCATCATTCCTTCCAATCAAAACATTATATGACTGGCATCATCATTTCTCCCCCTTTCCTTCATAAGGCTTGCATCACAAGTTCTCCTAACTCATGATTTGTATGAAATACATACCAGCAAAGCATCGTCTGATTTATGATCCTTCTACAAAGTGAATTGATTTATCGCCTTTGACAATAAAATACAACACTCTGCAAAAGCTAACTCTTCAAACTTTCATCTTCATTCAACTTGGTCCCAACAGATATTACCCAATGAATAGTAACCTCACCTATGATATTATAAAATTAATATTCAAGTTGGAAGTACAATATACCTATGTTTTAGAATGAGTTAATGCATGTTTTAAATCTGGTTTTGGATAATAAATTATGATTTTAATTAAATATTAAAATAATCATATGTAGAAAATTATTTTTAAAAAATGGACTTCATTTTTGGATTCTACACATTGAAAATGGTTAGGGTGAATTTTTGGGATTTTTCTGAAATACTTGAATTTTTTATGAATAGTAGAATCCGATAATTCACAATAAATGCTAAATATTGGATTAATTGAGTCATCGATGATGTTCTGCTGACGTGATCCCACTTGGTTTGGGATCACATGATAAAATCACTATTCTTGGTAATGGAATACATACTATTCCTTTTCTTGGGAAGAAATAATAAATTAATGATTATTATATTATGAAATCCCTCCTCTCCTCTATTATAAAACCCTCTTTCACTCCCTCTTTTCTCCACTCCTCTCAAGCTCCATTCCTTCTCTAAATTCTGCCCAAATCTCTCCCCAAGGTCCTCCCCCACGTCTAAAATCTCTTAGACTTTTCAAAATACCAAAACCTCTCCCCTTAAGAGGTTCTCAAAGGAGGAAGTCTCAAGAGGTAAATTCCCCTTCCCAAATTTATTCTTTTCTTTTAAGTTCTTTTCTTTTTTATTTTCTTTCCTCACCTCCCTTCACCATAATAGTATGAAAAATCTAGTAAAATACATGTAATGGAATGTATTCATTATATTAGTATATTTCATTATATTCTCCCCTTTCCCCACCCTTTTATTTTAAGGAAATGAAATCACCATTTGAGATGTTCTAATTTAGCACATTCAAGGACAACAGTTTATCAATTTCTATTATTATATTTAATTTTGGTCATGAAACCATTTGTGTTATGGTTTAACCAGATTATTATATATGTAATATATCCTATTTTTGGTTCTGTAATCCTTTGGAACAAATGTAATTAAGTTATAAATCAAAACACATTCTTTGTAATCAAATCCACCGATCTACAAAAACAGTTATCAATATGGTTATATATATATACTAATTATACTTCAGTCTAAGAAACTTAATTAAAACTAAAACCATGTAATATCCTGGATATGAACTAAATAATATAACTTCAATTCTGAAAAACCACTTTCATCTTGCTTATAATCCAAACTTGAATATAAGTGAACCGATCTTTTAAAGCCAAGTAAACAAACGACCCCGAACAATGAAATTGAACCTTATAAATAATCAAATATGATTTGAATGAACTAAAAAGTTTTATAATAAATAAATTACATATATAATAGGTTCTGTAATTATGAATTAATAATCATAATTTGTTTATTCAGGTCATTAATAACAAGTGGAGAACACCACCAGATTTATGGTAAGGGATCCTCCCCTTTCACTCTTAATCAAGATTTTTCTCTATGATATTCATTTTTTGTGTAATAACAAGTGATGGGGTATGTTTATACACCTTACCCATAATGACCCAATGTTTTATAAGTGATTATAATCCCCTTATATCTCTCATCAAGCCCTCTCGGGTACACCCGACACTATGCCGGTAAAATCGTAACGAATTCTACCCAAACCTTCTTCTTTATTTTGGGTTGCCTTATCTTTCTTTCAAAATGGTGTTATCATATATATTTAGGTAAATCCTATGAATTATGGAAAGTTGTAAAATATTCTAATATCAAGACCCTTTCATCACTTTCTTTCGGGGATATACAGTTTTTTGAAAGATTCCCTCCTTAGAACATTCTGACAAGCAAACCTGTTTTAAGGGGACTTCCCAAATTTTTAACCAAATTTAATTTTCACTCTATCCTCTGTTTTAAGATACCATTTCCTTTATAAAATAAGTATTTTTATTATGAAAACATTCTTGGTTCAATTCTGGTTTTATATAAAAGAATCTCCTCTTTTCTATTTGAAAAATCTCTAGAGTGTTTTCTTTAAAACTGCACAAAAATGTTTTAATGCTAATGTTCTAAAATATATTTCTAATATGTTGTCACTTATGTTTGACACAACTTACCATATTATATTCCTATTTTACGATATTAATGTCCATGTATGTTCTAATCCCTTCCTTTCATGGACACTTTCGTGATACGCCCATTGGATATGTTTTATGTCATGATTGTGGTACCCAATTCTTTCCATGGGTACCCTTATGTTTATGTATGGATGATTATGTATGATTATTTATGTGGAAAGATTATTTATGTGGAAAGAATATCCATGAAAATTTTGAGATGGGTGCACCCAGATAGAGCTCCAATGCATTGGGTAAGGTTAAGTCTCATGAGATGCGATGTGAAACAGGATTGGTGTTTAGCCTTGACCTGTACTGAAATGGGAAACGAGATTGGCGGTTAGCCTTGACCCGTACTAAAGATATGATTTATGATTCTGCAACATTTATATGATTCCATGTTTATGTTATCCTATGATTATATTAAATGATTTTATAAGTTTCATGTTTTGTATATCTTTATGTCATTCCTAATAACTCATGTGCTTGAGATGTATCCTTATGTTCATTCCCTTACTGGGCATTTTTGGCTCATCCCTTTGTTCATGTGTTCCCCAGGGTACCCTATACATATGTAAGAGCACAAAGGAAGTTAGAATCTCTTTATGGAGATTAAATAAAGAAGTTTTTTTAGCCCCATGTTTTATATTATATGTACCTAGTCTTCCAAGACACTAGACTTAACGATCCTTGGCTTGTACTCTGAGGATTAATTATGCTTGAAATAATGAAATGTTATATGTAAAAGGCTCAAGTCCCTATAATGACCCACATAATACTTTGGAATCAATTAAGGATTCATAAAAATATCTTAAATCTATAAGAGAGTCCCGAAGTAGGCAATAACTCCCCCCGAAAGGGTGTTATGACCCCGACCTCCCATCCTCTCAACTAATGAGAGTTCTTAAGCATCATAGGTCAAAACACCTAATGAGAACCTTATTTTATAAAGAAGGTCCCCATGGATACAGAACCATTGGGTGTTTCTGATTCCACAAATAAACTAGTTATAAACCGTTCAAAAATTGAAAACTATCACAGGGAGTGGAAATCCATCAGAAGAAAATAACTATGGCCTCTCCTTCACAATATAAAAGGGATATACTAACCAGTTTCCATAAGACCATTCCACTTCCTATATGAATCCCCATTTCCATCCGAAAAAACATGTAATACCATGAATCATTCATACTTATGTTATTTTTAGTTTCAATTTAAACTATTTCATCTAATGGGATTTCACTTGAAAAATACGAAGTGGTAATGAATTTCAAAAATCAGTTGCTTTTCATTGGGTTATAGTACTTATTCATTGTCTTTGATATTCTAAGATTATGTGTGTAATTATTTTTGATTATATTATGTTTTATTTATAATTATTTTATGTATATTTTAATTTGAAACTCATAATTGATTCATTGATTAATTATCACTTCAACGTTAGGATATTTGTAAGGGTTTATTTCACAATATCATTTTTATCAGGAATGTTTATACTTGAATTTCCATTGAAGGGAAATATTTAATAATTATCTATTAAAACATTTAGGTTTATTATCCTATGGTTATTCATGATTTTTTGAATTAATAATACCATTTTTACTCATTGGTACTTAAAATTATTGATATTTCCTTTTAGAAAAATTAGAATTCATTTCTCTCTTCGGTAAAAAATCCATTTTCTTCCAAAATGATGTTTTCTAAGAATGTTATAAAAAATGATTATAAAATTCATCAAAATTATTTATTAAATACATTTTTACACATTTTTAACTATTTTTAAATTTTTAAAGGAATCTTTATGTAGTTTTATAATCAATTATCATTTGAATTTTACCAAAAAAGTGAAAGGAATCATTATTTTAACATGCATTACGAATTCGAAATTTCCAGCCATCAGGACCCATCAAAATTTTAAAGCTTCCATTATAATTCTGAAAGTTTATTTTCAAATAAAATTATTTTCAATATTTTTTGTGTAATATTAGTTTTAAAATGTGATTTTCAAGATGAAAAGAATATTTTACTAAAGAATGATTTTAAAAATATTTTTTATGGTATTTCTATTTTTCAAAGATAACAAAACTTTCTTTTACATATACCCCATAGAGGATATGTTGTATTGATAACATAGTTAATCTTTATATGGATGGTTTATGATCATTTTGACCATAAAAAGTATTTAAATTCATTTTATTGATTCATTTTTGTGGTCATTAGATTTTATTTGAAATATTAACTTTCTTGTGATTGTTGGTCATTAAATTTCCCCTAAATATACATATTATATATCATAGATATACTTATTTCTTAAAATGTATATAATTTCTACATACAGTGTTTTACCTTGAAATATATTTAATTGATTGGGGAAATATTGATAAATATGTATACTTTAATCAATATAGATATTTATTGATAGGGTATATTATTCATGAATTAATTTGATTATTCAATATATAAATATGTCTTTAGACATATATATATGGGTGGGGGCTAGTTATGGGTATCCCCTTGATGCATTAACATTTTTATGAGATGAATCAGTTGTATAGTCTTAGTTAAATTGGTTTTTAGTGTATACTTATCCATCTGTTTTAAATTTTCTTGTAAAAGGTCATGATTGTAGTGGTATCATGTGTATGAGATCATGATGTCCAATAATTAAGTATTTCCTTTACTAAGAATTTAGTTATTATTATCCATGAAATTTTCACAATGATAGTATCTATAGAGGTATTTCATTTTTTGTTTATTTATTAAATGGAATGTGTGATTAGTTATTTACATTTCCATACTGATTATTTTTTATCCAGTTATTATTGTCATATTATTGATTAAATGGAATGAATTTTTGGTTATTTACCTTCCTATATTGGTTCTTCAAGTAAAATTATTTAAATTTAATATGTTTATAATTATTTACGTTTCCATGTTGATTATGATTATTAATTCATGATAGATTTGGTTGTACATAACCATTACTGACAATTTGAGCTCACCCTTATTTTGTTTCCATTTCCCAATAATCTATAAATTATACCATGAATGACATGAAAGGATATTCTAGGGGGAATAATGATATTCTTGAAAATAATTATGTTGTAATTTGTTTTTTAAAATGTAATATGGGAATCATATATATATCTAGTTTACTAGGACTACCAAATTATTTTATCCTTCATGATTTGATCTATTCTACCTTCGATCGATGTATTAATGAAATACACTGACCCCATGTTACTAGAGTTGGGGTCATTATAGTTGGTTTCAGAGGAAGTTTAGTAGAAAACTTGGGAACTAAATTTAGGAAAACATATATTAGGGATTATAACCGTATCATAAAAATTGAGGATACGTATATAATAATATCCTAAAGTTTTGGTAAGAAAGATAATATGTGGTTTTCCCTAGTAGTATATCCATGTTTGAATACTACAAGTAGATGTAGTTCTGGAACAGTTGTACCAAGGGGTAATAACTCTAAAAGGTCAAATTGGTCTTGACCTATTAGTCACATAATATATGAAATGGTCTTTATTGTTCATGTAGTTTGACACTCCCTGGGTATATTCGTTGTATAATTCAAATTTCCTTGATAAACCATTATGATGGATTTGAATAGATAATAAAAATGAATGACATAGGGTAAATATAAGGTGTATTAGATGGAAATGAATGTGTTTAAAAGGATTGGAAAAATGTTTTATATGTGAAAAATAATGACATAAAGTAATAAATTACCGGGAAAAAATGAAGAGTATGATGGAAGTCAATAAATTTCACCCTAGGGCTCCATTTATAGTTTGATGTCTTAAATGTGGGGAACATTAGAATTATTTGAGTCAATTACCTCTTCTAAATGTTAACCCCTAGAACAAGGATGAAATTATGTTAAAATAAAATGGATGAAGTATTTATGTATTAAATTGTAGAAATATTTTTACCAATGGTATTTTAGTGATAATAATTATGAAACATCTAAGAATTGTGTTAAATTTTAGAAATATATATGTCTTCATTAACTTAAGTGTTATGGATATAATCATTAGTTTATTATTTTAAGCTTTATCATATGTTCAATGTCTTAAACAAACCTTTTAAAACTTTGTGAGGTGGAAATATAACAAGATTAAGGATATTTTGGGAAACACATATGGAAATTAAATCGATGGGTTTAATGTATGTTTTAGTAAAAAAGTTATTTAAAGAATAACGCCGTTAATTTTTGTGGGAGTACGTTTAAAGTTATTGGTAACCTTTAAGGTTTATCTTATATTTTTCATTGAAGTAACTATGGGTTATTAAACTTTGGTAATGTTATAGGACATATATTAATATGGTTTTAGAAGAAGGAAAAACTACATACCAGGTGGAAACCAATTGTGCCCGACAAGGCTGTAGGTCTAGAACCCACAATTGAAGGATGATAAAGGTTTAACACCTACCACTAGACTACATGTTTTTTTGGATAATATTTCATTATTTTTAGTTAAATTTTTTACAAATAAATATTAATGATGAACCTGCAGTGTTACTCATTGAGGTTTAGAGATTAATGTATTATATTGAATAAATTGTTCTAACCATATTGTCTTTGGATGCCACTATTTTATAGATCTTACTATTCATTATAAGTGAATTTTAATTCAATAGTCATAAAAAATTCATTTTGGGTATTCATTTTATGATGTAAGTGAGTAATTGGAAATTGTTCGAGGCAAAACTAAAGAATGAAATTGTACATATGAAATATAAACATATAAAATAAGTATATTTAGTTATATTATTAGAAAAAAAGAATTAATTAACATTAGGAAAATTAAATTAATAAAAAGATTGTCCTATTACCTTCATATCCAATTAATCCTATTTCTTTTAAATCATCACAAATTTATGGATTTTTGGTGCTTAACTTTCAATTTATCATTCAATTTATTATGATCAATGGACTCTATCATTCTATATAATTATTTTCACTTTTATTCCATGTCTATATCTTCACATTACAACAATAATATCCTTCTTAGAATCCTAGTTATGTGTTATTCCATATGAAAATTTTACTTACCTTTCTCTCTTATTAAGAGGATATTTTTAACCTTTTTTACAATGTGGGTTTTTAACAAATGAGTTTTCAAATGTCAAACCCTTGATTTCTATGTGCAAGATAAAATTGAGAGGATGAAATTTATTTAAGGAGGAGAGTATGTAACAAACCAAAATTATAAGACAAAAACTTTGATTTAGATAGAATATGAGACATGAAGCACCAATATTAAACAACCCACACAATTTATTTCTTTAAATTTAATCTCTTCGATAGCTTGCAGAACTTGAAACCCTAAGTCTAAATTAACCATAATATAGTATCCATTATAACCTATACATTAATTTTTCATGTATGAATAGTAATAAATAAATTACGAAAATTATGGTTATCTATTTATTATAAATAAAATAATAATAATTAAAAATAAAAAGAAACGTCTTCTAAAAAACTATATCTTTTTCTAAAAGACGGTTTAGTCATGCTTTGTGAATGTCATTTAAAATAAAATTTTAAACCATTTAGAAAATTTATTTGGTAAAATAAACTTATTTTTTTTAAATAATCATGTTAAAATTATCTTGATTCAATTTTTTGATAATTTTATGAAAATATAATTTTTTCGATGAATAATGAAAAATACTGCTCTTTATTAAGAATTTTCATTTATTTTAATGAATGTAAAAACATAAAAATTGTTTTAATATGGTTATAAAAGTAAAATTAGTTAAATTATATAAAAATTTAAATATTTTATTTCATTGGAATCAATTTTATATTTAATGTTTATATTAAAACCCTCTATACGTATGGGAATGTTTTCTTTGAAAACCTGCTTTTTTATTCTATCTATGGGTATAATTTTAAATTGGATTCTAACAATTCTTTGAATATAATTTTAAAAATTTTATTCCATTTTTGGAATTAGAATAATTTATATTTTTGTATAATTTCAACTTAATTTTTGATCATTATGAATAGTAAAAGTAATAAAAATTAATTACCACGGTTAATATAAAAACTGATTTACTAGGAGTTAAAATTAGAAGATAAGGGATAAAATAACCTACCAACTTTTCCAACACCCATTTGATATATATATTTCAACATTATCACCTATAAGTGTAGATAATGATCCATTTTCAATCTTTTATAAGGATAAAAATGTGTGTGAAATTGAATCTTTTAAAACATTTCATTTCTATCCACTCCCCTACTTATAATCGGAAACCCCCTCTCCTCCCCTATTTTCACTTACAAACCCATTTTTATTATAAAATCACTAAAAAAATCACTTACTTACCCCCCTATAAACATCATATATCCCTTTGTTTTATCATAAATCCATCCAAGGAAGGATTTTGGTGCAAACCAAAAGAAGTTCCCTAAAGATTTGGTAATGTTTTTAAACGATAATTTTCATTTTATTTCTTCTTCAACATTCCTCAAATATTATTTAATCATGATAATATAATAACACCATTATATTCCATATAATTAGATGTTATTATGTGAATTTCATAACCTATATCAATCTCCTCTTTCGTCAAATGGGAAATGAAACCGTTGATTATGTGTATGATGGACTACCGCATCACGAATCGATATAATTTGTTTTCCATCATCACCTTTAATGGATGGATATAATGATGGATTTAACACATATATATGAAATTTATAATATTATAATACTTATATAATTATAATATCACATGAAACTTCTTACATTACATGACTTTTGAAATATGATAACATCACTCATGTGTATGGAGGACTACCTCCTCACGAAGAGATGTGATTCATTTTCACTAACGCGTTACATGAAAGGTAATAAAGAATAAATTTAATGAATATATATGAATTATATGAAATTATATTTTTTCTTGAAAATTAATTTGTCACCCTCTTTCTTACCCTTTCATTCATTATGAAATGATCATTGCTCATGCATACATATAACTTACTATCTCCACGAAATGATGCGATTCATTTTCCATGTCCAAACATCAAGAATGATTTTAAAAACATATCTAATAAAAAATGATATTTATAACATTAGAAAATTACTATATACTACATACCTATATCCTATTTTTAAGATCTATAACTTTCATGAAGAAACATACATGATAAATCAAGGCAATTAATACCCAAAACAATAGTAATAATATATGGTTATTAATGAATGGGTGATGAGATGTTATGAAATGATCATATATGATATTATAAATATTAACAATTTTCTTGTATAAGTTAATAAAATTATTAAAACCATTATAGAAGAGGTAAAATAAAGTTCAAAAAAAGGTAGCATGAGGTAGGGGAATTTGTCTCAATTTCTCTTCATTAAGGCATATTTTAATGTTATGCACTTAATTTATTTAATATGGTGCACATGAAACCAATTTTAAATTAAATATCATTTATCCTCATACATAATGGTATTTTAAGTTTTAATTTGAATTATATAATACAAGGGAATTTTATATAAAAATTTGATACTTTTTTTTTCAATTTTCCTTTATTGAGACAAAGTTTATTGTTTTAAACCTAATTTATTTTAAATTATAACACCTAGAGATTTTAATTTTTTTTGATATCATGTATGAAATGAAACACCAATATTATAAGAGAGGATAACACCTGAGACTTTATGAAATATTTGTTTTTAAATAAATTTAATCTTTTTGATAGCTTGGGGAACATGCAACTCCGAGTCAATATGAACCCTGATATAATATACTGTTATAACCTATGTAATGACCCAAACAGTTATAAATAAAATTCCCCTGATGACTTAATTAAATTTATTATTTTGTAATATGGTTATAGAAAACACATAATTATTTGGTTTCATTATATCTTATCATATTTAAAATATTATTAAGAATCATTAACATTGATAATATATCCATTGAACAATGATCACATGATTACTATAAATATATGGTTTTAAAACATTCCATTGATATAAAAAAGGTAGAGATGACCTCAAATAGTAGGATCATACCCTATAAATCCCATTTATCATAGCACCTAAGAGAGATAAAATCACTCGGATTTTCCCTTTACCAAGACCAAGATGAGATCCAACAACTTAAGCATGAGCTAAACTGTTTACAGGGGACATTCATGCTCATCGAGATCATGACCCAAATCATGTATTCCTAACCACCCCATGAAAGTCTCACCATTACACACCTTACTATTAGTGATTTTCATGGTGTATTAAAGGGATATGTATCAAGAACATAATAATAATAATAATATGTATATTTTATTTTAAATAAAATGATGTTCATATTTCTTTCTTATCATTAATTTATAGATAATTTTTATTTTTATACAATAAAACACAAATTATATTTTTAATTACCATTTAATTTCAATTAAGACATTTATATTGATGAATTAATGGACGTTTTGAAATAAATAAAATTTTAATAAAAAATTATTATTAAATAATTTTTATCAAATTCAAATTATCATATAATTTTTATGAAGTCAAATGTAATTTTTATAAGGGTTCGAAAAATTTTATTCTAAAAAAACCAATATTTCTCAATAAATATCGATTCTAAATTTAAAAGTGAAAATTATAATATTTAGAGAATTATTTTGATAAAATGAATTTATTATTTGTAATCATAATGTCTAAATTTACCAATGGTTAATTTTTTACAATTTTTTAGATAATCAAATTTTTGGGTAAAAATTATATACCGTTAAAATATACAGTGTGTATTATGAAATCATAATGAACCAAAAGTGATGTAATGAATACTATAAAGGGTATACACGACCAAATATATGTTTTCCATTAAAAATAATATTATTTTATGTTTACTTAATTAATCTTATAAAGCCATTATAAATATTTCAAAACCATTATTTTATTTTAAGGTTTTAAAACCATTTCTTTAGGAGTTGACTCACTTACACATCATCAAGGGTATACTTTTATTATGTTAGGACCTTGGAATTATAGAATAATGAAGAAAAATACCCTTTTTAAGATTCCATGGACCAAAACCATGGGAAAGTTTGTGGTTTTGGTTATTTTATCATATAGAGTCCAAAACCTATGTTTGAGAAATGATAAAGAATTCAACACTCATTTACTATATAAAACCACACAATATCCCATTTATCGTCACTAAAAATCCTTTAATAATGTTATTACTCTACCCTACCTTCTCTATAGTCATTACAAGGTTCCCCCAAGCTCTCAAGAAGCTCCTCTTAAGCATTTGAAGTCACACTCCCAAGGTAAGGGATCCTTTCCTTATCTTTTTTATTAAAATTTATTTTTTATCTTATGCCTTTTATTTCAAATTAATAATTTTGGGATATATATTTCCATGTCAAAATTACTACCCATTTTATTTTAAATTTTTGATATACCCCTTTCACTCTCATCAACCCATTTTATGAATTTTTATGCGACACTGTTATGTTGTCGAAATGTCACCGTGATTTTCCATGCCAAAACAATTTTGTAGTGAATACCATAACCATTACTATCAAGGGTATTCAAATTTATACAATTGTAATTCTTTAAAATTATATTTAAATGAATTTTTTCCATATTAATTGATCTTGGAATAAAATAGTATAATGAATTAATCAATATTGTATGATCTATGTGGAACACTAAAGCATGTGAATGAAATGAAAGTGACTGGTGTGCCTGGAATTATACAGTACTCCAATGCATTGGGTAATGTTTAGTATCATGAGATGTCATGTTGGGATATGGAGTGAACTTGATTCCTTTATGAGACTTTTTCAATCATTATTTCATAGATATTAGCTTTTACCTATGTTTATGATGTAGTGTTTTATGTTGTTGCCACATTTTCTATGTCGCCCTTATGTTATCATGCTATATCATGACTTATTATTCATTTTTATAATTTTCACAAATTTTATTCTCCATTTATATGCCCATTTTCTAAAATATATTATCTTATTCATGTTATTCCATGTTTATTCCCTTACTAGTATTAATATCTCACCCCATTCTTTTGTATGTCCCTAGGTTATCCCTTATGGTTTTAAGTACGATGCTGTTAAGGATGTTTTCAAAAAAGATAATGTATCACCTATTTTAATTTGTTATGTAATGTACATAATTCACAAATACACTATAATTATCTATATTTTAGGTTTTATTATGTGTAATATTATGTAATAAATGAAACATTCATGTGTAATAAAGAGAAGGGTTGTTATAGTTGGTATCAAAGTAAAAGTTTAGTTATTTTTGGGATTAGGATTATAAAACTCTAGATAAAGCCTTTGGGATAATAATAACTATAAGAAAACATCTGTAAATTTGGTAAGTATATAATAAGTAGTTTATAAACCAAATACATCCTTGTCTAGATACTAAAAGGTGATGTGGCTCTAGAACATATGTATATAGGGGTAAACTCTAAAAACACCGCATTGATATAGACTCGATCAGGAACTGGTGCATGAAAATGGGACTTACTACACACCTAGTTTGACACTCCCGAGTTATATGCTTTGGTAAATTCATAATATCATTACAAACCATTATTAAGGGAACAAAAAATACCCATAAGAGTTTATGTTAGAAAATAAATCATGGATATCATAGATTGAATCCTATAAATTCATAATTTAAGAAAATACATGTAATTTATATATTACCTATTTAACTTCATTTGATTACTATTTATATGTTTAATAGTTTAATAATACTCATCCCTAATTTTTCCTTTATTCGAGCCAATGGTCAGAAATAGGAGGAATCAGGTAGACAATCAATGTGAAGGGAAATATTATAACTCCCCTAACGAGATGCCAAACATGATGGGAAATCAAGTATGGCATCTTGTGATTTTTCCAAGCCACCTATCAAAAATCATAATTAAAAGATGTCACTTTTTGGAATGCCCAAATACATAAAAAAATTTGTAAAATTACATCTCATATAAGTCTATCTGATAATGGTGATAAGGTAAAGAAGACCCAATTTTGTTTATGAAAAAAGTGTGGAAAGAGGCACCAAGGGAAATGTCACAAAGGGACTGGGAGATATTTTACGTGTGGAAAGACAGGGCACAAAGTAGCCAATTTCCATAACAAAATGGATAATGTTATGGATGGAAACAAAGTCCAATATAAATCACTATATATAGTTCTATATCATAAATGTGGAGAAGTCAGTCATTATCTAAGATAATTCTCTATGTTGAAGGCTTCCAAGCATGATGATCATCAACAATCTCCTAGATCAAGGGAACAAGGAAAGTCCTATGATGATATGGACCATTATGATTAATGTATATGTAACCACTACTCTAGTTTAGTGTATTTCATGTTTTATTTAAATTCACACACTATTATCACATATTATATGTTTTTTGTGAATATTGAGTCATCACATGAAATGATTTTATATCAACAGGGAAAACCTCTATGATTATGTATCAGATGTTGAAGTTTGTGAAAATGTTCTTCTTGAAAATAAAATCAGTCTCCCTTTAGTGTAATTTGATGAAATTATGGCTATGGATTTGATTTACCTATACAGAGCTAACATACATTTTCATTATATGGAAATCACTCTCTCGAATGCGAATCATCCTATGATTCTGTACAAATTCAAGGAGATGGATGAATCTTATTTAGTACCAAAATATAAAGCATGGATATTATATCTCTATGAGGAATAATATCTAGCTCAAATGATTGAGTCTAAGGAAAGGATCACCCTTGAAGAAATTCCCCTTGTGAGGGAATACGCTAACATGTTTCCCAAAGTATTTCCCAGTCTTCCTCCTAGACGAAAGTTTGAATTTTCAATCGAGATTATTCTTGGGGAGTTTCCATTATCCAAGAATCCATATATAATGGATATTGCGAAACATTAGGATATGAGGAAACAACTACAGGAGAATCTGGATAAAAGGTTCATATTCCCAAGTGCTTCACCATGGGGTGCACTAGTCCTCTTCATCAAGAAGAAGGATAGTTCAATGTGCCTTTGTAGTGATTATCATGAACTCAACTAGATCATGATAAAGAACAAGTATACTCTACCATGAATTGATGATTTTTTGATTAGATATGTGAAAAAAATACTTCTCTAAGGTGGAAATGCAGTCAGGGTATTACCAAGTTAGGCTAAAGAAGGAGGATATCCCAAAAACTGCTTTTCGTACAAGGTACAGGCACTATGAGTTCATAGTAATGCCATTCGAACTCACCAATTCTATAGGAATATTAATATAATTTATTAATAGAGACTTCAAGATTTTGTAGATATATTTGTGGTATTTTTTATGGATGATATTATAATATACTTAAAAGGAAAGGAGGAACATGAGGAGCATCTAGGCACTGTGCTAAAGACATTATGAATGGAGAAGCTTTATGATAAGTACTACAAATGTGATTTCTAGTAAAAGGAAGTCTCATTATTGGGACATATCATCAAAATAAATGAGATACCCATGGAACATTTAAAAAAAATAAATTAAATAATGGACGAGGAAAACATTTGTGACATATATCTATATTTTCCTTGGTTTACATGGGTACTATCGTCGAATTGTGAGAAATTTCTCACAATTGTCAAACCGTCTAACCAAGTTAAATCCAAAGGGAGTCAATTTTTCTTAGAATGATGAATGTGAAGAGAGATCAAAGGATTTCAAAATTATTCTTATCACTAAACCTATAATCATACTACCCAAAAGTGTAAAACTTTTCATAGTATTCAGTGATGCTTTGATAAAGGGCTTGGGATGTGTGTTAATGAAGAATGACCAAGTAATAGGCTATGATTCAAGGTATTTGGAAGTTCACAAAAAAATACCCAACACATGATTTGGATTTGGCTAAAATGATAATCTATTTGAAAATATAGTGGAATTATCTCTTTGGAGAGAATTATAAAATATATATAGATCACAAAATCCCTAAGTATATATTCACTCAAAAAGAGATAAACATGTGCCAATGAAGATGGTTAGAGCTGATCAAGGAATATTAATTCTCAATCCATTACCATCCTAGGGAAGTGAATAAAGTGTTGGACACTCTATTTAGAGAGGACCCATTAATTTTTTCATTGATGAGAATTTAATAGGATCTTATCTTCTTAGATTTTAAAAGTATGGACATGGGAATCACTAAGAAATGGAAATCATCAATACTTTCACAAATATTTGCTCAACCATCCCTTTTAGGGAGGATAAAGGATTCTCAATGAAATTATGTTGGAATTCAAAATAAAGTTGAAACTATAAGAAAAGGGAAATTCTTAGAGTGCAATGTTAACAAAGAAGGAGTTGTAAGATTTGGGTCACAATTGGGTGTACCAAAAAATCACGAGTTAAAGAAGGATTTTTGGGGGATTCACATATTTTTACCTTCTATATACATCCAAGAAGCATGAAGATGTATCAAGATCTCTGAGATCACTATTGGTGGGACAATAAGAAGATGTAGATCATGAATCATACAACATTATTTCTTGTATGTCATCAAGTGAAGGAAAAAAGGAAAAAATACAAGGGGATGATGCAACCATTACCCATACCTACATGGAAATGGGAAAACATCACCATATAATTTGTAAAGAGTCTTTCGAAGACATCAAGAGGAAATAATTCTATCTAGGTTGTGGTAGATTATCTTACAAAAACTTCATACTTCATTTCGATTCAATAGGACTCCTCACTCGATCATCATGATAGGATATACATTAGAGAAGTGGTGAGGCTTCATGGAACACCATTATCAATAGCATCTTATCGAGATCCAAGATTTACGTACACATTCTAGAAGAGTCTCCAACATGACATAAATAATAAGTTGAACTTCAATATTGTTGAGTCAAAAATGTTTTCCTTATGACTTTTCCATTCCTTCATACTTGGGGGAGATTGTTGAGTCACTAAGGTTATGACTTTACCATTCCTTGTTGTTTTGAAAATCACAAACACCTTATCTCAAAGAAAATCTCTTTTTACCCTATGTTTTATTTCTATAAGGAAAAATTTCCTTTCCCAAGGAAATTTATCCTTACCATGTTTTCATTGTTCATATCATAATATTCTAAGTGTAAAATTTGGTTTGAAACCAAAACCTTAGAAACCCATAATTACCTAGATATGAAGCATTCTATTTTTGGATCTGAATTCTGATTACAAATTCTGGATACGAACTCTTCTGAGTTCTGACTCTGAATTCTGATTACGAATTCTGGTTATGAACTCTTCTGAGTTCTGACTCCGAGTTCTATGAATACATACTCCAAACTCTTATGAGTTCTGACTCCGAATTCTCATTAACTTTGACTTCTAACTTTGTGAGTTATGATTCTGAATTATTGTGAATCCATATTCCAAATTTCTTTGAAATTCAGACTCCTGAATTCTATAGTGTTTAGGTTCTGAATTCCTAGAAAATAGAATCTGAATATCCTTGTATTATAGACTCAGAATTCAATCTTACTAAGACTCCAAACATTCATTTGCTTACATTCTGAATATTGGATTTCTAGTTATGTAACTATAACACCCCGATCCCGCTCTTTCAGACTCGGTGCATGAAAAATACGGCTTAATTTTTTTTTTTATAAAAGTGAATAAACAATTACACAACACTTTTAATGAATCAAGGACCTTTTACCGGTCTAGGTTCTGGAAGATTAAACATAACCATACATTGATCAGAGTTAAATAAAATAAAATAAAATAAAACAACTGTCTACTATGCTTCCGCATGTGCTACAACAAATATGACCAACTCTGGAATTCAAGGCAACATGTGAAAAATATTTCAAAAACGTAGGGTGAGCACAAAAGATGCCTAGTAAGGGGTTTTGAAAAACCTTGATAAATCGGTTTTTAAAAATATACTTTTGATAAAACATTTGAAAAATTCAATTGTAAATACATTAGTAAAACAAGCTTTACAAAATAATGTAATGATTTTGAAAAATAATTATACTTTGAAAACACTTTTAAACTAATCCAGTGATTTTATTTGGAAAATATTAAGCAAAATTCATTAAAACAAAACATCATTTTGAGGCAACTTAATTCATTGAAGGTTTTCTTGGGCCTACCCACTTAGTGAAGGATGTGTTCACTCTCCAATGACCTTCTATTTGTTTTACAACGAACAAGAGCCGATTTTTTTTTGAAAAAGTATAAAGTTTGCTTTATATATATACTAGTATTTCTCACTGGAGTTTTTACCTTTAAACATGTCAATGAATTTAAATAATCATTTCCACTAATATCTATATATATGTATATATATATATAAATGTGGATTTTTATTGAAAAACACTTGTGAGTATTGATTTCCAAAAACTCACATCACTTGGCATGTACATAAACACCCACATACCCAATGATCCATTGATAAAGAATAAAAAGAAAATATCAATGATTTGTTTTCATGATTAAATGACTTAAAAAATTCTTGTAATTCGAAATCATAAAATAATAATGAGCATGCACTGAAGATTATAAATGATATATTTTTAAAATCAACATTTCATTCATGAGTAAAATTATAAATATAAATATGTACAAGACAACTTAAAATTATAACATGTCTATAAACATTTCATCCAATTCCATTAAAATTCATTTCTTTGTAAATTTTATCCAATGTTCATGAGTATGTGTATATAACTATATATGCATATGCATGTATAAATTTTCATGACTAATCATTGATGTATGTCTATATCCTTGATTTTTATATGACTTGAACATGACATGATAAAATTATGATATTCTTAACTTCTATTATAATTTATTTTATATAATTATTAACATAAAAATTATACAAATAAAAAAATATGTGTCTCATAGAATAAATTCATGTCTGAATAAATCTTGATAAATAGAAACAACCCTTAGCAACACTAAGGTGAAATAAAATGAAAATATAACATGGATACATATATAGATATATCCATCTCATGTAATTAAAATGATTCTAAAGAAAATAAATAATAAAAATGTATTCAGAAATAATTTTCTCTTAGCATCAATTTTTTTTTCTTACATATAGAATAATAAGTAATCTCACAAATTTATATTTCGGAAACATGGAATAAAAATATATTCATTACGCAAATACATATAATTAAAATCATTATTTTTAAATAAACTAACTATATCTTACTATTAATAAATAAATTTGGAAATCAAAATAAACTACCCCTTATAGAAAACAAGAAAATAGAATTTATACATTGAAATGAATAAGAAAAATTCCTTTACAGAAATAAAATAGATTAACATAGTGAGTATTTGAAAATAAGTCCCTTACAAGATATTTTCAGACCAAATCCTCCAACTTTTCTTCTTCAGGTTGGTGCCTCAAGAACTCTTATACACATATAATTGGAAATTATACCAAGTGTGAAGAAATACATAGGCTACTACTTTCCTTGCAATCCTCACTTGTATCAGACTCATCATATATCTTATTATCACAGCAGAACTGCTTTATATATAGCAGTTCTTAAGTGGAAAATTAAATTTTAATTTACCACATACTAAAACACAATTGAAAATGAGATCAAATGTAAATTATTCAATGTAAAGTGGATGAATATGACTGTGAAAAAAGATAGGAAAATTAAATGATTCTTCCTTACAAAGCTTTGTAGATGGGAAAGAAAACAAGACGGAGCAACATTAAACCAATAGAATCAATACAATTTTAAATAATGCTGTTTGAAGAAAAATCCAAAACAAAGAATACAGATTCAATCAATTTAATGTGAATTACAAATAATATATAAGGGTTGGGTCAAGATTCACAATAAATCTAGGAAAATTCATTGAAAAATGAGACACAAGCATTAAAATCAACCTTATCGGGTTGTAAAAAATTCAATGAATTGATTAGATGGTAACCGAAGATGAAAAAAATCGATGAATAAAAATGAAGAAATGGACAAGTAAGGTATTTATAAATTAGATTCAATCAAGGGGATAAGTTTTTATTGAAGATTAATATAACAATAACTAATTAAATAATACCTACTTGCAAAACCAGACAACATAAAGAAAATATCAGAAAATCAGAGCCAAAGTTTGATCAGAACTTCACGCAACTCATCAGAATCGAATCGAACATCGAACATGGTTCAATAATCATCCTTACAGCCGCTAGAAACCTTCAGATTCAACATAGATCTTTGTTCAGACTTCCAACAGATGTCGAAACTACTCACCGCCGCACTCGGCCTCGATGAAACCAGCTTCTCCATGCTTGGTTCAGCATTGAGTCGATTCCTCACCTGGTATTCTCGGTCTATGACTCATGGAGACGAAGACAAAGTGAATCCCTCACAAATTCCTTGATTTTCAACCTCACCTCCCCGTGCTACGCCCCCCGATTCAAAACCTTACCCAACTCGGCTTCTCCCTAGTGCGAATCGACAGAACCCTAACCCCCAAAACAAAAAACCCAATTCTTCATTTTTTATTTGTTTTTTTAATTCTATTTCACTAGTTGTATATATATATGTACTAAATATATATAATTTTCATTATAAACAAATAATATTATACTCATTTTTAATTTACTAATTTTATTCCTTTTGTTTCATCCATTTATGTTGATATATATATATATGACTTATTTTCATTTCAAAATTCATATAAATAAATTATTAACTTATAAAAATATATACATGTTGGTCTTAAATGTTATAATTTTATAAAATATTGATTTTCTATAAAAATAATCAATTAAATGTATTCATTATCAAAAATAATACTCATATATTTATATATATATCCTTATAATTAATTTATATGATATTTAAATTATATACATATATTAAAATATAAAGTAATAGGTTATATTTTGATTAAAAACATATTTAAGTATTTAAAATATGTTTAAAACTTTTTTTTATTAAATCATTCCTTCGTTTGTTTTAATTACAAACAAAATACTTTTTTTTAATTTTCTCGGGGTGTTACATTCTCTCCCCCTCAAAGGAATTGCGCCCTTACAATTCTTGCGTCAAACCTAAGAATATTCTGATTTTTCATCTTCGGAATTAAAGAATTTATAATGAGACTTATCTATCAAAAGAAAATACTACCGAGAAGATTTTATTTTATTCAAAATACGACATCTAATATCCAAAGTTGTCTAGACTGTGCCTCTGATACCAATTATAACACCCCGAGCCTGCTCTTCTAGACTCGGTGCTTGAAAAATGCTTTGTAATTTTTTTTATAAAAGTGAATAAACAATTACACAACACTTTTAATGAAATGAGGACATTTTACCGGTCTAGGTTCTGGAAGATTAGACATAACCTTACATTGATCGGAGTTAAATAAAATAAAATAAAGCAACTTTCTACTATGCTTCCCCGTGCACTACAAAAAATATGACCGACTCTGGAATTCAAGGCAACCTGTGAAAAACATTTCAAAAACGTTGGGCGAGCACAAAAGATGCCCAGTAAGGGGTTTTGAAAACCCTTGATAAATTGCTTTTTAAAAATATCATTTCGATAATACATTTGAAAAATTCAATTGTAAATACATTTGTAAAACAACCTTTAAAAAATAATGTAATGCTTTTGAAAAATAATTATACTTTGAAAACACTTTTAAACTAATATAGGGATTTCTTTGGAAAATATTAATCAGACTTCATTAAAAAAACATCATTTTGAGGCAACTTTATTCGTTGAAGGCTGTCTTGGGCCTTCCCACTTAGCGAAGGATGGGTTCACTCCCCAATGACCTTCTATTTTTTTACAACGAACAAGCACCGATATTTTTTTGAAAACGATTAAAGTTTACTTTATATATATATATATATACTATTATTGCTCACTAGAGTTTTTACTTTTAAACATATCAATGCATTTAAACAATCATTTCCACCAATATCTATATATAAGTGTATATATATTTATATGTGGATTTTTATCTAAAAACACTTGTGAGTATTGATTCCAAAAAACTCACATCACTTGGCATGTACATAAACACCAACATACCCAATCTTCCATTGATAAATAATAAAAATAAAATATCAATGATTTTTTTTCATGATTAAATGACATAAATCATTATTGTAATTAAAAATCATAAAATAATAATGATCATGCACCGAAGATTATAAATGATATATTTTTAAAATCAACATTTCATTCATGAGTAAAATTATAAATATAAATGTGTACAAGACAAACTTAAAATTATAACATGACTATAAACATTTCATCCAATCCTATTAAAATTCATTTCTTTTTAAAGTTTATCTAATGTTTATGAGTACGTGTATATACCTTTATATGCATATGCATGTATGAAGTTTCATGAATAATCATCAATATATGGAAATATCCTTGATTTTTATATGACTTGCACATGACATGATAAAATCTTGATATTATTAAGTTATATTATAATTTATTTTAAATAATTATTATCATCAAAATTATACAAATAAATAAATATGTGACTCATAGAATGAATTCATGTCTAAATAAAGCTTGCTAAATAGAAACAACCCTTAACAAGACTAAGGTGAAATAAAATGAAAATATAACTTTGATTCATATATAGATATATCCATCTCTTGTAATTAAAATGATTCTAAAGAAACTAAATAATAAAAATGTATTCAGAAATAATTTTCTCTTAGCATCAAATCTTTTTTTCTTACATATAGAATAATAACTAATCTCACTAATTTATATTTCTGAAACATGGAATAAAAATATATTCATTATGTAAATCTAAATAATTAAAATCATAATTTTTAAATAAACTAACTATATCTCACTATTAATAAAAATATTTGGAAATCAAACAAAACTACCCCCTACAGAAAACAAGAAAATAGAATTTATACGTTGAAATGAATAAGAAAAATTCATTTACAAAAATAAAATAGAATAGTATAGTGAGTATTTGAAAATAAGTCCCTTACATGATATTCGCAGACCAAATCCTTCAACTTTTCTTCTTCAGGTTAGAGCCTCGAGAACTCTTGTACACTTAGAATTGGAAAGTATACTAAGGGGGAAGGAAGACAGAGGCTACTACTTTTCTTGCAAGCCTCACTTGCATCTCACTCATCATAAATCTTATTATCACAGCAGAACTTCTTTATATATAGTAGTTCTCAAGTGGAAAATTAAATTTTAATTTACCACATACTAAAACACATTGAAAATGAAATCAAATGTAAATTATTCAATTTAAAGTGAATGAATATGACCGTGGAAGAAGATAGGAAAATTAAATGATACTTACTTGCAAATCTTTGTAGATGGGAAAGAAAACCAGACAGAGCAACATTAAACCAATAGAATCGATACAATTTTAAATAATGACGTCTGAAGAAAAATAAAAAACAAATAATACTAATTCAATAAATTTGATGTGAATGAAAAATAATATATAAGGGTTGGGACAAGATTCAGAATAAATCTAGGAAAATTTGTTGACAAATGAGACACAAGCATTAAAATCAACCCTATCAGGTTGTATAAAATTCAATTAATTGATTAGATGGTAACCGAAGATGACAAAAATCGATGAATACAAATGAAGAAATGGACAAGAGAGGTATTTATAAATCAGATTAAATCAAGTGGATAAGTTTTTATTGAAGATTCATATTACAAGAACTAATTAAATAATACTTACTTGCAAAACCGGACAACAGAAGGAGAATATCAGAAAATCGGAGCCAAAGTTTGATTGGAACTTCATGCAACTCATGAGACTCGAATCGAAAATTGGAAATGGTTCGATAATCATCATTACTACCACTAGAAACCTTCGGCTTCAATATAGATCTTCATTCGGACTTCCAACATGTCAAAACAACTCACCACTGCACTCAGCCTCGATGAAACCAGTTTCTCTATGCTCGGTTCAGCGTGAAGTCGATTCCTCACCTGGTACTCTCGGTCTGTGACTCATGGAGATAAAGATGAAGTGAAGCCCCCACAAATTATTTGATTTGTGACCTCACCTCCCCGTGATATACCCCTCGATTCAAAACCCTACCCAACTCGACTTCTACCTAGTGCGAATCGACAGAACCCTAACCCCGAAAAAAAACTCGATTCTTCATTTTTTATTTGTTTTTTTAATTCTATTTCACCAGTTATATATTATATATATACTAAATATATATAATGTTCAATATAAAGAAATAATATTATACTTAGATTTAATTTACTATTATTTATTCATTTTGTTTCATCCATTTATGTTGATATATATATATATATGACTTATTTTCATGTCAAAATTCATATAAAAAAAATTATTAACTTAGAAAAATATATACATGTTGGTCTTAAATGTTATAATTTTATAAAATATTAATTTTATTTAAAAATAATCAATTAAATGTATTTATTATCAAAAATAATACTCATATATATATATATATATATCCTTGTAATCAATTTATATGATATTTGAATTATATACATATATTAAAATATAAAGTAATAGGTTATACTTTAATTCAAAACATATTTTATGTATTGAAAATATGTTTAATTTTTTTTATTAAATCATTCCTTCGTTTGTTTTAATTATAAACAAAAAACTTTTTTTTAATTTTCTCGGGGTGTTACAGTAACCATATTTTTGCTAACACTTGTTTTGTTATAAAACGATGTCGTGCTTTCAGTTACTAGATAACCGTTGTTTGAGTGACACGTGTACAGGTCCCTCCGAAATTCAAGGAAAAATATGACCGTTGGAGGAGAGAGCCTACCATTGAATCCGTGTCTATAAATAAGAGCTCATTTGAAGGAGCTCAGAAATTTTGGACAACTTTTGATCTGAAGTGATTTGTAGAGAGAGATACTCTCATGCTTAGTTTGTATTGAACATATGGTTCAGATTTGCTTTGTGCGACTCCGATTGTTGCTGTGTATAATCGAGGACTTCTGGGGATAGGAAGATAGAGGTTCCGACTACATTGAAGTTGAGGGATTCCTTGCTGAGGAAGAAAGAGGTGCTGACTACCTTGAAGTTGAGGGCTTGTGAGGATAACAAGATAGAATCTGATCTTCATATTGAGGGCTTACCCTGGAGTGGGTAAAACAGACTTTCTTGAAAGTATAAATCAAGGTACCTTTATCCAAAGTTGTTGGATACCCTTCTCTTTGGGTTAACAGATTTACTACATGTTACTTATTTTGTTATAAGTTTTCTGCTAAATTTGTATTGTTGAGAAAAGTATAACTTTCTTATACTTCCTTATACTTTTACTCTGATTTAGTTAGATTCTATAGGATTTAAGTTAGAATCTTCATCATTGTAAAAATTCATTAAGTTTCATTTCCATAATCACTTTTCCAGAATTTCTTTCTTAGAATCATATTCCCTGAATCAAGAAAGTGTGTAGAACTTAGAGGTTTTGTGAATTACCTTGTTTAACCTTGGTAAACATAACCATCTTTAAAAGTTCTAAGGAATTTTTAAAAGTATACAATTCACCCCACTCTTTTTTTAGAATCTTTAAATACTTTACTCAGTATCTCGTTTATTTCGATCCTACATTTGGTATTATAGAGTATATCATACTCACATACCATCTCAACAATTGGTATCAGAGGATTGGTGACTTTATACCCTGTACCAATTCAAAAATTGGTATTAGAGTAGGTATCTTAAATGCTTATAATCATGTATAAGTTTCTCTTGCTCAAGTTTTCATTATTTTATATTTTTCTTTTCTTCGAAATATTTTTCTTAAATCCAAACTTTTCCTATTAACAAGTTTGTTTGGAATGATTTTTCTATAATATGGCATAAATCAATGTTGGTTCCATAGACAATCTCAATCCAACTAGACCACCTATCTTTGATGGAAATGATTACGAATACTGAAGAGATCGCATGAAGACATTCATTATCAATACTGGTGTTGATAATTTGGTTATGCTTACTGGAGGATTCAAAATACCTAATAAAGAAGTTAGTACCTTTACCAATCAAGAAAAGAATGAATATCAACTGAATTATAAGGTATGCGATACTTTACTTTACCCCATGACTAGAAATATATATAGCCAAATTTCATCTTGTGAAGTAGAAAATTGTAAATGGAAGAAAATTTAAGTTACTCACTTTGGAACTTCCAAAGTTATTGAAACAAGAAGATCCATGCTTAGAGCTGAATATCATGGTTTTAACTTTCCTTATGGAGAACCCATATGTAAAGTGAAACAAATATTCATGACTATTGTGAATAGTTTACAATCCATGGGTGATAAAGGATTAGATGATGAATCTATTGTTGGTAAGATCACAGACATCATGCCCAATGAGTGAGAATCCAAGAGGACAACTATAGATGAGAACAGAAAGGTTACTCATATTTCCTTAGATGAACTGTTTGGAACTATTCTTCAACACAAGACTAGAATGAAGAGAGATACTGATAATGTTAAGAAGAAGAATGGGAATACCAGTGTTTCTTTTACTACTACTGCAAATCATATGAAATCTAAGACTCCAGATAGAGTTACCAGATCTAAGTATAAGAAAGTTGTTATCCAATCCGAACCTAGTGGAAGTGAATCCTCAGAGAATGAGTTAGAAAATATTGCTCAAAGGATGAACAAGATAGCTAGACAGAGGAATTTTCAATCTAGATATAAGAATAAGGAAAGGAAAGAAAATAAATATTTAGAAGTCACATGTTATGAATGCAAGAGAGCTGGGCATATAAGACCTGATTGTCCAATGCTTAAGAGAAAAGAAAGAAAGGAAATGAATTCTGAGAGAAACATAAAGTATTACAAGGCTAAAGCTAATAAAGTCTTGAAAGCTAATGACTCTTGGAGTGCCAGTGGTGGTGACTTTTCAGATGAATCTTCAGATTACGAATCTTCTGGATAGAAGAATCTTAGTCTAATAGCCAGAATACTTATTGAAAATAATGGCTTAATGGATAAGGTACACAATGATGAGTCAATGACCAATGTTTCTTTAAATAAAAATTATAGTAATGATAAATATTATAACTCTTCGGATGAATAATATTCTTCTGATAAAGATAATACATTACCTTCCTATGAAGAAGTTTCTTGGTTTTCCAAACTCCTTGATATTGAGAATTCAAAACTCATGAAAAAACTTGTTAAGGAAAAATCTAGGAATACTATTCTTACTAAGGAAATATCAGATCTTTCTAAATATCTTGATAAGAAAATTGTTGATTTGGAAAGTATTTCAAAAAATCTTGAGGAAGTAAATTTTGAGAAAAATAAACTTTTTAAAGATCTAGAAAACGTAATTTCTAAGAAAAATGTTTTCGAGCCTAGCTCTAGTTCAAAATAAAATGTTTTAGAAGACAAGAACTTGGTTATCAAACTGAAATCCGAAATATTTTCCTTGAGGAAGTGTTTTTCAAACTTTACCTTAGGTAAAGAAAATTTTGATAAAATGTATTCTCAAATCTAACCTCTAAGGAATAGTTTTGGTTTTCGTTATACTGGTTCTAAACCAATTTTTAGTAACAATTATTTTGTTCCTCAAAGTGCTCCATTCTATACTAAGTGTCAGTGTGGTGGACACTGGGTAAAAAAATGTTCTTTAAACAAAACCCAGTCTTCAGGATTTCATAAAACCTATATTTCTAAAAAGATGTGGGTTCCTAAAATTTTACTTTCTGAGATTTTCGGATCCAAGCAAGTTTGTATTCCGAAAACCTATATTTTTCTTATTTTTAGGAAAATAGAGAAGGTACCAACAACAATACATGGTACATAGATTGTGGATTTTCCTGGCATATGACTGGTAATAAAAACTATTTTGAAAATATTATTAAGATGAAAGGAGGAAAAGTAACTTTCAGAGATAGTGGTCAGGGAGAAATTATTGGTAGGTAACATCGTTCTTCTTGGAAAAACTTTGATTTCAAATGTTTTATTTGTTAAGGGTCTTAAGAACAAACTCATTAGCATAAAAAAAATTTGTGATAAAGGTTATCTTGTGAATTTTAGTAATGATAAGTTCTTAGTACACAATTACAAGAAATATAGATATTAGGCATCACTTTCTTAGGGATTAGACACAAAAAGGAGATATAATTCTTCAATTTATCGGAACGCAAGATCAACTTGCTGATATTTTCACAAAATCTTTACCCCCCGATAGATTGGAATACATTAAATAGAAGTTAGGAATGATAACCATAATGTAATCTTCCTCATTAACTTCCCGTTGAACCAATCTCCTTACAATAATAAACTCTTTTTAACAGGGGGAGTACATTTATTTGATAGTTTTTTACATGTTTTTTTCAATGAAGTTTTTCATATTTTTCGTAATGAATTTTTTCATATTTTTTGTAATGAAGTTTTTCATATTTTTCATAATGAAGTTTTTCATATTTTTCGTAATGAGGTTTTTCATATTTTTTTCATAATGATTTTCTTTATTTTTCATAATGAAGTTTGTTTTATGATTTTCGTAAAAAAGTTTTTTTATATTTTTTATAATGAAGTTTTTCATATTTTTCGTAATTAAGATTTTTGTAATGATGTTTTTTGTAATGAAGATCTGTGTACTCATTTTTTTCACACTCATGTTTTTTTTCAGAATCTAAAGTCCTCAAGAAGAAGTTTCCTCAATATGAATAATTATCCTACTAATCCAAAAGGTATGACTCTTTCTTGAGTTTTCGTAATCAACTTTTACTTGCTGGTTGTTTATTTTGTTTTTTAAAATTTCTCGGATTCCAGTTTTCTTAAATATGAATGTTTTATTTAAAAAACCTCAAAAGATCAGATCCTAGAAAATATTCCTTAGGGATTTCATTTCAACTGTCATATCTGATCAGAAGAATTATTATCCATTGTATTGAGATGGGAAGATGAACCGTCGCATCAACACCTATAAAAAGGGGACCCCTGATGGTTGTCCCACATCGGTTTTTAATCTTTTGCATGTTGAAGCTCTGCCCACTTCAAAAACCCATTCCAAATTTTCAAAGAATTCTCAATTCCAAATGTCTGGTGAAGTTCCTTCTCAAGATATGTCTACTGTAAAGCCGATTTCGGAGTGGAAAGTATACAGGGAGAGGTTGGTACATCCGAACTTCTTCGACAAGTGTGATTCTATTATTTCAAAGAATATTAAGCTTAATAGATAGAAAAGTGTTTGTATATCAAAGCCAGGAGCTCAAGATGTTGTGAATCCAGATCTGCTGATAGAATTTTATGAATCAGTTTTATTTTTCAAGGAAGATGGCAGAGAAATATTTTCCTTCAAAAGCTATGAAAAAACATATGCACTTTCATACACCAAGGCTTCTAGCTTGGTAGGGCTGTCTTATGAAGGAGAATCCGAGTTTTATTACCACAAATTACCAGATGTACAAGGAACTCTTATGAAGGTAAAATATATGGAGTGTCTTGGACTTACAGATGTCAAGACCACAAAGATTTCTCACTTTTCTACCAATAATCGGATCCTTGAGTTATGGGTTCAGGGTTTTATCGTACCGAGAAAGGGTGATAAGGACACTCTGAAGAAAAGTAACATGTATATCTTAGTTTTTTTTGATAAATCTAAGAAAGATAAATCTGATGAAACATATTCTCATTACGATAGAGAATATCAAGAATGGGAATTTGAGAGCACAAATAATCATGTATCCTGCCCTACTCTCTATATTGATTGTTTGGTGTCTTGAGACCTTCAAAATTCTTTGCAGTTCCAAGACGAGGAATTGCAAAGTTATGTTAGTTAGTGATGACACTTTGAAAAGAATGAATGTATGATTTTCTAAAGATTCTGGAGAGTTTTATGATCTACTAGTGGAAGAGGAATAATCCATTTTGAAAAATGTAGAAGAGACTAAACCGTTGAAGTAGGATGGAAAGCAAAGAAAATTGAAGGAAGTAGAATATGGAGGTGAAACCCCTAAAGCTAATGAAGCTCAAACTTCACCTCCAAAGCCCAAGAAAACAGAAAGCCTATTTAGATGAGGTGGTTGCCAAGTGGAGGGAGGATAAAAAGAATCGGAAGGAAGGAGAACCACAGTTTGGTCTTGATCCTTCTAAGGCCAAAGATCTAAAATAGAAGACTGCTGAAGAGCTTGAGAAGCAATACAAAGAGATGAAGCTTAAGAATTAAATGTCTAAGGGAAAAATTTTCTAATATATTCTGAGGGACACTGAAATTGCATCTGAAAACATTCCTATACTGAAAACTTTCTTAGTAGAATAATTACCTGAGACTTCGGGGAAGAAGTACATGACTCTGAAAAAAGCCCAAGAGAAGGATATTGAAATGTAAGCTGTGGAAGAAGTACAAGAAGTTGAAAGCAGTGATGATATAGCTGATCTGATAAAGAATGTTGAAGACCTTCATGAGTAGGAAAATCCATCTGAAAAATTATCAATCCAGTCTTCTCAAGCCGGATCTTCAAAACTTGATACTCCTTGAATTGATGAGAAGGATGAAGAGGAAGTGAACAAGTTATCTGAGGAAGAGGGTCATAATAATTAATTCATTCTCCCTGAAGATGTTGAGGTAGGATCCGAGAAAGAAAAAATTGATGAAGATAAGATTGTTCAGTTTTCTGAAAGCGAGCATGAGTATCCAGATGAGGAAGCTGTTCCAAAAATTGACAAGGGGAAAAAAGTGGTTGATGATACACCTACAAGAACAATTTTAAGGAAGAAGGAAGCTGGTGGATCTTATAAAAGGAAGCTGGTTGAGCTAGAGGAAGAACCATCACCAAGCAAAGTGTCAGATTCAGAATCATCAGCTCTGAGATGTGATTTTGTAATTAAATCTCTAAAGAAGCTTGTTGACACAATTCTGATCTTTCCAACCATTGACTCCAGATGTTAGATGCTTCAACATATCATGAATTAGAAATCACATTCTATATCCATGGTGATAGATAGGTGTGTAAATATTGAAGTTGATCACAAGAATTTCTTTATCAACTATGAATCCCACAAAAAATCTTGCAAGAAAATGGTCAGTTAGTCAAAGAATATAGTTGAAGATTTGAGAGAGCTTGATGACTTTCAGGAGGATGTTAAGAAATCATTTGATACTGAAGATAGAAAAATCAAGGATCTCACAAATAGCTTTGAGTAAAAGCTAACTCTTGAGTAGAATACTCGGATTCAGGATGTCAAAGATCTGAATGGGAAGTTGAATTATGTTTTCCAAAGTTGGAAAATAGAAAGGGATCTCCGGATCAAGATTGAAGAGAAGTTAGTGAAGCAAGATGACATATTGAAGGTTCATGTAGAGACTTTGATGGATCAAGATGATAGGATTAAAGCCTTATAGAAGGAAGTAGAAGAAGATCACAAGGAGCTAAAGATGCTGAAAACCATAGTAAAGAAGTTGATACCCAAGGAGAAAGAAGGAAAATAGCTCAATCCAATATTTTGTTGTATTTTTCCCATGTAAAAATTCTTCCAATCTGAATGAAATTGTTGGTTGCTCATTTTTTCTAGGATGTTTGTAGTAATATTTTAGGTACCATATTTTTTTCATTCCCTCAAACTACTTTTGAAAATCAAAAAGGGAGAGAAGGAAAAATAATTCTAAGTAAAGAAGAAATTTCCCTAGGTAAGGGAGAGTTTATCTAAGGGGGAGTTTTCATTACAGAGATTTCTGTACTCAAGATAATGAAATTCTCATTCCAAAAATCTATAATATGATCCTTAGTGTTCCAAAGACTAAGGGAGAGTTAGTCGTATTCATATTTTCCAATGTATAAATGGATATAGGTTTTATTTAAAAATCTAGAAAAATATTTCTAAGTCCTTATAGGATGTTTGTTCTTTCCAAAAAGGGGGAGATTATTGAGTCAATAAGGTTTTCCTTATGACTTTTACATTCCTTTATACTTGGGGGAGATTGTTGAGTCATTAAGCTTTCCTTATGACTTTACTATTCCTTATTGTTTTGAAAATCACAAACACCTTATCTCAAGGAAAATCTCTTTTTACCCTATGTTTTATTTATATAAGGAAAAATTTCCTTTCCCAAGGAAATTTATCCTTACCATGTTTTCATTATTCATATCGTAATTTTCTACGTGTAAAATTTAGTTTGAAACCAAAACCTTGGAATCCCATAATTACCTAGATATGAAGCATTCTGTTTTAGGATCCGAATTCTGATTACGAATTTTGGATATAAACTCTTCTGAGTTCTGACTCCGAATTCTGATTACAAATTCTGGTTACGAACTCTTCTAAGTTCTGAATCCAAGTTATCTGAATACAAAATCTGAACTTTTATGATTTCGGATTCAAAATTATCATAAACTTTGAATCCTAACTTTGTGAGTTTTGGTTCCAAATTCTTGTGAATATAGATTCTTAATTTCCTTGAAATTTAGACTCCAGAATTCTATAGAGTTCAGGTTCCAAATTCCTAGAAAACAGAATCCGAATATCCTTGTATTATAGACTCCGAATTCAATTTTGGTTAGACTCCAAACTTTCATTTTCTAACATTCCTAATATTGGATTTCTAGTTATGTAACCATATTTTTTAACACTTGTTTTTTATAAAACGATGTCATGCTTTCAGTTACTAACTAATCATTTTTTGAGTGACATGTGTACAGGTCCCTCTGAAATTAAAGGAAAAATATGGCCGTTGGAGGAGGGATCCGACCGTTGAACCCATGCCTATAAATAGGATCTCATTTGAAAGAGCTTAGAACTTTTGGAAAACTTTTGATCTGAAGTGATTTTTAGAGAGAGATACTCTCATGCTTAGTGCGTACTAAACTTCTTGTTCATATTTTCTTTGTGTGTCTCCGATTGTTTCTATGTACAATCGAGGGATTCCGGGGATAGGAAGACAGAGGTGCCGACTACCTTGAAGTTGAGGGATTCCTTACTGAGAAAGACAGAGGTTCTCACTACCTTGAAGTTGAGTGCTTATGAGGATAGAAAAACAGACTTTTATATTTGTATCGAGGGATTACCCTTGTGTGGGTAAGACAAACTTTCTTGAAAGTATAAATCAAGGGACCTTTATCCAAGGTTGTTGGATACCCTTCTCTTTAGGTTAAAAGATTTACTGCCTGTTACTTATTTTGTTACACGTTTTCCACAACATTTTTATTGTTGAGGAAAGTATTACTTTATTATACTTCCTTATACTTGTACTATGATTTAGTTAGATTCTATACGCTTTAAGGTAGAATCTTCATCATTGTAAACTTTTATTAAGTTTCATTTCCAGAATCAATTTTCCAGAATTTATTTCTCAGAATCATATTTCCTAAATCAAGAAAGTGTATAGAACTTAGAGGTTTTGTGAATTACCTTGTTTAACCTTGTAAAACATAACCATCTTTAAAAGTTCCAAAGGAATTTTTAAAAGTATACAATTCATCCCCTCTTATTTTTTGAGCATATTTAGATACTTTATTCAGTATCTCATTTATTTAGATCCTATATTTGGTATTATAGAGTATATCATACTCACATTCCATCTCAACAAATATTACTTATCACCCTCAAACTGATGGCCAATCTGAGTGGAATATCCAAACACTTAATGAAATGTTGATAGAATGATCAATTTAATACAAATGAGGATGAGACCAACATCTTCCATTGGTCGAGTTCTCATATAATAACAGTTCCACCCAATCATCCAAATGGCTCTGTATAAATACCTCTATGGGAAGAGGTTTATAACACCTGCATGTTGGGATATAGTTGGTGAACACAAACTAGTATGTTTTAAAATGGTCATGGAAATGGTAAAAAAGGTCAAGAACATTCAACAACACATCAAGGATCCCTAGAGTTAACAAAATAGATATGTTGAGAATCATCAATGAGACCTAGATTTTAATATTGGAGACATGGTATTCCTCTAAATATCTACATGGGAGAAGGTCAGGAGATTTGGGAAGTAAGGAAAGCATAGTTCAAGATATATCGGTCCCTTTGAGATCCTTGACTGTATTGGAGTAGTGGACTATTGACTAGAAATACCACCTAACCCATCTCAAGTATATGATGTATTCTCTGTATCCCACTTGAGGATGTACATACCAAAACCCTCACATGTACTCAATCTATAGGTGGTATCATTCGAGAATGATATTTTTTTATGAATAGAAGCCAGTGAAAATCATAGATAATATAGAAAACGTTCTACAAAATAAGATAATTCCCCTGGTTAAAGTGTTCTGAAGAGACCACAAGTTTGAAGAAGCTAAGTGGGGACCAAGGTAGGTGATGAAACATAATTACCCTCATCTATTTTTTTGGGAAATTAAAATTTTGATAGATAAATTTCTAAAGGGGAGAAGATTGTAATGACCTAAACAATTATAAATAAAATTCTCTTTATGATTTAATTAAATCATTTATTATGTAATATGGTTATAGAAAACACATTATTGTATTTGGATTCATTATATCATATTAGATTCAAAATATAATTAAGAATTATTACCATTGATAATATAACCATTGAACAATGATCACATAATTAGTATAAATATAGGGTTTTAACAATTCCTATTGACATAGATAAAGGAAGTGATGGCCTCAACTAGTAGGATCATATCCTATGAGTCCCATTTATCAAATATTATGCGGGACATAAAATCACTGAGATTTTACCTTGACCATGTTCTTGCTGAGATCTAATAACTTAAGCATGAGAGAAACCATTTACGGGCGAAGTTCAAACTAATCGATATCACAACCCAAAACATGTTCGCTAAACCAACCCATGAAAGTATCACCATCACATACCTTACCCTTAGGGAGTTTTCTGGTGTATTAAAGGGATATATATCAATACCATAATAATATGAATATGTATATTTTATTTTAAATAGAATAATGTTCATATTTTCTTCTTATCATTACTTTATAAATGATTTTGATTTTAATACAATAAAACAAAAATTGTATTTTTAATTAGTATTCAATTTCAATTAAGACTTTTATTTTAATGAATTAATATATTTTTTGAAATAAATAAAATTTAAATAAAATATTATTATTAAATAATTTTTATTAAATATAAATGATCATATAATTTTTATGAAGTCAAATGTAATTTTTATAAGGGTTCGAAAACTGTTATTGTCAAAAAACCCAACATTTCTAAAAAAATATTGATTATTATTTTAAAAGTAAATATATATATATATTTATAAATGTTTTTGGATAAAATGAATATTATTTTTGGAATCAGAACATTGAAATTATTTGATGGTGATTTTTTCATAATTTTCTGAGACAGTCAAATTTTTGGGTAAAAATTAAATATAGTATAAATATACGATGTGTATTATGACATCATAATGACCCAAAAGTGATGTAATAATTAATATAAAGGGTATAAAATTCAAAATATATGTTTTAAATTTAAAATAATGTGATTTTAGGTCTTTTTTATTAATTTTATAAAGCCTTTATGAATCTTAAAAAACCATTAATATATTTTAATGTTTTAATATCATTTCTTTAGAAGTATGAATAACTTAAACATCAAAAAGGGTATTATTTTATTAATTTCATCCCTTGGACTTATAAAATAATTAAAAACACTCCCCTTTGGTAGAAACCAAGGTCAAAAACCATGAGAAGGTTTTTGGTTTTGGTTATTTTATTAAATAGAGTCCGAAACCTATGTTTAAGAAATGGTAAAGAATTACCAACTCATTTACTATATAAAACCACCCAATATCACATTTATCTTCACTAAAAATCATTGTATAACTTCATTAATGAGGTATACCCTCTATATAGTCCTCACAAGGTTACCCCAAGATCTCAAGAACCCCCTCCCAAGCATTTGAAGGCACACTCTTAAGGCAAGGGATCCTATCCCTCTCTTATTTATTAAAGATTCTTTTTTATCTTATGAATTATATTTATAATTCCTAATATTATGATATGTATTTAAATTTCCCTAGTACTTACCATTTTATGTCCAAATTATTATATTCCTTTTTATCTCTCATCAACCCATTTTATGAAATTTTAAGCGATGCCGTTATGCAGCCAAAATTTCACCTTGATTTTCCATTCCAAAACAATTATGTAGTCAATACAATACAAATATACTATTAAGGGTATTCAAATTTATAAAATTATATTTATTTTATTTTATAATTTCATGTATGTATACCACACTGCTTGACTGTGGAATAAAATATGACGATGAAGGAATCCATGTTGTATGATCTATGTGAACACTTAAGCATGAGAATGAAATAAAAGTGATGGGTGCACCCAAAATTATGTAGCAGTACAATTAATTGGGTAATGTTTAGTCTCATGAGATGTCATGTTGGTACATGGAGTGAAACCAATTCCTTTATGGGACTTTTTCCATCATGATATCTTAGAAGTCAGCCTTGACCTATGTTTATGATGCAGTGTTTTATATTGTTGCCACATTTTTAATGTTTCCCTTATGTTTTCATTATATATCATGTCTTATTATTCATGTTCATGATTCTCATACATTTTATTCCCCATTTACATTTCCATTCTCTAACATGTATTGTCCTCTTCATGTTATGCCATGTTTATTCCCTTAATGGGATTTATAGCTCAACCATTTCTTATGTATGTCTCAAGGATATCTATTGCTATTTTAAGTATGAGGATGCTAAATAAAATTTAAATAAATACGATGTATTACCTATTTTAATTTTTTATGTAATTTACCTAATTCCAAAATACAATATACCTCTCTATCCTCTAGGTTGTATTATGTGTAATATTATGTAATAAATGAAGTATTAATGTCTAATAAAGAGAATGGTTGTCATAGCCTAGCCATTAAGTTAGAGGGTTTAAATATTACTAAATAAAATATGAAAATTATGGTTAATTATTTGTTATAAATAAAATAAGAATCATTTAAAATAAAAAAATGTTTTTTGAAAACCTGTATTTTTTCTAAAAGACGATTTAGTTGGGATATTCATACATAGTTTAAAATTATTGTTGACCAAATTTATAAAATTTATTTTAAAAAATATATTTAATTTTTTAATCATAATATCAAAATTATATTAGGGTGAATTTTTTAAATTTTTCTGAAATGTTTCATTCTTTGACGAATAGTGAAAAATACTAAATTTTAATTGAAGATTGCATTCTAGTTTAAATTATTTACAAAGATAAATTATATTATGAATTTTTTTTAAAGTAATATCAGTTAAATAATAAATATATTAATATATTTTATTTCATTGGAATCATTTTCATATTGAATTTAGATATAAAAACTTTGTAAACTTTTGAACATTTTCTCTTTGAAAACCAGCTTTCTCGTCACGTCTTTGAGATTAATTTTAAATTAACTTTTGCTGCATTGGTGAATGGAATTTGGAAAAATGGATTCCGTATTTGGAATAATAATAATTTATATTTTATAATAAGGTCAAATTAATTTTGAACAAAATTAATAATAAAAATAGTAAAAATTATTTAACACGATTACGGTAAAAATGGATTTACTGGGTAGTTAAACTAGAATGATATGTGTTAAAATAACCTAAAAACTTGTATAAAATATTATTTATGGACATATATTGACACTATAATGTATAATACTCTAAAATAATCACTTTTTCACCCTTGGGGAATGTGAAAAACATGGGTACACCTTTTTCTTTGAAAAATGTAGAAGTGTACCACTCAGCTCACTTATAAAAGGCCACCCACTCTCCACTATTATTCAAACTTAAAACCATTTTTGGTTTTGAAAATACCTTTCCGAATAATTTTATATATTCCATACCCATATCCTATAAGCCTTATTTTTTAGAAAAATACAACCCTAGAAGGCTCTGGTGCAAACCTAAGAAGGTTATCTGAAAAATAGGTAATTTTATTCAAAGAGAGTTTTATTTTATTTCTTACTCAAACTACTTCAATTATTATTAAACTAAGATGATATAATAACCTTAGTATCATAAATATAATTTTATGTTGTTATAAAATGTTCATTACCTAAAACCATCCCCATTTCCATCAAATGGGTCAGAAAACCATCATTCGTGTGTACAACGGACAACCAACCCACGAACTGATGTTATTCGTTTTTACATTAATAACTCTCACTATTGGGTATGATAATGGATATAAAGTATACACATGATAATTATAATATATTTACACCTATGGAATCATTATATAATATATGAATTTTTAATATCCATTCTTCATGGGATACGATAACGTCGCTCGTATGTATGATAGACTACCGCCTCACAAAGTGATGTGATTCGTTTTTTCACTAACAATTTATATGGAAGGTAAGAAGGAAAATTTTTAATGAATATATGTGATATAAATGAAATAATGTTGATATTAATTCCATATTTATCTTCATGAAAATATAATATATCATTTTACTTTTTACACTGAAAAAGGATAACATCATTCGTGTACATGTAGACTACCACCTTCACGAAGCGATGCGACTCTCTTTCATCACCACATCACATGGACGATATATATATGTATATTTAAAGACATAATATGATAAATATCACATTATTATAATTATATAAATATAAAATGTTAATTTAATTTTTTTTCCATAATGATCATTGAAAATTTGAAATGTTACCTATGCGTATGTACAACCTACAAACTCTATGATTGTAATATTGTTCATTTTTAATAACCATATTTCATGATTTGTTTTAAAATTATAATTTATGTATATATATTATAATTATTCCATGATTATTATTCTAGAGATCGTGGAACTATATAATATGTGAAGGAATCAAATATTTCATGACAAAATACACATGATAAAATAAGACAATTAACACATGAAACAATGAGAATAATGAAATATTATTAATAAAAAAGAGATAATATGTTATAAAAGGATCATATATGATATTATAAATATTAATATTTTTTTTCAATAAGTTAATAATTTGTTCAAAACCACTATATATAAGGCTAAAATATGTTCAACCAAAAGGAAGCATGATGTAAGAGTTTCTCGTCTCAATTTTACTTCCATGAGACATACACCATATTTTCCACTTATTTCTTTTGTGTGGTGTATTTATTACCATTTTTTTAATTAATTAATTTATCTTCATGGTATGTATTGTTTCATTTAAATTTATTTCATTCATGGGGAATATGACAAAAAAGTTACCAAAATGGTAAGTGTTTATTTCACAATCTCGTAATTATTCAAGATTGTTTTGTTTAAGTATCAATTGGGGTAATTATTTGATATTTATATCTCAAAAAATATATATTTTATTATACTATGGTTATTCATGATATTTTTAATGTAATAGTACTATTTTCCACTCTTTGGTACTTAAATTGATTGAGAAAATGTTTTTAATAAAATACAACTTTATTTCTATCTTCGGTCAAATGTCCATATTCATCAAAACCCATGTTTTCTAAAAATGTTTTCAAAAATGTTTTTATAATTTAAAAAATAAATTATAAAATATTTTTTAATGCTTTTTTACTTTTTAAAAAATTTTCTGAAAGGAATCTTCATGTATTTTTTAAAACAATTCTCATTTTGCTTTTACCAAAAATATAAAAGAATATTTGTTTTAACATACTAAACATTTAAACAATTTCATTCCATCATGGAGACTAAATGTTTTAAATATTCTTTCATAAGTCACAAAGGTTATTTTGTAATAAAATTATTTTCAAAAGTTTCTATGAACTTTTATTTTTAAAAGGGTATTTTAAAAAATGAAAGGTATATTTTCCTCAATAATATTTTTAAAAATATATTTATGGAATTTCTATTCATCAATGACATTAATCCTTTAATGTAATTATGATCCAATTGAGATATGTTTTATTAATATAATCCTTATTTTTTTTCTTTGGATTTTTTATTAGTTTAATTGATGATTTATAATTTTATTACCATTCACCATTTTACTCTAAATAGTAATGATTATGTTGATTGATTAGGGTAAGTATTAAAATTTTGTATGTTAGTTTTTTCATATGAATATTTATGTTGATTATGTTTCACCCATTTTATATGAGGAATTCATTGTAATTTTTAATTTATCCGAAGGGCCCTTTATATTCCCTAGATACGTTGGTAGGTCTCATGATACAAACTAGATATCATTTTTGTCAAGGCCTTACCCATTTATATAGATTTATTGGCACAAGCCTCAACGATATTAGATTTATTGGCATAAGCCTTGATGGTAATAGATGTCTCAGACCAAGCCTTGTTGACATATTTTAAATGTCCATCATTATGCATCCCGTTATTATGAATTAAATTATTGCCATTCCATGTGATTATTCAATTAGTTAGAATATCCATGGTCAAGTTTCAAGTTCATGTGATTATTTATATGGAATTATTGATAATATTTTATTACTTCCATATTATGATCTAGTTATTTATTAAATGGAAGTTTTTTAGTTATTTACCTCGCCATATTTATTATGCCTTATTTATTCATAGCTTGCACTATATGTTTACCCTTTCTAATCATTTGAGCACACCCCTTTATTATGTTTAATTTTTCTTAGGATACTACGGAGTATTTTGTGATTGATATGTAATTATACTCTAAGGGTAATAATGAAATTATCAAAGAAAATACCTTATATATTTTATTCTTTAAAATGTAATTTAAATTTAAAGTATATATCTATTTCACCAAGACTGATGAACTATACAGTCCTTCGAGATGATATTCCCTGTATCTTATGCCAATATAATAAAGTATACTCTAGTTCCAGGATACTAGGGTTGGGGTTTCTATAATTGGTATTAGAGGAAGTTTAGTAGAAACCTTGGGAACTACATTTAAGAAAACATAGATCAGGTAATATAAACCTATGGTAGACTTTAAGGATAAGTATATAAGAACATACTAATGTTATGAAAATGAAGTGATTATGTGGTTTTTCCTAGATAATAAATCCCTCTCTTGATACTACAAGTGGGCGTGGTGCTAGAATAGATGTAACTATTGGTAACAACTTTGAAAAGGGTGAAGTAGGCTTGACCTGATTGTCACATAGTGCATGTATACGACCCTTACTACGCACCTAGTTTGAAACTCCTGTGAGATATTCTTAGGATAATTTATATTTTATTTACAATCCACTATAAAGGATTTGAAAATAAATATATCCCCAAAGAAACCATGTTTATGATTATGAGATTAGATATGCATAAAATTTTCAATTTACATTAACTGTTTCACTATTTTTGGGATTATACATTATGTTTTGTAATTTTATGATCTAATATACTGTATTCCATTATTTTAAAATGTATCCTAATAGAAGGAATAAGAAATGCATCAATTCACATAATACATATAGGGATTTCCCTCGTGGGAAAGATAATGAAGTTGGAGCCGGAATTATAGCTGGGGCTAATCAAATTATAACCATATGGGGGTATATGATTTAGGTTATGAGTAATAAAATTTCCCGTGTGGAGAAACCTACTGGCCCGCCACTTAGAAAATATATTTCTTGCTCTAGGAGGTATTGAAAGGGAGAAAGATATCATGGATGTTTATTTTCTCTCTAGAGATATGGATCAATGGTGGTTGTTGATTAAAAAAAACTAAGTTTGTGGAGGAAATAAAAAATATGGAGTGGAAGGATTTCAAGGTAATGTTTTTGGAAAAATATTTTCCTCATGAGAGACCAATGAATATGGAAGGACACTTATTTAGTATAAGATATAAATAAGTGGTAAATGTTACTAAGTTTGAATCCAACTTTACAAGGGTTTCAAGACAGATTGGGGACTATGTACATAATCTAAAGATAAAGATTGACTATTTATTTGATAAGCTAAATCAAATCCTACAAAGGAAACTAGTCTATCAAAAATTATCATCATATGGGGACATAGTATAATGTGATATCAAGATAGAGACATTTTAACACCCCAGGCTTCCACAGTATGCTTATATTTGAATAATATAGTAGTGTGTGTTGTACGCAACTTCGAGTTCTAACACACACACCACAACCCATAAAACTATTCGTTATGAATAGTAATGCCCACTTTTTGAAATTTTATAAATTTTATCTTTCAAAATGGACTTCATTTTTGGATTCGGAATATCGAAATTATCCTAGGGTGAAATTTTGGTATTTTTCTGAAAACATTCAATTTTTGATGAATATTGAAAAAACACCGAGCTATAGTTTAAAACCGACTTTTTATTTAAATAATTATTTATTTTATTTATATTTATTTTAGGTTAAAATAGATACATAATACCTATATAAGTTCAATGTAATTCATTGGAGTCAGTTTATAATAATTTTAGACATATAAAAATTTTATTGAACTTTTCACCGTCTTTTACCCACATCCTCGGAGAATTTGAAAATTCACATAAAACATAATTTTACCACTTTTATGAGTGGAATTTCTAAAATCCGAGAGACACGGTTATTATCAAGGAGTAAAATGTGGTTCAATGAGATGAAAATAATTTTTGGTGAATAGTATCTTTTTTACTTTTATTTACCACGGTTAAAAGTAAATAGGGTAATTAAGGGTACAAATGATATTAATATTACCCTAACACATGTCCAAATTCTATTGGACAAGTTTATATCGACCAAAAAAAACCTTCGGAAGAAAATATTATCCTTTAGGTCCACGTGAATTGGATTAGGACATTAATTATTTAATTCAAAGAAGAGTTAAAAGAGTTAAAATCAAAGTTTAATAACTAATTTTATTAATATATTGTTATACATAAGACAAATTCGATTATAAATATTAATTAGAAAGCTAAAAATATTTCCTACATAATGGTATTTTATTTATAATTTTTAGACATTAAATAATTTAATTTATTTTTGACACAATGGTGATGCAGTAATTACCTAGTTAATGAAATATTAAAATAATTGATAATATAAATATCAAAATAAATGTAATTTGAGACTTTTTATGAATTCCACTAATTTTATAGGTTAATATGACATATTAGGATTGGTTATATTAATTTTTTTGAAGTAATAATGCTGTTATAAAATTATGAGAAACAAAATACCCAATAGTGTCAAAATTGACATAAAAGAGTTTTAAAACAAATATTATATTATTAATTTATATTATATTTCTAAAAATATAAGGTTCGGTCAAAGGACTTTTATTGTGATAGTTGTATCATTAATGGACCACTTGGGGGTCTCTTGTATGTATATAGTAAGTTTATTTACTATATAATATAAAAATACAAAGTGACATGGTAAATGTCAAACTAATTAACTAGAAGTTAAAACTAAAATATAAGGTTAATATAGTGACTCAAACCGATCTAAAACCTATTGGTTGAGTGTTTTTCGACCCATACCCACCTTAAACTTCAAATAATCCACTTTGGAGCCATTAGAAACCGAATATGAATTTATTATAAAATAATATTTCCAGCTTTTCCAAAGGTTCCCCTCACCCATCTTATAAAAGGGCACTCCCCCTTCTCACTAATTCACACATTCTAAGCCTTTTTTCTCGTCCAAACCCTTCCAAAATACTCTCTCAACTTTCCTCACTTCTACCTAGAGGCCTTAGTTTGATCAGAAATCCAACCTAGGGATCCCTTTTGATCAAATAAAAAAGAAGAACCCGATTAAGAGGTAATGTTTTCACCACCCTCTTTCAAGTTCCTTTCTTCTTCAACTTCTTCTTTCTTTGTTATTCCTAAATAATAACTCAAGTATCTTATATATACTATGATGTTATTATAAATATGTTACAACCATATTCATTATTCTATCCATCCTTTGAATGACATGTGACCATACATGCGTACGTACGACTTACCGTCTCCACGTCGTGGTGTAATTGTTATTGAATAAATTATTATTTGGATGGGTATAATAATGATGTGTAATTTATTTTAATAATAAATATAACATTATAATTATTCTTTATATATAATATACCATCCAATTATATATTATTTTAAAATCAAACGAATGATATTGCCGCTCGTGCGTACGTATGGACTACCGTCTCCACGAACGCGATGAGATTCATTCCCCATCATATCCATTCAAGAATAATTCTCATTTAATGATTAAAAATAATTTTTAATGACTTGATATCATTCTGGATATGAATAATATACAACCTATCCATAAAAAACATGGCTTATGTAACAAAACATATAAAAGAAAACGAGTAAGTTAACACCTGAAACAACGATAATACTAAGATATTATTAACAAATCAATGACAAAAGATCATATATGATATCATATTAATGTATATGATTCTTGTATAATTTAAAAACAATTATTTCACAATTATATAGGAGGTTAACCTACACTCAACCATGGAAAATTACAATGTAAGGGTTTATTTCATAATCTCTTCATTATCTGAGGTTGTTTTTTCGTAATTATCTGCTGGGACCTCTTTATCATCCACATCCAGGTTTCTTAAAAATTTATTTCAAATTTTTTTTACTATTTTACAGAATATGGGTTAAAGTAATTTATACCCTTGTTTGAATTTTTATAAGAAGTTTATAAAGGAATCTTTTCGTCGTTTTCCAAACAAGGTCCCTTTTAACCTTTTCGACAGAATTAAGGTAAGAATGTTTTTTTAACTTATACGGAGGGTGCATATATTTTCTGCATTATAAAATCATCGAATATTCCCTTAAAAGATTATAAGAATATTTTGAAATTAAATGTTTTATTTTATTATTATGTTACTTTTAAATGATTTCAAAAATAATATTTTAAGAATTTGTGAAAGGTAGTCTTTATGAAGATCAGAATTTTAAATGTTTTAAAGATTTATCTTTCTAAATCTTTTTAATTAATTTCCATGTTTTCAAAATGATTTTAAGGATTTATTTATATGGACATGAATGTTTTTAAATGATATTTCTTCTCAAAAGTTTCAATGTGGTATGAGACACTTTGATTCAAAAATATCTTTTAAATTAATTCCTTTATAAATGTGTGACTTTTCAATGATTTCAAAAAAAGAGATATTTCTCTCAAATAGTTTTTATTTCATCTATGTCAACATCCTTTGATGTATTTTAATCTTATTTGAAGTTGATTTATTATGATACAAAACTTCCATATTGTGTTTATAGTTTTGTGATATGTTTGACTGTGGATGTTTTATTTTTATACCATTCATGGTTTATGGAGAAAGTATTGACATTTCATTTTCTAGTTTTAATATGAATGTTTATGTTATATTTAAACCTGTTCATATGAGGAATGCATTGGACTTAATATGTGACGGGTGGAGCCTGCTATAGCTCCTCGATGCATCGGTAGGTCTCATGAGACAAACTAGTGTCTTGACACAAGGCCTTGACAAAATCTTATTTGTAGTCCTGACACGAGGTCTTGGCTACGTGGTTATGATAGTCTGAAATTATGTATTCCATCATTATGAAAGTGTTTTTTGATATTGCATGTGATTATTCGACTAGTATAATATCCATGTGAATAAGAAAATGGAATTATTACATTTTATTTTTGCAATATTATGCTGAAGTTCAAGTTTAAAAGGCTTTTGTTTTAGTTATACATTGACTTAAATGTTTATACTTATTTATTAAAGTTTCCTCTATATTGTTATCCTTACTGGGCATCTGAGCTCACCCCTTTCAATGTTTTATTTTTCCCAGTATGTGAAGAAGTAATTTATGAATGACCTGCAGGAATAATATGATGGGATATGAAGACAAGATGTTGTTGTGGTTTTTTTACTTTATGATGTAATGTAAAACTTTAGGAATATATCTAGTGATTCCAAGGCTACTAAACTAATTGGTATTTAGAGACTTGATCTTTTGTGATCATGAAAATGATATGTAATAATGCACTGACTCTGGGTAACTGGGGTCGGGGCGTTACAGTTGGTATCAGAGGAAGTTTAGTACAATCATTGGAAGCTAGATTTAGGTAAACTATGATTAGAGCACATAGACCTAATATAGACTTTGATGATTAGTATAGAAGAACTTCCTAGAATTTTGAAATTGTAGAAATTTTTTGAGTTACTTGAGCAATACATCCTTGTCTCGATACGATCAGGTAGAGGTGGCTATGGCACAAATGTACCTAGGGGTAAAACCTGAAAACACCGCTTTGAGCTAGACTCGAACGAGAACTGGTGCATGACAACTGGCCTTGCTCCACTCTTGGTTATGACATCCCCAGGGGATATGCTTAGGATAATTCTCAATTTCTTTACAAACCATTATAAAGGGTTTATGAGTATATACTTCCTTAAAGAAAACATTTTTATGATTATGGATTATATCCATAAATAGTTCAATTTATGTTAAGTGTTTTACAAGTATGGAATTATGTATTTTGATTCATAAACTGATCTAGATTATATCATTGTTTAGAAATGGTGCCTAGTGGAAGAAATTGAAACTGTATCAATGTATGCACTACATGTAGGTATTGAACTCCTGATCAAGATAATTATAGTGGAGCTGGTGATGCAACTGGTGATGATTAGCTAATCACCATACTGGGACAACTCACTCAGGTTATGAATAATAACCTTACCCGTATGGAGCACCCTGATACGCAGCGTGGAGGATCAATGTTAGATTGATTCATGAGTCAACAACCACCAACATTCAATGGGAGTACAAATCCATTGGTAGCTGAGCAATGGATAAGTTACCTAGAGAAAATATTTCAGGCTTTGAGGACTAGTAAAAGGGAAAAAGTTATCATGGCAGTTTATCACCTCACTGGAGATGCTGATCAATGGTGGTCTTTGATTCAAAACACAAAGGATGAAGAGGAAGTATCAAATATGGAATGGAGGGAGTTCAAAGAGCCTTTTTTAGAAAAATAATTTCCTTGTGACCATCGAGAAGATATGAAAAGGCAATTTCTGAGTCTGAGAGAAAAGGAGGATGAGAATGTCGAAAAGTATGAGGAAAAATTTATAAGGTTAGCAAGGTATGATGGAGATTATATACATAACCCAAGAAGTAAGATTGATCATTTCTTTTATGGGTTAAAACCATTTATTTGCCGAGCATTAGTGTCACAATCCTTCTCATCGTACGAATATATTGTCTCATGTGCTATCAAGATAGAAAAATAATTATCTAAGTCTTACGACTTTAAAGAAAAGAAGGAGAAGAAGAGATCTACTGATCACTCTAGGAATGGAAATAAGGGGAAGCAGGGAAAAGTTGAATATCCATCCTGCAGTAAATGTGGGAAGAAACACCCTAGTACTTGCTTGAAGGGAATGGGTGTCTGTTACAAGTGTGGTGAAAAAGGTCACCAAGCTCATGATTGCAAAGGGAATAAAGAAGCTACTGATGCTCAGTGCTACAACTATAGGGAGATGGTACATTATACAAATGAATGTTTTAAGCGTTATGGGAACATACCTCAGAAAAGGCCAAGGGATCAAGGCTAATCTTATGCTATCACTACTGCTGAGGTAGAAGCTCTGAAAGATGTGGTGGTAGGTAATTTAATGGTTTCATCAAGTTTAGGAAATTCTTTATTTGATTCTAGATCATAGAATTGTTTCAAATCTTCCCAGTTTTCTAAGAAGATTAGATATTTTCAATTTGATTTAACAAGGAAGTTGTCAGTTAAAACTCCTAAGGGAAGTATCATTGCAACAAAGTTTTGTGAATCAGTCCCCATTAGAGCACATAAATGTTATTTATCTGCAGATCTCATCGTCATAGCTATGATTGAATTTGATATAATCCTCAGTATGGATTTACTTTCCGACCATGATGCGAAGATTTATTGTAAGAAGAAGGAGGTTAAAATTTTTGATGATGATGATAAGGAACAACTTATCTTTAGAGCAGAATCGTCACCACCTAATTCTTATCTAGATCCATCCCCAGTAGCTCAAAAAAATTCAATTATTGGGGGGGAAGAGAATGAAATGACTGTGGGTGAGGAAATAAATGTTCAAATAAAGGATGTACCTATTGTGAAATAATATGTAGATGTGTTTTCGGAAGATTTACCTGTACATCCTCCAGAATTAAAAGTTGAGTTTCCATTGATTTAATTCCTGGATCAAGGCCTATATCGAAGATCCCCTATAGAATGGCCACTGTGAAATTAGTTGAACTAAAGAAACAACTAGAGGAATTGAGTAATAAGGGATTTATTCTCCCTAGTGTTTCTCAATGGGGAGCCTCTGTTCTTTTTGTTAAAAAGAAAGATGGATATATGAGGTTATGTATCAAATATAGGGAAATCAATGCTATAACAATAAAGAACAAGTATCCCCTACCTCACATTGATGATTTATTTGACCAACTACATGGAGATCAATAATTTTCAAAGATTGACCTTAGATCTAGATACCATCAGTTGTGTGTGAATAAGGGAGACATTCTAAAGACAACATTTCGAACCAGGTATGGGCATTACAAGTTTATATTAATTCCTTTTGGATTGACTAATTCACCCTCAGTATTCATGGATATAATGAATAGAGTTATCAAAGAATATCTCGATGATTTTTTGGTGGTATTTATTGATGATATCTTGGTATACTCTAAGAGATACGAAGATCACGAAAATCACTTGCGCATTATCCTAAAGGCTCTTAGAAGACATGAATTATATGGGAAGTTTAGCAAGTGTGAATTCTGGATTCAAGAGATCTCTTTTCTTGGCCATATTGTCTCTAAGGATGGAATCTCTATTGATCCTTCAAAGATAAGAGAAATCCAAGAATGGCCAGCACCAATGAGTATAACTGAGGTACATAGTTTTATTTGGTTTAGTAGGTTATTATCGACGTTTCATCCAGAACGTTTCCCGATTGGCTAACCCATTAACAAAGCTCACATGTAAAGGGGTTAAATTTGTTTGGAAAAAATAGTGTGAAGTATGTTTCAACGAACTGAAGATAATATTAGTCAATTCTCTTATAATGACTCTACCATCAGGGAATGATGGGTTCATTATTTTTAGTAATGCATCAATGAAAGGACTTGGTTGTGTCCCTATGAAAAATGATAGGGTTATTGCCTATGCATCACGAGAGCTAAAAATTCATGAGAAAAAACACCCTACTCCAAATCTTGAGTTAGCTAATGTCATCGTTCCTTTGAAGATATGGAGACATTATATCTATGGTAAAAAATGTGAGATTTATACTGATCACAAGAGTTTGAAGTATATTTTCTCACAGAAAGAACTCAACATGAGGCAAAGGAGATGGCTTGAACTACTCAAAGATTATGATTGCACGATACACTACCACCCGGGGGAAAAAAATAAGGTGGAAGATGCTTTGAACAGAAAAGATCATAGAGTTTTGAACATGATGAGAATTTAAAGGGATCCTATTTTCATGGATCTAGTGAAGATGGATATAGGAACTACCATGGAAGGTGAAACATCGATACTTTTTCAAATGTTTGCCAAACTATGTTTACTAGAAAGGATAAAGAGATCTCAAATCAGTGATGAAGAGTTTCGAAAGAATATTAAAGCTATGAATGATGGGAGATTGAGAGACTTTGTGTATGAAGATGGAATTTTGAAATTCGGGAAGAGACTTTGTGTTCCCGATATACCTGATCTGAAAAGGGAATTGTTAGATGATGCTCATAGCTCCAATTTCTCTATACACCCTGGGAGCACCAAAATGTACAAAAGTTTGAAGGAACATTTTTGGTGGGACAACATAAAGAGGGAGATTGATGATTTTGTGTCAAGATGTATGGTTTTTCAGCAAGTGAAGACTGGAAGGCAACAGCCTGGAGGAGTCATGCAACCTCTTCCCATACCGTAGTGGAAATGGGAAAATATTACGATGGACTTTGTCATGGTGCTACCAATGACTTCTAGAAGGAACGATGCAATATGGATTATTGTTGATCGTCTTACCAAGTCAGCACATTTTCTTGCTATAAGAGAAGATCTATCATTGGAACGTCTAGAAAGACTATATATTAATGAACTTGTGAGACTTCATGGAGTACCCCTATCGATTCTTTCTGATCGTGATCCCCGTTTTACATTAAGATTCTAGAAGAGTCTTTAGAAATCCCTGGATACTGAACTTTGTTTGAGCAGTGCCTACCACCCCCAAACTGATGGGCAATTAGAATGAACTATTCAAACCTTAGAAGACATGTTTAGATCTTTCTCACTTGACTTTCAGGGTACGTGGGATCAATATTTACATCTGGTAGAATTTTCCTATAACAGTAGCTTCTATTAGAGTATTCAGATGACACCATATAAAGCGTTATATGGAAATAGATGTCGCACACCAACCTATTGGGATGACGTTGGTGAAATAAAACTTGTAGGCCTAGAACTGGTGGTGGAAACAATGGAAAAGGTAAAGGTAATCCAAAACCACATCAAAGCAGCTCAAAGTAGGAAGAAGAACTATACCGATAACCAAAGGAAGGATTTGGAATTTCTGGTCGGAGATCATGTTTTCTTGAAGGTATATCCATGGATGGGAGTTATATGTTTCAGTAAGAAGGGTAAATTGAGTCCCAGGTACATCAGACCTTTCGAAATTCTAGAACTAATTGGGGCTATATCTTACCGTTTGGAAATGCCTCAAAGTCTCTCCAAAGTTCACGATGTGTTCCACGTATCACTGTTGAGGAAATACATGCCTGACCCAACGCATGTACTCACCTATGAGGAATTAGAACTGGAACTCGATATGTCTTATTACGAAGATCCCATCAGGATTCTTGATACAAGAGAACAAGTACTGATAAACCGGATGACTCGTCTGGTAAAAGTTATATGGAGAAACCATAAGATGGAAGAGGAAACGTGGGAACCCGAGGAACTTATGATGAAGAATCACATGATTCTTTTGATGTGGTAGTATTCTATAAATTTTGAGGATGAAATTATTTGAAGGAGGGGAGAATGTAACACCCCAAGCTTCCACGATACGCTTCTCTTTGAATAATACAGTAGCGTGTGTTGTACGCAACTTTGAGTTCTAACACACACACCACAACCAATCAAACTAGTCGTTATGAATAGTAATACCAACTTTTTTAAATTTTATAAATTTTATCTTTCAAAATGGACTTCATTTTTGGATTCGGAATATCGAAATTAGCCTAAGGTGAAATTTTGGTATTTTTCTGAAAACATTCAATTTATGATGAATATTAAAAAAACACTGAGTTATAGTTTAAAAATGACTATTTATTTAAATAATTATTTATTTTATTTAAATTTATTTTAGGTCAAAATAGATACGTAATAACTATATAAGTTCAATGTAATTCATTGGAGTTAGTTTATAATAATTTTAGATATATAAAAATTTTATTGAACTTTTCACCGTCTTTTACCCACCTCTTAGGAGAATTTGGAAATTTACATAAAACATAATTTTACCGCTTCTATGAGTGGAATTTCGAAAATCCAAGAGACACGGTTAATATTAAGGAGTAAAATTTGGTTCAATGAGATGAAAATATTTTTTTATGAATAGTAACTTTTTACTTTTATTTACCAAGGTTAAAAGTAAATAGGGTAATTAATGGTAAAAATGATATTAATATTACCCTAACACATGTCCTAATTATATTGGAAAAGTGAATATCAACAAAAAAAACTTTAGGAATAAAATATTATCATTTCGGTCCACTTGAATTAGATTAGGACATTAATTATTTAATTCAAAGAAGAGTTAAAAGAGTTAAAATCAAGGTTTAATAACTAAAACATTTTTAATATATGGTTATACATAAGATAAATTCGATTGTCAATATTAATTATAAAGATAAAAATATTTCCTACATAATTTTATTTTATTTATAATTGTTATACATTAAATAGTTTAATTTATTTATGACACAATGGTGATGTAGTAATTACCTAATTAATGACATATTAAAATAATTGATATTATAAATATCAAAATAAATGTAATTTGAGACTTTATATGAATTACACTAATTATATAAGTTAATATGACATATAAGTATTGGTTATATTAATTATTTTATAAGTAATAATGTTGTTATAAAATTATCAAAAATAAAATACCCAATAGTGTCAAAATTGACATAAAAGAGTTTTAAAAAAAATATTATATTATTAATTTATATTCTATTCCTAAAAATATATGGTTCGGCCAAAGGACTTGTATCATGATAGGTGTATAATTAATGGACCACTTGGGGGTCACTTGGATGTATATAGTAAGTTTATTAACTATATAATATAAAAATACAAAGTGACATGGTAAATGTCAAACTAATTAACTAAGAGTTAAAACTAAAAGATAAGGTTAATATAGTGACCCAAACCTGTCTAAAACCTATTTGTTGAGTGGTTTTTGACCCATCCCCACCTTACACTTTAAATAATCCACTTTGGAGCCATTAGAAACCGAATATGAATTTATTATAAAATAATATTTCTAGCTTTTCCAAAGGTTCCCCTCACCCCTCTTATAAAAGGGCACTCCCCCATATCACTAATTCACACATTCAAAGCCTTTTGGATCGGCCAACTCCTGCCAAAATAATCTCTAAACTTCCTTCACTCTGACCTAGAGGCCTTATTTTGATCAGAAATCCAACCTAAGGAGCCCTTTTGATGAAATCAAAAGGAAGAACCCGATTAAGAGGCAATGTTTTCACCACCGTCTTTCAAGTTCCTTTCTTCTTCAACTTCTTCTTTCTTTGTTATTACCAAATAATAACTCTAGTATCTTATATATACTGTGATGTTATTATAAATATTTTACAACCATATTCAGTAATCTATCCATCCTTTGAATGACATGTCTCCATACGTGCGTACGTATGACTTACCGTCTCCACGTCGTGGTGTAATCGTTATTCAATAAATTATTATTTGGATGGGTATAATAATGATGTGTAATTCATGTAAATAATAAATATAACATGATAATGATTCTTTATATATGATATAACATCCAATTATATATTATTTTAATATCAAAAGAATGATATTTTAGCTCGTGCGTACGTACGGACTACCGTCTCCACGAACGCGATGAGATTCATTCCCCATCATATCCTTTCAAGACTAATTCACATTTAATGATTAAAAATAATGTCTAAGGACTTGATATAATTCTGGATATGAATAATATACAACCTATCCATGAAAAACACGACTTATGTAACAAAACATATAAAAGAAAATGAGTAAGTTAACACCCGAAACAACGATAATAGTAAGATATTATTAACAAATCAATGATAAAAGATAATATATGATATCATATTAATGTTTATGATTATTGTATAATTTAATTACAATTATTTCACCATTATACAGGAGTTTAACCTACCCTCAACCAAGTAAAAGTACAAGGTAAGGGTTTATTTCACAATTTCTTCATTATCCGAGGTTGGTTTTACATAATTATATACTGGGACCTCTTTATAATCCACATCCATGTTTCCTAAAAATATATTTCAAAACATTCTTACTATTTTACATAATATGGATTAAAGTCATTTACAACCTTTTTTGAATTTTTATAAGAATTCTATAAAGGAATATTTCTGTTGTTTTCCAAACAAGGTCCTTTTTAACCTTTTTGACAGAATTAAGGTAAGAATGTATTTTTTTAACTTATACGGCGGGTGCAGATATTTTCAGCCATTATAAAATCGTCGAAGCTTCCCTTACAAGCTTATAAGAATATTTTGAAATTAAATGTTTTATTTTATAATTATGTGACTTTTAAATGATTTCAAAATTAATATTTTATGAATTTGTGAAAGGTAGTCTTTATGAATATCATTATTATAAATGTTTTAAAGATTTATCTTTCTAAATATTTTTAATTAATTTCCATGTTTTCAAAATGATTTTAAGGATTTATTTATATGGACATGAATGTTTTGAAATGATATTTCTTTTCAAAAGTTTCAATGTGGTATGAGACACTTTGATTCAAAAATCTCTTTTAAATTAATTCCTTTATAAATGTGTGACTTTTCAATGATTTCAAAAAAAGAGATATTTCTCTCAAATAGTTTTGATTTCATCTATGTCAACATCCTTTGATGTATTTTAAGATTATTTCAAGTTGATTTATTATGATACAAAACTTCCATATTGTGTTGAAGGTTTTGTGATATGTTTGACTATGGATGTTTTATTTTTATACAATTCATGGTTTACGGAGAATGTTTTGACAATTCATATGCTAGTTTTAATACAAATGTTTTTGTTATGTTTAAACCTGTTCATATGAGGAATGAATTGGAATTAATATGTGACGGGTGGAGCCTGATATAGCTCCTCGATGCATCGGTAGGTCTCATGAGACAAACTAGTGTCTTGAAAGAAGGCCTTGACAAAATCTTTTTTGTAGTCCTGGCACGAGGCTTTGGCTACATGGTTATGATAGTCTGGCATTATGCATTCCATCATAATGAAAGTGGTTTTTGATATTTCATGCGATTATTCGACTAGTATAATATCCATGTGAATAAGAAAATGGAATTATTTCATTTTATTTTTCCCATATTATGCTGAAGTTCAATTTTAAAAGGATTTTTTTAGTTATACATTGCATTAAATGTTTATTCTTATTTATGAAAGTTTCCGCTATATTGTTATTCTTACTAAGCATCTAAGCTCACCCCTTTCAATATTTTATTTTTACCAGGATGTGAAGAAGTAATTTATGAATGACCTGCATGAATAGTATGAGGGGATATGAAGACAAGATGTTGTTGTAGTTTTTTTTACTTTATGATGTAATGTAAAACTTTATGAATATATCTAGTGATTCCAAGGCTACTAAACTAATTGGTCTTTTGAGACTTGATCTTTTGTGATCATTCCAATATTATGTAATAATGCACTGACTCTGGGTAACTGGGGTCGGGGTGTTACAATTGGTATCAAAGGAAGTTTAATACAAACCTTGGAAGCTAGATTTAGGTAAACTCTGATTAGAGCACATAGACCTAATAAAGACTTTGAGGATTAGTATAGAAAAACTTCCTAGAATTGTGGTATTGTAGAAATTTTGTGAGTTTTCCGAGCAATACATCCTTGTCTGGATATGAAAAGGTAGAGGTGGCTCTGGCACAGATGTACCTAGGGGTAAAAGCCGAAAACACCTCTTTGATCTAGACTCGAACGGGAACTGGTGCACGACAACAGACCTTGCTGAACTCTTGGTTACGAAACTCCTGGGGGATATGCTTAGGATAATTCTCAATTTCTTTACAAACCATTATGAAGGATTTATGAGTATATACTTCCTTAAAGAAAACATTTTTATGATTATGGATTATATCCATAAATAGTTCAATTTATGTTAAGTGTTTTACAAGTATGGAATTATGTTTTTTGATTCATAAACTGATCTAGTTTATGCCATTGTTTAGAAATGGTGCCTAGTGGAAGAAATGGAAACCATATCAATGAATGAACTCCATGTTGGTATTTCCCTCCTACTCACGATAATTATTGTGGAGCTGGTGATGCAACTGGTGTTGATCAGCTAATCACCATACTGGTACAACTCACTCAGGTTATGAATAATAACCGTACCCATATGGAGCACCCTGATACGCAGTGTGGAGGATCAATGTTAGATAACTTCACGAGGAAACAACCACCAACATTCAATGGGAGTACAAATCCATTGGTAGATGAGAAATGGATAAGTTTCCTAGAGAAAATATTTCAGGCTTTGGGGAGTAGTGAAATGGATAAAGTTATCATGGCAGTTTATCACCTCACTATAGATGCTGATCAATGGTGGTCCTTGATTCAAAACACAAAGGATGACGAGGAAGTATCAAATATGGAATGGAGAGAGTTCAAATAAATTTCTAAGAAAAATACTTTTCTCGTTACTATCGAGAAGATATGGAAAGGAAATTTCTGAGTCTGAGACAAAAGGAGGTTGAGAATGTCGCAAAGTATGTGGCTAACTTTACAAGGTTGTCAAGGTATACCGGAGATTATATATGTAACCCAAGAATTAATATTGATTATTTCTTTTATGGGTTAAAACCATTTCTTTATCGAGAATTAGTGTCCCAATCCTTCTCATCATACGAATATATTGTCTCATGTGCTATCAAGACAGAAAAATAATTCTCTAAGTCTTACGACTTTAAAGAAAAGAAGGAGAAGAAGAGATCTGCTGATCACTCTGGGAATGGAAATAAGGGGAAGAATGGAAAAGTTTAATATCCATCCTATAGTAAATGTGGGAAGAAACACCATGGTACTTGCTTTAAGGGAATGGGTGTCTGTTACAAGTGTGTTGAAAAGGGCCACAAAGGTCATGATTACAAATGGAAGAAAGAAGTTACTGATGTTCAGTGATACAAATGCAGGGAGATGGGACATTATGAAAATGAATGTCCTAAGCATCATGGGAACTTACCTCAGAAAAGTCCAAGGGATCAAGGCCAAGCTTATGCTATCACTACTATTGAGGTAGAAGCTCCAAAAGCCATGGTGGCAGGTAATTTAATGGTTTCATCAAGTTTAGAAAATGCTTTATTTGATTCTAGATCATTGCATTGTTTCATATCTTCCCAGTTTTCTAATAAAATTAGATATTTTCAATTTGATTTAAAAAGGGATTTTTCAGTTAAAACTCTTAAGGGAATTATCATTGCACCAAAGTTTTGTGAATCTGTCCCCATTAGAGCACATAAATGTTCTTTATCTGCGGATCTCATCATCATACCTAAGATTGAATTTGATATAATCCTTAGTATGGATTGGATTTCGGACCATGATGTGAAGATTTATTATAATAAGAAGGAGGTTATGATTTTTGACGATGATGATAAGGAACACCTTATCTTTAGAGTAGAATCGTCACCACCTAATTCTTATCTAGATCCACCCCCAGTAGCTCAACTAAATTCAATTATTGGGGAGGAATAGAATGAAATTACTGTGGGTGAGGAAAGGAATGTTCAAATAGAGGATGTACCTATTGTGAAATTATATGTAGATGTGTTTCCGGAAGATTTACCTGGACATCCTACAGAACGAGAAGTTGAGTTTTCCATTGATTTAATTCCTAGATCAAGGCCTATATCGAAGACCCCTTATAGAATGGCCATTGTGGAATTAGTTTAACTAAAGAAACAACTATAGGAATTGAGTAATAAGGGATTTATTCGCCCTAGTGTTTCTCCATGGGGAGCCCCTGTTCTTTTTGTTAAAAAGAAAGATAGATCTATGAGGTTATGTATCAACTACAGGTAAATCAATGCTATAACAATAAAGAACAAGTATCCCCTACCTCGCATTGATGATTTATTTGACCAACTACATGGAGCTCAATACTTCTCAAAGATTTACCTTCGATCTGGATACCATCAGTTGTGTGTGAAGAAGGAAGATATTCTAAAGACAGCATTTCGAACCAGGTACGTGCATTATGAGTTTACACTAATTCCTTTTGGATTGACTAATGCACCCTCAGTATTCATGGATCTAATGAATAGTGTTTTCAAAGAATATCCCGATAATTTTGAGGTGCTATTTATTGATGATATATTGGTATACTCTAAAAGCTATGAAGATCATGAAAATCACATGTGCATTTTCCTGAAGACTCTTATAAGACATGAATTATATGGGATGTTTTTCAAGTGTGAATTCTGGATTCAGGAGATCTCTTTTCTTGGCCACATTGCCTCTAAGGATACAATCTCTGTTGATCCTTCAAAGACAAGAGCAATCCAAGAATGTCCAGCACCAACGAGTATAACCAAGGTACGCAGTTTTATTAGTTTAGCAGGTTATTATCGACCTGTCATCCATAACTTTTCCCGATTGGCAAACCCATTAATAAAGCTCACATTTAAAGGGGTTAAATTTGTTTAGACAAAAGAGTGTGAAGAATGTTTCGAAGAACTGAAGAGAAGATTAGTCAATGCTCCTATATTGACTCTACTATCGGGGAATGATGGGTTCATTATTTTTAGTGATGCATCAATGAAATGACTTGGTTGTGTCCTTATGCAAAATGATAGGGTTATTTCCTATGCATCACAACATCTAAAAATTCATGAGCAAAACTGCCCTACTCATGATCTTGAGTTAGATACTATAATCTTTGCTTTGAAGATATGGAGACATTATCTCTATGGTAAAAAATATGAGATTTATACTGATCAAAAGAGTTTGAAGTATATTTTCTCACAGAAAGAACTCAACATGAGGAAAAAGAGATGGCTTGAATTACTCAAGGATTATGATTGCACGATACAATACCACCCAGGGAAGGCAAATAAGGTGGATGATGCTTTTAGTAGAAAAGATCATGGATTTTTGAACATGATGAGAACTGAAAGGGATCCTATTTTCATGGATCTAGTGAAGATGGATATGGGAATTACCATGGAAGGTGAAACATCGATAATTTTTGAAATGGTTTCCAAACCATCTTTACTAGAAAGGATAAAGAGTTATCAAATTGGCGATGAAGAGTTTCAAAAAAAGATTAAAGCTGTGAATTATGGGAGATTGAGAGACTTTGTGTATGAAGATGTAATTTTGAAATTTGGGAAGAGACTTTTTGTTCCCAATATACCTGATCTGAAAAGGGAATTATTAGATGATGCTCATAGCTCCAAATTCTCTATACACCCTGGGAGCACCAAAATTTATAGAAGTTTGAAGGAACATTTTTGGTGGGACAAAATGAAGAGGGAGATTGCTGATTTTGTGTTAAGATGTATGGTTTATCAATAAGTGAAAGCTGGAAGGAAACAACCTAGAGGAGTAATGAAACCTCTTCCAATACCAGAGTGGAAATGAGAAAATATTATGATGGACTTTGTCATGGGGCTAGAAAAGAATCCTAGAAGGAACGATGAAATATGGGTTATTGTTGATCATCTTACCAAGTCAACACATTTTCTTGCTATATGAGAAGATCTACCACTGGAACGTCTAGAAAGACTTTATATTAATGAAGTTGTGAGACTTCTTGGATTACCCCTATCGATTGTTTCTGATCGTGATCCCCATTTTATTTTAAGATTCTGGAAGAGTCTTCTGAAAGACCTGGATATTGAACTTCGTTTGAGCACTGCCTACCACCCCCAAACTGATGGATAGTTAGAATGAACTATTCAAACCTTAGAAGACATGTTGAGATCTTTTTCACTTGACTTTCAGGGTATGTGGGATCAATATTTACCTCTGGTAGAATTTTCCTATAACAATAGCTTCCATTCGAGTATTCAGATGGCACCATATGAAGAGTTATACAGAAAGAGATGTCACACACCAACCTGTTGGGATGACGTTGGTGAAAGAAAACTTGTATGCCTAGAACTGGTAGAGGAAACAATGAAAAAGGTAATGGTAATCCAAAACCACATCAAAGCAGCTCAAAGTAGGTAGAAGAGATATGACAATAACCGAAGGAAGGATTTGGAATTTCAGGTAGGAGATCATGTTTTCTTGAAGGTATCTCCATGGAAGGGAGTTATACGTTTCGGTTAGAAGGGTAAATTGAGTCCCAGGTACATCGGACCTTTCGAAATTCTAGAATGAATTGGGGCTGTAGCTTACCGTTTGGCAATGCTTCCAAGTCTCTCCAAAGTTCAAGATGTGTTCCACGTATCACTGTTAAGGAAATACATGCCTGACCCAATGCATGTACTCACCTATAAGGAATTAGAACTGGAACCTGATCTATCTTATTGCGAAGAGCCCGTCAGGATTCTTGATACGAGAGAACAAGTACTGAGAAACCGGATGACTCATCTGGTAAATGTTCTATGGAGAAACCATAAGATGGAAGAGGCAACGTGGGAACCCGAGGAACTTATAATGAAGAATATCCCGAGTCTTTTAATGCATTATTATTCTAGAAATTTCGAGGACGAAATTATTTGAAGTAGGCGAGAATGTAACACCCCAAGCTTCCACGGTACGCTTCTCTTTGAATAATACAGTAGCGTGTGTTGTACGCAACTTTGAGTTCTAAAACACACACCACAACCAATAAAACTAGCCATTATGAATAGTAATACCCACTTTTTGAAATTTTATAAATTTTATCTTTCAAAATGGACTTCATTTTTAGATTCGTAATATCAAAATTATCCTTGGGTGAAATTTTGCTATTTTTCTGAAAACATTCAATTTTTGATGAATATTGAAAAAACAGTCAGTTTTAATTTAAAACCGACTATTTATTTAAATAATTATTTATTTTATTTAAATTTATTTTAGGTCAAAATAGATACCTAATAGCTATATAATTTCAATTTAATTCAGTGGAGTTAGTTTTTAATAATTTTAGACATATAAAAATTTTATTGAACTTTTCACCGTCTTTTATCCACCTCCTAGGAGAATTTGGAAATTCACATAAAACATAATTTTACCTCTTTTGTGAGTGGAATTTCGAAAATCTGAGAGACACGGTTAATATCAAGGAGTAAAATGTCATTCAATGAGATGAAACTAATTTTTGGCGAATAGTAACTTTTTACTTTTATTTATCAAGGTTAAAAGTAAATAGGGCAATTAAGGGTAAAAATGATATTAATATTTCCTTAACACATGTCCTAATTCTATTGGACAAGTGTTTATAGACCAAAAACAACCTTAGGAATAAAATATTATCATTTAGGTCCACTTGGATTAGATTAGGACATTAATTATTTAATTCAAAGAAGAGTTAATAGAGTTAAAATCAAAGTTTAATAACTAAAACATTTTTAATTTATGGTTATACATAAGATAAATTCGATTGTAAATATTCATTAGAAATCTAAAAATATTTAATACATAATGTTATTTTATTTATAATTGTTAGACATTAAATAATTTAATTTATTTATGACACAATGGTGATGTAGTAATTACATAATTAATAAAATATTAAAATAATTGATATTATAAATATCAAAATAAATGTAATTTGAGACTTTTTATGAATTCCATTACTTTGATAGGTTAATATGACATATTATAATTGGTTATATCAATTTTTTTCAAAGTAATAATGCTGTTATGAAATTATCAAAAACAAAATACCCAATAGTGTCAAAATTGACATAAAAGAGTTTTAAAACAAATATTATATTATTAATTTATATTGTATTTCTAAAAATAAAAGGTTCAGCCAAAGGACTTGTATCATGATAGGTGTATCATTAATGGACCACTTGGGGGTCTCTTGGTTTTATATAGTATGTTTATTAACTATATAATATAAAAATACAAAGTGACATGGTAAATGTCAAACTAATTAACTAAGAGTTAAAATGAAAAGATAAGGTTCATATAGTGACCCAAAACTATCTAAAACCTATTGGTTGAGTTGGTTTTGACCCATCCCCACCTTAAACTTTAAATAATCTACTTTGGATCCATTAGAAACCGAATATGAATTTATTATAAAATAATATTTCTAGTTTTTCCCAAGGTGCCCCTCACAACTCGTATAAAAGGGCACTCCCCCTTATCAATAATTCACACATTCAAAGCCTTTTATCTTGGCCAAAAACAGCCCAAATACTCTCTCAACTTCCCTAAATTCGACCTAGAGGCCTTATTTTGATCATAAAGCCAACCTAAGGATCCCTTTTGATCAAATCAAAAGGAAGAACCCGATTAAGAGGTAATGTTTTCACCACCCTCTTTCAAGTTCCTTTCTTCTTCAAATTCTTCTTTCTTTGTTATTCCCAAATAATAACTCTAGTATCTTATATATACTGTGATGTTATTATAAATATGTTACAACCATATTCAGTATTCTATCCATCTTTTGAATGACATGTCACCATACGTGCGTACGTACGGCTTACCGTCTCCACGTCGTGGTGTAATTGTTATTCAATAAATTATTATTTGTATGGGTATAATAATGTTGTGTAATTCATGTAAATAATACATATAACATGATAATGATTCTTTATATATGATATAACATCCAATTATATATTATTTTAATATCAAAATAATGACATTGTTGCTCGTGCGTACGTCCGAACTACCGTCTCCATGAACGCGATGAGATTCATTCCCCATCAGATCCATTCAAGAATAATTCTCATTTAATGATTAAAAATAATGTTAAGGACTTGATATCATTCTGGATATGAATAAGATAAAACCTATACATAATAAAAATGGCTTTATTAACAAAACATATAAAATAAAACAAGTAAGTTAACACCCGAAACAACGATAATACTAAGATATTATTAACAAATCAATGATAAAAGATCATATACGATATCATATTAATGTATATGATTCTTGTATAATATAATAACAATTATTTCACCATTATACAAGAGTTTAACCTACCCTCAACCAAATAAGAGTACAAGGTAAGGGTTTATTTCATAATCTCTTCATTATCTGAGATTGTTTATACATAATTATCTACTGGGACCTCTTTATCATCCACATCCATGTTTCTTAAAAATTTATTTCAAAACATTCTTACTATTTTGCAGAATATGGTTTAAAGTCATTTATACCCTTTTTTGAATTTTTATAAGAAGTTTATAAAGGAATATTTCCGTCATTTTCCAAACAAGGTCCTTTTTAACCTTTTCGACAGAATAAAGGTAAGAATGTCTTTTTTTAACTTATACGGCGAGTGCGGATATTTTCTGCCATTATAAAATTGTCAAAGCTTCCCTTACAATATTATAGGAATATTTTTAAAGTAAATGTTTTATTTTATAATTATGTGACTTTTAAATGATTTCAAAATGAATATTTTAAGAATTTGTGAAAGGTAGTCTTTATGAAGATCAGAATTATAAATGTTTTAAAGATTTATCTTTCTATTTTTTAATTAATTTCCATGTTTTTAAAATAATTTTAAGGATTTATTTATATAGGTATGAATGTTTTGAAATGATATTTATTTTCAGAAATTTCAATGTGGTATGATACACTTTGATTCAAAAATCTCTTTTAAATTAATTCCTTTATAAATGTGTGACTTTTCAATGATTTCAAAAAAAGAGATATTTCTCTCAAATAGTTTTGATTTCATCTATGTCAACATCCTTTGATGTATTTTAAGCTTATTTCAAGTTTATTTATTATGATACAAAACTTCCATATTGTGTTTAAGGTTTTGTGATATGTTTGACTATGGATGTTTTATTTTTATACCATTCATGGTTTAGTGAGAAAGTATTGACATTTCATATGCTAGTTTTGATACGAATGTTTATGTTATGTTTAAACCTGTTCATATGAGGAATGAATTGGACTTAATATGTGATGGGTGGAGCCCGCTATAGCTCCTCGATGCATCGGTTGGTCTCATGAGACAAACTGGTGTCTTGGTATAAGGCCTTGACAAAATCTTATTTGTAGTCTTGGCACAAGGCCTTGTCTACGTGGTTATGATAGTCTGGCATTATGCATTCCATCATTATAAAAGTGGTTTTTGATATTGCATGCGATTATTCGACTAGTATAATATCCATGTGAATAAGAAAATGGAATTATTTCATTTTATTTTTTCCATATTATACTGAAGTTCAAGTTTAAAAGGATTTTGTTTTAGTTATACATTGCCTTAAATGTTTATACTTATTTATGAAAGTTTTAGCTATATTTTTATCCTTACTGAGCATCTAAGCTCACCCCTTTCAATGTTTTATTTTTCCCAGGATGTGAAGAATTAATTTATGAATGACCTACAGGAATAGTATGAGGGGATATGAAGACAAGATGTTGTTGTAGTTTTTTTTTACTTTATGATGTAATGTAAAACTTTATGAATATATCTAGTGATTAAAAGGCTACTAAACTAATCGGTATTTCGAGAATTGATCTTTTGTGATCATGCCAATGTTATGTAATAATGAACCGACTCTGGGTAACTGGGGTCGGGGCATTACAGAAATATTTTTCCAAGTCTTATGGATTTTATGGGAAGCAATATAAGAAGAGTAAAATAGAGAAAAAAAGATAAAGAGAAGAAGGGAAAGAAGGAATTTACAACATGTGACAGTTGTAGAAGGATAAACCTTGGTACATGCTTAAAATTAAAAGGAGTTTTCTTCATGAGTAGAAAAAAGGACACCAATATCATAGTTGAAAGGGAAATAAAGAATTTTCCTATATGTAATACTTACAATATAAGAATATTAGAAACTATGAAAATTAATGCCCCAGGCTTCACGGGAAAATACATCAAAAAGAGATAATGGTTAAAGGTCAATATTATGATATTACTACAGATAAAGTGGAATGATTATTATTTATATGAATTTTGTTCCATGAAATATGTTGTAAAAATATTTTATTAATAAAATTATCAAAATATATAAGGATTGTACTGTAATAATTTTTCATTAAGGATTTGAAAGCGTATGTTGAACGGTACCGTTGACCAAGAAAAATTATTTAGTGGAAAGTTGGAATTCATAGAGAACACAATATTGAGGGAAAGATAAGAGTTAATATGTTCCTAATGTTGAGATAATGATGTTGGTATAAAGAGATGATTGATATGGGTACATTAAATTGGATATTACTGATTACCTTGGAACCGATTAATGATAAGTTAATTTTGGAAATTTAGTGAACATATTTCTAATGTTTTGGATCTTAATAGTTTGGAAGGGCCATAAGTTTAAACATTTAGAAATGGTTTAAGTTTAAATTTTGAGGATGTTTTATGGATTAACGTATTACTTGACCTTTTAGAGATTTATTCATATTGGATAACCTGTGCTAACCATTCTATCATAATAATAACTAGAGATCGATGGAATGACTTATCATTATATTATTGATATTACAATTGATTAAAAGTGAATTTTAGTGCTTTAGGCATAAAAAATTCATTTTTGGATATTCATTTATTAGAGTAATAAATGAATGGGAAATTTATTGAAGCACAACCAATGGATGTAATAATTATTATGAAATAGAAATATATCTAGTAAGTATATTTCCTTAAAATCTTAGAGATTAAAATAATTCCTGAAATTTTAGAAAAGGATCTTGAAACAAAAATTTAATCCTATTACCTTAATATATGATGAATTATATGGTATTTTAAATCATCATAGATTTATGGTGTTTATGTCTTTAACTTTCTATTGATCATTCAATTTCATGTGATCAATAACCTATATCACTCTATATAATTATTTACTATTTTCTTATATGTCTATGTTTTCATTTCCTAACTATGATATCCTATATTGAAACCTAGTTATGTTTTATTATAGTTGAAATTCACACTTTATTTTCTCTCTTATTAATAGGATTTCTTATTAAACCTTTTATGATGTGGGGTTTTCAACAATGATATTTCAAAATGTCAAACCCTTGATTACTGAGATCAAGTTTAAATTGAGAGAACACAATTTATTTAAGGTGGGGATAATGTAACCCATTAATATTTTTAAAGAAGAAACATCAATCTTACAAAAAAATATAACACCTGATACATTATGAAATATATCTTTTTAAATAAATTCAATCACTTTGATAGCTTTTGGAACACACAACCCCATATCAATATAAATAATAATATAGTATACCATTATCACCTAGAAATTAAGTAGTAGGGTATGAATATTACTAAATAAATTATGGAAAATATTATAATATATTTATTATAAATAAAATAATAATCATTTAAAAGAAAAAAATATTTCCTGAAAAACTGTTTTTTTCTAAGACATTTTAATCATGTTTTTCACACATATTTTAAAATTAAAATTTAACTCATTTATAAATTTATTTTAAAAAATGAACTTAATTTTTTAAATCATAATATCAAATTTATCTTATGGTTAATTTTGGTTATTTTTCTCAAATGTTTCATTTTTCGATGACTAGTGAAAATTAATGAATTTTAATTGAAAAATTCTTTTTTGTTTAAATTATATACAAAGTTAAATTATATTTTGAATTGATTTTAAATTTAAATTAGTAAAATTATATATCTATTAATCTAATTTAGGTAATTTTAATCATTTTCCTATTGAAATTCGATATAAATCTTTTTAAACTTTTCAACATTTTCTCTTTGAAAACTCGCTTTATCGTAATGTGTGTGGGATTAATTTTAAATTAAAATTTTCCAATTATATGAATAGAATTTTTAAAATTGTATTCCATATTTTGAATCATCTTAACTTATATTTTCAAATAATTTCAACATAATTTTTGACCAAAATGAATATTAAAAACAGTAAAAATTAATTATCAGGGTCAAGGTAAAAATGGACTTATTAGTGGTAAAACTTGAAAGATAAGGGTTATAATGACATAAATAATTCTCTAAAATATATTTTATGGTCCTATTTAGACCTTAAAATGTATAATTATCTATAATTATCCAATTTTGATCATTTTATCATGTGAAAAACGTGGGTACACCTTTTTCTTTCCCAAATTTACAAGTGTGCCACTCACCTCATTTTAAAAGGCTACCAACTCTCCACTCTTATTAACATAATAAAAACATTTTGGTTTGGAAAATGCCTGACCAAATCAATTCAAAAATTTACTCACCTCATTATATAATCCTTTTTTGGGGCATAAATCTATCCTTGGAAGGATTTGGTGCAAACCTAAAGAGGTTACCTGAAGAAGAGGTAACATTCTTCAACAAGAATTTTATTTTATTTCTTCATCCACATTATTTAATTATTATTAAAACATGATAATATATTATCCAAATTATCTTAAAACACTTATATGTTTCTATAATAAGGTCATGACCAACAACCATCCCCACTTCCATCAAATGGGTTAATAAATAATCATTCGTGTGTAAGACGGACTACAGCCTCCCAAACTGATGTCATTCATTTTTCCATCACCACCTCTCACGGTTGGGTATGATGATGGATCTAAATTATATATATATATGATATTTATAATTTAATAATACATATGGAGTCATTAAATCATATATAACTTTTTTTACCTTCTATTCCTTACGAGATATGTAATGTTACTCGTGTGTATGGCAGACTACCACCTCATGAAGTGAGGTGATTCATTTTTCAGTAACTCTTTTCATGGAAGGTAACAAAGAAATTTTTTATGAATATATGTGATATAAATGAAATAATTATAATATTCACGAAATATTTATCATTATTGAAATATAATATATCATTTTAGTTTTTACACTGAAAAAGGATAACATCATTCATGTACACATGGACCATCGCCTTCATGAAGATACATGAGTCTCTTTCATAACCACACCACATGGATGATATATATAAATATATTTAGAGAAATAATATGGTATATATAATATTATTATCATTCTTTAAAGATAAAATATTACTTAACCTCTTTCCATAATGATCATTGAAAAATAGAAACGTTGGTCATGCGTACGTACGTTCTACCGTCTCCATGATTATAACATATTTAATTTTTCACAACCATATTTAATGATTGGTTTTAAAATTAAAATTAATGTATAGATATAATAATTATGACATGATTATTATTCTGGATATCATGATACTATATAATATGTTCAAGAACCATATCTTTCATGATAAAACACACATGAGAAAATATGACAATTAACACATGAAATAATGAGATTAATGAAATATTATTAATGAATATGTGACAATATTTTATAAAAGAATAATATATTATATTATAAATATTAATATGATTCTTTGATATGTTAATAAAAATTTTAAAACCATTATATAAGAGGTTAAATTATGTTCAATTAAAAATAAGCGTGAGACAAGGGTTTATCGTCTCACTTTTACTTCTATGAGACATATACTATATTCACCTCTTATTTATTTTTTGTGGTGTATATACTACCATTTTTATGTCATATGATAAACTAATTTATCTTCATGGTATTTAATTTTTTATTTAAATTTATTTATTTCTTGGAGATTATAATACAAAAGTTACTAAAGTGGGTTGAGTTTATTTCATAATCTCATCATTATTCAGGATTGTTTTTGTTTAACTCTCCCTTGGCAGAATTAGTTGATATTTTTATTTTAAAAGAAATATATTTTCTTCTCCTATGGTTATTCATGATATTTTACAAGTAATAGTACCATTATACACTATTTGGTACTTAAAATGGTTGAGAAAACATTTTTAGTAAATATGAATTTATTTCTCTATTTGGTAGGAAACCCATGTTAATTAAAGACAAAATTTTATAAAAATGTTTTAAAAAATGTTTTAACCTTTTAAAAATGAATTATGAAAGAGAATTTTACCCATTTTTACTTTTTCCAAATTTTTTTTCAAAGGAATATTCATGTTGTTTTTAAATAAATCCCATTTTTTATTTTACCAAAAATGTGAAAGGAATATTTGTTTTAATATACTCATCATGTATAGAATTTCCTTTTTTCCTAACCACTCATGTTTTAAATCTTCCTTTATAAGTATAAAAGGTTTTTTTAAAAAAAAATTTCTTTCAAAAAATTTTGTAAAATTTTTGTATTAATGTTTTTTTTCAAAATGGAAATGATATTTTCATCTTGAAAGTTTTAAAAAATATATTTATTGTATTTTTATTCATCAATGAAATCATCCATTTAATGTAATTATGATCCATTAGGGATATATTGTATTTATATAATCAATATTTTCTTATTTTTATGATTTATTATTAGTTTTATTGAGGAGGTACAATTTTATGACCATTCACGATTTTAATCTGAATGGTTTATGATTATGTTTACTTATTGGGTTATGAATTAACATTTAATATGTTATTTTTTCAATACGAATGTTTATTTTGATTATGTTTCACCCCTTTCATATGAGGAATGAATTTGAATTTTCAATTAACGTGTGGGATCTACTATAGCACCTCGACATATCAGTAGGTCTCATGAGACAAACTAGATATAGTTTTGGATGAGGCCTTTCCCATTTTTATAGATGTCTTAATAAAAGACTCAATGATATTAGATGTATTAGAACAAGACTAGATGGTATTATATATCTCAAAAAATCATTGAAGTTATGTTTTACGTGTATAAAATTATATATTACATCATGATGAACACAGTTATTGATATTCTATGTGATTATTTGATTAGTTGGAATATTAAAGATCAAGTTTCAAGATCATGTGATTATTTATATGTCATTATTGATAATATTTTATTCCTACCATATTATGATCAAGTTATTGATTAAATTAATTATGTTTTAGTTATTTATCTTTCCATATTTATTATTCTTTATTTATTCATAGCTTCCACTGTAATTTTATCCTTAATAATTATCTTATACCACCACATTATTATGTTTAATTTTTCCCAGGATACTAGGAAGTATTTTATGATTTATATACAAGGATATTATAAGGGGAATAATATAATTATTAAATAAAATTACTTGTGTATTTTATAATTTAAAATTTATTGTGTATTTCAAGTATTTATCTATTTTAACAACACTACTAAACTACTGAGACCTTCGAGATGCGATTACTTATATCTTATGAAAATTTAATTAAGTAGACACTAGATTTGGTCTACTGGGATCAGAGTCACTATATATATGGTTTACATACTCCCCCCTTTTCATTTAATATCATTAATAATTCATAATTCATGTTATTTTATGTTTTAATTTTAATTATTTCATCCATGTGGATTTTAATTGAACTTTACCAAGTGGTAGGGGACTTAATCTGAATTTCCCTTTGTTGAGGCATATTTTATTGTCATGCACCTAATTTATTTTATATGATATAAATACTACCACTTTTACATTTAATATCATGAATCCTTCAAACTTAATGTTATTTTGATTTTAATTTGAATTATTTCATCCTAGGAGATTTTACATGAAAATTATTAAGTGGTAAAGAATTTCATAATTCAATTTCTTTTCATTTGGTTATATTATTTTTTTATTATCTTTGATATTATAATATTTTATTTTTAATAAATTTTGATTATATTATTTTGTATTTCCACTTGTTTTAGGTGGATTTAAATTTTATACACATAATTTATCGATTTATTAACTCTCACATCAATGCTATGATATTTATAAGGGTTTATTTCACAGTCTCATTTAAATGAAGTTTATTTATACTTCAATTACCGTTGAAGGAAATTATTTGATCATTGAATAATTAAACCCTTTTATTTTATTCTTTACTTTTTATTAATGATGTCTTCAAGTAATAATACCATTTTTACTCTTTGGTACCTATAGTGATTGAGAATTTTTTTTAGTAATATCTGAATTCATTTCTCACTTTAGTTGAAAATATTTTTTTTCCAAAACAATATTTTCTTAAAATGTTTTCAAAAATTTTTTTACCATTATTTAAAAGGATTTATTAAAGAAATTTTTACCCAATGTTTGTCTATTTTTACAAAAAAATCTAAAGTAATATTAATGTCATTTTTCAAACAATTACCATTTGGATTTTACCAAAAAAGTGAAAGAAATATTTGTTTGAACATGTAATACATTTACAAAATTTCATGACATCATTAGATATCAACTTTTTAATGCTACCTTTATAAGTTTCAAAGGTAATTTTAAAATAAATAATTTTATTTTTTTTGACTTTTAGTTTTAAAATTTGATTTTTAAAATGAAAAGGATATTTTTCTCAAGAATATTTTTAAAGATATTTTTATGGTATTTATATTAATGAATGGTAATAATAATTTAATTTACATATACTCCATTATTGATATGTTTTATTGATACCATCCTTATTATTTCTATGTATGGTTTATAATCATTTAGAATAAGGAAAGTATTGATATTCAATTTATTGATTTATTTTTGTAGCCATTATATTTTACTTGAAATATTGAAATTACTATTATCATTGGAAATTAAATTATATCTAAATATCCATATTATATATCATGGATATATTTATTTATTAAACTATATATATTTTCTACAGTTGGAATTTTACATTGAAAGTTATTTTATTGAATGTGGAAATATTGATAAATCTACATCCTTTACTCAATATAGTTATTTTTTGATAAGTTTTATTGTTCATTATTTATTTATATTATATGATATATGAGGAATGATTTGGAAATATAGATACATGTCGGTGCCTGGTTATAGATATCCCCTCGATGAATTGAGAGTCTCATGAGATGAATCTATTGGATGGTTTTAGTTAAATGGATTTTTGTGTGTGTATACCTACCCATACATTTTAAACTTTATTGTGAAAGTAATTTTTAGTAGAGGTATCACGTGCCTAAGATCAGGATGTCCAATAATTAATAATTTCCTTTATTTAATTCAGTTACTATTTTCCTTGATATTTTCACAATGATATTATCTTGGGATGTATTTTATTCTCAGTTTATTGATTAAATGTCATGTGTTATCACTTATTTACATTTTCATACTAATTACGTTATGTCCAATTATCATAATAATGTTATTGATTAAATGTAATGTGTTTCAAATTATTTACCTTTTCATATTTATTATTATATTGAAATTATTTAAATTCTATGTGTGTTCAGTTATTTACCTTTACATGTTTATTATTATTATTATTAATTCATGAAAACTTCCCCTGTACCTAAACCTTACTGGGAATTTGATCTCACCGTTATTTCATTTCCATTACATATGAATCCAAGAAGTATACTATGAATTATATACAAGGATATTCTATAGGGAATAATTATATTCTCAAAAAACAATTATATTGTAATTTAGGTTTCCAAATGTAATATGGGAATCATGCATGCATCCATTTTACCAAGACTACTAATATATTTGTTCCTTTGAGATAAAATCTATTGTATCTTATGCCAATGTAGTAAAGTAATAAACCATCTTCGTGTTACTGGATTCAATTTCATTACAATTTAAATTAAGTGAGTGGATTTATAAACTCTATACGAAGAAAAATATTAGGTTGGAGTTCCTACTACAATGGAATTATTGGAAGAGGAATATAAATAGTGATACTAACCTAATCCATAATGATTATGGGATTATATGATTATCTACATATAACTTGAACCAATGGGGAATAATAGTTCACTTGATAGGACATAGTGGAAAATGAGTGCTTCATAGTAGGTCAACTGACAAAATATGAGTTTGAAATCCCGATTTAGGTGTCTTAGGGGAATATTTTTAGGCATTGAAAATGTTGAATCTACATTGTGTGTGTTGTGTTTATTATTAATGAATTTTAATTACAATATATTTTTAATGAAGTTTGATGTCTTATTTTGATTAATAATATCTTGGATATTAATTTAACAACCCAAGATTATTAAGAAGAAGATTTCTCATTTATTGTATCAATTTGTATTAAGTAGGTAGGTATTAAAGGCCAACATTTTAATTTTAATTTTTAAGTTTATTATAATATTTTATTTAAAGTGTAATAATTATGTCCTTTTGAGTTTAGGTGGTTTTTAATTTACTTGAATGATAAATATGGTTCAAGCATTTGATTTCACCGAATCATTAATATTGATTAATTTTATATCTTTGTGATGAAGGTGTTTGATAATACATCCTGGTTTTTAGAAATCTGTATAAGTATAATAAAAAATACATGGATTATGTTAAGGAAATTCATAAAGATGATAGAGTTTTTTTTAAAATTATAGGGTACTATTATTTAGAAAAGTGATATATCAACTAGACTATGTATGGGAACCTATTGATTGATAATTTAATAAATAAATTATATTTACATACAATTCATTATGAATTGATATCTAATTTTATATCAAAGGAATTATAAAAATAACTGGATAGCCTATAATACAACACTACCCAAGCAGATAGGGTAGCAGATACATCCAACTAAGCTTAAAGGAATGTCATTGAGGATTGTATGAGTAAATCATTGCTCAGGTCAGAAGTATCCTAAAAAGAGAGCACTCAACAAAGGTCAAATGGCATGAAGGTAAGAAGTATAGTGAAGGGTGTTATGATAAAACCCACTGGTAGGTGGTCCTGAAAATATATTAATGAGACACTACAAAATTCCCATATCAATAAAGAAATGGGATTATAGAACAAAGTTTTATTTGTGATCAATGATTAAGGGACATTTTATATTATTTAAAAATATGAATTACATTGGGATTTAAAAATTTGTTCAAATTGTTTTCTATATGATTTTATTATTTATAGCACCATATATTTTCATATCATGCATGATCTAGATACATTAGGAACTAAATTTTAATATGGAAATGATTCGAGGGGTTGATCACTTGAAATAGTAAGAGGCTTTTATGATTTTCTCTAGGATGATCTAGGAGTTCATAAGAGTAGAATAAAAAATATCTATCAAATTATATTATATAAAATTTTAAATTAAACTTCCTAAGAGTGAATGAATATATCAAAAGAGTAAACCAGAAATTTATTAGAGTAACTTCTCAAGAGTTATCTAACAAGTCCAACAGAGTAAAATGAAACTTCATAAGAGTAAGTAGACTTAGAAAGTTAAATATTCCATTTCATAAGAGTAGTTCACTACTTCTCAAGAGACCAATACTTTTCTAAAAATCAGTTTTGTAATGTCTCAACCCGGATGATCACTAAGATGGTAGCTGGACCAGTGGGTCACATGGCCTTAAGCGCGCCTCCCCTTATGACAGAGGATTCCAACTAGTTGAGAGGGTCTAAGGAGGTAATAGTAGGGAGAAAATATCCTCATGACCAGAGTTGCATATCGGTATATCATATAATAAATAACTAACAATAGTGGAAGTAGTAATAAATAAAATAAAATATACTATAATAATAATATAATATTTGAATAAAACTATTCAATTCCAATTTACATCAATGAATGTATGACAGATGATGCTATAAGTACAAACAGTGAAAATTACAAATAGAAATACTACGTAATAAAAGAAAAAATTCCTAATTAATATCTCCACAACCATCTCAAGAACCTAATCGGTCCTCTACCTCAACTCCATCCTAGTAATGAAAATCAAATGTTGGAAGATGGCTTTTTCCCTTTAACAATACCTATATACATAAAGTCTACTCAGGTACCAATGGTACCTGATCAGGGTGTGAGAAACAATCCCAGTAGGATGAAACCCACAATATCTAGAAAAATCCATTTCATACAATATAAATTAAGAAGTGTACAGGTAATATGAAAAAAGTAAACAGTACTAAAATAATAACATAGGCTGAATCAGGTTGCAATCAGATACCTGATCGACTCTACCTACTTTGGCTCACTATTGAAAAGAAATTTTTGTATAGTAACTATATATATATATATATATATTAATAATTATATATATAGTTTAGTTATTTATTAAATCCACCTATATGAACGAAGTATGTATGAACGTAAGTGTCCATATACTTGGAATACTTGTTATTGGATGGAACAGGGAATAACTCAAACATCCATAACTAGTCTAAATGAGCATATGTGCTCATGAACTCGAGTTACATGACCTATATCCCAATAGAGTGAGAGATTTCATACAAAAACACTCAGGACGATGAGTGAGAATCCATGGAATCACTCTATTCATGGAACATGGAACATAAAGCCTAACTCCCATATAGTATCACTAGAGTGAGACGTCATGCTCAACACCCAATATAAGGGATCATGGTATCACCATACTCAACAAAACCCTTACCATTATTACACAACCTATGTATAAGGTGTAATCTTTTTTATAATAAACATTCACGAGGAATTACTTATCATGCCTTACATTTATCAATTCCATATAAAGGCATCATGACATTTATATTATAATACATAAGGAAATACCTATTATGTATTAAAAAATCCATGTTAAATTCCATTAATACCTTATTATTTATATAAACATTTAAAAATCACAAGAAATATGTGTTTCCTTACCACCCTTATAAACCATTTCCTGGGATCCATTTTATATAAACTACTTAATTTCATTTAAGATAATGAAAACCATCATGAACAAGCAATTCAAATTTAATAGCTGCCATTTTAATTAAATAACACATGGATATTCATTTTAATAGGGAAAATGAGACACTAAGGAGGTACCTTTAAAATTTAATTAGTTTCCTATAAGGGATATGTCATTTAAGAAGGAAAGAAAATCCCTTAGGAGGATCTTGGTTCAATAAGATTTTATATTAAGAAGGGTAAACCATTTAAGAACATCAGGAAGGTCATCTTCAAATATTCCAATAAAAAGGAACCATCATAAAGTAATAGGTAGTTACCAATACAATAATTCCAATTAAATACTGAAAATATAAATCACCAATATGTAATTTTGAAGGCAACTCACCTCATTTTGGGGGTTTTATTATAAAAGCATGAAATTGTTTATTAAATAATTAATTTAACCCAAATAAACATCACATTCAAGATTCATACTCAATTCACATTAAAGAATCATTTTTTCTAAAAATAATAAAACAATAGTTAATATCAAAGGAAAGTGAAAAATAAGAGTAATTAATACATTCATAAATTTAAAGGGGAAAAAGGAAAGGGATCCTACCTCAAAGAAGAAGTAGACCAATCCAAACACTTCGACACTTGATTTGTTTGTCAGAAACCACTCAAATATTCTCTCTCCTACATCCGAGCATATGCACTTTTTCATATATATATATATATAAGGATACCTAGACCCTATTGACATATTTATGTGTCCATTAATATTGATAATGGGATCCTTACATATAGGATTATATATAAATATACCTATTTACACTTACACACATATGCATTTTTCATATATATACATAAACAATACTAGCCCCAATATATATATTCATGCTGCCATAGGTGAATAAATATATAATAGGGTAAGTTACAGACATATTTGACCACTTATTCCTACATGGGTATGTTACCTTCGAATTGGGAGACTCGAACCCGCCTCAAGGTACCAAAATACACTACGAAAAAAATAAGAACTAAAAAACACTAAAATTCCCCATATAAAATTGGGATAGACAATAAACTGGGAGAAAACCAACCTCAAGAGATGATGAAAAACCAAAATAGACTGAAGAACTTCACCTTCAGAGATGAATGATGAAACAAGTATGAATAGGTCTCTGTAGACACACCACACAACCAAAAAATGGAAGAAAAATAAAAAACCCAGTCAACCCATGACTTATTGTTTATCCTAATGACACTGAGCGATGGGGAGAGGGAAAATTTTCCAACCAAGGGAGGAGAAGGGATTTGGATTCCTTACCTAAAGGTGATGATGGGAAGAAAATGGGAGGGTTATCTTAGATTTTACCTTAATTTTTTTATTTTTAATTTAATTGATTTATTTTTTTAGGGAAAACATTGTGAACGGTTTAGGTCACACAGTTAACCGAACTATGCACCAACCGTGCGATGAAAAGTTCATTGGTACTGCCTAAGTTAAAGTACCCATGAAAGATAGGTTCATGGTTTGGGTAAATCATGTGAAGACCACGAGCTTTACATTTTCTCATTAGCACAAGTTGCATGATTTGTTGCTGGGGGCCACATAGTTTCGAACATACAATACACCCTATATAGATCCTCCAAATGTGATATTTTTGGGGTTCAATGCTCCCTAAACTCAACTATACACATGAGTTACCCCTTATGACTTTAACCAAGTCTAAAATTAACATAGAAAGAAGTTAAAAATCTTGAAATTATGTTCCAAATCTTGGTTCAAAGAATAACCTATCCAATAAACACCAAAATTCAAATTTCCATGGAATTTTACCTTGGCTCAAAACAAGGATCATTACAACCTCACAAAATTAGAACTTCTCATCTCTGAGAATCCTTCAAGAACAATGTAAATATCACAAGACCTACATGGGATGTGAATCTTTGTTCAAATAGTTGAGTTGTGTTTCCATATGCCAAAAGCACCTCTAGGAATTCATTTATGCACACAACACTTAAGCCATCAAAACTTGATGTAACACTAATTTTACAATTAAAATACCTAAATGGAGCTTACCTGAGCCTATTTGGATAGATACAAGATCACATTTTCTTCTTGTTAAATATATGTCCAAAGGTGCTCCCCATCGTAGGCTTTATCATAAAAAGGGTCTAATTTTGATCCATGATACAAACCAACATTGTATTTTCCTACAAAGAATTCCCCTAAGCATTACAATGATGCTCCTAGTGTGATTTTATTTAACAGGGACAACCCAATTACATCTAAAGTCATAGAAGAGTTCTGACCAAAATGAAATGGTTAAATTCTAATCGACCAAAAGGACCCAATCATGCAATATCTTCATGAAATACTTAGCTAAACCTTTAACCCACACCCACCTTCACCTGGTGATGTATTTTAAAATGATTCCATTAGATCGTATACATTGAACGATAAGTAAAAATGAGTCGATCCACTCTATCCGACTTATCTCAAAGATTCCTAGCTTTGAGGGTCAAAAAATTACCAAATGAGACGTAATACCTTCTTCCAAGGCATCAAGAATTTATCAAGGACATGTTCATAAAAGCTCATACCCAACATCCAGTGACATTACATGGTCAAAACATTACCTAACCATTTAATTATTCGTTCCTTAGCATGAAAAAAGGTGTAATATAGATCCATCCCACTAGAATAATTACCCTAAATAGTAGCTCATAGCCTAACCATAAGTCCAAGGTAACCTTAGATTCATTAAACTGGAGTCTTAGAAAATAACCAAGGTAGTCCATACCACATGTTTACAAGTGAGACATTGGTAAAAATCCGAAACTTGCACCTTGGAACATTGATTGATCACAGAGAAGCATCCTCCTGGTGGTTGAGTCAAAGGAAAGGATGGCTAGTGTCCAAGAGACTATCTAAGGTGATACTATATGAGAACCCCTACATCACTCAGGAATAAATATGCCTTGATAAGAACCACGTGTCAAACATTCAACCATGAGAAAACCACATAAAAAATCCCAACAACATTTAAAGATTTAGCACGGTGTAATACTGATGCTCTCTTAGTGCATCAAGGATGAAGTCAAGAATGGTGAAAAGATAATATCTAAGAAGAATACACTATGTGGAGTTCAATATTACCAATAATATATATCAAAACACTACTAGTAAACTTCCCTTGAAGGAATCTTGGATTCACCAACCGATACACTATTCAAAATTGATCACAAGCCTTTATCACTCGAGGAATCCTATGATCCCTCAAGGTTAACGACTGATGTTAATAAAATCCCAACTGTGTTTCTGTAGGGTTGCTTACATATCCAACCCCATTAACATCATATTTTTGAGAAATCACCAACATGATTTAAAACTTTAAATACTTAAGGTAATTCAAGAAAAACTGACCATTTTTCAATGGTCCTCCATGGATATGCTTATTTTACTTGGAAGGACACATTTTCACCAGATCCAATGAAAAGATCCCCACCTTCGGAGTGTCCTAGCCATTGAAAGAAGAGATAGACTAGCTGCTCAAAAGAGCACTATTTCCGAACCACCATAAACTTAAACAAAAGAAATTTTACATGAAAACTAATCCAAATTGACTAAACTTTCAAAACACCCAACTCTATGAAAGTTATCTTCTCTACTACAGAGATCAACCGTGAATGTTATCAACAACACTAGGATCATGATTTCATCAAAATTAAATGGTTATTTATATCACCTAGAAACTCGACGTCTACCACATATATCAATTAATACTACCTCAAGATTATATGAGAAACAAGTACTTCTTGAATGCTATCCATAGGCAATCCACCCTATTCATTCAATAATTCAATATACTGTATAGAAAAATAGCTCAAATCTTTTCTATCTCATACGACTGTAAAAAATACTAACGACCTATTTGGTCATCCAAGTAAAAATAAATAGGGTCACAATACCTTCAAAGTGACCGAACGTGCCCTTTCCTTATCTAACATACTGAAATCGAGCATTAGTTGATGCTTTCTCCCATAAAAAGTGTTGAGGAAAACATGACCACCTATCCGGAAAAGGGTTTCATTTATATAATAAGAGTCATACTAGGGATAATGACACCTGAAGAACACCTAACATCATAACTCTCATGAAATTAGCAATGAATTTAAAGCTATATGGGTGTTACCTACCACGAGATAACCCCTTACGAAAGAAAAAGTGTCGACCCTATCACTATGTCAGGATAACTATAATTCACTAGATCAAGAGATTATTATTTAATCCATTGCTAAAAATAAAAATAACTCATATAGAAAACACTCTCATTTCCATTCCAAGGAATATTAAAGGTAAACTTAAACTAACCTTACATTAGGGTTTAAACAAAGGACACCACTTTAGGTTCCATTTTAAAGAAATTTCATTTTTTTACATTAAAACTTCAAGACTTAAATTTTTTGAAAACAAAACAAAAAGGAATACAAGAAATTATTATCTAACTTTCTTTTTAAACATTGAACATTTATAGACATCCAACCATAATTAGAAAATTTATTAAATAAATTCATTTTTAATAGATAAGGTGACCTGCAGGGGTTCTACTAAGCCAACTTGGGTTTATCAGAATGAAATACAATAGTAGTTACTGAACTATTGAAGTCACAAACACTGAAATGGGTCACCTCATAAGAAACATGCCCCAACTAACCTACATGGTTCCAGTTGTTCGTTTTTGAAGTTAAAAAATTCATTTCATATTAAAATTAAACTTATTTTACAATTATAAGCATTTCATAATATAAAATGCTTATATATAATGCTTCAAGAATATTGGTGGCCATCTATCAATCCATAAAGCACCCATACACTTTACATGATGGAATTTTGATCCCATTAATTGAAATAATACCACATTAACATTTTACTTTAGAAATATTTTACCAGTATAACTATTTTCAAATGAATATCACAGTCGTATATAAAATGGTTTGATTACAAGGGTTACGATTCCCAAATTCATAAAGTTATCATACACTCTATAAATTGAAAATTGGATCCTGTTAATCACAACCAATTCACTTTAACAATTTACTTTAGCAGACTTTACATTTTAATCAAATATATATAAAAATATTTTGAAATCTCAATATATGGTTCGTGTATATGGGTTACCATATCCCAATTATAAGGCATTCACACACCTTATAACTAAAAATTGGTTCCTATTTAATTGTAACCAATAAATTCATTCCATGTAACCAAAAACATATCAAGAAAAATCTAAAATGTTATAGAAATCAGTAAACATTGAGAAACATACTATAACCATAAAATCATGATAGATAATAAAGATAAGATAAATAAACAGGAATCATGGCATATAATTACCTAAACATGGTATAAAATCATGAATGCTAAATAATTACCTATGTTGGTAGATAATAAGCATGTTATTTAAATACCCAACATAGAATATAACAAGTATGATAGTAAAAACAAAACCATGACATAACATTCAAGGCACACAATAAAATCAGCAGGAGGCTCTACAAATGGAACTACATGACATGAAATATACATGGCATGTTAATATCTATATGCCTATTATGATGCATGTAATGCTTCTTGTCTTCCATACTGATCCAGGGGAAAAATTAAATAGTTTTCATAAATCATTATGTAGCAGAAAATACACCATTCACTCAAGATAAACTAATAATTAACTATAATAAAAAATAACATGAATATCAATACCTTCCCTAGACACTTGGTCACTTCCTTGTGGGTGGGGTGATGAGTCTCAAACACAACTATTTACCAAGCACCAAAAAATTCCTAGTCTCCTATCTACCATCCCAAAATAGTAATACAAATGAAATGAAACAATATTTAATACCACTATGTAACATACAGACCTAGATGAACACTAAGATTCTAGCCAGACCGGTGGGTCACATGGCCTCAAGAATGCCTCCCCATACACTGGAGGCCACCGACTAGCAGTAAGGGTCTAATGTGGTGATAATGGGGAGACTATACCCTCATGATCAAAGTATCACAGTTGTATATCAGATGATAAATAATAGAAAATAGCAGAAGTAGTAATAAATGAAATACTGAACAAAATAATAATAATATAATATCTGAAAAAAGTGTCCAACACCAATTTACTACAATGCATGTATACATATGATGATACAAGTAAATGTAGTGAAAATTAAAAATAGCAATACAATGTAATAGAATAATAACTTCCCAATGAATTTCTCAATGAGAATCCTGAGCACCAGCTACGTTCTCTACCTCAACTCCATTATAGTAATGTAAATCAAACATTGTAAGTTGGATTCTTCCCTTTATAAATACCTATAGACATAAAGTCTACTCAGGTACCAATAGTACCTGAGTAGGGTGTAAGATACAATCTCAGTAGGCTGGTACCCATGGGGTTTAGCGCTATCCATTTTGTGAAATATTAAGCAAGTAGTGTGTAGGTAATATGAAATAATAAATAGTTTTTAAATAATAACATAGCTCCGCTCAGGTTCCAATCAGGCACCAGTCCAACTCTACCTGCTTCAACTCACTTCCAGAAAGAAATGTCTATACAGTAACTATATATATATATATTAACAATTATATTTATATTTTAGTTATATATTTATTCCACCTAAATGAACCAAGTATGTATGAATATAGGTGGCCATATACCTAAAATACTAGTTGATGTCTAGACTGGGGCCTAACTCATACATCCATAACCAGTCTAAATTAGCCTATAAGCTCAAGCACTACGGTATATTACCTACATCCCAATAGAGTGAGATAATTCATGAAACAACACTATAGTTGGTGAGTGAGCCTCCATGTCATCACTCTAATTAGGGAATGTGGAGCATAAATCCCAACACCCATATAGTATCATTGGTGCGAGATGACTTGCTCAACACCCAATCTAAGGGAGTATGGTATCACCATATTCAACAGAACCCTTTCCATCATTCCACAATCTATGTATAAGGAATAATCATATTTATAATAAAATACCATTATACATTAGATATCATGCTTTATATTTACTAAGCACATATAAATTCATCATGACATTTACAGTATAATATATAAGGAAATACCTCTTATGAATTACAAAAGCAAAGTTAAATTCCATTAGGACATTATAGTTCATATAATATTTTATAAAGCACAAGCAATAGGCATGGAATTACCACCATTATAAGACATTTTAAGGGATCCATTTAATTTAAACCATTTAATTTTATTTAGGATAAATAATACCATCATGATTGAGATATTAAAATTTAATACCTAGCATTTTAATTTAACAAAAAATGGAAATTAATTTTATCAGGTAAATGGATACACTTAGGAGGTGAATTTAAAATTTATGCACTTTCGTACATGGGAAATGTCATTTAAAAATGAAATCCACAACCTTAATAGGAGATTGGTTCGTTATGATTTTATATAAAGGAGGGATAAACCATTTAAGAACATCAATAAGGTCATATTTTAATGTTCCACTAAAAATAACCCATTATAAAGTCATTTGTAATCACTAATACAATAATTCCAATCAATGTCTAAAAATACAAATCAACACTTTGTAATTTTAAATACAACGTACCTCTTCTAAGTGGTTTTATTATAAAAACATGACATTGTTTATCAGAAAATTTATTTATCCTAAATAAACATCACATTCAAGAGGAATAATCAATTCACATTATATAAGAATTTCTTCTAAAAATCATACAACACTAGTTGATATCAAAGTAAAGTGTTAATGGTGAGTAATTAATCCATTAATAAATTTAAAGGGGAAAACAGAAAGGTATCCTACCTCAAATTACAAGAATACCAAGCTAAACACTTCATAAGTTGACATTTTTATCGACGACCACTTGAAGCTACTCTTTCCCACCTCTGAGCATTTTCACCTTCACATATATATAAGGAAACCAATCCCCAATATACATATTCTCATGAACATGAATAAGTATAAGGGGATCCATACATATATGATTGTATATGAATATACTCTTTTACACTTACACACATATGAATTTTTCATATATATACATAATCACATCGAGCCCCAATATATATATTCATGGGTGACTCAAACTCGCCTTGAGGGACCAAAACACAATATGAGAAAAAAATACCCAGAACACAAAAACACTAAAAGATCCAAAATAAAATTGGGATAGAAAAAGAAGTTCGATAAAAACAACTCGAAGCAGCGACAGAAAACTGAAATGGACCAAAGCCCTTTGCCTTTAGCATTGGATTACAAAACACGGATGAAGATGTCTCAGGAGATGCACCGTACGCCATAATAATGGAATAAAAACAAAAAACATGGTCAAACTATGACCTAGGGTTCAGTCGAATGGAACTAGGTTAGAGGGAGAGGGAAAATAAGCCAACCAAGGGAGGAGAATGGAGCGAGAGGCCTTACCTAGAGGTGATGATGGATAATCCTGAAGGAATCACGACATAATGATGTGGAACAAGAGATCAAATAAGGGAGGTACATATAGCAATGGAGGAGAGGATGGGGGATCACATGACACTAGGAAGGAGAAGGAGGAGTTAGCTTAAGTTTTAACTTATTTTATTTTTAATTTTAATTTAATTAATATAACTTCTTACAAAAACACTACACACAATTTGGGTCACATGGTTAGCCAAGCTGTGCACCAAACATCTGATGAACAGTGCATAGGTACTGCCTAAGTGGATATAATCATGTGGTATATGCGCATAGTTTGGGTAAACCATTAATAACACATGTACTTCATATCTTCTCTCTACCATGAGATGCATGATTTGATTTTAGGGGATGCATGGTTTTAGAAAAATCATGTGCCCTATACAGACCCTCCAAACATGAGATTTTCAAGGATCGGTGCTCTGGAAACTCAATGATACATCCTAAGTACCCCTAATTCATTTAACCATGTCTAAAAAACACATAATGGTGTTATAACTCTCATAATTATGTTCCTATGATCAGCTCAAAGAATGTACCATCCAGTAAACGCCAAAATTCAAATTTCCATATATTTTTCCTTAGATTAAAACACGAGTAATTACTAGTTAGAATAGGATGAAGAAATATAGGAATGATAATTATAATTAATAAATTAGATATTATGATTCTGGGTAAGTGAATATATTAAAGAAATAAATATCATAATTATTTATATCATTATTCCTTCTGGTTATGAAGAATAATAAAGCCATGAACTCTATTATTATATACATGAATGCATCCATACTTAGATAGTATTTTTAATATGATCATTTTTTATAATGAAGGGGAAAATAAAAATAATTGTGATAGGTTCTGATGAAATATTGATCCCTATATATTTTTCATGTTTTCATAAATTACAGATGGTTACGAAGATAAGAATTTTATATGAATGTTTAAAATTCCATGATATTTAATAATTATCATGGATGTTTTTTATTTAGGGCTTTTAACTTTTTATAGTTTTAAATTTCCAAAAATAGTTGTCATTAAAAATGTAATAATGTGATGTTGTGAAGATAGAAGTAGGGAAGGAAGGTAATGCTGAAACTAATGTTTTAACCCAAAGTATATATACAATATGTCAAGGATAGAGAATTTAAGAATGGAAGATCAGATAATATACAATGAAAAAGTCAGTGGGTGTTGAAGAAATAATGAGAAAATAAAATTATATTCTATACATTATAATGAGGTAATTTAAATATATAATATATCTAATGAAATTATCTTATATTAATATATAATAAGAATAAGATTCTTGAAGAGATTAATATGAAATTTTTTTCACAAAAAGAGTAAAATAAGAGTATCACATTTGTATGTGAGAAAAATAAGGATAATAAGGAGTCAATTTTTCTACTATGAGGAAGAAGAAGTTGTTTTATATAGCGTTTTTCATATAAAATAATAAGTGACTTCACACTGTGTAATGGAAGAATAATAGGAAATAATCATCACATGAAAAACCATATGATGGTCTAAATTGTTGAAATAACATTTGATTTTTATCCCATCATTTATATTATTGAAATGTATATGATACAAATTGAGTGATATAATAAAATAGTCTGGAGAAGTTTAACATTATTTCATTGACATTTACTACTCTTTGTACCTACATGTTGATACTAGGGGGTCATACTTTTTTGGTAAAATCTAGAAAAACCAAGGATTAACTTTTCATTTTGAAAGATAAACTGTGTAAATATTATGTTCCACTTTATGTGTGTGTGTTTGGATATGTTTCATGTAAAATGAATGTGAGAATAGAGAATTTTAAATCTATACACATAATAGTTTACATAGGTAAATAATAAAAGGATAAGAAAAATTTAATGACACAAACACTGATTCATTCCCTAAAAGTATTGAAAATATCCAAATAAGATCTATCAACTGATATGAAAGAATGGTTTACCTATTATTGGATCCTATATTTTTTGAAGTTATTTCTTTTTTAAAATGTTTTCAATTTATAATGATGTATGAATATGAAGTTATTATGAAAAGATAATTTCATTTTAACCTTGACTTAAAAATCATATTCTATTCATTTTTCTAAAAATGTTGAAGCCTTATAATTTTTAATGAAAAATAGGAAAGAGATCATAATACGATGAAAATAATCATTAGTGGAAAATAAGTAATCACCACTACCTAAAGTAAATCTGATTGTTTTTTATTAAATTATATACATTGAATATAATTCCGTTGATAAACCATGTTAATGTTCACAATATGATGATCTTGTGGTTAGTGAATAACTCATTTATCATTATTATGAGATTAAATCATCTTAAAATTACCCAATTTTAGGTTACATCATATATATTGGTATTTTTTAGTGGACTACAGATTAAAAAATAATAGTTTTATTGGGAAGTTAACATAGTGTATGATGCACTAGCTAAAAGTTTAAGCAAATTTGTCACACTCACAAACAATTTAAGGATAAGGAACAATTTTAAAATATTTTTTTATGAAATAATTACACTAAATGAAGAATAATTTCAAAGGAATGTTTTTGATGAGATTATTATTGTATAAGAGATAAATTCACTCAATAAATTAGACAAAGTATCTCTTAATTTAAAGTAAGCTCAGTTTGATGTAAAAAGAAAGAGAATGAAAGAGTTGGGAAAATATTTATTAGACTCAAGTCAAAATCATGGGGATTAGTTTAAGAAGCTAAAGAAATATTTTGAATTATTTTTGAAATTAATTGATGTTAATAAATTTATTCTCAATATGAAATTTCTATATTCAAATGAAAAGCTAAAAAATCTAGCAAACACCCATGTTGAAACATCATAATCTATTAAAACAAATTTATTCAAAAAATGTTTCTAAAAATAGTCTATTTTTTAATAAGAATCAAAAAAGTGGTTAGATGTTCTTGGAGTCATTTAATTTTAATCCACTATAATATCATAGAATAAGGTATCCCATTTTTTTTAAAAAAAAAATTAGTTTTCATTGAATCTATTTTATCAATCCACATTTAACTAGGGTTAAAATCAAGACATATATGGATGGATAAAAATATTAGCAAACCCACAAATAGGTCAAGGGTGGATATAAGTGTAACGCCCTGACCCCAGTTAATTAGAGTTGGTGAATTATTTTAATACATTGGAATGATTACAAGGAATCAAGTCTTGAAAGACCAATCAGTTTAGTAGTCTTGGAAAATAGGTTACATACCTGAATGTTACATTACACTTTCTAACATACAACACAAAAAAATAAAAATACATTGATAATTCCATTGTTCCATTAGGTTAACCCTTCATCTCAAACATAAAACACTTCTTGGGATCCTGGGAAAATAAAATATAAGAAAGGGGTGAGCCCAGATTCTCAGTAAGGGTAAATAATTTAGCAGAAGATATAAACTTTTAAGAATAAATGTGTAATAGAAACCAAATCCTTTTTAAACATAAACTTGAACATAATATGGAAAAAATAAATCAAACATTACTATATAAACATGCACATGGATATTCTAATAGTAGAATAACCACATGTAATAATTAATTTCATAATGAGGGAGTGTATAGTACCAGAATTTAATTTCTGTGTCAAGGCCTCGTGCCAAGACCTATGGGCTAACTGTAACCGGACCCAAACATGGAGAGCCTCTATAATTGGACTCAATCCCGGAGAGCCTCTATAACTGGACTCCAACCCAGAGAGCCTCTATAACCGGACTCCAACCTAGAGGGTCTACTATAACTGGACCCCAACCCAGAGGGCTTAATTTTACCAGTCCCCAACCCGGAACATACTAGTCCAATACATTTATCATTTGAAAAGGTTGAAATATAACATAAACATTTATATTAGAACTAGCATACAAAATGTCAATACTTTATCCATAAACCATGAATGGTATAAAACTAACACATCCATAGTCAAACATATCACAAAACATTCAATACAATATGGAATATTTATATCATAATTAGTCAAATTCAAACAAGTTTAAAATCCATTAAAGGATGTTGACATAGATGAAAATGATCAGAACAATGATTTGAGAGAAATACCCCTTTTCAGTAAATAGTTTAAAATTATAAAAATTTATAATGGTAGTCCTTTAAAAGGTATTTTTGAATCAAAGTGTCCCACACCACTTTGAAACTTTTTAAAGGAATTATCATTTCAAAACATTCATATCTATAAAAATAAATCCTTAACATCATTTTGAAAACATGTACATTAATTAAAAGGGTTTGGAAAGATAAATATTTAAAACATTTAAAATGATGATATAGTTAAATAGACCCTCCCATGGTTTATTGGTGGTGACTTCAATGTGGTTACTTTCTCTGAAGAAAGGAAAGGAAGAGGCCCTTTCCAGAGTAATGCTAGCAGGGAGTTTGTCCAATTCATGGCTAGGAAAGGCCTCATCGACCTTGGTTTTGTAGGTGACTGATTCACTTGGTGCAACAATCTTCGGGGGCACAATCTCTCGTGGAGTCATATTGACAGGTTCATGGACAAAATTCAAGCAACAACCATGTTTTCAAACACAAAGGTGAGCCATTTGGTTCGAGGTATTTCCAATCATTATCCATTGCTGGTTTCCATCTCCTCGGGGTAGGATTATCGAGAACATTTTCATTTATACCATCAGTGGGACGAATTCCTGGGGTATCAGGACATGATTCATGAGACATGGAACAAACCCTTGAAAAGTCACACATGGGTTGCCATTCATGAGAAACTGAAGCGCCTCAAAACTCACCTTCAAACGTGGAGGAAAGAAATCCTGCCTAGTGACTTTGGTTTGAACGATGCTCTGAAGGAGGTGGACAACCTTGAGTCAAGGATGGAAGAAACGTGGGATGACCAAACCATTTAGGAGCTTGCGAAAAGGAAGGAGGAGGTGGCGGTAATTCTTCTTCAGCAAGAACGTTTGGCAAGGGAAGCTTAAAGAATTAAATGGCTCAGAGAGGGTGACAGGAACACTACCTATTTCCAAGCCTGCATCAAAGAAAGGAAGAGACCTATTAAACCAAACATTCTTTTGGATGATGGCTCTTATACGGATGACAGAGACATTGTGGGTAACATGGAACACTGATTCTTCAAATACCTTCTTACCGGCCCTTACTCCCGAATGCTGAACGGGTATACAGGAGGGGACAATGAGATCTTTGAGATTATCCCTAAGTGTGTTTCTGTTCAGGAAAATGAAGGGATCATCACCATACCAGATGAAAATGAGATCTATAATGCTATGATGAACCTCCATCCGGAGAGTGCACTAGGTCCAGATGGCTTCCTGGGTTCTTTCTATAGGTCTTCGTGGGATGTGGTGAAAGAAGATATTGTGCTGGCTATCCAGGACTTCTTTAAGGGAGGTAATCTTCTGTGTGTTGCTTGTGCCACCACCATGGTGATTCTACCTAAGACCATGAAACATTCCTCCATCATGAATTACAGACCTATAAGTATGTGAAACTTCCCTTACAAAGTCCTCTTGAGTCTCATCAATGTGAGGCTGTCCATCCATCTTCCACGATGGATCTCCTTGGAGCAGCATGGTTTCGTGAAGGGTCGGTCAATTCAAGGGGCCATTTCTCTTGCTCATGAAACGATCAGAGATATCAACCATAAAACCCGCGGTTCCAACATTGCTATCAAAGTGGATATGAAAAAAACTTATGACTACGTGGAGTGTGGATTCATAATCAAGGTGCTGGAAGGTATGGGTTTTTCCACATGGAATATTGACCTTATTTTCAGATGTTTTATCTCAACGTGGATGGCTGTCTCTTTTATGGGAAAGTCATATGGTTTCTTTAAGGCTACTCGTGGCCTGAGGCAAGGCGATCCGATCTCTCTGAGCATCTTTATCATGGCTCAAGATGTCCTCAGCCGTCTCATTCATAAGAGCATAAAAAACAGGGAGATTATGGCCTACCGGAGGACTATGATAATTCAGTCTATGTCTTACCTTATGTTTTCCGATGACACTCTCATTTTCATTAATGGCGGGAGATCCTCACTCAGAGGCCTGAACAAGATGCTGGAGTTATATTGTCACTAGAGTGGTCAAGTTATTAATAAAGAAAAGAGTATGTCCTACATTTCTAATAAATTCACTCCCAGCCATAGCTCGGATCTCCTGTAGTCCCTCACCATGAAAAGAGGGAATTTCCCCACGGATTATCTCGGAGCCCCAGTTTCCCTGGGTAGAGTGTGGATCCTGGATTTTGATTTTCATTCCAGCAAGATCTCAGATCATATCCTTAACTAGAAGAATAGGTTCCTATCTTTTTGCGGCCATATTTACCTTATCAATAGTGTCCCTGTGGCCTCACCAGTCCATGCCCTCTCTTCTGTTCAAGCCCCAAAGGGTGTCCTCTCCAACATTGATAAACTTTTGGCTAATTTCATATGGGATCCTTATGCGGAAGGGACGTGGCACTGGACCTCATGGAGGAGGATGTCCATGCCAACGAGGGAAGGAGGAATCAATGTCCATAGTCTTGAGGATACTATTTTGTGTATGCATGAGAAGCTCGCCTGGGAAGCCTTGGAACAACGCTATCTATGGGAGAAAACCATACACACGCAGTATGTTCGACCGGTGATGGAAACCTGCGGATCTCCCTTCTGGTCTGTTATTTCTCATCTCACTTCTGATCTTCTTTGTCAGTCTAGATGGATCATCGGGGGGAGAGATATTTCATTCTGGCATTAAAACTAGTCGGGGGAGGTGATTGGTTTCCTGGGTTGTCCCGCTCCTTCACTTACTTTCAAGGAAGCCAGTGCATACCCGGTCCTTATTAATGTCATGATGAACGAAGAGCAATAGTCATTATTCAACCTCATTGCACTGTCTCCAGATATGGATCGCTCTATATTCACCCCTTCCCTGGAAGGGGTCTTCATGATGCGTGATTACCACCGAACCGGAGCAGCGCTGGAGATTGTTGATACCTGGAACAATATCCTGTGGCCCAATGTCATCCTTTCTAAATATAACTTCTTGGTGTGGCGGATTAGGAGCAGAGCCATTCGCACAGCCGAGAATGTTAAATGATGCGGTGTCCCTAATGTGTCAAAATGTTCTTGTTGCCAAACTACCCAGGAGGAAAGTTTGATTTATCTCTTCTTCTAGGGTGATTGATCATGCACTGTATGGAGCTTCTTTGGGGAGTTCACTGGTTTCTTGGACCTCAACATGGAAGACTTTCCTTTTCTTGACAGATGGTTCCACGACTCAGGTGACAATGGCCCAGAGAAACTGGCTCACACCTTGATCTTGTAGGTTGGTTGTTGGTGTATCTATAAGGCCAGAAAAAATTAGAGGCACGACGGGGTCCAGTCCTCGGGTAAGTCTATCATCATCCGTATGCAGAATCTCCTCCTTGACCTGGACTATCTGTCCAGTAAGTGGAACGAATCCCCTTCTCTCTACTGGATGGATCTGAGGCAGCAAGGCACCAACGCCGTGGATACCAGTATTAAAGGCCATTGGGTCCGATGGAACCCTCCATCCAGAGGTCTCAAGTTGAACACCGATGGATCTTGTAGTTTGGGAGTCTTGCGAGGGGGTGGGGCTGTCCGGGACACGCATGGATCAGTTTGGTTGGCCTTCTCTTCTCGTCTCGACCAAGGTTCCTCTCTTCAGGCTGAAGCCAAAGCCTTGCTGCTAGGTCTTTATCTCTGCCAACAGGAAGGTATTTCCATTTCAGAAGTTGAAACAGACTCTAAAATTCTACATGATGCCTTAAATAGTCTATGCCCCGCTCCTTGTTCTATTACCTATATTATCAGAAAATGTAGAGATATGATCTGTAACACTACTAAGGTGATGAACTCCAAGAGGGAATGGAACCAAGTGGTGTACTATCTTGCATTTTTGGAGGTCATTGGACCAGATCCGGTTTGTTTACATAATTTTCATACTCTCAAACCTGAAGGGGTGAACGTAATCAGGGGGGATGCCCTCAACCTTCACTACTTTAGACCCCCTTAGGTCCCTTCGTTTCGAGGGGATGTGGGGTTGAGATTCTAGTTTGTTTTTCTCTTTTTTCTTTAATAAAAATTGAAATGATTATGATGATATCAAATGGTAGTATAAAATACACCACATGCAATAAATAAGTGGTGAACATTGGAAATCTTACAGAATTAAAAGTAAGATAAGAGACCCCTTATGTTGTACTTTCATTTAGTAGAGGGTATGTTTAACCTCATGTATAAAGACCATAGTATGTTATTAAATTATTCCATAACCATATAAATATTTATGATATCATACATGTTTATTTATGACTTTATACTTCCCAATTAATAATAATTTCCATGTTAAATTAACATTTTGGGTAATAATCACTTTCTTTATCGTATGTGATTTAACTTGTATTTCTTGATTGTATCAATTAGATCATGATTTAAATACTCTAATAATATAAAACATCATATATATTTAGAATATAAATATTTATAAGAGATATATATATGAAATGTGAAACACCGTTTATGGAGACGGTAGACCGTACGTACGCATAAACGTTGTTTCTATTTTCATATCGTATTGAATGGAAATAAGTGAATAAGATATATGTAAGTAGATATATATATATATATACATTAGAATTATTATTTCATATATTAAATAATTATTAATGATATATATTTTATAATCATCGTTGAATGGTAAACGTGGAAATGAATCTCTTCGCGTTGTGGAGACAGTAATCCCTACGTACGCACGAGAAAAAATATCATTATATTGATGGCCAAATTGTATGTAATGGGATGGTATATTATATATATAGAATCATTAACATGTTATATTTGTTATTTATATCAGTTATACTCATTATTATACTTATCCAAATAATGAAGTGTTTGAATAACAAACTACACCACGATGTGGAGACAGTAATCCATACGTACACACGTATGACGACTTTGTCATTTATAGGATGGATAGAATAATGAATATGGTTGTACCATTTTTATAATAACATCAAAATATATATAAGATACTAGATTTATTATTTTAGAATGGAAACAACAAGGAAATAGGAAGTGGAAGAAGAAAACAACTTGAAAGAGGTGATGAAATATTTACCTCTTCTTCGGGTTCTTCCTTTTGATTTGATCAAAAGGGCTGCTTAGGTTGGCTTTCTGACAATAGGAAGGACTCTATGATGAAGGGAGGAAAGTTTTAAGGATATTTGGGTAGGGTTTGGCCGATCCAAATGGCTTTGGATGTGTAAAATTAAGATAAGGGGAAGTTCCATTTTATAAGAGAGGTGAGTGTCACTTTAGGAAAAGTTTGATATATTCTTTTATAATAAAATAATATTTCGTTTCTAATGGATTCAAAATGATTTATTTAGAGTCTAAGGTGGGTATGGGTCTAAAAACTCTCAAAAAATAGGTTTTAGATAGGTTTAGGTCACCATATTAACCTTAACGTTTAGATTTAACTCTTAGTTAAATAGTTTGACATTTACCATGTCTCTTTGTATTTTTATATTATATGGTTAATAAAATTACTATAAAATTCCAATAGAAACCCAATTGGTTAATTAATGTTATATATATTATTATATAAGTCTTTTGGCCGAATATTAGATTTTTAAGACTATTATATCAATTAATATTATAATATTTGTTTTAAAAACTATTTTATGTCAATTTTGACACTATTTGGTATTTGTTTTTTTGTTAAAATCATAACAACATGACTACTTCGAAAAAAATTGATTGAATCAACCCTAACATGTCATATTAACCTATTAAATTAGTTTAATTCATCAAAAGTCTTAAATTTCATTTATTTGGGTATTTATAATATCAATTATTTTAATCTTTTATTAATAAGGTAATAACTGCATCATCATTGTGTCATAAATAAATTAAAGTATTTAATGTCTAAAAATTAAAAATAAAATACCATTATGTAGGAAATATTTTTATATTTCTAATAAATTTTTATAGTATAATTTATCTTATTTGTAAACCTATATTAAAAATGTTTTAGTTATGAAAACTTAAATTTAACACTTTTAACTCTTCTTTAAATTAAATAATAATAAATGTCCTAATCTAATACAAGTGAACCTAAAGGATAATATTTTATTCCTAAGGTTGTTTTTTTTGTCTAATTACACTTATTTTATAGAATTAGGACATGTGTTAGGGTAATAATAATATCATTTTTACCTTTAACTACCCTATTTACTTTTAACCCTGGTAAATAAAAGTCAAAAGTTACTATTCACCAAAAATTATTTTTATCTTATTGAATCAAATTTTACTTACTAATATCAACTCTATCTCTCAGAGTTTTGAAATTCAATTCATAGAAGCAGTAAAATTATGTTTTATGCAAATTTGAAATTCTCCTAGGAGGTGGGTAAAAGATGGTAAAAAGTTCAATAAAATATTAATTTATCTAAACTTATTATAAAATGACTCCAATTAATTAAATTGAACTTATATAGGTATTATGTATCTATTTTTACCTAAAAAAATTTAAATAAAATAAATAATTATTTAAATAAAAAGTCAGTTTTAAACAATAACCGAATGTTTTCCACTATTCATCAAAAAATGAAAGTTTTTAGAAAAATACCAAAAATTTACCCTAAGATAATTTTAATATTATGAATTAAAAAATGAAGTATATTTTACCATTTTAAAAATAGAAGTTTCACTTATTAATTTAAAATTAATTTCCGTTGACAAAACCAAAAGGTGTATTTTTAAGAAATAATAACTATCAAAAGATTGACATTTGTTTGTGTCCAATTTCAAAGTGAAATTAATTACAATGACCATAATTGAATTAAATGGTAAAAATATAATATATTTATACTTCCAAACCATTAAAATTTATAATTAAACACTATAAATTATTTTGATTAAAAAAGTTGTTTTCAGTTAAAATACAGTATTATTCACTATTCACCCAAATATGAAAGTTATCAAAAAAAAACACCAAAATTTTATTGAAACTTAATTATTATGTCCCGATTCAAAATGAGAATTTTATTTTGGAAAATTGAATATATAAAAGTTTGAAATATTGGATTTAACAAGGGTTCTCCATTAAAAGGCGGTAAAAGTGTATTTTTTTTGAAAAAATACTTCTTTTATCTGAAAAAAATTAATCAGTTCTTACATTATGTCTAAGAAACTCATAATATATATTCTAAAACTATTAAGATTATATAAAGTTAAAAATTTAGTTAATACTATTCATAATAACTTTTGAACGGCTAGTTTGGTAAGTTGTGGTGCGCTTGAACTCGGTGTCGCATGTAGTGAAAGTTATTGAGTTACTTTCAAGAAATAACATACTATGAAATCTTAGGGTGTTATAATTAGCATGTATATATATATATATATATTATATTCCCAAATATATCCCAAATTTTTAGAGTTTCTACCTAAAAATATAAAGGACCACAATTTTACCAAAATGTATTAAAAACAAAAATAAGAAGGTATATTAGACAATGTTGGTGCTGTAGGAGGTTTAGTCCATTGAACTTCAGTTTTTGGCATAAAATTTTATTATTTAAATTATATAGGAATACTAAAATCTGGGGGAGAAAAGTTGAAATAGATAATAAATCTACTTTACTAAATAATATTTCACTGATTGAGAAAAATATACCCTTAATAAATATATTTAAATCACTTGAAAAATTCTATGCCAATTACAAAAAAAGATTTACATTGGTAATAAGCGTTTTTATATCTACCAACCACAGAAAATACTCATAATATTAAAAAAAATAATTCCATAATAGTTGGAATATCTATTGAAAGAGGAAAATATGTTTTCCTTATAGAGTAAACAAAAAAAGTATTGAGTTAATCACTGCAAATAAGTTAATAAATAAATATGAGATCCATAAAAAAATAATAAAAAGTGATGCTTTTATTGTGTTAAGATAGACCACATCATGGATCAATATAAATTTTCATTTAACATCAGGAAATAAGTTATTAATCTAGAATCTATAAGGTAAATAAGATAAGAAAGATATAGAAATGTCAGTTTAGTTAATGACATAGAAAATAGAGAATAAAAATTACACATGAGGTTGTCAAAAAAGGATATCCCAAAGGATTTTGAATGGATGAAGAGTTACATGATGTCTAAATAAAATTCATATTTGAAAATATTATTTTTAGAATGATTAATAGAGTAATTTGGTTGAGAAAGGTTTCTCAATCATGTTCTTTACTTTGAGTAACAAGAAGTTCCACATTATTATATTTTATTAGTGATTTATTTATGTTACATACAAGTAGGTAATTGGAGGTGGATATAGTTCTTCAAGGAGTAACTAAATTTGGTGTGTAATTTGTAAAAAACATGACAACTAAATTGATAATCCACTATCTTTTAATGATCTATCAATTGGTATACTAAAGGTAATATAATAGAAATACCATTATTTATGAACATGGAAAGATTATAAAATATATATTGATAGATGTTTATAACCATAATAACATTTATATTACTTTTATTACTTAATAATAAGTTGATCTATCTTGATTAAGTAATGTAGAGTGTCACCTTGAGTGGGTGAAAATATTTCATTGAAAATATATGAATTCAAAATATACCATCATTTTTTTATAAAAATAAGACCCTAACATTAAAGTGTGATTGTTTTTTATTAGATATATATAAGAGATATGTTGGAGAATGTTTCATTGCTATATTATGAAGTAAAAATACAGCTAATTTTGCACATGAATGTTTTTGAACTATGTGTTGAAGTGAGTGATGGAATTTTGGTTGAAACAATTAATTTTTATTATCAAATTTTATCAACTTGAAAACAATTTGACAACATATAATAATGATGATGATTATTTCATTTTATTTTTTATCTTATTCATTTATAAATAGATAACTTTGATATCTAAATTAAACCCACCTATTTTCTAAATCTTACATGGATCATGAAAACAAAGCGCGGAATTATTGATTGTACACTTATTTAATATAAAATAATATGATTCTATCTCATGTATATTGTATTTCATATCCATAAGAGGGAAAGAAGAAAATCACAATAAGGAATTATCTGAATTAGGGAATGTTAAAAAAATTGATAACAAAGAAATTATGAATATATTTTTATATTATCATTTTATCTTTAGTGTTTATTAAAAAAAAATACAATGGGGGAGATTGTTGAGATCAAAGTTTGTGTATTGCATTAGTTTGAAAAGAAATTCAATGATTATAGAGTGTTAGTGAAGCTTGATGTTAATATTTTAATGAATAATAATTAGGTTTTTTGTTAAAAAACAGAATCATATTAAGAATAGGGGATACAAAGTATGGTATCATTTTATATTAAGTTGGTAATTGTTGAAGGAACATCTTGTAAATTTGTTTTGGATATTGGTTGTTATATTTCATATAATAAAGTAAGATTTATTTCCTTTGGTGTTATGGGGGTGATTCATTTACATGATGGAAAAATATGGATTAAGAATTTGAATTAAATTTAGAATTTATAATGATCAATTTTACATCTCTATAATAATGGTGTTTAAATATTTCCATCCTTGTGTTTAATATGATTGAGATATATAATAACAATAAAAAATTGTGGATGAAGTTGAGGTAATTCATAGAGTTTTTGGTGTTCTTTATTATAGGCTATTGATATATATAAAGTTATTTATCAACTTGAATACATAGGAGTTATTTTGAATTCATCATTTAGAAAATAAATTTTATCTATATTCAAGTCATTGTAACTCTATATCTATGTTTTTTTATAAATTGATGTATAAAAATAAGTATCTAGCCCACAAGACATCACTACCAGAGTATCCAGGTGATTAGTGAATGCTATAAAATCTTAAAATAAGGCCAATGAGGATGGTATGGGTAAAGAGTATCATGGGACATCCTTGGACTCAGGCGATCACACAATTGTTGGTCAGAATAGTGTAAATGTAATAACCATCATATGGGATGACATGAAAGACCCTTTGTGTAGGGTTTAAATAAGGGATTTAAATGTACCACACTGAAATACCCATGTTAATAATAAAGATATATTCCTAATAAAGGTTTAATGTGGGATTATTATAGATGATAAACTATTCATTATTTAAAAATATGCATAATATCAGTCTGTATGATGCCATTTATTTCACCTTTTTTTATCTTCTTCTATTATTTTTACAATGATATGTTTCCATATTTCACTTGTTCCAGATACACCATGAACCTCTTTTAATGATGGAAATGATTCTAGGTGTAGATAAGTAGAAGCGTAATAGAGTTAGTATAACACAATCTAGGATGACCGATGAGATCAAGTGAGTTAAATTCTGAAGTTCTATGAAATGTTATTGAAAAAAAATCTTAATGTTTTAATTATAACATTTGAAAAATACATTAGAAGAGTAACTCAAGTATTCTAAAAATTATCATTAGAATATTTTTCTACCAATTATAGAAGTGTAAATTAAAAATTTAAAAGAGTAATCAAACTTCAAAAGAGTAATCTTCCATTATTGTATAGTAGTTCATTACTCTATAAGTGTCTAGCACTTTATTGAATATCATTGAGTTAAATATAGTAAATTCCATGATAGAGAATTATAAATAATAAGTTAACTCTAATGATTTCAGATAAGCTGGGGTTTTCAAATAAATAAATATTGAAATGATGTTTACCATGATTATAGAAGGAGATGAAGAATTAATGATATAATAAAGGTATTATTTTATGCATAAATATAAGAATACACATAGAATAGTTTTAATTTTATAATATTTTCCATACGCATGGAGAATATTAATATAATGATGACATGATTCAAAGGAATAATAATCCACATAATTTTTTTATATTTTCATAAAATTACTGATAGTTGTGAGGAGATGTAGTATCTACAGAGATATAAAAGGCCATAATAATTCTTAATAATCATGGATACTATTTCATTATACATATAATGTTCTAGTATATTTAAAGTATGGAAAATTATTCTAGTTAAATTATAATATTATAATTAAGAAAAAATAAGAGGAGTGATAGAATATAAATTTGATATCAATGTAGTAACCTATAATATATACTCTAACATTCAAAGACAAAAAGATTTTAGTAGTGAATAACTGATAATATATAGTGGAATAACAATAATTGGGTTTTGAAGAAAGAATGATATTGAAATCACATATTATATAAATTCTAAAAAGTCAAAGTGATGAGAAAGAAAATATAGTTTAGTTTGGTTTAATGAAGAATAATAATAAGGTAAAATAAGTGATTATTGTGTAATTTAGTTATCATAGAGAGAATAATGAGAGTCTATAATTTGGGAAATAGAAAAATAAATATCAGCAGTCAGTTCTTCTACTATAATTAATAAAAAACTATTATATATAGTTTTGTGAATACAAAAAGAAAAAGAAACTTGACACTATCTATGGGGAGAATAATGTGAGGTAATACATGAAAAAAACATTGATTGTCTAAATTAGTGAAATAAAATTCTATTTTTTACTCACTATTTTTATCATTTTATTAAGTCGGATGCACTAACACACTATATAGACATGTAATAATAGTTCATGAATATTCCATGGTCATTAAAAGGGAATTGTGGAGATGTGAATTATATAGAATAAATTGATATCAAATAGAAAAATGAATAGAGAAAGAGTTAATATTATAAGAGGGCAATTTTTTAGAAATTAATAGTGTTCAAAATTTTGAAAAAGACATAGTGTATTATAATACCATTCTTGTTTTAATCACTTCTTCATTTTACATAGAGATCAAGGTGGTCACTTGGAGAAGCAATTAGTTCTTTATTGTTTTTAGAGTAATGATTTATATAATCATTGTTAGTGTTCTAAACAAAGAGGGACAATGAGTCTACATTGAAAGTTTATAAAAAATATGTTCAATAAAAGTGAGGGTTAGAAAATATAAAATATATGATAGTAAACTCTTTATATATATCCTATTATAGGTAAACCAAGTAAGAATAATATTTTATCATTAATTTATTACATATATATTCATTTTGAGGGAGAAAATTGAATTTATAATTATTAGATTAATTTAAAAAGGATGTTTTTGATTCATTATATGTCGATTGACTCTACCCCACTAATAGTATATCTTTATTTTATGATACCAAAAAGTATCACTAAAGAGGATATTCTAGGATGGATTTGTTTTTCCCTCTTTGAAGTCATGGTAGTGATGATGAATCACAAAGTTATTTCAATCTTTGAATGGAATAATTTTTAAATTTGGAAGAATAAAATTTAACATTATATTCAGTCCTTATTAAATTATGTGTACACTATTTTGTTATATTCAAGTTTGGTTAGTATAAATAATATGTTTTATCAAAAAGGGAATTCATGGAGTTGGATGGAAATTTCAAAATATTAAAAGATTATAGGAGACCATTTTATAATGTAATATACATAATAGTGATGTTGTGTATATCCACAAAGACTATATGGGAAAATTTGATCAATATCTATGAGGGATATACAAAGGAATTAGAGGATATGTTTTCGGTTCAATGTAAAACATATAATGATTTTAGGATTCATCTATATGAATCAATTGATTCATAATTTTTTTATTATAATGTGATTATGGATTTCATAAATAGTCTTTGGAAAATCTCGACAGTGATAATATAATGAAGTGAATTTTGTGAAGGTTTTAACCTCACTTTAATGGGAACATATCATTGAATGAGAAAATCGATTTATAGAATATTTTATTGCATAAATGATATAACATTAATTTTTTATATTATATTATGTAGGACCCCGGGACACCCTGAGAGGGGAGGGGTGAATCAGGGTGGAAACTTTTTCTTCTTAAAGTTGTGGATCTTGTTCCCACGTTGGTAGGAACTACTTAAACCTGTATGATGGATATGAACAGCAATTAAACATTCACATGCAGAGAGATGACACAGCTATTTTTACTTGGTTCACCACTAAGGGCTACGTCCAAGGAGCATACGCCGACAGGTTGTCGGTTGTACCTAAATCCACTATGCTTCACTAGCTGCGGATTACAAGTGTTCGGGTACAGACACTCTGTCCCAGGCTCACTGCCTTTACAATTGTTCAGGGATAGCTCACTGCGTCCCTCGGGTCACTCCCGTTGACTCCCCCTGGCTCACTGCCGTTGGTGAAGTCCCACTCAGTTTATAGACGTAAAGGTCTCTTCAATAGGTGTGCATTGAAGTTCTTCGTCTCCTGTTCAGCATGAGACATTGCTTGCATCAGGATTCAGATTTGATGCTCCTTTTAGTTCAATCCTTCTTCTTTAGTGCAATGAATGAATGCACTAGATCCCCTTGTCTTCGTTTGCCTGAATCACAATCACTGATGTGATTGCTTACTTAATGAAGCTCAGCTTACTCGGCGTTGTCAGAATCAGTTCTCCATGTATGCATGAGATCATGCATGTATCATTTAGATTTCTTCTTCAATCTCTCTTTTCACCGAAAGTATCAGGCTATCTTCAGTTCTTGTGCAGCTCCAGAAAGGCGGGCGTGCTTCAACAGTGTCTGGGTCTCCTTTTCAAGCCTAGCGCGCAAGTCTCCCGGCGGCGCACAAGTCTCAGGAGCGCAAGTCTAACCTGGCGTGCAAGTGTCTCCAAAGCACTTGCGCGACTCTGCCTTCTTGAACTTCAAACCTGCGCGACTCACTTCCTTCCTTGCCCAAATCACCTAGGGCTCTCAACCATCAGTTGGCGCGCAACCTCTACTTGCGCGACCAAACTGCCACTTGCGCGGCTCAACCACCTGCGCGACGAGAGCTCGAACAATCTCAAAGTCTTGAGCTCCATGGGAAATGAGGAGGGGTGGTCCAGTATTTATAGGCAAACTGGACCCCCTGCGCGGCGGCGCGCAAGTCCCTCGACGGCGCGCAAGTCCTGTCTCCAGATCCTCTGTCGCGCAAGTTACTTGCGCGACCCAACCAACACTTGCGCGACCTTCTTTCCTTATCCAAATTGTGATGTTCTGATCCTCAAAAACATATGGCACGCAAGTCTTTTATCCTCCAAGAGCTCGGCGCGCAAGTCCCTTTGCCAAAATCACTATTCTTCATCTGTTGATTTTGAGGCCCTGAAATTTGGCAAACACTGGAAAACAGCGCCACCTTGTATCTGCTCTTTTTGTACCGCCTCCAGATCATCCATTCCTCTGTCGATGTTCTTGAATCAAACATAGATCATTGACCACAACTCTTGAACTCGACATGTCACCATGGAATCTCCTTTGTCAACAAATTTGTATGTCGTTTATTTGCTTTGTCGACAAGCACGATCACCTCAACAACACTTCTGCTTGGTGATCTGTATCCTTCAGCAACTCTTTTGCTTTTATCACAAACTCCACCATTGTGATATGTATTATTTGAAGGAACAACTTTAGTACCATCATCTTCTATGACAGTGTGATGCGCATGGCCATTTCATAAGTCAACTCATTGGCACATTGCCTCCTTCATCAACCGTTATGATCAACTTCATGCATACCATGTGATTCAATCCATCAAAAAGTCTCTAGCATGGTTCTCACGCAATCATGAGTGATTTCAAAAACCCATTGTTCTCATGCAATAATGAGGAATTGCATGGTATTCATCAAAGCCCATGGTTCTTATGCAATAAGGAGGAATTGCATGGTTGAATTGCATGGTCTTCATCAAAGCCCATGGTTCTTATGCAATAAGGAGGAATTGCATGGTCTTCATCCAAAAACACCATCCTGCTTTAATCATCCTTGGATGGATTACTCCTCACATTCTTCATTTTTGTAAACAATGTATCACCTTTGACACATGTTCTTTGAACTTACGATCAGCACAACAATCGTCTGAATCACTACTCCTCTACTTCATTGGAGTACTTCATGATCTCCTTCATTGTGAGCTTCCATTCCTCCATTTTATTGGAGTACTTCTTGATCTCTTTCATTTTGATATTCCATTGACAACTATTGACAACAAATACAATCCTGTACACAAAGTGGTTCCAACATATTAGTACTAATGAGGATGGCCCAATAAAAAAAAAGAAATCTTAAGAAGTTGAATTCAAAGAAATAAATATTCTATCTATAGAGGTCAACCCTAAGGAAAATGTTAGTGATGAGGCTATATCATCCCTTTCCTTTAATATATATAGGGGAAAAGAAAAATTTTAATGGAAACATTAAGATTTATTATATTGATATTGATATATTGGGATCCTTTATACAATATATCCCAGAAATATCTATGATTATAGGGAAGATGATATATCCTTGAAAAAATATTCTAAGGAAATGAAAGGAAAAACAAGTACTAAGAGTAATTTATTCCAAAAAAACCCGATTTTGAAAAAAAAATTAGATAAGTGGAAATTTTTTTTGGGAATTTATAATTACATGGGACTTGTTGTGGAAGTTCTTAGATATTTTGTAGGGAAAAAATATTTAGTAGAAAAGTGATGGTGGGAAAACCTAGTTCACGGGTTTAGAAGATATTGAAGTTAAATTATATGCTACCATTGATGAAATATTTTTTTTTGAATGAAAAAATATAAATCCAATAGTTTTATTTACAGATATAAACATTATATTCTATAATAAGAATATGATAAATATTAATTGAAGCATTATATTGAAAAATTAAATATTATTATCATAAAACCATTAATAAGGTCATTATGGTCAATATTAATATAGAGGAGTATAAAAAATCGCAGGATACTTAATGAAAACTATGAATACTATAGTTAAATTAATTAATGTTCTAAAAAATTATGTTCGTAATATGTGGTGAAATCTCATGGATTAAAAATATAAATTAATACAATGATGATAATGAGATTTTTTATTATGCGGGGTGATGATGAAGTGAAGGAGAAGTAAATTGGTCTAACAATTAAATTTGTGATATGCCTATAAATGAAATGTTTAAATAACAAATGAAATTCAATTCTTGGGATTTATCTTATATAAATGTTAATAATTATTAATTAAAAATCACAAGAACCTTCTATAACAAGGATGATCTATTTGTGAGAAAACCAAAATCCCAATGGAGAAACAATAAATTCACACAATAATAATCCAAAAATTAAGAGTTTTTGTTTTAGAAATATAGGAAATACACAATATGTGTGATCCATAATTATATTGTACTTTAAGGAATAATATAATCGTAGAATTACAATTTGAAATCAATACTATCAGTCGGTTTTTAATATTTACCATTTTTTGAGTGAAGGATATAGAAACAAATCAATGAATTTATCATCATGTATATACCTATTTTTTACAAGGGTAACATGATTTAGGGCATTTAAATAACTCATAGAATCAATAAAAAAGTAAAAAGGTAAAATTGGTTTATATATTAGAATATATAGTTGGATACATCAAATCTAGAGGAGGGACATTCATACCAATCAAACAAGGATGTGAATAAATAAAAATTGATCATAAAGGAAAGTGTAGATAAGGATAAAATTTCTGTAATTTATTTGAAATAAATTGACCAATTTGGATTATGTGTTCTTTTTAGTAAATCAACCTACTATTTTGTGTGAAATTATGATCTCATCATGGGAATTAAATTTGATAAGTAAGGAGTTATGAATTTTGTTAATGATGAATGCTGGATGATAATTATCTATATAATTGAAAAAATTACAACAAAATAAATGAGGTTAAGGAATATTATAGTTATTAAAGGCCTTGGTCAACATTTATTTATCATAAAACAATTTTATGAGTTAGGGAATGTAAAAAATTTCAATAAGAAGACTTTTATTTTCAATGTAATTGATGGTGAACTTGTGATGACATGGAATAATACAAAGATAAATATTTATCTTAGTAGAGAAGAATAAGACTTGTGATTTTTTCCCAGGGAAGAGGAGAATGAGTTTTGGAAAAAATTTCTTAAACACTTTAGCTAAAACATTATTGAATATTTTGATGAAAAATAATGGGAAACTTCATATTCCTAAACTCAAACTCGATCATAATCATATGTGTGATATTTTTAAAAAGATAAAGAAAAATTGAATGTCTTAAAATTAAAAAGACAAGAAGTCTATAAGGTTCTTATAATTGGTTCAAGTTGATATTTTTGGGACTAAATCACAAAGGGATATTGATAGGAAGTGGTACTATATATTATTAATTTATAAATATACCAACATATAATATTTTATAATGATAACTCAAAAATATTATGTGCTTAATTAAATAACCCAATGTCAAAGATTGGTCTACATGATGATTTTATAGAAAATATTGAAATTCAATACTGATAATGAAATAAAGTTTCATAAAAGAGAAGTGTAGGAGTATCTTGAGAAGTATATGATAAGGAATCAAGCATATATAGTGAGAACTCATCAACAAAATGCCATAGCAGGGTGGAGAAACCAATCATAAAAAATATGGTTTGAATGATATTTATTGAAAAATTCCATCTAAAGATGATTTAAAACAAAGTTTTATTGAAAATAGTCTATATCACAAATAAAATTCTATTATGTATGGGAGTGTATAAGGACCCATACAAGATATAATACATGAATAATCCTATTTGTAATTATATTCAAATTTTTTGAAGTAAATATTTTGTTCTAAAAATGTTTAGAAACCCAAAAGTTAAATCTATAAAAGATGAAATTGTTTTCTTTGAAACTCATTAAGGGGAATGTATAAAAATGTTTCAAAAAGTGGATTATAAAAATTATCTAAATTCTAGAAGTTACTAATGAAGAAGTTGAGATTATATTTTTTTTCAAAAGAATGACCAATTTCTTACGGAAATAATTTATTATTTGAGTAGCTCATGGGGATCACAAAGTTATATTGATGATTCTAAATAATTTAATAATGATGAAGTTTCTAAAAGGAGTTCATAATCTATATGAAAATGAATAGTAAAAGTATAAATTTATGAACAAGGCATCATTTTGAATGGAAAACTAGAGTAAAAATGTAAATAATGAATTATATATATAAATAGTCACCCTTATAACATGAAGAAACTAAGAGTTTTCCTGAGGCTACTAAGGATAAGAGTTGAATTAAACATATGATTAAATAGATTCATCAAATCAGAAATAACAATACTTAAGAGATTGTTTCAATGTCTAAGAACATGAACGTTATAGGAATAAAATGTAGTTTTAATGATTTTTAAGTAAAAATTAAAATTTATTTTAAAAAATCAATGAATTGTGTGAAAATGATATCCAAAATTATAAGAATCTATGTGCGTAATAAATTTTCTCTTGTGGAGATATTTAAAGTGATATGACTATTCTTTGAGACAGGAGTGAAATATAAGTTAAAGGAATTCCAAATGTATTTCAAATTAGGGTTTCTTATGGAATCCTCAAAGAGGATGTGTATATGAAATAACTAGGTGGTTTTCATTTTCTCAAATATATGAACAAATTGTGTTAGTTAAAGAATGTAATTTATATTCTAAAGTAATAACCAAGTGCTTGGTATTCTATTCTTGATAAATACTATAAAAATACTAGTTTCCAATATGAGGAATTTTATAATAATATCTATGTCAATATATTGAATTATGAAAGTATGATAGATCTTATTCATGTTAATGACTTAATATTTAAAGGATAAAATGAATAAAAGTTCATGTAGTTTGATAAATACATGAAGAGTGATTTTCATATTCCAAGGATTTGTGAAATGATATTTTTTATAGGTTTATAAGTGATACATGAGAATAAAATAAATATTACATCTCAATAAAAATATACCAATGATGACCTAAAATATTTTACAATATAGTATTTCAAGGATATTAATCCACTAGCTACTAACTGTATGATGTTTTTAAGGGACATAAATGAAAAAGTTTTTAACATGAAGGATTATAAAATAATAATAAGATAATATTGTACAACATGAATTTAACTAATGATATTATGTTTGATACATTCCAATCTACAAGGTATAAAAATTATCATAGATAAATCCTTTTTCTATTAGTGAATTGAATACTCTCGTATATCTAATGTATAATGGATTTCAATCTATATTATAATAAATAATAATATCAAATGTTATTGAGATATAAATATTTTTATTGAACTTGTTTAATAGATAATAGAAATCCTACTTTAGAAGGAAAATTTTATCTTATAGATTTATGTATTTATTGTCATAGTAAGAATAATGATTTTATCTCATTGAGAACTATAGAAGATTAATATATAGTGACTAATAAATCATTCACACAATTTTTTTTGGGGTGATGAAGAAACATGATGATATTATTTTTGAAGTGATTTTTTCATTGAAAATCAAGTGTCGTAATTTATATTCTATACATATTAGTAACAATTTAGTTCATTTCACAACGATCATGCACAATGAAATTAAATATCACATCAATATAGTGAAAATTGATCAAGAAGTTATAAAAAATTCATATGTTTATACTCAAAGTCATGGTTTGGATATTATGAGGAATGGATAATCCAAATAATATTTTTAAAAGTATCAATTTATTCTTGGATTTTAAACATCTCCATTAACATAGATTGTTTAGAGAAGGTACCACCACTTCATTAAAGTATTTTCCATTCCATGATTCGTACATAACATTATTATACCCCTATCTCTAATGGTATTTTAATGATAAAAAACACTCACCTAAGTTTTAAATAATTTCATTTTAGTGAGTTAAATTATTTACGTTGAATATTATGTGTTATAAGAAACTTAAGGTTCAATAACCATTTTTAAGGCTTTCAGTATTTTTGAAGAATTTATTAAAGACTCTTAGAATGTGATAATATCATAGAAGCAATATTAAATGATTTTTCAAATAATTGAATTACAGAATATATTCTATATAGGTGTTTAGAAAGAAAATAGATTAACTATATTTCAAGTGAAAGGAATAGAAAAATCAGTGCCATGTTGGAAGACTCCTTAATGTGAATAAGACCTACTAACTAGCTAGTAGAGGCCCACTAAATGTCTAGTGATGACATCTAAGGAATCCTTAGCTAGAAGTAGTCTATGATCCAACTAGTGGGGGACCATTGGATCCTTGGTGGGGGAATTTTAGCAGCGTTAACTTACAAGTGGTCTATAAGCTACCAGGTGAAGGCTACCAAGTATTTGGAGGCGTAAGAAAAAATAGTCAGATATAAAATTTATTTTGGTAAAAAATCCATAATTTGAGTCTTACATACCTTCAAGTGACCTAATTATACTGAGAATCTTCTCATATTTCATGGATACTATAATAATAGGTCCTTATCATCTTGGATTAATCACACCCAATTACTAACAATTATATCCAATAAAATGGACACTGAATCAATGACATTAACAAAGTCACATCAAAGTTTCATTTCAATTTATCAATATCTCAATGGATCTAAATCCTTCTCTGAATATCTCATTTCAATTTTTATTCATCCATATAAGATATTAGGGATCAACATTATAATATGTTTGTGATAAGAAAATATACTTCTTCTCATCACCATCTTTTTTAATTTCTCACTAATTTAAAAGTGATGGATAAGTTCCTTGGCTATTGATGAAGCTCAAGAGGTTTATGAAAAACCATTAAAATGATGGATGAGTTTCTTGACCACTACAATGATTAATGGATAAATAATATTGACTACTAAACTTGAGGGATGAAGATATTGTGGCTCAGACTCAGCTGATGCTAAAATAATTATCAAATTGTGTTTGATATCTCTCTTATTTTATGTATTTCATTATTTATCATTGATAATAATAAATTCATAAATTATATAAAATAATTTATATTGAGCTAACTCACTTTGTTAATATATATAAAATTTTTCAATTAATAAATTTAACAAAAATAATAATTTAATTTTACCATTATCATTGGTTTTATTTTTAAAAGGGTAATTCACCCCTATTTTGAAATCTAATTTGACTAAATATTTGTATCAAAAGTTTCTTTTTATTTCCAAAAAATTATTTAGTTCTGATTTTTTTTCAAATTTTTTCTAGATTATCATAAATCTTTGGGAGATAATAAAGTCCAATACTAACAAATTAATCAATTGATAAATAAAATATTTTAAGAGGTAATCTTATTATTAATTTAATCCTACTTTTTTTGATGGCACAAATTATTTCTATTAGAAAAATATTATTCCAAAATTTCATAGTAACATTAGTTTCCCCATTTTAAAAATGGTTATTTTTTAATACAATAAAAAAATGAAAATTAAAATAAATAAACCTAGGATTGTATTAAAAACATTGAGCTATATAGAAAATAAATGAATGTTCTACATCATGGTCTTGATAAAAATTAATTATGTCATGTTTCTATATGTTAAATTGATCATGATATATAAAAATTGATAAAAGTAACACATGAAGGAACCGATAAAGTTCAATAAAAGAGATTGGTTATTATTAGATAAGATTTTTAATTATTTTCTATACATCATAATGAATAAATTATTTGTATTTATACACACTTTAATAACATTTTCAATGATAGAAAGTATTTAACTAATGATTTTTCTACACAAACCCTTGTGAAAAAAATTATCTCGGTCATTATAAGTAATTAGGAAACCAAATACACTTCCAAAAAAAAATAAGAAATGGATGTGATTAAAATGGTATTTGATGAACTTATCAGATCCATAATGATAAAAAATCAATATGAAGTTACATAGTGAGAAGGTGAGTGACAGATCCATAGAAAATAATTAACTTAAATGTTTCTAAGGATGAATCATTCATAGGTGAAGTTCAAGACATTGCAGAAGTTGAGAAGAACATTTAAAATAAATTCAGGAAGTAGAAAATTTTTCAACTAATTCATAAAAGATAATCATAATGCATAACTGGAATTTAAATTTAGTGAATGTAACAAAAATGACACTTAAATTTAGAAATCACTATCTAGAAAATAAGGTTGAAGATAATAATCAAGGTAATAAGGCTCTCAGAATTGCAACATGGAGTAGAAATTATAACCCAAGTTACTCAACATCCTCAAACTTCTCATATGAAAAAATTTCTAAGTTCGTTATGTCACATGTTGATGAATATATCAAGGTAATTACCCATCTTCCTATTTTTACATATTCTAATTCTTCTCCTAATTCTTCCTCTTCTTTTTATTCTTCTTCATTCTCCTCGAGTGAAATTTATTATGAAGACTTAAAATATGATTATGATGAAATAAAAATTGGGTTTCCTTAATTTCATTAATTTTATGATAAATTCATAATTAGATTAAGAAAGCACTCAATGAAAAATATAAATATAAAAAAGGAACCTCTATGTAAAGAAAAAGAAAAATTATACATGAAAGTACAGAATCAACCTGATGTTAATAAACTCAAATATTTTATGAAGGATATTAAAAGATATTTTTCATAAATCACTCAATGATAAAATAATATAAATAAAATTTATGGATCTAAAAATAATTGAAAATAATGGGTTTTTATTGGTTTTTAAAATCAAGTAATAACCTCAATAAATAATTAAAAAACCACTTTTATTAATGGGTTCTTACAAAATATTTTTTTAAATATTGTAAATGAATTAGTCATTAAATTTATGAATTTTATTTAAATAATTAATTATATGGGAGACCAATATAAATTCATCTTTCATCCATTTTTTTGAGAACAAAATATCATTCTAAATAAAGCTATATTGAAAAATCATTATTGATTAGTATTAACATATCCAATTTCACTGGTGGTACCAAAACCGTTAATCATTTTATTCTATAGAAAAAGTGATTTATGAGGAAAACTTGATAAGAAATGTGGTACCAAGATAGTGGTTTCTCAAGGAACCTAGGTGGTGACCTCTCAGAATGAAATTATATCGGTTAAAATTATGGATGTCACTTCCAACTTCAGTGATAACTCAAAGGTTAAGATAATTGGTGTTGGTACCATCAGGTTTTCAAATTAAAATCTTATTAAAGATGATTTATTTCATAGAGGATTAAAATATTTTTTTAATAACTAATCAATTGTGTGGTATTGGTTTTTAAATATCATTATAAAATGATTTCTTAAATGTTTTAGAGTAAAAATGAAAAAATTTATTTACATCTTCTAAATTTTGAAATGTTTATAAAATAAATTTAAAATATATCACAATCAAAAAAATAAAATTCAGTATTTTATAATTTAGTGATTCATAGAATTGGTAAATATTCATTTTTCAGTATAGGACACACTAAATTGTCAAACACTACCATTATCAACTAGTAAAAGATTTACCCAAACTCAATTTCAAAGATGACCTAGTTTTGAAGCATGCCGATATTGAAATAAAAACAAAACATATTTTAAATATAAAATGGGAATTTAAACTTCAAAATATATTGAATTAATTTATCTATATTTGTTCATAAATTTTCAAAATGATAGTCTTTGTGATAAAGTCTAAACTTTTTTTATTTTCAATGAATTTAAAAGACTCACTTGGATATACTTAATAAATATTAAAATTAAATCATAAGAATAATTAATAAAGTTTTATAAAAATCATAAAAATAAAAAAGGAATTAAATTTTTTCCATTAATAAGTGATCATGGAGGATAATTTGACAAAAATAAATTTGATTATTTATTTTCTACTTTAGGATATAATCATTCATTTTATACTACTCAATCCCCTCAACAAAACAATGTAGTATAGAGGTAAAATAAAACTATCTAAGAAATCACTTGACCTCTTTTAAATGAATTCAATTTACCTTAATAGTTTTTGGTGGCTTCCATAAATACAGATTTATTTATCATCAATCAAATTATCATATTCAATTTTATCAAAAAGACACCTTTGAACTATGTAAAAATTTAAAACATAAATTTTTATTTTTAAATGTTTTTGGTTGAAAACATTTTATTCTCAATACCAAAAAAATATTGGAAAATTTGATTTGAAATATGATTAATTTATATTTATTGGGTACTTCAACTAAATCAAGGAATACCGAATCTTTATCAATGTACTAAACATTGGAAGAATCAATCCATGTTGTTTATGATAATTTTTTTCTTCTAAAACCTATTTATGAAAACGTTTATGAAAATTATGTTTTAAAAAATCCTTTTCACACTGAAGAAGATGAAGTCAAATTAGAATCCCATTAAAATTATTTACTAATATATTTTAAAAAATCTAATGTTCATCCCCTTGAAAATGATATTGGATATTTTAAAGCAGGAACACATACTAGATGATCCATCCAAATGAGGTCGAACACCTAGAATCTATCCCTCACATTGAACCCCAAAACCTTAATGATAACCTTAATGATTAAAACTGGTTTCCTCCCATGTATTAGCAAAAAAATTAATTCTATTAGAAGGATTTTTGGACTCTTATGGAAGGACCTAATGACCATATTATCATAGGATATAAATTCAGTTTAAGAATAATTTTGATGATATTGGTAATATAACTGGAAATAATGACCTCAAAGTCCTTATTGGTTATAAAAAATATGAACTAATCAACTATGGTAAAACACTCACACTTATATCATTGTTAGAATCTATTATAATCTTCTTAAAAATAATTTCTCATATAAATTTTAAAATATATCAAATAGATTTCAAAAGATCCATTCTAAATGGTTTTACTAATGAAAATGTTTTTTTTCTAACAACAACCTAGTTTTAACATTGCTATTTTTGAAAATAAATCAATTAAATCAATTAAATATATTTATGGTTTAAAACATTCCCATCCCTAATCTTGGTATAGATATTTATAAAACTGCCTTTTATCAAACGGTTTTATAGTGGGAAAAGCTGATGAAACTCTTTTTCTAAACAAATCTCATTTAATTTTTTACTCATTCAAATTTATGTTGATGATGTGATTTTTTGTAATACCAATGAATCTATTTTTTATTTGAATTTTATAATTTTAAAAAAGAAATATGGGATGAGTTTAATGGGTGAACTCAAATTATTTTTTGAATTATAAATTTCCCAACAAAAAGATGGTATTTTTTAGAACCAAAGAAAATACACCAATGAACTCTTAAAAAAGTTTGGTATAGATAATGATAAGTAAATATGTATTCCAATGAATAACAATTTTATGTTAACTTTAAATGAATACAATAATCTATATGATAATAATATTTATATAAATATGATTGGTAGTTGACCTTACCTTACTATAACATACCTTTACATCTTGTTAAATTCTTTTCGTCATACTCATTTTAAATCAAATCCAATGGAATATAATTCAAAATATTCCAAAATTATTATTATTTATTTAAATAGAACTAATTATCCTGGTTTTTTTTATCAAAAAGTAAATTCATTTGAATTAACCTGTTTTCCAATTAGTGATTTTAGAGGATACCAAAAAGATAAGAAAATTACACATGGGACTATATCCCTACTACGTGAGATAATACTAGTAGCATAAATATTTCCAAAAACAGATATCAATCACTTTCACACCATACACAATGGACTTATAATCTATTTCTTAAGAGATCACTTCCAAAAGGGTCATATATTATTGGAATTTGTTGGGATGAAATATTAACCAGCTGTTGATTTCACTAAACCCCCTCCTCTTGATCATTTTAAATTTACTAAAATTGAATTGGGAATGGTTTACTTGTGTCACTTCATTTTGGAACTATATATATCTTGATCCTCTTTGAAATTTATTTTGAAACCTTGATTTATTTTTCAAGTCTTTTTTTATTACTCTAAAAGCTATGGTACCTATAACTCACCTCTATATTCATTTTAGGGGAGGGGGGAGATTTGACTCTTAGTTCTAAAATTTAACCTAAGATATAAATTTTTAAATTAAAAAATTATCTTTATTAATTAATGTGATAATTTATAAAATAATTAAATTTTATAATAATAACATTAGTTTTTAATGTTTTTTAAATTATACGAGGAATTATGTATATAATTTACCTATTTTTCAAATATGTTTGTTTTTATCTCTCTTTAAGGAGGATTAGTGGTGAGTAAAACTTTATAGTTATACTTTTTAGTAATTTTTTTTTGTGTAACACACTCATAATTTTAAACAAAGTCATTATTTTTTGATAACATATACCATTCACAACATCAAGCTCAAACAAACCACAATAAATTATTATTTAAATATGACCATGATAACCTAGCCATTGAATTGGTTTATATAAATATGAGTTACCAAATTATGATTTATATATTAAGGTCCCAATAAAAACACATTTAGTGATTAATTATTTGGAAACTAAAACTATTTTTTTAGAAAACACTTTTTGTTATTCAAAAATATGTTTTCTTTAAAAGAAGTATTTATTAATTTTGTGAGTGAATATTATAAATATTATGAAAAATTTAGAAATATAATTTGATATAAATTATATCACTTTTTAAATAATCAAACAAAAATTATCTTTTAATAAATTTTTGATAATTTTATAAGAAGTTTCATTTTCAATGAATAGTGAAAAATATTGATTTTTATTGAGAACTATATTTTTATAGTATTTATAAAGTAAAATTATAATTTGAATTAGTTTTGAAATTTATTTATTTTATTTTTAATAATAATAATCAAATTATATTTTTTGGAATAAATTTTATTCTTGAATTTTGTATAGTATCATTTTTTTACATAAAAACACATTTTTCTAAAATGTGGTTTTGTCCCATTTTGTGAACTTAATATAAAATTAATTTCTTCCACTTATAGTTGTTGAAGTTTATAAAATTAATTCTATATTTGGAATTAAGTTGTTTAAATTTATTAAATAGGAAACTTTTATTTTTAGTCAATATAAATAGTAACCATGGTAAAACATATCATTTTAATAAAGGGTAAATCAAATTAATATAAGTTAAAATTAAGTTTTAAGAAAATAATTATTCATCTTAATTATTATTGGATAAATTTAATTCTACCCTTTTTAAATTTGTATTGAATTTTTTTAATTGAAAAATATCCAGGAAAATTCCCTGTATAATATTTAAAGCAATGAATGTTACAAAATGTTACTCTTTTAGTTTTAAATATGTTTTAAGTGTTCCTATGAGGGCAATGGAAGGATATAAACATATAAAAATTTCTAGTTCATGAATACTGAAATTATATTCATGATGGTAATTTATTTCTAATTTTTAGTAATTATAAAATTCTCTTTAATACTTGTGCAATGCTGATACAATATTTATTCAATTAATAGAAAAATAAAATAAATGATTTTAAAAATATTTAGAGTAATATAATTTGAGTGAGATATAGTATTCCATAAAATTATAAGATAAATATAAAATATTAGTTATATTTAAAAGTATTATATTCAAATTAAAATTTTTATTTTATGACTCTTATGTCAAAGTAAATGAATATTTTCCATTGAATATGTGTCCATTTTGAAGAATATTTCTAGAGAATGATTTTATTATATTTTAATATTTTAAGAAATTCTAAGAGTGTGGCTCCTCTCATTGATAGAAGGGAACCCATACTTCCTCTTCTTCACAACACTTTCACAATTATATCTTGAAAAAACCATGAAAATTATATTTCCAAATATGATATACAAATTCTACAGGTTTTGGTCTTCTAAAAAAACCAACCCTAGGGTTCTGAAGAGGATATCTAAAGGAGTTGTTTCAAGGAAGAGGTAATTTCCTAAACCAATCAGTTTATTAGTAAATATTATTTGACCTATGATAAATATATTATATTATTTGGAAAATAAAAGTTTTAGTATGCTAAATATACATAAATTTAATTATTATTGTGAATCCATCTTTATTCACCATATTTCCATCAAATGGGAAGTGAAAGTATCACTCATGAGTATGTACTGGTTAACGTCTCCACATAGCAAAACAGTTAATATGCCATAACCATATTTAATGGTTAGTTATTATGATGGGTTTAATTATTATATATGATATTTATTAAATAATTGTTCTTCTATAATAATAATATATTATCTAACTTCTTACCTTCCAGTCTGTTTGATAATGTCGATCCTTCGTATGTGTGGACTACCACCTACATGAAACAATGTGATTTGTTTTTCAATTATGTTTTAATTGGTTTGAAATAAGGATATATTTAATTAAAATAAATTATTTATATATAATAATTATTAGGTAAATGTGAATTATTATTTACCTTTCTTTAATTCCATCTTTAAAAAAGTGAAATCAATTTTCATGCATACTTACGGTCTACCATCTCCATGAATAGTGTAATTCATATTTTTATCCCAATATTTTATGAATGATTATAAATATATATATAATTGATATATATATATACAAATATATATTATTTATATCAAGATAAAAATTATTAAGATGATAGAGCCATGGAAAATGTAGAAGGACCAAAACCGTTGAACCAAAACATTCTAGAGACTTAAAGCTGATATCACCCAAAATAATGATATTAATAAAGAATTGTTAATAAAAGGGTGATAAAAGGTTATAAGTAAATCAAATATGGTATTATATATATTATTATGGTTATTTAATTTAATTATAATATATCTATATTTATTATAGAGGATCTTTATATACCTATAAATTAAGTCAGACCTCAGGTAATGGATTTTTGTATCACCTTTATTTTTATGAACCCGATGCCATATTCACCACTTGTTTCTTTAATGTGGTGTATATACATCACATGAATGTATTTTAATATTATTATTATTAATTTTATGGGTATTTAAATATTCATATAATTTTATTTTATTTCATGGGGATTACAAATCAAATGTTACTAACACGGTAAGAATTTTACTTTACAATCTCAATGATTATCAAGATTTTTTAGGACTAAGTTCCCACAGATGAAATATTATGGTATAACTCTTAAGTAAAACCTATATATTATTATCCTATTTCTATTTATTGAGATAAAACCATTTTATTTCATTTTATTCACTTTATGAACTCAAAATACCAAAATAATATTTTAAGAAAAATTGACTTTATTTATTTCTTCGATCGAACAAAATATTTTGTCCATATCAATGTTTTCTAATAATGTTTCAATGAATGCTTTTAATATTCTACTATTATTATTTAAATTAATTCTCACCCTTGTGTTAATTTTTACGAAAATGGTTTAAAATGAATTTTATCATCATTTTCCGTATGATTTTCATTTTCAATTTTCCTACAAAAGTGTTAGAGAAATATTTTATTTTAACATATACGAAATGAATGGAATTTCCCACTATTATGTCTAGTCAATTCCTTAAAGATACCATTAAAAATTTATAGGGTTATTTTCATTGAAATTTTTTCTTAAAATTTGGGGATCATTTATGTATAAAAATGATATTTTGAAGTGAAAATAATTATTTTCTCATCAATATTTCTAGTGGTACTTTATATGAATTTTGTCATATATGATAACATCATTTGATGTTATAAATGAATTATTAGGGATATGATCCAATGATTCCATACTTATTATTTATCTAGATGTTTTATGATTATGATGATGAAATATTTATAAAACCCATTTATTTTCTATGATTTATGTTATGATGTTTTGATGAATGATTTATGATCTTGTGAAATTTATATGTATTGACTATGATTGTGTGACAATAGGGTCCATTAAAACCCTCAAATTAATTGGATAAATATTCTTCTCTCATGAGGAAAGTATTTTATTCATGAAACTATTTTCATGGTCATAATTCCATCCATGGTCCTAGTTTTCAATACTATAAGATTAATCATAGACTTGGATTTCATGTCCATAAGATTAAGAATGGAACCGCCTTCCATGAATATAAGATTAAGTTCATACCTAGATTTTATATGCATAATATTATGTGTTGAAATGGTTTTCATGTCTATAAGTTTATTCGAAATCTTGATTTCATATCAATAACTTAATGAATGAATATCTTTTTTCTTTATACATGATCACATTGTTATAGTCTTTTGTGTAAACCAAAAAATTATATCTTATGAAAATATCATGTTATCATGGATCATTCTATTTTATTCCATTATGTTTCATATCCAACACTCTTCTAATAATTATTTTATGGCACATTTTTATGATATTTGATATATTGGGAATGAACTTTGTAGGTTATGGTCATGATATTATACCCTTATTCTTATCTTATTCTTTCATATGATCATCGATTGATTTCTCTCAATGATTTCCATTAATATTCATATGAGCTCACACTTTCCTATGGTTCCATTCCATAGGTCTTGAAGAAAGGTTTTAAGTAGGGTAGGTCTATAAATAGTACTAAATGGAGAGATCTCTATGAGATAATTTGATGATATTTCACAAAATAAGAAGATTGTATATCTAGTATCCAAAGACACATATCCTTTATAGTTATTCCATGTATTGTAATATTATTTATTGAATATTCATAAAAAATTATTTCATTTTTATATATGTGAAATTTGAGTTTCTATAGTTTCAATTAGAGAAGGTTTTAATTAATATTTGGAGATTAGGATTAGATAAATTTAATAAAAAACATAAATATAAGTATAAATATTGGGTAACATCCTAATTTTTTTAATGAACATGGATAAACTAGGTAATAAATAAGGTTTTATAGATTTATAATAAGGTGACATGATTTTGACAAACTACAAACTATTTTTCATGATTATGTGGTTTTCTACTATGATTAGTGTTGTTAACACTATTCTCTTCGGATTTTTTAAGTGGAGGGAACCAAAATGAGATGGAACAACATTGAATGTGATGGAAAATGTATTAATGAGGAACTAAATGAGATGATTATAGGAGTGAATAATATTTTGATACGCCTATTCAATTACTCTAGATAACTATGTATTTTTTCCTACTTTTCAAGTGAATGTTTTATTAACACTTTTTATGATGTGGGGTTTCAACAATTGGTGTTTTCAAATATAAATTCCTTGATTATAGATAAAACTTTAAAATTATAAGGATATAATTTATTAAATGTGGGGATAATTTAACACCCTGATATTTTTAAAGAAATACAATATCTTTGATAGCATATAAGACAAGAAACACCAAGCTTAAAAGAACCAAAAAATAATATTATTTAAATATAACCATTATAATTTATCCACTAAATTGGATGGTATGGATATGATTAAATAAATTATGAAATTTATATCAATATCTTAATAAATAAAAATTTATTTATTAATTATTATTAATTAAGAACTCAATTGATTAGAAAAGATATTTTATTCTTTGAAAATACATTTTCTTCAAAAATGTTTTTTATATTTTGTATTAAAATATAATAATAAATTTGTGAAAATTTTAGAAATTTTATTTTATTAGAATTATATCATTTTCTAAATCAACATACCAAACTCAAATTATGGTAAAATTTATATATTTTTCTAAGAAAATTGATTTTTCAATGAATAGTGAAAACCCCTAACTATCATTGACAATGGTATTTATTTTAATGTACTAATAGTATAAAATTAAATTTTTGGATTAGTTTTTAAATGTTTCAAGTAACTTTTTATTAAAAACAATTCAATTACAGTGTTTGGAATGTTTTTTTATAATTTAATTTATTATAATTTTTTACTTAAAAAGGAATTGACTAAAAAGTGATTGTCATTGAATTTTTACACTTATTTAAAAATAAATTTCTTTCAATTATAGGTGTTTAATTTTTTAAATTATAATCCATAGTTGTAATCAGTATGTACAAATTTTTTAAATAGGCCCCTTTGGTTTTTTTCAATATGAATAGTAACCGTGATAAAACTTATCACCTAGATAAAGGGTAAATCAGGTAAATATAGGTTAAATATAAATGATAGGGACATAATTATTCATAATAAATTTTATTGGATAAATTTAATTATACCCATATTACCTTATGATTTGAAAGTATTTTTTAATGGACAATATCCCATAAAAATGACCAATATAATATTTAAACCAATAAATCTTACAAAATATCACTCTTTAATTTTAAATATATTTTTTACATATGGAAATTTTTTTTATAAATGAATATAAATGAAATTTTTTTGAATAATAAAATTATATTTATTATGGAAATTTATTCTTAATTTTAACTAATTATATAACTACCTTAAATACTTACACAATACTAATACAATATTTATGAAATTAATAGTGAAATAAAATAAATGACATTAAACAAAATTAAAAGTAATATAATATGGGTGAGATACAGTATTAAATTATTTTTTTAGATAAATATAACATATTAATGATGTTTAAAAGGGTTATATTTGAATTTATACCTTTTATTTATGTCATTTAAGTAAAATTAAATGAAAATTTTCAAAATTGACGTCAATGATATTTGAAAAATTAAAATTTTATTAACTAATATTAAAATAATAAAATATTTAAATTTGAAAAGGTGTATAATTTAAGGTCTAAAATTTCATCCAATGTCCTTTTATGATCCAATTTTCATGTTATATGTAATATTATAACACTTTAAGTGTTAAAAAAACATTACCACATTTATTATTTAAAAAATTTAACTAAGGGGATAAACCAAAATATAAGGTTTAAAGATCCAGATAAACCTACCATAATTTTATTTATTAATGTTATACGATCTCAATAAAACCTTATAATTAGGAAAATATCCATTTTGAATTATTTTTTAAGATAATAACTTTGTTATATTTAAATCTTTTATTAAATTTTAAGAGTTCCCCTCCCCTAACTTATAAAATGAAACCCCTCATCTCTATTAATCACACTAATTTTAGCCCTCTAGCTCAACCAAACCCTAAAAAATTATATTTAAAACTCCCATATACAGATTCTAGAGTTTATTTTCTTGTGAAACAACTAACCCTATGTTACTTAAGAAAATATCTAATTTGGTTGTTTCAAATAAGAGGCAATCACCATAACTGATCACCTTCTTTTTAAATATTATTTTAAGTCTTATAAATATATTATATTATTCAATAAATAATTCATTATGTATTAAAAATATTCTTAAATGTATTTATGATTATTATAATAACATTTTCCCCATCTTTCCATCGAATGGGAAGTGAAGGTATCGATCGTGCGTAGGTATGACTTACCATCTCCACATATCGATACAATTCATTTTCCATCACCATATATCATGGATTGATATTATGATGGGTTTAAATTTTATATATTATATTTATGACACAATTATTCTTATGTAATTATAATATCATATTTACCTTCTTATCTTAAAATCCTTCGGAAAATAACGACATCAATCAAGCATACGTGTGTACTAGCACATTCACGAAATGATTTGATTTCTTTAATTTACTTTTTACATGGATTATAATAATGATATATATAATTTAAATAAATTATTCATCTATAATAATGTTTTGGTAAATGTCAATTATTATTTACCTATATTTCATCCCATCTGTCATAAAGTGAAAACATCGTTCATGCACACATCCAGCCTATCATTTACAGGAATGATTTAATTCATTTTTCTCTATATTTTATGAATGATTCAAAATATGTGTAATATATATATATATATTATATTTATATAATGATTAAAAAGATAGATATAATGTAACCATGCTCAAAGTATATAGAGTAAAAATAATGAACCAAAACATACCTGAAAAATGAAGCTGATATCATTCGAAATATTGATTTTAATAATGAATTGTCAATAAACAGGTGATAAGAATTTATTATTAAATCATGTAAGGTGTTATTTATATGATTATGGTGTTGGAATAGATGTATAGTAAATATATATTTATTATTCAAGAGGTTCTAACACTTACAAAAGATGTAGGACCTAAGGTAAAATATTTTCATCTCACTTTTATCACTATGAGACACATTCCATATTCACCACTTGTTTATTTTATATCGTGGGTATAATTAAAATGAATTTATTTTATGATACATATTAAAAATTTTATGAGCATTTAAATATGAATATAAGGTTCTTTATTTCACAGTTGTTATGATTAAAATGTGACTGAAGGAGTAAAAGGTTTAGGTTAGATTCTCATTTTTTATCAAGATGGTTTATGATTAAGCTAAATTTATGAAATATTATGGTTCAAATATTAATAAACTAATGAATAATATTCTCACATGGTTATTTATTGATATATTTTATTTTCATTCAGTTTTAGCGTCTTAATGAACTCCAAAAACCAAAAGTAATTTTTAAATGGAAGCCGAATGTATTTCTCTCTTCAGTCAAAAAACTTTTTTTTATAAATACATTTTTTTATTTTTTATAAATATTGTTTTTTATAACTATAAAATGATTTTAATTTCATTTTAACCCCAGTTTTAATTTTTTAGAAAATGGGTTAAAAGTAAACTTTTTCCCATTTTCTGAAGGACGCTCATTTTGAATTTTTTTTATTAAATTATGAAGGGAATGTTTTTATTTAAATATATACAACATGATAGGAATTTCCATCCATCTAAACTGATCATTTACTTGATAATTACATTAAAGGATTCCATGGTTATTTACAAATAAATTTTTTCCTCAATATTTGAGAAATATTTGGGTCTTAAAAAAAGTAATTTAGTGTGAAATAGATATTTTACTCAAGAAATTATCCACTAATCATTTAAAATAATTTTTTATCTATGTTAAAATCATTTGACGTTTTTTTGTTTTACTAGGGATATGATCCAATGATACCATATTTTATATTTCTCTTGGTGGTTTATCATTTGGGTGATAAAATGTTTATGAATCCCATTTATTTTCCACAGGTAATGTTATAATGTTATGATGAATGATTCAAGATCTTATGGAATTTATATGTATATATTATGATTAAGTGATGGTTTGGTTCATTAAATACCACCAATACATTGGGTTAATATTGATAACTGATGAGGTAAATATGTTATGCTTGACCCTAATTTCATATTCACAATTTTATGTGTAGAACTAGTTTTCATGTCTAAAAGATTACGAATGGAGCTGGATTTTATGTCAATAATATTATTAATAGACTTAGTTTTCATGTCCATAAGTTTATTCAAGGTTCTGGTATCATGTCCTTAACTTATTGATCAATCTTATATCTATTAATATATGTTCTTAAAGTTATATGTTTTTGTGTATTCCATCATATAAGGCCTATTCTTTGACATATGAAACTTGATAGCTGTACAGTTCTGCATTGGTGGAGACCTTTATCACGTTCCAAATGCTGGGGAGGCGATACTTCATGTTTTAAGTATGGGTTTATTTTCTCATATTCGAGTCAAGTATGTTTTATGTACAGGAAGTCTTCCGAGTTCCCCTTTCTCCCTTAAAAAGGTGTTTATTTTAAATAAAAAAATATAAGGCTCTCAGGCCGTTGGATGGATGTATTATTCCAATGTTATTATTTCATGGATCATATTATGTTATTCCTTTATGTTTCATGTCTAATGAACTACCATGCATTCATCTATGACTCATGTTTATGATATTTTATAGGCTGGGTATGAAATTTTTTAGTTATTGTCATAATCTCATACCCTTATTCTTATATATAGATTTTATGTGATCATCTATTGACATATCCCAATATTTACCCTTGCTGAGCATATAAAATCTCCCTTTATTATGTTTCCTTTCCCCAAGTCACAAGGAAATGTTTTTATGTAGTGTATGTTTATGATGAGTACTAAATGGAGAGATATTTGTAAGAGATTTTTAAGATAATTCATGAAATATGAAGATTGTGTATCTATTTTCTAAATAAACTAATCCTTTAAAGTTATATTGTGGAGTTGAAAGTTTTCCATTTAATATTCGTAAAAAAATATATAATATTTATTTATGAAAATATCGGCTTGATATAATTTTTTAGTTAACTTAAAAAAATACAAATCAAAGGATTATTTTGAGGTATGTTTACATATAAATTGTAGATCATCATGATATTTCAGTGAAGGAATATTTTCATGATTAACAATAAGCATTTAATAGAAGGGATATTGTCTCAGAAAAAGTATATACCTTTTTAATTTTTCAATTTTTCTCTATCCCTTTCTCTTACTTTTCTTAGTTTACTTCCTTCACTTATATTCATATTTTATATACCTTTTCATAAAATATTATAAATTATATATATTTGTCATAAAAATTTCTATTAACCTTTATCTCTACACCTCTATCCTATTAAGTAGGTGTTTGGAATCCAAAATATTTCATCAAAAAATTTTAATAAAATATTTTCTTTCTCTCCATTTAACTTAATTTTAAAATATCTTTTAAAGCACCTGTTTAGTTTTTTTCTAATTTTTTATTAATATTTGTCCTCCATATAATTTTGTTTTTTCACTTTGATAACAAAAGGAGGATAATTTTCTTTAAATTTAGGCAAATATGTTTCCTAAATATTATGTCACCTGAAAAATTTATTTTTATCTAAAAGGGGGAGAAATATTTTGAACCATAATCTATTTATTTTAGTTCTTTTTTTTAAAAAAAATGGGGTTTTATTTTAATCTTTTAATTTAAATTTGTGTTAAACATTTTTCTCTTATTAATTACGTGGTTGATTTATTCATTCCCAAAGTATATTATATATCTTATGTTAATATATTTAATTAAACTATTATATTTGTTACTATTTATTAGAAAAAAAATATATTTTTATGTTAAGTGTCTATGATCATTAAAAAGGGAGAGATTTTTATAGATCTATCTCTCTATAATGGTTTTGTAATTATAAAAACACTCCCCTATGTTTCTATAAATTTAATTTTCATTGGTTATATTAGTTATATTTTATATCAAGTGATGTAATTAAGTTAAATATGATTGATCATATCTAAGCGATTTAGTATCTTTAATTATCTTCTTAAAGTCTATCTTCATTTGAGGATATATTAAAAGGGATATTGAAGGTTATCTCAATAGATTGTATGTTTGATTATATCCCATAGAGGTTTTTGGTATGCAGTAGTCTACAATATATAACTAATGTATAGATCTGGAAAGATGGTTCCATATGGGAATTCTACTTAATATGAAAAAGGAAACTAGCTAGTCGGTAGAGTCCCACCAACTTGGTGAAGGCAGAGGCCTCCCTACCTAGAAGCATTCCACTAACTAGTTAGTAGTGGAAAATAGTGTTACATTCTAATTTTTTCTTTCAGTATTGGAAAATTATTAGACTTAAGCATATTTTCAAGTGTATTGAGGGGTTATAGGATAGAACTAAGCTTCATGGAATGTGTTGATATCAACCAATAGCTAGTGAAGTTGTAGGTGGTCCACTGGCTTGATGGTGGGCTGGTAGTGGCTATAATAGTTCTACTGTATCTAGTGGCTAACCATTTGTTTCATTGGATATGGGTTTGTGATAAGTAATTATGGTAAAAGGACCCCATACCCTCATTTGTATTATTTCACTCCTCCATCAAACCTAATACAACCCACTCATTATCAGGAGGCCTCTTAGGAGATTTTTAGTCTCTCGAACTTATCTATTGATGGATCAAATTGTTGTTTGAAATGATGATCCTCTTTTGGCCTGTCCCTTCATTCTTGGACTTTTATATACCTTATTCTATTGATTATTTTTTCTTGGATGCTATGGAAGCCTTAGTATTTGTTTAACCTATAATGGTTGATGATGAATTATTGTTCTATAATCCCTTATTACATCCCTTAATACCCCTCTTACTCAATTTGGTGACCACCACCAGGGGTGACACACCTTGGATTCATTATGTTTGGATTCCATATTTACTAACTTGTAATTTCTTTGTGTTTTCCTTTTATTGTGATTTATTTGCTTCTTGGGATATAGTTTGATCCATTGGAAATTTTTTAATAATGATTTTATCCTTCTAAATCACAAATGAACATTTTTTATGAAAATGATAATTATCATGAATGATTTTCTTTGGAGAAATATTAATTTGTTTTGAATTAGAATTTTGTTTTTATTGTCATAGAGATTTTTTTTTATGAAATGAAAAGCCTATTTAAATTTAGATATTTTGAATATTTTTTGTTTGTGTTACATTGTTTAAAAAACATTATTTTCCTTGTAATGTGTTTTTGGAATTATTTTAATAATGACATGTGTTGTGGTATTTTGAAATGGTTGATTAAAATGATATTTTATAATATGAATGAATTAAATTAATTATCTCAACATATGTGAAAAAGGCCTATTTGGAACCTTGAACTATTTTTTAAATAATGGGATTATGATTCACCCTTTTGAATTGACTGATGAAAATATATGTATTGAAAAATTGATTAAGGATTTTCTATCAATATAAAATAAATTTAATGTGTGTTTTTCACATTGAGATGAAATTATCCTATCATCTAAATGCTTGGAAACCCATTACATGTATTATTCCTTTGTAGTTGGATTTTAGATCACACGATGACGAGTGACGATATATGGGTTTTATAATTTAAGCGTGATTGGGGGTAAGGATGATATTTTTGATAGAGAATGAGATGAAATGTTGAGGTAATAATCCCATATTGATACCGATTATAAACATTAGTTCAATTGAGGATACCTTATGTGTTCATTGTGACTTGATTATATCAATCATATATTTTCTTGGTCATGGAAAACTTGGGTAGTTAGTGTAGGTTATGGGAGTAGCAGAAGCGTGTGGTGGAGGGAAATATATGAAAATTAATATTAAAATTAAGTTTCTTAAAACCTTTAGTGAGGATCCTCCATGTCAAATTAATAATTAATTTATTTAATATCAGAAGAAAAAAATTACCATATTTGATAATTATTTCTTTGATGTAGATGTTGATTTTTAAAAAATACCCTTTTAGATTGCCTTCATTGCACTGTGAGTATCTGAGGATATAATCCTTATAGCAGGGATCCAAAAATTCTCCATTGAAATCTCCGAAATGCCAATCGATCTCCGAGGTCTAGTATGTAGAGTCAATTGTATTAAATTATTCATGTATATTGCTTTTCCTTCAATCTTTAAGGGATATATATTGTGTTTCTCATTTATTATAGGAATAGAGAAAAGTGGAGTCAAAAGAGAGTTTCATTGTGAGTATTGTTTCTCATGTTTCGATTTTGGATGCAATATAAAATAAATATAATGGTATATTTATAGAGCTAGGTGTAGGTCTAAATAATTATTTAATTTCAAGATAGACCTTAAATAATATAATAATCCTTAATAAACTTCATTCCACATATTATTATTAATAATTTGGGATGCATTCCAACTTTAGAAATAACAAATATTATTTAATTGGTTTGTTAATTAATATTTTTCAGAGAACTCGGTCTTGGTCCATTAGAACTCTTCTAGAGTTAATTGAACAATTGAATAAATATTTAATCTAATTATTTCATTCATCAATAAACATTTTCTACTGATAGAATGTGAATCAAATTATCTATTGGTTATTAGAATAATATTTATCTAGTTAATTAAATTCAAATATAATTTAATAGAGACAAATAAGAATCACTTAGTGTGTGACCCTCTAGGATTATTTCTCATTAGAATTAGGCGAGCTTACCTAATGTCCAAGATTACTATCTAGAAATGGATCAATGAAACTAATATAAAGAACCTAATTTCTTAATGACGATAACTATATATGAACCGTCACTATGTAATTTAATCCCTTTATACAAGCATGTCATCAAGACGATGGCACATATGTGCCCCTAAACTATATAATTGATACATCTTTATTTATATATCAAAAATAAATGTGTAATTTCACCATGAACATGGAATTTAATGTGAAATTTATATTCCAATAAAATGGTTAAGATATCATCTTCCGTAAAGATTAAATGGAAAAAATCCTTCCCTGACTTATATATTAATTACATGTCAATCATGACACGCCCAATGTTCTCTACCTCGCCATGAACATATGGATTCATGGTTTTCATCAGAAAATGTATGTTCATGAGTCTTAAAATGAAAATTTGATTATATTAAAGTCCAATGACCATTACACATTCTCATATACAGGAATATATAATGAAACCATGAAATATAGAATTCAAACTGGTGGAGTTATTCTCATAGTCTCACCTCTTTGAAATTACCAAATGTGAACTTCATGAGAAGAACCATCATCTGCTTATGTGTAATAAAAAATAAAAGTCTATATAATATTATTCCCATTATAGTATGTTGTCCAACTACATAACTATATTGAATAATGTTATCATATAACTTCCAATTTCTCATCATAATTGATAACTACTATGACATTATTAATGAGAAATATGATTTCAGACATTATTACATTAGAGTAATGAAAAATAAGGGAAAAATTTAATAAAAGTTTTATTAATATTCAATACCACCAATATACATGTAATCAAAGTATAAGAAGTTGATCCTAGGACCCCAACTCCAATAAACTCCAAACTGGACAAGATCCATCTACCTAGGAATTTTAGTATGCTGGAACTCACATGATAATCATTTTTCTATTGAGTCAAGTATTTTGTCAAGGGGTCCACCACATTTTCTTATATGTAAATAATTCTCAATGAAACCTCACCTCTTTGAGAAGATTCCCTCAAGAGATGATACTTTTAAAGTATGTTCTCTGTCCATTGATGTGATCTTGTCTCTTTTGTGAGAACCACAAATGCAATATTATCACAATATAATGTGGTAGGTTTTTTATTTCTACGTAATACATCTTTCACATGGATGATGCACATCCATACTACTTATTTATCTACCATATAAGATGCAATATACTTGAAATTTTCTATAGAATCTGTGAACACAACCTTCTTTGAGATCTTATAGCTCACAACACCTCCATTCAAAGTGAAGATGTACCCTAATAATGACTTCATGTAATATTTATCTATTAGTAAACTAGTATCTATATATCCTCTAATGAACAGTTCCTCATATCCTCTATAAATGAGGAATATATCCTTAGTAAACCTCAGATACTTAAGGATATTCTTGAATGTTATCCAGTAGTGTTCACCTAGTTCAACATGATATAATCCTAGCAAACTTAATGCATAGGATATATCTAGAATAGCACATAACATAACATACATGACTGAACCAATCAATGACATGTATGAAATCATTTCAATTCAATTTATTTCCTCATGTGTTTGAGGAAACAACTTCCTGGAAATATGAATGGAATGTGATGCTGGCAATAATACCCTCTTGGATTGTTCCATACTAAATATCTTTAGTATCTTGTCAATGTGTGTACTTTGAATTAGGATGAGAAATATTTTGGATATATCAATATGGATCTTGATCCCAAGAATATATGCTTCATCACCCAAGTATTTCATGGATATGTATTTATTCAAACATGACTTAACAAACTATATGACCAATATTTCATTTCCAATATGTAATATGTTATTGATATATACTATTAAGAAAACTATTACACTCACAATAAACTATTTTTAGACACAAGGGTCACATTTTTTGTTTCTGAAACAAAATTCCAGTATGTATTTATAGAAATTAAGTTTCTATAACTTGGATGCTTACTTTAATCCATAAATGAATTTTTTAATTTTTATATTTTTTTGGAATTCATCATTGTCACAATGTCTTTTAGTTGTGTCATATAGACATCTTCTTAAATTTTACAATTATAGAAGATAGTTTTGAAATCTGTTTTCCAAATCGTATAGTCATGGTATGATTTAATGGAAAGTAGAATTCCGATGGATTTTTGTGTTACAACTGCTGAAAATATTTCATCTTAATCAATACCTTTATGTTATTTAAACCTTTTTGCAAGTAGTCACACCTTATAGGTACTGACTTGTCCTTCCTCATCTAGTTTCTTATTGAATATTCATCTACAACTAAAGGGATATACGTCCAATGGAATATCTATGAAAATATAGACTTAGTTTTGGTACATGGAATCCATTTTAGAATTCACAGCTTATTTTCACATAGTAATATTTGTTCCACTTACTAATTCATTTTATTTTAGAGGATCATTATTATCAAATAATACCTAGACACCATTATTAGTTACTGGAAAACTATAAGGTTCTAGTTTCATAACCACTCTTATACTACTATGCATTACTTGTGTATCTAGAATAGTTTGTTTTTCCATAGAGCTTTGTGGAATCTATTCCTATGCCATATCTTGTGTACCTTGAGCCTCAAATTCATCGAATTCTATCTTGTTCTCACTATCTATTTTAGAGATATGCTTCCTCTCAAGGAATATGACTTGTATATCTTCTATTTCTTTTTCTTATCAGGGTTCATGTTTGTAATATCCCCTTGTTTCTTAGGGGCATCCCATAAAGGTACACTTTGTCCCTTGGGATGCATGTTTATTACCCGAAGAGGCCTTAACAAATGATTCACAACCCCACACATGTATGTATGAAAATACACTACTGGAAAATGATCCTATACCCATGGTTAAAAACCGTGGGTATAGACCTCAAAACTGTGGGTATAGACCCCAAAAACCATGGGTATAGGCTATACCCATGGTTTGGGGAACCATGGTCGTTGGTGGCATCAGTATAGGTCCATGACCTATACTCACAGTTTGGAAAAACTGTGGGTATAGGTTTTTTCACTGTGTCATAACTCTATACCCATGGTTTGAAAACCGTGGGTATATCATATTTTAAACAATAGCGGCCCGCAGGATTCGATCTCACAACCACTTCTCTATTCATGAGGGGCCTTACCACTACCCCATCACTGCATATATGTATGTATATATATATAGTTTGTTAAATATGTTTATTTAAACGATGGGTATAGAAGAATAAACCATGGGTATAGAACTCCAACTAAATTTGTTTTTGTTCCCATGGAAAAAATAAATTTCCCACGCACATTCGGAAAACCTAAACCCACGGTTTGTCAAAACCCTGGGTATAGGTTTTTTTATCCAACGACTATACCCATGGTTTTGGGGAAATCCGTGGGTATAGGTCACCCTATCCCCACGGTTTTGGGAAAACTATGGGTATATGAATTTTTTGATACCCTATACCCATGGTTTGGAGAAAACCGTTGGTATAAGGTATCCTATGCCCACAGTTTGGGGAAACCATGGGTATAGGCAATCAAAAAATGCCTATACCCACGGTTTTCCCCAATACTGTGGGTATAGGTCTATTTTTCAGTAGTGATATTAGTTTCTTTCCATTCCATAAATGGTATAATATACCATATGTCGCTTTAGTAGGAAATTGATTTAGTATTTGTGCTTCTGTTTATAATATATATCCCAAAAAAGATAATGTATGACTCGCATGACTCATCATTTATCTCACTATGTATAACAAGGTGTGAATCCCCATTTGACTTAAACTATTCCACTTTGGTGTATAAGAATAAGTGAGTTGAGATTGGATCCAAAACTCCCATAATATATCAATGAATTCTTGATTAAGATATTCTACACCATGGTTTGAGCATAGTTATTTAATATTCTAACCATGATGGTTCTCAAATTCATTCTTATATTCCTTGAATTTATCAAAATAATCTGATTTATACCTCCTTAATTAGACATATCCATATCTAGTGAAATCATTAATAAAAGATATTAAGTATGAGTACCCACCCATGAATCATAAATAAGTAGTCCACATATTTATATATGAACAAATTCAATAATATCTTTGGACCATTCACCTATTCATCTAAATACGGATTTGGTCATTTGAACTTGTAGACATGAATGACATATACCAAGTGGTTTTAGTTCAAAAGAATCTAAATATAAATCTTATTATAATTTAGTCCAATAATTTTCATTTACATGACTTATCTAGTGATTCCATAGTTGGGTGTCATATGATTCATGTTAAGAAGTTTTGTTATATAGTACCATTACATGGTTCATGTAATCCAACACATAAATACTATTTTGTTAAATGTGTTTACCATAAAAAAAATCTATGTTTATAAAATAAGAAACATTTGTTTATGAAGTTGAATATAAAACCATATATATCAATTATGGACACCAAAATAATGTTTTTGGTAATTAAAGACACATAATAAAAACCCTTTGAAAAGAAGATAATTCTAGTTGGCAATGTGAGGTGGTAGTCCTTGATAGCTACACTAGAAAGTTTATCTCCATTGGATGATTGTATATCCACCTAACCTCAGATAATCTTTCTAAATATATTTGGTTTCAGTATTTTAATATATATCTAAGAACCACATGTTATATCTAATACCCAATTTGTAGAAATACATAAATTTAAGTAGATAAGAAATTAACCTGAAGATTCCCCTTTCTTCTATGGTTGGGTTCCATTTTTCTTCCAGTTCCCATTCCTTCCACATGCAAAACAAACAACATCATGTTAATTTGATTACTCCATGATCTTCCTCTTCTTGGGAGGTCATGAGTAATATTTGGTCTTATTTATCTTCACTTTCATTTATAGTTTTTTCAACATAAGGAACAATGCCTTTTCTCTCTTAATATCCTTATCTACTTGGTGAAAAAGAGTGATAGGATATAACAGAGACTTCTCAATTTTTTATATATTAAATTTTACAATAATTATGGGGGAGCTCTGAGGTAGTGATTCCAAAATGAGATCATTTACATGTAATTGGGGGAGTTTAAACCTTATAACATATAGGTTCTCAATTTAGCTAATGAGCATGAAAATATGAAGCCCAGTTGGGTAACCCTCTCTAAACATTATTTTAAAGAGTTCTTTAGAATCTCAAACCATTCTTATCTAGCTATATCCTGGTAAATTCCATAGAGGTTCTTAATTATGCTATATGCATCCATTTATTATTGAGATTTCATGAGTTTACTAGACATATATAAAAGCATTAAAAATTAAACAATGACTGCATTATTCAAATGTTTTTCATAGACAAGGAACTCTTCTTCACCCACCTCTTATATAGGAGGATCTAGAAGTGATTATTCTAAAACATAAGATTTCCTTTCATGGAAAAAAACAACCTGATGGTTTATGAACCACTCTTGGATTTTACTATTAGTGAGAAGATTGTATTTCTCTAATATATATCAATGTGATAGTGTGGAAGAAAAATTTTGTACCTTATTCTGAAACTAAAAGAAATTAATATTAGTATTTTTCTTGATAACTAAATTTTTATATAAATAATAAATAAATTAATTTTATTAAATCAACCACTATTTTATCAAGTCCCAATATCTATCACCACTGACCATAGATTGTTTATTTTCTACAAAATTAATGTTGAAAATATCCATATTCCCATTCACATAACCCTAATAAGTGTTGGTCATGATACTTGAAGGTATTTAGGTAGTAAAGTCTTTTTAAACCATGGGTTATAATCTCCTTGATCTATTGAGTGGACTCCCGTATCCCGAAATCCTGTCGTAGATTTCCTAAAAACCTTCCTCTAAGTTATATAAAGTCTAGGGGATCTAATTCTCTTGATTAAACATAGTTAATTAAACCCACAACATTTATAAGAACTCTAAGTTAAAATAATTTTTCCAAATTGGGGTTGGTTAAACACTATGTTCTCAGGATTTTATTCCTAATCAAGTGATGGAAGACTATGTTAGACTTAATATATATTTGAGGTATTTTAATTTATTATGCAAAAATTTTATATTGTTTTATCCTTTACATGTCTTCTTATTATTAAGTTGATGCTGCATAATTAATTAACCATATTAGATAAAAAATTGTGCACAATCTATTTATTTTAATCTTTCTACATTAATTAATTAATTTATGTGATCATTGTATTGAATCCATAAAATTAAATAATGCATAGATATAAGTAAATAAATAATTAAATGAACCATTGATGAGCTTTATATAATGGTATATTTAATTATTAGATATTAAATCAACCTACTCGCTAGGGGAAATAACTCATGTTTCCAGTCTTGGAATGTGTTACAAATTTCCACTTATCCACCTATGTAACACCTAGGTTGGCATCATTAAGGTTTTGTGTTGAATCCCCTCCACTCACTTTTGGAAACACCATTAATTACAAGTTTTTATAACTTACATACAAGTGAAGGGAAAAAAGGAATGGTTAAAAAGGAATTATATAAGTATCCTTAGACATGTATGCCCTCCATAATAATGGAGGGAGGGATGACTCACAATATATCAAATTTAGTTTAATTATAAATATTTGAAAATACATGCAATAAATTAAATTAAATAAGTGTCAATACATACAATGGTCTTGGTCTATATCATGAATGGTTATACATTCAAAATTTACACAATATTAAATATCTAAAATTCAATTATTTATCCGTTCTTTATTATTAAGATAAACATTCCAGAATTAATTAATTAATTATATTTCATCCGAATGACCATACGAATTCATTTTACAGATACCTATCAATAATATAATACATGGAAAATTAATAGCAGAACCAATAGTTATATATTTTATTAAAATAAATTAATTAATCATTTAAAATTATTTAAAACCATTATTAAATTGTCACACACAACCCGTGTCAATAAATAAAATATGGTTTTAATTATAAAATTATTGATTTATTGTAATTTAATTATGTGAATTTATTGGGAGATTACACGATGTTTATTATCTAGTTACATTCCATGTACCTTATTTTTCATGCATCTAGGGTACACACCTGAGGCATCAGTATGTATTGAGACAGGACTACATGACATGTACTAATGAGGTACACACCATGTTTTTTTCTTAATGTGTGCCCAAGAAACATGTCTGGGTCTTTAACATGTATCTTAGAGAATTATAGGGTGTGTACAGGTTAGCTAAACTCCATCTTTTCTAAATTCCACATGCCCGTGAAACCTACTAAACGAATCAGTCTATTCTCAGGAAAGAGACTACATGACATGTCCACTCCATCTATACACATTATATCTCTCATGATGCGTGTCTAGATAACAAGATTGAGGAATTTATGTATATCTCAGATGAGGTAATTGATGAACCACACACCGTTTACACTGGCTACTTGATGTGTATGTAATTAATTCTTAGGATGTTAGTCTCATGTGATTTGACTATGTAGAATGAACTCAATGATTGCACAAATGTTACCACTATAACTTGTATACTAAACAACATGTATGCTGTTTACACGATGTGTAATCCAATATATCATGTGTTAGTTTTTCTGGTTAATATACATCCTACACCAGGTGTAACAACTGAATGAAATGATATGTATCCCATGACATGGCTAGGTGCAACGTACTAGGGTACATGACATGTAATTCATCTACATGCCGTGTAATCCTGTCTTACCATCCAAAAATTGGACAGTTCCAATAGAATCTTCTATTCTTCTTCATCTTTTCTCAGACCTATAATAAAATTAAACTAAAAAACATGATTAATATGTCGATAACATGTTAATTTTAAATGGATTAAATAATGAATAATATGAAATGAAAATTCATCCATGATTATATATGGATAAAAATTAAATAAATAATTATAAATTTAAATGTGACCCCTATGATAGCACTTGTAAATTTAATGAAAAAAAGAAACATCTGGTGGAGGGTGGTATATTAAAATTTTGTTTAATATTTAGTTTCCTAAAACCACAATAATAGATCTTGCATATCAGATTTATAATTAATTTATTTAATATCATAGTAACCAAATACTTGATCTGAGATTTTTTTTGATATAGATGTTAATACTCCAAAAAGACCCTTTCATATTTTATTCATTGTGTTGTGAGGTTACAATGATAGAATCCATCTAGCTGTGATACACACATGATCCTTTGGATTCTGAGCAATTCCATTCGATATCTATGAGCTAGAGCAGAAATTTTATTGTCATGTCTTATTTGTGTTGATCACTTATCCTTCGATCTTAAATGGATATCTCTTATGTTTCTCATTCATGAGAGGAATATATAAATGTAACACCTAACAATGATAATGGGTAAAATTACTAAATGATATGAATCATGTCAACAAGGCGTACCTTCCTTTTCGGAAGCCTACCTGATTAGAACTCCATAGTTAAGCGTGCTTGGCCTAGATTAGTGATTAGGAGGGTGACCTTCTGGGAAGTTTCTCAGGGTGTGTATGAGTGAGGAAAAATAACGCTGGAAAGCACATGTGTTGGCTTGTGGTGATAGTCATCTAGTCAGATGACCTATTTAGGCATGTGGGAGGGCCCCGTAGTGGGGACCTCGGGTCTGTAGGGAAACTGATGGTACCTAGAGGGCTAGGACCTGACGAACATGTTAAGGCGGGGTGTCTGTGCTGTCACTGGGACCTAGTTATTACATCTTTTATTAGAGGATGAACCCATCCTTAAGTGTGGTACACCACCAGGGTGTGTGTGTGTGTGAGGAAAAAGTACAGTAGAGAGGACATGTGTTGGCATGTGGGGACAATCATTTAGTCAAATGACCCATTCATGAATGTGTGTGGGTCCCATGGTGGGGACTACATGTCTGCGGGGCAACTGGTGGTTCATGGTGGCCCCAGACCTAGAAACCATGTTAAGGAGGTGTGTCTGTGCTGTCACTGAGACCCATTTGTTACAATAAAATAGGATTCAAAAGATAATTTCATTGTGTGCATTAATTCTCAAGTTTTGATTTTTGATGTAATACACAATAGACATAATGGTCTATTTATAGAGCTAGAGTTCAGGTTAAAATAATTATTTAATTTCACGTGTGCCCTTAAATAATATAATAATACCTAATAAATCCAATGCCAAATATTAATAGTAATAATATTATTATTTTGTGATGTGAACCTGCTTACATAACAATAAATATTATTTAACCAACTTGTTAATTAATATTTGTCAACTGAGTCGGTCTTGGTCTATTTGAAATCCTCTAGAATTTATTAAACCATTGAATAAAAATTTAAATTAAATATTTCATTCATCAATAAACATTTTCGCTCAATAAAATTTGAATAAAATTATCCCTCATTATTGAGAATAATATTTATTAAATTAATTAAATTCAAATAAATTTTAATTGAGATCATTGGAAACACTTAGTGTGTGACCCCCTAGTATTTGTTCTCATTGGAATTAAGCGGGCTTGCCTAATGTCGTAGATTACTATCTAGAAATGGGTCAAAGAACCGAAAAGAAAAAACTTAATTCTAAAATGACACCAACAAAAATAAACACTAACTATTTAATGCAATCCATTTATAGAAATATCACATCAAGAAGGTTGTACATATGTGTTACCAACCTATATGCTTAATATATCTTTCTTTGAATTTCTGAAATAAACACATCGTTTAACCATGAACATGGAATTTAATTCAACATTTTTATTCAAATAAAAAGGGATAAGATATCAATTTTTATAATGATTGAAGTGAAAAATCCATCCTCAACTTATCCATTAATGGAATTCCAATCATGACACACCCAATTGTTTTTTCTTGTACTTGTTTTTCTTTTGAATGATTAAATATGATTTTGTTTGATTACTTTTCCTATGTATTTTGATGATATCTCAATCCAAAGTGTTTGTATTTTTTATTATTATTATCACTTTGGATAGATAATAGATATATCTAAACTTAATTAGTTTATGAGGAAGTCTAAAAATGTTTTCTTGTACTATAAAAATTCAATGAATTTGCTTCTCTAGTTTTAGATATTCTACTGTCTATAGTTTGAAAAAGTATATTTATTTATTTTAATTGAACTTCTACAGATATTGGATTCACATGAAAATTGATTTTTTAGAAATCCATCACGTTCATATTGATTTTATTAGTTTTCATCAAAGTCTAAAAATGTCGTTTGGACAATGAATAAATTTTTTGAACTTCTACTTTGATTTTTCTGAACTATAGTTTTCCTAGAATGTTGTTTCTTTTGTTTTTTTGATCATATTTGGAGTAGTATATGTCAGATTTATTTTATTCTTGATTCATTGGAAAGGTACTAAGTTTTTCTATAAATATGACTTTTGACCAAAGTCTGAATCTTCTATTTAGATCCCTCAAAAATTCATTGATTTTTATTAAAGTATTTTTTCTAGTTTTTCACAAAGTATAGTTCAACAACCCTACTTTCACAATAGTGCAAAGTATGGTTTATCAACCCTGCATTACTACTCATTCCCTACACTATGTTATTGTTCATACCCTACATTATGTTACTATTAATTTCCAAAAAGTATGTTTGCGAAAGCCTACATTATTGTTCATACCCTACATTATATTACTATTCATTTCTATAAAGTATGGTTGGGAAACACTACATTACTGTTCATACCCTACTTTACGTTACTATTAATTTTCGCTAAGTATGGTTGTGAAACACTACATTACTGTTTATACCCAAGGTAACATTACTATTTACTTCAGCAAAGTATGGTTGGGAAACCCTACATTAATGTTCATTCCTTACACAATGTTACTATTAATACCCTATATTACTATTTATACCATACATTACTGTTCAGTCCATGTTTTATGTTGAATTTTTTTTTCTCCATATATATGGATTATTTTCAATGGTTTTTCAGCTAGATAAATTCACATTAAATCTAGGGATTTGGATCAAAGCGTTTTTAATGTTTTTGGTATATTATATAAAGATAAAAAATAATAAAATTCTTTCAACATTTTTTTCGAATAAAGTCAATGGTTTAAAGTTTATTTAAATTAAAATATTTGAATTTACTTTCGACTTATAATGCTAGTTTTTAGGAACTTTTTTGATTAAGTTTAAAAAAGTCTTATTAAAATTATTTTTAAATTCATTTATTAGAGGATTATTATACAAGTATAAAGATGAAACAATGTTGTGATTTTGATCGAGATATTTAAGAAAGATATTGTTTATTTAGAATATTTTTAGTAAATAGTGCTACTAAAACTACTGAATATTTATTATCTCTCTCTATATATCTCTCTCTACAAAAAATATACACATTGGATAACCTATTTGATACTTTTTTTCAAAGAGAAAGTATTGTAAACATTGAACCTATTGTGCATTTACAACATCCTGTGACATTCTGTTTCATCATCTACATGTTATAAAAAATGCTAGTTTATTTCTTCATGGACTAACATTTCCTTAAAAAGATGTTCTAATTCAAATCTCGAAAACCAGTACATGTATTTTCATTATTTATCGTATTTCATCTGGTTTTGAGTCTTTAAAACCATTTACCATCTCTCACACGCACTCTATTTTTTCTATTTATTTCGTTACACAAAAAATAATTATTTGTTATTCTGTTTCCTCGGGTTGTGACTCTCGGATTATAATGTTAGGATATAAGGGTTTTGACTCCATGTATCTAAAGTTAGGACTGTTTGGGTTGTCACTCCCTTTATTAAAAGTCAGGTTGTAAGGGTTGTGTCTCCCCATAAAAACGTTATTTTCATGATTATCCCTCAACTAGAAATGGATTATGTAATTGGGTGATGATTCTCCCATAAAAATCATTTTTATTTCACATGTATCTCTTGACGAGTATAGAGGTATAAGAGTAGAGTAAGCCCACTTTAGACCGAACTACTATAAAAAACATCTTTTCATTCTTAACATTTTTCACTGCTAATTAAACTTAATAATTAAATCTGATAATTGATTTAATTAATAAATTTATTTGTTTAAATTTTTAATTTGGTATATTCACCCCCTAAGACCATATTTCATTACCCATTTTGACTTAACAATTTGTATCAAAGTAATACCTTCTTAAGAATAGTTTAACTCTATCATTCTATTTCTCGATACCAAATATTGGTACTAGAGGTTGTTCCTTTCAGAATTATATGATACCTCTATAAAGTCTCATTTTATATATAATTATGCTAACCTATTCCTAGAACTCACATTATAAGGATAAAGATATTATTAGATGGTAGGAATGAACCCGAATGATGCTTGGATTCCTCAAAATCCACCGCAATTTGATTACAATGATTATGGTTACTAGAGATATTTAATGGATACTTACCTCAACGAGTTGTGCATTGGTTTATCATGTTAAAACAGTACACAATACCAAAATCCAAACCTTATACGTTTACCAGGATTGATGCCACTAGATATGTTTTAAATTATATAGTCGTTAATATTTTGTATTATGCTATTAATAGAAGTATTTTAAGTTATTTGTCTGCTTTCAAGACAACTTATAAAATTTAGAAGATTCTACAAGTCACTCACATAGGATCTAACAAATTAATTCAACCAAAATGTGGAATGATTTGTGATGAGTATCAATAATTCAAGATATTTGAAGGTGAAATAGTAAACCAAATGTTCCATAGATTTACAACCATTGTGAATGGAATGAATTTAATTGGTGAATCTCTAGAAAAATCATGACTATTTTAACGAGTCCTACGATCATTACCAAATAAATGGCATGCTATAGAGGTTTCTTTTTATGAAAGTAAGAATTTCAAAGAGTAAACCCTAGATGAATTGATTAGATCACTCCTTCAGTAGAATTAGAACTAAATAAAATAACTAATGAGGAGACAATGAAAAGGAAAAGTGATTCTTTTAAATATGTGAATGTTTTTTCTGCTAACTCTTCTTATGCTAACCTACAAGATTTTGAAAAATAAGATATGGCTCAGATTGTGATTGGAGTACACAATAGAATGCAAAAGAAAGGATTCAAGAATTGTTCTATAAGAAACCATCAAAAAGAAAAATATAAGGGAGATAAGAATGGTAGTAAAAAATTCCATACATTAGATGTAACCTATTATGAATGTAGTAAGAAAGGTTATATCAAGACCGATTGTCCAAAAACTAATAATAAAGACAAATACAAAAGGAAGGGAAAAAAGGCATCAACAACTAGTTGGAGTTATATAGAAGAATCTGATTCCAATGAATAATCTGTAAATGAAAAATAATCGACTAACATGTACTTCATGGAATCAATGGATAAGGTTACTAATTCTTGTTTTTATTATAAATTTCTTGATTTATAATGTGATTCTAAAAACCCTAATGTTTTTGAATTAAATAAAGAAATTGAAATATTAATAAAAGATATTTTCAAAGATACTGTTTTATATAATAGTCCTAATGAAAAAATGAGATTTTTTTGAAAATAAAATACTTTTATATAATAATTAATAACTAAGTATCACTGCTTGTACTTATCATTCAAAAGTTTTTAAGAATTTGAAATATGCTCAATATTTCAATGAAAAATTTAAAAAGAATTTTGAATGTTATAAACAATATTTATATAATTTTATTCAAGGTTGTAAAAAGTATCATAAAATTATTTCTTTGACAAAAAATAATAAAAATAACGACAGTTTTTGTTATGATAGAATATTTTCTCAAATATTTAAAACCCATTTTTAAAAGTAAAAATGGTTTTAATTCAACTATTACTTGTTTTAAATGTGGCATGAATGGTCAATATATAAGTTATTATTCACTTAGATTTAAATAATCATTGTGATTTAAATAAAATAATATTTATAAATCCTTATTATTAAGAGTACCTTATAGTACAAGTTTAAATTATGTATTGGTACCTAAAGATTTTATAAATAATCCGGTTTAACCCAAAGTAGCTTAGGTACCAAAATTGTCAAGTAATTTATTTTTGTAGGAAAAATGCTTTGGATGTCTCAAGAACAAATTATAGTACACAAATAGTGGATTATCTAGGCATATGATTGGAGACCCACCAAATTTTACCACTTACAAAACATGCGATGGATAAAATTTTACTTTTGGAGATAATTCCAATAGAAAAGTAAAAGGTTTGGTAAATTTGGTATTTCAAATTCTACTTTTATTTCAAAAATTTTATATTTTGAAGGTTTAAAACATAATTTAGTTAGTATATCAAAATTATGTTATAATGTAATAGACGTTAAATTGAATAATGATAAATATTTAGCTTTTAAATATGATTCTTTATTATTTTATGGTAATCAAAAAAATAATATTTATACTATTTATTTCGTTGAATTAACTGCTCCACATGTAAAATGTTTGAATTCTATACAAAATAACAAAATCCTTTGGTTTGGACATTTAGGTCTTGTCAATTTTAGAATTTTGTAGAAGCTCTCAAAACATGATAATGTGTTACAAGTACCTTCCTTGAAGATAGAACATATTTATGATTGTGATGCTTGCGTAAAAGGGAAGCTACAGAAAATTTCATTTAGATCCATCAATCAGATAAGTATTAATAAGACTTTACAATTATTACATCTTGATTTATTTGGGCCCACTCAAATTTCTGGCCATGGTGGAATGAAATATACCATATTTATTGTTGATGATTATAGTATATTTACTTGGCTATACTTTCTTTCTCATAAAAATAATTCATTTTCTTGATTTACTACTTTTGGTAAATAAGTTCAAAATGAAAAAGGTTGTATGATTATTGTTATTCATAGTGATAAAGTAGGTGAATTTTATAATTTAGATTTTGAAATTTTTTGTAAAAAGAATGGCTATTTTCATAATTTCTATATTCCTAGAACACCACATCAAAATGGTGTTGTAGAATGGAAAAATAGAACTCTAAATGAAATTTATCGAACTATGTTAAGTGAATATATTTTTCCTATATATTTTTAGGTTTATGAAAATTTTTATTCTTGTTATATTTGAAATAGAATTATTATTATACCTTTATTAAAGAAAAATCATTATGAATTATTTAAAAAAAGCCTAAAGTTTGTTACTTTATAGTTTCTGGTTGTAAAGTTTTTATTTTAAATTCAAAGGATAATTTAGATAAATTTGATACTAAGAGTGATGAAGGTATTTTTCTTGGTTATTTTAATAATAGTAAATCATATAGAGTTTATATTAAAAGATCTATGATTATTATAGAAGAGTTTAATGTTATGTTTAATGAAAATAACGTTAAATTAAATTCTGATTCTAATGTCATTGATAATGTGTCTAAAGATTCTGATTTTGGTGTAGAAATTCAACAAGATAAGATTGAATCAATTGAGGATATAATACTTCTTCAAAGCCTAATTCAAAATCTTAAAATATTCACAAAGATTGTCCTATTGAAAATATAATTGGTAATGTTGATTCGGATGTTAAAAACATGAATTCTATTTTAAATTATTATGAAAATTTTTCTTTTATTTTTGATTTTGTTCCTATTAATGATAATGATTCTTTAAAATATAAAAACTATATTTTTACTATGAAAAATGAATTAAATCATTTTTTAAGAAAAATGTTTGGAATTTTATAGAATTTACTAAGGAAAAACATGTGATTGGAACTAAGTGTATCTTTAGAAACAAGATGGATGAATCTAGCCAGATTTTCAAAAATAAAACAAGTCTTGTTGCTTAAGGATACTCTAAAGAAGAAGGTATAGATTTGAAGATTCCCTTTTAACTATTACCTAGTTAGAGGCATTTATAATTTTATTGTATTTTTCTCATTTTTAAGGTTTTAAATTATATCAAATGGATGTAATAATTGTTTTTTAAATGGTTTTATAACTGAAGAAATTTATGTTTCTCAACACTATGGTTTTGAAAGTGAAAAGTTTCTTAACAATGTTTTAAACCATCTAAAGCATCGTATGGTATTAAAAAATAACCTCATGCTTAGTATGATAGACTTTTATGTTTTTATTAAATAATGGTTTTTAAAAAGGAAATATTTATCATAATGTTTTTATTAAAATAATTTCATATTATATTTTAATTATTCAAATTTTTGTTGATGATATAGTTTTTGGATCATGTAGTGAAATTATCTGTAATGAATTTTCTACTTTCATGTATTTTGATTTTTACATGAGTTTAATGGAATAATTAAAGTTTTTTCTTATTGTTCAAAAGTTTCAAAGAAAAGATGGAATTTTTATTAATCAATCTAAGTATTCTAAAAAGTTATTAAAAAAATTTGGCCTTGGTTTTTATAAATCTATGAAAAATCATATGCGTAATAATTTAAAATTAGATATTTATGCATCTGGTAAATCTATTTACTTTAACATTTTTAGAGCCATGATAGGTAGCTTGCTATTTCTAACAACATATAGACCTGACCTAATTTTTAGTATTTGTTTACATGATTGATTTAAAGAAGATAAAAAATAAGGTCATATTAAATATGTAGAAATAATAATTAGATATGTTAAAGGAACTGTTGATTCTGGTTTATTTTATCCAAAATATAACAATTTTGATTCAGCATCTTATTCTGACTTTGATTTTGGAGGATGTATAATTGACCAAAAAAGAACATTAGGTATGTGACATTTTCTAGGATATTGTTTTATATATTTTTCATCTAATAAACAACTATCAGTTTCTTTATCTACTACAAAAGTTGATTATATCTCTTCTATTAGTAGTTGTGCTCAATGTTTCTGGATTAAGAAAACCTCATGTGATTTTGGTGTCTATAATGATAAATTGCCTATTTAGTTTGATAATACTTTTGTAATTTCTATTTCAGAAAACCCCTTACAAAATTCTCGAATAAAGTATATTGATATTAGATTTCATTTTATTAGAGATCATGTGAAAATGGGTTATATTGTTTTAGAATTTATTACATCTAAAAATAAGCTAGCATATATTTTTACATACCCTTTATATTCTAATCAGTTTGAAAAAAATAAATATGATCTTGGTATATTGGAATATTTAATTATTATTAAAGTATTTCTTTAGGTGGTGTTTTTTCACCTTTTTTTAGAAAAATGGGGAGAAATAAATTGGTTTTAATTATTTCAAAACATTGGTTTTGGGGGGAAATAAATTGGTTCTAATTGTTTAAAACATTGGTTTTTGGGAGAAATAAACTGGGAAAAATAAATTGGTTTTAAAATATTTTAAAAAAATTGGTTTAAATGTTTTGGTTTTGTAATCAAATAAAAAGGGTGATATTTTGTTTCTTGTACTTTTTTCTTTTGTTAGATTACATATGATTTTGTTTTATTACCTTTTCGCTGTATTTTGATGATATCTCAATCCACATTATTTGGATTTTTGTGATTATTATCATGTTGGATAGATAAAAGATTTATATAATCTTAATTAGTTTTTATAGAATTCAAAAATGTTTTTTATACTCTTAAAATTTAATGAATTTGACGCTACTATTTTAGATATTCTATAGACTGTAGTTTTAAAATGTTTCTGTATTTATTTTTCTACAAATTCTATTGATATTGTATTTGCATGAAAATTATTTTTTTAAAAATCCAAGATGTTTATATTAATATTTTTATAGAAGTATAAAAAGGCCATTGTGATAGTTAATAAATTTTTTGAAGTTTTGATTTGATTTTTCAGAACTGCAGTTCTCTAGAATGTTGTTGATTCTATTTTTTGATCAGGTTTAGAGTAGTAGATATCAGATTAATTTAATTCTTAATTAGATATAAATATAATAAGTTTTTCTATAAAGAAGTATTTTTGACCAAATTCTGAATCTACTATTTATATCCCTTAAAAATTCTTTGAAGTTTGTTAAAATATGATGTCCACGTTTTTACAAAGTATTGTGTGACAACCCTACCTTTGCAATAGTGAAAGGTATGGTTTTTCAACCCTACATTACTGACCATTCCCTGTGATATGTTACTGTTCATACCCTAGGTTATGTTACTTTTTATTTTTACAATGTATGGTTAGAAATACCTACATTACTGTTCATACCCTAAGTTATTTTATTATTCATTTATGTAAAGTATGGCCGGGAAACCCTATGTTACTATTTATACCATATGTTACATTACTCTTTAGTTCCAAAAAGTATGGTTGTGAAACCCTACATTAGTGTTCATTACCTACACTACATTACTCTTTATACCCTACATTACTTTTCATATCCTGTGTTACTATTCCTTGCCTGCTTTTATGTTGAAAATCATTTTGATGCATATATATGGATTATTTTCAATGATTTTTTCTACTGGATAAATTCACATAAAATATAAGAAATTTTATCAAAGAGTTTTTGCTGTTTTTGGTGAATTATTTCAAGAAAAAAATTAATAATTTTTTTTCAACGTACTTTTATAATAAAGTTAGTGATTTCAAGTTTATTTAAATTCAAATGTTTGAATTTACTTTCGGCTTATGCTACCAGTTTTTAGGATCTTTTTTGACTATGTTTAAAGAGGTTTGAATCAATTTAAACTAGTGTTTTAAATCATAGATTGCTGAAATTATTTTGGATATTTTATCAAAAGTATTATTCAAATTATTTTTTAATACTTTTATTAGAGACTTATTCTGCATGAATAAAGAGGCAACAATGCTGCGATTTTTATAGAGATATTTATAAAATATATTGACTCAATTTATTTTGAATATCCAGAAGAAGAGGAGATAGTTTAACTACTGAATATTTATTCTCCCTCTCTATCTACACACATATATATCTATGGAATGAAATAAACACATTGGATAACATATTTCACACTTTTTTTCAATGAGAAAGTGTTGTGAATATTGAACCTACTGTGCATTTGCAATATCCTGTGACATTGTGTTTCATCATCTGCATGTTCTTGCAAGTTCCATATTATATATGCTTTGATGAAAATTTCTTTAACAATACGTGGAAATTAAAACCTCAAAAACTAGTACCCATGCATTCAATGTTTATCTTCCTTCATCTGGTTCTAAGTCTATAATACCTTTTCCCATATCTCAAATGAAATATATATTTTTTGTTTATGTTTTTACACACAAATGTATTATTTTTTATTCTATATCCTCAGGTTATGAAACCTAGATTCTAAAGTCAGGATCTAAGGGTTGTGACGCCATGTCTCCCAATTTTGGACTATTTGGGTTGTGAATACTTTTATCTAAAGCCAGGTTGTAAGGTTTATGACTCCCCATACAAAATTCAGTGTTGAGGTTATCCCTCCACTAAAAAAGGATTTTGTAATCGGGTTATGATTCCCCCATAAATTTCTTTTAGTTCCCACATATCTCTCGACGAGTAGAGATGTATAAGAGTAGAGTAGGCCCACATTCGACTGAACTACTATAAAAACACCCTTGTATTCTTTACTTTTTACACTTATAATTAACCTTAATAATTAACTGTGATAATTAATTTAATTAGTCAATTTATTTGTTTAAATTGTTTAATCTGGTCTATTCATCCCCCCTCTAGACCATCTTCTATTATTCATTCCAACCTAACACCAATGTTCTCTACCGTTCCACAAACATATGGCATTATAGTTTTCATCAGAAAATATAGGTCTTTGAGTCCTGAAATGCATTAATGATAATCTTAAAATTTATGGACCATTACACACACTCGCAGATAGGAATATGTGATGAAACCAAAACATGTAGGATTCATATTGGTGGGTCTATTCTCATAATCAATCATCATGAAGATTAACAAGTGTGAACTTCATGAGAAGAAGCCTCATATGCTTATGGGTAATCACACCTAACAGTCTATATATATGTGTCCCATCATAATACATTATCTGACCACATAACTATTTTTATGAATATCTTCATAGCACATCTATGTTCTCATCATGGAGGATAAATACTATTACCTTATCAATGTGACATATATTCTAAGACATTATTACATTAGAGTTAGGAAGAATAATGAACAATATGTAATAATAAGTTTTATTAATCTTCAATACATAGAATATATGTATAATCAAAGTACAAAAAATTGGTCCTATAACACCAAATCCAATAGTTTAAATGAGTAATATTAGATTTTTGAAACATTTTTTAGGTTAAAACTTTGACTAGCATTACCCTGGGGGAAAAAATACTTTCCCTTGGGTCATGATCCCAGGAGGATGGTTATGTGCTGAGTCAGTAATCTTGAGATAATTGATTTGACATTTGTCTAAAGTCAATATTGGTTGTTTCCCTATCTTTGGTGGTCTCACTAACATATCTTAGACATTACCATGATATATGACCTCATCACATGACATTGATACAAGATATATGATTATGATTGTTCAATCATAACATAGAACCAAAGTTTCCATGTTTAACTTACTATATTATATCTGATTGATTTTTATGAGGTACTATCTTTATCTATGTGTTTTCCATTTACATGATTCTAATTTGTGATTCACGGTACCCACTAATAGTTTCTAATGTATTATTGATCTTGATATGAGAATATTTTTTATAAGCTAAGATTAAAATTGTTTTGATCTTATGAAAATTATTTTTTATGTAAAAGTGATTTTAATATGGTTTCCTCTTGAGGATCAAAAATGGATTTTAAAATAGGAAAAGTATTGGTTTTAATCTAGAATCCCTCATGAAATGATTTATGGATTTTTTTTTTCACTTTTAAAATTGAGAATATTTTATTATCTAGTTTTGTAATGGAAAATTCTTTTTTGAGAATCATATTTTTAAACTATATTATCTGAATTTTTTTGGTAGAATAATTTCATAGAATATTTACTGCAATCATATTGGGATCTATAGCTCACACCATTATTTTAACATTTTGTGTTTGTAGCCTTATTATTTCTAAATAAAGTGATTATGTTATCGTCAAATATATTTTATGGGCTGATTCTTGTTTGGTTGAGGGTTGGTAGCTTTGGATACAATGGGTGGTCATATACCACCTAGAGATAAGTATTGTTAGTTTTGTTCTATATAAATTATTTTTAATATCTCTTTATTTATGATATAGTTGATATTAAATTATTATACGATTATGTTTACTTAGTGAAATTTTATTTATATTTTATAAATTATTAAGATAAATCTATCCCAATGATTATTTTGGATTCCCATGTTACTGTCTCCAACCCATGGGTATCATGAATGCCCTTCAATCTAGTGGTGATGGGTTTAGATTCTAGTTTATATTTTACTCTATACTAATTCATTAGAAATGGTGTCAAATGATATATTTCTCTAAATGAAATCACTTTTACTTCAAATCCATTATGTTATTTTGGGTGATTTATGGTACGAAGAAGATTATAAATTATTTGGGACTCAAGAGGTAGTTCGTGAGTAGGTTCTTTATCAACGTCTCTTTGTGATAAAACATGGGTTATATGGGACTGTTGGAATTTGAGTCTTTTTATGTTATTTTTTTCCTTACAATAAAATTTATTTGAATTCTCAAGGATACTGTCTATTCTTTTGGGAATCTATTATGAGTTTTGGTTACAAAGGTTAGACGAGCAGAACTGCATGGTTCCTTTAGGGTCCTATAAAATGTAATGATTGGGTTGGTAGATCTAGGAGTTGAATCAAGAACTATTTTGAGGTTACAGTGTGGTTTTCCATCCTATGAATCCAAGCCACATATTGATTTATTTTAAACTTGAATATGAAACCTTTTCCATTATTTCCATTATTACTTCACTTAGGTGTGGTTAGTTGGTGAGTTTTTGTTTTTGAATGTACATTAATGGGTGTGGTATGTTCATGATTTTTTTGGTTTCTTTAACTTCAATCCCTTTGATGACGATTTTAAATCCTTTAAAATATTGAATTTCAAATTGTTGAACATATTAGGGGATTATGAGGATGATGTTGTATTTTTTATCAATAAAAGTATAATTATGACAATTTTTGAGTTGATATTAAAATCTTATACATGTGAAAATGAAAATAAGATAACATTTTCTACTAAAAAGAATAAACAAGATCTATCCAATTATTTTTCTTGACTGGAAGTTGCTTGAGGAAGATAAATGTAGGTTATGAAATATCTCAATATTTAATGAGGATTTGTATGAAAATAATGAAAATATTCATTTATATTAGGATATTTTATGACCCTAAAAAAAATAGAAAATAAAAATATATTTTTCATGGAGGACATCTAGAAAAAGGATCTCGATTGGAAATTACACACATTGTAATTATAAGTATATTATGAGGGTTTTATTAAAAAATGTTGGTAATCTAATTAAACAACCATGGGAACCATGTGTTAGCATGGATGAGTTTGGTACTAGGGTTGAATACAAGTAGGTATCCATAGAGGATGGTGAGGGTGGTCCTATGTATAAGTCTCACAAGAGTATGCGTCATGAATTCTTTGAGGTGGACGGTGATAGGTGAGAGAATTCCTGTGTATAAGGAAAAAAAGTGCATGCACCGTGCATGAATAGGTTGATATGGATTTTTAGTGGGCTAGTGTTAGTGTGGCATGATGTGTATAAGTGTTTTGGGTGTTGAATCCACTTCTGGCTCAAGGTGTTAGAAGAATCAGATCATTGATATAGCAGAGGATATAATGAATGCAAAGTTGATGTGGGATGGAACAACCCATGCACTCTTCACCTCCCTTAAAATATATAGACATATAATCATTACAAATAGTTGTATCTTATAAATTCTATCTTTTTTGGCAATTATCCTAAACCTTGAGAAACCATAATAGTCTTCCATATTGTTACTTTATGCTATAATAAATATTCTATCACCTTAGTCCCATGTAACCCAGAATGGTGATACCATAGCATTTCTCTGTGTCATGAATGGTTTGAAATCAACTAAAGATAGGATTTTCAATTACAGGGTGTTGTGTTTTAAACCAAGATATTTCACTATTATGAAATTTCAAGATTTTCAATGGTTCTATAATTTCGGATCATGCTGTATCATAATGATTTTTTCTATGGAATAGTCTAGGAAAGGAGAAAACATTTCACCATAGTTGATGAACTTATGTTGTAAAAATATTTTGAGATGTTTTCAATGGTTCTAGAAAATAGGATAAAACTATTACATGGCCACTATGGATACAGTGTAGTAGTTCAAAAAGTTTAAAAATGAAGAGGTTTCAATACAAATAATAATACCACTACACAATACTCTTGGATGTTTTTTCTGAAAACATTCTTTATGACGTAGGTAGATGAGGTGGACCATGATTTTTTTTATTTGTGCATGATATTTTATTCTCATGAGGCTAAGAAAATTTATGAATAATCCTCATTTTTTTCACAATGTGATACTTGAAGACCAGTATTCAATTTGTGATTTACAACTGATATTTTCCGGATCTTTGAATGAGTCTATAACTCGCATAAAAAAATAAAGATCAATTACCTAAATATATGGAGTGAGGATTAGTGAATGATAATGGAAAAAATGAAAACTCACCCCCATTTTATTGGTTTTGTATGGATGATAGACTGAGAAAATAATTTAAATAGGGTTTTGTGAGTTTTGAAAGAGTTTGTGTTGTTTGGTGAATAAGAAGACTAAGAAGGCATAAGTAAAGTAGATATATTTGGATCTCCATTCAAGGCTTATGCATACAATTGATATTATGAATTTTTTTATACTATAATTTTTTAAAGTAATCATTAAAACGTGTCAAAATTAATTCCCTTTCCTAAGTTAATCATGATAATAAAAGTCAAGATCTATGTGTGGGATAAAAACAACAATACTCCAGGGATATAGTCATCCTTAAAGGAGGATAACCTCATTAAAACAATTTTTGTGTTCTTTTATTTGTCTAGATTAGTTATAATATTCAGAAAACATGCGTTGAATAAGAACAAGAGAGGAAATAGAATTTTCAATAACATTGAACATTGATTCACCCCTATCACTATTCATCACCCTTTGTGTGATCCTTTTCAAAAAATTTATTTTTTTCATGAGTTATTTTAAATATTTTATCATGTAATAAAATTATTATTTTATGAAAGGTATGTTTTGTGAAACTAATTTTCAAATAATCTAGTGTGATGTTATAAAGGAATGTTTTATGAATAAATTCTAGTTTTTAAATTATTTTAAAATTGAAAAGTTTTGATGTGTGGAAATGTATTAATTTTTTTAAACCATGGAAAAGGTTCATGTGCTGGTAAAAGAGTTTTTAATATATGATGAATTTATGTGAAGATTTTATATTTTTTATGGAATCGTAATGATTTTCAAAAATAATAAAATATTTTTTTAAATGTTGATGTTTTTGAAAAAGTGATTTGGGCTTCATTGGTAAGATTTTGGTTTGTGTATGATCTGATTTGAGTTTATCTATTTTCATAATATAGTGAGCCTATGTATTTTTAAGTTGAGAAATTTATACTAGAATTTATTTCATGAAAGATAATAATTTTTTTATTGATATGACCTTAAAAGTGCCCCTTCATGTTTTTCTGAAGCGACATCTTGAGTTGATCACTCTTCCCAAACATTGAATCATATGACATAGCCAAAGTATTTCCATCCTTTAGAATTCATCCAAGTTTTCTTACATCATTTTTCATCTTCATATAGAGGTTAATGTGGTTTTCTTTAAGAAATGAAGTGGCTTAATGAGTTTAAGGTGATCATTGATTCTATTAATACTTCTAATTCTATAAAGGTTATGTCTATTAGTTATTTATTAGTGGGACCTAGAAGAGTGTGTTGGGAATTTATGATTCCATCCAACATTCCTCAAATATTGAATTGGTAATTATTCAAGAATGTTTTCGTTCAGTGGTTGTATCACTAAGAAGTAAAGAAGTAGAATATTTCTAGGTTCACAAGTCACAGTCTATATGAGTGATCTTTTTCAAAGTATGCTACGATTTTTTTGAGTTCTCTATGTTTATCACTAGAGCATGTTGGTGATGACTCCATTAAATCTATCTATTTTAATTTAAATATAAACCTATAAATAGGTGATTATATTCTAGAAGAATGCCTAACCTCTTATTTGATGGTTCTTAAAAGGACCATTTCATTTGAATCAGAGAGAAATGATATAGAAAGTGGAAAATACCTCATTCGTAATTGGGTTATGTGAAGATATACCATCCAATAGATTCTAATTTTTGGTTAATAAGGGAAAACATTATCAGGTAAAGAAGAGTCATATCGTACGACTCCATTGTATACATTACAAATTTTGAGGAAGTATTTTTTTTAATTCTTTGTGAGTTTGTGATCGGTGTGGATATTTATGCTATCTTAAGATGTTTTATTTGTTTGAAAACTAAAAGGGGATGTTTCAGTCAGTGATCTTCAACTCTTAACTGTGGAACAATAAAATTATTCAATTCCATTAAGAAACTAACTATTGGATTATGAGTAAGGATTTATCTTGTAGGAAAAGAGATTCTAGTGGTATGAGAAGCCAATTGTAGTTACTGATGCAAACTAATACTAGTTCATCTTGTTAAATACTATGTAAGACTGGAAACCATTTGTGTTTTTCTTATTTTATTTCATCTTTTCATGGATACCTTCTAATATTGGGGATGTTTTTCCACTTTCATTGGGAAATTTTTATATTTTCTATAGCGAAACATGGTTTAGGTTATTGTGTGTTGTTGAGGTAATGATGGATTCGTTTCCTTGAGATCTATGTTGTTGTTCTTTGTGGATGTGCACTTTTGAATTTTTAGAATTTTTGTTGAATGATTATAGTCCCTTGAGGTTTTTTGTGCTTTTGGGGATTCTTTTAAACCTTGTGATAAAAATCTATTGTTGTTATGGGGGTTTTCTCTCATATTCCCATTTTTACGCTCCATGCTTGTCTTCCTATGGTTTGTGTGGGATACCTTTTGGATAGGATGTTGGTCCTTGGTATCCTCTCATTTGTTCCATTTTCTTCATTGTTAAATCTTGATGTTTTCTGAGTTATCCCTTTTTAGAGCTTACTATTCCCCATTATGAACTGAAATTGATGTTTGATATATTTTAGTTTGGACATGGATAGGCCTTGGGATTGTACTCGGTTAACATGGATTACATGAATTCATCATGAACCAATCACATAGTGGATCACATGGTTGTTTTGATGAGATTATCATGGGATGCAGATCGATGTTGAAAATATAAGGTTATCATCAAGTACATGATTGGGGTAGAAATGTTTTCCAGTTCTACGCATTGCTTGTGGATAGTTGGATCATTTATGGATCTTTAGGATATTTTATCATTTATAATCATTGAACTATTTTGGATATTTTATTCATTTGAGGATTCCATTTTTTCTCTTACTTTATTCTTTATGAAGATTTATTGCGTTATCATCCTTGGGTTGATGGGAAATTTTCTTAGAAAATGTTTTCCACCCATAACACCATTTTTGTGGGGATACATATGCTTGGTGTACAGTTCATTCATGTTTCCCTTTTAATTACTCTCGACGCTATTGAGGTTTCTTTTAGAGACAAGGGATGATCTTTGTGGTTCTTTGTAAAGTATCATTTTGAATCCTTGTTAGGATATCCTATCAGAGTTGCGCCAGACTGAGGTTTTAGGTGAGTCCTCCTCTATTTTGTGGACCCTACACTTCGCAGGTTCAGTTTTGAATTACTTTTAGTCTTGAATTTTTCTATCTGTCAAAATGGATGCTTTATGGGGATTCAAATTGTCTATGGTGGGGAAATTTGTAATATCATGATTTTATATTTCAATGTTAGGCCATTGTTAGACTAATATTGAGCATTTATTTAGGTTTATTTAGGGGGTTTAGGATATCCCAAATCTTTGAAGAATGTGTGGACCTTAACTTGTAGCTAGAAAACCTGTAGGTGGTCCACTAACTAGTTAGTAAAGACCACTAGCCAGCCAATGGCCCATCAGTGGATATAATAGTTATGATGTCGCCACTAGTTAGCTATAGGATATCAACCATCCAAAAGTGGTATATCTATGGGATAAAGAATTTATACTATATTCATCATCTAGTTGGTGAGGGCCACCATCTTTTGTTGGTGTTGCTTGATATAGGCTAGTAATGGGGAAATATGGAGAAATACCCCCGAGACCCCCATTTCATTAATTTCTCTCATACATTGACTCTAATTCATACCATGAATATTTGGGAGTCCATGTTGTTGATTTTGGATCTCCTAAAATCATCTCTTGATGAATCTATATAGAGTTCAAAGAGATAATCCTCTTTGGGTATGTACCTACTTGGCATTTGACATTCCTTCTTCTCATGATTCTTTAATGCTAGAGGCTATGATATCCATATGATTTGATTACACTATAATGGTTGATTAGTAATTATTGTTATAGAATATCATGTAACATACCATAAGATTCCTCATCCTCAATTTTATGATCTCCATTGAATGCAACATATCTCAGAGTCATTGTGGTTGGATTTTGGATTTACCAGCTTTGGATTTCTTTTCTATTACCTCTTCTTGTGCATCATGTGTTTCTTGAATTTGTTTTAATTTATTTGAAATTTTTAAGCATTATTATATCCATTTTAAGTATAAAATGACCATTTTATTGAAATTTAAATTGACATGAATGATTTACATTTGAGAAATAATCCTTTGTCTTGAAATGGAATAATCCTATTGGTGTCATGGAGATTTTGGATTACGAAATAAAAAGTCACTTTTAATGAAAATATGATGATTCTTTGAATGTTATTTCAAATGTTTTAAAAATTATATTTTTTTTCTTGAAATGTATTTACAACATTATTTAAAGAATAACATGTGATGGCATATTACAAAATAGTTGATTTCCATGATATTTCAGAACATGAAGTAGATGAATGAGTACTTTTGAAATTTGATAAATGGACCATTTACAACGTTGAAAAGGGTTTCAAATAAAGTGTTCATGATTATTAATTTTGAAATAATTGATGAAAAGTGATATTTTTATAAATTCATAAAGGTTTGTTTTATCATTTTTATATACGATGAAGAATTATTTGGTACTTTGTGATGAAATTATTTTATCATGAGAATGATTGGATACCACTTATATATGTTCTTCCACTATGCTTGGCTCTTGAAGCACATAATTAAGGGTGTTTATATAGGGTTTTTGATATTTAAGGGATCTTTATGGTGAGATTTGAACTGAAAATGAGATTAAATGTTAATACAATGAGCTTATATTGATATTGATGATTTATATTAATTTAATTGGGGTTATCCTTTATGATCATTATGACATGATTTTCTAAATACCCAGTTTTTTTGTTAGAGAATACCTATATAGTTAGATAAAGGACCACATATTTATTGTACAATTTTTTTGTTTCACACTCCAACAAGTGTTTTCTTGGGAAAACAGACTTTACCAATGGTCAGGCTCTCAAAAAGCCGGTTTTTCTCTGAGTCGATAAGGTTGAGATGATAGATTAAACATTTTCATACAGTTAATTATTACTGCTTTCCTAAATTTATTGGAATCAATAATATATTTAGGAAATTTCCATGACATATTACCTTTACACTTAACATTGATACATGATATATGATTTTAATTTTTCGATCATTACTTGGAACTATAGTTTCCATTTTTTACTTTTTTATTATATCTAATTGATTTATATAAAGCACATTATTTATCTATGTAATTTTTCTTTTATATTATTCTTGATTTGGGATATAAGGTACCTATTCAATGTTTTTGATGGATTATTGATCCAGACATGTTAAAATTTTTTAAGGCTTTGATTAAAATGGTTTTACTGTATTGAAATGTGTTTGTATTAGAAAAATGTAATTTTTTATATAGAATCCACTTTATAATCATAAATGGAATTTAAAATGGGAAAATTATTATTTTGAAATGTTTATCACTCATAAATTGATTTTTGGAATTTATTCCCTTTTTTAAAAATGAGCATGTTTTATCATCAAGATTTGTAGAAAAAAAACCACGTTTTGATAATTCTAATATTCAATATAGCTAATAATATTTATTTGGTATAGAAATTTCATAGAACCTTTAGTTGAATACTATTGGGATTTGTAGCTGACACCCTTCTCATACAATTTGGTGGATTCATCCTTATTTCCTCTAAGACTCATGATCATGTTATATTTGAATCTCTTTTGTGGGATCATGTTTGGTTAACTTAGGGAAGGTATATTGGTACATTGAGGGTGGTCATGGACCATAATGAGAAATGTTTTGGAAGTTTCTTTTATATTTATTATTTTTGTAATGTCCATTTATTCTTGATTTGATTTTTATGATATGTTTATCTGATTATAATTTCTTAGTGTAATTTGAATTATATTGAATTTATATTATGTGAAACCATTCTAAAAGGTTTTTTATAGATTCTAATGTGCAAGTATCTAGGCCAAGGGGAAAGAGAACACTATTCATGCCAATGTAAGTCTATTTTGATGATGATATAGATGGTAATTTAGGCTAGTTCATTACATGGATCTCAGTGGTGTATACTTTATAATAGTAGTAACTTCTAGGTGGTCTAGTATCTACCCAATTAAGGCTACCGGGTATATCGTGGTGTCAATATAGATATCTCAAGATGACATTTATTATGGCAAAAAAATATGTTATTGTGGTCTTATTTTAATTTAATGTCCCTAATAAATTTTATAAGCTCACGGAATCTTTTGAATCCTATAAAAGGATGTATTTAGCATCTTAGAATGATCACACACGTCTACCAACAACACTCTCTAATCAAATAAATATTAAATCCCTTGTATTAAAAAAGTCACTTCAAAGATAAGTTTCCCTTTCTTAATCTCTCAAAGGATATCACTCCTTCTCTCAATCTCTCATCCCAAATTATATTTGTTAATATGAGATATTAGGGTGAAACATTATATTGGGTTTGTTCAAAGATAATATTATTCTTCTCATTAGCTTTACCAGTTGGTTCTGACTACTATAAATGTGAGGGATAGGTTTTTCTACCTATGAAGCACAATAGGGTATTAAAAAAAAATTTTGAGGCCCAAGTTTCCTTATCACTACCAATATTAGGGGTTAAATAATATTTAACTCTCAACTTGAGCAGTGGAGATGTAGGGTCTCAAATAGATCTATTTTCAAACTCCTTATGAAACTATGTTTGTTATCTATTTTATTTAAAGTATTATATCCTTCGGCATAGATTAAAAAAATTTCATAATAATGATACAATCTTTTTTATTTATTTATTACTCACTTGTTTATTTGTATAAAATTTATAGAATTATCATTTTATCATTTTTATCAATTTATCACTTTACAATTTAATAATTTCAAAATAATTTAATTACACCATTATTTTTTAATTTTTTGATAGGTATGTTCACCCTCTATTACCAACTACTCTAACCAACACACCCGTGGTATTAAACAAGTAGTTCCTGGAAGGGTATGTTTTCTCATATGGATTGAGTTATTGAGTTTATACTTCACTACTATGAATTTTAAAATAATTTATATCTTTGTTTTTTTAATTGGGGAGAAGTGATTGATATTTTTTAAGTTGGCGAGGTAATATTTCTTACTAACTAATTAGTAGATTGATATTTATTTTTTACAGTTTGAGAAGGATGCCTCTATAATGGTTTAGATGAGAGTGTATCGTTGTGGAATCATAGTGAGTTCATCAACTCATAGTTGAGTCTACTATAGAAAATGTATTTTTTTAATATATGATGAAAAGTGAAAAGTGTTGAATAAATTACAAGTGAAGTGACAAAACATGAATCCAAAAATGTTTCTAATTAGTGAAACATTCATTTAATTATTATTCCTTTAAATGAACATGTCAGTTATGGGTTTAGAGTAGATGATTAGTAACTCAATTTTATTCACAAAA